>JAUPFN010000003.1:15599543-18024564 GCA_036924255.1 Apodemia mormo | reverse complement strand
AGAGAAGAGAAGAGAAGAGAAGAGAAGAGGATATAACATAACAGAACAGAAAAGAACAGAATATTACATAATAGAACAGAAAAGACCAGAACAGAAGAGGAAAAAAACAGAACAAAAGAGATCAGAACAGAACAGAACAGAAGAGAAGAGAAGAGAAAAGAAGAGAACAGAAGAGCACAGAAGAGAACAGAACATAACAGAATACACAGAACAGAGGAGCACAGAATAGCTTTTGTTCAAAATAAGTATCTCTATGATACATTTTTTATTCCTTTTTTTATTTCTATGATGCATATTATATTAAAAAGAAGATGTAATACATAAAAGCTTAGTTCATTATCAGTCACAGTTATCAATAAATACATTATAAATTCTAATCAAAATAACAAGATAAAATTAAAATTTCAAAAACCCCCGACACATCCTCAGGCCGCCATTCCGCTACATACGCATTTAGAGTAAAAACGTGACAATACCAGATAATAATGACAATACAATCAGGTTAAGGTCACCATGGTTTCTTACTCAATGAGCTTGAGTTATTTTATTGCAAAGCTACCATGGCTTCCAGCTCCCACTATGTAGTCCTGGAAATCATTTTGATACAGAGTGTATGTAAAATATAACAAATGAGACCACACTCAATGGACTTATTTTGTTTATATCAGGAGTTCCACGGCCACTTTCTATTTATATTATCAAACCCTACGAATCTCCTAGTAATAAAAGCCAACGA
Organism: Apodemia mormo; assembly: GCA_036924255.1. NCBI lineage: Eukaryota > Metazoa > Arthropoda > Insecta > Lepidoptera > Riodinidae > Apodemia > Apodemia mormo. The sequence continues at coordinate 18,023,828 of JAUPFN010000003.1, read as the reverse complement.
TATCAGCCCAATCTTCGATGGCCACATTTCAGTTCCATCATTATTTTATCTTAAAAAACATGCGGCACCTAAATATTTGCCAAAATAAATTGAATTAGCCAACATTCGATGGGTTTATCTAGATTAGCTTAAAAGTTATAATGGACCTCTTCCAGCTTTATTATCAGACACTGGAAAACAGAAAAAAGAACGATTCAAACGGGATCAAAATCGATGGTATCGTTCGTTTCGTTTCCATGACCTTCTCTCACTTTATCGTAAGAGCTGGAAAATCATCTAACACCAGATTATTTGTCAAAACAGAAAAAATAAGTTCAAACGCGTTGAGTTTGTCTTGTTTAGTTTAAAAGACCCCTATACCCACCTTCAAGTTACATCAATAGATTCTTAAAATCAGCACCAAACAGTATACCAAAACAAACCCAATTAACCCATACTCGACGGGTCCGTCAGGTTAAGCGATATTTCATGGACTTCTTTCAGTTTTATCTTGAAAAACTGGAAGTCATTCTGTTCCAAATTCCTTATTAGAACGAATCAAATGAATGCTTGTCCAAGTCCAATGAGTCCAAGCTTGATAGGTTTAACTTGTTTATTTCAAAGGTTCCTATAGCCACCTTCAATTTCCATTATTAAATTCAAAAAAATCATCTAGCACCAAAAAATATACTAATACAAACCGAAGCAACCCACACTCAATGTGTTTTTCTGGGTTAACTTAGGATTTCTCATGGACTTTTTCCCACTATCATTTGACAACGGAAGCTGTCTGCTTCAAAGACTTTCTATTTCCTGCTTCATTATAAGACCCGGGAAAGCATCTACTGATCATCATCTGACAAATACAAAACAGAAAAAATAAATCTAAGCTATATTATAATAATAATAATCTAATCTAATAATAATCTAAGCTATATATATATCGTAAGATAGCAAACAAGCTGATAGGTCTCCTGATGGAAAGAGTCAACCATCGCCTGTAGACACCAAAGATGTAAATTGTGCTTTGCTATCTCGTGGCGAGGTCTAATGCCACATGCATAAGTTTACCGGCTACCTTACTCTCCAAACTGGAACACGACAGTGACAGGCACTGACGCTATCGCGGCAGGAATAGGTAAGGTGGTGGTACCAGACCCGGTCGAGACAATGCAGAACTCTATCACCTAGTAGCCAGGATGGTAGTCACTCGCATAGCTAATCGGTCGCCTTTTACGACCTGCATGGCAGGACGACAGTTGGCCTATTCTTCAAAGGAGCTCGGACCAACACGGTGCTCAATGGTTTTATCTTGTTTAATTCAAAAATTATCATGGTCACCTTCTAGTAGCACCTAGCACCATAAAATCCTAAAAATTATCCAGCACCAAAGTATATGTCAAAACAAACCCAAGCAGCCTACACTCAATGAGTTTATTTGGATTTGCTTATAGGTTCTTATAGACTTTTTCCAGTTCTATTATTAGGCACTAATAAACAACGTGCTTCAAAATCCTTGTAAAAATTTACTCCATTTTATTTCAAAGTTCCCATGACCTCCATTATCGGCTCTATTATAAGACCCCAGAAATCGTCTAGTACCAGGATATTTGTTAAAATACAACAAAAGATCCGAAATTCGATAGATTTATCTTGTTTGGTTTAGAAGTTCCCAGACTACATTCCAATTCCATCATCAGATACGAAAAATTGTCTAGCACCAAATTGTTTGCAAAAACAAACTGAATTTTTTCCCCACTTGATGGGTTAACCTGGTTTAGTGTAGGAGTTCTTGGTTACATCCTTCGGCTCTATCATCAGGCACTGGAAGACATTCCGCTCCAAAGTCCTTGATATAACGATACAAACTACCTCAAATTCGATGGTGTTGCTAATTTTATTCCCATAAACTATTTCCAGCTCTATCATGAGACTCTGGAAATCATCTACCACTAGAGTATTTGTCCAAACAGAACTTGACTATCTTATCTTTTTCTACATTCTACGCATGAGTTTCGGTAGCACTTTATCAGCTCCATCTTCAAATCCTCGTCATCATGAGCACTAATCAAACTTAGGTTTATAGCAACCAGACTTAGTCTAAGCAAGATTGTCTTGTTAAAGCTCTGCATCAAACAGTTCCAGCCCTACATCCAGGCTACATTACGAGCTCAGTTGGATGGTACCATAGTATTTGCATTTTCTTCACAAGTCTGTCAAGTTTTTGTACTAACGGATATCAGAAAGTCGTTAAAAAGTGGCTTGCAATATTTAGAAAATCTGTTATTTAAATACGAAAATTGCCAGTTAAATAGACGCTGATAATCTTCAAATGAGAATCTCAAAATATAAGCTCAACGTTACCATGTAATGCAATATCAATCAAGTAACAGAACACAAAATTTAGTATTGGTAAAGCATTTACAAATTATTTAATTCCTTTCATCAATTTGAAAAGAGCTGGTTATCTTGATACGGCTGAACAGATTCTATTGAATCTTAGCTAAGAACCATCTCGCAAAAAAGGGCTTTCAATTAAAAAAAACCGCAATCAAATCGGACCATCCGCCAGGGCTCCACGATGCCACGGACAGACACACAGATACACACATACACAGATACACAGATACACAGATCCACAGATACACACCTGAAACTTATAACACCCCTCGTTTTGCGTCGGGGGTTAAAAAGAACAAATAAAGCAATACAATTTAAAATAATTACTGTAAATAATAGTGTCAATATGAAAAATATGCCAAATTACTAAAACGTAATATATGTCAATAAATATCATTTATATGACTGGATATATATCACGTAGAAGTAAAATAAATAACACATAAAATTTTAATATCAAAATAAAGTAAAATTAACAATGATTAGTGTTAACCAAACATTGGTATCGTGGAAATATTGACTATTTCTGATCGGCTTGATTCTTTGGCATTGGCGTAGAGATGTGGTTTCGCTCTGCATCTTCTATCGGATCTATCATGAGGAGTGTTCCGAGGAACTGTTTGGATTAATTCCTGCCGCAGAATTTTACCATCGGACATCGAGACAAAATTCAAGCTTTTTTCCCCGCACTATTCCTCTGTGGTACCAATTACCGGCAGGGGATTTTCCGAGCGGATATGACTTTAGGACCTTCAAGAAAAGAGCCTAATCTTTTTAAAAGGCTGACAACATAACTGCAAATCTTCTGATAGTGTGGTTGTCCATTGGCGGCGGTGATCACTTACCGTCAGGTGAGCCTACTGTCCGTTTGCCCCCTTTTCTATAAAAAAAATATATTCATTTATGTCATACCTATGTCATGTGCTTTTTTACAAAGAAAGTTTTAAAAAAAATTATGTGCACTTTAAACTTTTTTCACACAACTCCAAAATCTTGTCAAGAATCTTATTATATATAATTATACTACAACCTATAAAAGATTTAGAGATATCTGTACCTCGTCGCTTCCCTTTTTCTAATCTGTCAACCAGGTTGCCCTTTTTAAAGACTATTTAATATATAATACAAGTTTTTGTTATACGAGTACAAGATTCTAACGAGTTTTGCGAGTTTTTAAAATCATCTCAATCAATGAAAAAGACTCGTGACGAAAACTTGTGGCAGTAAATCCGTACACTTTTTTTGCCTAGCTCCCACCCATCAAGTCCAGTAAGGAACTTCGTTCCAATATTTCAACATTATTAGATGGAATATGAAAATAATTTTTAAGATATATTTTAATGGGAAGACCTGTCTACCTGGGTTAATATAAATATCTTTGAGCAGCAAACGTGTTTGCGCAGAGATTAATGATGCGATACCGAGCGCACTATGGCGGAAGCACTTGACAAAAGGACCTCTTACTTACTCTTTACCTACTGAAAAGTAAAATGTAAAATGTCAGTTGCTAGTCCTGCTTAATGTAAAATATAAACATTATTTTCATCTTATTTTTAACCAGCTGTAACCAGAGGTACTTGTAGATACGAATTAGAGATATTATTTAGAATCAGGAATATATATGTAAGTAGGTAAGTTACGAATATCTATATTTTATGATTTCTAATCATGTCTCAGGGATGTGCCATGATCTAGTGTTAAGAAGTTATCACTATGACCTTGATTTACTGCGATTCTGAAGCTCTCTGTTATACTATATCTTAATGCTCTTGGATATCATGCAAAACAATATATTAAAATCAGAGTTTGCATGAAAACATACAACACATAAAAAGCATGTAAGGCCACAGTATAATCAGTACAATATCAGAAAATATGTCATATAATGTATGTAAAGACGTAGCATTAACAGTTACGTAAAAACATATCAGGGGCCCGATTCACGTAAGAAAACGTCAATTGAGTTGAAGAGTGTAAGAACACATTTTCTTATGCCGCGTCTTACAACGACGCAACGTTGTATCGTTTTACATGTGTAATAGCCCGAAGCCCGAAGCCCTTCGTCTCGATTAACATTGTTACATCAGTTTGAGGCAGCACTCGGTTCATTTGAGTGTAGTTGAACTACTGTACTAGTAGTACTAGGTTAGACTGGTTACAGGTATTATTTAAAACGGTGCGAAGTCCCATGCTAAAGTCAAGTTTTTTTATCTCATAAGATAGCAACCAAGCAGATGCCTCTTCTGATGGAAAGAATAACCATCGCCTACAGAATCAAAGATGTTAATGATGCATTGCCATCCGTGTGGTGGGATGGCAATGCCACATTTCTTATTTTATAAAAAGGCAAATGTATAAATTTATTTTTGTATAGCCTTAGAATAAGTTTATTATATTACGGCATAAAGTCTAAAGTATTATTACTTTGTTGTCTGAAAATTTATTATGATTAAATTGTTTAAAACTGTTTGGTGAGCGGGTGTTGCCTAAGCTCTAGTATTAGTTTGACTTACACAAACAATAATTACACCTTTGCAAACATTACTAAAGTTTGGAAAACTGTAAAACGCAATTTGTATGGTAATATAAACTTTGTCCGGAAGAAAACAGACGGCGCCCATAAATAAAAGCTTAATGTACCTAAATAGATTGTGACCAAACTAATAACGTTGAATAAAGTATATACAAGTCATTTAAGACTGTTAGTGGCCAATTTTCGTCTATATACTTCACAGACCACACGAATACTAATAGACACACCATTGGGAAAGAAAAGTGTCGGCAAGCATATGAGCAAACGCTCCTATCACTGTCAATAATATCATACATTTTTAGATATAGTATATTCTGAAAAAATAATAATAAACCATGTTAAGTATTGTTTTATCGTACCGAATGAGATGACAAGGTTTAAAGATTACCCTCGAAGTGATTTTATTTCATAGGTAAGTAGTCTGATTCTATATTTATGTGTGTAATTGCAAGCTACACTGACATACTAAAAAATTATCTTGAAAGGCGTATTCATTTTTAATCCATGATATACTCCAATGCTAAAACAAAATTTTATAACAAATAATAATATTAGTGCATAATTACACAATATATAGTTTTTTTATATATATTTTTTATATACATACACTGTAAGAAATCTCTTACAGAGATAAGCTCACCTTTTCTGGAGTTTTTAGGAAATAAAATGTAATTTTGCCTCTATGTGTACAATAAAATATTAATAAATAAATAAAATATTTTTAGATAACAAACAAGCAGATGGATCTTCTAGTTGAAAAAGAAACTATCGCCTATAGACACCGAATATGTTAATGGTGACCCGAGTGGCAGAATGGTATTGCCACATGTATAAGTTAACCAGCTGTTTTACCGTCTTTAACAGATTATAACGACGACAAGCATAAACGCTATTGATGCAGGAATACGTAAGGCGGTGATAGCAAATACCCGGGTGACACGGTGCAGGACTCTACCACTTAGTTGCCAAGATGGTAGTGACACGTATAGGTAATCGTTCGTCGCTTACGAATTGCCTAGCAACAGATGGTCTATTCTCCAAAGGGGGCCCGGACCAACACGGGTAAAACTTTTAACACTTTTCATATATTTATTATTATATGTTTATTGTTATATCTAATACCTCAAGGGTCAAGGAATCGATTTATCAAGGTTCCAGGTCCAAGTAAAGCTCGGTTCCCAAGATATGGGTATGTTAAATACCGAGCAAAGCTCGGTCAACCAGGTACAGGAAAAAAAAATATTTATTCTATAGGAATCGATTTATAAAGTTGTGAAAAACCGAGCAAAGCTAGGTCAACCAGATATTGTCTATTATGTTTGATATATAAATATTAATAATATGAAACTAAACTATACATGATCGTATTTTTCTACTTATACATTCTAAAATATACATACATATATTTCTTCACGCCAGATTCATTATGGGGTAGGCAGACAGAACCGAGTGCCATACATCACGATTCTTTCAGACTTGTCTCGCTTCCTCCACACTCATTCATATATTATTGCATTTATTTTTAGTATGCAATCATAGTCTACAAATATGACAATATTAGTAGACTACGATTGCATACTTAAAATCTAAATAAAATATAAAAACACAATTAGGAAACAAATACAAAAATAAATGAGATACTGTTCACGACCATGACAGGGTTGGCAGTACTTCGGTTTAAAATATAAAATTACCAAGAAAATATTTTTAGTAAAATAAGTTTTGTCTAAGTTGATCGATGTACTGTATTAGTTTCCACTAAGATTGTACTATATTAAAATTAAGAGGTATGCCAGACTTTCAAATCAATATGATATCTTAGTTCTTTTTGATTTAGACAATTTTACAATTACAACATTTAAATTTTGCTTTAAAACAAATTCTTTAAAACAAATGTTTGCAAAATAAACAAGTTAATAAAATGTATATATAAGACGCAAAATGTGAAATAGACTGTTGTTTAAAATACAATAAAAATGAAAGTATTTATTACTATAGTCGAAACCTATAACACAAAAGGCTGTATATAAGCTACTCATAATATCGTCCCAAAAAATTAAAAAGACAATATCTATTTAATCTGTGAACGAGTAACAATATTTTTTTTTTATGTTATTGTAAACAAACGTTGTTCATCTTTTAAATTTTAAGTAGTTAAAATCAAATAATCGTCATGGTGAGAGATAAAAACGTATAATATCTATGTTATATTATATCTATGTTATGTAACTCGAATAGCTAAAAATAGTGTTTAATAATTGTGAATTTAAGTAATATTAATCTTTAAAAGTTTTTCGTGAATTTTAACAATTTATAAAGTGTCCGTGATACAATTTAATACGTGATAAAATTCCAGTAGAAAGTAATAATATATTCGTACTGTAAATTTACAGTTATTTTTACATATGTCATATAACAAGCAAACAAAGACCATGATGACAGATTAGTGTTTCCTATAAACTCCGATTATAAGGTCAGTTTTTGCCAGCTACGTTTTTCATTTTCCTTTAGGGAGGTAGGTGATTTTGAAACTAATACATGTTTTAAAATGCCAACTACGATGCTTATTTTATAAGCTACAGTTACTCCTTATCGCCATAACAGTTGTCTGCCAATATATAAAATTATACTATGGAAAAACAAAAAAATGGCAACCCTAGGTAATTCTAACGCGACGCACCCCTGAGATCTCCGAGAGGAATGGATGCGATGACAGAAGAACAAAACGTGAATTAAATACACCTTTTTAAATTTTCCGCCTATCTACAATGTTAATGGATCATCCTTTTTGTTTTTTCATTCCGTTTATAATTATCTGAGGTTATTTTTTGCCATCCATTAATTTTATACGACTATACATATTGCAATATATGCGTGAGGTGAATATTTTTCATTAAAAATAGATTTGTTTTTAATATACAGATAATAAAAGTAGCACTGGTTTTAAAAATCCATCGAACTATAGAAATTTATATTTTCTGTGAGTATCTAACATAGTTAAAGTTTAAAAATTATTTACTTTATAGTAGAGATTCATTTCACGCATGCGAAGCCCAGAATATCAGCTAATCTTTATTAATCGTACAAAGAAAAAAAAACTGTTGTACTTATGAACCGATAGCTAAATTATTAGTGAGTACTACGGAAACTTAAAAGTAACTACGGAACATATTGTAAGAAAGTTAAAGGTTTCCGGTTTAGGAAAAGACAATGATTGGCTCTACTACTACCACAGAGCACATAAATACTAATAGACACGGCGTTTGGAATTGAACGTGTAGCTATGCATATGAGCGCACGCTCATATCACTGTCAAAACTATGGCAAATTATTGACACTACACTACTGAATTACAATTAATTCAGTTTTTATTTTTGTCGTAGGTACTTTTGCATACATTAACGCATTTATTTCACTATTATTATACACTAAATTATTTAATTTTATCGACCGGTTTCGCTTTTTAAAGCATCTTCAGGACGTAATATTCTTTACTGACAGTTTAGTTTTAGATATAACATAAACAAAATATTTTTTTAAAAATGATAGTGGGTAAACTTAAAAATAAACACAATTTCTGTATTGCTAGCTAACTCGGTTCTCTCTACTGGTAGAGTACAGCATCTCGGCCGGCTTTTGGTACCGCCGTTTTACCAATTTCTGCTACAACAACGTCAAAGCTTGTCCAGTTTTAAAAGTAAATGTTGGCCGGTAAATTTATGCATATGGTTATCGGTTTATATGTAAAATATGCTATCGGTTTATATGTACCATCCCGCCGCACGGATAACAACTCACCATTAACGTATTTGATATTATAATTCTGACATTATTTTGTAAGTAATTACAGTTAATTTAAAGGGGAATAAAATTATATACTTGCAAACACCTAAATGTTTAGGGAGAACCATGTAAGCTAGCAATACAGAGATTGTGTTTATTTTTAAGTTTACCTACTATCATTTTTTAAAAAATACTTTGTTTGTGTTATATCTAAAACTAAACTGTCAGTAAAGAATATTACGTTCTGAAGATGCTTTAAAAAGCAAAACCGGTCGATAAAATTAAATAATTTCGTATATAATAATCCACACTAATCCATACTAGTCCATACTATCCATACTAATATTATAAATGCGAAAGTAACTCTGTCTGTCTGTCTGTCTGTCTGTCTGTCTGTCTGTTACGCTTTCACGGCTAAACCGCTGAACCGATTTGGATAAAATTTGGTACAAATATAGTTTGAGACCCAAGAAAGGACATAGGGTAGTTCTTATCCCGGAAATCCCACGGGAACGGGAACTATGCGGGTTTTTATTTTAGAATTTTTTTCACGCGAACGAAGTCGCGGGCACAGCTAGTATTATATATGCGAAAGTAACTCTGTCTGTCTGTCTGTCTGTCTGTTACGCTTTCACGGCCAAACCGCTGAACCGATTTGGATAAAATTTGGTACAAATATAGTTTGAGACCCAAGAAAGGACATAGGATAGTTCTTATCCCGGAAATCCCACGGGAACGGGAACTATGCGGGTTTTTATTTTAGATTTTTTTTCACGCGAACCAAGTCGTGGGCACAGCTAGTAGTGAAATAAAAGTACAAGTGTGTAATAAACTAGTTTTAACTAAAAGTATTTGATGTCTGTAGGGGATGCTTTCCTCTTTCCATCAGGAGAGCCATCTGCTTGTTTGCTGTCTTATGATATAAAAAAAACTGTGAAATGTTTAAAAATCTGAAAAATCTTAACAAATTTTTATATTTCATCGTACATTTGTTCTTCAGCTACGAGTTTTGCTTAGTTTTTGCTAAATAATATAATCACCAAAGAGGCAGGCTTTGTTGTTTGTTATAAAGTTATTTGCTTAACTGTCTCCATTCAAAGTGCATCTAGTGGTTTCTTAAGTGCTCTAGATTTTCAATATTCGCCTGTTGGTTGCATCATAAATCTTGTGAGCGCAAACGCTTGCTACGACAACCTGCATTCCCGTTTGCCCGCCTTCATATTTAATGAAAACGTGAGTTCAAGTTAATTTTCTTCAAACGACTACATACTCCTATATAAATTGCTTAAAACGACAAAGATTCTCTCATAAATTCTAATAATAGAGTTACCAAGTTATTAATTTTATTAAAAAGAATATTCTACTCGGATATGTTTGCTCTTTAGGACGTAATTTACTTTTGCACGCCTCAGAAGCGGATCAATGAAGGAGTGTTCTTCTCTCAACATGTCACGGTCAATCATTTTCAGGATTTAAACAGTATCAATTGTATTCATATTTCACTAATACAATAATATAAGTACACACATATAAAGTATAACTTTTTATAAACACATTTACTTGTTTTGACCGCCCCGTTGGTCGAGTGGTTAGTGAATCTGACTACGTAATCGACGAGGCTTGGGTTCGATTCCCGACAGAGACAAACATTTGTGTGATGAGCATAGATGTTTTTATTTCTGGGTTCGGGTGTATATTACATGTATTTTGGTATCTATATATGTATTTCTATGTATTAGTATCGTTGACTAACACCCACATCACAAGCAAATAATTTGCTTACTTTCGGGTTAGATCAATTCGTGTAATTTGTGCAATAGGCATATTTATTATTATTATTATTTACTACTTTTAAAAATAGCTGTACATACATAAATATCTTAACGCCAAATCCCTGACGGATAAACCAGAGGGAATTGAGTGCCATATGTCACAGTCCAGACAGACTTGCCTTGCTTCCTGCACATTTATAACTCTCTTCATGCAAACACGCCGGTTTCGAAGACTCTTGACACCACCTTCGGATAGCACCCGACCGATTTGATCTTGGTATGTTAGTCGTGGTCTCCCCTGGTACCTACATCCATCCACATTCGCATTGTATATATAAATTGTTTTGTCAAGAATAATATACAAAAAAAAAAATGGGTGCGTGTACTTATGTACGCGCGTGAGAAGTTATACTTTTAGTAATATCAATCAAAATATTCAATTTAAATCACTACTGAATATAATTTATTAGCACATATATAATTCGCACTTGTATGAAACTAAAACACGTGTTGTGAATGTATAAACTAGAAACATGTTGATAAATATTATAAATATGAAAACAGTGATCAGAGGTGACGAGCGTACCAACATGCGCGACTAATATCGAGGTTCTATTTCTATTTTGTTGGTAGCTTTTTTTTTCGAGACTTAATGAGCGGTTAAGCAGATAGCTTCATACTGTTAATTTTGTGTCACAGATGCGCGCGCATCTTAAAATTTCACTCTCATCATTTTTTCATAACGCGCATAAAGAAGTATAACTTCAAAAATATTTAAAAAAAATGGTGGACGTGAGAATATCTGTATGTATGAATTTGCCACGTTTGCGCTCAAAATACATTTTTTTTAACCTTTTTTAAATTTAATTTAGTATGTCACTGGATTGTTTCCCGTAAAATGTATTAGAACACCACGTGAGCCTCAAGACATTATCCTACGTAACGTGAAGCTTTTAGTACAGGCAGACGTGGACCAGCCACAAACACCAACTCTGTCTTACAATCGACGTTAATGTCTTGAAAAACTATCTTCCGATACACCACCTTAGCACAATTTCTCTTTAATACAGTGGTATACATAGTGCTTTCCATTTTTCCTGCAAACTATGTTAATTCAGTAGTTATGTGAGTTCTCGCTCACGAGTGAAATTTAGGCGAGTTTTTCTATTGCCGGCTAATCGGCCGACATATAAGCCATAAAAACTGCTGCAATAGGAATAAAACTATCGTAAATAACTGGTTATCTCATTTGAAAGTGACCTGATTCCTACCAGATTCTGGACGGGGCATTAATAAGCTAGTCTTTCACCTTTACACTCTGTGTACTGAGTGCTAAGTGTGAGTTTTTCTTTTCGCATTCGATCGTGAGCGCGTTTGGAGTTTACTAGGAATTTGTATGTGATTTGTACAGCGCCACCTAGTGGTAAACGTGAGAAACCAGTTTACCACTAGGTGGCGCTGTACAAATCACATACAAATTCCTAGTAAACTCGAAACGCGCTCACGATCGAATGCGAAAAGAAAAACTCACACTTAGCACTCAGATATCTATTTTTGATGGAATCTTCAAGCCAACGCTAATGCGCTAAGCCCTTAACTCAGGAATGCTACTATTTGGGCGGTTTCTGCAAGTTTTTCTGCTACTCCAGTCTTTAGTTCGAAAACATTTTCTCAGACATCAAAAAGCAAAGTATTTGCGTGGGTTTTTCATAAATAATGTTAATTTTAACTCTGGAACAGCTTACCTCACACGGTTTTACTGAGTACCTTTAATATTAGGATTTTTAAGAAGAGGGTCAACAAATTTTTTGGAAGCCGGAATTGAATTGACAATTAACTTTTTGCGTTGCAAATATCCATGGGCAGTGGCAGCAAAATTGCTTTAAGACAAATTCTCAGTTCATTTATTGGATATGAAATTAAAAATCTAAATTTAACTTGGGAATTTACTTATGTTATTGTAAAAGCCAAACCGCTAGCTATGAAATTGTGTTGTTTTTTTATTAATTGAATTCTTTTTTATTTATTATTTGAGCTAAAATATCAGAAATGTTACAGTTTTTAAATGATAAGATATAGTGGCTAGCATTGAAATTGAGCTAGTAATTTTTGAGGTAAAGGACCCGACAAGTTCGATATAATTGAGCGAGTGGCGTCAATTTTTAATCCGGCCCAAGCCAAACGGGTCGTTTATCAATCGGCCCAAAAAACAACATATTTCAATATCCGCTGATTAATATCCACTGCCAGTTTGCCGGCCGAGGCAAACATGAAATTTATGTACTGCGACCGAGCGGTTTATTTCATTTTGCTTTTTAAATTACGAATGTTTGGCGCGACAATTGGCCGACCCGTTGCTCCCATCTGTTGCGGCGCCAATTAATATTTGCATTAGGATTCCTCTAGGCATCATAAAGCCATTATATTGCACATGAAGTATGCGTTCACTGTTTTTTATTTCGATCAGTCTGGATTAAATAAAGTCCTTCTAATAATATAAATGTCAAACTTTGGATATTGAATCAAGCACGCACTTATTTAACGTAATGTTGTATACTGATGGTTTTTCTTTCCAAATTTTTTTTATTATGTTTTATATTATAATAAAGCAACAAGTAGATGGTTTTTCTTGTGAAAAAAAACAACCACAGTCTAGAGACACTAAAAATATGTTAATGCTACGTTGTCAACCGTGTTGCAGGATAATACCTAATTCCACATGTATCATTTTATATACCTTCCGCCTTAAAATGATAGTAGCAAGCATTGACGTTATTGTAGCAGGAATAAGGCAAGGCGTTAGTACCAAACTTCCAAATTCAAACGAGACATTGTGGAACTTTGGCACGTAGTTTTCATGATAGTAGAGACTGTTTGCCTTTAGGAACTGTCCACTTTCAGGCATGCCTAACTGGGCATCTTGGTTAATTCTTCAAAGGGTTTCATACACGGGTGAATAGCTAATGTACGTAATTCTACATGAACGAAGAAATGTAGATTCCATATGGACGAAGACTCGGCTAATTTATGTGTGTATGTATAAGACAAATATTATTTTATTGATCAGATAAAACATAAAATTACCACAATTTGCAATTATAATTGTAAAAGTTTTGTTCATTATACAAGTAATTATTCGAGGGCATGTTATAGCGATACTGAACGTAGTTTGGTCTCTGAAACTGCAACGGAAGTAATAAGCAGTGCAATACTCGCGGCAATAAATTAGAATAAGCAGTTTTAAGCGGAGGGAACGGAGTGCTACGCCATCACCCGATACGAATATTGTATGCAAAGTTATATTCTTATCTTAGGTAATAATAACTTAGCGTATTCTTCTATTTATTTTATTTGATCATAACTTCTCAGTAGGTTCTGCTTATGTTGCTCTAAATTAGTGCTCTCGTTTTCTTTAGGTTAAAGATAAAACTAGCATTAGGATAAAACATATTAAAAGACGAAATCTTCTATACATTAATACGTGAAGCAAAAATGTTGTACCCCTTCTTACGACAAATATGTAAAAGTTTCCCTAGCACAGGGAAACCAATTACCTAACTTTAAAAACACTACAAAGAAAATTATTTAATTTTATAACATAGTAATTTGAATTGTATGCAAATAATAGTTAGTAAGTACCGGAGTCCGGTTGACGCTGATCCTATTTTTGTCAAAGTTGTGTACAGTATTAACCGGAAGACAGTTTTAAATTGTTATTATGCCATAGTTTATTTTGGTATAATCTACTCTGTTTTCTGTTACTGTACCTATTTTAAATAAATAAATAAATAAAATATGATATAGACACCAAATTTGTTAATGGTGCCTCTGTCCATCTGCGAGAGGCTACCTTACCCTCCAAATTGGAACATAACAGAGACAAATACTAACGATATTTTGGCAGGAATAATTAAGGCGGTGGTAAAAATTCAGGGTGAGATGTTGCTGGATTTTTTACCGTCTAGTAATCACTAAAGTAGTTCACTACAGTATCACTATATCTATCACTACAGTAGTTAGTAGTAATGTTTGGGGAATCAACTCTAGAACTGGCTAATTTAGTTAATTTTTTTCAGTACTATACTATACGTATTTTAACGTAATATTATCTATTTTCTATCTCAGTTGTCCAGAGTCTGAAAATGGTGGTGTAATAACACCCCCGCAGACTACATAAAGTGTCAGTCTCGGCTGTACTAAGTAACAACAGTTAGTCGTAAAGACTAAAAAAAGCGATAGATTTCACTACATTTCCTTACATGTTGCCAGTTCATCTTGCTTATACCTGCAGTGAATCGTTTCGAACACAGTTTTCTGTGATTGAAAGAAATCCATAAAATTTTAACTCAAACATTTAGCTTTGCAAACTAAATAAACAAATGTCAGTATTTCAAATTTGTTGTATATTTGTGAATATAAACAACGCCACAACAGTAATAGAAACAACCATAAAAATGAAAGTCGAGAGAATTGGACAAAAACTTTTATTAAAATATCAACATTAAGCCGTTAATTTGTACGTGAAATTGCGCAGACGGTAAGAATTATTAATTCAGCATGGTGAAACCGCGGCGCGGCGGATCGGCAACTCGACGTCTTGGCAAGTGTCGTACCGCTTTTCTATAATTCAGGTACCATCCAGTCATATCGATAGTTACGAAGTCAATCTAGTACGAGAACTTGAGAATTTGACTGCGTTACTCCATAGGATGTTTGCATAATAATATAATGATTCAAATTCAAATCTTATTATATATCGATAGTATCAGCCATGTTGATAGTTACGAAGTCAAAGTGGTACGAAAACTTGAGAATTTGAATCTTTCAATACATAGGCTGTTTGCAAAATTGTATGATTATTCAAATTTGAATCTTACAACATAGTCTATAGCTAGTCATATCGATAGTTACGAAGTCGAACAGGTACAAAAACTTGAGAATTTGAATGTGTCAATACATAGGCTGTTTGCAAAATTGTATGATTATTCAAATTTGAATCTTATAATACAGTCTATAGCTAGTCATATCGATAGTTACGAAGTCGAACAGGTACAAAAACCTCCTTTTGCCGTGTTGGTCCCGGCCTCCTTTGTAGAATAGGCCAACTGCCGTTCTGCCAGGCAGGTCGTTAAAGACGACCGATTGGCTATCGAGTCACTACCATCGTGGCTACTAGGTGGTAGAGTTCTGCATTGTCTCGCCCGGGTCTGGTACCACCGCCTTACCTATTCCTGCCGCAATAGCGTCAGTGCTTGTCGCTGTCGTGTTCCGGTTTGGAGGGTAAGGTAGCCGGTAAACTTATGCATGTGGCATTAGACCTCGCCACAAGATAGCAACGCACCATTAACATCTTTGGTGTCTATAGGCGATGGTTGACTCTTTCCATCAGGAGACCCATCTGCTTGTTTGCTATCTTATGATATAAAAAAAAAATAATTTGAATGTGTCAATACATAAGCTGTTTGCAAAGTTGTATGATTATTCAAATTTGAATCTTAAAATACAGTCTATCTAGTCATATCGATAGTTACGAAGTCGAACAGGTATAAAAACTTGAGAATTTGAATGTGTCAATACATAGGCTGTTTGCAAAATTGTATGATTATTCAAATTTGAATTTTATAATACAGTCTATAGCTGTCATATCGATAGTTACGAAGTTGCACTGGTACGAAAACATGAGAATTTGAATGTGTTAAAACAAAAGTTGTTTGCATAATAATAGATATGATGATTCGAATTCGATTAACATCTCTATTCTTTAAAAAACTGCGTCCAATCAGTCAAACTGCATCAAAATTGATTTATCCGTTCGGGAGTAATCGCAGACAAAAAATTTTGAAAAAAGTATTTTTTCGTCATAGCTGCTATGACGACGAATGCTATTCAAAAGATCAAAATCGTTCATCATTTTGAAAATGTACGTATATGTTCGAATTCAACATTTTAAGACTATTTTTATTTTATACTAGCTGTTGCCCGCAACTTCGTCCGCGCGGACTTCGTATACTCCGCACAGCTCCTCTCCCGTAGGTGACAGCGTGATAATATGTAGCCTATGTGTTGACCCGACCTGTTAGTAATATTCATGCAAAATTTGAAGTAAATCCATGCAGTACTTTTTGAGTTTACCCCGAACATACATACAGACAAACAGACAAAAATTCTAAAAACTATATTTTTGGCTTTGATATCGATTGTAGATCACGCCCCAAGTATTCTTTTGAAAAAATATTCAATGTACAGTTTTGACTTTCCTACGACTTTATTATATGTATAGATATTGGAGTACATTTTCCCCCGTGTTGATTAATTTTATACGCAAATTAACGAGACAAAATTAATTTTTAGATTTGAACATGAGCCAGACCGGTTGCCGAGAGGTATAGTCGAGCTAAGGGGGGTAAGAGGGGTTTTAAAAATCTAAGGTTAAAACTATGCCATCGCAAGTTCAATAAAATTTTGATATAACTCTTTATTTTACTATCTGTATACGCGAAGCAAAAAATTTGTACCCCTTTTTAAAACAATAATTGTTACCAACTTTAATCAAATTTTGTACTTCAAGTACTTGGAGTACAAATTTGGTTACAAAAGTTTACATTACGGAGAAATGCAGTAACATAATAATTTTATATAATATTATGCGTTAGAAATAAGTTAAACTAATAAAAATAAACAATATACTGTATACATTTTTTGACGTGTATAATAACATACACAAGTGTATACCTACCTAAACTATTATGTTTATGGCTAAAGTCTGTTCTCAAAATTAAAAGCGATTTAATTGTATATAAGCTACGGTCGAATTTCCACCAAAGAGCGATCGCTAGTTCTGTAGGGCTACTCTTGAAAACCGATTTCAATTTTAAATGAATATTTAATGAATTTTGAAATATTTCGTACTCTGGAGAACTATATTCAATTATTGGATTCGGCGACAGCACCATACGGATTTCGAAATATTTTGGAACTACTCATTATTGCTTTTATTCGTTATTTTGTTTAAAACGGTACTTAAAATTTCCACTTGTAACACTAGCTTGACATATAACGATACCATATATTTCCAATAATTAGGTCGTTACTATACTGAATTAATGTGGGCAATATTGGTTTCAAGAGTACCGTTTTTTGACGATATTCGAAACTTATTGTTTTTATCAATATTGGTTTAAGATTTACATTGTTTTCAAGAGTAGGCCTACAGGTTAGTACATAGAAGTCGTTGGATATAATAAATAACTACCTGCTTAATTGGGTCATTAATTTTATCGCAATATAATTGAGACTGTAGAGAAACTAATAGGTTTGCTATCTTACAGAAAATCAACTTTCCCAGTACCAATATGAACAGAGATGGCGCGTGCCGGTATCGATGTGCCAACAAATGAAATTAATGCATTCCTCCAGAGAAATAAAATGTCATTAGGTCCGCCCGATGAGTTCGCTTCGTCGCAAAATGAATCTTCTTTGAAAAAACAGTTTGTTATCTGGAGAGCACCGCAATTTAATAAACATTTGATCAAATATATAAAAATAATACTTTTTTAATTGAATGTGATATGAAGTTTGTTATCTTTATATTGATACGTTAAGGAAATACTTTGGATCCCTTTTTAAGTCAATTGCGAGAGCGGTAAAGTACGAAATGGGCACAGTTAAAATTTATATTGCGTAGGACTGCAGAAACCTAATATTTTTTACTTTATTATAGTATTTTATTAGTATTTTATTATTATATATTTAGTATTTTATTAAATTAATAAAAAATACACACACACACACACATTATATACATATGATATACATGATTAATATACGCACATGTCTTATACATACTATTTATTGATATGAATATGTCTTTAAATTTGCCTTAAGCCGTATATGGCTTATAGCCATACGTATATATACATCCATACATCCAAACATCCAAACTTTCTAAGGCGCAAATCCGGCCTCATATGGAGTACTGCTCTCACTTGTGGGCGGGGTCTCCTCAGTACCAGCTCCTTCCTTTTGACCGCATTCAACGTAGAGCGACTCGAATCGTCAATAACAGGACAATTTCTGATCGGCTTGATTCTTTGGCATTGCGTAGAGACGTGGCTTCGCTCTGCATCTTCTATCGGATCTATAATGGGGAGTGTTCCGAGGAACTGTTTGGATTAATTCCTGCCGTAGAATTTTACCATCGGACATCACGACTAAATTCCAAATTTCATCTTCACCATCTCGATGTTTGGAAATCCACAACTGTGCGATTCTCGAAGCACTTCTTCCCCCGCACTATTCTTCTGTGGAACCAATTACCGGCAGGGGATTTTCCAAGCGGATATGACTTAGGGACCTTCAAGAAAAGAGTCTACTCTTTCTTAAAAGGCCGGCAACGCAACTGCAAATCTTCTGATAGTGTGGTTGTCCATGGGCGGCGGGGATCACTTACCATCAGGTGAGCCTCCTGTCCATTTGCCCCCTTTTCTATAAAAAAAAACTTTCACATTTATTATACGAGTTTGGATATAGATATAGATAAGCTTTACGCCTAGTTAAGGATTTTTTAGTATCTATGAATTTTGAGCGCCTACCACACACTCAAAGCCGAAATATATTATCACGTGACATATGAAGTGATCTCGAGGAGAAGGCTGTCGTCAGGCAACAAACAAGTGAATCGTGAAATTCAGAATATCTTATGAATGTGTAATAAATATCTAGTGTATGAATATAATCTATTCTGATATTATTACCGCCACCTATGAGAGACAAAATATTTTTACCAATTTTTAAGGGCAAATATAAATTAAAACTACTCTTAACACAAAAACTGGACGAAAACTTGAAACGACCTTATAAAGCAACGCAAAAAACAAATTGGTCAGCTCGGGATGGATATTAACTGCACATCTATTAAGAGATTTATTAATTTTTACATTTTTAACTGTGAGCGAGGTTATTGTAATTTCTTTCATATTGACACCACAAACTACAATTTAAAGCTGTCGCTTATTAAAATACAACGATTTTTTTTCAATATATATATATATATATATATATATATATATATATATATATATATATATATATATATTTTTTTTTTGCCCAAATATTAAATATAGTATATGTGAGTCTAATGTCTAAAATATCTGTGTATTTTTATGTGTGAAATATTGTGCTACATGTACCTATTATAGTGTGCTACATGTACCTATATAGTGTGTTCTGTTCCTGACACTGTGTAATCAATTACAAGAAATAGCTCTAACGTTATCACAGAGCTAGAAACAATTTAAAATAAGCGCTTTACAGTCTGTTTATGGCTATTGGCGAAGCATAAGCTGAATTGTTCCTTTTGCCAAAATAAATACTTTGACGTTTTAATTTTGTGTGTTTTATATGGAATTTATTTTTATAATTTTTTTTAAAGTTTTAGCATGTTATTTTATATTTTTACTATTTTTTTTCGCAATAAAATGTTTTTATTATTATTATTATTACGTAGGTCACACTATAAGTTTTGCGTAACTTAAAAAACAACATGTTATAACCAAAATATTATGTTTATTGCTTTTCAAAATGATCTGTTTTACATTTTAAATATTTTTTCATGCTATCGAACCATTTTTTTAAAACAGGAGGACCACATATCTGAAGGCATGTTTTCTACGTGCTGATTGAACGCTATCACTGCCTCTTCGGAATTGGTAAAAGTGAAACCTCTCATCAAATCTTTGATTTTGGGGAAAATACAGAAATCACAGAGTGATAGGTCGGGGCTATGCGCAGAATGAGTGACGAGATGTACTTTTTCGGAAGCTAAAAATGACTTTGTTTTGTTGGCCGTGTGTAAAGAAGCGTTATCATGGTGTAGGAGAATGCGGCTTTTGGGTCGTCTTTCGCGAACTTTTTCTAACACCTTGGGTAAACAAATGGTAGAATACCACTCTGCATTAACACTCTTTTGATCTTCAAGTGGAATTGTACAGATGGGACCCGTAGCTGAGTAAAAAACACGCGATCATTTTTTTACCAACGTTTCTCGCCTGTCTCACTTTTGTTGGCCTGTTCTCATTTTCAAACACACATTCACAAGATTGCTGTTTTTTTTTTCGGATACAAAACAATAAATCCACATTTCGTCTCCTATGTCATAAAGAGTATTAGAATGTCCGTGGTCGAACTTCAGTAGCATCTGTGAGCACCATTCTACGCGAGCCCGCTTCTGCTTCGCTATCAGTTCATGAGGGATCCAACGACAACAAAGTTTCCGAACTTTCAATTCTTCGTGTAAAATTTTCTGAATTTAGCTCATACCAATCCCCAGTAATCCTCGAATTGTCTCATAGGTAATTTGGGGGTTTTCTTCGATTAACCGCTTAACAGTAGCCACATTATTTTCGTTGACGGCAGTTGATGGTAGCCCTTTACGAAATTCGTCATGTAAAGAAACTCGACCTCTCTCAAATTCAGAAAACCATCGCCTCACGGTGCTCAAACAAGATGCTTCTCTCCCAAAAGCATTTTGAAGACGAGCGGCACAGTCTTGCGGAGAAAGAGAATTTTTAATATCATACAAAATCATCGCTCTAAAATCTTTTCAACTTATTTCCATTTTCGTTGCGTACGTAGAACTTTGATGTCTGATAAAAAACAATTGACAAATCATTTCCCGCTAATTGTTTTATTTTTATTACTAAGAAAGATGCAACGTTTTAAAAATATAACATTTGAAATTCAAATAGTTCCGATTAGCTAGAAGTGCAAAACTTTTAGTGTGCCCCATATATAAACAGGAAAGATTTGTATCATCAGGCTTGGTTCCCTTATGGGGTAGGCAAAGTAAACCAAACGTCTATAGACTTTACAGTTCATCACGATTCACTAGTTTGTTACTTGGCAAGATGAGTGGTAATCCTGTATTGCAACCTGTATTATGACTACTAGGTAGATTTCCATAAGATCTAGCTATTGTTTGTTCTTTTTATTACATAAATTAGCAAACAAGCAGATGGGTTTCCTGATGGAATGAGATGACAGTCGTCAATAGATACCAAAGATGTTATAAGTGCGTTACTATCCGTGTTGCGAGATAATGCCATATATTTAAGTTTACCGGCTACCTTACCTTCCAAACCTAAACACGATAATGAGAAGCTATGACGATAGGAATAAGTAAGGCAGTAAATCAGAAATCAGAAATACTTTATTCAATAAAACTTTTTACAAGTTATTTTGACACGTCAACATATTTTTTAAAAACTACTACCGGATCGGAAGTGGTACCGTCAACGGACGAGTCGTTGCTGAACTCTACCATCTAGTGGTCACGATGGTAATGACGATGTTTAACTAATCGTTCGCGTTTTACGAACTGCCTGGCAGAAAGACAGATGGCCTATTCATCAAAAGGTGACAGACAAACACGAGGACGACAGCTTTACCTATTGCTGTCTCAATGATAAGGAGTTTGGAGGATAAGGTAGCCAATAAACTTATGCATGTGGTATTTTATTTCACCAGGCAGAGTGCAATGTACCATTAACATCTTAGTTGTTTATAGTTGATTATCTTTATTCAGACTTCTGCTATTTTGCTGTCCTACAATTTAATGAAAAAGGATGTCGTCCATACTCTATACAAATATTCTAAATACGAAAGTAACTCTGTCTGTCTGTTTCTTCTTCACGCCTAAACTACAGAACCGATTTAAATGAAATTTAGTACAAAGATAGTTTGAGACCAGAGAAAGGGCATAAGATTTCACGTGAACGGGAACAATGCAGATAAAACCCCGCGACTGTCTTTCTTTTCAACCATGGTAATAAGGTGTAACTTAGGCTACTTTTATTTTTAAAAATTTTTCTACGTGGACGAAGTCGCGGGCATAGCTAGTTTGTTTATATATTAAAACAAACGTTCGTCTCTAGCTAATATTTGTTACTACATAGCGGTCACGTTAGAGCATACAACTCCGATCAAAGCAAGAGTTAGTTTCTTGTCAACAGTTCCGTAAGATTGTTACTATACACACAGTATTCGGTACTGGAAAGTCAACAAGTATAGTGTTAAAGACACGACTTGTCCCACAGTACATCAAGGTCCTTTTTATATAATCTTGAAAAACATTTTTTAGGGTACCAACTTTAAACTTTTGCAGGTTTGTGTAAATAATTTGTGTATTAAGGAATCTGTTTGTGAAATATTTAATTTTAAATTGCTAATTTTTGCTAGAGTCAAGTGTGCCCCCTCCCCCTCCCCTCCCTTCTCGTGTGAAAATATTTATGGTTGTTGTATATAGTGAATTTAAAAGGAAATTTTTTACGACTAAATAGGCTTTAGAAGTAATAGTCGTCCAACATATAAAATGTACTCATAAACATTTTAATATCCAGTAAATCTGTAGTGTGGGTACATCTGTCACTGGCGTCAAATAAATTAAAAATTATATTCATAATTAGAAAAACAAATCCACATTATTGTGATGGGCAATTACGGGACCCAACAATGCGCGTGGCCTGACACTCGCTTGGCCGGTTATTTACTACATTAGATAGCAAACAAGCAGATGGCTCTCGTGATGATAGTACGTTGTTATTCATGTTGTGGGATAACAATGCCACACGCAGAAGGGCTATATTTCACCGGGAATCCATGGCAGCGCAAACAGTCGCTCCACTGTGGTTTCCGTAAGCTACCAAAATGGACACCATACTAACACCAGAGTCGCCACACCACACTGATACAGTATTAAAACGGACCTTAGAGTGCACGCGTCCGAGCTGATCGCGCCACCAAATTGGTAGCGCTACAAAACGGACACCAAGTGAGTAACTCTCTATAGAGCTATGTACCTTTAGTTGGTAGCATGACTAGTCGCGCCGCCATGGCGTCCCGATAAAATTTAGCCCTGAGTTTGCCGGCTACTTACCTTTCAAACCGGGACATAATAATGACAAGCATTGACACAATTGCGTCAGGAATAGATAAGGCGGTGGTACCGTATACCTAGGCGAGAACACTAGGTGGTAGAGTTCTACAACGAATCACGATGGTAGTGACTTGTATAGCCAATTTACAAACTGCCTGAGTTCGACCTCTGAGTCAGTAAAAAGTGTTTTTGAGGTTATTCCAAAGCTATTTTAAAAAGCCATATATCAGTGTAGCCAAGTATCAGCCTGGTGTATTAACACCCTCTTATCTTCGATGAGCACTTGATGGTGTCGGTCTCCATTATCGCAAGAAACAAGCGATAGTTATTATCTAACACGATGGTGATCACCACCAATCTCGTCAAATAAATCGGTGAGTCGTGGTGAATTGGAAGGTTTGATGATGTTTGTGAATGTTCTATCCCACACGGAAACTCTTAGCATAGTATTTATTTGTATATATTTTTGGACTACGTCTGCACAGACAGGTGGCTTGCTTAGCACTTAGTGCCTTGCGCGTCGTGAGTAAAAACCAACACGTTTGTTTACTTAACTAAGTTGCCAAGTAATTAGCTAGGGCGCGCAGCTACTGGCCAGGCGGTTCTGCAGACGTACCCTTGGGATGGCACTATGGTAGTGACCTGCGATCACATTAAATCTTTCTGCTATTTACAAATAGATATTCGTGGAAATTTACGATGAGATTACGTTACTTCCTTTTTATATTATACAGTGATAATACATTTTTTACATGTTAATATTAATACAAAAAGCGAAAATTTTCACCTTTTTTTACGAAACTTGTACAGGCTGAGGAGAAGGAGTAATCCATAAAAAAAACATTACCCACACTAACATGCGTTTGATAGACACACCCATACTGGCATACTGTTTTATAGGGTTCCGTAAGCAAATGGCAAAATACGGAACCCCTATAATTTCTTCATGTCCGTTTGTCTTACATCATATCCGTCAACCTTAAGTCACCCTTCTAATTTCGCTTTGACCGTCTGTCATTCTATCTGTCTGATAATGTGTGCGTTTATCCGTATGTCATAGTCATTTTATTCCGCGACTATGGGTATATGTATGGCTAATTTTGGAAACGAGGTGTATTTTACAAACCTCTACAAAATGTTGCAGTACGATTTTGAAAACTAAAATGACTAAGGGTGTCACTCTATCTATACTTGTAATAAGGGATGAAAAAATATTCAAGAAAATATAGCCGTTTTAGGTATTTTTGGATAAATCGTTGTAAATGATAAAGAGGTTTTTAAAAAAGTTTTTTAACATGCCTATGATTTTACGATTTTTTACGGAGATATCCGCTTCTAATATAGTAAAAAGTGTGTCATTCCTGTATCTTTTCAATTAAGGAGTTAAAAATTGTAAAAAACTAAGAATATAGAGAATTCTGTATTTTAAAAAAAATAAACCTGTAAAAACTAATCAAACAAATATTTGTAGAAACAATGATCATATAGTTTATGAGATAGATAGGGAATAATTGTGATATTTGCATAAAATGTTTCGGTAGTTATACAAAATAAATTTGTTTCTATAATCTTGGAGAAATATAAACTTATTTTTGCTGCCGTAAAAATAGTAAGTTACACTATCGTATAAAGTAACTACAACTAAGTACTTATATATTTATATATATTTTATATATTATTTAGTTGCAGAGGAACCCTTCATAAACGAGTCCGACTTGACGAACTTTTATGATTAAAGTCAGTTGATAAACTTAAACGAGATTTTAATATAATTTATGGTCCCAAAGAGTTAGGTAGAGGTATAACCTGTGCCTCTTTGGACACGAAATAATAATCGGATATTTGACCAAGCAAAATACATAGAACTGATTTTTGTTAGAACAAAGAGAACCGAAATACATTAACAAGGAAACGTCGTATGGAGACGCTAAAGGAGATTGATGAGGCCCCATAGAAATTTGGCCTAAAACGCAACACATGATGATGGCTGCTTACCGTATTGTAATACATTATTAATTTCTTCGGAAATGTAAATAGTATCACGGACACTTTTTATAATACTAAAATTCACGAAACTCCTTCAAAGGTTAATATTACTTGATTTTTCTATTGTTACATTACATTTTAAGTCACTCACATCGCAATATATCGTCAACACAAATATAATTCATTTTTGTATTACTTATCATGAAGATTACTTGATTTTAACCACTTAAATGTTAAAAAACGATAAAACTTTTGTTTACATAACATGTTTATTACTCGCTCACAGCGTAAATAGATGACACTGGTTTTTTTTGTTTGTTTCGGATGATACTAAGAGTACTTATTTAAACGGCCTTCTATGTTGTAGATTTCTATTCTAATAGTAAATATTTTCATTTTTGTTGCATTTTATATAATAGTTTGTTTAAAATTTTGCGTCTTATCTATCCTACATTTTTATAATTTGTTTGGTTGGTCAGAAATAAAAGAAAGTGTTAACTTTATGGCAGAATAGAAAAAATTTTTGCTTGAATTAGAAATAAGAAAAAGCGTACAAGTTTGATTAGTTTCACGACTTTCCGACTAAAATCCTTTTAAAATTAATTTACTATTAAAAAGTGTCCGTTGAATTCTAATATTGACTTATTGTGAATAAAATTAATTTAATAATTTCGGCTGACGCTATATTCTTGTAGTCCATTTAGGCCGGTCTCATCATTCTCCTTTAAATTTCGTTTTTGTGAAGTTGTATTTTCGCACCAGTATCCCCGAAGAGGTAGGCAAAGATGCAAACATTGCACCTACGATTAGCTAAAGATAGTTAGTCCCACAGTGTAATAGGTGGCAAGCCTATCGCCAACCAGACATTTATCCAATCTCGGGCAACGTTTTTTTATCAGGAAACTGAAAAAACACATTTGTGATTAGCCCGAAACGGGAATCGAACTTGTTGAAATCATGTGGTCAACACCGACATGATCATTGTTTATTTTACAATTTGTTAATATATATTTTTGTTTTAACATTAATAGAATTACGATGGAGTTTCAACCAATAGGCGAACGCTAGTGGAGAGAGAGCTTAAACAACTAGCTTTCTTTTCTAGTTAGTAGTAAGTTAGTGTAGACTTATCGTGATAGGAAAATATCGTATAAAATAATGTGAGTTATGGTCTCAGCGTAGTTTGTTTTAGTTGGGAGCTCAGTTATATCTTTCCTTATCTAAATCCTATTTTGTGTTCCACGCATAAATTGGCTGCTACACAATGCGTGAATATTTTCTTATTTTCTTCGCAGACGTGCCAAGAACTGTAAGTAAGGGTAACATCTATTCAAAATTATATCCATATCATTATTAATTTTACTTTAATGTAGGAAAGCTTCCCTTAATATATATATATATATATATATATATATATATATATATATATATATATATATATATATATATATATATATATATATATATATATATATATATATATATATATATATATATATATATATATATATATATATATATATATATATATATATATTAATGGTGCGTTGCTATCTTGTGGCGAGGTGTAATGCCATATGCATAAGTTTACTGGCTACCTTACTCTTCAAATCGGAACACAACAGTGACAAGCACTGACGCTATCGCGGTAGGAATAGATAAGGCGGTGGTATCAAGTACCCGGGGCCAAGCAAGACAATGCAGAACTCTACCATATAGTAGTTACGATGGTAGTGACTCGCATAGCCACTCGGTCGCCTTTTATGACCTGCCTGGCAGAACGGCAGGTGGCCTATTCTTCAAAGGAGCCTGGGACCAACACGGGGAAAACTGGATATTAATATTAAAAATATTAAAGTAAATTATTAAAGAAATTTAATATAAAATATTAAAGTAATTTAATATAAAATATTAAAGTATTAATATTAAAAATGCGAAAGTTTGCATGTTCGGGTATGGATGGATGATTGTTTTTCAATCACACAAAAACGGCTTAACCGATTTGGATAAAATTTAGTAGACATGAAGACGATAACCTGAAATAGAGTTTAGGGTACTTTTTACCACGGAATTAATTTTTCCTGTGATAATCACCAAAAAGTTTTTTATATTTGACCTTAGATGAAATTTGGTAGACATGTAGGCAATAACCCGAAATAGCGCTTAGGGTACTTTTTACCACGGAAATAAATTTTTCCTGTAATAATCACCAAAAAGTATTTTATTTTTACCTTAATGTGTATGACGGCGTCCGCGTTATCAAATGCAAGAATATTGTAAACAATAGGTGTACGCCTAAGGCACCGAGCGCATCGTTCGATATCCCTACTACTTAAATTGTTTTGCTACCTGTATAAAAGGCTCTGAGCGCCCTCCGTTCGGGCGTCGTGTACTTTCGCCGCGGTAAACACCCGCGACAACAAAGGCGCGGTCTGCGTAAGCTAGGCAACATTACCCTGTTCGGAAACGTCATCCCGTGGGAAAAGAAAGTCAAGTACCTCGGGGTAACGTTGGACAGCAAAATGTTATTCAAACCGCACATACAAAGAATGAAAGTTAAGGCTAAGTTCGTTGTAGGTCGGTTATATCAACTTATCAATAAACGCAGTAAAATGTTACTTAGACACAAGGTGACACTTTACAAGTCGTGCGTACGCCCCATCCTTTCTTACGCTTGCGTAGCGTTTGCCCACCTCCCCCGTACGGACTTGCATCCGTTGCAAGTGGTACAAAATAAATTCCTGCGTATTGCCACGGGAGCACCGTGGTATATGCGCAACGTAGACCTCCATAACGATCTTGAATTGCCGAGCTTAGCAAAGCATTTCAAGGACATCTCCAAAAGATACTTCGATCGTGCCATCTCGCATCCGAACCCACTGGTGGTAGCCGCGGCTGACTACATCCCAGACCCTAATCCCGATCCCAAACTACGTAGGCCCCGCCACGTTCTTACCGATCCCGATGACCCGATAACTCTGGCCAACGGTTTACACGATAACACTACACACCTACATTCGCGACACCGTCGCCGCCGGCGGCGACGAGGACCCCTGTTTCGCCCTTCGGCGAACCGAGCCCAAGGGCAAGGTTCGGCGGACGGACAAAACAATGCCACTAGCCCTCTCATCGCAAATCATGACCCCACCCTAAGCCGAGGTTCGGTCTCACAGGAGACACCCTAAGGGCGGAGGGCGTACAGCCCTACACCTTTTAATTCTGGCTGAGCACTCTGCTCGCCCCCGTGACCGGTGAAGCTGTATCAGCCCATAAGGCTAACAGCAATTGAGACATTCCGAAAAAAAAAAACCGTTCGGGCAGTCTTGGCTATGGCGTGGCTCGGTACACTTGTTGTATCTTGCTAGTAGCTTATCCTTGACTCTTGGATAATTAATTTGTGCAAACAAATTAATTATTATTGTCAACTATGATAGTCGCAGTATAATTTATAATTGACTATCTATTGCTTAAATTATGACTTATTTCTAATAAGGAATAATTAAGTTACTTGGAATTGTTAAACGAGAACTAGTCATTAAATAATGGAAAGCTTTAATAGTGATCTTATGATATTTTTGATACAAGTTGAACAAAATATAAAGAGCTGTTATATTACCACATCCGCATTTTATTTATCATATCTGACCCACTTCCTACATGTACAATAAGGTATTAAATGAATAAATAATAGTGATTCAATAGTAACACAAACAAATTTCCAGATTTTTTACTTAAAGTTCGCTGTCTGGCTTTCTAGATAATTTGGATTTGTCGTAAAAATTTAAGAGCACGGAAAACGCATCAGTATTTCTCTTTTTGAAAAAGTATTCCGTTTGTAGTAGACTTAGGTAGATTGCAAAATTGGCCCATTGCCATTGCAGTAAAAGTGGAAATAAATCGACTGGGACACATTTGCTGGCGAATGACCCAGATTAAAAAGGGTTTCAGAATTCGCAATAAAAACACCATGAGTTTGAACACTTTATGTCGCCAACTTATGCTTGGAATTTTAATAAAATATACAAAAACAAGATGCATTATTAATACGAGAAATATTGATTATAAACACTTTTTTTTAAATTCGATTATATATTTATGTTTGTAATCACATAACCTTTTATATTCGGATCCTAATATTCGGACTCTAAATATTCGGCGCGCATTTGTTTCATTAGCGAGTTGATCGTGTCATAACGCGTAATTATTGATTTATGACAGACATATTACTAAAAATATTTTCTATCTGATTGTCCAAATAATAGTCCATATCAAGAAATGCTTAATAAATGTTTTTATTTATAATAAGTTACATCCATACTATTATTATAAATGCGAAAGTAACTCTGTCTGTCTAACTGTCAGTCTTCTTCACGGCTAACCACTGAACCGATTTTAATAAAATTTTTTATAAATATAGTTTGAGACCCAAAAAAGGACATAGGATAGTTTTTATCCTGGAATTCCTACGGGAACGGGAACTATGCGAGTGAAATCCGGGAACTGTAAATAATAAAACCACGGTTATGAGGAGTAACTTAGGCTACTTTTATTTAGAAATTTTACCACACGGACGAAGTCGTAGGCACAGCTAGTTTGATATATTTTAAGAATTATTTGTTATTTTTTGGTAAAATATATTAGTTCGGTATTCGGCAGGATCATTCGCAATATCTGGCCGAATACCAAATACCACAGAAAGTGACCAACTAGGCCGAATACCGAATAGTAATTGAATATTTGTGGTATCTCTACTATTTAGGCCAATGAATGACGTGTTAGTTCGTAACCCTATTGACAAATTCAGTTAAGAGCTAGTTATTTTTCCTAGGAAAATAAAGAACTTATCCATAATGAATTGACCGACCTGAGACTCGAATCAACCCCTTTGCGTCTTTTTAACCAAAACTGCTGCTGCCAAACTACTGAGACAACGAGGACTAAGATGATTAAAACTTATTTAAAAAAAAAGTAATGCTAAAAACATTTCTCATTAAACAACTTTAATGTATATTAAGGGCAGAGTATTTCTACAAACAGGTTATGATGTAATTCAGCGTACGAATTCTACGTATTTATGGACTCTTCACTCATATACCGAAGTACACCTTAACATTATGTTCACATATCTACACATAATGCGCGTGTAAAAAGATACGACTATCGTAAAAACCCCACTGAAAATAATTTAAGCGATGTTACTCGTTTTGAGAGACATTTGGTGGTAGGACCGGAATAAAACTTGAACATCAGCTCTAATGGATTAGAAGAATTGCCTTCAATCGTAAAAGATGGCAGTATACTAACTGCAATATCCATTGTTGTAGATAAACTATGATTTATGACTTTAGTGAAATCGCTTCGGCCAAATTATTCATGGATCGTGTCTGCCCATAGCAGTCTTCATAAACTGGGTTTAAATATAGATCCATTCATTTTAGTTTCTATACTATCAAATCGGTCTTATAGTTAATTTATTAAAATTTGATAACTTATTTTGTTTACCAATTTTTAGATAGGTATATCATTAGATAGCAAACAAGCAGATGGATTTCTTGGTGGTGTTTTATGGAGGTTTTTTCTTATAATTATTACTGGATCGGAACACGCAACGTGACCCAGTTTTAAAAAAAGTTGTCAGTGAGATTTTTTTAGCTTCCCTAAAAAATCTCACGAGCTTACGTCAAAGAAGATATCTGTTACCGGCACCTCAGCAGATTTGAAGGTCAGGGTCAAGACCTATCCATCCTCTTGTTACGCCTAGCCTGCGACGACCGTCCACTTAGATATACGTGCATATGCATAATATGGAATAATGAAGTTGACCAGCTCGTTGAGCATGTGCAAATGGCTGTAGATTCTGTGTTAGAGCAGACCCCATACACAGAGATCGTGATTTTGGGCGATTTTAATTTTCACCATACCAGGCGGCTATTTTTGCGCACTACCTGTCTGTTCTCTCTGGGAGGTCTGTTCACGATTTTGCATGGGCTTATGGTCTAACACAATTGGTGACTTCGCCTATGCGAGTTCCTGATTTGGATGACCCTCCTGCTGACCTCTCATCCTCTGATTCGGAAAAAATTGCCGATCAAGCGCATATCACAGCCTCCTTTTGCTGTCGTAGCGTTTGGCAATATAGGTCAGCAGCAGTTTTCTGCGGTACCCATCGGTGGCAATTGTTAACCTTAATTTGGTCGCCACTGCAATGCAATGCATGTAGTAAATTAGTAACATTCAATGCTATGCGGATGACAGTACTGGTGACGCTACATACTCCGGCCGTCCGGCACAATTTCTCGGGAACACGTCGAAGAGGACCAGAATTAGCTCGTTTCTGAAGTCGAGAAGAAGAAGTCGATGTGTCGGAATGGGGTCGTCAAAACGTAGTTACATTTAACTCCAAGAAGATACGTCACCTGAATTTAAGAATATTTTCCTGACAGCTTTAGCCAATATTAGAATTCTGGGAGCCGAAATATTGAACAAGGTTTTCAGTTCCGCGATCATTTGGAAGAAAATGCTAAACTAGTCACTAAAAAGCTTGGTGTGCTTAGCACAGCGAAGCAGTTATACTTCGTGCCAGCTAATCCACTCCAACTATACAAGGCTCAAATTCGACCTCGCATTGATTACTGTTCTCATTTCTGGACTGAAGCTCCGCAGTACCAGCTTCTCCTTCTTGATCACATTCAACGTAGAGTGGTTTGAATCGTCCACTACCTGTTTGGCGTTACGTAGAGATATAGGTTCCCTCTGCATCTTTTATCACATATATCATGGGAAGTGTTCCGACGAGTTGTTCGAATTAATTCCTGCCGTTTATCATCGGACATCGCGTCAAAATTTAAAGTTCCGTCCTCACTACCTCGATGTCTGGAAATCTACAACCGTGTGTTATCTCGGCACTTTCTACCTCGCACTACTCCTTTGTGAAATCAATTAACGACGGGGTATTCCCGAACGCATGCAACTTGAGGCCTGAACGCATACGACTTGGGGCCATTTTGAAAAGGCCTGCAACACAGCTGCAACTTGCAAGATAAACTTAATTTTAATACGTAATGTAACATTTTGAAAAAAATTGTAAAATCTTCAAATCCATTTATACAAAAAATTGTTTGTATTAGATACGTCTTCCGTTAATTTTGTAAAATTTCTCATCGTTTGTTATAACATGTGTATTATGCGGAAACATAAGCGGAAATATAACAAAATTCTCTAATCTGTCTGTCTGCTAATTTAAAAAGAAAAATACCGTCGCGTTTATAACCTCGTAAGGAAGCACATATATTGAACTAGTGCACCCAGAATTATTAGTATCCAAAAAGCTAAATGTGTTAAGTCTCATAATATGGCTGCTGACAAACCTACTGACCAATCAAGTACATATAAAGCCAAGCAAGTTATGATTTCAGAATAACTGAGAAACTTACTTATTCGAAATTAATTGCCTTGCCTTGGGGATTCGAACCTAGAATCTAACCTGAAGCATACATCTTAAGTAAAGCTGATAATATCTCAGACTATTGAGCAGATTTATCTGAGTAATAAAAATTAAATAATAAAAGACTTACATTCATTTACATTTTTACATTTTTCCCCCCGTGTTGGTTCCGGGCTCCTTTGTAGAATTGACTAATTGTCGTTCTGCCAGGCAGGTCGTAAAAGGCGACCGATTGGCTATGCGAGTCACTACCATCGTGGCTACTAGTTGGTAGAGTTCTGCCTTGCCTCGCCCGAGTCTGGTACCACCGTCTTACCTATTGCTGCCGCAATAACGTCAGTGCTTGTCGTTGTCGTGTTCCGGTTTGGAGGATAAGGTAGCCGGCAACTTATGCATTTGGCATTAGACCTCGCCACAAGATAGCAACGCACCATTAACATCTTTGGTGTCTATAGGCGATGGTTGACTCCTTCCATCAGGAGACCCATCTGCTTGTTTGCTATCTTATATTATAACAAAAAAACATTCCAATCGACGCAAATAACGCCTTAGTCTCATATTTTCAAACGACGAAAATATGAAGGACGACGAAAAAATCAGTTTGACATCTATGCAGTGTAGTTTAAATACGATCATATTTAAATACGATGATCAATTTAGACGTCCAAGCACATGCATTTACATTTCTTAGGTGTATGTTTGTATATTTTCACGAATTTCTCGATAACTGAAGATCATATTGAAATAAATCTTTTTGATTTAAATCAGCTATATTCCAACTTAGGTAAGAGTTCTTTGAGTCTCATCAAAATCGGTTTAGTAGTTTTTGAGATATATGTATAGTTGACAGATGTTTGAAGTCGATCTAATTTTTAAATTACTTTTTACTACTGATTTATTTAAAAAATCTAGTTCTTTAATATCAAAAAGCTATTTTACTAATATTTTAATTCCATTGTACAAACAAAATTCTAAAACAACTTATTTAATACCTACGTAGCTAGGCATACAAAAAAGCATTCAGCAACAGTATTCTACTCCGTTGAGTCCTCGCATCCGGTGTAACCTAGGCTCCACAATAATGTCTAGTCTAGCTGCGCTTGGCTGACGTCACATTCCATATTTTACACACTTAAAGCTGTTTGTCGTGTCATACCATTATACGCCATGTAAGGCTTGGACTTATTGCCAGAGGAATAACTTATTTTAAATTGTTTTAGGGGTAAGGGCCGCTTTATTACTCTGCATTGGAACTTATTCATTCCAAGCTGTAATAAAATTACATTTGAATTAAGAATTATGTACAGTTTCGATAAAATTTTACCGACAGCTTTATGTGTTTTCTTAATGGTAGCCATTTTCACATATTTAACGATAATATAGTAATAGTGGTAATGGCTTTTCTGGCAACTTTATGTGACGCAACTATTATTTCATCTCATCTATATAAATAATTACAATTGGGAATTGATTTCGCTGACTTACACACAACACCTAATAAATTCATATATATATATATATATATATATATATATATATATATATATATATATATATATATATATATATATATATATATACGATATTATTTTTTTTACAAATTTTGATTGTCTGTCTGTTTGTTCCAAGTAATCTCTGAAACGGCTGGACCAATTTTGACGAGACTTTCACTGGCATAGAGCTGATGTAAATCAATTAGTGCTTATTTTATCTGCATTTTTCTTGTATTCATTACTTTCCTAGTTCTTGGTTTTTTATTGAGCGTGATTTATTGTGTCGGTAACAAAAGTAGACTTTTCACATTGTTGAATAAGCCTCAGATTTTTCAAAAATAAAAAATGGGCGTCTCGTCAAAACAAAGCTAAGCAAAAAATTCAGCTCTATATTACATAAAAACTAATTGCAGCGTGCAGTCCGCTGCTTTATAAAAGCTTTTGGTGAATTCCGCGGGATCACCTATTTTTTTCGGGATAAAAAGTAGCCTATGTATTACTCCTGATTATCATTTACCTGTGTGCTAAATTTTTTTTAAATCCGTTTAGTAGTTTTTGCGGGATTGAGCAACAAAGATCTATCCATCCAAACATCCAAACTTTCGTATTTATAATATTAATATAGATGAATCTTTGTCTATATATTTTTTATAGAATCGTAAACTATGCATTTGATCATGTAACGACCTTTAGCAGAGTTGTTGTGCATGAGCCCACGAAGCTATCTGAGTTGGTAGTGTTATGTCTTTCATTCAAATTTATTTTAGTTGGTGGCGTAACAACGCGCGTAGCTCGTTAAAAATAAAAACGTTTTTGGACTACGGACTAGTATACAGATTAACTGGTGAGCTGCCTTCGATACTTCTGGAGAGTACTCGGTACTCGATTCTCGTTAAAATGAAATAATAAAATTAGGGGCTTAATTTCTGTCGACACCAAGGACACGCCGCCGCCACCCCCACTATTCTGTGTTCATAAGACGCTGCGTCCACGCGGTTTCCATGTATGGCGCAGGTAAATATGGGATTCTCGGTGTACTGTTTACTAAGTTTATTAAAAATACTTTAATATTTATTTTTAATCTTATTTTTCTCATCATATATGATCGCCAACTATCACGTCCTTAAATATGAAGGTAACTCACCAGTCAATCTGTATATACAGCTGTATATACACGAGGTCCGGCCAAATTTTCAGAGGCTGTCTAGAATCGATAATATGTTCGATTTATGTAATAAAAAAATAATTAAAAAAATTCAAAATTTCGCTTTGATCCGACACAAAAACCAAACGCATGGATATAATTTCAATTACGCAAAATTCGAACTAAAAATATTTTAGTGCTTTCAACCAAATTATAAGTGATCGGGAAAAATGTACCTACTTAGAGCGACAGATTACATAACAGTTACTTTCGTAAGTACCTGAAATAAACGAAGTATAGTAAATTTTTTTTATTAAGGGAGTCTTTGAAGTTGCGTTTGATTTTCAAAGGGGTCCGCGGATTGGAAAAAGTTAAGAACGTCTTTGTGTTCTAGTGGTCCGGTGTCGGTGTTAACCGCATGAAATCCCGTGTGCGATTCCCGGCTCAGGCAATTCAAAATGTGTTCTTTCAGTTTTCTGATAAAAACAACGTTGGTCTGGCAGCGATAAATGCCCGGTTGGCGATAGGCTTGCGGCAAATCACATTATGTGACTAATGGCCAATTGCACTAACATTGTCTTAGCTTTGGAAAATCCTAAGTAGTATGCTGTCACTTTTTATCTCAAATGAAAAGAATGTGACAGCATGTCACTAAAGACTACTCTAAGCTACATTGATAGAAAAAGCCCATAAGCATCTTCGGCTAATCGTAGGTGCACTTGTTGTACCTCTGCCTACCTTTTCGGGGATTCGGGCGTGAAGATACTTTTTAGGTATAAAAAGATAAAAAAGATGAAATTTTTGATTGAAAAAAGTGAAAACTATTGAAAACTCGAAAACAAAATCTAGGCTGAATTTAAGGGTGACATGTTCTAACTGGATACAGTCCAAACAGAGTCTATATACACAATTTGGCGCTTGTTAGCACTTAAGACAATTTGCTACAAGACATATTATAACGAACAAGGCAGTTAACATTGAAAATTGTTCTTTGTATTTTGGATAACTCGTTCAATTGCATATTCTTGGCACAACAAAACATTAATTATAGAGTTATGTCGTTTTGTTTTCGTACTAGGAACTTATAATTGTGTTCTAGTTTCTATCATATTTTTGTTACTGTGTCGGAAACTAGATGACCAATGTTCAGTGCATATGTTTTAACATTAATCTATTCGCAAAGAGATGCCAGCACAAAACATTTTTATATATCTATATTCCAAAGAGATCGATCATTGTTATTTTCGAAATAGATGAGACCTACGGTCGTTGGAAACATTCTGTTTGTGAAAAAGTAACATCACGCCCGGTTCCCTTGCGGGATAGGAAGAGTAAACCGAACGTCTATAGACTTTCTGGTTTACCTCGATTTACCTATTTGTCGGTTGGCGGAGAGAACCGTTATCAGGTTGATAAAATGCGGGATGGAGATCTCCACTCAGATCTCCATCCCGCATTTTACCAACCTGATAACGATTATCGACAATTTCCAGCGATTTTGTATGTGTGAATAATGTATTTATATTTTTCTTATCTTATCTTATCTTATCTTTTTTATATCAAAGGATAGCAAACAAGCAGATAGGCCCCCTGATGAAAAGAGTCAATCATCGCCTATAGACACCAAAGATGTGATGTTGCTATCTTGTGGCGAGGTCTAATGCTACATGCATAAGTTTACCGGCTTTACCTTTACCTTACCCTTCAAATCGGAACATGACATCAACAAGCACTGACGCTATTGCGGCAAGAATAGATAATGCGGTGGTACCAGAGCCGGGCGAGACAAGACAGATCTCTAACCACCTAGTCATGGGACGTCATATTCTTAGATCGCTCATGACTATTAAAAATGTCGGATATGAAAAACAGCAACTTTACAGGAGAACGATGCAAAGTGTAAATTGCGTGCATCTTTTTACTTATTATAAGTAGGATCTTGAAATTTTAGAGTAATGCTGTACAAGTTATTTATGTTTAAGACAATATTATGAGTAGCCAGTGTTTAATGTGTAAATATGAGAAAAGTCACTTTTAACCTTTTTAACAGGGTAAGACTAATATTGATTTGTCAGAAGTACCACAATCCACAACCAACATTGTTGCTTGTGCGAAATTGGTGATTGCTTGGCGGAAATGCCATTTACGTTATTGTTAAATTATTATTATTTATAAAAAATGTATGTCGTATGTAAGCGTTACTGGAAATAAACACCAAAAATTTAAAGAAATTAAATATATTTTTTGACAAATAACAAAAAAACTTGGTCGAATATAGACAATCGTCTAAAAAGTATAGAATCTTTCTTATAACTTAATTAAGTACAACTCTTGGTATTATTAAATACCTTCATAAATATTCAGATTAACTAAATAAAATCGGTCTTCTTATTGACAATCAACAAAGAACATTAGGAGGCATAACTAAAATCAACTAAACAAATTACAAAATCTTATTATTTCTTAGTATTCTAAAAATTGACTTCCATATCTAGATTTTTATTCTTTCATTTGCGCCATGTTTTGCAATAGCTTCATGCCACATTAAACATACAGCTATATTAGTAGCCAAATTACATAATGTAAAATTTAAAGTAAACAACTTCCTTTTGTAGGAAAACACGCTTACATCTCCATGTGGTGTTGTTAAAACTTTTTCAAAATCAAAAGTAGCTGCTAATTCTTCTCCATTTGACTTAGCTTCATCTTTACCTATCTACTTTAGACGTCGTGCAGCTATTTTTAAAGCCCAAGTAATTCTATATTGTATGTGTGACAAACACCACAGAGTCCTTTTTTAGATTTATATTCCAATATCAAAATTTGCGGTAAGTATATTTCTCTATTGTCTTTTATTTGCTTTATTATTATGATCACACACACACACTCCTAGTCATCTTTTCATCTAGAATTCGGTTCTTATGCTGATATTTCCCACGTTGTTCTACTGAAACTGAAATTTCCTCTATCACATTTTTGCCATGATTTAGTGATAATGCGTTCACCTGCAGATATTGTATTTAAAAATATAGTTTTACACACTTTAACTTTTGACCTTTTTTGTCTGGAAAAAATAATAATATGTATTCTTGCTTTTGAGTTTAGTAGTTTTTGTAGTTTGGCGGCGTTTTGGTACTTTTTTTGTTAAATGTATAACGAATTTTGCTGACTTTTACGGTCCCCTAGATCCTAACATCTTATGAAAAATTTGTTACGCTGTAGCCTGTAATTCATTAAGCTTACTCGAGCATTATACATTTTCATTGCATGGTGATTTTATCTCTTATGCTGCTATTTCCCTCATATTAGCCTTTATAAAACTTATTCCACGATTCTATATACATTTATCTTATTTACCCAGTTTTATTTATGTATGAGCCTTTTCTTCCCTTCATTTGTTTTAACAGTAGATTGACGAGTTTGAAAACTTTTTACAGATGTGCGGGTGATAAAACTGATATAGATGCCACAAAAGGTGTTCTAGTCTCGTCAGTAAGTAAGTTCTAGTCTCTATTTAAATTTGAGTATAAGATGTATTATTTACTATATCATCTACAGTACCCTTTTTGGCTAATCTGATATATCGTCTTCATTGCACTTGAATTAACTCATCTTGAAAACTTCTCGGTATTGGCTCAGGAGGAACTAAATAACCAGTTCAAAATATTGGTACTACAGATATTTTTACCCATCTGCAAAACATTGATCAGCTTCG
Source organism: Apodemia mormo (assembly GCA_036924255.1). NCBI lineage: Eukaryota > Metazoa > Arthropoda > Insecta > Lepidoptera > Riodinidae > Apodemia > Apodemia mormo. The sequence goes on along the minus strand of JAUPFN010000003.1, from coordinate 17,984,648 downwards.
GATGTGACATTATCGACATTTATCTAATTTAAAGACGTCGGATATAGTAATACAGACACTGAACCCTTTTAAAAAACCGATTAACAACGTCAGATGTGGTACTGCTTGCATTGATTTCATATTAAAAACCGATTTACAACGTCGGATGTGGTACTAACGATATTTCACTCATTTCAAAAATCAATTAACAATGTTGGATATGGTACATCCTACAATTTTAAATTATGTGTTAGAAAATGCTAGTATAATTTATTTTATCCAGTATTAAATTCACAATAGTATTTAGTTATAATATTAATAAATAAAATTAAATACGAGTTTTTACATTAGGTTTTGGTTTAGTCAAAAGGTTTTCATTGGAAATTTTTACTACTATTACTATGTTTTTTTTCACCACGTCCAGTAGCTAGTTTGATTAAAGGTGTTGATCTAGTAGACATCGTGAACGGTGTTATAAAGGATTAACAATAAAATGTCGAAAAAAACAAGTGGCACCGTAAAGTCTGTTCATCCCGCTAACATTGTCTGAAGTGGCAGATCGCGCACGCTCACTCGCCCCCGCGCACCGCTAACAACGTTAGAAGTTATTATCTGACATTACTAGTGATCTGTCACCATAATATCCGACATTTTTAAATTAAATAATTAAGAAATTATGCATAAAATAAAATTTTTCTTTTCATCTGATAGTAGACTTGATTATTTATGAACGTTTTATGAAATAAATAGAAAAATACGATTTTGCAGTTCCGACAATGTTAATAGTCACTAGCGAGATGATCGTGGATGCAATAGTTACATCTCTGTCTACTATTAAACTTGATAAAGATGAATTTTATTACTTATTTAATTAGTTTAAATATAATTGTAAAACAGTACAAACGTTAAGACGTTTGTACTGTTTTACAATTATATTTGATTGCTCAATAAATTTATTTTTGAATTTGCTAATCATGACAAAAGTATACATAAAGCAGTCTCCAAGACAAGAAGTGTATTTGCAGACTTGCGTACTTAGATGTTAACATTTACGAGAGCTACATAGGGTCGTTGGCAGGAAACTTTACTGCAGCTCGGTTTTATGTTATAAACACAAACGTGTCGGAGTGTCTTATTTAGGAATAATAAAAACAAGGAAAAGCAATGAGTCTCTGGCCACTTCATTTCGTCTCTTTAATATTTTACGTGACCTGAGAAATTTAGGAAGCATCTCGTCTGACAGGCGGGCACACTTTTCATTAAGTTCTGATTACCTGCTGAGAGTATCTCGAGACATCATTTCGGGAGATTCACGAGATTTTAGGCGAAGTGCAAAACTTTTATGATATTATGATTACTTACGATACGAGTTTCGGCAGACGTGACGAGAGGCTCCTTCCGTTGGTAGTTACTGCATCTCCTTGTTACATGATATCATGATGCATTAACCCGGCTACTACTAAAGATGTTAAATAATATTTTCACACCAAACAGAGACAGAAAATATTTAAATATTATATCCAAAATTTTGCGCAAAAAAATTGGGTGAGTGCTAAAACACATATTATGTGTTTTAGCATTCACTCTGTGATTAGGAAAACTTAAAGAACTTTGGAAGCAACAAAAACAATCAACTTGACCGGACTTGAACCTGCGGATTTCTCTCTGGCCGGGACGCTCTAATCAGCTGAGCTACGGTCGACTGTTTCAACGTGGCGAAATTCTTCTTTGCTTTGTGATCGATTCCGTTGACTGTTGATCTCTAGACATACGTATATACTAGTTAAATGAGTTTATCGTTACAGATGTAATTCAAATTAAATGTATGCATTGAAACCAGTTGACAGTGGCTCAGCTGGTTACAGCATCCCGGCCAGAGGGAAGGCCGTAGGTACAAGTTCGGTCGAGTCGAAATTTTTCGTTGGCGTTTCTAAGGTTTTTAAGTTTTCCTAAGTAGAGTGCCGCAACGTCACGTTTGAATAGCTAGTACAACATCTTCCCTAGACCTAGACCATGATAGTCATTTTTATTCTAAATTATTAATTTGACGGATAAAATTTAAAACTAGGTAAGTATTAAATTGATTTTAAAAATATCTTCACTGCTTAAACTAAATTATCAGTGAGTAACATTGATTTATTTAACGAAACTTAAATTATTAATTACGACATAAATTAATTATTTTAAATGAATGAAATGGTTAAAATAATTGAAATGAACAAAATGAACACTCATACTGAGTTGTGTGTTCATTTTGTTGGGATAAATGATTGAAATTAATGGAATGAAGAAAGTGAATGACATAAATAAAATGAATGAAATGAATGAGGTGAAAGAAATGAATGAATGGAATAAAATGAATGAATAACATTCGGAACGAAACGGAACGGAATGGATCAAAATGGATTAAAACAATATAAAACCGGTATTAAACTAATATTACATCGATATTAAACCTGTATAAACCGGTATTAAACCGGTGTTAAACTAGTTTTAAACCGGGTTAAAACCAATATAACACCGGTTTAAACCGATATCAAATTGGTTTAAAACCAATTTAACACCGATTTAATGTTAGTTTAAAACCTGTTTATTCAATTTAATATCAGTTTAATAACAGTTAGTACCAGTTTAAACCGGTATTAATATACAGTTTTGATACTGGTTTAATACCAGTACACTGGTTACAAAACTTAACATCGGTTTAATTTTGGTTTAAAACCTTTTTAATTAATTTAGTATCGGTTTAAAAATGGAATGGAATGGAACGGAACGAAATAAAACAAAATGAAACGGTGTTATAACGGTTCAATGCTGTTTAAAAAACAGTTTAATTCCGGTTAAATATTGGTTTAAAACCTTGTTAACCAATTTAGTATCGGTTTAAAAAGGGTTTAACACCGGTTTAATACCGATGTAATACTGAATTAAAACCGGACTTGAACCGTTTTATAATAATGGTTTAATATATCCGTTTCATTTGGTTTAAGGATAAGGCCGTTATATTATTGAATGCAATTCATTCATTTTTGTTCATTTCGTTCATTTCGTTCATTTCGTTCATTTCGTTCATTTCGTTCATTTCGTTCATTTCGTTCATTTCGTTCATTTCGTTCATTTCGTTCATTTCGTTCATTTCGTTCATTTCGTTCATTTCGTTCATTTCGTTCATTTCGTTCATTTCGTTCATTTCGTTCATTTCGTTCATTTCGTTCATTTCGTTCATTTCGTTCATTTCGTTCATTTCGTTCATTTCGTTCATTTCGTTCATTTCGTTCATTTCGTTCATTTCGTTCATTTCGTTCATTTCGTTCATTTCGTTCATTTCGTTCATTTCGTTCATTTCGTTCATTTCGTTCATTTCGTTCATTTCGTTCATTTCGTTCACTTCGTTCATTTTGTCATTCTTTTTATTCCATCAATTAATTCATTAACCGCTCACTTCACTTTGGTAACTAATGAGACCTCTGCGAAAGTTCCGTAAATACACTATGGTCTCTATAGGGACCAACGCTAACTTCATCCAAAAAAAACAATATTTTCACTATTTACCAGTTTTAATACAATACTCTATGGTATTTTATCGTTTTCGAACGAAACATTTTACAGAATAACATCAAATTGGCATTCTTTTTTCAAATACGCTCTTGGGGAAAATTAAAAGAACTTAGTCCGCCATTTTGATTTGTGCTGTGTGTTATGTGTTGGTTGCAGTTTATGATACGGGTTAATTTAAAAGGGTTTTGGCGTATTAATCAACAAGTAAAGTTTATTTACAATCAATATTAGGTCAAGATCTAACAGTTTATATAATAATGTTGTCCAAAAACCGTAAATATCAATTAATAAAACATATATTTCGTTAACGACCAACTTGATGATACCAGCGCTTTGGGTATAACGGTACCTATTTTTATTTATTTTCTTAAATTTTAGTGTTGATATCTATGATCTCAAAAAAATCATATGATGTGAAAGTGAAATATAATAATAATAAATATTCACGGGACAAATAACACTTATTGATCTAACCCCAAAGTAAGCAAATTATTTGCTTGTGTTATGGGTGTTAGTCAACGATACTAATACATAGAAATACATATATAAATACTAGAATATATTTAATAAACACCCAAACCCAGAAATACAAGCATTTATGCTCATCACACAAATGCTTGTCCCCGTCGGGGATCGAACCCGAGCCCCGTTGATTGCGTAGTCAGGGTCTCTAACCACTCGACCAACGGGGCGACCAATATCCTAAACAATATTTAAAAAAAAATTAACATAGCTGTAAAATTGAAAAAGAAATAATTGATTGATTGAAAAAAAATCTGCAAGCCGATAAAATAAAGAAATGGAAATAGTATAGTTCCAATTATTCGCTGTGTGAATTTCAGTCTTAATATTTCAAAAGCATCAAATCTCGCGATAAATATTTCATTTATGAAACTGCTTATTTAGCACAGAAGAGAGGATAGTCTAGGATATTGTTGTCGAGTAAGCTTGTTAGTGTAATACAAAGTCAAAGCTACAGGGTCAAGCGTATGCCAGCGTTGCAGTGTGTCTTGTATAAGTTTACGACCGAGCCTGCTACTTTATGACGGTAGCTGCTGGGACCGCGGCAAAATAAATTTCTATAAGAATTTTACAAATTATATATATTTTATAGTAGAGGACATTTATTTCTTCATGCGGTATTATATCTCCGATTAAAATAAATATTGTATTTATTTTCGTTCACAACTTTTAAAGGAGAGAAAACTTCAATTATTATTTTGGCGAAGGATTGATGCAAAATAATGTAACGTTAGAGCCTCCACCGCTATGGAGAGTAGGGGAAGAGGATCCAAGTCACAAGGTAAGTTGTCAGCAGAATCCTGAAGCTCGAGAAACCTGGTGGCACAAGGGGAAGGTTAAATGAAATGTAGATATAAATATTATATGTTGTCAGAAGACAAAGTACGGCACCGAATTTTATTGGACCCCCCGGGTCAACTGTAGAAGTCGGAGTCGCATTGGTCGCATAGATGCACGTGGATACGCACGAGGAACTTGGCACGTAGTACTGGCGCGAAGTACTTAGAAGGGCGAGCGCTCAGTAGGCACGCTCACAGAAGGGCGCGCGCTCAGTAGGCACACTCGCAGAAGGGTGCGCGCTCAGTAGGCACGCTCGCAGAAGGGCGAGCGCTCAGTAGGCACGTTCGCAGAAGGACGCGTGCACAACGTGCGTAGAAGGGCGCTCGCTCGAAAAGGCGCTAAACTGGCACGCAAGTCAACGGGCGCGCGCTCAGCTACGCGTGTAGAGGACGTCTTGATGGCTTTGGCCCGAACTGTCCCGGCTCTGGACCAGCAGAGAAGGCTCCGGAGACTGTAACTTCAAGACTTCTAGACTTCTTTAAGACTTCTTCACTAATACTTTTAGTTATAAGTTCCCGGTGATGTCTGACACGATGATGGCTGGCTTGGGTATAAATTTATAGGCCCAAGGATGAAACAACGTCGAAACTTAAAGATGTTCGAATTATATTTTTTAATATTAGGGGTACATTGATTAGAAACTCATTTAGAAGGCATAATTTCAAATTTAATTAAATAATTTTGACAAACATTATGTCATGTCAAAATTATAAAAATCAAAATAATGGAAAATGTTTATAAATAAAAACATTAATACAGCATGAAATAGAAAGTAAAACATAACCAAAGTACAAATGGAATACATAAAAAATGTAAGTAGCCAAATAACTCTCGTAAGACAAATTCCAAATACAGAAGCATAAACATAAAAGTAAGGAATCACTACAATATATGAAAATTTGATTGATATTTAGTGCGTACACACAACATATAAATATCTTCACGCTAGATCCCTTACGGGGTAGGCAGGGAGAAGAAAGTGCCATACAACACGATCCGTGCAGGCTTATCTCGTTTGTACGACATCCATTACTCTTTTCATATGCGCACGCCGGTTGCGAAGTCTCTTGACACCTTCGAACGATACTCGATCAATCTGATCATGGTACGTAAGTCTTGGTCTTCCCCGGTACAACATTCTCCCACATTCTTATAATTGTGCTTAAAATAATCACACTAACACTCCATTTATATAACATGTAATGTTTAGTGTCTTCCCACTTCAATGACCTCTTCATTGAAGTGGGAAGACACTAAACATTAAAGCAGTTGTAAAAATATGTTTTCGTTGTAAAAAGTTATTGTGTTTACAAGACCGTAAAACTGTTACTCAAGGTCACTAAATTACCTGCCATGCATGGCGTCAAGGCATGCTGAATACAAGGATTTAAAACGTTATTAGATAACAGAAATTATTTACGATTCGTAACGTTATATCTTAGTAACAACATTATTTTCAAACACTATATATATCGCTACTCAAATAACAAAATTAAATTGTTAACGTTATATAACATTATAATATCGATATGTATGCGCGTTTCGTGCTATTTCGTGATTGGTTCGCCGCGTTTCATACTGTTTCGTGATTGGTTCGCCAACTAGCTCTAGGAAATAACATCATAATATCATATACCATAACATTAATCGCAGTTATAACAGAATGTAATGAATAACATTATTAAACAGTAACAAATTCTTTATCATTTTTGGATAACGCTATGCTTAAAAATAACATTATGTCAGGTCGCGAGCAATAACGTTACCACAAAATATCGATATTTAAATGCTTGCCTAAATAGGTAGACGTTTAAGAAAATACATAGTAGGCTCGTAAGAGACCACCTATTATTCTTTGAATGATATATGGTGTCTAAGTTGGATGGATATATCTATTTTGAAAATACAAACCTACTATATTACCAACCACACATTATGTTAACAATGTTTGATATCTTGCTTAGTTCTGTTGACATATCAAATTCAACAATAACAAAAGCACGATAAAAACATTCCATCATATGATTCATATTTTTTATGACTGTTATATAAAACTTATATAAAACGATAAGTAAATAAAAGAAAGGTTGCGTTAATATAAGAAGATCAAGTTTTTGATGTTGTTTTTATAAAAATATTCCTGGTCATTAATCTTCGTCAACAGTTTGTCACGGTCGCGGTACCACGGTTATAAGCAAGTCTTTGCCTAAAATACGCCGTGAACTTGACATACGAGTTTTTATTTATATTTTTTTTATACTTTATACCATAGAATATCAAATAATCAGATAATTCCTCTGATGAAAAGGGATGACAGTAACATTTAGGTACCAAAGATATTAATGTTACATTACCAATCTTGTAATCTTGGCGCCGAGATATCATGTTACGGTTGTTAAGCAACATGTTAACTGGTGAGCAATGATGCTGTTACGACAAAAAATCCCCTGTTCCCGGTGACTTTGTTAGCGAATGACTAATTATTTGTATTTGACCAGTTTATCTTATGTTAAGCAATCCTGTCGTCTGCCGTGAAACACTCTCATTTACTAGGTGGTAGAGTTCCGGTAACCGGGTAAAGTAACCGGTAAACTTATCGGTACGGTATGCATGTCACATTAGACCTCGCCACAAGATAGCATCGCACCATTAACACCTTTGGTGTCTATAGGCGATGGTTGATTCTTTCCATCAGGAGACCCATCTGCTTGTTTGCTATCTTATGAAATAAAAAAATCCTGTATCTCCGGAAACTTGCATCAAGTCTTCATCAAATTAAAATGCGACCACCTAGAAAGTAGTAATCACCCTTTAAAACAACGAAGAGTTTTCCAAATCAGTTCAGGCGTCTTCGAGTAATCGATGAACATACCTGAAAAAAACGGACAAGTCGAGGGGGTTCGAGGGTTCTTTATAAATTTGTAAGCTTGTAGGTAACTTCAACTACACATAAATTTCGTGATTCTGGGTCAACAGGAAAGATAAAGGTTTTAATGATTTCAAGGAATCGCAAAATATGTGCTCATATCTTTTGATCGCGTTTTTTTTTGTGATGTAACTAAAAATTTACGGTTTTTGGATTCTTACTTTACATGTGCTGTAAGATATGTAAGTCAATGAAGTAACCTATAGGTTTTGATAAAATTGCAAAAAGCCGCAAAACGTGTGACATTTTACCATTTAGGACTCATTTTTTGATCGCGTTGTCTTACAAGTTATAATTTTTTACGCCTGAGACCATACACACATAATAAAACTTTCCTTCAATGTTTTAAATACATCGTTTTCACGATTAGCGTCGTTTTCTACAAACATAAGATAACGTGAAGGACAATATTTTTAGAAAGATTTTTATTTTCTTACGCCAAAGAAGTATAACTTATGGGCGTACATAAGTACACAAACGTTTTTTTTAAGCTTAGGGAATAGCAGCTAAATAAAGTTGGAAAACATTTAGTTATTTCTTTAGTAATCCGTGATTATAATCTTGTCATTGGGTACAACTGTTATTCTCAGAAATCTAAATTGGACTGACAAAATTCTGAAATAAGATTTTGCCAAAACCCTTTAAAGATAAAAATAAATTAGCATTAAACTATTATTTAAAACTAAAAACAGGGAAATTTTAATTTGATACTTATAATGATAATAATGATATATAAACTTATTGATATTTTAATGTAGATGAAATTAAAGTTTTGCAGAATGGTAATATCTAATTAATATGATGATAAAAGTCAATCAGTCTCAATATTTTTTATATACTTAATCCTAGTCAATGATGTAACAAAGCATTGATGCGTTGTTCGCATTCCAAAATGGCATCATGAAAGTAAAACATTGTCTGACTTTTATTAAGTCTCGCACTTCACATGTTATAATATAAATAGCTATAGTTTAACATTTACGTTTGCACGATTAGCACTTGAAAAGACACGCAAAAGATGTTTAAACTCAAAATCACCTGTGTTTTTGGTACAATAAAAATTTACGTTGCGGTGGACTGCAGAAACGAAATATTTTTAAATAATAGCATAAGAAATACCTTAAACTAATAAAAATTAACATTATAAATACTACCTTCATGTGGCATACACGATAATATACACACATGGATATTATTTTCTTTACGGCTTAAGTCAGTTGTCAAATTTAAAAGATATTTTATTGTTTAGTCTATGGTCGAATTTCAGCCACAGGCGATCGCAAGTTCTAATTATTAAACCAATTTAATTTGTCCATATATCAGTGTGGATAGAAACATCTCTTTAAGTATAGATTTCTTCCTGTTGGCAAAACTTATTGAAAACTTAATAATATGTATAGAGCTTCCAGTAGATAACAACGTTTTCCGCTGAACAAAATGCCAACGAAACGTATGTTTAATTATATTCTCTTTTCACAAAACAAAAAGACAACTCTCCCTTTCTAAGTATTCCTTAAGAAGACCCTGTTTAAAGAAGTAATTACATGAACAAGTTTAGGAGATCAAACAGCGACTTCATTAGTATGCGACGTGCGTAATACCGGCAGTGGCGATAAAGTAAATTCGTTTTGCTGAACATCTTGCTAATAGAGTTTCACTAATTTATAAGACCGTTAAGCTTAGGCTAGACGCGCCGTGAAACTGTCCGCGGCGAACGTAAAAAGGATTCTACCGGAATACCTTTTACATATTTTATAGACTCAATCTCTTGCCCGCGTCGGCCGGGTTAGAACAATTAATTATGTATCGCGTTTGTAGAATTTTACGAATTGTTGCTCGACCCCAAATTTATGTAAGATTTACTGACTTAAACTGAGTTTACCAAGAAAATTTAATTACGGTATACCATGTGGATAAAAAGTGCATTACAAGATCTTTAATTAAAATCCCAGCGTATTTATAAGCCGCAAACCGACGACGTCGCACCTGGGGAACGTTAATACGAAAAAATTATTATACAAATAAGCCAGGGACGGTTACCGTCACATAAATCGGGTCAGGATAACCCTGTTTCAAGATCTCAGTAATTATAGTCTAGATGCAGCTTAATTACATTTTATTAATGTCACGGTCACATTACTTCTAATATTATACGAGGGAAAATAAAAAGATTATGCTTCATTTTCTGTAAAGAAAAATTTGTTTGAGTGAATGTTTTCAATATGCTTGTTGCCAATTCTTATGATATTTAAAGTACTCTTTCTTTAGCCCCTGATACAAAAAGGGGTGTTACAAGCTTGATCGGTGTGTGTGTGTGTGTGTGTTTATTAAGTAGAATAGAACTGATCACCTTGAAACGGCTGAACCGATTTTGATAAAACTTCCCTAAGAACTTCGGCTAGGTTAAGCCTGATTGCTATTGCACCACGGAAGTTTGGAAATTAGGGACCTACCAGAATGGCCTACTTAATTTTGCTTCCAGTAGTAATTATGACGAAATCGTTTGAAGGCACGGAAATTCCCACGTGTACCCACAAGTTCGGAATAATAAATTACACCGGATATACATTGGATACTATCAAGCATTTGGCGACGTTCGTTTTGTCAAAGATTACACTCCTAAAGAATGTGATGTGCAGTTTGTTCATATTTACAATTTAATTTAGAGCACTTGCGAAAAGGAGAAGGAAATAATTTAAACGAAAATAATTTAGCTTTAAAATTACATATAATATTAATATTAAATTTGTCTGCATCGCACTTTTCGATTTTCCATAAGAATAACAATTTTGATTTTTGCAACTAATGAACCATAAATTGCTCTGCGATTTTTATAAAAAAATTATTGTTCAGTGTGTTCATGTATGTATGTTGTATGTAACCACTTGACCAACGAGGCAGTAATTGAAAGTTTGAAACGCACTGTCACATTTTCCTAATGATAGTTGAAGTTTGAAAGACAAAGGCACAAAAACACAGCTCAAAAAAATAAGATATTTTTGTAAACAGAACTAATAATAAACAATTAAAAATACTTTCCATGAACTGGATTATCTTGTTCAAAGATACAAAAAATAGACGCGTATTTCGTTTTACATTTTTGCGCAAATAGTATTGCAGACACAGCATGTAAAAAACAACAATTAAAACGTTTTTAAAACTAAATACTTTGATTTTACGTCCAAAACTAACCCACAACCTCCGCTATGAAACTAGACACAAATGAATTGGCCTCCGTTCCGTGATGCGAAACTAACAATCAAGTTTAAGTGCAGTAATAAATTTAAACACACAAAACACAACTGAAAACACACATTGTTCACTCACTGTAGTATAATTAACAGAACAGTGACAACATCCAGATAAAACGGTTTATCAAATGGTATTTTGGAAGCATTGTGATATTCGAGCCGCAATGACGTTTATTTCCAATTGTATTTAGTAAAAGATTCTTATTTGCTTTAATATTCAGTACAGTAGATAAACTTAACTATCCTGTATTTGTAAAACAAATGTTATATGCAAATTTTGATATCTATTATCGGGGATTTACTTTATTAACAGTAGGTAGCAGGATTTTACAACATTAGGTAGCAGGATGTTATTGAATTTCGAGTATTAAGTGTGTACGTATAGTTACATTACTTCAAAACAACTCCCTCGCCTCGCTCATCGACGCAGAGTGGCTAGTTTATCGGTTTTTTGTCGGATACACTTTGGAAAGTGCGCTGCGGAATTGCACGACTTAATTCCGCCATCCCCATTTTTCTATCGATCGTCGAGGCGCGCAGATACTAGGCATCGCCATATGGTGGACGTTCCACGTACCCGAACAAAGCGGTTCGACTCAACATTCTTCATTCGAACGGCAAAGGACTGGAACATGCTTCCTGAGTCTGTGTTCCCTGACGAGTACAATCTGGGGATCTTCAAGAGAAAAGTGAACAGGTACCTTCAAGAGAAGGCGTAAACAGGTTCCATCTTAGGCCTCATCTTAGCTTACCATCAGGCGAGATCGAGGTCAAGCGCTTACCTATCGATAATAAAATAAACATATAGACGGATTTGCAAAACTATTTTTGATAAAAGAGAGTATATTTTAGATTTGGTTCCATATAAATTTGCTGAAGATCTAGTTCAGGGTTCCAGAGATATAGGAGGTAGGAAGTCGGATTTTGCAATACAGCGTTTAAATTATTTTTTTACTTTATTCAATAGCAGTTTTAAACTTTAATGACATCGATAAAAATCAATAATAATCAAAGTTGAAGTTGAAAAATTGAACAAAATCTATATAGTTAGTTCAGTCCGTCATAGAAAACTTTTAAGATAGCGATGTAATGAGTAATAATCATAATTTTATTCAAATACGTTTAGCTGAAAGTATTATAAAATAGTTTTTTCCTATGATTATTATGTAGCAAGGCCTATTTCTACGGTAGAGCTTAAATTCTACAATTATATATATATATATATATATATAAATATATATATATATATATATATATATATATACGCTATATATATATGCTGCCCTGCTGCCCCTGCATAATAATTGTTTTTTTTTGTTAATCCCACACGAAAAACTATCCTTTCCGGGATGAAAATTATCCTATGAACTATTCCAAGTCATGATCTACATATGTCCCAAATTTCATCCAAATCGGTCTAGCGTCTATGCTCCATCCATCCATCCATTTTAAAAAACTTTCCCATTTATAACATTAATAGCATAGAATAGGATAACGTAAATTTCAGAAAAACAAATTTAATTTATTTTGACCTATAAAACATTAATTATTTGGAAAGAAATAAAAAAAACAACTGCAGATATAAAATTACCATACAAAATTCATATTCTATTATAATACATCCTATTTTCTTCATTATAATACAGGACTTAAAGCAAAAAAGCCCTCTTTTATTATTGTTATTATAATACAATGTGAAGAATGTAAAAAACAAGAAACTCAAGTACTTATTATCCTCAAGACTTCTTTACTTAACAAAAGGGAACCTTGTAATAAGACCACTTTTTTGACATCAATTTCACGAAATTGCGGTCTCAGAGCGAGATTAAAATAATTATGTTTCAGTAAAGCGTAACGTGACAGTAAATATTCATAAATTATTTAGAAACATGAGGGCTTGCCGATCCCGCGCAGTTTAGTTCACCCGAGTGTCGTTACATCGTCTCAGCCAGTTTATGTTGCTGAAATTTCATTTCGGAGTACTTGAGTCCCGCAAATTTTAGCTAATTTGTTTAAATCACAGTAGAAGAATTGATTTTTAAATGAAATGAAAAAACACTTTGTTTTAAACAATATCATGTAAATACGTGATGTACTTAAAAGTGATCTCTGTCATCTGATAGCCTGTTTGATTGTAGGTCGTTTAAGTGAAAAAACTTGCTTATCTAAAATTCAGACAAATGTTTCCACCAAATCCATTTTTTTATAGCATAAGATAGCAAACAAGCAGATGGGTCTCCTGATCAAAAGAGTCAACCATCGCCTATAGACACCAAAAAAGTTAATGGGGCGTTGCTATCTTATGACGAAGTCTAATGCCACATGTATAAGTTTATCGGCTACCTTACCTCCCAAACCAGAACGCGACAGTAACTAGCACTGACGTTATTGCGGCAGGAATAGGTAAGGCGGTGGTACCGGACCCGTTCGAGCCGATGCAGAACTTTACCTCCTAGTATGAAATATAGCATTAATAAAATAAAACGAATAAATCCTTTCAAATGTAAAATTGTCTGACTCTAACAAGTTTAACGCAAAATTTAAGATAAAATAAAACTATATTCCTGTACCTTCTCTAAAAATTAACGAGACTCGGATGCCTGCATCCGGGAATCCGTGTTCTAACTTGGATTTATATCGCGAAGGCAGCAGCGGGAAAGAGGTCCGGAAATCGTATCAAAACGTTTTGCGGATACTGGTTCCGCCCTCAAATAAACTAATGTGATTATTAATATCCGGTTTAAATGGTTTACACTTGACTTTCGAATTATTCAACAAAAAAAAGTCAATTCGACGAAATTTGGTTTGTAAATACGTTTTGAAAATATGTTCTGAGAATTTTATGGTTTCTCGTTCCCCATTGGTCACGTGTTAGTTTTTTTGATTCCCGATAGTTGTCTTTGTGTTGTGAGCGTGTTCGAATAATGAGCGCAAACAATTGGATTTCTGGGTTTGGGTGTTTATTAAATATATTCTAGTATTTATATATGTATTTCTATGTATCAGTATCGTTGACTAACACCCATAACACAAGCAAATAATTTGCTTACTTTGGGGTTAGATCAGTAAGTGTAATTTTTCCCTGAATATTTATTTATTATTAGATAATAGTATCGTTCATTAACACCAAAATTACAAACAAATAATTTTCTTTCTTTGGGGTTAGATACATTCGTGTAATATGTCCAGCGTAGCGTAGCAGTATATAGTTAGAACTGGCAATCGACCTGTGGCCGAAGTTCGATCATAGACTAAACAATAAAATTTATTTTAAGTTGGTCAGACTTAGGCGTAAAGAAAATAGTATTTATAATGTGTGTATATTATCAAGTCACATGAATGTAGTATGTGTATTGTTTAGTTTTATTGATGTACTAGCTGTTGCCGACGACTTCATCCACGCGGACTTCGTTTACTCCACACAGCTCCTCCCCCATAGGTGATAGCGTGATAATATGTAGCCTATAATATGTTAACCCGACCTGTAATATTCATGCAAAATTTGAAGTAAATCCATGCAGTACTTTTTGAGTTTACCTCGGACATACTACAGACAGACAAACAGACGAAAGTTCTAGAAACTATATTTTTTGCTTCGGTATCGATTGTAGATCACGCCCCAAGTATTCTTTTAAAAAAATATTCAATTTATAATTCCCTACGATTTGACTTCCCTACGATTTTATTATATGTACAGATTTCTAATGAGTATGCATAAGAAATAAATCATAAATCAATAAAAATAAACAATACATACACTACATTCATGTAACTTGATAATATATACACATTATAAATACTATTTTCTTTTATTTTTACTACTATTTAAAAATATGAGGAATCGCGCTCCTCTGCGATCAAACTTTATCTTTGTCAATTTTTATACTCCACCGTTTGCGTAATTTTTTAATCGGGGCACAAAATTCTCGCATCGCATATTAATATATAGATACTGTGATGGAATTAAAATTATTAAATCCAAGTTAAATTTTAAAGGAATGCATCTGTGAGTAGGTCGTAAAAGAAGATCTTACAAAATGAATTTTTTAAGTAGCACAAGCACGCTGAAACGGAAACAAAGATCGTGTTGTACTCAGGGTTCTATTATTCATAAACAAAATCCTACGAGTGTCATTACGCGAGCGGCGGTGGAAGGCGCCGCGTGCACGCAACGGGCCCCCAACCCTAGTCCATCAGACAGAACGTTATTTTACCGACATTTATTTATATTTGTTTACTATCTGACCTGGCAAAGGTTGTTGTTGCTGCCTTTTTAACTACTCTTATTTTTTTTCTATATTTTCTCACCTTTTAAACCAGGACTTCAACAATTAATTCAAAACCATAATTAGTGAAATCGGTTAGGTTGTTCTCGAGTTCTAGCGAGACTAACGAACAGTTCGTGTTCGTTAGTCTCGCTAAAATCTCCTACTAAAATAAAATTTGTTAAAGTTACTCTCTATAGTTTAGCATCATTTGTTTATTTGTAGTGATCCGAACTTCATGGATAACTATCGAACTAATAAATTTCGAAGTTATTTATAAATTCACAATATCAGAGATTTTGCCTACTAGTATAATAAATATTAAAGTTCGTACGTGTTTACGTTTAAATTTTTAGATACCTGGATGTTTGTTTTAGGCCTAGAAGAAGATGTACGGATCAAGTACTTTACTCCACAACATCTTAAAAAAGCATTTTTTTAAAGCCAGAAGGTGTTTTTGCGGTTTGGAGAAATCGTTTGATAGAGCTGTGTGAGAGAAAATTTGGGACACTAACCAGTCATGGGATAGATGGGCTTCTGATGCATGCTATGCAATCTATTGGGATCGCAATGCATGCGTGCAGGTAGACGGAAACATCGATGTCAATATTGGCGTCAAGCAGGGTTACGTGTTGTCAGCTCGCCTGTTTATTCTATTTGGATAAGTATATTCAAAGATTAAGATCGTTGATTTTGAGAATACGCATGACTGATCTAGTGGTAAACTGGATGTATTGTGCAAATGACGCTGTAATTTTTAGGTCAACTCCATCTGAGCTACTAACACTGCACACAGTTATGAATGATGATTGTAAGAATATGGGCTTGCAATTCAATGCGAAGAAAACTAAGGTTCTAGAATTTGAAAGGTAAGTAACCAGAAAGTTTTTTTTGCTCCAAGTTGTTCTGGGCTCCCTTAAAGAATAGAACATCTGCCGTTCTGCCAGGCAGACTATTCGTGACACTGCCATCATGACTATTAGGTCGTAGAGTTCCGCAAAGTAAGAATAAATAAATCAACGTAACAATATTGTAGTCAAACAATTTCTGATCAAGAATTGCGATACCACATACCAAATTAGCTGTCTCATAATATACCCAGATTACCAACTAACGTCCTTTAATACAACACCACTTATATTCACTAATGACAATGCACCGCTTTAATTTTTGTCAATTTCTATAAAACAGTCCTTTTACGTTATTACGTAAAAGAGTGTTTTATAATAATAGAAATTAATTCATTTATTGAAACGTAATTAAGAAACAAAGATTCAATTGTCTATAAATTCTAACATCGTCACTTCGCATTGTTGCATGTTTGAAAATTGCATGCAATTTGAAAAAAAAATCGTCGTCAGACGTCTTTTAAATATAAAAATTTGAATCACAATCGAAAACAAAATAATAATTCCTTTTTCAAAACTATTCTTTAATTTAAAAAATATAAAAGTGGGTACATAAGATCAAATGCTGCCATAGAACGCCAAGAGATGTATTGCATCAAAAAAATCACTACGTTCTCTAATACCTTTAGTAGCCGATCCATGGAGTAAAGCTTAGTATTATTAAGCTAAAGCTTTATATGGTCCGTGAAATGCATAGACATGATAAGTTAACTGTGAATATGATAATAATATTATATTAATGAAACAGCACGCTTGTTAAATGGAATTAATTGTTTTAAGATAACAATAATTATATAGATCCGATCTTATAATATCTGGTGGACTATTTATCATATTATATTCTATTTTTGCAGCATTATCATTTAACCGAAAACTCAAATCACTATTGTTCCCGTTCTATTTCGTTCACATTCTCCCAATCTTTGATCTATTGAAATGGGAAATAAATTATCTACATATTTTTTCGGATCACTGACGCACTGAAATATAGCTCGACACGTTGTGGCCTATAAATAAACACATGAAAGACAACACGTGTTCCTACTAGAATTTGCTTCAGTTAGGACTTAATAGAAAATGCTCAAAAAGTTTACCGCTGGAAGGTCCGAGCCCTTAATGGTCCGAGCTAGCTCTTCTGTCAGGCAGTTCATCAAAAGCCAACGTTTGGTTATTGGTGTCACTACCATTGTGACTACTAGGTGGCAAAGATCCTCAACGTCTCGCCCGGGTTCGGTACTACCGTATTTCAGTTTCCTGGCTAAGGTAGCCGGTATATTTATACATGTTTCCATCTCACTAAAATAAATAGCAACGTATCATAAACATCTGTGACGTCTGTGGCGATGCCTTCTACTTTTATCAGGAGACCAGGAGAAAATAAATATTAAAATGATATAATAAAAAAAACTCCTGTCTCGTGGACTATTCCAAATTCCGCTTCAATACTCCGTCCGACATTACCCTTTAGTCCAATAGTTCGATTCACCTGTCTCTCGTTTTACTTCCCTCAGTTCTCTAATACAGTGGCCGATCTAAATTCATATGACTTGGAAAACATTTGTGTCCGGAATGCTTTCGTGTGCCTCCAAAATGCTGCGAGCCAGGCTCTGTTTGTATGAGACACAATTGCGCGTGTTTGCATTTTTATTTACTTGTTTTCGTGAGGTGCATGTGGATTCAGTCTTTGTTCCGGACCAACAAAGGTAAATTAATAATATAAAGTGGAATATATCTGAGAGTGGTGATAAATTATAACTTTTTCAAAGATATCAGTTTACTCCAACATATTTAGTGATTTTGACATAGCATAGAACGGTAAACAAGTAGGTGGTAGAATTCTGCATTGTCTCGCCCGGGTCTAGTACCACCGCCTTACCATTTCCTGCCGCAATAGCGTCAGTGCTTGTAACTGTCGTATTTCGGTTTGGAGGGTAAGGAAGCCGGTAAACTTATGCATGTGGTATAAAACCTCGCCACAAGATAGCAACGCACCATTAACATCTTTGGTGTTTATAAGCAATGGTTGACTCTTTCCATCAAGAGACCCATCTGCTTGTTTGATATCTTATGATATAAAAAAGTAGACAGGTCTAATAATAATAAGAACTAATTCCTTGGTTTCCCCGCGTTGGCTGGGGCTTCTTTGTAGGATAGACTCGTGTTCCGGTTTTGCAGGGCAAAGTAGCTGGTGGGCTACTTTATCCTGCAATAATAATGCATGTGACATTACCATCATGCCATACGGATAGCAACGCACCATTACCATTGTATGGTGTTCGTAGGCGATGGTGTCTCTTTTGCCACCGGGAGAGATATCTGATTGTTCCTATTTAATGGTACAAAGAAGTTTCCTTACCTATTCTTGCTGTAACGACATCCGAAGGAGAGATCAACTGTGTTACTGTTAGCCATTTCAAAAGGCAAGAGAAGGCTAATAGGCGTAGATAATTAAAAAACCGGCCAAGTGCGAGTTGGACTCGTGCACGTAGGGTTCCGTACCATCATAGCAAAAAAATACAAAAAAAAACAAGTTTATTGTATGGTGTCCCCTTAATATTTTTACTTTTTTATTTTTATTATTTGTTGTAGCAACAACGGAAATACATGATTTGTGAAAATTTCAGCTTTCTAGACATCACAGTTTATAAGATACAGCCTGGTGACAGACGGACAAACGGATAGACCGACAACAGAGGCTAAGTAATAGGGTATCGTTTTACTTTTTAGGTACGGAACCCTAAAAATTACGTGGCACTAATTTCATAACTGCTAACTAGATGGTAGAGTTCTGTTACGTCTCCCGGGCAGTTCGATTCTACCGCTTTACCTATTCCTGCCGCAATAACTTCGATTCTTGTTGCTGTTGTGTTCCGCTTTGGACGGAGGAATATCCGGTAAAATGCATCTCATACTCCAACTCCGCCGCATGGACAGCAATGGATATTAGCATCTTTGGTATCTATGGTCGATGCTTATCTCTTACCATCAAAAGAACCATTAGCTTGTTTGCTAACTTATGTGATTAAAAAAAATTAATATATTTTTAATTACTTTTATTTACTAGGTGGTAGAGTTCTACATTGTCTCTCCAGGGTCAGGTACCACCACCTTACCTATTCCTACCTACAATAGCGTCAGTGCTTGTCACTGTCGTGTTCTGGTTTGAAGGGTAAGGTAGCCAGTAAACGTATGCATGTGGCTTTAGACCTTGCTCTCGACACAAGATAGCAACGCACCAGTAACACCTTTGGTGTCTATAAGTGATGGTTGACTCTTTCCATCGAGAGACCCATCTGCTTGTTTGCTATTTTATAATATAAAAAAATATATTATATACAACAAATAATAACTGACACATGTACAATTTTTTAAATTTATTGTCCTCCGTTACTGAAAAAGTTAGTGGTGAGCAATGATGTTACGCACGGATTAAATGGATACGCCTTTCAAGACAAATTCTAAGTTTGTCACTGTAGCGTGCGTTTATACACTTTTGTACTTCGTTATCTCATTCGGTACGGTACAACAGTACCAGATACTTGTTATCTTATTCGGTAACGTATAAACATCACCCTTTTCAAGATATATCTACAAATGTACGACATTTTTGACAGTTATAGGAACGTTTGCTCATATGTGAAGCGACACGTTTTCTTCCCAATGGCGTGTGTACTAGTATTCATCTAATATTCATGTGGTCTGTAATGTTACGGCATCTAATATAAGCAAGGTGATGAATACAGAACCTGGTATAGAATACAATAAATCGTTTTCTTACAATTCTGCTATGGATATGCCGCAATTTTAGCATTTCTCCGTTTTGGTCTGGTCCCTTTTGTAGTATCGAGCATCTGCCTTCCTACCAGGCAGCCTGTAATAGGGGAATTAATACTATATCGTGGAAAGTAAATGGAGTCCTGTGTTGTTTCGCTCGGGTTTTGTAATTTTTCAGGGATTTATGATTGCTAAGTGAATTTTTTTGCCGTATAAATTGGTATAAAAGGTGAAGTAGCCGGTAAACATAATATGTTTACCTTATATTGTCATTTGCATATTATGCAAATGGCATTTCCACCCGCCACATAGATAGCAACGTACCATTAACATGTTTGGTAGGTGTTGGCGATAGTTCTCACTTTCCATCTGGAGAGTCATTTTTGTTTACTATCTATTCGTATTAGCTGGAACCAAGGTAATATGATAAGAAATAATAATTAATATATTTAACCGATTCAGTGTGGCGCATATTTCTAAAACTTTTAGTAGTGGCGGCGCACAAATATTTCATGACACGGCTGCCATGTCAAACGCCATATAAGTTAATAACACGGTCACCTGGCGAAATGGCTGGTCAAATGGTTCGTGAAACACCCGCCATTTTAAAAGGTTCTACCTTGAATTAATTTCAGGGTAGAATCTTTTAAAATGCAAATTGAGGGAGTTTTATCGATTTAAAAATAACACGACTCCCGTGTCATATGCAATACGTTAAAAACAATCATGATACGGCTGCCATGTCTTCCGCAAATAATCAGTGAAATAATAATGAGAATGCGAATAGGTGATCTATGAGTAAAATATCCACTTTACAAAGACTGCTGTGCTTTTGGGTTCGCCTGTATCTGAGCCAGAAACAACAATCACGAAAAATTGAAAATAGTTTTGAAAATCCAAAAGTACCCTAAGTACTCTTCAAAAAGTTTACAGTAAGAAACTGTCCTGATTACAACCAACACAGCTAAGAATTTAAATTAAAATAAGTTGGCTTTTTCTTTATTATGCAATGTGGTTGGCTGTTTATTGAAAGATTGGTGCCTCTATGTCATAAAATCAAACGTTGCAAATTGATCAACCAATGTCAATAATTTGAAAACTGTCATACTGCGAAATATCGTGACCGATAATATATACAAATAAATTAATCAGAGAGCACTCGATTTATTTTGTTATTTAATATAATTAAACAACCCCGAATTACACAGTCACTTGCAAATAGGAAGCTACACGCTATAATTCTGAAGCTCATAAAAAATAATCTCCATATTATGTTAAATTTTACAAGCGTAATCTAGCCAGATCTGTTCACACAGATATCTGGACAGATTTCCAATCAGTTTTTTTAACTAAATACAATAAATGACTTTAAATTTCAAATCCGTTAAAACGGGTGTTTTTCTTGACATGCGTTTATTCGTATTACTTTGAAATATAATCAAAATAGAGATATTTTACTTTAGAATGATTTTAGTAATTCGAGGAGAGTAGAGCAATCCTTCTCGCAGAGGCGTGCAAAAGAGAACAAGTTCGTAGAATAGTTACATACTGCATGAGTTGAGTTATGTGCACCAACAATCACACGTCGAATACTGCGTTACATTTCTCAACTGTCACAGTAACGAGTGAATTTTGAATCGTATCTACGAATGTAAGCATCAGGGATGTTACAGATATGAAATTTTGGATCAGGTAACGGATACATCAATTATGCTATAGCGGTTTCATATACAATCTACATTAAATAATCCATACTAATATTATAAATGCGAAAGTCTGTCTGTCTGTTACGCTTTCACGGCTAAACCGCTCGACCGATTTTTATGAAATTTGGCATAGGTATCGTTGAAGATCCGGGGTCAAACATAGGCTAATTCAAAAATCAGTCCCTGGGGGGCTGAAATACGGAATGAAATTTTTATTAAAAACTATTTGGATGATTTATTAATATACTTGCGGGCGAAGCTGCGCGGGTCAGCTAGTAATATTATAAATGCGAAATATTGGATGGATGGATGTTTGGATGAATGGATGAATGTTGGTTACCCAATCACATAAAAACTACTGAACGGCACACAGGCAGATGATAGCCTCCCTGAAGAGACCTGGAATAGCACATAGGCTACTATTTATCCCGGAAAAATAAGGTGATCCGCGGCATTCGCCAAAAACTTTGATAATGCAGCGGGCTTCACGCTGCAGTTAGTTACAAATATAGAATTATTTCGGTTTATCTCAGGGATTAAATGAATACGCCTTTCAAGATACATACTTAGTTTGTCAGTGTAGCTTGCAATTACATACAGAAATACAGAGTTATACTACTTACCGATGAAATAAAAAAAAATCAAGGGTAATTTTTAAACTTTGTCATCTCATTCGGTACGATAAAACAGTACAACGTGGTATATTTGTATTTCTTCACAATATAATATATCCTACAAATGAATGAAATTTTTCACAGTAATAGTAGCGTTTTCGCATATGCGTGGCGACACGTTTCTTCCCTAAGGCGTGTCTATTAGTATTAAAGCAGTCTGTGGTTAATCTAATAGTTTCAGTGACAAATTTAAATATTATAGACGCATAAGAGCCATAAGATAAACTAAACGCCTTAGACTATAAAATTATAGATACGTAGATAATTATATAAATAAATATATTTCTATGTTATTATTTCATAATATAATCAGATATTTAAATAACTATTATGGTAGCTACTCATTGCTAAAATGCAAAAACAAAATCATTATAAACGAAATACATTATTGTTTTTTTATTATATTAATCTTTAATAACAATTATTATGTATCGAAAATATACCTCAATAGTTTAGAAAATCCAAAAGTACATGTCTCAAGTAACTAGTTTTCGTTTTTAGGGTTCCGAAGTAAACTAGGAACCCTTATAGTTTCGCTATGTCCGTCCGTCCGTCCGTCCGCACGATAGCTCAGAGGTCCTTATTACTGTAATTTGGCACGAATATACATATTAGTCTCGTCAACAAATAGTGTTAAAATCTTGAAAAACATTTTTTTTTCAGGATAGTTCCCATAAAAAGTGTGGGGTGTTAAATTTTTTCTCACGTACCTCATTGTGTTAGTATCGTTGGATAGGTTTTAAAAATATTGTAGGTTTGTGGAAACAAGTTTTCGATGAAGGGACTCGTTTGTAAAATATTGAGCTTATAATTACTAATTTTTGTTAGAGTCAAGTATCCTTCCCCCTCTGCAGGCTAAACGGTTGGTTTAGGGGGTGGGAAAAAAATCATTGTACCTAGTAGTAAATGTAATGAAGTTAAAAGGAAAACTATCACGACTTAGAAGGCTTTACAAGTTTTTGACTAATAGTCGACCAACTTATAACATGTACTTAGAGAAGATTTATAGGCGGTGAACCTGTGGTGCGGATATATATTTGTCATTGACATTGAATAGCTTAAATGTCCATAATATGAAACTATAAAAGCCCTCTTCTTAATCCGCATTATTGTGATGGGCAACTTCAAAACCCTACATTGCGCGTGGCTCGACACACTCTTCACCATTTTTTTAACATTGCGCTTTGTTAGTTATAGTAAAAGAAAGTTACTAATTTTGTCCCGACTTTCGATAATCGTGATTTCACCAGATGTTTGACGAGAAAGACTACGTTTTGAGTTCCTAGGAACCGTTTACAACTATTTTCAAGATGACGTCAGTATATCTATATCTATCTATGTGTCTGTATGTATGTATGTAAACCTCTCATAACTTTTTAACGGATTGACAAAATAATGTTTGCCCTTTTCGAACAGCCTGGCAGAAAGGCAAAAGGTCTATACTTTAGCCAAAATATAGTCGTATTGATAGATATTCCAGTGGTTTTCAAACTTCGTCTTACGAGTAGCAACTCATCATTAACATCTTTAGTATTTATAGGAAATGTTTATCTCTTTTTTATCACGGTTTATTACGGCAATGTTTATCACGGTAACCTTTTACTCGTTAGCTATTATATGAAATAAATTGGTAAGAAATAATAAACAATGTTTAAGAGAAACTTATTGAAATTTATATTTGGAATATAAATGTAAACGATACCCATATAAAGTTTCGATAAAGTAGCGGTGTAGAAAGGCGGGAAGTAATGAGATAGGTCAGTTTAATCCACTTATTTTATACTGCTAGTAATGTGCTTCTGTTTCATTTAATTTGTATTGCAAAGGGATAATGAAACTAAGCGCAAAGCCCCAGCCAACGTTACCCTCCATGATATATATACTGATATCATGAAAAGAAAACATTTGTTATATTTGTATGTTTCAAATTCGAAAACTATTAAATCGACTTTCACAATTATTTTACCGTTCAAAAGTTACACTGTGTTACCTTCTAAACTAAAGGAAATAAAGTTTGTGTCACGAAAACAGCTAGTTTTAAATACTACGGTATATTTTTTGTCTTTAAACTAACATCATACGTTCTGTTTACCCAAAAAATTGTTTATCTCTGAAAATTGTGAATCTATATTAAAATTATAAATGCGAAAGTTTGGATGTTTAGATAGATGTTTGGATGGATGTTTTTTACTCAATCACGCAAAAACTACTAAACGGATTTGAATAAAATTTGTCACACAGGTAGCAGGTGACCTGGAATAGCACATAGGCTACTTTTTATCCCGGAAAAATGAGGTGATCCCGCAGGACGCGCCAAAAACTGTGTATAATGCAGCGGGCTGCACGCTGCAGCTATTTATAAATAATGGAAAAAATAAAAAGTAAAAAGAATAGAATAAAAATTATTTAAAACTTCAAACAGCGCCAAGGGAATAAATAGTAACTGCAAAATTATTTACTTAAATACTTTACGGCATCGGGTTTCACTGAATTATTTTGTGGCTTTTCAAAATTTCTTAAAATTTCTTTGGCCGGATTGGTGGTACCTTGAGAGTCAGGCAGACTCAACTGAAATCGTACCGATACTGAGCTGAACTGAACTAAGCTCGTATCGATAGTTTTACGTGCTTATCGAAGCACGGAAATGTTAATATAATATCACCCGACTTTGAGTTGCTACTGTGACTTAGATTACAGAATAGAACCTCGAAAAACCGCCATAGCATTTTTGGTTGTCTTTCGGATCGAATTGCAAATCAAAAAATATATGTCGTCAACACAAATGAGGTAAATATGAGGTATCGAATCTAAGATCCACTCATCGCGTAGGTAGGGTCGCAAACACTCGACCAACTTAGATAACGACATTGATCTTCTTGAATGTTAGAAAAATATGCGACTTACTCGCCGTCCTGCCATTTTTGTGTAGTATTTTTCCCCGTGTTGGTCTTGCCCACACTGAAGAATAGACCATCTGTTATTCTGTCGAAGTGATTCGTAAGGTGAAACATTTGCTTAGCGTATCACTGCCATCGTAAAACTAGGTGGCAAAATTCTATAACTCTTGTCTAGATTTGGTCAATGCTTGTCACTACCGTGTTCTAGTTTTGATGATAGAGTAACCGGTATTTTCATTATCATCTTACTAAACTGATAGCAACGCACAATTAACATCTTTGGTTCAGGTGGTGGTGACTTTTTTCTATCAGGGTGCCATATTATGTTTATTTATCGTATTATAAATAAAATAAATTAAACAAATTCACAGCTTCTGTAATCATTCGTGACTATACTTCACTCTGTTTACATAAAAGCATTTTTTATTACAGCAATGACTAGGAATTATTAATTACCGTGTTAGTAACTCATAACATAACTGATAGTTATGTTATGAGTTACTAACACGGATTAGTTACTAAAGTTGAAATCCACTGACAGCTAGGTACAGGGAGTAGATTGTTAATATATTTAATAAATAACTAAGTCTAGACCAACAAGGGAATAAATAACTTTAAACATTTCTCGTACATAAAACGGAATAAATTTACCTTATAAGCTTCTACGTTTCATAGTTAAAAGTTTTAAGAAGCTAGTTCAAATTGGTAGCTCTATTAAAAAGTTATGGCCGAAAACGTTAGTGGTTTACGCTAGAAACTCCGCACTGAAGAAAAATAGTTTCGTAATGAGCATACGAGTGGGAAAGGATGTATGTTACAGTTAAATTAGTCCTCGGAATGCGCATCTTTTTAAATTATGATCGATCGCATTCACCAATATTTTTATCGACATTATGAAATTATATTCAAAAAAACATCATTATAAAATCTAACTTGCGTAGATAAGTTCTTTGTTTTTATGAGTGCTAAAAGAATTACATTTGAAATGTCATACCAACGCCATTATGTTTAATCAAATGTTTATTGCAGAAAATAGGGTTAGTTACATGTGCTCTTATATTATGTTAGTAGTTCCCAAACCGTATACAATACTACGTTCCTCCTATTTTGCCGTATGAACAGCATGCAATGAAATTTTTTATTTGTGGCAAAATTGACATTATTGCTAAGATATTATAGATTAATAATTATTGTTAACAAAATTAAAATATAAAATTAGCATGTCATGAAAAATAATTATTATCAACAAAATTAATATATTAATAATATCATTGTAATGTCAAATTGTATTAGTCAGAAGAATTGGCGTTGGCAGTTAGTTTGGACATAGCGAAGGAATTTTATCGGGTATGGCACAAAGCGCTTCTCGCGAAGCTGCCTTCCTATGGGCTTCCCGAGAAATTATGCGAGTGGATCACCAGTTTTTTGGCTGACCGGAGCATCAAGTTCGTTGTCGACGGTGCGTGCTCCGACCTTAAATCTGTCAATGCTGGTGTTCCCCAAGGCTGCGTGCTATCACCGACTCTGTTTCTTCTGCATATCAATGACATGATGCGAATTCGCAACATACATTGCTATGCGGATGACAGTACTGGTGATGCTACATACTCCGGCCGAAGCGGTATTTCTCGGGAACACGTCGAAGAGTGCCGAAACAAGCTTGTGTCTGAAGTCTAGAATCGACTTACCGATGTCTCTGAATGGGGTCGTCAAAACCTGGTCACTTTTAACTCCAAGAAGACACAGCTTTGCGTGTTCACCGCAAAAAAGACATCCTTTGTCGTATCACCTCGATTTGGGGATACTCTCCTGACAGCCTCAGCTAGCGTCGGAATCCTGGGAGTCAACATATCAAATTACGTTCAGTTTCGCAGTCATTTGGAAGGCAAGGCTAAATTAGCCTCTAGAAAGCTCGGTGTGCTCAGCAGAGCGAGACAGTACTTTTTGCCGGCCCATCGCCTTCAACTTTATAAGGCACAGATTCGGCCTCACATGGAGTACTGTTCTCATCTCTGGGCCGGAGCTCCCCAATACCAGCTTCTTCCTCTTGATCGCATACAGCGTAGAGCGGTTCGAATCGTTGACGACCAGGCTATTTCGGAACAGCTCGACTCTTTGGCATTACGCAGAGATGTAGGTTCACTCTGCGTCTTCTATCGTCTTTACCATGGGGAGTGTTCCGACGAGTTGTTTGGAATAATTTCTGCCGCCGAATTCCACCATCGGACATCGCGTCAAAATTTAAAGTTCCATCCTCACCATCTCGATGTCTGGAAATCCACAACTGTGCGTTTCTCCCGACACTTTTTGCCTCGCACTACTCTGTTGTGGAATCAATTACCGGTAGGGGTATTTCCGAACGGATACGACATAGGGACCTTCAAGAAAAGAGCTTACTCATTCTTAAAAGGCCGGCAACGCAACTGCAAGACCTCTGGTATTGCAGATGTCCATGGGCGGCGGTGATCACTTACCATCAGGTGCACCTCTTGCTCGTTTGCCCCCTTTCTATAAAAAAAAAATTCAGCAAAAAAAAATAATTAGTAATCTTGAGAGAAAAAATTATTATGTCTTAAAGGAATATCAATTTGTAAAATGCTTATAATTAAAAAGATTATAAATTAGATTAATTTAGATAGATAGTAGTAGTTAGTAGATATAATTTAGATTAGTAGATATAATTTAGATTATTTAGATAGGTAGTAGTTAGTAGATATAATTTAGATAGAAGAAAGATTAATTTAGATAAAAAGAACAGAGTATTCACCTTGACAAATAATTGTTTCCTTTTAATTCTTTACACACACAATTCTTTACACAGAAAGAAATTGATTTTAGAAATTTTTAGCATCACATCCAGACAACGTCTTACATACTCCTATTTTACACTCTTTCACAATTAGTTTTTCAAGGTTCCAGCCTTTTTATGAAATTTATAGGGATTTTTCTATATAATTATGTGGTATATTGAGGTTTTTCTTAGTTTTACATTAAAACTACTAAGTAAACTACTGTGGAATTATGAATAAATAAAAATAAATAAATAAACATTGTCTCACCTGTATAGCCGATAAAAAAACATAAGCATATTTAATACAACTACGATAAGCTAATGATATTCCGCCACTTGGTATAACAGGATACCAAGCTGTCGTTGAATTTGGCTAATTTTTAGTCACGGGCACGTTATAATTTTCAGAAAAACTGAAGAAGTATTTCAGGATGGATTGCAACTTATCTACACACATAAGACGACAAGTTTAAACGATATTGTTCATCGCCACAATTATTTTGCTTAATTAAGTAATAAGTCTTAAGTAAGAAATTAATGAAACACTGGTATTTACCGAATGCATTCAATTAACCTTTCGTAATGGACAAGCGCAATCTCGTGATCACAGTTACTTTGGCTCATTCAAAACGTTGAGCTTCACTTCAAGGTAAAAAAGTTATTATTATGACAAGAGATTGATTACCATAAATATTTGTATATGCGACGTTTTCTGCTCATTTTTACGTACACGTATACCGGTAAAAGCGCATGTTATCTCATATAATTTAGTGCTATGATACTTATAACTTCTCTTTCCTTTTTAGATTACAAGTAAAATATTATAATTTCTTTCAAAAACAATTCCTAAAATGTGTTACGAGTGGAAAGCAAAATGAAAAAGATGTATTGTACCATGGACTATATCGTATTATAAGGCAGTAGTAAAGTTTGTTGCGACTTGTATACATTCCGGTTACTGTAAAAGAAAATATTTCGTCCTCAAGGAAAGTACCGGCACATCATCATTACGTTGCGTAATTTTTTCGTATGTGCCATTTTCGTGGCAGTACTTTTATGCGTTCCCTCCATAAAGACAAAAGGGACTTTGAAGTAAAATCACGTACATTTTTTGCAACTTACTTAAGAGAGATTCAGCCCCTTGGCTTCCATGTTAATATTTTCTGGGAAAACATTGCGGGACAACGCATGGAAATTACATTTAGATATTTGTTCACAACGCGCACACAGAGTGTGGGTAGCGACTAGAGATATTATATTTTACGTGCCATGAATTTATTAAAATTCTTAGGACATTACTTCTTTGAACTTATTCGTACGGACTTTGAATTCCCAATTTACGAGTATACATTATGAAATCAATTACGAGCTTTGTATTCACTTAAATGTATTTTTATATGTACCTATTTCTTTCAGAAATCTGAAATATTACTTTTACAAACTGCATCGAATTCTGAAATGGGTTGCCTTAAAATATTATACAATAGGACTGATAGAGATATTATATTTTACTTGCCATGAATTTATTAAAATTCTTAGTACTGAGTACTAAGTACTTCTCGGTTTTTGAATTGACAATTTACGAGTATTTATTATGAAATCGATATTGTAGAAGAGTAATAAAACTATCCCCTCCAGGTTGTTTTTTGTATCAGAATAAATAGTGTTATAAGAATAATATCGTTCTTTATTTACAAGTTTCTTGCCAATGTTACCGGGAATTGTAGAAACATATCGTGGCAGTAATGGCAACTTTGGGAATATTGCCGGCAATTTTCATCACTAGTCAAGACACAACCCTGTCGACCGCACGGTGATGATTATTTTTGAATATTACTACACTAATTTCGTTGAGGCTTATTATGAAGTTAAGCGACATTCTATTTATATTATATTTTTATTGGTAACATATTATGAACATTAACTATACAGGGTCCTATAATATTTACAGTCTTTTACCAGTCAAACCTAAAAGCAAAGCTTTTGCAATACAAGGAAGTTTATTTAACAAGGAGGTGCTTAGTTTGCTTGTATTTTTTTTACCATCCCCGACACGGATAGCAAAGCACCATTAACATCTTTGTTGTCTTTAGGCCATGTTTATCTGTTTCCACCGGAAGAGCCGTCTGCTTGTTAGCTATCCTATGATAAAAATCTAACGTTTAAAGGTATGAATACTAAAACTATCGTGAGTGATAAAAACTAATTTCCAGTTACAAACTATTTTATTGATAAAAAATTTAAACATTTGTACGTGTCAAAATATCTTAGTTGGAGTTAAGTGCAAAGTTTTCATTTGAAAAGATTTTTATTTTTATGGTTTAATTTATGTTGTGTTTATCGCCACGTAAATTTTTACCACCTAATTACGTTTCAGTCCATTTTATTCCAAACAGTCATCTCAACTACCTTACAATGACTGAATCCATCTGTTTGCACCAATCCTGACGTACCGCTTATAATGCGTTGTATTTTTGAACTCACATACTCTCTAAACCAACGCTTGAGGAGGACAGCTAATTGAGGTATTCCTCCTTTGATAACTTTATGTGCATTTTTTCAATCTACATTATCCTTTCTATATAATCGATGTCTTTACTTTTATAGCTAATGATAACAATGTGTTCTGATTGAGTTAAAACTGAAAAAATAATTCGTCATCAACAGCAGCAAATTTAACCACATAATAAAATACTTATGTAGACTGATGTACAGAAAATACAAAACCTAAACCTGTAGACCAAGACGCATATACTTTGTTATTTGTACAGAGGTTTATATAGTGCAGAAGAAATTTAAGAAAGAATTTTTGAAAAAATCATTCCAAAAAGAGATGTAACAGAGAGATAAATTTTGTATGGAAATAAAAATAAGTTTTTTCGATTCACTGGAACTTGGCATTTGCTTTTTCTTAAGTGAATTATTAAAATAATTATTGAATTTTTGAAAACGAGATTTATATGGAAAAAATTCAGATAAGCTGAGTTGCGTACCACAAACGAAGTATATATAATAATAACGATTTGGCTGCCAAGTTTGGACTAAAAATTTTGTATGTTGAAAGCCACTACGTAAGAGGCTATTGCCTCTCTATGGCTTTCAACATAGTTTAATACATATGCGCCTACATTTATTTCATTGACAAAAACAATTGTCATTTCTGCAGAAAAAAATACCTCTACCTGACTTTTTCGGTATTTTATAACTATGTTAAAATTTTCTTTTTTTTATAATATGATAAAATATTTGGTCACAAAATTACGCCGAAAAATACCTATGTCGAATAAATGAATTTAATAAAATATATTAGAACGGTCCCACCTATCACTAAGTTTCCATTTTCTGGCTTCCGCCAGTCTTTCTGTCTGATATTTAATTATATAACTGTATATTATAAATGGTAATGACTAATAAGTAAGATATCTGATGGAAAATCCCATTAAGCATCTAAATCATATAATTTCACAAATACTACATTTTTATAAGCAAAGACTATTACCACTAAGTGTTAATAAACTGTTCTACACCAGTAATTACTCAATCACTAAATGTATCGGTTATATCGTTCACAGTCGGCAGTAGATAAGTAATAATACAGTTAAGTGGCATTCCACCGAGTTATTCGGTCTCCCTGCGGCCTATCAAACTGTACTAGAGCTTTATGAGTCTGCGTCATTTTCCCGAATACCACTGACAACTCTCTTTATCTCTTAATCGTCTTCTAAATTTTCACTAATTTACTGAAATGAATGTTATTATACTTCATATTATATTGTTAAAATTTGTAATGTGTATAACATACGAAGTCAGAGCCTTTATTTTTATCTATATATTATTACAAGAAGGAAATCTTTGGACCCCTTTTGAAGACAACTGTGCTAACTGTAGTATAAAATTTGACAGTTATAGTTTACATTACGAGGATTGCAGAAACCTAATATATTTAATAAAATGCATTAGAATTACATGAAATTAATAGAAATAAATGTTACACTCACTACGTTCATGTGACATACTTGATATTATACACACATATACTGTCTCAAACTTAAAAGATATTTTATTGTTTAGTCTATGGTCGAATTTCGGCCACAGGCGATCCCTAGTATTATATCAATACGTAAGGCAAATAATTTGTAGCCCTGTTTTGAACGGAGGAGCTTGAAATTTGGCACTCTTAAAGTTAATATTGCAGAAAAGTGCAGAAACTTAATATTTTTAAATAAAATGTACTAAAAATATATCCACATATAAAAATAATAAAAATAAACATTACACATTTAATATACTACTTTCGTTGCGTCTAAAGTCGGTTGTCAAATCTAAAAGTGATTTTATTGTTAAGTCTATGATGCACGCACGCACGCACGCATGCACGACCGCACACACACACGCACGTACGCACGCACACACACGCACGTACGCACGCACGCACGCACTCAGACACGCCCGCACGCACGTACTGTTATGGGCCACTTCCCGTAAAGGTTTTTAAAAAAAGAAATTTATTTTACACAATAGTTTTATAATGAAATATAACAGAATATAAATTGAATTAGAGTTACACTTATACACAGGAGTATTAATTGAATTAGAGTTTACACTTATACACTGTGCACTAAGACCGAGAGGCAGCCGTTCAAGAGCGGAGTACAGAAGTAACTGACTGGGCCGAGTGTCCAGAGAATATATCGAGCACCAGACTGCTGACGAGGCTGACTAGGGTTGATAAGTGATGATGAGGCTGGTGGTCAGCAATATCCCCTACATTGGTAGGGTATAACACCTCCCCCCTTAAAAGAGAAACTTCATAATGGAAGAAGAAGTTTCTTCAGACACTTGTCCTGAGTTTCGGGACGGGAGTATCTTCTACAGTAGAAGACAAATATCTTACACTACTTTCCTGATCGTCTGTCTGTTGGTTTTGGTCGTTCTTGTTGAGGGTTAAAGATTTTGCAATAGACGGGTTAATAGGCAGGCTGCCACTAGGTCGCTTGCATTTATAAAGTTTAAATATGATATAACAAAACATAATTAAAACTAAAATAATGATTAATGTAGAGTAATGTGTCCCATATTTGATTATGTGTGGGCTGTTTGCTACTTCTTCTGCAGTTTTAAGTTGATCTATTAATGAATTACGATACAAATGTAAACTATCTAAATCTATATTTTGCAAGGAAACAGGAGACACATTATCTAGTTTTTGCACTGCCGCCAGGTTGCAACAGTTATCTTTTATTAGGTCAAAATCTAAACGATTGACATGGATGGTAACATTAGAATGGTAAGGTTTAGAAATAAAAGTTGTGCTTTTGCAATAACCGGTACAACCTTGAGGTATATACAATATACCAGTGCCATGGACGGTGATTTCATGAATATTAGAGTTTTTACAGTCTATTGATATTCTATTGGGTTCACTCTGTACATAGATCCACCTATTGCGAGTGATTGGCTTCCAAAGGTCTAGATGTCCTGATATTGTTCTGGATTCACACTGGGAAGGCAGCTTTTCCACTACTTTGGCTAACAGATCACTTTCACATGATGTTTTTGCATCGACAGCGTAAACACTCGACACTTCACAGATATAGTTTTCTGGGTTAATACTTTTGCACACATTCAAGTCGTTAAGATTGCAATACTGCGTGTTGTCCTTGGTCATTGCAATATATTTATGGCTAGGTATAATCATACTATAGAAACTAGGTTGATTAAGGTTATGAGAAATTGGCAAGGTTATAACGTGAAATAATGAAAATTCTCTTACAGCTACGAGTGGAACACGAACAACAAAAATTATCTTATGGTTAACATAATAGCTTACTATATATGAAACGTTTAACAAAGAATGAATGGAACTTATATCTAATGTAATTGGAAATTCTAGATCGCTAGGCAAATATTTTATACTATCGACAAGCTCTCTATGCAGCTGCTGTGGGGTTATTACAGCAGGGTGTAAAATATTTTGACTACTGAAAAGAACTGCATTCGTTATGTCTTCTAGTTGAAACGAAAGGGCTAGAAGTGTAGTTTCGAGGCTATCAATTATCACGTTAAAATGAGAAATATATTCTTGATCGCGAGTATTATTAAAAAGATCTTGAAACAAAAGCGAGAGTTTGTTGATAGCGTTATTCAAATTATCTTCATTAGTTCTAATGTTATAAAGAGTCTTATTAAAGGAAGATATTACGGAATTAGTTACTAGTATATTTTCTTTTACTAATGAAGCTAATTTCTTTTCATTGTTTTGCAAAGCCGTTATGGCTTCATCGTATTTAATACCGTCGTCCTCGCTTAAGGTACCAAAGATATGTTTTAAAACGGTTCCCACTCCTGCTACCCAAGCTCGTCTGCTTCTGGTGTCTAGCAGGTGAGAGATGGAATTAAACTCCTTATGCAAATCTTGATGCCGCGTTATAATAGGTTTTAGCATGCTTTGGCATTCTGCTGTACGGATTGCTTTAATTTCCTCACACATGGCTTTAACATTTTCAATGGCATAGTTAATATTTTCGATGTGTGGGCGAAAATGTGAAATATCTATTGGTATTAGGACATCTAGTTGGTCACTACTTATCTTTAGCTTGCCAAGGTAGTCGAAATATAGGCCTGGGCTTGAAGTAATAGGTTGGATATAATCTTGAGCCTGGGCTCGATGACTGAAAATAATAAATGACACTATGCTAGTTGTATACGTAAGAACCTAACTTAAATCTAATCTAATAAATGAGTAAAATACAAATGAATTGTAAAGGTATATAACTATTGCATAAATATATAAAACAAAATAAGAATTTAAAATATAATATATACCTAAACTGATGAAATAGGGGTTATTTATGTTTAATAATATTTATTTATTTATCCAATACTTTTTTTTTTACAGATTATTTGAAATATCGGCGGGTTTGACCTCGTCGAAGTGATGGCGAACATGGCGTCGATTTATGAGAAGTGATAATGTGTTGTTGCCATGTATTTTTACTATTTTGTATGGGCCTTTCCAGATAGGGGATAAAGCCTTACGGAGTCTCAAGTGATTCTTGAGATACACGTATTCGCCTACCTTATAACTCACAGGGCGAGTACGCGAATCGTAATACGTTTTCGAGTTTACTTTAGATTTCCTAATTGCTTCGAGTGCTCTCTCTCGGGAATATTGAAGACGATTTTGGAGCATTCGGACATACTCAGGATAGGTTGCCCCTGGGGAGTCATTAAAGATCGAGTTAGGGATAAAAGGCTTATGTCCATACATCAATTCGTATGGTGTGTAATGTGTTGTAGAATGAACAGTAGTATTGTAGGTTAGCATGGCCGTATAGACGTACCGAGGCCAGTTATTCTGTTCCTCGTTTACGAAAGATTTCAAGTATTCCTTTAAGGTTCCATGGCTCCTTTCCAAGGCACCTTGTGTTTGCGGATGATAGGGAGTGGACCATAACTGTTTAATGCGGAGAAATTCACAAGTTTTCTTAAACATTTCTGATGTAAAATTCGTACCTTGATCCGTGAGGATAACCTTAGGAATACCAAATAACGAAATGAAGTGTAGTAAGCATTCACTAGTTTCCTCAGCTAAAGTGCTGCGGATTGGATATGCTGCCGAGAACTTGGTGAGATCATCTTGAAAGGTGAGTATAAATTTAAGATTACCAGGGCCGGATTCAGGAAGCGGACCTACGATGTCTAAAGAAATTCGTTCACATGGTTTAGTTGAGGTGCTAGTGATTTGCATTGGGGCGCGATTTAGCTTCCTCAGAGCCTTATTTTCTTGACATAATTTACACTGACTGACATATGATTCGATATCACTACGCATGCCCTTCCAGTAGTACTTGTCACTGATTCGGCTGTACATACGTGAAGAGCCTAAATGGCCAGCAATGGGGATGTCGTGATTGTCAAATAAAATCCTTTTAATCTCTGAAGGAGATGGGAAAATGATGGTGTTGTTATGAATATTTATCTTTATATTTGTGCCGTGGAATAGATAAGTAAGCATATTATATATTCTAATATGTGAATGTTTTTCAAATGGATTTTTAAAATCCGAAATACTAATTTCATTTACATGTTGTAGCGCTACTAGTTCGTCTCTGATGTTCTTAAGTGTATTAAAGATTTCAGGATAAGAAGCTGTATCAAAATAATGTACTTTAGTGTAGAGTAAGTAATAGGTTTTATCCTTTAAATTGACTTTGTAAAAGGAATATAGATTTCTTTCAGTGTTCAAAAGATCAGTGTTATCCTCTAGGTTACCAACGATTTCTTGTACATAAGGATTTGATTCGTCTAAGTCAATAGATGTGGGGACTAGTATGGTCTTACATGAACTCTTCATGAGACTAGAATTATGTTCCTCGATATTTGTATTAAAATTTTCTTTGCTGTTTACAGATTTGAGAAACTTGGAATAGTCGTCGCGGAGGGAGCCAGTAGGTAAGTTTTGTACGTCTTCATGTACAGGTGAGTTAAGATTTTCAGGTATAGGGATTTCAGGTCCAGGGTGTAGCAGTGAAGTTTCAGGTAAGTCCTTCTCATTATGTAAGTTAGTCGGGTTTGGATTTTCAATCTGAAGGTGGAGATCTAGGTCATCGAGGGTTATGAGATCAGGCAGAGCTGGGGCATTAGGCGGTTCATCTTCCACTGTATCAGTGGCTGCATTATTAGGCAGAGGGTTGTCAGGGTTTGGTGATGGATTACCGAGAGGATCCAAGGATTCGAGATTTATTTCATCCTCATGAAATGATGGTGGCGAGATAAGCAAGTCCATTAGGTCTCTGTCTTGGTCATATTGGTCATTCACGTCATCAGCGTTTGCATTTGAATTTTGAGTTACATTGTCAGTGTTAGGTTGTATAGGATTAACAGGGAACCTCGATAGTGCATCAGCATTGGCGTTAATTTTTCCCTTCTTATAATGAATCTCATAGTCGAATTCTTCTAATTTGAGACGCCAACGGACAAGTCGAGATCCTGGGTCCTTGCAATTGAATAGCCATTGTAAGGGCTTATGGTCAGTGATTATTTTAAAACGGTACCCGTATAGGTAGGGGCGAAATACTTTTGTGCCGAATATGATCGCCAAGCATTCCTTTTCGGTAACGCTATAGTTACATTCAGCCTTATTTAACGTCCTAGATGCAAAGGCTATAGGACGGTCTTGTCCAATGGTTCCCTGGGATAGGATAGCGGAAATGGCGAAATTGGATGCATCACATGTCAGTAGGAATGGTAGGGTAAAATCGGGATAGGCTAATACGGGTGCAGTGATCAATTTCTGTTTCAGGGATTCAAATGAAAGTTGTTGTTCATTTTGCCAATAGAAGGAGACATCCTTTTTCAGAAGAGAGGTCAGTGGCTTAGCCAACTTAGAGAAATCAGGTATAAATCGTCTATAATACGATACAAGTCCTAAAAAGGATTTTATATCCTTAGGAGATTTAGGAATTGGGTAATCGGTCACGGCTTTAATTTTGTCCGGATTTGGTTTGACGCCGTCTTCGCTAATTATATGTCCTAGGTAGGCGACTTCCTTGCGGAGAAACTCACATTTTTCAGGTTGAAGTTTCAGATTAAAATTTCTAAGTCTATCAAAGACTGATTTTAAATTATCCATGTGGGATGGAAGATCATGACTATAGATAACTATATCATCGAGGTATACGAAGCATCTAGTACCCTGAAGCCCTGACAGGCAAGAGTTCATAAGCCTTTGGAATGTAGCCGGCGCGTTTTTCAGGCCAAATGGCATTCTATTGAACTGGAATTGTCCGCTGGGGACGGAAAAGGCGGTTTTGGCGGCGTCGTCCTTTGAAATAAGAATTTGGTGGAAGCCGGAAGTTAGGTCCAAGGTGGAGAAGTATTTACTGTGACCAAGTTGGTCAAGGATCTCCGTGATTTGGGGAATAGGATAAGTCTCTCCTATAGTAATGTCATTCAGTTTTCTATAGTCGATAACTATTCTCCATTGCCTGCGGCCTTGAGAATCTAATTTTTTGGGAACTACCCAGATGGGGGAGTTCCATGGAGAACGCGATGGCTCAATTATGTTCTGCTGCAACATTTTACTAATTTGTGTCTCTACTTCCTGTTTATGGCATTCCGGAAAACGGTAAGTTTTTGTGTGGACTGGTATGTCCGTTGTTGTTTTAATTTGATGATCAAGGACTGTTGTAAAAGTTAAGGCTTCTTCTGGCAAATGAAAAATATCAGAGTATTGAGAACAAATCGAAACTAAAGCGTCAGTCTCTTCACTATTCAGATGGGAAATTCTTAGGAGGTTTAGAACCTTGTCAGTCCTGTCAGTAGTTGATATGTTAGAAGTCGAAGAGGAATGATAAGATGCGTCTCGAGATATGGGATACAACGTTAGCTTTAAATCGGAATTAAGAGATACAGATTCTTCGGATAGGTTAGCAACGGTGATATTAACGCGATTGTTTTCTTTTACTTTAGTAAAGCAATTGGATACTAGTAAGGAATCTGATATGTGCTGATCGACAATTAATCCTTCTCCAATTTCAGGATTTTTAATAGAGCATTCTATTACTGTTTCAGTTCTAGGGGGAATAACGTAATAAGGTTCAAAGAAGAACAATTTCACTTTTATGTTTCTGACTTTTAGTGTGTCGGTGGTATAGTCAATGTTACAGTTAAATTTGGTAAGGAGATCATTACCTATGATTCCGTCGTATGGGAAGTCAATGTCACCGATTACATGAAATTGATGATTTATGTACTTGTCATCTGCTATCTGCAATTTCAATTGCAGATGGCCTAGGGTGGATGTGGTTTCCTCATTGGAGTCAAACCCTTTTAACTTGACACAGTCTTTGTGTAGATGAACATGTTTAGTTATTTGTGATTGTTTTAACAGGCTTACCGCAGAGCCAGAATCTACAAGAAGAGTGAGTGGAATATCAGACACTTGAGTTGGTAATAAAACATGAGGTAAGAATCGTTTTTGTAAATTAATATTAATTTCATATACTTTCATTTCAGGTTCCTGGGATTCCTGCTGAGATTGGTAGCTTGTGTGAACCCTTGACATAGTTGCTGAACGCAGACCTCCGTTTTGGGGCTGGCTACCCTGTCGTGTGGTCTGGGATGTAAAGCTACGGTCACATGCTTGGGGCTGGCTACCCGTGTGGACCGATTGATTTATCATTGGAACTAGGTCTCCTGTTTGGGGCTGGCTACCCTGTCGTGTGACCTGTAATTTGGAAGTGCGGTCTCTTGCTTGGGGCTGGTTACCCTTGTGGACCGTAAGATTTACCACTGGAACTAGGTCTCCTATTTGGGGCTGGCTACCCTGTCGTGTGACCTGTGTTTCCTTTTTAGGTGGTGTATGTGTGTGCTTGTTTGTGTTGACGCCGATACCTAGAACCTGTTGCCTCACACGGCGCCTGGGTGAGGCGGTTACGCGTTTAAATGGTTGTCAACCTCATCCTGACCCTCTGGTTCCTCTGCGTCCACGTAATGGACTTGGCGGTTTCTATCAAATGAGTTCGGTGCGAATGCTCTGGATTGAGACTGACGGTACCGATTATTATTGTATTCGCGTTTTTTGCATTCTCTTATATCATGACCCGGTGATTTGCAGTAGCGGCAGTACACGTCATATTGCCTCTCAGGTTGACGAGAGGGACCAGGTTGCTGCGGGCGGTTTTCCATGGGACGCCATTGTGGTCGCGTGGGAAACTTAGGCCTTACTGGTTGGTTTGGTCTCGTCTCTGTTGGCGTAGACCTTTTATAAATACACTGCTGGATGCGTTCCTCAGACACTGCTATATTAATGGCTTCATTGAGAGTTTTGGGTGCCCTACACCTTACTATATTAGATATCCTAGGATTAAGTCCTATTAGAAAGTGATGGAGAGCTAGATCCTCCATTGCGGCTATGCGTCCAGGCAATTCCTTAAGGGTGGTATCGGATAGCGAAATTTCAGTTAGAAGTTGCGACAAACACGTTTCTACCCTAAGTGAGTATTGGTTTACTGACTCCGTGTGAGACTGTTTAGTTTCCTGTAGGTCTGCTAATAAATGAGAATAGTGTTTCCTTTCGCCAAACTGCGTCTTAAGGAATTCTTTTAATTGGGGCCATTTCTTAAATTCTTTAATCGAGCAGGCTATTTCAGCTTTGCCCTCAAGCTGGCACAGTATGTATTTAAAAAGAATTGGTCTTTGGGCTTCTGAAGCCATATCGTAGGCATTATTGCAGTTCAGTAAAAAGGAGTTTAATGTATCTTTATTACCATTATATGGTTTGATGAATTTTAATAGGGTGTTTAGTTCCACCTCTAAATGTGGGGGTTCCGTCTTAGAGGAACGAGGAGTCGGGCTCCGGCACTCCCTGGGAGTTTCAGGGGCGCTCAACATTTCAATAACCGCTTCCGTCTTTGGTACCCTAGAGCTCTCCGACTTTGACATTTTAACAAGTATTTGACAAAAATTAAATATAAAACAGTGTACAGTAAAGTTTAAAACAATAGTAGAACGGAACCCTAAATATTATAATCTAAATATTACAATAGCCAAGGACTTACAATGTATGCAGTAGGACGGACGTTATCAGAATTAGCATTGCTGAGGCTAGCAGCGACGGCCGTTGTTTATGTCTGGGACTGATAGTGCAGGTTGACTCGATGTTTCGTCGACTACGACTCGATGACGTAACAATTCACACACACCACTTTAAGTTTTACAGATTGGAAGTATTATTATATATTTAATTAATTTTTGTATTTCGATGTAGATATAGTATTTAAATCTTGATGTATATATTGGACTGAAATATTTTACGCTCTTGTATACGATATTTAAACGGCTTGATTGATTTTACGGATTTTAATGTAGATTTTATTTTATTTTCTCGGTTATTTTGTAGGCACTGGGGATTTCCGATCCCCTAAGCTGCCACCAATATGTTATGGGCCACTTCCCGTAAAGGTTTTTAAAAAAAGAAATTTATTTTACACAATAGTTTTATAATGAAATATAACAGAATATAAATTGAATTAGAGTTACACTTATACACAGGAGTATTAATTGAATTAGAGTTTACACTTATACACTGTGCACTAAGACCGAGAGGCAGCCGTTCAAGAGCGGAGTACAGAAGTAACTGACTGGGCCGAGTGTCCAGAGAATATATCGAGCACCAGACTGCTGACGAGGCTGACTAGGGTTGATAAGTGATGATGAGGCTGGTGGTCAGCAATATCCCCTACATTGGTAGGGTATAACAGTACGCACGCACGCACGCACACACGCACTCAGACACGCCCGCACGCACGTACGCACGCACGCACGCACGCACACACGCACGCACGTACGCACGCACGCACGGTCGCACGCTACACGCACGCACCCACAGTTTACTAGGTACTATCCGGCACGCCCGGATTCCTTGCGGGTTAGGCAGAGTAAACCCAAAATCTATAGACTTTCTAGTTCACCACGATTCACCGGTTTGTCGCTTGGCGAGATAAGTGGTGTTCCCTATCGCCGGACTGTACCGACATTATAAAAATTATCAAGTATTTCTAGCAATAACCGGACCGACGCGGCGGCTTTACGTGCTCGTCCGAGGTACGGCAGTAATAGCACCACCCGCCAAATTCCGAGCTGCTAGTTGCTACAGAGATTTTGCATTATTGAGAAAAACTCAAAAAACCCTCAATAACACTACTTACTCGGGGATGGAACCCAAGACCTCATTATTTTAGTCGGATAGACTGTCCATCAGATATCAAGGCTTAAGTCATATTCTTCCGTA
Organism: Apodemia mormo; assembly: GCA_036924255.1. Taxonomy (NCBI): domain Eukaryota; kingdom Metazoa; phylum Arthropoda; class Insecta; order Lepidoptera; family Riodinidae; genus Apodemia; species Apodemia mormo. The sequence continues at coordinate 17,942,762 of JAUPFN010000003.1, read as the reverse complement.
AAACTGCTTTGGGCAGAGAATTCCTATCCTTAGCAATAAGGAAAGAGTGCAAAGTATTAAACCTCTTCTTTCAATGGATGTATCGTGATTGATTAAGAATTTAAACGCAATAAAACTATATCTTCTACCCTAATGATTCCTGGAACCCTATGTCGAGTTTTCGCAAAACTTATGTGAGACTGATGACTGACTTATGGTAACATTTGGAAGGGCTAAGCAAAATAAAAATTGTCGAAAATCGAATGATTTCACTTTTACAGACGTCAAACTGAGCTTAGAAATAATAAATAAAAAAAAAAATTCAGAAACTCCTTCTTTTTGGCGAGCTACATGAAAACATGGAACCCTATTTCAAATTTTCGCAAAACCTATATGGGACTGAATGAAAAGCATTTCAGAGGGCTAAGCAAAATAATAATTTTCCAAATCGTTACTTTTACAAACGTCAAATTGAGCTTAGAGTTAAAAATTAAAAAAAAAACATTCAGAATCTCCTTCGTTTTGGCAAGCTTGTCGAACACATGGAACCCTCTCCCCGTGTTGGTTCCGGGCTCCTTTGAAGAATAAACCAACTGCCGTTCTGCCAGGTAGGTCGTAAAAGGCGACCGATTGGCTATACGAGTCACTACCATCGTGGCTACTAGGTGGTAGAGTTCTGCATTGTCTCGCCCGGGTCAGGTACCACCGCCTTACCTATTCCTACCGCAATAGCGTCAGTGCTTGTCGCTGTCATGTTACGATCTATCATGTCATGTCTATTCAGTGAATCACAGCTGACTGCTGAGGTTATTTGCAAACATTATGACTAAAATTTTTAAATTTAAATTTAAATAAATTGTCTAAACAAAAATCTAACGCTTTTTAAAATATTTATTTAATATTATATTTAACCTAAGGTAGGTATTATGCCTAAATACTCATACTATATTTATAATATAGTATAATATAGTATAGGTATTTATTACTAGTATTGGTTAACCTGTTTATACCTGCCTACCCAAGAGTTGTCACGGAAAAAAGATCAGTCAGCGTAACGTTTGCATATTTTAATAGGCTTCATACTTTGGTATAGAATTTGTCTATTAACCAAATTAGTGAAATGTTTTAAAAAATTCTGGGCTGAGAATTTTAATTCAACCCATTTGCAATATGTTTATTGACGTTTTTAATTAGATATCAAATACTTTTCATCCATTAACCAGCTCGGTGAATGTCATCCTGCAGCGGGATCTTCGACTATAAACTATGCTGAATTTTCATAAAACTGAAGTAGCAACTTCAGTTTCATAAAAAACTCTGATTAATATCCATAATATATAATATATATAATATGTCATGTCTATAGTAATATAAGGTTGACTTTTCGATCACGAGACCCATCTGCTTGTTTGCTATCTTATTCATAAAAAAAAATTGTACACATTCTTCCAAAAAATCTAACCTTTTTTCCTTTTCTTAAAATAATCATATAAATAAATATTTGGTCGCATTAGTTTTTGAATTTTACTGCCTCTATTATTTAAGTTTTCCTGCTATTTACTAAGATAGTTCTAAATATGTAGGTATACTAAATTCTAACTATAACTGTATAAACGACTATTACTTTTACAATAGTCGCTTATGCATTGTACATATTACATATTTATCTGATAAAATTATGCGGAGGCAGATATAATTATGTGAAAGACACATAATAATTATACTCGAGATTATTATAGATATTTTGAAAAAAAATTCGGCAAAAAACGTGAAATCTATGCAGATTTTGACATCTATGTGTATGTGTGTGTGTGTGTGTGTGTGTTTAAAAACTACATTAACATATTTTGTCCAAACCAACATCTGAGCCGACCAAACTAAACATAAGACAGTCATAGATGTAATACACTTTTACAAGTAATAATACTTTTGTTCTTATAAGTAAACAAGGTAATGTTAAAAGTTTGTATACATATTTGGGCAAGGATATTGCATTGCGCAGCGATTCAAGTGCCAATAACCGCTGAAGTAGAGCTGAAGGATTCATTTCGTCCAGCGCTTTAAGAGCTGGATATATTAACTAAAAATAAATCTCCGTAGAAATGCTTTTAATTAAACACTGTAATATATAAACTCTAGAAAATGTCTTCAGATTACTTCGCGTAATGAGATCTTGTCTGTGAGTCATAGCTCTCTGGGGCGGCTGCTAGCGTCATACTACCGAAGATCATGACCGTTGGGAATCCTCTCAGTTACACTTCGATATTGAAAATTAAATATAATATTTTCAATTATTTTCTGAGTACCACTTGAAATGTATATTGAAATTTGCAGACTGGAGAATATAGTTAATAATTGAATGAACTAGATATTCATACCTATTTGATAGATGGACTAAAATTATATAAAATAACAATTAAATTTTTATATAATTTTCATAATTTATCTCTTTCATTGCTAATAATGAAATAGTGATTTTTAAAGTGTGACGAGCATATACGTTACTTCTGTTTGATATACTTCTGGAACTCCGTGTCTTGCGTACTTATTAATTAACAAGTTTGATCGCATGTTTGAGGCGAGGCTCATGCTGTCTCTTTCATTCTCACGTGTTGCTACGTCGCAGTTGATGCGATAGAAAGAGTGTTAACTTACACGCACGTTTAAATAGGTTCATTAGAGTGACCACCTTATTGTCTATTATTCAGTCTATTTGGCTGAGATCATTAGGGTCCATTATTCCAGTATCAAGCAAGAAGCGTCATTTTAGTTTTTCGAAGAAGCTCAATGGCAGCCTGTAGTCAGCATGCTTAGCATACGCAACGTGAGAAATTTTCGCTGACTCAATGTTTTGTCAGTAAAGCCACTTACGTACCTACTAACTTTGGCTACTAGGTGGTATAGCTCTGAATTATCTCGCTCGCGTCTGGTACCACTGTCTTACCTATTCTTGCGTCAGCGCTAGTCACTGTTGTCTGTTGGTTTTGAGGGTAAACTTATGCATGTGGCATTAAACCTCGCCACAAGATAGCAACTCGTCTTCTGTAACTAATGTTATTGCCGATTTCAAAAAAAGAGATAATAATACTCTCATCCTAAAGTAAGAAAATATCGACTGTGATATGGATGTTGATACTATTATTTAGAAATATTTATTAATTAAACATTAAAAAACATTTATCGCGCGTTTATTGTATGAAGACCCCCGGTCTTCATACAATAAACGCGTTTTTTTTTTCGATTTTTTTTGTTATGATGGTACGGAACCCTTCTTGCGCAAGCCTGATTCGCACTTGGCCGGCTTTTCGAAAATATAATATAGCCTCTGTTACTGGGGGATAATTTAAAATATCTTTCCAATGGTGAAAGAATTTTTCAAATCGGTCCAGTAGTTTGAGTTTTTTCGGTACATATAAAAATACAAAAATACAAATCTTTGCTCTTCATATTAGTATTTCAGTCCAAATAGTGCAAATAGTACATGTCAAATAGAGTGGGTTCATAATGTGGAAGTGAGAGAGAGGTTAGGCTTGAAAGAAAGTGTCGGTGTAAAGATGAGAAAGGGCATGCTCAGTTGGTTCGGACATGTAGAAAGAATGGTAGATGACAGATTAACAAATCAGTTATACAATGCGAATGTGGAAGGATGTAGGTACCGGGGACGACCAAGACTGACGTACCATGACCAGATTGATCGAGTACTGTCCGAAGGTGGTGCCAAGAGTCTTGGTGCCAAGAGCGTGTGTGTATGAAGAGAGTGATGATTGTGGAGGAAGCGAGACAAGCCTGCAAGGATCGTGATGTATGGCACTCGGTTCTCTCTGCCTACCACGTAAGGAATTTGGCGTGAAGATATGTATGTATGTGTATGTTAAATAGTGCAAGTAGGTTCTTTTTCTATTGCCGAAGGTTCGGCATTTAAACTGAATTTCTGCGGAATGTCGAAGTTCGGCTCAAGTTGCCGAAATTTGGTTAAACCAAATGTAAAATGAATTTCGGCCCATCCCTACTCTTTATGAGGCTTATGTTATTATTGAAAAATAAAAAAATGGAAAAAGAACTTTTCCGTCATAGTTTTTTAAAGCACTCAATATTTCTTCGGTAATAGTATATTATGGTTCTGAGGTGGGGTTCCATTATTCCATTTTTTCGTTACCTTTGTTTTTTTTATATTTCAAATAAAAATACCTATGTCAAGCCGAACGCATTAGACGACATAATTATAGCGTCCATCGTGATTGCTTGTCCAGACCACACTAATGCACTCACAAGCGTGTAAATGGCATCCAAGCGTTTGTGGAGGCTTGCCAAGGCTCGGAGTTTGTGGTGGCTTGCCGAGCCCTTACAAGCATGTAAACGTAGCATTACGTTGCACATCTTAAGCGGGTAAGTTATACATTGACAGGTTCATACCAAAGCCTTCCTTTTCGGTTATCACGCATCACAGTTAACAAAGGATAGCTTTGGCACTTAACAAAGGAGGAGACGAGATCACTATCAGTTTCGCCAGTACTGATGAATCGTGGTAAATTCAATCGTATAGGAAGTCTTTACCTAAGATGATATATAATGTGCACAACTTGTATAGAGGTTTAGCACTTATTGCACTTGTAGCACTTGTGTCTGATTTCGCCGATGATAACTACTGACTTTCTGACTTGAAACATTTATTGCCAGACGTAAAAGTGGCAGTAAATCAACTTTATATCGCGGATGCCAAACTTCACGCGTTCACCACTAGTATACACATTTTGTATATTTTTTTAAATAAAGCAAAATTTAAAAGAAAGGAATGAATATTATTGATTGTGAATGAATGAATGAAATAAATGAATATTTTTGACTTCGATCAAAAACTGATTGAAGATTTTAAAAGAAAGCAATGAATATTTTTGATTATAACACATTTATGACCCAATGGACCAAAGCATTATTATATGCATACTTTGTTCAAAAAAAAGTTTCGATGTTTCACATTTGCCGGGCGTTCTACGACGGCACTTATTTTTTTTAAATTGAACTAGTGAGCTAAATTTTCTAGTCTACTGGAACGACTCAGCATTTGTATGTTTTATATTTAAACAATAGATAGACGATAAGCAAAATATTGTTGAATGAAACGTCGCTTGTGAAACTTAGCAGCCGAATTAATAAAGGGATTTTTAAATTCGAACATACGCCAAATCGGTCAAGGTTTTAGTAAATTTGTTTCCCTACAGTAATAAAATTTCTTTTCATTCCTCAATTTTATGATCTGTATTAGACCAGCAAATACAAGTCATCGTAATTCCAAGCGCGTATTTTCCGTGGTGACATTTTAGGGGAATATTTTAGTTTTTGAGAAAGTTACGAAGGTCGTAATTAGTTCGTTACAGCGTTCAGCAGGTGGGTTCGTTGTCTTTGCAGTATCGTCACGTCCCATAACTTTTTCATTTGACGCGTACAGGAACAACTTTTCCATTTCTTTTTATTAACATTAAAACAAGGAGGCTCAGGTTTTGTGAGTAATGGATACCTGATATGCTTACACAAAATATTAATAATGTTACAATAACTTTGTTTCCCTCGTCTTTCAAAATTACTTTTGCGTTTTTCAGTGTATGTTTAATTTATTTCTTTTATTACTACTACATTTAATGTGATAAGAAATATAATTAGGTTATGTCTTGACTAGCTTTTTGACATGTTTATTAGCGTAACGATTTAACACGTAGCCTATAGCCTTCCTTATAAATATGGTTATCATATACAAAAACAAAAGAGTATTTTATCACATTGAATCAGCTATGCGTAGCTCAGTTGAAAGACAGTTTAGACAGTTAAATATACATACATAAACATATATCATCATGCCAGATCCCTTACAGCAGGATAGGCAGCAAGTATCGAGTGCCATACGTCACGATCCCTACAGATTTGGCTTGCTTCCTCCATTAATTACCCTCTTTATACAAACATTCCGGTTGCGAAAACTCTTCACATCACCTTCGGATAGTGCCCATATCATCAACCCGATCATGGTTGTCAATCTTGGTCTTTCCCGGTACCTACATTTACCACTAACCTTTCATTTACAATTTTTTCTACATGTCCGAACCAACCGAGCCTGCCCTTTGTCAGTTTTACACCGACACTTTCTTTCAGATGTAACTTCTTCACTTAAATATTACGAACCAGATCGTAATACTTGCTGTATTACGCCTCATATTTTCCGTAACGATATCATCTCGACGCATTAATTGTACTTTCATGCCCTTTTGATTTGTGCAACTCTCATTTCTATACAATAGGGTTGGGATAAGTACATAATTATGCGGGGCAAAACTGACAACCTGACTTAAAACTGTATTTTTAAATAATTTCCCTAACATATAATCTGATTCATGCATACACTCTTCTTTCAACATCAATGGTGTACCTTCCATCTCCGCTGAAAGCATATCCAAGATTTGTATATCTTAACTTATCCGGTTATTTTAGCAATACATAATCGACCACAATTCTTACATCCGTTCCGGTTGCTTCTGTTCCAAATACTACAATTTTGCTTTTCTCCGTATTCCACTGTAATCCCAAATCATCAATCATCATTCATAACTGTGACCAGTATTTGAAGCTCAAACTGAGTAGAGCCTAAAATTATAGCGTCATTTGCATAAAGTAATGTGAAAATAATTAGTAAATATAAATGGCCAAATCTTTAAAGTAATCTAAGCTTAATTGTCGCCAAGTTTTGGAAATATTTGCCAGACAACTTTCCGCAGTATGGAATACTAAAAGGTGACAGATTGAAAAGATTAGTTCTGTGGTCACTTGGAAGGTAAGGCTCTCAGCGGTAGCAATAAAGGTCCTCCCGGAGTCAGTGTCATTTAATTTGCGTGCCTTGGCAACTTTAAGCCGCTCCCGATATCGCCTCATTCGTATAGCACCGGACATTTATATTGAACTAGCTGCAGCGTGCAGCCCGCTGTATTATAACAGTTTTTTGTGAATCCCGCGGGATCACAAACTTTTTCCGGGACAAAAAGTAGCCTATGTGCTATTCTAAATCATTACCTATCTGTGTGCCAAATTTAATTCAAATCCGTTCAGTAGTTTTTGCTTAATTGAGTAACAAACATCCATCCAAATATCCAAACTTTCGCATTTATAATATTAAATAATATAGAGAATAATAATATAGATTGTTTACAAGAAACTCTATAAATGAACGACATAATCGCTGTGTTATTACTTGCAAATTGTGAATTATATTCAGAATAATATTATAAATGCAAAAGTCTGTCTGTCTGTCTCTTCTTCACGCCTAAACCACTGAACCGATTTGGATGAAAATTGGTAAAGATGTAGTTTGAAATCCGAGAATGGACATAGGATAGTTTTTATCCCAAAAATCCCACGGGAACATAACTATGTGGGTTTCGTTTTAAGAATTTTTTCCACGTGAATTAAGTCGCGGGTACAGCTAGTACTAAATAGAAACGAATAAAAACGGCGGGTTTTCGGAATAAAACCGGCGGGTTTTCGTCATCCCACAAAGCTCCCTGCCACCACCGATGTCATTTGATGATTACAACACCAAACTAGCTATATGAACTAACTACTAATAAGCTAGCTATATATATATATATATATATATATATATATATATATATATATATATATATATATATATATATATATATATATATATATATATATATATATATATATATATATATATATAAATGCAATTTTTACCCGACTGCAGGAGGGTATTGTGTTTATCAGTCTATATATGTATGTATGTATGTATGTTTGTTCCTATGTGGCATTCTAGAGGCCAAACGCGTAGGCTAATTTTGATGTATCGTATGTCAATCGATTCGTCTTAACCTTGCGAGTGTCACTAAAGACATGACATTTATTAGAACCCACCATGGAAACCACCAGGCGCCATATTGTCAAAATTAAAAAAATATATATTGATGAACAATATCATGTGGGGTATCGTTAAATAGGTATTTAAAAATCATTTTGAGTTTTATTCATCATTTTTCTTTTTAAATAATAGTTTAGGATATGTTACGATTTAAAGTTAATTTTCCTATTTGTATTCTCGTACTTTATACATACCTATATACCTACTTCAGTATTTGTTATTCGGTCTTCATTACATTAATCAGTATTTATCATCAGTTAGACAATATTTTTAACCGACGAAAAAATGGAGGTTATCAGTTTGACATGTATGTATGTAATATTGTTGGAATTGGATAACATTTGACTATGATGATATATTTAGGCGTCCAAGCACGTGTACTAAAATTGCGTAAGTGAATGTATATTTGTCCAGGAATTTTTCGGGAAATAAAAGAAATATCTAGATAATTATTTTTGATTTAAAACAACGTATATTACAACTCAGGGATCTGTCTAAATTTAATCAATATGGGTTCAGTAGTTTTTACTCCATGTAGTCCGGGCTTCTTTGAAGAATAGGCCAATTGCCATTCTACCAGGCAGGTCCTAAGAGGCGATCGATTGGCTATTTCCGTCACTACCATCGTGACTACTAGTTATTAAAGTTCTGCAACGTCTCGCCCGGGTATTTAGTACTGCTGCCTTACCTATTCCTGCCGCAATAGCATCAATGATTATTATTGTCGTGTTCCGGTTAAAAGGGTAAGGTAGCAACGCACCATTAACATCTTTAGTGTCTATAGGCGATGTTTTCTCTTTCTATATTTCTATCAGGAGAGCTATCTGCTTATAGCACTCAATCATGATAAACAAATAATACTTGTACCTCGTGATACGATCAACTCCGAACTCGCTAATGATTTTTTCTTTTTTTTATATCATAAGTTAGCAAACAAGCAGATGGGAATCCTGATGGAAAGAATTTTTAGACACCAAAGGTGTTAATGGTGCGTTGCTATTTTGTAGCGAGGTCTAATGCCACATGCATAAGTTTACCGACTACCTTACCCTCCAAACCGGAACACGACAGCGACAAGCACTGACGCTAGCGGCAGGAATAGGTAAGGCGGTGGTACCAGACCCGGGCAAGACAATGCAGAACTCTACCACTTAGTAGCCACGATGGTAGTGACTCGTATAGCCAATCGGTCGCTTTTTACGACCTGCCTGGCAGAACGGCAGTTGGTCTATTCTTCAAAGAAGCTCGGGAACACCACGAGGAGAACAAATACGTCACCAAATATTCAAAAAATCACTATTCACGGCATCTCTAATGCTGCGGCCGCACTTGTGTCTATCGTCACAAAGCTTCGTTTAGATATTTAATGAACATTTAAACCAGAAATACAAACACACGCTTTTCAAACAAATGCTTGTCCCTGCTGAGAATCAAACCCAAGTTACAATAGTAGCCATTATATCTAGGGTCGCTACATAAGCAACAACGGGGCGGTCAGGGCGTTAGGTGCCCCATAGACCTACAATAATACTGCGCAATATTACGTATTGCGCAATGCTATTGACCGTTTATTAATTGAAGATTGCACAATATTTTGTTCTTGCACTGTGTAGGGTTAATATTGCACAATTCCGCAATATTTTGTTCTTGCACTGTGTAGGCTTAATATTGCACAATATTTTTCCCTTCAGAGGTTGAAGCGATCGCGTTCGGTCAGTCACTGTGTTTAATGTATGGTCGTGTCGTAAATTTAAGCAAAATGGCGAGCAAGAATGCTATAAAAGATAAAGAACGGGAGTTTTTACTTGAATGTATATAATTGTCTGGAGATTTATTTAACTAAATCACCAGCATGGTTGCTGCCAAAACTTCGTCGTCAGACATGTTGTTCACCTGAAAATATTGATCAGACAGGTTTGTCAATTTTATTGAGTGAATTAATTGAACGTTTGGAGTGAAAGTCAGTGAAAAGTCAATATTATTGCACAATAAAAGTATTGCGCAATGTTATTGTAGGTCTATGGGGCGCCTTAGGTAGTTGGTTTTATTAGGTACCTATTTAATAGTACTTTTACTTTAGAATCCCTTTTTAAACTTCCCACTAGGAAAGTGAACATTTTCAAAATTTGACTAATAGAATTTGACGACAAAGCAATTAAAAACAATGTTCCTGGAGTGAAAGTCTGAATCGAACCTATCCCAGCTCAAAGCATGAATTGCTTTGAGCCAGGTTAAGTCTCTAGAGGGGCTAATAATAAGTAGTTTAAGCTATCAAATTTTCTCAAAGGGCCCCGACTGTTAATCGTTCTGTGATGAATAAAAATTCATGAATTGTTTTATATGTATGTACATCGATTATAGAACTATTTCAATGGTGAAGTTATTCATTATTACTTAACATGATTCTAAACTACTGGGCTTGTTTCCTTCTTTTTAGCTTTCATTTCAGTCAAAGAACCTTTACTGACTACTTTACTCTCCAAACCAGAACACGACAGTGACAAGCACTGACGCTATTGCGGCAGGAATAGGTAAGGCGGTGGTACCAGACCCGGGCGAGACAATGCAGAATTTTACCACCTAGTATCCATGATATTAGAGACTCGCATAGGTAGTCGATCGCTTTTTACGACCTGCCTGGCAGAATGGAAGTTGGCCTATTCTTCAAAAGAGTTCCAAACCAACACGAGGAGAGCGGATGTAGAGCGGCTCGAATTGTCGATTTGCTCTACAAGACTATTTCTAATTGGAAGACGTGGAATTTCTCATAGAACCTGGTATGGGTGGAAGGAATAAATCTCATTTCTATCATGGAAAATCTTCTGAGGAACTGTTTGGATTTGTAGCGGCTTAAAAACAATCACAAACGCTACAAGAAAAAATAATAAAAAATGGACAAAAATCAATAACAAATGGAAAAAATGAAATTCAAAATAAAATCCTGAATCGCGATATCACAATTATTTATCTTGTAACACTATATACAAATTTCAACGCTTCTCAAATGGACTTCGGTCCCCAGGCAGTACACCTTGCCTGGTCGGGAAGATCTTCCTTTTCCCTTACTTGTCTTTGTGTGACGTCATCGACCTCCACAGTTATGACGTCATACTGACAAGACGTTGGCCCGCTGGTTCCATCACTTCGACCCTCCAGCGGTACGGACCATTAATTAGATTAATTCCTGCCGCTAAATGTCACCTTCGTAAATCTCAAAAATTCAAAGTGTCATTCACGTCATTTTAATATCTGAATATGCATAACTGTGCGATTCTCAAAACTCTTTTCGTCCGCACTACTTCTCTGTGGAACGAAATATCGAACAAACAGGTACAATATAACGGCCTTCAAGAAAATAACTTATCATTTTTAAAAGGCCGGCAACGCAACTGCAAATTTTTGTAGTTGCGTTGCCGGCCTTGCGGTTTGTCTATGTACGACAGCAGCGCCGGCATCTATAATAAAAAACAAATTAAAACATTGTTCTCTTATACTGTATTTTTTATATCATACGACATTAAATAAGCAGATGGATCCACTGATTGATAAACACAAACATCGCCTATAAACACCAAAGATAATATAAAGATGCGTTACTATTAGTGCAGCTCGATGATGACGCCTCATGCTTAAGTTTACCAGCTATCTTACCCTCTAAGAGGTATTAAACCTGGCGACAATTTGTGGTACTCTACCACCTAGGAGTCACGATGATAATGACATGTTTAGCATATTGTTCACCTATTAGCTGATACAATTATAGGTGATCTATTTCTCAAACTGCGCCTGAAGCAATATGGAGAAGTATGATTTATATCTATATTAATATTATAAATGCGAAAGTTTGGATGTTTAGATGCACAAACCACACAACTACTTTTTTCGAAATGAACTTAAGCAACTGATCCACTGATTCCAAATGATCGCTACTGCGAAACCGGGCTTTTCCACAACTACTAATAGATACGGTGTTTAAAATGTGTCGCCGCTTATATGAGCGAATGTATATAAATGTCAAATGCTTGTAGACATTTTATGTTGTGAAAAAATAGAAATATGCCATATTGTGGTATTTTATCGTGTCGAATAAAAAGCTAAGGTTTAAAGAATACCTCTGGCGTAATTTTATTTCATCGGTCCGTATTATAACTCTGTATTTCGGGGTGTAAATGCAAGCGACATTAACAATCTAAGAAATTGCCGTGAAAGGCGTTCATCCAGTTTAATCCGTCTTTGGATGGATGGGTGTTTGCTAATCAAAAACTACTGTACGGATTTGAATAAAATTTAGCACACAGGTAGAAGATGACCTGGAATAGTATATTAGCTACTTTTTATTCCGGGAATATTAGGTGATCCCGCGGGATTCGCCAACAACTTTTATAATGCAGCGGGCTACACGCTACAGCTAATATAATATGATAAAATAGTTTGGTATTCGAAAACTTAAAAATATATTCAACATATTTTTTCCTTTTAATGAAAACTTTAAGTCAACTTATTGATGCCTTGAAATAATTTTGGTTTCAATTTATGAAAGTGTACATAAACTTGGGAAATTTAAACAAACTTAAATAAAATTATGACTACTATCGCACGAGAGAAAAAATACTGAATAGAAAGAACTCTGAAGCTGGCTAAAGAAAATTAAGTAAAAGTAAAGAAACGTGGAAGGAAGGGCTTATTCCTTTCTGTTTATCTCGAGTCTAGTAACCTCGTTACTCGGTTTAATTAACCAAAAGGCTGGTTGCTCGACTGCCGTCTTATATTGAAGTATGTAACAAACTCAGTCGCACTACGATTTGTTGATTAAATATTTATAGACAACGATATTGACTACAACAAATATACAGGCTGCCTGGTAAAATATACATAATGAAAAATAATGTTCAGTAGGTCAGTAGGTACTAGATTCTGATACCGAATATGTAAAAAAATAGAAAATTAAATGTACCTAATTATCCAATAATTTCTTTTTCCCAGTTTTGGTACCCAGCTCTTTTGAAGAATATGTCAACTGCCGCTCTACCAGACAGGTAGTAAGAGGCAACCGATTGGCTATGCGAGTCAATACTATCGTGGCTACTAGGTGGTAGAGTTCTGCATTGTCTCGTCCGGGTCTGGTACCACCACCTTTTTTATTCCTACCGCAATAGCGTCAGTACTTGTCGCTGTCGTGTTTCTGTTTAAGTTTAAGGTAGCCGGTAAATTTATGCATGTGGCATTAGACCTCGCCTCAAGATAGCAACGCACCATTAACATTTTTGGTGTCCATATGCAATGGTTGACTCTTTCCATCAGGCGACCTATCTGCTTGTTTCTTATCTTATAATATAAAAATAAATAGTACGGACACCCGCACGGCGCATACGAGTTCTTTTTTTTCAACCTTCGACAAACAGCGATTTACCGAACTCGCGATTAAACTCGTTAGTAGAACGTGCGGTGACCATACTACTACACTAATTTCGTTGAAATTTACTATGTAATTAACCAATATTCTCATTTGATTATATTTTTATTGTTAACTTATGACCATTAACTATCGTGTCCTTGTATATGTACAATATTTTACTAGTTTAGTCAAAAATTTTCATTACTTTACTTATTGAACACTTTATTGTACACAAAAAAATAGATTACTCACAGAAAATAACAAACGAAAACAGTACAAACGAGAGCTTTTCCCTAATAAGAGATTTATTACAGCTAACCCACGACAATGAAATACAATGTTAAAACAGAACAGGTGGACAGTGTACAATATTAATTGAAACACAAAAAAACTAATTCTAATTAATTATATATTAAAATATAACAAATAGTTTAACTTCATGGTACTTGGTTCGGAAAACCTTCAAATTTGAATATTTTTATCACAATTTAAGAATCTAAGTTTACGTCATTACTCATTACACTGTTCCTCGTTCATCCTTGTGGGATTATCAGAGTGAACAAAGCAGCTATTAAACAATAGACGCTCAGGTTCACCACAGTTTCGCAATTTGTCAGTTGCTGGGATGAGTCGTGATCTTAGCTTAAAATCGAAAATCAGTTTTACTAATCTGATTGTTATAAAGTGAGGTGCTCCTTTGAGGCACATGCAAAATACAATAGATGGTGATGTACTGTGAAACATGTATTTCAAAACAATGGTTCAGTTAAATGAAAATTTAATTTGCTCATTCTAAGAGCACGATGATCTTCTTAAGCTGATTGCCCTATGTTGATCCAAGCTCCTTTTGAAGAATAGATCACCTGTCATTCTGCCTGGCAGTTCGTAAAAAGCGGGCCATTAGGTATACGTGTCACTCGTGAATACTGATATTAAAGTTCCGCAATCCTGAAAGTCTCGCTCGGGTATATAAGGACCAATCACTGCCTTAACTATTTCTGCCGCAATAGCTCACTACTAGTCATTGTCCTGTTCCGGCTTGTTGGGTAAGGTAGCCGTTAAAATTAGGTATGCAGCATCCCGCTACACGGAGAGCAACGCACTATTTATATCTTTGGTGTTTATAGATGATTGTTTCTTTTTCCATCAGAATATGCTTGTAGATATGTTTTTTTATACCAAGCAAACAGATGTCTCCTGGTGAAAAGATTCAATAATCGCGTATAGATACTATGGATGTTAATAGATGTTATCTAGTGATGTAAAAAACTTTTTTTTATTACATAAGATAGCAATCAATCAAAAGGGTCTCCTGATGGAAAGAGTCAACCATTGCCTATAGACACCAAAGATGTTAATGGTGCGTTGCTATCTTGTGCGAGGTCTAATGCCACATGCATAAGTTTACCGGGTACCTTACCCTCCAAACCGGAACACGACAGTGACTAGCACTGACGCTATTGCGGCAGAAATAAATAAGGCGTTGGTACCACACAGGGGCGTGCACAATATAGAGGCACAAAAGCTCTGCTTTACCTATATTTTAATAAAACGTTCATATGTTTTAGATGACTTTAATTAATTATAAATAAATGAATAAACAAAATATAATAACTTAAAAACGCCTAATATTTTTAAATAGCACCTATTTGCAAGCACAGCACTCAAACATGTTTGCCAGGCGTTTATTAAACGATAAATAATATTGAACTAATGCCGCTAGCAATCTGCCTTACATTGTAAATGTGTGCAAAACATAATTACCTATCCGCACGTAATTGGCTCACTCACACAATCATGCTATTCTGTAGGGCAAGTAATGCGAGCTTGTTCTATAATCCGGGTAAAGATAATAGACGCAATATTATTGGCAAACAATATGATCACATTATGCATTTTTGTTTAGTAAGGTTTTATTTGTTTAAATAGCAGAAATGTTTTGTGTTTCGCGGGGGCCATTTGCTTTTTCGTGTGATAACTGTTAAGCATTATTTATTATTTTGTTTGTGCCAGTATATTATATAAAGTTTTCATTTTAATATTTGAAAGTGTGTAGGTACATTTAATAGGTTATTACTGAGTTTCTATAATAATTGTAGTGATTTGCTTTTACTAGTGCATTTGTTGATTTTTTTAAATGTTATTTGATTGTGAAGTTTGTGTTGAAAATGTGTGTTTATTAAAAATTAAAAATAACAAGTTTTTTCTATTTTGTCATTCAGTGAAAAGATTCAAATCGTGTCTAAATGTAGGTATTTGCCCGAGTTACAATACACAGAAACACACAAAATCAACGACTCACAGAGCTTTCCATGATTTCTATAGAAACGACATTAATGATAGAATTAAAACGCAATCCAACTTCCTATGACGATATCCTAAAATCATATTAAAAAAAGGATAGGCGCATAGATTTCACTAGATAGTATAAAACAAAGTAGCTTTCTCTGTCTGTCCCTATGTCTATATGCATGCTTAAATCTTTAAAACTACGCAACGGATTTTGATACGGTTTTTTAATAGATAGATTGATTCTTGAGGAAGGTTTCAGTATATAAACCTTTCAGATATTCATACGAGAACAAAAGCTACGCGGGTGAAACCGCGGGCAGGTCGCTAGTAATCTATAAATGAATGAGTAGTTTGGTTTTTCACTAACCCGTAATTTTATTATTAAATTTATATTATATGAGGCCATATCGGATATCTCGCAAGGGATGTGTTCTGTAACTATCACTCACTTGGATAATATATTTGAGGTGGTCAAAATCTTGCGTTTATTTATAGCGGTGTATAGTAATCTCAAGTAATCAGAACCTTCAGTGAAAATTGAAGCTGACTAGGTGAGTAGTTAGATATTAATTTAGCTTATTATTTTACTTATTTTATTACAATTTCATTCGCTGCGACGATCGATTGCTGTTTTGTTTGCGTTGCCGTAGAAGATGTACATGAATAGTAGTACATCTAAGACTTATTCTGTTGGCATGATTTCCGACTTAGAGATCCGTCGCGTTGCTGTAGCTATGCCACAAATCTATAAGAAAAAGTTTTTGTGATCGAGTACACAGCTGCATATCCGGTGTCATAATTCTGTGCACGCCGCTGGTACCACACCAGGTCGAGCCGATGCAGAACTCTACCACCTAGTAGTCACGATGGAAGTGACGCGCATAGTCACCCGGTCACCTTTTACGACCTGCCTGGCAGAACGGCAGTTGGCCTATTCTTCAAAGGAGCCCGGGACCAACACGGGGTAAAACTATATAAAACTATAAGTAGAGGTATAACACCACATCGGGCGCACGAACGATATTAAATTGCATGTTACAGGCAATGTTAATTTAGTTAAGATTTTTAAATTTGCAATTGTACACTAGTTGCATGTCACTTTTTTCGTCCTTGTACTAAATATTCGCATTGCAGTATTATGTTAGCCTTCGGTCGCACGTGCGTGTATCGTCCCAAAGATATTAGCGCGCTAACGCACATGCAGACGGAATGTTTGCGACTACCGACTACATAAATACTAGTAGTTACGCCATTGGTAAGGAAACGTGTTGCCGAGCATATGAGCAAACGCTCCCATCACTGTCAAAAATTTCATACATTTGAAGGTTATATTATGTTGGGAAAAATAGAAATAAACCATCTTGTGCTGTATTATCGTAACGAATGAGATGACAACGTTCTAAATTTCCGATGAAATGATTTTATTTCATTGGTAAGTAGTATAACTTTTTATTTTTGTGTGTAATTGCTAGCTACACTGTCAAACTAAGAAATTGTCTTGAAAAGAGTATCCATTTAATCTGTGTTTGTAATAATAGCCGGTCACATCTGCATGTATCGCGTCGTTTCGCGAAGCTTTGTGGCGATAGACGCAAGTGCGGCCGCAGCATTAGGTGTAATAACTAATTATTGGTTTTTAAACAATGTTTAAGAGTTTCATAAATATTTATTTATTTATAAACTAATACACAATTGAGTACATAGGTGGACTACCTCATAGCATTCCCTTCCAGTCAACCCACGCCAGTTAGGAAATGCTACATCTTATAGGGTCCATTAAAATAGCCGACTACCCAAAAAGAATCAATTTATTATTGGCCTACGGAAATATGACCGGGTCTCTCAATACAGAGTCCAATTAAAATGGCTCCCCATACGTTTGCGAAGGGATACCCATATACTCTGTCTCCTTTATAACATTATTTACAATCCTTCAACCTCGAACTATTTAAAAAAAACATTTCCAATTTCTTCACCCTCCTCTCTTCATATCGTCTTACTGTCTCTACTCTGTCACGTATGCGTTCACACAATTCTAGTTTCTTTTCTCACTCTTTCACAGTATCTGCAATAAGACTTTTGAGCTCACTTCCATATCACATCTGTAATAGTACTTCTCTGAACACTTTTAAAAAACAATTAAAATTATACTACTTATTACTTGTTCAAAATAATTAAAGTCTTTCCTTTGAAAACCTAATGGTATATTTTAGCATTTGTTATACCTATTACTTTATATTTATATTTAATTTAGGGTTAATAAATAAATAACTGCTTGACCGCCCTGTTGGTAGAATGGTTAGCGACCCTTATTACGCAATCGACGGGGCTCGATTCGATCCATAACGGGGACAAGCATTTATGTGATGAACATATATGTTTGTATTTCGGGGTTTGGATGTTTATTAAATATATTCTAGTATTTATAGACGTATTTCTATGAATTAGTATCGTTGACTAACACCTATAACACAAGCAAATAATTTGCTTACTTTGGGGTTAGATCAGTACCTAACTGTAATTTGTCCCGTGAATATTTATTTATTTATTTATTTATATGAAATACTATAATAGCTGTTATATTTTATAAGCCAGAGATATGTCTCGAGTAGGTGGCAGTCGATGGGGTTTGGGTTCGATTCCCGATCGGGACAAGTATTTGTGAAGGAGCACACATGTTTATATTTCTGAGTTCGGGAGATTACTTACTAAAAGTATTTCAGTATTTATGTGTGTTTCTAAATATTCAAACCATTGACTAGTATCCTATCACAAGCAAATAATTTGTTTGCCTTGGGGTTAATAATCCTTACTTACCTGTTTATACCTAGCAAGTCCAGAGTTACGCAGAGGGGGAACATAAGGAAAATTTACTTTTTCAATGCTGTTGAGTGTATTTTCTTAACTAGTACACGATTTTTATCTAGAAATTTACCAATAACATATAACCATATTCCTTATTTAATAAATCGTTCAAAAACTAAGCTAGTACAAGATTAGATAGTAAAATATATACTGATAACTCTAGTTAAAGCAAAGATCTTCTATGTAGAGTTTTTCAACATGTCGCTCGAACTTCATAAAGGGACTAGCTGACCTGTGCAGCTTCGCTCACGTGTAAATTAACACGTCATCCATATTTTTTTATTATTATTTATTTACAAATTTTCATCCACTGATCCAGTCTCTTAGGGGACGATTTTCGAAAAAGAAGTTATTTTTTGTTGGACCTCAAATCTTTAACTATATTGTTGTCAAATTTCATCAAGACCAATTTAGCGGTTAAGCCGTGAAAGCATTACAGACAGACTGACAGACTTTCGCATTTATAACATTAGTAAGGATGTTAATTAATTATTTTGTTTATAATAAAATGATTATTTTGTTAATAAATATTAAGTATTTTTACTTAAGGAGTAGACAGAGTTAACCGAACATCAAAAACGCTTAGATTAATCACGGCGAAACTCTTGTTGGCTGGTCAGTTGTATAGATATCTTCATCATCACATTTTCCAACTCTTAATAACTATAACGCTTCTTATTTGCGATACCAAGGACCAATCGCTTTACGTGTATTTAGCACGAAGTGCTTACACTCCGCCATCGATTACAACTGAATATTTTTAAATAAGAAAATACCGGATTTAAACTCAACACTTCATGATCTAAACCAAACAGGCTTAATTGTTACACCAACGAGGCATTTGTCAATTATTTTATAGTTTATTTACTCAGTCAGGTAATAAAACGTATGTTACTTCTGGATAATGTAACTTTCTAATACTAAAGAAATTTTAAGTTCGGTCCAGCAGTTTTTGAATTTATTCATTACAAACATTCAAAATACAAATATTTTCTCTTTATCATATTCATATAAATTATGCAAAATCAAATATTATTATAAATTTAATATGTTTGTGTGGATGTTTTCTACTCGATCATGGGCAAAACAGATAGATTTCGACTGGGATTTTATTCAGATTAAATACATTGTTTTAGTAGGATTCACTGTGCGTAATTCTAATATACATATTTTTACAAATTTAATGTGACTATTTGTAATTTTAATTCTAGTTCATCCGGACCCTTTTGAAGAATAGACCATCTGCCATTTTGTCAGGCAGTTCGTAAAAGGTGAATGAGGCTATATGTGTCATAACCATCGCGCCTCCTAGGTAATAGAGCTCTGCGACGTCTCGCTCGCATCTGGTACTACCGGTTTACCTATTCCTGCCGTCATAGCGTTGTTGCTGGCCACTGCCGTGTTTCGGTTTGGAAGCCGGTAAACTTATGCAAGTGGCATTACCATCACGTGAGACATTGATTATCTTATAAACATGATATCAAATAAGAACGTGGGCGTAATACTAAGATCCCGAGAGAGAACAGAAGATAACCATAATATAAGATCTACAACATATAGACATAATACAGAAAATAAGACAGCTAAAACGGCTATGGGCAGGACACATAACAAGAGGTTGTAGTATTAAATGGAAAAAATCATAACGGAATGAAATCTACGGGAATGACCGCCCCGTTGGTCGAGTGGTTAGCGGCCCTGACTACGCAATCGACGGGGCTCGGGTTCGATCCCCGACGGGGACAAGCATTTGCGTGATGAGCATATATGTTTGTATTTCCGGGTTTGGGTGTTTATTAAATATATTCCAGTATTTATATATGTATTTCTATGTATTAGTATCGTTGACTAACACCCATTACACAAGCAAATAATTTGCTTACTTTGGGGTTAGATCAGTAAGTGTAATTTGTCCCGTGAATTATATTATTATATTATATATTATATATTATTATATAATTTGACCTCCCGTAGATTTCATTCCATTATGATTTTTTAGACAAGCTTAAAGACGGTTCGATATTAACATTATTAGTTAAGCAAAATGGTCAGGCAAATCCTGCTGTTGACTAAGAATAACATACTATTTGTTATTTTTATTTGTTTTTTTTTTCATTTTTTTACTTTCAGCTGGGAATAACATATTTGTCAAAAGACCCGCTGACCCCTAAACTGGGAAATCCGTTGAGTTTGATTTTAAGCTGCAACATGTTAAATATGTCATTAAGTATCAGCAATTAAGGGCTGATAAAAAATTACAGTTAAGACTCTTTCACAGTAAGAACAAATATTTATTTATGTATCTCTATATTGTTTTAACACTGATCTAGTCTTAGGAAAACCTTTAAAATAAAATATTTCAGTATAAATATTGACAAGATTGGCTTAAACCTTCGATCTTGCTTTCAGGCCTGACCTAAGGGCAAGATCTGCCGCTGGTTCGAATTTAGCCTTATTTGTGTGTTACCACAAGTAACAACGTAAGTCGTGAATTACAAAATCTTAATAATTACGGTGGTTTTAGTATTTGCAACTAACTCACGGCGATAGGTACTCCGCCGCACTGCGTCTTAACTTGCAGTGCCGTTGACACCGGGGCGCCGCAGAGTCGACACGCGACCAATTATTTAATACTAGAACCGTGGTATATTTTTCTATAGCGTTCCATTGACCAGGTGTAAAGGAATTTAAACAGAATTTAACCTGGTTAACTGTCAATCACAGTCATCATGTATGACAAAGGCTTAGTGCAGAGTGTGCAATATTTTAGTTTCTATACATCTTATTAATAATATAAATATGAAAATTTTGATGGAATGTCTTACTATATATGTGTTTTAGCCCTTATCCCGTATTTGGAAAAGTAGAGCTAGCGATCAGTACAACGATGGAATGAATCACAAAGCAAAAAATAAGTTCTCCATGTTGAACCAGTCCACAGTAGCTCAGGTGGTTATAGCATACCGACTAGAGGCAAAGTCGCAGGCTCAAATCCTATCGTATCGAAATTTTTTTGTTAAGTTTTAAAGGATGCATGTCTCTTATTGAATCACGTTAAAACAGCTGAAAGTATCTGAATGAAATTTGGCACATTGATAACTTTTTACCTAGAATATTACACAGAATACTTTTTATCTCAAAAAATGAATGGCTCCGGGGGGATACGCCCAAATCTTAAGGTAGCTGGCTGCGAGCCGCAGCTAGTTAAGATATGAATATATTACTTCACGCAAATTCTTTATTCTGGGATATTTAAAGAAAGGAGAGTGTTATTTATTTCAGTCCAAGCAGGTTTACTTGTTTCCTCCAAATTCACAAGTCTTTTTGTAAAACACGTCCAATTTAAAAACTGATAACACTAGGCAAATTGTCAAAGATCGCGTATAAAAAATGAATAAAAAAAAGTTCTTCTTTCTTCTGAATTCAGTAGATATAACTTAAACAGTGGGTTATCATCCGACTACCTAAACAGAAGATGGTTCTTAATTGGGTTTTATTTTTAATATTTCTGACCACAGAGGGTAGTAATTTAATAAAAAACTTGGAAAATTTTATCTTTTATTTCTGGGGGAATATTTCTCGTCGTTCTAAGTCATTGTATAGCAAGCAGGTGGTTGTCGTAATGAAAATAAATAACTATAGACACTACATATGACGATGGTATATTGCTCTCCATGTGGTGGAATATATTATGCCACGTACATGATTCAGAAAGTAGAAATTCTCCTGGCTACTAAGTGGTAGAGTTCTGCATTGTCTCGCCCAGGTCTAATATCACCGCCTTACCTAATCCTGCCGCAATAGCGTCAGTGTTTGTAACTATCATGTCCAGTTTGGAGGGTAAGATAGGCGGTAAACGTATGCATTTTGCATTACCATCCTGCCACTCAGACAGCAAAGCACCATTAACATATTTGGTGTCTATAGGCGGTGGTTGTCTCTTTCCATCAGGGAAGCCATTTGCTTGTTTGCTATCTTATGATATAAAAATATTAAGTCATTTTGAATAAAAATATTGAATATGTTTTACTGAAATTAAAAAAAAACATAATAACATATTGTCAAAAGAATATTGGGATATAATAAATATAATTGGGACGACTATGTCGATTTTCTTTGAGAGGAGGGGTCTGTCTGACATGGTAATCGAACCTAGAACATTACGGCTTATGCTTAATAGAGTATTCAATGAGGCAAGTCAAAAATTATTTTTAACAATATTTACTTGG
Organism: Apodemia mormo; assembly: GCA_036924255.1. Classification (NCBI taxonomy): domain Eukaryota; kingdom Metazoa; phylum Arthropoda; class Insecta; order Lepidoptera; family Riodinidae; genus Apodemia; species Apodemia mormo. The sequence continues at coordinate 17,920,081 of JAUPFN010000003.1, read as the reverse complement.
GGTTTGAAATTCGGGCTTAAGAAATTTAATCAATAGTTTTAAATTAAGGAATTTTATGTTTTAATAATCTTAAATCGGTCCGCGTATTAACGAAATGAGTATCGAAAAAAGATTACATTTAAATAATATTACCCCAGCGATCACTTTCTTCTACGCGTGAACGGCAATTGGTTCCATGAAATCTGGCCTCTAGGGCGCTTAGTAATCAACCCGAAGACTGTTCGATTGCAACACAGATTCCCTTTTGCCAGGAATAAAAAGATCTTTATCGGAAAGGTTGTGAGGGCGAGAAGATTGTAATTTGTGATGACGCCAGTTTAGAATTAGTGACGTGCTAACATTGGATTTTATAGTTATAGATAAAATCTTGTCATTTTGTACTCGTCGCTTTTAAATCCCTTGAAGATAATGTGGGTCCAACAAATTTAACACTATTGTAGCTAATCTAGTATGATCCTCTATTATGCTTCCTCTTAATATTTCCGTCAAGTCAATGGGATATTTAGGGTGGAAGGGAAAATCTTCTATGACCTTAAAAGTTTATTTAACTGGCTCGTGGTGAATTCTACTACGACTAAATCGATGTTTCCCTTGGTTTTTACAGAAAAGGCATATCCATTATTAGTAACTTTCGAAAAATTATATGTTTGCGTGTTTATAAGTTGATTGGTTTCAACATCTTAACTTCGCCATATGTCGTAATATTTTGACTCTTATTGTGTAAGTCTAGAGTCTCTTTTGAAAGAAGTGACTGTAAAGGAGCCAGTAAATTTGCGCGTCCTATTATTTCTAGATTGAAGATAGCAACGCATTATATAACCTTTGTGTTGAATGATAATAGTTTACGTTTTTCATGGTTTTTCTTCTTAATACTACTACAAATATCATCACGACTCCGTATGGGATTCCCTTGAGGCAGGATGAACCAAATGTCAATATTAAAACTGATGGTTAATTGGAAAACCATACAATATATTATAATCCATTGAAATATATATGATAATAATAAATAAAATAATGAAATATTATATTTTTTGGGGTTGCAACAGAAGGTGCGCGTAATTTTTTTTTTGAATGTCAAGGGAAGGTAAATATAAATTATAAAGAGAAATCCATGTTCCTGCTGCTACCTTAGTTCTGCGGCCGCCATCTTGTTAAAAGATTTTTATGTTTTATCTGGTAAACTATTCATCGCAAGAATAATAGTATAATATATCAGTAAAACTTGTCTATATTCTTTTTATTCTTTCTATTTTTTTATATTATAAGATAGCAAACAAGCAGATGGGTCTCCTGATGGAAAGAGTCAACCATCGCCTATAGACATCAAAGATGTTAATGTTGGGTTGCTATCTTGAGGCGAGGTCTAATGCCACATGCATAAGTTTACCGGCTACCTTACCCTCCAAACCGGAACATGACAGTGACAAGCACTGATGCTATTGCAGCAGGAATAGGTGAGGCGGTGATACCAGACACGGGCGTGACAATGCAGAACTCTACCACCTAGTAGCCACGATGTAAGTTACTCGCATAGCCAATTAGTCGCTTTTTACGACCTGCCTGGCAGAACGGCAGTTGACCTATTCTGCAAAGGAGCCCGGAACCAACACACACCAACCAACACCAACCAACCAACCAACATGGTGTGTTTCTTCCATTCCATTCCATTCTAGTTCTATCTATATTTATATTTCTATATAAATATAATATTATATAGAAATATAATGTTTACATTTCTATTTCTGTTGTTACAGATTTAAACTATCAATTTCCATGTTATTATCAGTTTTCTCCTGTGTTCTCCTTTGAAGAATAGGCTAACTGCCATTCTGCCAGGCACGTCGTAAACGGCGACTGATTAGCGACTGATCACAGATACGTGACACTACTTTCGTGACTACTAGGTAGTAGAGTTTTGCAACGACTCGTCCAGGTATTTAGTACCACCGATTTACCTATTCCGGCTGCAAATGCGTTAATGCTTGTAATTTTCGTGTTACGGTTCGTAGGGTAAGGTAGCCGATAGACTTAATAATTGACATGGTATTTCGCCACGTGGATAGCAGCGCACCATTAACATTTTTTGTGTCTGTAGGCGATTTTTTGTGTCTTCAAGCGATGACTACTCTTTCCATCAGGGGAAGCATTCGCTTGTTAGCTAAGTTATAATAAATATGAGATATAAAAATGTTTTTTAGCTTAATAATAAAATAAATATTGAAACAAGACAAAATCAAAACAATCTACGAATAATAATAGAAGAATAAAATATTAGAAGTACTAAGAATAATATTTGTTCATTAGATTTAGAGCTAATTAGATTTGTTTTTTTATTGTTAAAATAAGCAATTTATTACAGACACAAATAATTCAGTCAATAAGTTTATATAGAACAAATGAATCACGGTAAAGGGTGGTCACATAACTTCATAATATTAATGGCCACCCCACCGCGTAAATTGAAGGAATTTAGTGAGTTCTCTCCCTGGGGCCAAACACTTAACTGACCATATCCTTACATCTTCCTAGCAGCGGGTGATAATATTCTCTATTATGTGGCTGTAGAATTCGCAACATTAAGATTTGTTACAAGTAGATAAGTGTACCTATTTAAATATATTTCATTGAACAAGTAATTTATACACATCATATATACACACAGAATATTGCGTCTACATTTCTTATGGGTTTATATTTTTAAAATAAGATCGCCTCTGTGATCTAGTGGTCCGGTGTCAGTGTTGACCACATGAGGTCCGGGTTCGATGTCAGTGTCGGACAATTCAAAAATTAGTTTCTGTTCAGAAACTAATTTTTGAATTGTCAAAAATCAGTTTTTTGATAAAAATAACGTTGCCCGGAATTGGAAGTGCCCGGTGGTGGTTGGCGATAGGCTTGCCATCTATCACATTGTGGGACCAAGTATTTTCATTTGATCGTGAGTGCATTTGTGGCACCTCTGCCTACGTCATCGAGGATGCAAATGTGAATAAATAATAAATAAATATTCACGGGACAAATTACACTTACTGATCTAATCCCAAAGTAAGCAAATTATTTACTTGTGTTATGGGTGTTAGTCAACGATATTAATACATAGAAATACATATATAAATACTGGAATATATTTAATAAACACCCAAACCCAGAAATACAAACATTTATGCTCATCACACAAATGGTTGTCCCCGTCGGGGATCGAAGCCGAGCCCCGTCGATTGCGTAGTTAGGGTCGCTAATCACTCGACCAACGGGACGGTCAAAGTGAAGATACTGAAGATACATTTATAAAATACTAGCTGATCTACGTAACTTCTCCCGCGAGTAGATAAACATTTCGTTATAATTTTTTATACAAACTCGTTATTTTATGCTTTCAATTAAAAACAAGTTAATTTACAAAAAAGTAGCTTCAGTTTTAGCCCAAATCTTCAACTAACTTCACGCCCATCAAAATCAGTTAAACGGTTTGGCCATGAAAGTGTAACAAACAAACAAACACACTTTCGCATTTATAATATATACTATATATAGTATAGGATAGTAAATAAAAATCTGCTCTAATATTATAAAAGGGAAAGATTTAATTGTTTGTACGTTTTCCTGTGTTGGTCCGGGCTCCTTTGAAGAATAGGTCAACTGCCGGTTTGAATGTGTAATCTACTTGCTTTACACAGACGACGTTACCAATACTTATATTTGATAGGAAATCGTATGAGTAACTAAAGTCGTTATTTCCCATAAAGCTAATAAATAAATGTTTCGGCGAGGCCACTAAATTTAACAATCTCTTAAATCCAAGCACGTCAGCAATACTGATGTATAATATTAAAGTTAAGCTGTCGTTCACGTACGGCTTGATATTGTGGTCCAAGCGCAGTCATTAATTAAATTAACATACGATGTCGGTCGTGATGTCCGCCCGACAGATAATCGTACAAAATGACTCGATCTGCCTGCACGGCTTTATATACTTACTAATTATACGTATGGTGATTAACCTCGTTGTATATTACCAGTACGATATTTAACTCTATTGGGATGGAAATTATTTTAAACTAGCTGTTGCCAATGACTTCGTCCGCGCAGACTTCGTTTACTCCGCATAGCACCTCCCACGTAGGTGATATCGTGATAATATGTAGCCTATATGTTGACCCGACCTGTTAGTAATATTCATGCAAAATTTGAAGTAAATCCATGCAGTACTTTTTGAGTTTATCCCGGACATACATACAGACAAACAGACAAAAATTCTAAAAACTATATTTTTGGCTTCGATATCGATTGTAGATCACGCTCCAAGTATTCTTTTAAAAAAAATATTCAATGTACAGTTTTGACTTTCCTACGATTTTATTATATATATAGATGTATAGATAATATCGAAACCTTAAATTATTTGATTATTTAATTGGGAATAAAAAAAATAGATCTAGTCATAAGGATTGCTCACTAGTTCGATTCATCAGTTCGATCATCGGTGCAGCGCGATAGTCTTTTTTTAAAAAATATATTTACACAAAATTAGTTTGTTGCAGTTAGAAATAATAGAACACAAACACACTTTCACACAATAGAAATAGTACGGAACTAGAATATAGTATTTGGAGTCTCTGCAGGTGGTGAACGTGGACTGAGGTAGCTGAGACTGACGTTGATGAAGAGTTAAAAGTGCTAGGATAGCACTTTTGGATGCTTTGCTTCCTAAGGGTTTGCGTAAGCCAAAAGCCTAACATGGTAGAATTGTAACAGGACTAGCGGCAATTTTTTTCTCATTTGTTCGACCGTACGTAAAAATTATTTTTGAAATGTTACCACTACTTCGATTCATTAATTCGACAGTCGAACTAGCGAGAATTATTTTTATTCATTTGTTCGACCATTAAACTGTTATGAATGAAATAAACTGACATTATATTAAAAAATAATTCTGTTTCATTTAAATATTTCAATTTTTTCATGTGTTAGTTCGGGCTTCTTAGAACAATATACCAACTGCCGTTTTGCCAGGCAGGTCGTATAAGGCGAGTGACAGCTATACGTGTCACTATCGCCGTGACTACTAGGTCGTAGAGTTCCACTACCTCTCGCCCAGACATTTGGTACCACCACCTTACCTATTCCTGCCGCAATAGCATCTATGCTTATAAATGTCGTGGTTAAAAATGGAACCATCAATGAATTACTATGCAGATTCGATAAAGTTTAATATTAATGAAGACATAAAAGAATTAATTTTATGAGCCTTTTTGTATCTGTACAATTGAGAACGTAGCAATGGAAAACATAGAAACGAAAACATTATAATTTCATTTCCGTTAATTTAATTAGCAGGTTTTAAGCTCGACGCCATATTGTCACTTAGCAGGTATACGAGTATTTGGCGATCCGAAACAATATCCAATTGTATTTATATAAACTAATAATATAAAGATGAACGATTTGATTGTTTGTTTGTTTTGAATTAAAGACTACTCGACCGATTTTAAATATTCTTTCATCTTTAAAAAGCTGTATTATCTTGTCACACATCACAAAGGGCTGTAATGATTTTTAGTTACGCGAATGAAGGTAATGCGAGGTAAGGCGAGATAACTGCTAGTCTTCTATATATTAAATACGTAAAGCAAAAACTTTGTACCATTTGTGTTCGAAAATTACGGGAATGAATAAGCAAAGTGAATCCTTAAATGATCCAGCTGCAACGAAAAACCAAAAGGTCTTCTTTTAGTCCGTCAGCTTATCTATACGTTAATACGTGAAGGAAAACTTTGTACCCCTTAAAACAATTACGCGAACAGTTTAGTATGAAATTTGGCACAGTTAAAGTTTACATTGCGCAGGAGTGCAGAAACTTAATATTCTATACAATTTGCATTAAAAATGCATTGAATATAAAAAATAAACATTTTACATACTACATTTATCAGATACAAATTATATCTAAAATTCGCACATTTACTATTATGTTAAAGGCTAATTATTATTATTATGTTACTGCCTAAAGTTTGTTGTAAAACGTAGATGAGATTTTATTGTTTAGTCTATGGTTGAATTTTGACCACAGGGCGATTGGTAGAGCTTTTCGGAGTATGAGAATTTATCTGGTACATTTCTTTCAGAAACTCTTCGATGAAACGAGTAATCACCTGCTTGATTTCGCTCCGCTAACTCCATTTCAAGTTTTGCATTTTACCCAAGCTCGTTTCTATTTAAAGACTACACAAATTAATTCATTATTATAGTAGGGGAGCCCAAGATGCTGAATGAGTAGTTACTCGAGCATCGTAGGGATCTATTAGATTTTGTAGATTAAATAAAAGGAAATATTAAAGGTTAAATAATGTTTTTCATTTCAATTGTGAGGAAAAGTCTACAGATAAAAAAAGTGTAAAAAACAGTGACATCGAAACACTTAAGCGTATCATAAAGGAATGGTGAATTAATTGCCAGCTTAAATTTAGAAAATCTGACAATTTATAAACGTAAGAGTGTTGAAGTGTCACAAAGTTACAAAAAAAACGACGGCTTGACATTCTCAAGTGCGTCTAAATTCTCTTTTATTTTAGAGTAAATGGTGTAAGAATGACGCAAAAATATAATCTGTAAGTAAAAGCCAAAGTTATCTAAATCCGCAGGTTTTCTCGATGCTCTATTCCTGTAAAAATTACACTTTTTAGAGCATACTGCACCTCCTTTTACAGTGTACTTTTTACAGTAGCCTGTGGATTGATTATACGCAAAAACAGTATAACACTCTAAGAGTGCAATACAATAATGCCTTTAGAATGCTGATGGGGCGGCCATGATTCTGCAGCGCGTCAGGGATGTTCGCTGAGGCGCACGTAGACTGCTTCTACACAACTATGCGCAATTTGGTGGAGAGCCACAACAGTATGCGAGGTCGCATGTTAATCTGGCGCGCTTGAATAAATCCCAAAATCTCCTCTTGGGCTTCTTTACTATTAGTTTGTTGCGATTTAATCTAGCGTCAAATGCGTCAATAACATTCGTTTCATTAATGGTATATTAAGAGCGACCCAACGTTTGTAATAATAAATCTAATTTCTTTTAGAAAATGCCTCCGAATTGGTCCGGGCCCCTTTTGAAGAATAGACTATCAGCCTTTCTGTCAGGCAATTCGTAAGCGGCGAAGGTTTGGATATGCAAGTCATTACCATGGGTGGAGAAATCTACTAGGTGGGAGAATTCTCAATGTCCGGCCCCGTGTCTGGTACACAGTATACTGGAGACTAACAGTAGACAATCTACATACATGTGATATACGAGCAACGCACACATAGACACCTCTCACGGACGCGATATCTCGGAATGGTTCGGGACAGTTTGTTCCGCACCAGTCCGAGTTATTGCGTCCGTGAGAGATGTTTATGTGTGCGTTGCTCGAATATTACTTATATGTAACATTGACTTCTGTTAGTTTCTAAGTATTCTGTGTCTGGTAACACTGCCTTACCTATTCCTGCCGCATAGGCGTCAGTACTGGTAACGGTCATATTCTGGTCTAGAGGGTAAGGTAGCCGGTTAATTTATGCATGTGGCATTAAAACCCCACCACAAGAATAACAACCACCATTAACATCTTTTGTGTCTATATTATGCGATGGTTGTCTTCTTCCATCAACAGAGTCGTTTGGTGTCTTAATATATAAAAAATAACTATTCTTTTAATATCATAATAATGGTGCGTTGCTATCCGTGTGGCCGGATGGCATACCACATGCATAAGTCTACAGGCTACCTTACCCTCCAAACCGGAATACGACAATGACAAGCATTGATTCTATTGCGACAGGAATAGGTAATAGGTAGGAGGCCGGGACCAACACGGCGGAAAACCTTTTCGCCGTGTTGGTCCCGGCCTCCTTTGTAGAATAGGCCAACTGCCGTTCTGCCAGGCAGGTCGTAAAAGGCGACCGATTGGCTATCGAGTCACTACCATCGTGGCTACTAGGTGGTAGAGTTCTGCATTGTCTCGCCCGGGTCTGGTACCACCGCCTTACCTATTCCTGCTGTCAGTGCTTGTCGCTGTCGTGTTCCGGTTTGGAGGGTAAGGTAGCCGGTAAACTTATGCATGTGGCATTAGACCTCGCCACAAGATATCAACGCACCATTAACATCTTTGGTGTCTATAGGCGATGGTTGACTCTTTCCATCAGGAGACCCATCGGCTTGTTTGCTGTTACGATCTGCCTGACAGAACGGCAGTTAGTCTACGCTGCAAAGGAACCCGGACCAACACGGAGAGAATTTATTGTCTTAAATAAAAATGAAATCGTATTGTTTACATTTTCATTTATTTAATTAGCCGGAGTTTAAAGCCCGGCGCCGTTCTGTCGTTTAACAACGTACGGTCGGCCATCCGTTTGGATAGCGTATTTATACTTTTAAATCAATGAAACAGACAAAGTGCAATGGAATTTTAGTTTTATTACATATTTTATTTTTTCGGGTATAAATTTAGTTATTTAAATTAGTTCAAGTGACTGAAAATATGAAAATATATCTGGTCTATATCTATCTCTAGGACTATATCTGGTACCACCGCCTTACCTAATCCTACCACAATAGCGTCAGTGCTTGTCGCTGTCGTGTTTCGGTTTGGAGGGTAAGGTAGCCGGTTAACTTATGTATGTGGCATTAGACCTCGCCACAATATAGCAACGCACCATTAACACCTTTGGTGTCTATAGGCGACGGTTGACTCTTTCCATCAGGAGACCCATCTGCTTGTTTGCCATCTTATGATATAAAAAAAAAACTAAATGAAAACGAAAATATTGTAATCTCACTGTCAATAATTAATTTAATCAGAGTTTTAAAGCCGGCACTCTATTGTCCTTTAACAATATACACTTGGGAATTCGTTTAGATAATGCTTTTTTACCTTTGAGATTTAGATTCAAGTACCTCTATCAAATTTCATCGGTACGTTTACAGCTTAAAGTGCTTTTGAAAGTGTGTTATATGATAGTAATTAACAAAAAATTAAAACGACTTCAAATAAAATTTGTACTCATTACTCAAAAGCAACTGAACCGATTTTAATGTAACTTAAACTATGCCCTACCTTGAAATATACTTAATAAATCAAAAATAATTAACTCAGTAAGGTTTATAGTTTCCGAGAAATTCGTGTTCCGGTTTGGAGGGTAAGGTAACCGGTAAACTTATGCATGTGGCATTAGACCTCGCCACAAGATAGCAACGCACAATTAACACCTTTGGTGTCTATAGGCGATGGTTGACTCTTTCCATCAGGAGACTCATCTGCTTGTTTGCTATCTTATTATATAAAAAAAACCTTCTTGCTGCATTACCACAATCTTCCACTTACCTTTCCGCTACCTTCCCGCTACCTTTTCCTTACCTACCCCTGCCTTCTTAGTACTTTCCCGCTACCTTCCTGCTACTTTTCCACTACGGTCCCCTACCTTACCGCTACTTTCTCGTTATTTCTTTTTTATATATATTTAGGTAGCAAACCACCAGGTGGCTCTCCTGGTGGAAAGAGATCATCGCCTATAGACACTGTGCGTTGCTATCCGTGTGGCGGGATGGCATTGTCAAATACAAAAGTCTACCTTACCCTCTAAACCAAAACATGATAATGATAAGCATTGACGCTATTGCGGCAGGAATAAATTAGGCGGTGGTAACAAATACTCGGGCGAGATGAACTACTTTGCCCTTATCTTCCTATTACCTTCCCCCTACCTTTCCCTTTCTCTCCTATCTTTCCCTTACTTCCCCCACCTTTCTCCTACCTTACCCCTAATTTTCCCTACATCGTTCCTACCTTTCTCATACCCTCCTGCTACCTTCTTGCTACCTTCACGCTACCTTGCCATACCTTCCCTCTACTTTTCTTCTACTAATCTCGCTCCCACCTTCTCCTACCTTGTCTCTACCTTCCCCTATCTTTAAACAGTCTCCTTGCTACCTTCCCGTTATTCCCTCTACCTTTACACTACTTTACACCTGGAGGAGGAGGAGGAGGAGGAATCTAATATTTATATAAAAGGTAAAAGTTACTGACTGATGTATCAACGCACAGGCCAAACCCTTAAGGCTAGAAACTTGAAATTTCGCATACATATTTCTCTTACGATGTAGGCATCCACTAAGGAAGGGTTTTTCAAAATTCGATCCCAAGAGAATAAAATATGAAAGTATGAAAGTATGAATGAAATAATGAAAATCTTATATATAACCACACAAGCCATTGCCTAACCATTAGGGTTAGACACTTGAAATGTTGCACAAGTACTCCTCTCATGACGTAGCATCCGCTAAGAAAAGATAATTTAAAAAAATCAGTCTTTGGGTGAAATAGGGGATGAAAGTTTTAAAAATTTTACTCCTTTGACATATTTGCATGAAATTTCGTACGAATTGAGTATGGCAAAAGTAATGAGTTACGTATTTCCACGTTTTCCAAAATTTAACCTCTCAGAGGGTAAAATAGGGGACGAAATATTTATGTAAACTTACAGGCCAAACCGTCAGGACTAGAAACTTGAAATTTCGCGAACGTATTCCTCTTATGACGTAAGCATTTTTCAAAATTCAACTCGGATGGGAATGAAACAGTGTATAAAATTAATATATTTTTTTATTCCAGTATGGCAAAGATTATGAGTCATATACTTCAACGTTTCCCGAAATTCTGCCCCTCAGAGGGTAAAATAGGGCATAAAAGTTGGATATAAATTAACAAACCAAACCCTTAGGGCTTGAAACTTTTGAACACGTATTCCTCTTATGACCTAAGTATCTAGTAAGAAATAATTTTTCAAAATTCAACCTCCAAGGGGGTTAAATAGAGGAAAAAATTTTGTATGAAACTTTTTATTTGTTGGACATAACTTCGAAAATTTTTCAACCAATAATTTTGTATATTAATGTTATAAAATATTGTAAATTTAACTTTTACAATATTTTATTACATAAAAACTACGGCAAATCCAATTTAAAAAATTTACTTATTCGGTTGGTATGGAATTTGTCTTTTAATCAAACTAGTGAAAAGTTAAAATAAATATATTCTGGACTGAAATTTTTTAGTCAACCCATTTTATTTATTGACATATTTAATTGGATGTAAAATACTTTTCATTCATTAACCAGCTCGGTGAAGGTCGTCTTATAGTGGGATCCTCTACTACAAATTAAATTACACGAATCCAGCAACTCTGAATCCCCCGGGAATAATACATTTTTCGGAATAAAAGTAGCCTATGTGTTGAGTCTAGACATTGATTAGGTAATAAGAAAAGATTATATGAATCTAATTAGCTTTTATATGAATCTATTAATTATAGTGGGATCTTAGATAATAGTAGAATTAAATTATAATCTTAACAATATGTGTAATATCTATCATATTTTTGCAAAAAAATATTCATTCATCATTAATTCATTCAAAGAAATCTAAAGATAAGGTAGCGTGTACCGTATACTAAAGTCGAGTATCGGAATGAAAACTCACTGAAAAGATGAAAATGCTTTTGACCTCGAAGCCTTGAAGAGGGTGCTGCATATTTAAAAGAATTCACGGCGACTGGCAAAGAACGGTCGCTTGTACACATAGCTTATCTGCATTACAAACATGGCTAGATAGTATTTTCTTTAAATTTTCATTTTTATATTGAGTCAACGGATTTATAAAACAGTTGATAATAATAATAATAAATAATAAATATCACTGGACAAACTACACAAATTGATCTAACCTGAAAGTAAGCAAATTATATGCTTGTAGAATGGGTGTCACTCAACGACATAAGTATCTTTGACTGACACCCATAACATTAGCAAATAATTTACTTTGGGGTTAAATCAGTAAGTGTAATTTATCCCGTGAATATTTATTATTATTATTTATTAATGGTTGTTATCCGTGTGGCGGGATGGCAATGCCACATGCATAAACATACCAGCTACCTCTGCTAGGAGGGTGTCACTCCCCTGTTATACTGTTATGCACTCCGAATATACCTAAATTCGGCCGCGCGCGCGGCGTATGGTAGTGGGCTGTTACTCGGTTCCCACGACAGTCACGGTCACGTCACCCTCGCGTATGCTACATCAACTAGATACAAGAACTTCTCAAGTGACAACCTCATGCCGATGTTCGCAGCTCGGTCATAAAATTGGGGCGCGTAATGAAAATTCATGATTAGCGCGCGGTAATAAATTTCAATTTTGCTTGTAGGCGGATAGCTCTGATGAGTTTAGGTATATTTTTATACCTAAACCTGACTTTTATAAGGGAGTGATCTTCTATACCTAAACTTAAACCTAAATCTAAATCTTCTATACCTAAACCTAAACCTGACTTTTATAAGGGAGTGATCTTCTTTACGCTAGTACTATTAGGTATTCTGTGCCTTTCCCTCAAAACCAAACACGACAGCGACACGCATCAAATGTACCTATATCAAATTTGGTCCGTTTTTGTTAAACCATATTTGTATAGGTTGAGTATCAAATATTCAAATTTCCAAACATACAAATACTTACATTTATAATATGAGTAGATTTTCGCTTCTTACTATAATTCTAAACTAAAATTGTTCGCATGTTATCATTATCTTGTAAACCAATATGCTAGGATAGTGTCGCAATTCCGAATACGTTGGGACATAAAATGTACCTACATAGTAAGGCAGTACCTCCGCGGCCTTGTACGTTGACATTTAGTACAGCTTCAGCGATGCTTTACGACCAGCTTGCGCCCCTTCGTGTGTTCAACAACAACAATACATAGATTATTGAATTTGGGAAATAAAAGGGCGGGTAGGAATAGGCCTTTATTACATTCTTTTACTCGTAGTAAGCCCCGTATTTTAGAACGAATTTCAGGTTTAAGGCATTTATTTTCTCAAGAATACACTCTTTGAGGACGTGTAATATATCTATGAATACACAGTGTTTAGTTGAGAATGTTATGTAAGATAAAAATGTATGAGAAATTATTAAGCTTCAATATTTAATTACAACATTTTATAATTTTTCATTTTGCTGGTCAAATTACACAATTTGATCTAACCCCAAAGTAAGCAAATTATTTGCTTGTATTATGGGTGTTAGTCAACGATACTAATACATAGAAATACGTATATAAATACTGTTACATCATTACATAGTATAAAACAAAATCGCTTTCTCTGTCTGTCCCTATGTCCCTATGTATACTTAAATCGGATTAAAACGGATTGATGAGGTTTTTAAATAGATAGATTGATTCTTGAGGAAGGTTTTAGAATATAAAACTTTCCGATATTCCCACGGGGACAAAAGTTACGCGGGTGAAACCGCGAACAGGTCGCTAGTACATAATAAACACCCAAACCAAGAAATACAAAAATTTATGCTCGTTACACATATGTTTGTTCGCTAACCACTCGACCAACGGGTCGGTCATTTTGCGTCCACATTTTTTGATAAAATAGCTACGCTTAACCTCTAAACTACCCTCAACTCAACTACTGCACTCATACACGACGGTATTAATACTCTGTGGAACAAATTACGGCCGCGGGATCATTTAACCGGTAAACTGTGGTAAACGTAAGTATGTAAATTCACTGGTGGCTCTATGATTTTTTTGGGAGGTTGACTCAGATGAGGGTAGGTTTTATCGTGAAAATATAAAACAATAATAAGTACAGTGCCCCGGGTTCTTCATTGTCTCACTTCTTCCTACTTCGGTGAGCTACCCTACCCTACCCTAATCAAGTGAAACAAGTTAATGCCACGGGTGGGCTAAGATGTTTTTGAGCCCCTTGAGCCATATGGCCATCAAGGGGGCCCTTGAGCCATAAAGCTCGCTCCTGCACCTGCTATTATGTGAAATGATTTTTTGGCTTAATATATTTATATCACAAAAAAGCTTGCTTATTTATCAGCATGGATCATATGAATTAACCTAACCCCAAAATAAGCGAACTTTTGCTTTTTGGGGTAAAAAACTTTTTTATATCATTTTTTATATCATAAGATAGCAAACAAGAAGATGGGTCTCCTGATGGAAAGAGTCAACCATCTTATATATATAAAAATTAATCCCTATTTTCCTTGGTCACGACATCACGCCTGAATGGCTGGACCAATTTCGGTAACTTTTATTTTGTTGTATTTGTAATTGTAAGGAGAAGGTTCTTATAAAAGAAAATATTAAGAAAATTGCGCGGAAAATTAGAAAATTTAGGAATACTTAACCACCATATAAAGTTTAATGCCATTTTGGCTGCGTGGAAGAACAATCCCGTAGTCTTATATAAATTACGTGTCACGTTGTTTGTCCGCTATGGGTTCCTAATATGTAAGGCAAAACAACGTTTGCCGGATCAGCTAGTCGCTTATAGATACCAAAGGTGTTAATAGTGCGTCGCTATCTTGTGGCGGGGTTTAACACCACATGACAATTTACTGACTACCTTACCCTCCAAACCCAAACACGACAGTGACAATCACTGACGCCATTGTGGCAGGAATAAGTAAGGCGGTGGTACCAGACCCGGGCGAGATAATGCAGAAATCTACCACCAAGTAGCCACGATGGTAGTGACTTGAACAGCCAATCGGTCGCCTTACACGACCTGCCTGGGAGAACGGCAGTTGGCCTGTTCTTCAAAGGAGCCCGGGGCCAACACGGAGTTCCCTACGACTATTCATGTAACGCCTATATGTGTCTACTTATTCCCGTTCAAAAGATAGAGCCCTGTGACAGACAGACAGACAGCGTAGGCATATTAATAGTGTTTGCTTTTCCCTTTGGATACGGAACCTTAAAAAACAACTTTCATTTTCATTAATTAGAATAAAATTCAACTAAGTTTCCCACTTTAATCTCATTCTGATCCGACAAGTGTAATTTAGACTAAATATAAAATAATATTGAACTTTCCCTCCTGTTGTTTAAACTTCACGGAACTGTGGAATAAAATTTTAATTTCAGTTGCGGTTGTTTAATGAGATTACTTATAAAAATATTGTATTTTAATCTTCTTGTGTTTTTATAGATAATATATAATATAATAAACATGTTAGAAATTATTCTTATAAGAGAGATCATTGCCAACTTCATTTAATATACGTAAGGCGGTGGTGCCAAATCCGATCAGGACATTGCATAATGGTGGGACGCATTGTAGTTTATCGTCTCGAAGTAATAGTCTTTTTTCCCCGTGTTGGTGGTGGGCTCCTTTAAAGAATAGACCAACTGCCGTTCTGCCAGGCAGGTTGTAAAAGGCGACCGATTGGCTATGCAAGTCACTATAATCGTGACTACTAGGTGGTAGAGTTCTGCATTGTGTCGCCCGGGTCTGGTACCACCGCCTTACCTATTCCTGCCACCATAGCGTCAGTGCTTGTCACTATCGTGTTCCGGTTTGGAGGGTAAAGTAGCCGGTAAACTTATGCATGTGGCATTAGACCTCGCCACAAGATAGCAACACATCATTAATACCTTTGGTGTCTATAGGCGATGGTTGACTCTTTCCATCAGAGACCCATTTACTTGTTTGCTATCTTATGATATAAAAAAAGATGCCTGAAATGCATAATTAAAAAAAATAACTGTGTAATATATTATTACAAACAAATCATAAATTAATCCCGCGACTTCGTTTGCGTAGACAAGTTTCTAGAGACAGTCCCGGGGTTTCACAACCACCCGCATACGTCTGAACTGACCGAAAACAACGCCTACAATGAACAACGCTACTCTAACCAGTGTTGGTAGACCCGTGAAAAATTATTATTGTATTTTCAATCAAATTATGGTGCATTTCAAAATTACATTTAATTGTCGTCCGAAAGCTTTAGTTTAAAAGAGAATTGCAGAAGTAATTTTATTTAAAAGAAATATCTAGAAATACTAGATATTTCTTTTAAATAAAAGATATTTTTATTTAAAAGATATTACCTATTAAACCAAATTTTTTTTAATGCAATTTTTCAGTCAAGTATCTATATTTGAACTTGAAAACTCGCTAAGTTATTCGTAAGATAAGATTATTTTTTTATAAGGAAAATTGCTATCGTACAAAATTATTGTATTTTAGTCAAGATTGTACGCTGAGGATTGAGGATAAAAATATTTATGAAATTATGGTACATGCATGTCTGCTGTCACTGACTCTTAAGTTCTAACCACATGATATGTTAGCACACTAAAACGCTCTGACGTACTGACACCCACGCGATAACGTATACACCTATATATGTTTTCTGTGGTATACACAGTCCGAATGTTTGCGACGACCGATAATAGCCGGTCACATCTGCATGTATCGTGTCATTGAACGAAGCTTTATGAAGACAGTGCGACCGCAGCATAACTCTACTCCCTAGTTCGTACACAGTGTTAGTGATACATTATAGCCTTCTATCGCATTTGAGGAGTTGTCTTGCAATAAAATAATTGATCTGTTCTATAAAAAGGATTCCGAAATTATTAAAAACTAGATGAAAACACGGCTCTGCTCGGATGTTTCATAATACGCAATCGTATATACTAATAGAGCAAGTGCCCGTGATTGCCAGACCTTCGGATTTTAATAAAAGCTGAAAATTTTTCTATGTGTGTCCTAGTATAGGTAAGAATGATCCCCACTCATGAAGCTGAGGCAGCGGTGGCTTTGGCAGTTAACAGGTAACAAAGGTGTATAAAATTCTACCTCAAATTTATCATAAAATAAAACTGATTTTTTTAAATATTTGATTCATCATAATATCAAAACTCGCGTTGCTCATTGCCAGACAGTTAGTATGGTTGCAACCCTCTACCTGACACCCTTAAACTATTATAATTTATAATTATACTTACGTTATATTATAAAACCTAAATTTTATATATAATTTTTTGGGAGCCTATTAATCTATGTTTACATAATAGCCGAACAGATTCGACGGTTCTATCATCTTGCCAGACGCATTCAAAGTGAGCAGTAGTTCGAAGAGCAAGAAGCGTATACAGCAATGACGTGTATAATATTACCACTGGACTTGCTGCTGTCAAAGAATTTTTGTGCCTATTTGAATATCGCCATTTTGGCGCTGTAGACCGATGCGTGCGTCCATGGAACTAAAATTAGTGATTCCCACATGTCGACATCTCCGATAAGTTTATCGATCGTTTAATATTTACAGCTAGGTGGGCTGTGGGTCATTAAATACTAAAATCACTCACTTCAGGTATTTGGTAACATCGCCTTACCTATTCCTAACGCAATAACGTTGATTCCGTCATTATAGTGTTCCAGTTTGAAGGATAAGTACAAGTAGCAACATGCTATTAACATTTTTTTTGTCTATAGGCTATTGTTTCTCTACCAGGTGAGACATATGTTTGTTTGTTTATGATATATGATAAAGAAAAATTGTTAAAATATATTCTCATAATTCGTACAGTAGAGAAAATTGTGCAGGAAAGGGTCACTAGTAATATCATATTACCAATATTTGTTTGTCTTTCCTTCAAGCAATATCAGTTAAACAGATTTAGATGAAATTTGGCATTGAGATAGTTTATATTAAGTAAATTGTAAAAATAATAAAAACACCGATTAGCTGCTAGGCTACATATGTGATGTGAACGAAGCTTTTAATCGAAAAAAGTTGAAAAATTTCGATGCTAGCTGTTTACCACCTTGCAAAAGTGAGCTATTGCAGCAATTTTTGGAAGCGAATTACATATGTAACATATGGAACAACGCTCACTTACAAAAGCCAACAGCATACAAACCAGTAAATAATGGTTGGATACTGGAAAATGACCAATACTATTTTAAATGGTTTGAAGGAGATCAATTAACGAATTATGTCAGCAAATCTCTAAAAACAGTTCCAGGTATTTGATAATTATGTTAAATGATTGTACATTAATTTTGGACTATTTGTAATTAAATTAACTTGGTTTTTTTAATATTGCAGAAAACAATGAAGAGGGCGATATTGAAGACGATCAATCCACAGAATGGAATTATAGTGACGAGAAATATGGATGTATTGACGACGATAATGAAAATAATGAAAATGTTTAAAGACTTAATTGAAATAAATGTATTTCTCTGTAACTTTTTTTATTTAAAAAAAATGCCCTTTGATTAATAAACAATTAAATTTGATTTACTTTAATTCATTGGCTTTACAATTTTGATAGAATTGAAAATAATAAACTTCGTAAAAATGAAAAAATAAATAAAAATAAATTAAATTATTAGAGTTTCGATATGACTGAAGCTGTATTAGAACAATTTTACTGAGTATTGTTTTAATTATTTGTTATTCAAACTAAAAATTTATTTAGTGAAATTTCTTGATTAAGAAAAAAATAAACTGCACAATTTGAACTTAATAACAGTGGATGCGCAGTGAAGGGCCGCAATAGACCAAGCGCTCTGTCTCATTCGCACTAGTTACTGTATACGCTCCTTGCTCTCCGAACTACTGCTCAGTTTGAATGCGTCTGGCAAGATGATAGAACCGTCGAATCTGTCCGGCTATTACTTAAATATAGATTAATAGGCCCCCAAAAAATTATATATAAAATTTAGGTTTTATAACATAACGTAAGTATAATTATAAATTATGATAGTTTAAGGGTGTCCGGCAGAGGGTTGCAACCATACTAACTGTCTGGCAATGAGCAACGCGAGTTTTGATATTATTATGAATCAAATATAAAAAAATCAGTTTTATTTTATGATAAATTTGAGATGGAATTTTATACACCTTTGTTACCTGTTACCTGCCAAAGCCACCGCTGCCTCAGCTTCATGGGTGGGGATCATTCTTACCTGTACTAGGGACACACGTAGAAAAATTTTCAGCTTTTATTAAAATCCGAATGTCTGGCACTCACGGGCTCTTGGACCACAACTCAAATAGTAGACATCAAATAGTAGCAGCACTGTAGTAATGTCCTTTTTCAACTATTACTTACGTTGGTTTAATAAAGACAACACTATTTTTTAATTTCTACTCAGAACGAAGAAAAAATAAATTTCACGATAATCTGCGCTCCGTTCTACGATACTTTAATCACATCATCCACACCACTTAATTGTAACCTTTAAAGAAATATGGCCGATCTGTCTGTCAGCACCGTTAGAATTTTTAATCACTATTTGCGACAATCACAGAAAATAATCGACAATCCGAATTTTGCGGATATATATTGTCGACTCGAAATAATTATTATTTTACGTTTTAAAATTTTGTGTTCGAAATTCGACCATGGACTGAACAATAAAATCTCTTTAAAGTTTGACAACAAATTTTAACTTTAAGAAAATAGTATACATTTGCGTATATTATCATGTATGTCACATGAATGTACTATGTGTAGTTAATGTTTATTTTTATAAGTTTAATGAAATTATAATTCATATATTATCTTAAAATATTAAGTTTTGATACTCCTCCGAGATGAAAACTTTAACTGTGCCAAATTTCATACACCTTCGCGGTATTGCTGAAAAGGGGGTACAAAGGTTTTTCTTTACGTATTAGTATACAGATACTAGCCTGACATAATTTTTATAATATGATATTTTCAAAAGCTTTCTTTCCTAAATATAATTCGAGTTTAACTTTCCCCGTTTTTATGTCAAAATTTGACATCAAACTCAACCTAAAACCTGTAAATGTTTTACCCAAATAAACTTTTATCTTAAATTTTGACGAATCACTATTTTTTCCGAATTCCTACCAGATCGGAACGTGGCCACACCTAACTCTCATATATTGATCAAACTCCTATATATTAAAAATTGCTCCAAACAACAGCCTCATTTTATGAGACTCGCATTAACATACAAGACGCACAGGTAAATCCAAATTCTCTTCTGTTTTGAATTCATCGGAATATAAAATTATATTCATGCTCTAGGCGTAGGCGTGCGCCGTGGCGCGGTGGTCCGTACCGCGGAACAATTGATATACACCATGAAGCAAATGCTCCTAACAACATAAAATTTTATGGCCGCAAATATTTATTATTTATAGTTTTATAGATCTGTCTGACATGGTTTTCTATGTACTACGTCAATAGCTGCGAAATGAAATAAGATAGCTATGGTATGGATCTCGCAATGTAGAAAATGTGATAGCAGCATTCTTTTCTAATAATATACTTTTATGATGATACATTTATAGATTCAAAGATAATTTTGCAGAAACCTATAAATATATATGCACGTAAGTCTTTATATAATTATACATACTACATATATGTATGGTTTGACTTCACAACATATTTTTAGTATATCACTCAACCGGTTTCACTTTGTAAGCATCTTCAACTGATGAATCAATTAAAGATGCAAATTGATGAATCAATCTCCAGCAATTAGCATTTAACAAGCAATTACTCTGCGTTTAACATAATTTTTGCAGATGATCTGTTAAACACAGATTAAATGCTTGTTAAAATTAACTTGCGTTTTGTAAACCGGCCGTAAGTATATTACATCCTGAATATGTTTATTTTGTGTATATATCGTCCTATGTATTTTTATATTTATTATATAGATAATATTTATATTTTTTAATATCTATACAAATAAATAAAATTGGAGTGTCTGTTTGTAATATTAAATTAACCGCTTTTTACTAAATGCATAGGGATGTATACACGGTACATACACCAAAATACCATTATTTTTTTTACAATTTTTGTCTGTCTGGTTGTCTGTTCCGGCTAATCTCTGGAACGGCCGGATCGATTTTGACTTCTTTCACTGGAAGATAGCTGATGTGATAGGGAGTAACTCAGGCTACGTTTTTTTTTCGAAATATTCCCACGCGGACGAAGTCATGGGCTCAGCTAGTAGATAATATTTATAAATTATATCACTTGATGGCACCTAATATATATTATTTTTTTTATATTATAAGATAGCAAACAAGCAGATGGGTCTCCTGATGGTAATAGTCAACCATCGCATATAGACATCAGAGATGTTAATGGTGCGTTGCTATCTTGTGGCGAAGTCTAATGTTACATATAAGTATTGTACATAATCTGTCTTGTTAAATTTGGTGTACAATAAAGAGTATTCATTCATTCAATCATCCTGAAGATGCTTAAAAAGTGAAACCGGTTGAGTGATATACTAAAAACATGTTGTGAAGTGAAATTAAAGTACAAGTGCATAGTAAATTGTGTAACAATAATGAAATTTCACTAAGTGCCGACGATGTAAAGTATAGAATATATACAGGTGGACTGATAAGACTAAATATTAAAGGATACGATAGTCGATGCTCATATGTGACAAATTAAAATATAATATAAATGGAATATTGCTTAGTAAACCTCAATATTATTTCAAAACACATGGGTATCACGCGGTGGCCGGTGACAATATACGCCAAACATAGGTATGACACGTGCCGAGGCGGCAAATCGCTATTTCTTCTATGACTTCGATATCGATCGCGGGTTTCGATAATAAACATTATTTTGGATAAGTAGGTAAAAATTTAAGTACTTATTTTTTTAAAATAAGATCCAACAGCTTACTTAATTATGTTTCTGAAATATATGAGGTTTGCTAGTGTAAAATGCTCTTAATCACAGACCACATGACAATCCGTGCTCTTAACGCCTGTGTACAGTACAGTAGGGGGCCCAAAATACTAAAAGGGTATTAGTGTCATAGGGACCTATTGGATTTTGTAGATTAAATTATAGAAAAATGAAAGGTTATATAATGCTTTTCTTTTCAATAGCGGTTAAACATCACAGATAAAAAAAATATGAAAATCAACAGTGACATGAAAACACTGAACCGCGTCAGATTAAAAACCGGAATACGACAATGAAAAGCATTGACGCTATTGTGGCAGGAATAGGCAAGGCGGTGGTATCATTATTATGATATCTCTCTACTCAATATTCACAATAGTCGTGAACATATAGCCAATCAGTCGCCTTTTACAACCTGCCTGGCAGGACGCAAGGTGGTTTATTCTTCAAAAGAGCCCCGGAACAACATGGGGAAAATTATATTTGTTTTTTCATTAAACTGAAACGTAACGAAAATTAATTTTATAAAATATTTTCGTCAATATTCGCTATACAATGAGTGTATCAGAGATTTTATATTTATATAACCAAATAAAATCAATTACATAGCAATTTACAAACACAGTTCGAAATTTTTCACCAGTATAATTGGAAACATGAATGTGATATGACCAAAAGGCTCAAACGTCAATAAAAATCGTGTTTTAATCCTTCCATCGATACCTGACAGCGAGGTTGGGATTAACATAGTATCTCGCTGGCGAGTGGCGACCTAGTTGATATTTTTTTACCTAGGTACACTGCTGGCTGTGGGTATATTTTTTTCTGCGTGTTGAATCGAAGCCGGTTGTGCAGAAATTCTCAACTTCATTTTTTAATATGATTTATCTGTACAAATTAATAAAATTGGAGTGTCTCTTTATAATATTAAAATAACCGCTTTTTACTTAATGCATATACACGGTACATACACAAAAACCACATTTTTACAATTTCTGTCCGTCTGTCTGACTGTTTGTTCCGGCTAATCTCTGAAACGACTGGACCGATTTTGACGGGACTTTCACTGGTAACAGCTGATGAAATAAGGAGTATTTTGTTGATTCAAAAACTATTTTGCCGAAATCCATTATTAAGAAGGTGAAATTAATTAAATTTGCTATTATCCGCGAACTGTTCTATATGTCTCCCGCAATGGCACAAAAAAGAAAGAACATTTTATAAGTTGTAGCTTTTCAAATATTAAAATTACATTGTTTTTAGCAAACTTAATAGTTTTTGAAATAATTTTCAGGCTAGTATACCGATTGGTTAAAAAATCTTAACAGCTTTTCTGCTTTAAAAACTGCGTCAAATACCGTAATTGGATCAAAATAAGTCAATTTGTTTGGGATTTATCAGTGACAAATATAAAAAAAAATGCTTATTTGACATTGCTTCGAAACTGTTCAACCTACCGATTATTTAGCTAAAGCAATATTTTAGATCTCAAAAATTGGATTGAATGCCATTCGAAAGATCAAAATCGAACATCGTTTCCAAAATATACAGGTTTTCAAAACTCAATATACCTACTGCCATTTTTAACAAAATACATGTTTGAACTGAAAAAATCTATGCTTATAATTTCTACTCTTTTGAACTTAAAATACCTTAATTTAGCGGGAAGTTTCAGGGATGGTCTGCAGGGTCAACCGTTTACAGATTTTTCATATATTTTTTAAGTGCAGTAAAAATGCAGCAACCAACTTCCCGTTCCCTGTCTCCGGAACCCTATATCAGACTTTAAGCAAATTAAAATGGGTCTACACAAAAATTATACCTTCCCAAACAAAAACAAAATAATAATTCAAAATTGGTTCATAAATGACCGAGTTCTGAGGTAATAAGCAAACACCAACATAACATTGCAACATATGACAATCTCCCGAGATGTCCAAGAACCCCAAGATCTTCACCAAAGAAATATGGGACCAAATGAGAAATATTACAAAAAAAAGTTTTTTTAAGTCTGTTAATAAATATAACCTTATTCAGAGGCAACTAATATAAAAATTTAATCGAATTGAGAACCTCCTTGTTGTTTTTGATACAAACATTTTTTAGACAGAGGGTAAAAACGGGACCTTATTATTAAGACTCCGCTGTTCCCTGTCTCTCTGTCCTTCTGTCACGAGGCTGTATTTTATGAGCCATGATAGTTTGACAGTTGAAATTTTCACAATATGATGCATTTCTGTTGCGACTGTAACAACAAATACTAAAAACAGAATAAAATAAATAATTAAGTGGGAATCCATACAACAATTTTTTTTGTCGTTTTTTATTGGTAATGGTAATGAACCCTTCGAACACTTATAAGATAGCAAACATCTAGATGGCTCCCCTAACAGAAAGAGGTAACCATCGCTTGTACACACCGAAAATGTTAATGGTGCGTTGGTACCCGTGAGGCGGAATGGTAATTCCATGTGTATAGATTTACCGGCTACCTCACTTTCCAAATTGCAACATGAAAGTGACGAGCACTGATGCTATTGCGGCAGGAATAGGTAGAGCCTTGCTACCAGACCCAGATGATACATTGTAGAATTCTAACACCTACTAAGTTTCAGAGTTATATTAGAAGTCGGCTAACAATAAAGATTTATTTCATGTGGGCAAAGCAGGTTCTTTGTAAATTAGGAACGGGTTTTAAAAATGAACTATAATGTTTTATTTATATTTTTAAATGACAATATAAGAGATTCATTAGGTTTTTATTATATTAGAAGTTAGCTAACAATAACAAAGCAGAATTC
The DNA here is from genome assembly GCA_036924255.1 of Apodemia mormo. Lineage (NCBI taxonomy): Eukaryota > Metazoa > Arthropoda > Insecta > Lepidoptera > Riodinidae > Apodemia > Apodemia mormo. The sequence continues at coordinate 17,895,709 of JAUPFN010000003.1, read as the reverse complement.
TGGCATCTACTAAGTTTCAGAATTAAATTAAAGTCGGCTAACAATAGAGATTTATTTAATGTGGGCAAAACAGGTTCTTTGTAATTTATTTATACTAATTTATTTATATTAACAAAGCAGAACTCTAACATCTCTCATCTCTAACGAGATTTATTTTATGTGGGCTAAGCAGGTTATTTGTAAATTAGGAACGCGTTTTAAAAATAAACTATAATGTTTTATTTTTATTTTTTTTTATAGCAGAGGGGGCAAACGAGTAGGTAGTGCACCTGATGGTAAGTGATCACCGCCGCCCATGGACAACTGCAATACCGGGGGTCTTGCAGCTGCGTTGCCGGCCTTTTAAGAATGAATAAGCTCGTTTCTCGAAGGTCCCTAAGTCGTATCCGTTCGGAAACACCCTCGAGGGTAATTGATTCCACAATGGAGTAGTGCGAGGCAAAAAGTGCCGACAAAAGCGCATGGTTGTGGATTTCCAGACATCGAGGTGGTGAAGATGGAACTTTAAATTTTGACGCGATGTCCGATGATGGAATTTAGCTGCAGATTTTTAAATGACAATATTCATTCATTAGGTTTTTATTATATTAGAAGTTAGGTAACAATAACAAAGCAGAACTCTTTCACCTACTAAGTTTCAGAGTTAAATTAAAGTCGGCTAACAATATTTATTTCATGTGAGCAAAGCAGGTTCTTTGTAAATTAGGAATACGTTTTACAAATAAACCTTAAACATTTTATTTATATTTTTAAATAGCAATATAAGAGATTCATTAGGTTTTTATTGTTTCCAGTGCAAAGCTTAATGTGAAATGTATCTGTCTTCTCAGGTAAGCACTGGAAACCTGCCAACTACCTGTGGCCGCTTTGAGAAACACTGTCAAGTAGCGTAGATTTATTATTTGACTTTAAGTCTGAAAGCTGTATATACAGATGTTCATTTGTATGAAAATGTCGGCAAATTGTCGCAAGTCAGGTCACTATCAAATCTATATTAGTATTATAAACGGGAAAGTTTGGATGTTTGGATGGATGGATAGATGTTTGTTACTCAATCACACCAAAACTACTCAAGGGATTTGGATGAAATTTGGCACACAAGTAGATAATGACCGTGAATAGCACACTACATACTTTTTATCCCGGAGAAATGAATTATTTCCTCGGGGTTCACAACAAAACTTTTATATTGCAGCCGGCTGCACACTGCAGTTAGTAGATACTAAATATTAATTATAGATAATAAATATTAACTACATACATGGGGCACACTAAAAGTTTTGCACTTCTAGCTAATCGGAAATATTTGCATTTCGAATGTTATAATTTTAAAACGTTGCAACCTTCTTAGTAATAAAAAAAACAATTGACGGGAAATGATTTGTCAATTGTTTTTTTATCACACATCAAAGTTCTACTTACGCAACGAAAATGGAATTAAGCCGAAAAGATTTTAGAGCAACGATTTTTTATGATTTTAAAAGTTCTCTTTCTCCGCAAGACTGTGCCGCTCGTCTTCAAAATGCTTTTGGGAGAGAAGCACCTTGTTTGAGCACCGTGAGGCGATAGTTTGCCGAATTTGAGAGAGGTCGAGTTTCTTTACATGACGAATTTCGTGAAGGGCGGCCTTCAACTGCCATCAACGAAAATAATGTGGCTACTGTTAAGCGTTTAATTGAAAAAAACCTCCGGATTACCTATGAGACAATTCGAGGACTATTGGGGATTGGTATGAGCCAAATTCAGAAAATTTTACACGAAGAATTGAAAGTTCGCAAACTTTGTTGTCGTTGGATCCCTCATGAACTGACAGCGGAGCAGAAGCGGGCTCGCGTGGAATGGTGCTCACAGATGCTACTGAAGTACGACCACGGATATTCTAATGCTGTTTATGACATTGTCACAGGAGACGAAACGTGGATTTATTGTTTTGAACCCGAAAAAAAAAACAGCAATCTTGTGAATGGGTGTTTGAAAATGAGAACAGGCCAACAAAAGTGAGACAGGCGAGAAACGTTGGTAAAAAAATGATCGCGTTTTTTTCTCAGCTACGGGTCCCATCTGTACAATTCCACTTGAAAAGAAAGTTAATCCTGAGTGGTATTCTACCATTTGTTTACCCAGGGTGTTAGAAAAAATTCGCGAAATACGGCCCAAAAGCCGCATTCTCCTACACCATGATAACGCTTAATCACACACGGCTAACAAAACAAAATCATTTTTAGCTTCCGAAAAAGTACATCTCGTCACTCATCCTGCGCATAGTCCCGACCTAGCACCCTGTGATTTCTGTATTTTTCCCAAAATCAAAGATTTGAGGAGAGGTTTTACTTTTACCAACTCCAAATAGGCAGTGATAGCGTTCAATCAACACGTAGAAAACATGCCTTCAGATTTGTGGTCCTCCTGTTTTAAAAAATGGTTCGATCGCATGAAAAAATGTTTAAAATGTAAAGAAGATTATTTTGAAAAACAATAAACATAATATTTTAGTTATAACATGTTGTTTTTTTAAGTAACGCAAAACTTATAGTGTGACCTACGTACATACATATCTTCACGCCAGATCCCAATATTTTTATACATTATACAGCAATATTTTATAGCTGAGCGATCGGTTACTGCATTCGGCTACTAAAAGTGAATAAGTTTTCTTATCGTATAATATTTTTGTGTAAAATAAGACTATTTATAAGACTACTAGCTGACCCGACAAACGTTGTTTTGCCATACAAATAATTTGTTTTGAAAATTTTAATGGGATACTTGAGACGGGGGAAGGTTAATTGAGACAAAAACTATTCTTTTCTCTATATCTTTTAAGTTGGATCAAACTGTAGATATCTAGAAAATTTCGTTGAAATCGGTTAATTAGTTTAGGAGTCCATAACGGACAAATTAAGATATTAACTTATATATACTAAGATTTAGGTTAAGGTGCGTATTTAAGTAGCACAGTGCTAAGAACAGAAAAGAAAAATAAATAAATAATGATATTTAATAATAAATATAAGCAATTTATTTGTAATATTATAATATGGATGTATGTGTATTATAATATATATTAATTTCATGTAATATAAGTTGCTCAGTGGTACCTTCACAGCTACATTCTGTTGGCCCAAAATTGATTGGTGGATAATGCCAACGGGCAATAATTTCACCTTTTGTAGGAAAATGTGTATTTTTGGTGTACAAAAAAGTATAAATAAATAAAATAAATAAATAAATATTTGCTTGTAGTGTGTCAGTCAACGATACTTATACAAAGAGATACATATATACATACTCAAATATATTTAAGAAACACCCAAACCCAGAAAAACAAAGAGCTATGCTCAACACATAAATATTTGTCGCTTTCGAGAATCGAACCCGAGCCTCATTGATGTAGAGTCAGATTCTCTAACCACTCGACCAACGGGGTAGTCAGAAAACTAAAGAGTTTTTCATATCGGTTATTAAATGTTCAAGTTCTGAATGAAACACAGCTGAATTTAAGACCTCTTCCCTTGGAAAGTCGGATGGAAAAGATATGTTTATAAAATTGTCTAAAATAGAACATCATCATAGCAAGACTTATATCTTATAAATTCACATGGCAGTCCTCGTGAACAATTTGCTGCAATGGGAATGAAGGGAATGTTTGCGTTCTCTAAGCACGTTCACCCTACCAAGTATCCGCAGTACTAATATAATAATGTGCTAGAACGCAACACGTGCTGCGCTCTTCAATTCACACGTAACACCACACAAACACCTATGTACTTCGAATTTTAAGTAAGGTAAATAAACTCGCAGACATCTAGCAACCACGGCTTTTTTATGTCATACAAGCAAGATCGCAAACAAGCAGATTGCTTTTCCAATGAACAGACATTACCATCGCCTGTAGACATCAATTATGTTAATGGTGCGTTGTCATTCATGTTGAAAAATAGTAATATCATGTGCATAAATGTACCCGCAATCTTTCTCTTCAAACCGATACACGAATGTGACAATCGTTGACGCTATTACACAAGCCCCCTCATTCACATAATTGCCAAAGTCAATGCGCTTAGGACTCTCACATACATAAACACCATAGAACATCGTGACGTGTTACGACGCGGTTAGTATGTAAAATATGTGTACAAGTATCTTAAATACTTCGAATTAAGAGGCAGTTCACACTTTATACCAAATTTTGACGAGAAATCAAAATTTTCCAATTCCTAATTTTTCATATTATAATGTACTTTTATTTAACTAAATGGTACCATTAGATAGCTTAATCTTTTAAATATTGCCTTAATGAAACAGATTTTTTAATCATCAATTGTAATTCTAATGATAAATGTTCTCCGAAATCATGTTACGACAATTACGCAAGGAAGCTATTTTTCCAAAAGGTGTAGTTTCCTACTGCTAGAATCAACAAACTTAATTAGACAAAATACTAAATTAGCAGAAACATCCAACAATTGTGCCTGAATGGATTACTTTTTTCCTAAAATATCTATAACTATATCTAATTAATTAAGTAAATATGCCTATTTCAAGGAAAATAACGAAACATTAACTGGGTTTTTTGGTATCAAAAAATTTCCTTTGTCCTATAGAAATCAGCATAGAATAAAATTATATTCTATTCATATGCAAAAATAAGTAACTAAAATAATATTTATTTATTTTTTATTTCAAAAATAATTAAAAGAGAATACCTACTATAACATCCGCTACGTCCGTATGCCAAAATTAGTACCGCGTGGCGTAGTAATAATTAAAATATTAAAAGTATCAATACTATTTTCATTTTACCAGTGCAATAAAAAGTGAGTATATTATATAGGTTTCGTATTAAAGTGACACTTAAGTAATGACACATGTTATAGCTGTGGAGAATCGTATATTAGACAACTATATTTTCTGTAAGGTAAAAGTTAAGTAACCTATAAATATAGTTATCTACTAAAACTATTTATATCTGAACATCAAAAGCTACTTGGTCATGGGTACAAAATATAGCATTATGAGGCAACCTGTTTTCCTCCGTCCATGACCAGCAACAATTAGGAAAAGGCGGTGCAAGTCGCAAGATATAAAACTTTATACAAGCATATAAATTTCGATGTCGAGACATGTTTTATTGGATAGTCGTAAAATTTGGGGTCGGAAAATACCAATATATTTATTAAATACGAACAAAGTCGTAAAATTCAATGCAAAACGTCTTCGTGGCATCGATAATATTACGATCAGGCTATATCTGTTATTCGTTACGTAAATATTGATTCGATACAACAATTCTGTTTAACAAAAATTAAAATTTGATGGTGCTATTATTGAAATAACACCAAATAAATTAAGGATGGATGCGAAAGGAAAATGTTAGCTAATAGTACCAAAACTAGGTGAGATGTTAAAGAATATACCACCTAGTATGTATATCACCTAATAGTTACTGACAACCATGACAAAAAGAATCCAAGAACACGTAATATTACTACGAACTACACTGTTTTAACGGTTTTAGTGACAAATAAAAAAACATAAAAATATTTAAGGGTGCGTTTCCAATCCGGTAATAGTTTAAAAAATGTTGACGCGTCAAAATAACTTGTAAAAAGTTTTATTGAATAAAGTACTTCTGATTTCTAATTTAACTAACGCATAGTTCGCTTTGCATTTAAAACAACTTCAAGATAATTTGACCGTGAAGCTTTATATGCTGAAATGGTGGAAGCAATGTCGAGGATGTGATGTGATATGAATGTTGTCCGAAAGTTTGTTCCATTTGTTTCCTTTTTCTTCCGTTTCAATGGCACTACAGAAGTGATATTTACAAACACAAGTTCTTGTATATTTATTATTTAATTTATTAGCTGACAGAGATTTCCCATACAGAAAGAAATTATACGATACTTACATCATTAAATTTTTCTTCTTTCCAATTGTAGATTACTACTTATCAAAAATATCTCAGTTACAGGAGCTGGTAATGGTATGTTAACACCCCCGTTTACTATCTTAAGCGGTGACATTAACAAGAGATAGTCAGAGAAATATAGATAGTCAGCAAATACAGCAATAGTGGTTGTAACCTGTTTCCCTATTCAGTCACCTACTACTACTACATGAGGCACGCTAAAAGTTTTGCACTTCTAGCTAATCGGAACTATTTGAATTTCGAATGTTACATTTTTAAAACGTTGCAACCTTCTTAGTAATAAAAAAAAACAATTGGTGGGAATCGATTTGTCAATTGTTTTTTTATCACACATCAAAGTTCTACGTACGCAACGAAAATGGAATTAAATCGAAAAGATTTTAGAGCGATTAGATTACGTATTTAATAATCTATTTAAAGTACATATATTTGTTACTTTCAACCTAATATAACATTTTCCCCATATAGGATCGGGCTCCTTTGAAGAATAGACCTACTGCCGTTCTGCCTGGCATATCATAAAAGGCAACCGATTGGTTATACGTGTCACTATCGTGAATATTAGATAGTAGAGTTCCGCAACATCTCGACCGGGTATTTGGTAACACCACCTTACATATTCCTGCGGCAATAGCGTCAATGCTTAAAAAGAGTATAGTAGCCGGTAGACTTATACATGTGGCATTGCCATCCCGCTACACGGATAGCAACGACCGTAAACATCTTTAGTGTCTATAGCGATGGTTTCTCATTTCATCAGGAAAGTCATTTGTTTGTTTGCTATCTAATGATGTAAAAAAATACACTATACGTAGTTCCGAAACCGAAATTATTGTTTAACCTGATGAGAGTGAAAACCGTTTCTGTTTGGTGCATGGAGAAATATTTACCATTCCTTAATATCAATTAATACTGTAGTCAATTAAAATATTTCCAAAAGCCTTTTTAAAATAATATTGCCAAGATGTTGCCGTTCGAAACGTTTTATAGGAAAGCGAACTCTGGACACTCTCCTGCCATCTCGTTTTTGGATTTTCATCAGGTCTGAGCATAGCTAAAAATCGCCTAGGTGATCGTATATGATCAATGTAAAATTACATCAAAATTGATCAAACTTATACTAATAGGATGAAATAATAATTTGGGACATTCGAAAAGTTCAATATTTCAACAATACCATAGTTTTCTTTGAATTTTTCTTTTTATAATTTTCCTTTAAAAATCAAATTAAATAATATTATTAAAATTTGCAATTGGCAAACTTTTGAACTATTCAGCCTATTGTTTTTATTAGATGACTACTGGGAATTTTTGTATTCCAAAAAGTATTTTTAGAACACTTTTTATGTACAGAAATAATATAATACCTATTTATATTTTATTGACTCAAAAATTAATTGAATTATACTCTATTTTGAATAAAACTTTCACTGTAGTCTTTAAACAAAACTCATTCGTATAGCTGTTAGCATTAACAACCAATTTTATAATAACGAGGCGTTCCACAAATTGTTTATACAATTGGTAATTTGACATTTATAGAAAGAGTTTTAGCTTACGCCTCACAGAAAATGTTACTACTCGTAACTAAAAGAAGTTGTTTTTTAATTTGGGAATAATATAATGCAGTAATTATAACCATTTCACCAATATAGAATAGTCAAATCAAATACAAATAAACATTCCAAATTAATCTGAATTTCAGATACCGTCAAATCAACTACACAACTCAAACAACTTTACCGTAATTTAGTGACCAACAAATGCGTTAACGATCCAATGAGTCATGTTTATTAACCTTTTGTTAGTTTAATCAGTCACCGTGGCTATAACTCTTTCATGCACGAAATTTCATTTGGCTAATAGCGTTTCCCTAATTGCGTATGCAGCAATTATCTGTCGGACGTGTTCGAACGTACATATAGGTCGAATTGAGATGGCAAGACCGGAATTAGCGCGTAGTCTCAGGTGCCCTCTGTGTCCGAACTACGAGTATATCCGTAGCTACGAACCTTAACTACATTATTGCCTTTACAGTATTGAGTATACCAATTGGAAACGCACTAGTAAACCTTTATGATGGAAATTAGCATTTTACATACATATTTTCACGCCAAATAATGGGGTAAGCAGTGGATACTGAGTGCCATAAATCGCGCTCTAAGCAGATTTGCCTCGCTTAATTCGTATTTAGAACTAACTCTCTTTATACAAATAGTTGAATTCTGGAAAATCTTAATTCCACATTAAGGTAGTAGCAAACTAATATAACTTTAAATCTTGGTCTCTTCAATTACCTACATCCATCAACGTTTGTATTGTACATATTTTTATGTTTTGTCAATTTTTTATCCCCCATTTTGTTAACAAATTCAACAGCGTATTTTTTATTTTTATTTTTCATCGATAATTTGTATCAAACTCAATCTATCTCACGGCTGACAATTTTAAAACCACTCCGCGAGTTTTTTAATTTCAGTATCGCTCTCATTTCGACCACATTAGTTCCCTTTCTGATATATCCAGCTCTTACTCCAATACATTAATTTTAGAATATGAACAGAATTAGCGCTTCATTTTCAATACTTACAACTCAAACACAGTTAAATCGTATAGATCAGTCATGTGGGGGATTTATCAGTCATTTGCCAAGACAGGCCTGATTATCTCAAATCAAAAAGACCACCTATTAGTTACTAAGCACTTTCCGGCAAAAATTACAATAAATTAATCTAAAAAAACTCATTCTCACGATACAAAAATAAAAAGTATTTTAGTTGTATATCCTATCTAATTATAAAAACAAACCATAATCACACTCCTCCACCCCAAAGCCACACAAGTATACATAAAAAACCAGGATGAATATTTGATTACTTCATACCCCACCCTTCAGGTTATCTCAATTTTTACAACTCATAAATAAGACTAAATTATAGTCAAACCCTCGGAAGCAAAAAGAAATTAACTAAATCTGCGTATAAATTCTAAACAATGAGCTAACAATACAAATGCGCGTTGTAATTAGGCAACTTTTCCTTTATTGCAATGGTTATAGACAGATGGACATTCCTTGTCTTATGCCATTTAACTTTAAATAGGTTATGATAGGAATAGTATGATTAAACTGGTACAAATTTTGTCCGAGAGTCGAGTCTAACATATCCAAAAATGAGTTTCTATGAGCACTGACTTTACCACGTGTATGTTCGTGCTCCCATTTGAAGAATAGGCCCTCTGCCCTTCTGCCAGAAAGTTCGTAAGAGGCAAACGATTGGTTATGCGAGTCACTACCATCGTGGAAACTAAATAGTAGAGTTCTGCTTTATCTCACCCGGGTCTAGTACCACCGCCTTCCCTATTCTTGCCGCAATAGCATCAGTGCTTGTCACTGTCGTGTTCCGGTTTGCAGTGTAAGGTAGCCGATGAACTTATGTATGTGGCATTAAGACCACGCCAAAGCAAGCGATAGCAACCCACCATTAATATCTTTGGTGTCTGTAGGCTTTCCATCAGAAGAGTCATTCGCTGGTTTGCTATCTTATGACATAAAACTAACTCCGGCGCCTGGCCCTACTGGTGGGACAAAGCCTGGTGGGACGAACGAGAATAACCCGCACTATTCACTGAAAGTTTTTTCAAATTTTATAAAAATATTCTAATTTTCGAGATTGAAGTTATCCTATATGCTAGTTAAGAGTATGATTTGTATTAATGTAATTATATGCGAATCAATGCATTCGTTGCTCAATAATGGAAGTTCCTCAAAAATTTAATTTCACAGGATTTCACGTTGGTAATATTAATCAATTTTTAACGATCATAAGCAGGTTAGTTGGAATTAAATAATCACTAAGCTTCTTACTGGTTTTGTAAGCATTTGACGCAAAACGATGTACAAATAAGTCAGTAGTATCATCACACTGTTTCTTTTGCAAGATAGGCAGAGTAAACCGAACGTTTAAGACATTCTTTTTTACTGCGATTCACTGCTTTGTCGGTTGGCGAGATGAGTGGTGATCTCGTGGGGGTGACCTAATGATTATTATCGCTTATTTCTGGCGATAACCAGTTGTGACAGCTTTACGTGCTCACCCAAGTTGCAGGGATGTTAACCTATCTCCTACAACGCACAGGCAAAACTCTTAGGGCTAGAAACTTGAAATTTCGCACACGTATTTCTCTGATGATGTAGGCATCCACTAAGGAAGGATTTTTCAAAATTCAACCTCGAATGGAGTGAAATAGGGGATACAAGTTTGTATGAACCTTTTTTCTTTGGATATATTTGCATGAAATTTCGTATGAACTGAGTACTAAAAAAATAATTAATTACGTGTCTAAGCGTTTTGCAAAATTCAATCCCTAGCGAACATCAAGACCGCGGGTGTATTTTAGAATAGGTTAATTTTACTGTAGATATTTGGTACATTTTGTGTACCTTTACGTACCTCTCTTGAAAATTTATGTACCTCTGCGCAAACTGAGATATTTAAAATGAGGGAAGTAGCTTATAAAGAAAGGTTAAATAAGTTCTAAAGTAAATATGCGCAAGCAAAATGCGGGTAACGGCTAGTATTGTATATAATCCACATGCTTTACTTTGCATGTTATATACGTAAAGACTTTTATGCAGGCTTAAGTGCATCGTGTAATGTTCTCATAGCAATCTTGTAGCACTTAGGGCCTATTAGACAGGGTACCTTGTAATAAATTTAGAATCTGGGCTTTTGCCAGAATCGCAGCTATCTTAAAGCTAAGCTGTTGTACAGTTAACGGCCAAAGTTATGACTTGATATACAATATAAAATTAAATTTATTACAATTTCATACAGAATATTCAATTATGTTACAAAAATGTTACAATCAACCTGGATTGTCCTGAGGTCAAGTTTGACTCATTCTACGACATTGTTTTTCAGTCATGTAATTTATTAATAATATTAACTGTTGTGTAGTTATTTGTTTTATTTTCTGAGCAGCGTAAATAAATTACACCCTATTAGCAGATAATATTATAACTGTCGTTTAATTTTAGGAATTTGCTCTAAGTTTGGCAATAAATTCCATATGGGTATACCTATGGTATTATGGGTATAAGGTATGCCTTGAAGCCAGGCAAAATGGTTGCTGGTTAAAATCGAATTGTGTCAAAGTTTTTCTTTGTTTTCAAAGTAAAATATTTATGCTTTATGGTGTTTTAATATAAGAAAAATGTGTACATGAAGAAAATAAAGTTGCGATAGGAGATTTTTTTATATCATAGCAAAGAAACAATCACATGCAAGCGTGTTGTTATTTATGTGGCGGAGATGTAACGCGAGATAATGATAATAGAAGGTAAAATTATGTTCGGTAATGTCTCAGAGAGGATCACCAACTACCAGCCCTCTCTCTAGCAAACATACCGTTGAATTGTGGTACGTTAGAGTGTTGAACATAAGTTCCTTTACTGTCTACCAGTTCCTTTACTGTCTACCAGGCAGACCTAGTATTTTCAAAAAATAAAAATAGAAAACAGATTGTTAGACTCGTCAAAAGAAAGCCACTCACAAGAGTTTCAAATATGTATTCATAATTTAACTAACAGTGTGATATCCCACAAACTATTTAGTAAATAATTAAAATGGCTGAACTTGTGTTTATTTGGTAGGTTAGGATGGATCCGGGTGATTTCGGATTTACGAGTATATGAGGCTCTTGATCAGGATGAATAAGACAAATTCGCGATCGCATCTCGTTTCTTAAATCAGTCGAAACCCATACCTGCTAATTAAAAATAAGTGTAGCCGTTTTAAATATCTATATAATAATATGTGAAGCAAATACTTTGTACCCTTATTTAAGATAATTACGCGAATGGTAGAGTATGAAATTTGGCACAGATAAAGTTTACTCTGCGGATGACTGCAAAAACTTAATATTTTTACATAATACTAGCAGCAGCGTGCAGCTGGCTGTCCACAATAAATTAATCAAATAGTCAATTTGAAATTAGTGATTAAAATATAAACACTAATATATGTGCAACAGTATTGAAATGACATTGTAAAATAATTGTCCGTTATTACCGAGGGTTAAAAGTCTATTCCACGAATACCGTCTACATGGCCCTAGCCTGGCGCCAGACATTGACTCAGTCAGTCTAGAAACATGGGCAATTTAACTTTCAACTACATAACTTCATTTATATTGCTTAAAGTGCGTTTTTTTACTTTTCTCAGTGAAATTGGTTATGTCTGATAAATTATGTAGGTGTTTAGTTTGTATCAGTATAATATTTTATTATTTTGTACAGAAAGTATCTCGTTAAATTAACTTGGTGTAGACACATGTGGTCGTGTCTTCAAGTCTTCATTGAATTTAAGCTGTTAAGCGCTTCCTAGAACTACCACTGGTTTATTTAATTTTTACAGCGCTTATGGTGGCAATGGAAGAGAAATTTATTGTTTTTTTCTATTTATATCTATTCTATTTATATCTATTTATATCAGAAAATAGCAATTAAGCAGATAGCTAAGAGACAACCAGCGCCAACAGACACCAAAGTCGTTAAATATGCGTTGCTATCTGTGTGCCAAGATGATAATGCCACATGCATAAGTTTATCGGCTACATTACTCTTTAAACTGAAACGCGACAGTGACACTGACACTTTTCCGGTAGAAATAAGCATGAAGTATTTGGTAAAGGTAATAAATAAATAATAAATAAACATTCACGGGACATATTACACTTATTGATCTAACCCCAAAGTAAGCAAATTATTTGCTTGTGTTATGGGTGTTAGTCAACGATACTAATACATAGAAATACATATATAAATACTTTTACATATATAATAAACACCCAAACCCGGAAATACAAACATTTATGCTCATCACACAAATACTTGTCCCCGTCGGGGATCGAACCCGAGCCCCGTTGATTGCGTAGTCAGGGTCACTAACCACTCGACCAACGGGGCGGGGTGGAGCTAGCACTCGTAGTTATCATTTCAGAATTCAAACAATTTCCTACGTTATATCTCATTCTATGAGGTCCCATCATCCCTTTTTATACAGCTGTATTAGAAAGAGAGGATAAGACATCAGAAGATGACAGCAGTACTTAAAATTTTGTTTCAAGCAGTATTAGAAGCGTTGCCTTTAGATATAATAGAGCTTCATGGGAATAAGTAAGGCAATGACAGCGAAGGTAGGCGAGCTACTTAGTGGTCAAGATACTAGTGACACGTATAGCCATAGTAATCGTTTGTCTTGTACAACCTGCCTGGCAGAATGGCAGATAATCTTTCCTTCAAACAAGGCCCGGAATTTCACGCAGTGCCATTAGTATGACGGAAATATTTATTTATTTTTAATTGCTTTTAAATTATATTTCAAAAGATAACAATTAAGTAATTTTTTTGACTTATTAAACAATTAAATTAATATTAATTTTCATTTTTAAAACGTTGTAATATGATTATTATTGCAAAGTGCCTACTTTTGTACACCACCAAATGCAAGACAGCAAAACCTTTTTATTCGTATATTTCGTATTTGAACGCCGCGCGTAGATTTTTCGTAGATGTCATTTAGTGCTAATGCCTGTTGTGGGACGAGTCGCCTACGAATTGCCACATTTACTCGTGCTTTCGGCCTCCCAGACCGACCTTAAATCCTGTGTTTCGAATAAGCCAATGCATCTTAAGTGAGGGAATGTGACTTTAAATTGCTCGGTGACAAAATTGTGGATAAGAATACAAATATTATGTCACGTCGGAAATAAACTGTGAAACCAATTCTTTCTTCAAAATTATTGTTTTTTTTTTAACCATACATATATATTACATTTTTTATAATAGGAGAAATAAAGTTCTGCTGGAAACCATTGTTTATAGATAGTGCTTTCCGTATGCTAGTAACGTTATAAGTACCAGGTAGATATATTTCAAACTAGCTTACCCTACAAATACAAATATTATGTCACGTTGGAAATAAACCGTGAAACCAATTCCTTCTTCAAAATTATTATGTTTTTTTAACCATACATATACATTACATTTTCTATGATAGGAGAAATACAGTTCACCTGCTGAAAACCATTGTTTATAGATAGTGCTTTCCGTATGCTAGTGTCGTTATAAGTACTAGGTAGATATGTTTCAAACTAGTTTACCCTACAAATACAAATATTATCTTACATTGGAAATAAACTGTGAAACCAATTTCTTCTTCAAAATTATTATGTTTTTTTAACCATACATATATATTACATTTTTATAATAGGAGAAAAATAGTTCTCCTAGGAAACAATAGTTTATAGATAGTGATTTCTATATGATAATGACGTTACCTGGTACGGTAGGGTACGGTACGGTACGGTACGGTAATATAGTTAATATTTTAAACTAACTTAGCCTATAAATTGGAACACGTCAATGATAGTTATGTACTGATGCTGCAGCTGCATTAGTTTGTTATATCATTAGATAGCAAACAAGCAGATTTTCGCCCCTGTTGGTACGGGCTCCTTTGAAGAATAGATCAAAGTTGTGGCCGCGTTTCCGATCCGATAGTAATTAAAAAAAAATATTGATGCGTTAATATAGCTTGTAAAAATTTTTATTGAAAAAAGTAATTCTAATTTCCGATTTCTGATTTCAACTGCCGTTCTAGCAGGCAGGTCTTAAAAGGCGACCGATTGGCTATACGTGTCACTATCATCGTGACTACTAGGTGGTACAGTTCCGCAAATCTTGCCCGGGTTTTAGTACCACTTTGCCTATTCCTGCTGCAATAGCGTCAATGCTTGTCATTGATGTGTTCCGGTTTGGAGGGTAAGGTAGCTGGTAAACTTATGCATGTGGCATTGTCATCTCACCACTCGAATAACAACGCACCATAAACATTTTTGGTGTCTATAAGCGGTGATTTACCTTTCCATCAGGAGAGCGATCTGCTTGTTTGTTATCTTATGATATATAAAAAAATGGCAAGCGGTAGAGTAGATACTGCAAAGGCTCGCCCGAGTTCGATACTAAGGTTAGGTAGACTTACTTATTTCTGCCTAAAAAGCGTCAATGCTCGTCTCTGTCGTGTTGTGATCTTGAGAGTAAGGTAGCCGGTAGACTCATGCATATGGCATTAACATTCCTCCATACGAATAGCAACGCACTATTAACATATTTGGGGTATATAGTTGATGGTTCTCACTTCTCATCAGATGAACCACCTGACTGTTTTATTGTTTGTAGACCTAGCATACATATATAGTGCCACAATTAGTGCATAAGCAGTGCCTGACCTGGTAACTGCATCGCCTTTGTACGATTGTGGTATTACCATTTAAATAAAATCTCCCACATACCAATCAAAATTGACTGATCATGCTTCATACTTCTTTGTATTACAGGATAGCAAAGAACCAGGCGGCTTCTGTATAGTATCTGTATAGTAGGCATGGAATGCTACATGCATCAGTTTGCCGGCAACCTTACCCTACAAACCGGAACACGACAGCGACAAGCATCGACGCTATTGCAGCAGGAATAGGTAAGGCGGTGGTACCAAACCTGGTGGAGACGTTGCAGAACTTAACCACGTAGTTAGTATTCACGTAGTTAGTAATACGTATAAGACTTTGCTCATCTTTCACGAGATGTTTATTTGTAAGACAGATCTTGATTTAGATTTAGGATTTCTTCAAAATGGAACTCTGGTCAAAACGGAACAAAAAATGTATTTTTAATTGCATTCACTATTAATACTTGGAGTATTGTAAATTATTTCATTATTTTTATTGTGATTATCATGCATTTTATTAGACCGTGGTTCCACGAACAAATTTTTTTTTATTAATAACTAAGTGTTTTTTTGTGAACAGCTTCGTTTTGACGAGACGAGTTTCGCTTAGAAGTTTGATTTTTTCACGGCTTTAAAAGATAAGAGATTTGAGTATTTCATATCAGCTTAATAACTTTACGTGTTCCTGAGAAAAAAGGTCTTGACAGACTGAGGAACGGATGGACAACAAAGTGAGCCTATAAGGTTTCCGTTTTTTTTCTTTTGAGCAAAAAGAACCCTAAAAAATATAAAGAAGAAAAAATCTTTTCTATATTTACTTGAACTATTTTAATTTAAAGTTTGACAATTAGATTTATAACAATAATTCACTACTATTGTCAACCGGATTCCTAAATTGAAAACCCTTTGACGCGTCCCAAGGGTTCGCCGAAACACAAGAACAACTTTTGTTAATTTACGCTAGTTAACAAGTATCTTTTGTGTCGAACTTTTCCGAAAAACAAGGTGTTGTCCATAACAATAAACAAGGTGTCATTCGATTCGGAGTAGCGTATAAGAGGGTTTTTGCAAAGATTCAAGACGCTTTTGCAAAAAAATTGCAAAAGTTATAAATAACAAGCTGTATCCACGACTTCGTCCGCGCAGAAAAAATTCTCACATATAAACTCGCATAGCTCCCGTTTCCGTGAGATTTCCGGGATAAAAACTGTGCTATGTCCTTTCTCGGGTCTCAAGCTATCTTTGTACCAAATTTCATCTAAATCGGTTCAGTGGTTTAGGGGTGAAGAAGAGACAGACAGAGTTACTTTTGCATTTAAAATATTAATATTAATTAACAGAAAAAATATGGGGTTTTATTCTTCTGGTTTTTTGATAAATTTGCAAAGAAACAAACTCCAATATTTTCTTTTAGTTAATTGTTTATAAGTTCTGCAATTTTTACAAATGGTCATTGAATCTTTTCAAAACTCATCTATACGCAATTGAATTTCGAATCAAATGAAAGTTTAATATTTTTCGTTTATGTTTTTCGAAGGTATAAAAAATTATTAAAAAGGCATTTGTTAACTTGTGTCATTGTAATATTCTAAATACGTGAAGCAAAAACTTTTGACACCTTTTTCGAAAAAACGCAAACGGAGCAGCCTGAAATTTGGCACAGTTAAATTTTACATTGCGGAAAGAGCAATAGCTAATTTGCGTTAGAAATACATTAAATCAATGAAAATAATCATTACACACACTACATTTATTTGGCATATATTATAATATACACACACTGCATTTATTTGGCATATATATAATATACACACACATATACTATTATGTTTATGACTAAAGTCAGCTGTCATATTTAGAAGAGATATTTTTGAATAGTAAATGGTCAGATTTTGACCATAGAATGATCAATATATTTTGATTTTGATATTTAGCAGCATTAACGATTATTATTAAATCATAGGGAAAGCACTACAACAGTACGATCACTGTTTAAAAGCACCGTTGCCTTGCTAGGGTTCCGTACCTAAAAGGTAAAACAGAACCCTATTCTAAGCCTCCGCTGACTGTCTGTCCGTCTGTCTGTCACCGGGCTACATCTCATAAACCGTGATAGCTATAAAGCTGAAATTTTTACAAATTATCTACTTCCATTGCTGCTATAACTACAGATACTAAAAATATATATATATATATATATATATATATATATATATATATATATATATATATATATATATATATATATATATATATATATAAAACCCCATACAATATACGTGTTAACCTTAAAAACAACAAAGAAAAATATCGACACGCGGGATTTGAACCTGCGACCATTTCCCTGAAGCCGGGACGCTCTTCCACTGAGCTAGTGTCGACAGGGGTGCATGATAAGATAAATTAGTAAAATTTAGTTATAATAACTGCTGGTAATACCAAAAAAAATCAAAACATTAAATACACATAAAACATACTTTTTATACGCTATACCTATACACATATTATACACACATACATACCTAATTAAATAACATACATAGATATTATACATATTATATATATATATATATATATATATATATATATATATATATATATATATATATATATATATATATATATATATATATATATATATTAATTTATAAATAGGGAAATAAGTATAAATACGACGATTAAACACATAAATAAAATAAAATAATGTCTGATAATGTTAATTCGAAAGATATTTTTTAACAGAACGTTTAAAGGAGAATTTGGAGGGACTATTCCTAAGTTCAACCGGAAGAGCATTCCAGAACCTTACAGATTGGGATACAAATGAACGAGAGACGAATTCGGTACGATAAAAAGGAACTTGAAGAGTAGGGATGGTGCTTGAGCGAAGATTACGAAAATGAGTTGTGTTCTGAAATTTGAATTTTGACTTAAGGTAACGCGGAGCTGCTGGGTCATATAATACAGAAAAGAGAGTGCATAGCATTCGCAACTGTCTACGTTGACGAATTGGAAGCCATTTTAGTTTAGTACGGAATTGGGATACGTGATCGTGTTTGCGAAGACCATATACGAAACGTATGCAATTGTTGAGCAAGCGCTCTAATCTGTCAAGGAGAGCTTGGCTTAAGTCCTAAGAACACACATCCGCGTAATCAATTATCGGCAGCACCAACGATTGTACCAATAAAAGCTTAGTGTCGATAGGTAAGAAGTTTTTATGGCGATAGAGTGAGCGCAGAGCCAGATTGACCTTGCGGCAGACTTCAGTAATATGTGGAGACCACGAAAGTGTGTTATCAATTATAAGACCAAGATCCTTGACGTGGGGACAAAAAGGGATTGGGGTATTGTCAAATACTACGGGCAAAACAGAATCCCACTTCAACGAGACAATGCGTCGTGTGCTGCCAATAATGATTGCTTGGCATTTATTAGGGTTAACTGAGATACCAAATTTTTTGGACCAATCCAGTACGTTGCTTAAATCGTCGTTAATACGCTGCACCGCCTTGTTTATGTCACCTAGGTCAGTGTGGGTGTAAATTTGCAGATCATCAGCATATAGATGGTAAGAGCAGTTTAAGTAATCCACGATAACATTTACAAACACGGAAAATAGAAGCGGGGAAAGTATTCCACCTTGAGGTACACCTGCTAACAAATCACACCACATGGAAAAACTGTCATTCGCACAAACTGCTTGCTGTCGTCCTCGGATATACGACGAAAACCAGTCCAATACAGATGAAGATAAGCCAAGACGTGCCAGAATAGCTAACAAGATGTCATGGTCGACAGCATTGAATGCATTTAAAAAGTCAATTAAAACTAAGACTGCCAACTCTGATGCCTCCATAGCGATCCTCACATCTTCAGTGACTTTCAAAAGAGCAGTCAGTGGCTGTGCTGTGTCCTGCGCGAAAACCAGACTGATAAGGACTTAGGTAGTTAGACTGTGTCAATAAGTTAATGACTTGCTTATGAACAGCCGCCTCAAGGATTTTAGAGAGATAAGGGAGAATGGATACTGGTCTGAATTGATTTAACGTACAGGGATTAGAAATTTTGGGCAGGGGTAGAACGTGTGCTTTACGCCATAAGGTAGGGAAGATACCAGAGGACAAAGAGAAATTCATTCATCACTCATATAGTGATGGGTCGAATGACAAAATCCTTGATGCGGAGTATCATGTCCCTGCTCAGCTGATCGCATCCAACTGCTTTAGATTTTAATGATTTAATTAAATTTAAGATTTCCTCATCTGTAATAGGTGAAAAATTAAAAGTAGCATTGTGCGAGTAAACTTGAGATCGCAACAATGAGATCGTGTTAGATTTAACAACATTATCTATGACAGGTGTACAAGAAAAGTGGCGATTAAATTGATTAGGCGAAAAAATATTAGAAGATACTTGGGGTGGCTTAGTTACACAAAGGGACTTCAGAAACTTCCAAATATTACTTTGAGAAGAGTTAATTATATTGTTATGAATGTGACGCCGTTTGGCTGCTCTCACCATCTGGTTGCAGCGATTCCTTAACTTTTTAAATGAACACCAGTTCATATCACACCTATTTCTTTTGTAGCGAGCAAAGGCTCTATCACGATTAGCCATAGCGGTACGAATGTCGGAGGTAATCCAAGGAGCCGGAGGACGTTTTAGATATACCGTATGAATAGGTGCATGCTTGTCATAGAGAGCAAGAATATTTTTATTGAAGCTATTTACCATGGTATCAAGAGTAGAGCCATCTAACACAGCTGACCAATCAATTAAAGAGACACCATGTTCCAGCTGATCCTGATTTATCCTAGCAAAATTACGCATTTTCAACATTTTCGGACGTAGTTTGGGCGGTTTGACCTTGTAAGATAAGTAAACCAGATCATGTCTTGAAAATCCCGGAGCCAGCAACTGTCCATGATCAACAACATGAGCTAAGGATGACACCAGGATTAAATCCAAGAGTGAGTCCTCCGTATTAATATTTTGATGAGTTGGATTTAGAGGTAAAATATTAAAACAATAGGACCTTAATATATCTTGAAGATCGCGTGTTCTTTGGTTATCTTTCAAAATGTCGGTATTAAAATCACCCATGATTATATGATGTGTGTACTCGGCACAGCACAAGGAAACTAACGCCTCAAAATCGGAGAAGTAATTGATATTAGGTGGACAATAGACAGTGCCAAGTAAAATTTTAATACCATTAACAACCACTTCAAAAATAATATATTCTATAGACCCAGAATAAGGTGAGGGGGAGGCTGCTAATATTTTATATGGAATGTTACTTTGAAGATATATTGCAAAATGAGTTCATCGTTACAGATGAAATTCACATTTATAATTTTGATCAGTAGTTCCGTATTTCTAATTATTTTTGTGTTTTTTTCTTTGATGTTTTTAAGGTTTTTCCAGTTTCCCAAGCACGGGGTGAGTGCTATAACACAAAAATAATAAACGTGTTTTTTCGTATTTTTTTGCTATGTTGGTACGGAACCCTTCGTGCGCGAGTCTAACTCGCACTTTTCTTCCTTATGTGCGATTATAATTTCTAATATTCCATATTATCATTTTAACCATCGTTTTATTATAATTTTTTTCTCGTTTAATTCCAAAGTTCGTCTCCACTGAAGTAACTTAATTTTATTTCTTGCTGGTCCTACCCTCTTTGAAGAATAGACCACCTGCCATTTTGGCAGCCAGCTCGTAAAAGACGAACTGCCATCATAACTATTATGTGAGTGAGAGAACTTTTTGGTAACACCATCTTAACTATTCCTGCCGCAATAGCGTCAGTGCTTATCACTGTTATGTTCCAGTTTAGAGGGTAACATAGCCGATAAATTTATGAATGTTGCATTACCATCTAGCCACATGGACAGCAATGTATTATTAACATCTTTTATGTCCACCTGCGATGGTTTCTCTTTCGATCTAGACAGCCATCTGCTTCTAAAATAGGGAGATCAATATGCTACGTACTAGTACATAAAAGTCTTTGTCCCCGTAGTATAAAAAAAGTTATCATTATTCGAGGTATACGAAACATGACAGTGACAAGTACTGACGCTATTGCGGCAGAAATCGGTAAGGCGGTGGTACTCGCACCAGACCCGGTTGAGACAACGCTGAAATCTACCACCCAGTAGGCACGATGGTAGTGACTTGCATAGCCAATCGGTCACCTTTTACGACCTGCCTGTCAGAACGGCAGTTGGCCTATTCTTCAAAGGAGATCAGCACCATATAGATAGCTGATATAAGGAGTAACTTAGTCTACTTTTATTATAGAAATTTTTCGCGGACAAAGCCGCGGGCACAATTAGTAAACATAAAAAGCAATTATTATTTTAATATAAATGTAACAATCAGTAAAAACTGATCAGATAAAGTAAAACTTAAAACAATCTCTAACTAGTATTAAGTAACACACAGTAAAAACTGATCAGATAAAGTAAAACTTAAAACAATCTCTAACTAGTATTGACCTCATTCGTCGCTTTCCAAACGAGGACGTGTGCTGGAGCCTCTTTGACGCCTTCATTAAGAGAAGGCAGAGTGTTTGAAACTCGAGGAATTCTCGAGTGTAATACAGTGCCAAATCGACGTACACTTAAATTATTTATATTTCCATTGCTATTAAGTCTTGAAATAGCCAACTGCATCTATACCTCTACTAGCTGACCCGGCAAACGTTATTTTGCCATACAAATTACTTGTATTAAATATTTTGATGAAGTGCTTGAGGGAGGGGGGATTTATTAAGAAAGAAAGAAAGAAAGAAAATATTTATCTGCAAGAATATGGGTGTTACAAGTTACCAACATATTCTACCATTATATGGTGTACAAATATTTAAAAATTATCATTATATAATATTACGTTTAAAACATTGTATTATACAATGTTTTATACATATACAAACTAAACTATATTTTCAGTTGCACCAAACAATATGCAAAATTTCATTGAAATCGGTTCAGTAGTTTAAGACTCCATCACGTACAAACAACGTGACACGTAATTTATATGTATTAAGTTTAGATCCCACACCTAGAAAAAGCTCCGTCGACTAGATTCTAACTTTAGTTTGATTGCGTCCATTTAAAATATAAAATAAAATATGTGTGGTCCCGGGCTTCTTTGAAGGATAGGCCAACGGCCTTTCTGCCAGGTAGGTTGTAAAAGGCAACCGATTAGCTATACGAGTCACTACCATCGTGGCTACTACCTAGTTGGTAGAGTTCTGTATTGTCTCGCCCGGGTATGGTACCGCTTTACCTATTCCTGCCGCAATAGCGTCAGTGCTGGTAACTGTCGTGTTCCGGTTTGAAGGGCAAGGTAGCCAGTAAACTTAAGCATGTGGCATTAGACCTCGTCACAAGATAGCAACGCCCCATTAACACCTTTGGTGTCTACAGGCGGTGGTTGACCCTTTCCATCAGGAGATCCATCTGCTTGTTTGTTATCTTATGATATAAAAAATGTCAAATTATTAACACCAAAAAAATTAACATACATACATATATTTAAGGTTTAATCCTTTTGGTTAAAGCTAATGTGCCTTGCATCCTCCGTATTCATTATCCTTTATAATAACACACAGTTTACATAGATCCTTGACATCACCTTCGAAACTGACGCTATACAATTTTTTTTATTATGTTTGAAACATCGCGACCGTGCCGCGTTATACAGAATGTCACTGTACATATTACGCCATTTTTGCCATTATAGTAATTCCTTTTCTTGTGGGAAAGGCAAAATTTGCGAGTTATAATTGTTGTCGACTCGTCGCACCCGTGGTACTCTCGAACCTGTCGTCTAAGTTGCGCAGCATAATACATTGCTTATTTTGTGTATTTCCTTTAATTTTACTATGTTTTCAGAAAAGAAAACACCATAGAGTATTAGAATAAATTAAAATTATACAAAATTAAGTTAAAAAAATCGTAAAAAAATTAAATAAATAATAGTTTAATAAAACTAAAAACACGCTTTTTATATAAAGAAAAAACAAACTAAAAATAGAAAATAAATTTCAATAAATTTAAATTAAGAATAGCGTTAAAAATTTCAATAAATATAAATTAATAATAGTGTGAATAAAAAAAACATTTTATTTAAAAAAAAAGCGTGGGGTGCATGGTGTCAATAGTTATAAATATTTTATTGACAGATATGAGTACAGTGATTATCGTTTTGATAATATCTTAAAAAGCACCCCACGCTTTATTTAAAATAAAATATTTTTTTATTCACAATATTATTAATTTATATTTATTGAAATTTTTACACTATTCTTAATTTAAATTTATTAAAATTTATTTTCTATTTTTTAGTTTGGTTTTTTTTTTATAAAAAGCCTGTTTTTAGTTTTTTAAACTATTTTTATTTTCTACTTTTTAGTTTGGTTTATTTATAATAGCTTGTTTTTTTTTTTTAATTTTAAACTATTGCACGGCTCATGACGCGAAGCAACAGAGAGTGCTTTACGATCGAAAATTTTTTTCGCCTCATTTTGGCAACTATTTTTAGTATTATAGCCTTGTTAGTTAAGGGAATCAAGATATTTTGCATACAATTATCGAGATAATTGAATGGAGATTAATTATATACTTTCTAAAAATAAACTTAGTAATAGAAACGGAAAAAAACATCAAAATAGGTCAAAAAGTTTTCCTGTCCGTCATATACGAAACTCCGGAAACACTATAACTTGTGAAAAAATCAATTATTTGAGTTAAATTTTTATTTAAATTCTAATCGACAATTGTAGGTCACCGAATGCGAATGGCTAATAAATTCAGTGTCGTTTAATTACAATTAATAAAAAACGAAAACTAAAAGACTGTATATTTATATATATCCATGTAATATTAACATGGATGGTGATATATCTATATCTATAAATATTATGTACATTTATTTTACTAAACTCACCTTAATCATTCACACCCAAACTCGCGTACTTTAAGACGGCGAAATTTGTTGCTCCTCCGGGGTAATCACCACTATCCAAGGGGCTTCGGTAACTGATCGAGCGACACACTACATTGGCCACTTTTACGAAGTGCAACTCGACATTCTCGAGGCAACTAACTTATCAGCTTGCACTTACCTTCATTACCCTGCTCACGCAACCTAATTTCGCATTCTTACTCAAATACATCACTACTGCAACTCTACATGAAAACGTAACAGAGTAGAAGGATTATCATCTTGATAATATCTTAAAAAGCCCCCACTCATAAATTAACACCAAGTCTTGTCTTATCGACTGTAGAGAAAAATTATAAAAAAATTTATTTAAGTTTCTTACCTTATCGACTATAGATGAAAATTATATAAATTAACAAAAATCATATTTTGCAAATTGAAAAATGGAATAATTTTATCAAATTAGTGTATTGTCATCGGACCTCGATAAATCTACAAAGTTTTAACGAAATCTGGCCGTTTGAAGTGGGTCAAAATCGCGCCCAAAGAAGTCGGTTACAAACATACAGTTTATACAGGTGAAGCTAATAAAAAGCGTGTAAAAACCACACAAATTTCTGAATCAGAATCATGGTCCAAATCTATGGTATGTTAAGTAATTGAAAACTGATATTGCAAGATACAATGAAAATTTATTTATGTATCGCATATATATACACATATACATATATATATATATATATATATATATATATATATATATATATATATATATATATATATATATATATATATATATATATATATATATATATATATATATATATAATATTCGTAAATCATATATAGATAAATATATATAATTAATAAACATTACGACGTTAAAGTACATGATTATATATTACAAGTTTATATTATCAAAAATTGGACTAAACTATATCAGCTAGGTTAGGTAGATTGTATTAAAAAATGCAATCATTTTTATAAGCCCCATAGTAAGCAGTTTGGACGTATTTACGAAAGAAGAAACAATTCCGCCGTGTTGTACTCGTATGTTCTTGTTTTACACATGGAGTATAGAGAGGTAAGGAAGACCACCCCTGTAGATAGAAGTGTCGAAATTTGTCTGTTGTAGAGTAATTTTTAGAAATAAAATGGTAAAAGCTATTATATATTGTTATTTAGTTTTATTTATCAAAATATAGTATATTTTAGCTCATTTGCCGATTAAGATGGAGCGAGTAGTGTGAGAACAAGTCTTCCCTACATTATTAATGCTTGAACTTTGTGCGTGAAAACCATAGCGTGTACAGAGATGATTTGATTTGTTTTATCATAAGTATGCCCATTGATTTTGATCACAATTTCATTATTTCAAACCTAAAATTCTGACAAACCACTAATGTTTTTTGTACAATGAATTGAATAAAAGATATTCATAATTTAACTACTTAATGTGATTGTATTATTTTGATAAATTTAAATACTACAAAACTCACAATTAACTCGTATTGCAAAGTATCAGTAACTTACAAAAAGTCAAAATATTATTTATTTAATGCTTTTTTAGAACAAGTGAAACTTGTTTTTAAATTATAATCAATTATTTTGACACGAATTTCTTTCTAAGACATGAAACTTAATTTATGAGTCCAACGATGTGTGAAGCGTGGCCAGTATTCTTCATGTAAGTGCCATTAACACTTTGACACGCGATCAGTAATTCATTATTAACTTTTTGGTGTCTACAGGCGATGGTTTTTCTATCCATGAGAAGGGTCATCTGCTTGGTCATATATTTTAATATATAAATAATGTTCATACTAAAAAAAATAAAGAAAATACAAATATTTAAAAAATGACTACGGCCTTAATCCCTTATTTGTCAGCAGAAAATCATGTTGGAGCCACTGTCAGAGGTGATAGGATCACCGTTCAATAAAATGAAGATTTCTATCCAAACAATATAATATGTTGTAAAAATAAATTTTATAACTATGAGACAATCAGTATTATTAATGATGCATTTATGTAGTTTTTATATTTCGCAAAGCAGGCTTAAACTGTAAGCCATGATCAACTGCTGCTATTTACCGATTCGACACTTTCATAAAGCCTTCCGAGCTTAGGAGAGATACCAATACGCCAACCGTTGGAAGAGATTAACGTATATACTTTATTTTCTTAACCTAACTGGATTAACTTTTCATCACACTGTTGATCGATTATTTATTTGGTCAAGGCTAACAATATTTGATATATTTATACTGTGAAAATCCAGTTTAATAGCAATATTTAAAGATATTGAACTGACAACGTTAAATTAATGACAATTAAAAAAGTCGTACTTTTTTCTGAATTTCTGTAGATAATTAATAACTTCTTATTTCCAGTGTTGTCAGCCTGGAGGTTCCTCGATAAACCTAAGCATTATTTTACAATTATATATCTTATATTTTCCCACCCTGTCAGCTCGGGTACCCTTCGAAGAATAGATCAACTGAATTTCTGCCAGGTAGGTTATAATATGCCACCAATTAGCTATACGTGACACTACCATCGTGACTATTAGATGGTGTAGTTCCGCGACGTCTCGCCCAAGTTGATGGTATCACCGCCTTACCTATTCCTGTTACCTTCAATGCCATTGTCGTGTTCCGCTTTTGAGGGTAAGGTAGACTTATACATGTCACATCCCGCCACGTGAATAGCAACGCACCGTTAACATCTTTGGTGTCTATAGGCAATGGTTTTTCTTTCCATCTGGATAGCCATCTGCTTACTAGTTTTATCTGTTAAAAGATTTATAACTTAGAAGTGTACAGTAGCGATCGTTTCGCCTTTTTATACTCCCGGAATTCTCCCTTTCACAATTCTGTTCGCACGTCTTCCCGATTCTCAGTAGCAAGTTTATTCCCGCTCATAGATGGTTCAGAACGTTAAGTTACGGAATTTACTTTCGTTTAACATTATGTAACATTCCATCTCTGCTGTTTTTTTAAAAATCCCCCGCCCCCTTACCCCCTTAAATATTTACTTTATTTTTATTTAATTATTTACTTTTAAAGAAATATTCAGCTAAATATTCTGTGAAAATTATAAGCGTCTACCTGTTACCGTTATTAATATTGAGAAAAAAAGCGAAAAAACACGTTTATTGTATTGTGTACCCCCTTTAATATTTTCATTTTTATACTTTTAGTATTTGTTGTAAAATTTCAGCTTTCTAGCTATCACGGTTTATAAGGTACAGCCTGGTGACAGACAGACAGACGGACATACAGACAGCGGCGACTTAGTAATATGGTCCCATTTTAACTTTTAGGTACGAAACCCTAAAAAAGGACTTGTAGCTAAGCAATCTTTGATCTAATATTGAACTATTAATAGATTTATCTGACTGATGTTTGTTGAAATTAATTGATCCAATTGCAAATGACAACATTTTTATTCATTTGTTTTTAAATAAATTCATTGGAAGCCACAAAGTGAGTGCAGTGAATTTTACGGTCTCCAGTTTATATCCGTGCATGTGAGTTTTATTTGCTTATATAGACTTTTAATGGGTCGTTCGTATCAGTAACATTGCTGGTAAATGATGCACCGTAACTTTAAAGGACAAGTTTATTGTATTACTTCATGGTTCGCTCGGATGTTCGATATAAATTATTGCGATATTCAATGTGTCTTTTATGAGCTGAATGCGGTGATTTTATTTCAAATTATTGAAATCTTTTTGTTTATTTCGTACTAGCTGAGCCCGCGACTTCGACCGCGTGGAAAATTTTCGGAAATAAAAGTAGCCTAAGTTACTCCTTATCACATCAGCTATCTACCAGTGAAATTTCCGTCAAAATCGGTCCAGCCGTTCCAGAGATTAGGCGGAACAAACAGACAGACAGACAGACCGACAGATAGACAAAAATTGTAAAAATTTTTATTTTGGTGTATGTACCGTGTATACATTCATATGCATTTAGTAAAAAGCGGGTATTTTAATATTACAAACAGACGCTCCAATTTTATTTATTTGTATAGAGTATGTATAAATTATTATACACTGATAACTGCCTCGTGGTCTAAGGGTAGCCTATTTGGCTCAGACCATGAGGTCCCGGGTTCAATCCCCGGGCCGAGCAAAAATGTTAGGTAGCAGCTCGGAGTCTGGCGGATTGGTGTATTACCACTCCCGTGCCTCAGATTAGTACGTTAAACTGTCGGTCCCAATTATCGCTAGGAATAGTCGATAATCGTTAACATGTCGTTAAATGCGGCGATGAGCATCACCACTTATTTCGCTATCGAGCGGCAACACTTTGAATCAAAGATTTCGACACTCATTTCAAAACTTGTCTGAATTTTAGAAATTATTTCTCAAACTTCTTTTCATTTTTTTTACTTTTACATATTCTTCTACTATACCCCGATTTTTATTTAAATCATGTACTACACATTCTTTACCAAACAGTAAGTGTTTTTTGGAACGAAGTTCCTTACGGCAGGCTTGGAGGGAATAGGGATTTTGCTGCGCGACCGAACTGAAAAAAATGTGATAGTAAAACCGTAAGAAAAATGCGTGGAATAAAAGCGTTAAATGAGACGTGCGCAGGCGCGACAGTCGCGTACACAAGCGAGTAGTGCCGTTTAGCCGAAGGAAGTTCGTTCCTACCTGGTGTCCCGCGACACCACATCATTTTTTATATTATTATTGATAGGGAAGCACTTGACTCGATCTCTCCGGTGGTAAGCTAACATGCGGCCTAAGATGGAACGCGCTTCCCTAAAAGGTACCTCTTCACTCTTCTCTTGAAGATCCCCAGATTGCACTCGTCGGGGAACATAGACTCAGGAAGCATGTTCCAGTCCCATGCGGTTCGAATGAAGAATATTGGGTCGAACCGCTTTGTCCGGGTACGTAAAACGTCCACCATATAGCGCCTAAATCTGTGCGCCTCAACGATCGATAGAAAAACAAAAAAGTATTAGCTATCATAAAATATCATCATAGGATATGAAAAGAAAAAACAGGTTGAAGTACAAAACTACTCCACTCCAGGCAATATCGAGATAAAGTTGAAAAAGTCATTTCACTTTCGGGTTATACTGGTCGCACCGGTGAATACTTCCCGTGGCCTGTAAATCCGCACCGCCCGAATTTTCGCCTTGACTGTTGAGCCGCCACCGCCGCCGTCGGTTCGCGTAGTCGGGTGGAGAAAGACGCAAACTCAGACCAGACCGTCATCATTACTCACACCGAAGCACCTTGACTACTGTACATATATCACAATACATAAACATTATTTATTATAAATTATTAAGTAATTATAAAATAAAGGCTCTTGTCTATCAGTCTTTAGTTGTTTCACTACCTCCTGGGTAATTGACGTATCACTGTGGCAAAGACAACATCTAAGCCCTTAATCGCTTGGTCCCTGCTTCAGACCAGGTGGCAGTGAAAAGACTCCACCACAACTTTAAAAGCTGATTTCCTACCACTTTCCTTCCCATTGGACTTACTGAGGTATTCGACATACCTCAGTAAGTTCAATGGGAAGATTTCCCCTCACTGTGGTAAACAGTGAGTATACCACCACCACCTTTATTCCTGGGAGGTCTCCTATCTCTCCTTCTGTTGTCTTAGGTCGCACGGTACACACTTTCTGGTGTATTTAATATATGTATATATTCTATATATGGTAGGGCTAGGGTGCTTGGGACAAGAGGGACTTAGGACAGTAGTCCTACTGTCCAGTGGGACTGTCCAGTGGGACAGTATGTCTTAAGTTCTGTAAGGTCTTTACGCTACCTTAGTTGGTAGTTACGCTACCTTGCCTTCATGTGCAGTGTGGTAGTGTGAGTTATTAAAGGGAAATTTAAAACCAGACCGCTACGCACTGTTGTACAATTATAAAATAGAATGCGTTTCTGTAGATCAAAGTATTATAATGTATTGCGGAAAATAAATTGCGAATTCGAATAAATCGCGATTGTGAAAATATATTGCGGAAATCGAATACTTTTCCGTCTTTTATAAAATAAAATACGTTTTTGTAGATCAAAGTACAAAGTATAATACTTTTATGTCATAATTCATATATTTTTGGATATCATAATTTTTATCTTCCCGCTACGTATGTGAAAAGGAAGTTACTGATTTTTCCCCGATTTTTAAAATCAAGGTTTCACCAGATCTCTACGTTTTGAAGTCCTAAAAACCTCTCTGACTAATTTGATTTAAAATTTAAATGTGTGTATGTAAACATTTTATAACTTTTGAACGGCTTGACTGATCCGAATCTGCTCGACTTATACTTCTTGAAAATTTGAACCTCGGGATTTTTAGGAATTTTGAAAAAAACCTCAAACATTTTTTTGCGAAACAGTAATTATCATAATAAATTCCATGTTAATGTACCTATTAAGTACAAAATCTAATCAGCTCTTTTCCTTAAAAAACTGCGTCCAATGCTAAAATTGTATAAAAATAAGGTTTATCCGTTCGAGAGTTATCGTTGACGAAAAATTTTTGAAAAAAAAAATGTTTCTGACATTATTTCCAGATTTTTCAACCAATCACTGTTCGACCTTCTAAAATATTAAGTACCTAAAAACTACGTCAAAAGCAGTTTCAAAAATAAAAATCAAATTAAGTTTTCAAAAGTTATAAATTCCAAAAACAGAGCGTTTACAGTAACCTTACTTAATATTTATAAAGTAACATTCAGGCTGAGTACTGATTGATTTAAAAATCTAATCAGCTTTTCTCTCTAAAAAACTGCATCAAATACCGCAAATTGCATTAAAATCTGCCTGATTTATTTTGGAATTATTAATAACGAATTTTTTTTAAGATTTTGATATTACTTTGACATTTTTCAGCCTATAGATTATGTAGCTAAGAAAACATTTTTAGCGCTCTAACATTGCGTTGAATGCCGCGGCCGTTCGAAAGATCTAAATTGATCATCCTTTCCAAACTATGAGGGTCAATCTGAATTTTCTTAGAAAATCAAAAACTGAGCAAATTAACAAGAATTACTTATAATACTTGCTAATTAATATTATTAATTTTATTTTACCTTTTCAAAATAGTGTCCATTCACATTAATTATATATCGCTGTATATGATGAAACCTCTGAGAAAAGCAGCTCGCCCACTCGTCCGTATAGTTCTTTTCGACGGCCTTTTGAAACGCAGCCACTGCTTTCTCGGCGCCCATAAAACGTTTTCCTATAAATTTTTCCTTTATTTTCGAGATTAGACTACTACTTATACGGCGGGTAACCCAGTAATAAAAAAACCCATATCTGACTTTTCCAAATAGTTGATTGTTCGCTATGAGGTGTGTGACGAGGCGTTGTCGTGGTGATAGAGGATTCTACTGCGAGTTCGTTTTTACCAATTTTTTTCTATAACAATTGGCAAACATTAGTTAGTGAACACTCTGCAGTAATTGTTTTTTTCCTCTAAAACGATTGTCGCGTAATTACCTGTCCTTCCGAAGAACAAGTCTACTATCTTGTTTCCCACACTTCTACTTCTTTTCACTTTGGTTGGCAAGTCCTCGGAAGGAAACTGAGGTGACTGTCTTTTGGTTTCCAGAACATAACAGTAAATCCAACTTACATCGCCCTTAAGTACATCAAACAAAGCATTTGAAACTAGAAAAGCAAACTAATTGTAAACAGTGGAACGCGATAGGATTTCAACATGAAAAGCCAATCGAAGTCTATCATAACTTTCGTATTGACTTAAATGACATCGAAAATCACAAAAATCCTGGCACCAACATTTTTTCGCGTTAAATTCATGCTAATATGACACAAAAAATTTTCAATTTGCACCCAAACCTTAAAACAAATGACAAATAAATGAAATAAATAATCAATAATATTGGCAAATAGTTTAAACTTATTTTTTTATTGTATTGTTTACAAGTGAGTAATTCTAAAAACTTTTAGTTCGACTCTCCTTTACAGCTTTTCAAAAATTAAACTACTTAACAAAATTTAGATTTATGAACTCTGAAAAAAAATCAATGGTTAGATATAACTTTTGTTCCTTTAATACATTTGATTTAGTGGGAATTTTCACGTATAACTGGCAGGTTCAAATAGTTTACAGGTTTTTTTTTCTATCTTAAAATAGGAAACAAGCGGATCGTAAAGTATATAAGCTACTTCAATGCAAATAAGGATCAGCGGAATATCGAATAGAAATTGGAGGAAGAAACTTTCGGTATATATCTATTTGTGTACTGCTACGAGAAATGAGGTTAATAAGTACATATACTGTTAAATAATCATGTGGATTCAGACCCTTTTTGTAGGATGAATCACCTGCCTTCTTACGATATATCTAAATGCAAGCAAACGGTAAATCTGTCTGTGAGTATTACGTGGTAGAGGTCTACAACACTTCGTTCGTGATGAATGATGATGTTCTAATCTTAGATATTTCTGCTGCAATCTATATATTAAGCCGCCAAACTTCACATACCAGCTTGGACTTCACTAACATCTTAAGTGTCCAATAAATGTAATAGGAGACCCATCTGCTCCATCATCCTTGCCAACCATCATGCTTGCTTTTGAAAGACATGAAAATACACATTTTTATCTACGTTTACAATATTGTGACATAGTTATATTTTCAACATGTGATTTAAATTAACTGTGATTGCAACATAAAGGTTCTAACTATGTTATCCCAAACTGACACTATTGTTACAATGTTAATCGTTAAAGAGTAATAACCAACTCGTACAATTTAGTTTGTTTACCTACGTATTAGTTCCGCATTGAACTGACAGATTCAATTTAAAACAATAATATGTAATACTTTGAAGAGTAATTTGTATAAATACGTCATCTGTTTGTACATTCAATTATAGCGGTTACAGCAATCTACAAAAACGCTACCAGAAAAATAATAATAAAAAAATTGAAATTAAAAAATATAAGTACAATTACCTCATTATAATAAATACTTTTATTTTTATTAAATATAAGTATTTATTATAAACTTTAAATGTACTAAATTTCATATGCCACCGTTCGGTGTAATTGCCGGAATAAGGGGTAAATTAACATCTTTGGTGTCTATAGGCGATGGTTGACTCTTTCCATCAGGAGACCTATCTGCTTATTTGATATCTTATGATATAAAAAAAGTAATTACTTTACGTATTAATAAACAAATTTAAATAAAATTGTCATACTTATACACAGACACACATATATATATATATATATATATATATATATATATATATATATATATATATATATATATATATATATATATATATATATTTCATAAGGTAGCAAACAAGCAAATAGCTCAAGAGATGAAAAGATCATCGACTACAGATACCAAAGATGGTAATTGTGCGTTGCTATCCCTGTGGCGGGATGCCACATGCGTAATTCTACAGAACAGGACAATGAGCAGCATTGACGCTATTGCGGCAGAAATAAATAAGGCGGTGGTACCAAATACCTGGGCGAGACACTGCAGAACTCTACCACGATGGTAGTGATACGTATAACCAACCAACCGCCTCTTACGACCTGCCTGGCAGAACGGCAGTTGCTTTAAATTGAAGAAAAAGGAGCCCAGACAAACGGGGTATTTATTTGATAAATATTTCTTTTATCACTAATATGAACGTTAACATTTTGAAAAATATTCCAGTCTGTCTGTATGTCGCGTTAAAATTTATAAAGGGCTTGATGATCTTGATGTATCGAAAGAATGTCAAGCTTGTCAATCACAAAAAAAAATATTAGAATTTTCACGAATAAACGATAATTATTATGTCATTTTTCGAAGTAAACATTTTTCTAGATCACAGTAATACCATGAGAGCTACAAGGGCTGTAAGTGGGCGTCATGCTGGGGCCACTTAGGCGGACACTGCACGCCATTGCGGACCCATTTCTAAGAACTAGGTGTCGATGAACTGCACTAACTGCAAAAACATCGATTCATGTTAATAAATAAAATTTGGTTTTCCCAACACTGCAATTTGCTTTTCTGTGTAATGTGCATATGTTTTATTGTGAATCTTTGTTATGTTTAGTGGCGATTGATATTATAAAAATTAAATATATACTTTTCAACCGACTTCCTAAAATGAGGAGGTTTTCAATTCAGCTGTATATTTTATGTTTGTTACTTTAGATTTCGGCCATTTATGAACCAATTTGGAAATAAGTTTTGCTCATCTATTTAGTCTCAGATAAATTTAATTAAGATCTGATTTACAAGGTTACAGAGGTACAGAATGTTATTGAAAATTTACTGCGATTAAATGCAAAATATCTAAAGATGGTCCAGTTATACGTAGGTCACACTATAAGTTTTTCGTAACTTAAAAAAACAACATGTTATAACCAAAATATTATGTATATTGCTTTTCAAAATAATCTCCTTTACATTTTTTCATGCGATCGAACCATTTTTTAAAACAGGAGGACCACAGATCTAAAGGCATGTTTTCTACGTGCTGATTGAACGCTATCACTGCCTCTTCGGAGTTGGTAAAAGTAAAACCTCTCATCAAATCTTTGATTTTGGGGAAAACACAGAAATCACAGGATGATAGGTCGTGGCTATGCGCAGAATGAGTGACGAGATGTACTTTTTCGGAAGCTAAAACTGACTTTGTTTTGTTGACCGTGTGTGAAGAAGCGTTATCGTGGTGTAGGAGAATGCGGCTTTTGCGTCGACTTTCGCGAACTTTTCTAATACCCTGGGTAAACAAATGGTAGAATACCACTCGGCATTAACACTCTTTTGATCTTCAAGTGGAATTGTTCAGTTGGGACCCGTAGCTGAAAAAAAAAACGCGATCATTTTTTTACCAACGTTTCTCACCTGTCTCACTTTTGTTGGCCTGTTCTCATTTTCAAACACCCATTCACAAGATTGCTGCTTTTTTTTCGGGTTTAAAACAATAAATTCACGTTTCGTCTCCTGTAACAATGTCATAAATAGCATTAGAATGTCCGTGGTCGTACTTCAGTAGCATCTGTGAGCACCATACCACGCGAGCCCGCTTCTGCTCCGCTGTCAGTTCATGAGGGATCCAACGACAACAAAGTTTCCGAACTTTCAATTCTTTGTGTAAAATTTTCTGAATTTAGCTCATACCAATCCCCAATAGTCCTCGAATTGTCTCATAGGTAATTCGGGGGTTTTCTTCAATTAACCGCTTTATTAGTAACACAGTAGCCACATTATTTTCGTTGACGGCAGTTGAAGGCCGCCCTTCATGAAATTCGTCATGTAAAGAAACTCGACCTCTCTCAAATTCAGCAAACCATCGCCTCACGGTGCTCAAACAAGGTGCTTCTCTCCCAAAAGCATTTTGAAGACGAGCGTCACAGTCTTGCGGAGATAAAGCACTTTAAAATCGTAAAAAATCATCACTCTAAAATCTTTTCGACTTAATTCTATTTTCGTTGCGTACGTAGAACTTTGATGTGTAATAAAAAAATAATTAACAAATCATTTCCCGCCAATTGTTTTTTTTTTATTACTAAGAAGGTTGCAACGTTTTAAAAATATAACATTCGAAATTCAAATAGTTCCGATTAGCTAGAAGTGCAAAAATGTATATAGACCGAATGTCCAATAACTGAATCTTACTCAATTCGTTGTTAGCTAAACGGAGTTCTGGCTGGGAGTTATTTTTTAATTTCATAATGCTGGGGCCGCACTTGCGTCTATCGTCCCGAAGTTATATGTGCGCTAAGACACACGCAGTTCGGAAGGTATGCGAAAATAGCCGATAATAGCCGGTCACATCTGCATTTATCTTCTCATTGTACGAAGCTTTGTGACGATAGGCGCAAGTGCGGCCTCAGCATAAGACAACAAATAATCTAATGGCTCTCCTGGTGAAAAGAGACAACCATTGCCTATAGAAACTAAAAATGCTAATTGTGCGTTGTTATCGGGGTTACTACATACATAAGTCTACGGGTACTTTATCGTAACATTAGTCTACCGACTACTTTATCCTCTAAACACTAATTTTATTATTTTAATTATCATAAACGCTATTGCGGCAGGAACAGGTAAGGTGGTGGTACGGCAACGATGCGGAACTGTATCACCTAGTACTCAACCAGCTGGTAGAGACAGGTTTAGCCAATTTTTCGCCATTTACGAACTGCCTAACAGAATGGCAGAAGGTTTATTCTTCAAAGAGTGCCAGAACCAATACGGGATCTAAACCGACCTCATGTTGGACCTGGCCGAAGTGTGAATAAAAATAATTATTTTATTATATAGGGTAATTCCATAATAAGTGAAAATATTTTAACCCAGCATTCGGTACGTCTAATCAAAGATATCCAGCTAAAAACAAACGTTATTCGAGGGTTTAAAACTTTTTGATTTTTATGAAATTTTATTCGTATAAGTACGAAATTTTACACCCTTGAATGACGTTTGTTTTTAGCTGAATATCTTTGATTAGACCTACCGAGTGCTGGGTTAAAATATTTTCACATATTATGGAATATACAAAATTAATAATTAATAATTATTTAATTATATTAAATAATTATTTTATTTCCAGGACCAACAATAAGTGTTAAAACTGGAAAAAGTGGAATTAAAATAATTTTGTAAGTAGCTAGCGACACACCGAGTCGCATAACGCGCGTTCCAACCTCTTTTACGTGTTATATTCTAATTTGTAGTATTACAATAATTAACAATTATTTGAAATTAAGACACTTATACTGCTTCATAAACTACTCCGTATATCATGCCTCAAATCATTATTAACTAATCGACGCACCTGTCTACCGTTAATCTCATGGGTATTTGATATATTTGATCAGTATTTTCTCATAAGCCGATTATTATTCTGTCATTTTATGAAATAAAATATATATTTCTAGATCAACGGAATTCATTTTACGTTATCATTAAAAATAGATAATTTTAAAAAATACAAATCAAGCGAACCATAATTGGATGAATTTTAATAAAAATATACACACTATCATAATGCAGCCCTAAAAAACTGAAAACTTAAAACACCCGTTGAATTGCAAATAACAAAAATCTGTAAACTGTGAAATTGAATATGTAGAGGTTATCTAATACTCTTAAATGAACAATTCTTTTATATTAAGTACCTATATAAATATACTCGTATAATCTGAACCTCCGAAACAGCTCCAAAAATTTTAATTTAATATGGAGAGGGTATCGGAGACGATAAATCGATCTAGCTTTTTATATCTAAGATAGCAAACAAGCAGATGGGTCTCATAATGGAAAGAGTCAAACATCGCCTATAGACACTAAATATATTAATGGTGCGTTGCTATCTTGTGGCGAGGTCTTGTGCCACATGCATAAGTGGCACAAGACCTCGCCACACGCCGGAACACGACAGTGACAAGCGCTGACGCTATTGCGGCAAGAATAGGTGAAGCGGTGGTAACAGATCCGGGCGAGACAATGCAGAATTCTACCACCTAATAGCCACGACGTTGAACAGTAATTGGCCTATTCTTCGAAGGAGTCCGGGACCAACACTGGAAAAAAACTAAGTTTGACTTTTAGGAAATGATGTTTTTACAAAAAAAAATTACCGATCTATGCTCGTTCATTCGGGTACTTAATTTAATGTAATGCATAATATTAATAAATATTAAGTTTCCGCACTCCTTTACAAAGTAAACTTTAACTGTGCCAAATTTCAGCCTTACAAAAGATACAAAGTTTTTCTTTCATTAATATATAGATTACGTTTATTTAAATTTTAAGTGATGTATTTGTGCTCACATAAATACATCACATACGATTTAAATTGAAGTAAATAGCATTGGAAAGTAATACTCCGCCTGCACAAGATAAGCTACGGAGCATTAAGTAAAGACAAATATCTTTGAGAAAACATTAACATAATCCGGGAGTGCCGGGATACAAAGGAAGTGACGTGACACAGGCAGCAGGAGAGCGACTTCCGGCGAGCATATGTTGGTATAGCTGAGGAGGCAGTAACTAAAATTAGTGAGAAATTAGTCTACATTTTAATCATAAAAGTACAGTAATCATAAAACTACATCCTTAAAAGTAGAACATAAAAAATATCGTAACGTTTAAATAGGTGTAACTATTCCATAATTTGTATCGTGAAATTTGACTGGTATAGTATTTAAACTTCATTGAATTTAATTAAATTACCAGTAAAAATAAAAGTACCTGTCGACAAATTGGGCACCTAATAGCGTCCCTTCTCTGACAGTTACGTTTTAAACTACCTGAATTGAAACGACTCGTTACCCCATGCGTTACTGTCAAGTTTGGTAGATCTAGAATAATGAGGAGGTAAATGATAGCGTGTTTATTATGTTTCAAAATTTTATAGATATTAACTTGAATTTAAAATATTGACTCTGTATTTTGTTTATATGATAACTGGGATTAATCTTTACGTGCTTTTCTGAGACATAGGGATGCTTACACACTTTGAGTTGCTCCAGACATTTCAATTTTTGAAAAAAAGCCTGAAATACCAGAAACAAACTTCAAAAAAGTGGCGACTAAGCCCCACAAGATAACTCCCATAGTAGTATTTATTACTTATTTTTATATAATATACATACATAATAAATTGTATGTGCAGGTCGAGACAGACCAAGATTAACATAACATGATTAACCTGACAGAATATTGCTTCAAAATTGCGAATGACTGAAATGCAGGAATCCGCTCTAACCTCTATTGTAACACCGAAATTTTCGACAAGCAAAAATAAAATTTAATCGTTGTATGTATGTATATTTTAACAGGTATACTGTGATGGAAACATCGAAATTGGCAAGAACGAAGAAAAAATAGTTGCCTTATAAATGACACAGGTACGAAAAACGCAACCTACTCCTGAACTATAACAAAACTTGTATGCAGTATGCTTCATTACAGCTCAGATTCTATTTCGTGTGGCAATACTGACTTGTTTGTTACTATAAGTTTGATTTAATTATCTCATTTGGGTTACAATCTCTAGCGATTTCTTATTGTCCTGTACAATCCCTTTATTTTTCCCAGGTTGGTCTGAAACCTTTTTGAAGAATAGACCATCTATCATTCTGCCAGCCAATTCGTAAAAGGCGAGCGAGTAGCTATACATATGTATAGCCACTTGCTCGCCCTTATTATGGTAGTGACATCACTGCCAGCGTCACTACTAGGTGATAGAGTTTTGCAACGTCTCACCTAGGTATTTGATACCACCGCCTTACTTATTCCTAACGCAATAGCGTCAATGCTTGTCATTGTCGTATTCCGGGCTGGAGGCTAAAGTAGCTGGTGTACTTATGTATGGCGTTAACACCTCGCCACTCAGATAGCAACGCACCATTCGTATCTATAGGCCAGCGCCTAATATGTTTCTTTCCAGCAGGAGAACCATATAAAAAAGTAAAGATTGTCGCTTATCCAACCATTTGCTATACTGGTGTATCGCGAAAAATTTAACTTATCTCGCTAGGAGAGATCTAGAATAATACTATACCGACTGTGTTTTACAGATTTTAGAATACATTTATTAGTTCAGTGTGGGTATTTGTATAATATGATAATAATGGGTACACATAGTATTTTGAATATATTTGTGTGTACCCAGGACTATTACGAAGAACAAATAGTAGACTAGTAAAGATTACGCATGTATTGGAAGCCCTTATCGAAAAAAAACTTGACGGTGTGTGAATATCAGTGTTGGAATTTTCATACACGCTAATATCGATACACCGTCGAGTTAACCGGACACCGCTTCAAGGGCGCTGCAAACTTGATGGTTGATTGGATCGTCTATATTTTACATTAGGTGTATTGTCTTGATAGGAAATAGAGATCGGTATCAAGCCGATTTACCTCTGCTTCGTTTATTCCTTCCCCCATAACGTCGCTGCTTGCCGCTGGTCCTTCTGGAGAGAAGTTGCTAAAGATAAATTAATAAATTTAAACAATTTTAAAATCTACACCTGACTAAATAATAAACTCATGCAAACGAGGCTTAATGTAGTCAGAAATGGGCTTTAATGACAATTCGTGACGCTGCGAAGCTCTACCCACTTATTCCCGAATTTAGCTTAAATGTCAAAATTACCAAATTTCCAAACAACTTCTGGAACGCTTCGTTATTATAAAATTGGTTTCTAATGGTTACTGTTATGAATGACGGATCGTTGAAAGAACCCGGCGCTAGTAGTCACGATGATAATGACACGAATACTTAATAAATCGATGAATTATGAAGCTTATTGTAAAGTGTTTATGAGTTGCCTGGTTTAAAGACTACTTGTGTTTTACTCAGGGGCAGACTAATACTTTGCCTTCTATATTTGAAGCTTAAATTGTTCTTATGCCAAATTTTAATGACATTAAGCGAACGCACAGATAGAATTTTGAACTTAAAAATACAAATACACAAATATTTGCATTTACTTCTTATAGACTGCTGTTCTGTACTGTCTGATACAAGGTTTTAGTCTATTTTGAAGATTTATGTAGGTAGGTAGGCTATTATAAACGTTACGATAGTCGTAATTTCATAAATATTTTATGATATGCTTGTGGCGTAATTCAGACTATATTATTCGTCTCAGTAGGCCAGAGTTTTTATTAATAAGAGGTGATTTTACAAACATTGTTTTCTACTAAACTTTTTCTAAAAACGAAAATGCAAACTACATTTTCAGGCACAGGGATCGAACCCAGAACCTCATTATCTTAAACTAAATTTATTAATTGAAAGTATTAATTTAATTGACGCAAAATTTAATTGCATTAAATGTCCAATTATCTATTCATCAAACAACTTTTAACATGGTCAATCCTCATTGTAAGATTGTTACGGAACATTTAATAAACTTAAACCCTTTGAACATTATTACAGTTCCAAGTTTTATTAATTATGAAAATAAATCAGGTACGACGTTCCTATAAATTAGTAAATGGTGAATTATGATTTGTAGTAAGTACGTTATTATGGAACAAATAATTCATGTAGCATGACAAGTTAACGCGAAAATGGCTAAGTTGTTTAATATTTTAAGCGACCGACTTTAATGATTTAAATAATTTTAATTTAACAAGCTGAATATGAATAAAATTTACACTCAAAGGATAAATCATCTAATTAAGTTCGTTTAATGTATTCAAAAGCAACCACGCTCAACAAGTAGCCCTCTCAGTTTCAAACCCCTCAATACTTTTATGTGGGACCGACGTACAAAGTAATGAAGTAGGATTTTCCTGGGAAAAGAGATTACTTTTTAACATCGGGGCGTCAAAGAGTGGCGATCTACTTGAAGATTTTTCTTTCCACCGATGGTTTCCGAATACTGTACCACAATGGTTGGGGTTCAAAAGAGCTTGATGAATTTCCAGCTCTTTGTTTCCGCTCGCTCTGTCTCGACAAGGCATTGCTTTTTAATTTAGACCATTTCGCCTCCCCTTTTTATTCTGGTATTAAATCTGGATATCTAGTGGCTTTTTGTGTTGATTTGTCTGTATGTTTTCACATTTTAATACCATTGTTTACGAGACAAACATTAAAAAGCGATACAGAAAGATGGATTACGCTTTTGCGTTTCTATGTTGCAATTTGCATTTGTAAAGTTGTTTTGAAGACTAACTTATTTGCATATTTGTCTACTTGTACTATTTTATAGCATTATCAGAGATTTTAACGGTGAGCTCGTAAAATAAGCTTGTAAATATCCGTCTCAGTAAAAATAACGTTGAATGTAAAGTGGAAGAATACATCAATTAACAATATGAATCGGATCCATACTAACGTTATAAATGCGAAAGTAACTCTGTCTGTCTGTCTGGATGTCTGTATGTTTCTTCTTCACGCCTAAACGACTAATACAATTTGGATGAAATTTGGTACAAAGATAATTTGAGACCCTAAAAAGGACATTGAATGGTTATTCACCCGGAAATCCTACTGGAACGGGAACTATGCGGATTTTATTTTAGATTATTTTCCACATGAACAAAGTTGCGGGAACAGCTATTTACGAATAAACAGATAGTTTAATGTATTACATACTAGATAAGCTATACTAAGTAGAAGTCGTGTCCCATTTTGTTAACACTCGCTATGGCGCTGAAATAACAATAAATCGTCCAACCAAATTCGAAATTAAGCAACACTGCAGTGTATTATAAATGTGTAAAAAGATATATTTGCGACCAAAAGGTCGCAACCGCCGTGAATTTATGGCGCTTACGCGTTTCATTCAAAGATCTCTTACGTAGGTGCAGTCCAAGGACTGCACTTTATTGGAACACAAGTGGCGTGGCGCATGCCTTCTCTAGTACGTTAATACATAGAAGTTTTTGTGAACAAATAAATCACAAATACAAATATTTGAGGATTCTAAATAATACTAATTATTAATATTTTTATCGTTCTGCCAACCCTTATAACGTCAAAGGCAAATGCATCGCGTTTCGATTTAAAGGGTAAGGTAGCCGGTTAACGTATACATGCATTACATTCCTATAACGCGGATGGCAACGCAACTTAGGATTAGGTGGGATTAGGATTCTTGCGACAATTATCTCTTGTTGTGTAGTATATTGGAAGTAACGAGTGTTAATATAAGTAAAATAATTATGCTGGTTCCCTTGCGAAGTAGGCAAGATGAACAGAATATTATTGCCATATTTTTTTAGATTAACCGGTTTGTCAATTGGCCCAATAGATTACCGACTTCTGCGTCTATCTTTCAACATTGTCTCTTATTTCTTGATATATTTATAACAAACGAGCTTCCTGTTTTTCTAAGCAGGAGAACAACCATTTCTGAAGGTTATTCTGGATTTTTCTAGGACCAAAACTTTTATGATACTTTTATCAAGTATTTACAACAGTGTTGATATATTTAGCTCTTGCCTCTCCAAAAGGAGCATGCCAAGCAGGAAAGAATATTGTCTATTATTCAAAAGCAACTAGATTAATATGCCTTGTCTCCCCGTTTTATTCCATGCCTCTATATGTATGAATATGTAAGTAATATGTAAGTGCACTAAGACAGTAGACCAATTCTTTAGTGCACTTACATATTCATCTCGTAAATTAATAATTTGCCTGGATTTTGGATACTTGTATAAAACCAGTCGGAGTAGGTAAATTCGTATAACAAACAACGCAATTAAATTCTATCCTATAAAATTTTATTTTATAGGATAATAAACAAGCAGAATGGCTTTGCAGACAAAGAAAGATAACCATCGTATATAAACACCAAGTAATTTTTAATATAGCCAACAAGCAGATGGGTCTCCCGATGAAAAGAGTCAACCATCGTCCATAGACACCAAAGATGTTACTGGTGCGGCATTAATGCCACATAACTTCCCACGAAACCGGAATACGATAGTAACAAGCACCGACGCTATTGCGGCAGGAATAGGTAAGGCGGTGGTATGAAACACGGGCAAGACAATGCGGAACTCTACCACCTAGCAGTCGTCGAATGTTAATAGTACGTTATCGTTCATGTTTTTTTTCTTTTTGATTTTGGTTTGTGTTTGTTGAGGCCGTATTCTAAGCAGATTTTTGAATTATGATTCTTATATGTCCTAGTC
This sequence comes from Apodemia mormo, assembly GCA_036924255.1. Lineage (NCBI taxonomy): Eukaryota > Metazoa > Arthropoda > Insecta > Lepidoptera > Riodinidae > Apodemia > Apodemia mormo. Next base: position 17,851,887 of record JAUPFN010000003.1, on the reverse strand, counting down.
TATTTTTAAAAACTAATCTTCACTACAGCGTTGTTGATGTTTTACTATTAAAACTGACTCAAGATTGTTTTGTTTTTAATTTGTTTAAAGCTGCAAAAAGCATCTAAAATTATGTATTTTAAAAGGAAAATATTTATAATATGCTGATAAATCCGGAACGAACAATCCAATATGAATTTTATTACATTAGTATAGACATCAGTATAAAATGTAACAATTTAATGGTTTCTTTTAAATAAAATTGCAAGAGAATAATGTAATTCGCCGGGTGAGAGAAGTGGAATAATAAGTTTTTTCGAGTAACAAAGCAAATAAAAGCGTTAATGCGGCTGCATCGAGATTTTCTATCTGAGAAAAATTGCTCTTTTATGTGAGGTAGCATTTAAGGTTTTAATGAAAACTCGGTAGCGTACCTTGTGTTCTACGTACTTTCTTAATTTAACGTGTCTATTAAAGTGCTATAACTGTAAATAAAGTTTTTATACTGCGTCTATAACATATGTTGAATAGGTATATAAAACATTCACAAATTGGTTTTCTGAAAAAAAAAACTGTAATTATCAGGCGAGATCGTGCTCAAGCGCTTCCCTATCGATAATAAAAAAAATAGTCATGGCATAAGCAATTAAAAATAAACGTCGAGGCTGTCTCTATTATCTGTCTCATAACTTTGATGTCTTGACACTTCATGACAATACAGGAAACAACTTCAAGACGCGTGGACCGAACCTTTTTTAATGATACTACCATTGTGACTATTAAGTTTTTTTTATTACAAGATAACTAATAAGCAGATGGGTCTCCTGGTGCAAAAGAGTTAACCATCGCCTATAGACACCAAAGATGTTAATGGTGGTTTGCTATCTTGTGGTGAGATCTAATGCCATATGCATAAGTTTACCGGTTGCTTTACCCTCTAAACCGGAACACGACAATGGAAAGCACTTGGGCAGGAACAAGTGGTATTTTTCTATTAAAGTCTTGTTCGAATTAGGAAACAATAATTATTTCCGTCACAATTACATTAGCTTTTATCATTGATGTTTTCCGGTTTAGAAGGTAAGGTCGCCGTTAAATTTATGCAAAAAGTAAAACATTTGTATAAACGTGGTATATTTTTTGTACAAATTTATTGTTAAGCTGTATAATAAAGATAAATAAATCAATAAGTGTTCCCAACATTAACCAACGATATTGAAATCTGATAGTGTAACAAGTGGCAATCTAATCGAAAAACCTTAGGCCCCAGTTACATTTGATTTTCGATTAGAGCACTCGCTCTAATGAAATCCATAATAGTGATTAATCCAAGTGCTTAGTATTAACACAGACGAGATATATTTTCTAATATCTGATATTTAGCAGAAAAGACGTGTGGACAGCCGTTGATTAGTGCGAGTGATTAGTAATCAGTGAATAGACCGATACTAAACATTCGCATTCGCTCTAATCAAAGTGTAACCGGGGCCTTACATGTGGCGTGCAATCTTGGGCACATTGTTTTACAAATAAACATAATAATTAAGACAAAATTTTCTACTTTAAAGGTATAAGATATTTTGTCTAAATTGATTGCCTAAACCGGGATTCTGGAACGGGATTCAGGACTTCATGCATCTATATTGAAGCGCGTACTGCTAGACCACTGAGACAGCATATATTATGGTTGATACACACTATGCCGTCGGCACGGTCGAGGGGCATGACACTAAAAGCCCCGCGGGTATTTGAACTGCCGGACTTGCCGTACAGCCATGCTGCAAGTCGCCATGGCTACTGGGGTATGCCAGCAGGATGCGCGGGGAGCCGGCGTCAATTCACTCCCGGCTTTGAACGATAATGTTATGCGGTGTGTTCTGCGTACAACAACTTAAAATGTAATTTAATTGGGATAATTGAAAAATTTCAGGAAAATAAGATTTTGTGGAATTCCAGAAATGCAGATTACAAGAACAGAAATAAATGGAGAGACGCGCTGAACCGTAGCTTACATTATGTTAGCCTAAAAATCCAAAGAACATGCTCTTACCCAAGTGCCGACAATCCACATTAATTTTTTCATAGTTTTTATCATGCCGATACACTTATACAACTTCTTGCGTTGCAAACTTGATATGCATCCATAATCTCTCTTCTTTTAATTATTCTGCTAATTATAAGAATACTACGGCCGCGATGTCGATGTTAACGCCTTCGTTATCTATCTATAAGATCTAGGAACACACCACTAACGATTTACCTGGCTGTCACAGTTGAAACGATTTTCCGTGGCCGCCAGCGGCAGCTAGGCGCAGCTAGGCGCCGCCGGCAGCCTAGCGGCTGGCGGCGGCAGTATACCCGCGCAGCAATAATCCGCTAGCTGTGCCGCCGGCATTGTTTGTAGGAGCCATTACACTAGCTCGTTTGCGTCTCTTAAAATCATAACAGAAAGTTACTTTCTTTTGCCCAGTCGAGTAATAAATTAGTATATGTTAGTTACTCCTGGATAGTGTAGCTTTTCAATAAATAAAAGTAATTTAAAAAAAATCTACTTCAAATATCTGTCAACTATACTAATGAACCGATTTTGATGAATCTTAAACCGTTCCCTAAGTTGGAATATTATATAATATTATCATATTATAATATATAACATTCCAACTTTACTTATAATACCTGATTTAAATGAAAATGGTTCATCTGGCTGTGTCCCCCGTATTGATCTGGGCTCCTTTGCAAAATAGGATAACTGTCATTCTGCCAGGCAGTTCGTAAAAGGCGACCGATTGATTATGCGAGTCACTACCATCGTGGGTACTAGATGGTAGAATTTTGCATTATCTAGCCCGAATCTAGTAATACCGCTTTACTCAATTTTTACCCAATAAAAAGGGTAAGGTAAACTTATGCATTTGGAATTATACCTTGCCATCAGATAGCAATAGCCTATTTGTTTCCAAAAAATACGTGGACAAAGACACAAATATAGAAATATGCATACGACGTTTATTTAGCACACGTATTTAGAAGCCTACATAGATCATTATACTCAAATATTATCCAATCCCAACATTATTACATACATATAGGTCCATCTGATAACTTTTTTTGAATTGGTTTTAAAACGAACTTTTTACGTCGTTTCAGTAGTTCGTGAGTTTATCAATTAAATATTTCAACTAAAAATTAGCCCAAACTCATATCATGCACACTTAATTTTAATCTTAAGTGGCCAGTGCATTAAAGCGACAGTATTGTGAGCTCCTTACACGTATTCATTCCTAAAATGTGCCTCCTACTATCACATTTTTCCATTAAAAGATTTTTCATATCGTTTAGCTTTACAAAGTACCCATTCGATACCCTCTCACTACACAAAGAATTCACCTGGGAACCGTCCAATCGACTTGCATTTGATTTTTTATTTATAACTTACGTAACCAATACTTTTTGTAGCGATTAAATAGTAGTTATTATTTCTTTTTATATGTTAGAAAGACGTTGTGTAATTACTTCGGTAGAAAAAAATACACGAATTACACCAGCGTTCTTGTAAGATAGATAATGCGAAACGTATTTCTCTGAATAGTCCAGTTTACCAAGATTCATAAATTGGTATACATATGTTATGCAGGGAAACTAGTAAACGATTGTACATATTACAGGAATGTGTTCAGTACTCGATTCTGATACCGAACATGTATTAAAAATCAATTTTACAACATACAAAATTTTGACCAAACTTTCCAATAAAAACTTTATTAGCTCACCCGCATACGATAGTACTTCGTTCGATTTACTGGTAGCGAGTGTTAGTATACGTACATCGTGCAGTGTCACTACTTTTTGAATACCTATTATTACATCAATTTCGTTGAGGTTTACTCTGTAATTAAATAATAGTTTCTTTTTATTATATTTTTATTATTTACTTATTATCATTAACTATGGTGTATTTCATATATACTATATCTTATCAGTTACCATTCAGTCTCTATATTGGTGTTGTTAATAACTGATCTATTAAACTCATACCCTTGAGAAATCTCAGTAGTATAGATACATAGCCACGATGATATATTTCATATAATTTATATTTTCTGTCGCCGGTACTTGGTGAACTTGCCTCATGTTGATTTTCTCAGAAAAAAATCTTGTTCTGTTTCATTTTTTTCTTGGATTTTAAAATATTGCCTGTATACTTTGGTATAACATTATTATTTTTCTTGTGACGTTAAACCACGGATGTTCGTAGGTCTTTTTTTGTAGTATAGGGGACAAACGGCAAGAGGCTTACCTGATGGTAGTAATCATCGCCGCCCATGAACAGCTGCAACACCGGAGGTCCTGCATGTGCGTTGCCGGCCTTTAAGAAATGAGTACGCTCTTTTGTTGAAGGCCCCTAAGTCGCATCGGTTCGGAAATACACCCGCTGGTAATTGATTCCATAGTGCAGTCATGAGAGGCAAAAAATGCCTTAAAAATCGCACTGTAGTGGACTTGCAGACATCCAAATAGTGAAGGTGGCATTAAAAATTTTGGCGTGATGTTCGATGATGGAAATCAGTGATTAAGTCGAACAACTCGACTCGACTCGACAAATTGCAAAGAGAACCAACATCTCTTCGCAACGCCAAAGGATCAAGCCGATCAGAAAGAGCCCGGTTATCGACGATACGAGACGCTTTACGCTGTATACGCTCTACACTGTATGGTCCTTGAGAACTCTAGTAACTTAGCAAGAATTTTAGTAGTAATACTGGTCTAAGAGCCTACGATACAAAACCTTGTCCCATAAGTGTACCAGATGGTATATACGTCATTATGGGGGAATACGAAATGGCTATGCTACAATGCAAAAAACCTGGCGACGCTATTAAGAAAATTAAAAAATTAAATAATCCGTTCCGATTTCTAGTCCAATAAGATTACCAAATTTCGTTTGTTTGTTAACATAGGGGAGGAGTAGTACTATATATATGAAAACGGCTAAAAAGCGAACAATATAACTAAAATATGTGATTTCATTTGTTAAAACAATCAATAAGTAGTAAAATTATTCGTACCTGACCATGGCATGGATATTCTATCAGACCCAATCCATAGGAACCGAGTAATTGCTGAAAAAACCGAGTAGAAACGCCAATTGCAACTGTGCAGTGGATGACTTTCAATCGCTGCAGCAACCACTTTATCCACTGTTTACCAAAAATGCAGCATTGGTTTTTCTTACACAAAAATTAAGATCTTTCAGATGAGCTTTGGTTTTTCTAGTAGGCCGATCGTATTAGATGTATAGGTACATGGCGTCGCTTTTCATGCTGCTGCCACTAATAAGGCCAGTCATGGGGATATGCAGCACTGCATTTTCTTATAGTCCTTCCCCTCCCCTCCATCCAGTAGTCTTATGGGACTAGGTTTTGTGTCGTGGGCTCCCTTACCATACTAACTCCTCTCTACTTATAAACTTCTATCTGTTATAATTGAAAACATGTATATCATAATTTTTTGGGTGAATAAGTAACAAATATTCAAACATAAATATTTAAACATATACAACTTTCACGTTTACAATATTTTCCCCTTATTGGTCCGGGTTACTTTTGAATAATAAACTATCTGCCATCCTATTAGACAGACACAAGTCATCGAGCTGCTAATTATTCATTCATTCATCACATTTGAGTCATTTTTCTATCTGTATGTCCTACTAAAACAAAATTGGTGCAAATTACAATATCTTAAAACGTTTTAAAAATCATACTATCAGCATTTATTGCATAAATCATTACTAATAGGTAGTAGAATGCATTTTAGCCGTTGGGTCTAGTATAAAATTACTCGAGGAAACAACGTATTCTTATATGATATAGATTTTATTTCTCAATTTGCCAGTGCTTATTCTTGATGCACTCAATTTTAATAGTTGCAATTATGGTCAAAGTTTCAAAGATCCAGGTGTGAGATTTTAGATGGTATTCAAAGAATAACTGTCGACAAAAAGCGAAAGGCGCCTTCTATTACTAATCATTTAATGTAATTCAAGTAGATATTTAGATATCAAAACTAACGAATAATTTTTAAGTTCCTTAATACTGATTTTAATATCAATTTCAAGACATACGAAATATATTGCAGAGCATAATTGCATTACAAACTGGTTAACAATAAAAGTGAGTACTATTTTTTTCCTAACTCAATATTCAACGCTAGATATTAATCATAGGATTGTCCATTACTGGCTATAAACCTAAAAAAGTATAAACCCCATTATAGACATAATGGGGTTTATGATATCCATGACTAGTTAAAATAAATGAAGATTTTATTTGGCTATTGAAATAATAATAATGACAGTAGCTTACATTACACATACAAAAATATAGAATAAATATAGGTATTATTGGAATTAAAAAATACTACAAAGTTCTTAAAGTATCCATAATTAGTGTATAACGTTATTATTAATTTTGGTGTGAACAAGTAACAAATATTTAAACATACAATCATAAAAACATACAAACTTTTGTGTTTATAATATTAGTAGCATTAAATGTTAGAGGGGCACCCAATATTTTGATACATAATAATTTATGATCCATTATCCTTTCACTATCGCATACGGTATCGCCTATAATGAGAGCTCCCTTAAATTGCCATAACCGCACCACACCTCCATTAACGGGCTAATTACTCCATATTGTATAGGTTCATTGGCATTTGCTTTACATATTATCGAGCAAATATTGCAACTGTATTCGTGGTTTGTGCTGCATATTGAAACTGGCAAACAAAAAACATTCAAGCTGGTCAATTAATTAGCTGTAAAAATAATAAATCAAACTACTGATACTTTACACTGTTAATGAAACTAACGATTGCCTTCTGGGCATCCGAATATAATTCTATGACTTTGTTTCACAAACTAAACAATAAAATCTCTTTTAAATTTGACAATAGACTGTTTGACCCAGTGAAGTTTTTTCCCCATTTTTTCCTTTCCATTTACCCGGTCCCAACTCTTGCTCTTAATAGACGAGATTCTAGAGAGAGGGACTCTGTCTCCCTGTTTCCTCCTGCTTCCACTTTGCCTACCTGTTTTTACCTGTTTCCACCTTTTACCACCTGTGTCTGCCTTTTCACAACTGATTCCGTCTGTTTCCATCTATTTTGCCTGTTTCCATCTATTTCCACATGTTTCCGCCTGCTTTCGCCTATTTCAATATCTTTCCTTCCGTTGCCGCCTTTTTAACTATCCGTCTGTTTCCGCCTCATTCTGACTCATTCCGCCTGTTTCCACAAATGCCGTCTGTTTCCGCCTGTTTCCGCTTCTTTTCCCCTCTTCCTTTTTCTTTCCATCTCTTTACTTCTCTTCCTCCCTCATCCTACCTCTTCCCCACTCTTTTTCCCTTCCCCACTTTTTTTCCCTTCCCCTTCTCGTCCCACCTCCCTCTGCCCATCCCTTATTCGCATTTCTTTAGACAGACCTTTTCCTCAGACAGATGGCTCATTTTTAACGATTATTTTATTTTTCTTTATTTTTTTACAAGTTTAAAAAAAACACAAGTTTTAGAAAGTTATAGAAAATTCAATATTTTATAATTGAAATTTATCACTTTAACACTGTAATTTAATCTACGCAATTTTATTTTTACATTTTCATGAACCTTTGGAACTTGGTACCTGAAATAAAAAATTTTGTTCGTTCAAATTTTATATTTTACATAGCTAGAAACACTAAGAAAATATGTGTCTTTTTATATATATGATGAGCTGGTAGACATGAAAACAAGCCACCTAATGGGAAGCGGTCACCGATGCAAGTGATAATCTGCAAAATAAGAAGAGATGCCTTGCCGACTCCTAAGAAATACATTAATCTGCTTCTTAACAGACCAATGTAACAATGCTCAGGAAATCAAATCAAATCAAAATATATTTATTCAGATAAAAAATTGAAATACATATTCTAAGTTTTGTTTATTTACAAACTAATAATAACTTCTCAGTGTCATCATAAGACATGCTTTGTAAAATGTTAATTACAATATTTTTGCAATTCCTAAAATTTTGTGAATAAATATTTGTTATTGAATTGATTCTATTATACAAAAGTGGACCTAAAAATATGTAAAATTTTGATGAAAAAGCAAATTTAGTCACTTTGTTGTACGGACAAGCTCTATCTTTTCGCCTTGTGTTTTCATGATCAGGAGAATACGAAAGAGCAGAGTGTTGTTTTAATACTATATTTAAAATAAATAGCTGTCGGACTGTTAGCACTTTGCACGATGTGAAAAGATGGTTAGTGGGATATAGGAAGGAGCGGAATGTGGCCAACTTAAGAATAGCTCTTTGTGCTTTTTTTACTCTAAGCAGCAGAGTCTTGCCTACTCCACCTCGTGACATAATACAGTACGTTATTATTGATTGACAAAGAGCAAAGTATACTTGTATAATTAATTTTTGATCTAAAATATTGCGTAGAACTTTAAAACTAAAAATTGACTTACGCAATCTATTTGTAAGCGCCTCAATATGTTGTTTAAAGGAAAGGGCTTCGTCTATAATCACACCCAAGTACTTTACTTTGTTGATAGGTAATATGTGTGGGCGTGTACATTGTATGGTGTTATTACAATGGTGAGCGTATAAAAATGAATCTGTTCGACTGGATGATACATTGCGCTTTGTGAATCGAATAAATTGAGTCTTGTTGGAATTTAATGTTAATAGGTGTTTGTTAAGCTATTTGTTGACTAAAGTGAAACCTTGTTGTGCAAATTTAAAAACATCAGTTTCCAAATTAGCTGAAAAAAGTAGAGCTGTGTCATCGATATATGATACAATTTTGCCATTTTCTAGTATCATATTACCGAGATCATTAATATATATCAAAAATAGCGTTGGCCCTAGGACACTTCCCTGGGGAACCCCATAACTAGTATTATTTAGGTCACCGCTAATTACATTACTAATTTTGACACATTGAGTACGATCTTCTAAATAGCTTTTGAAAAGGTTGTGTTGAGTACCTCTTATACCTAAAGAGGATAGTTTACTTAAAAGTATGGTGACAGACACTGTGTCAAATGCTTTAGACAGGTCTAGGAATATGCCAATTGTATGCTTCCGATTATCAAGTTCTTGGGCCAGATGGTCTGTTAAAGTATGGACTGCGTCTGCAGTAGAGATTTTAGGTTGAAATCCAAGTTGTGTCCTGGATAAAATTGACTTATCCTCTAAATATTTGACTAATCTAATGTTTATTATTTTTTCTAATATTTTAGAAATAGAAGGAAGGAGTGAAATTGGCCTATATATATATATATATATATATATATATATATATATATATATATATATATATATATATATATATATATATATATATATATATGTATATATATAGTTCGATATTTCTCTTTTATTACCTGATTTATGTACAGGGATAACTACAGTTTTTTCAGTTTTTTACAGACAATTCGGAAAGTACCCATTTGATAAACATTTTTTAAATATGTAAGTGAGCGGTGGAATAAAAATATGTCTAAATTGCTTGAAAATATTATTTGGGATGTTATCCTATCATACAGCGCAATCATTTTTTAATCCCATAATAATGCGTTCTACCTCAATTTCATCAGTATCTACTAAAGCGAAAGATATTAAAGTATTGCTTGGTGTCATGTTATAAGCGGTGTTTACTCTTTGCAAATGAAAACAACTTTTTTCCGCCAGAGATTTACCAACATTAACAAAAAAGTTATTTACTGTGTTAGCGGCATTTAAATGCGATGACTGATCGAGTAGTAATTCTTATGATTCATGCTGTTTTGACTTATTATATGTTAATTTCTTAATGTCCTTCCCGTTTCTTATTTTTTCCTGCATTTTCAATAACTTTCTTTTCGTAATTATTTTTTACATTTCTTAAAAGGTCATTACAAAAATTTTGATATCGTTTGTATGAGAATTGTAAGACTGAGTTTTCAGGTTTAGCTTTAGCTGTCATATGCAGTTTGTCTAATACAGCGAATAAGACCTGGCGTAATCCACAGTTTTATATTATATTTTTTATTACTTAGTTGATAAGTGAGTGTGTTATTCTGAATTGCATGTTTAATATTATCTAATAAGTAAAGCGTAGAAAACTCTGTGTCATCAGAACTGTAAATTGGGGCGAAGTCGATATTGCATAAATCTTGTTCTAGTTTCTTTATATTTAATTTAGAATATGTTTGCATTTTGTTATGTTTAGGTAATTTAGTATATAAGGTTAGTAGGGCAGGATTATGATCGGTAATGGTTGATTTGAAAACAATTGTAAATGATGGAATTTCTGACTTTACTATGATATGGTCCAAGCATGAACCACTTTGATGTGTGGAGAGGGTATGTGCACGGAGCAAGCCATGAAAAGCACAAAGGTTAAGGTATTCTTCCGCAGTTGAATCAGAAGATGTTGGATGGATATTGATATTAATGTCCCAATTAAGATTATATTTTGATAAAATGATAGTTTCTGTAATGTACTATTAAGAGAGTTAATAAAGCTATCCGTATTTCAGAAAGAGGGAAGTCTATATAAAGCTAGAATTGCGTAATCTGATCCAACTGTTATAAGTAGTCTATTACATTCAGCTATGTCTGATTCTGCAACTGAAATTTTTAAGTTATCTTTTGTATAGACTACCACTCCGTCATTCTGGTTATAGTTAGAACTACTAGTGTGCATAATGTAACCGGGTATTAACGGAAAATTGTACTTTTTTGAAAGCCAACACTCTGTTAATATAATAATATCACAGGATAAATCCAACCTTTGTAGAAAAATGCTAAAGCCGTGAAATTTTTTATATACACTACGAATGTTTTGTGTTAAAATTATAAATGGATGATTAAAACTATCTATGTAATATTTATAATTTTCTGGATCACATACTCTAGATTCTGATACGAGAGGTTATCTAAATCCTTTATTATAGTATTCATGTTTATAGCTAAAAACTAAAACTATTGAATATATATATAAAAATATATATATATATATATATATATATATATTTATATATATATATATATATGTATAAAAAAAAAGAAAAGGTTAGGGGCTTAGAAATAAACAATAATCAGGCGGCGCTCTTAGACGCCCTCTTAATTAATTGAATTTATGTACCTTTTTTCAGCAATAATTTTTGCCGGGCAATCAATTGAGCCTGTGGTGTGATTGCTGGGTTTCTTAAAATGCAGACACGTCGCGCATTTCCCTTCCTCTGTCTTTTTGGGGCAATCTTTAATTGAGTTGGCCCATACTTCTGAAGTGGCTGCAGATGCAATCGGCTTCTCTGCAGTATTTTGCTGTGTGACCATATTGCTGATACTTAAAGCAGCGAGTCACTAAAGTAAAGTCCCTAACAGTACAAGACCACCAATTTATAACAACTATCAGTGCTTTGCGAATTTTAACTGAAACCTCGATAATATAGTTGTAAGTCTCTGCATCTATCTTACCAGATTTATGGAAGTCTGGACTGAGCCAAAAATTGGTCAATTTTTAAATTCTGCATCTGCTTTTTGCTGGTAAAGATACGTCAGTAATTCTTTTTTCTGCATACTTGAAGGGACACCAACAATAACTATTTTTGGATTTCTTCTGCGAGGTTCATCAATTGATAGGCCAGAGTTCTTTAAAATGGCTGAGTTTTTAATTTTTTCAATATCATCCCTAGATTCAGTGCTAATAATTACTCCACCATTTTTCGTTTTTCGCAGACCTCTTACCTGAAGTTTCAGCTCTTCCGGGCAAATAATTTTTTGGACAAGGAATTTCGTCTCATCACTGGTTTTGGTCTTGTTGTTTGGGTAAATGCCCACAGCACTTAAATTTGATGGATGGATGAAGCTGTTTCCTTTCTTGACCATGGCGAAGGAAGCTCCTGTGCTCGAATTCGGAGATTCTGCGATCTTCATGTTGATATCTCGGAGTTGTTGAGCTAGGTCAAGTTGGTCTTGGAGGCTTTCTATTTTATTATATGCTTGGATTGTTTTCTGCTTCACTTGCTGGTAATGAACTGCTATCGAAGAAGTACCATGCCCAACTTTGCGGCATAGTGTTGGATCCTGGACTTTTTATCCATATTCAGCTTTCCTTCCATTGTTATAGTGCATATTTCGTTCAGGCAGGCCTCTAAGACTAACTTACGATGTTCATTTCATAATTTGGTAGAACGAACTAAAAAGTTTCAACTAAATAGCAATATTAATGACTATCATGAGTCAAGGAAGTGTGGATAAAGATTCTAGTCTCGGCGAGTAATGTAATGGTGGATGGATATGACTAAAATCAAACTAAACAGTTCCTCAAAACACTCCCCAATATAAAATTGGTAGAATACACTTAGAAAACCAACATCTCTTTTCAAACTAAGAAGCATCAGATGAACGAGATCAGATCACATCAGAATGCGAGAAGCTAGTCTTTGGATGCGGTCTAATGAAAGCATATTTTGATAATTGGGTATTATCAGCCCATAAGTGGATATTATAGTACCCCATGGAAGGACATGAGCGTTAGGCGTTAGGCGTTATTGTCTCGCCCGGGTCTGGTACCACCGCCTTACCTATTCCTGCCGCAATAATGTCAGTGCTTGTTGCTGTCGTGTTCCGGTTTGGAGGATAAGGTAGCCGGTAAACTTATGCATGTGGCATTAGATCTCGCCACAAGATAGCAACGCACCATTAACATCTTTGGTGTCTATAGGCGATGGTTGACTCTTTCCATCGGGAGACCCATCTGCTTGTTTGCTATCTTATAATATAAAAAAAAAAAGGTATATAATGAAAGTCTTTGATTATACGTAAAGTAATATGTAGCCCAGTTAATCACATCAAGTTTCTTAAAAGCTCTTATTTTTTACCTGATATTTCAGATGACTACAAAACTAGATATTTGCAAATACTTTCTTTCCAAGGATTTTAATACCCTAGCTGACACTTATGTAAATTTTCCCATGGCCAGTGCCGTTCACTCAATACTAATGTTACTGTAATTATCCTACGTAACAAAAATTATGAACTCTTTTGAGTTTAATATTATAATACTTTCATAAATTCTGGTATAACATCACTGCAATCGTGGCTACTAGGTAGTAGAGTTCTGTATTGTCTCGCCCGGGTCTGGTACCATCGCCTTACCTATTCCTGCCGCAATAGCGTCAGCGCTTGTTACTGTCATGTTTTGGTTTGGAGGCTAAGGTAGGCGGTAAACTTATGCATGTGGCATTAGACCTCGCCACAAGGTAGCAACGCACCATTAACATCTTTGGTGTCTATAGACGATGGTTGACTCTTACCATCAGGAGATCCATTTCCTTATTTGCTATCTTATGATATAAAAAAGCCATTTTCTTTTTTTTTAAGTGTATGAAGTTTTTTTTTATAAAACAGTATTAGAGAAATGAAAAGCCCTTCGTATTTGAGGTTTAATTTTTGTGTTCGTTTACATGACAATCATAATTCATTTATGAGACTCTTTGAACGTTAACATCAAAGAAAATATTAAATGATAGGATTTCATAAGTACAACGCAAAAGCGAAATCTTTCTGATAAGTATCTCTTATATCTGTTCGTCTATAATCATGAAGTACAGTCAGGATTATAATAAAATTATTTTTTTTTTACTTATCATACTTAAATAAACCCAACACTTTAACAACCAAATAATAGCGTGGCGTCTGCCGTTAAAAACTACACGCGCAGTAGTAGCACGGAGTTTCTAACGCCAGTAGCAGCCAACTGATGTAAATTTATAGTATAGTACAGTGCAGTAAATGATTTCCAACGTGCTCGTAAACGTTTTTAAAAGAAAAAGGGGCAACAGAGCAGGAGGCTTACCTGATGGTAAGTGATTACCACCGCCCATGGACACAGCACCGTAGGTCTTGCAGCTGCGTTGCCGGCCTTTTAAGAAGGAGTATGCAAACTTTTTTCCAACTTCATTTGAATGCTGTTTTATATATTTAAGTACTTACATTTTTTATTTAAAAAGAAATTAGTCTGTTAACATTTTGTGTGCGGTGATTTAGAATTTTTTTTAAAGAAAAAACTGTGGTTTTAAATGCTCTAAAAATGGTGCTAGAGAAGAACTCTTGACATGGCTATCAAATTCCACACAATTATTTTCATTCTCCATGAACTCAATACCTAGGACACTTGGTTGATCTAAGCCAACTCACATTTTATAATTGTTCTGCTTGTGTTTATTGAACCACAAAACCTATAGAACCTATGATCAAGGTTAGAGGAAAATTGGCAAATGCTAAATCACGGATTCAAGTACCAATGTGATGGATTAATAGAATTAATTTTGGGTTGGGTGGTCTAATCTTTAGATCACCACCATTACTCCTGATAAGAATAAATTAAATGTTATCATGATAAAAGTAGCTACACTGTATTGAGTTGATGATGCGTTTAATCAAGAGTGTGTACCTACCGGTCCCGATTATTCACAAAAATAAACTGTTAAACTTATGGATAGTAAAATAGTAGGTAATATGCGGCAATGGGGATCACCATCCATCTCATCAGACGATGAACTGGTAAATCGTGGTCCACCAGAAAGTTTATATACGACAAACTACTTTCTATAACTTTAACAATCTTTAAAAGAAAACAAGAAAACATTAATATAAAAATTAATATATACCGCCATTTTTAACAATATAGATGTTTGAACTGAAAAATCTATGCTTATATTTTTTACTCTTTTGAACTTAAAATACCTTAATTTAGTGGGAAGTTTCAGGGATGGCTCGTAGGGTCAACCGTTTACACATTTTTTGTTCTTATGTCTATGGTCGAATTTCGACCGGAGGGTGCTAGTTTACAAGCTAGTACACAAAAATACATGATAATGGAAAATATTTTATAAGCCACCCAATACAGAAATACAAACATATTTTATGACACACAATCGTCTGTCCACGTCGGTAATCAAACTCGTATCGTATTAAGGTCCTCTAACTATTCAATTAACGAAGCTGTATGTAGTGAATAATAAAATCAATTCCACCTGAAATGTTATAGCGTTGATGTTAAATAATAGATTACACCTGAATCGCATCTTGTCAAACACGGCTTAAGGCAATTCTTGCATATTGCTCATAGTTGTATCCAGACGATACCCTCGTCAAAGTCACGCCTCATTGACCCTTCCCGAATATCGACTTGAAGGCAATTTATTTCATATGAATCTTCAATCCTCTCATGATGCTGTCACGAAGTAACCTTATTGATGTTAGTTGACTAAGGTTACTATCAAGTTGGTTAACTACAGTATTTAACAGCTTAATTAAATACTGTTACATTGAAGTGGGTGCCGCTTTGATGCCTGGCTTTAATATTATCCTATAAATGTAGCTTATTTTTTTTTACACGCTTTTTATTAGCTTCACCTGTATGTTTGTATGTTTGTATGTTATTGTTAATTAAAACTCAATGTTTTTATTTTTAAATTTCAATATACAACTAAGTTAAATTTCTTGGCGTAGCCTATATAAAAATATTTTACAGTATTTAACGGCTTAATTAAATACTGTTACATTGAAGTTGATGCCGCTTTGACTTCACTTTTATATTCCCTTACTTATGTTACTGAGTTTTATTGTTAAGTAAAATTCGTTTGCTTTAATTACTTAATATCAATTTAAAACTAAGTTAATTTTCGGATTAGTCTGTAAATAAAATAATATACGGCATTTAACACCTTAATTTGTTAAATTGAAGTGGGTGTCTGTTTTAATGGATGGCTCTTATATTCTTCTACAAATTTTGCTTAGTTTTACTATTAATAAAAATGCCAATGATGTTTTTAAGTTTCAATTTAAAAGTAGGTCAAATTCGCGGCCTAGCTGGTATAAAAAACAATATATGTATATGTACAGTATAATTAAATGCATTGCAATGCATTCAAGTAGATGTCGCTTTGATGCCTGACTTTTTTATAAATATTACTGTAAAATAAAATTCGTGTCTGTTATTTTTTAATTTTAATTTAAAGCTAGGTGAAATTCGCGGCGGCGAAGTTTGTATCCAAAATAGTATACAGCATTTAACAGCTTAATTAATTATTGTTACATTGAAGCGGGTACCGTTTTGCTGAGTTTTATCATTGATTTTAATTCGTAAGCTTTTGTTTTTAAATTTCGATTTAAGGCGAGGTATTTCGACGCGCGTCAATTCTATAGAAAATGGGTAGCGCGGTATGTTCTGCAACCGCTGGGAAACGTGTTAATTTTTGGATAAATAAATATAGGACATCAGCTGAAAACCAAAATTTAATTACGGCCCTGTACCATGCAGCGCGCGCATCACATAAATATGTACTAACACCTACTAAGTATATTTTCCCATACTTATATATTTTTACATATTTTACTACAAATTTAATTTTTATTTTTTGTAGCTAAACTAAGGCAGATAACATAAAATTAAGAGGAACTTTTTTGTGTAGAATTGTTTTCTCTACAACGTTTACTTGAAACTTTTTTTCTATTTCCTACCGTTATTAAGTTATTTAAAAAAAAGGCATTTTTCAATCCTTTTTTATTTTTTTCGTCCCTTTCCCCTAAATTTAAATCAAAATTTCTTTCATAATATCATTATTTAAGTATTAATGAACACATTTTTACTCATTTCATCAAAACTGGTCAGGTTATGGTTTCATTTAATTTTTTACTGGACTAAATTATTTATTTAATTCTTCATTGTACACAGTATCCACTTAAATCTATACATATAATAAAATCGTAGGAAAGTCACAACTGTATATTGAATATTCTTTTTAAAAAGAATAATTGAGGCGTGATCTACAATCGATATCAAAGTCAAACATATAGTTTTCAGATTTTTTGTCTGTTTGTCTGTTTGTCTGTTTGTCTGTTTGTCTGTTTGTCTGTTTGTCTGTTTGTCTGTTTGTCTGTTTGTCTGTTTGTCTGTTTGTCTGTTTGTCTGTTTGTCTGTTTGTCTGTTTGTCTGTTTGTCTGTTTGTCTGTTTGTCTGTTTGTCTGTTTGTCTGTTTGTCTGTTTGTCTGTTTGTCTGTTTGTCTGTTTGTCTGTTTGTCTGTTTGTCTGTTTGTCTGTTTGTCTGTTTGTCTGTCTGTCTGTCTGTCTGTCTGTCTGTCTGTCTGTCTGTCTGTCTGTCTGTCTGTCTGTCTGTCTGTCTGTCTGTCTGTCTGTCTGTCTGTCTGTCTGTTTGTCTGTTTGTCTGTTTGTCTGTTTGTCTGTTTGTCTGTTTGTCTGTTTGTCTGTTTGTCTGTTTGTCTGTTTGTCTGTTTGTCTGTTTGTCTGTTTGTCTGTTTGTCTGTTTGTCTGTTTGTCTGTTTGTCTGTTTGTCTGTTTGTTTGTCTGTATGTATGTCCGGGGCAAACTCAAAAAGTACTGCATGGATTTACTTCAAATTTTGCATGAATATTACTAACAGGTCGGGTCAACATATAGGCTACATATTATCACGCTATCACCTGGCGGCCAGTCGCTGTGCGGAGTAAACGAAGTCCGCGCGGACGAAGTCGCTGGCAACAGCTAGTAAAACAATAAAAGAAGTACAATAGGCGAGCTTATTTCTAATAACAGATTTCTTCCAGTCAACCCGTTACAAGAAAATATTATAGCAAAGATAATTATTGACTTGGTGTACAATAAATTGATTAAACTTGAAAATAATAAATAAAAAAATGTGATATTGTTTGATTTTGCAACCGTTTTGTTAGGATCTTGTAATTTGTACTACTTAACTTGTTCTGAAGTCAACTGGAAACCTAGTTTCATATATCGTACAGTCCTACTCCTCCCCCACATCGAGAAACATACGAAATTTGGTAGTCTTATCAACCTAGAAATCAGATACTTTTTATTTCTTTATTTAACTTTTCTAATAGCGCCGCAATATTTTTCGCATTGCAGCATAGCCATTAATGACGTATCTAATTATGTATATAGCATCCGTGTAGCATCCGGTAGTCTAGAGACTAAGTTTTGTGTCCTGAGCTTCCTTACTATATTAAGAAAGTCAATATTTTTCATACAGAATATATTACAAATGAATTTCATAAAAAAATTTTCATACACTATAAAAACCGTAATAGAATTACGTCGAAATTGGACCAGATGATGATAGATACGCTATATTATTTAAATTTATCCTTTAAATTTATTCATGAATTTGAATGGTATTATCATATTCAGGTGTCTTGTACATACTTTGTGAAGAATTTGTAAGTTACACCACAACAAATAGCTTTAATTTTATTTCTGAAATTTTAAGGTACGATTTAATAATTGAAAATTAGCATTTCAAAAATAAAATAAAGCTTTTTTCTTAAATTTAAGAGTCCTCTTGTTCGAGCAATTGATTAACAGTTTCCACTTCTTCTTGAACTACCAAAGTTAAAAAATAGTACATTAGAAACTCCTTGCTTTTTGCACCACAGTATAGCGATCGAGTATTCGTCTATAAATTTTTGCACAGCAACCCTTCCAAAATCAAAATCTTTTCGGTCTTCTGCCAGTATATTGATGTAACTGTTGCCAGATATCAGGGAAATACCTATTGTAAAATCAGAATGAGCATGCCTTAGCAAGACAAACATTGGTAACCATTTTGCAAAATTTTTGCATTTTGTATAGAAATAACAATTCACATAAGCATATTTTACTAGGTTCTGCAACTTTTTGCCCGGGTCTGGTACCAGCGTGACTACAAGTCGGTAATTCGTTATATGGTACCGTCGGCTTAGCTATTTCTGCCATAATAGCGTCAACACTTATCACTGACATGTTCCGGTTTGGTGGGTAAGGTAGCTGGTTAACTTATGCATGTGGCATTAAAACCCCGCCACAAGAATAGCAACGCACTTTTAACATCTTTGGTGTCTATAGGCGATTATTTTATCTTTCCATGAGCTGACATGAAATGGCTCTCCATTTACTTGTTTGCTATGTTGTGTTATAAAAACAAATTTGCATACTCCCTGATCGTAAAAATTTTGATTAATAACTTAATCATATTCGTTAAAAAGTCAATCTTATTTACAACGCTGCGTAGTTAATATATGAATGCAGTTTATTTAATTTTTACGATGGTTGTCACGAAATAAAATCATAGTTACTGTTATCGTCACCCAGCGGAAGATTGTTTAAGTTGGAAGTTTGCCATAACAGCGTAAGGAAATACGAAGTATAAATACATTTTGCATGCCACTTAACACTTCGTACAATATATCATGCGAAGCAGTGGTAGATATGCTTTACATAAACTGAAGGCCATCGCACTTTTACCATATTTTAAGATTTAATTTTTCAAGGTTTATCAAATTCAAAAATAGCTATAGTAGGGGAGCCCAAGATGCTAAATGGGTAGTCACTCGAGCGTCGTAGAGACCTGTTGGATTTTGTAAACTAAATTATAGGAAAAATAAAATGTTATATAATATTTTTCATTTCAATGGTGGGGAAAAACCTACAGATAATTTTTTTTAAAAAAACATCAGTGACATGGAAACACTGAAGCGCGCTAAGTTAGGGTATAGAGGGTTAATAGCCAGCTAAAATTTAGAAAATCTGACGATTCAAGTGTAGCGTAAGGGAGTGGGAGGGTCACAAAGTTGCAAAGAAAATGTTGCCTTGACATTCTCGAGCGCGTCTGACTTTTTTTTTTATTATGGAGGAAATGATGTAAGAATTACGAAAAAAGTATAATCTGACAATTTTCACAAGCCGAAGTTATCTTAATTTTGTTTTTACTTTTTTTGGCATAGTTACTCCCCTCTATAGAAAGGGCTTATATTTGGTGGAGATCCTTAACAGTATGCGAGGTACTACTGTGTTGTACCCTCCTATGTTAATCTGACGCGCTCGAGTAAATACCAAAATCCCCTCTTGGGCTCCCTTACTTCTAGATTTGAACCTGAGATTTGGCCGTAAGCGGGAACGATACCTTACTGCTAAACCCCAAAGTCATGGTTGCACCCTCGAAAATGGGTGCATACTCGAAAAAAAAAATTCGACGCTGAATGACAATCAAAAAAACAATTTTCGTTGTTTCGATTGTCATTCAGCATCGAAATTGCTAACACTTGAATTATGCTTTATCACATACATACACACACACACACACACATATGTATATATATATATATATACATATATATATATATATATATATATATATATATATATATATATATATATATATATATATATATATATATATATATATATATATATATATATATATATATATATATATATATATATATATATATATATATACTTGATTGTACTGATTCTTTATCGATGATTTTAACGTTAATTCACTAAAAATCATCGATAAAGAATCAGTCCATTCACTCAAAGTTGTCAAATTAGTCTTACTAATGTGGCAGCTATACAAAACACATGGCTAAAATCACGGATTAAATGATTACACCATTCAAGGCAATTTTCTAGTATGAGAATGTAGATGGTATTCACACCTAGAAATACTATTTGCCAACGAAATAAAACACTCCAAGGATAATTTTTGCTCGTCATCTCATTCGGTGCGATAAAATAGTATATCATGGCTTATTCCTATTTTTTCACAACGTAAAATATCTACAAATGTATGACACTTCTTGCAGTGATATGAGCGTTTGCTCATAAGTGCGGCGAGATGTTCCCTTTCCAGTGGCGTGTTTGTAGTAGTATTCATGTAGTCTGTGGCTAAGATCGTGTAGTAAGAGATTCAATTCCCGGGTCCGCTTAAAACTTTAGTATGAAAATTTTTGTAGCAATGCAAAATCTAAAAAGTGGTGTTGGTATAAAATTAAAGGCTGAAAGACTACGTAAATTTGGTTATGCCAAAATTTGGTTGGAAATCCTAGATTGGAAATCCATCTCGTCAACCAAGTTACTGAGACACCAGTGAACCTAGGTGATGTTTAGTTCACTCTACACAGAAAGAGAACTAACGTGATATTATTTATTTGCTATTTCTTTCAGTCATCATTTGTATTTTGTTTTTCTCTGACGCAAAGAGGGCAATAAAGCTTATAACTTTTTAAATATATAAATAAATAAATATTCAAGGGACAAATTACACTGACTGATCTAACCCCAAAGTAAGCAAATTATTTGCTTGTGTTATGGGTGTTAGCCAACGAAAATAATACATAGAAATTCATATATAAATACTTTTATATACATAATAAACACCCAAACCCGGAAATACAAACATTTATGCTCATCACGCAAATGCTTGTCCCCGTCAGGGATCGAACCCGAGCCCCGTTGCTTGCGTAGTCAGGTTCGCTAACCACTCGACCAACGGGGCGGTAAATCACGATAAAATGCAAACTATTCAATAATATTATAAGCAAAGAATGCAAACTCTAATTAAAGTGTCATTTTTTGCTAAAATAACAGGCTGTAATAAGATTCTTAAGTATCTCCACCGAATCGTGGGTATAAAAAATAAATAAAAATAAAAAATAAAAAATAAAAAAGCCTTTTATTTCTTGCAAAGAGAATACAACTTAATAAGAAAAAGAAAGAATTAAACGTTATTGGTAAAAAATAAAAAGAAAATTTTAATACATACTAGTGTTTTTTTTTTTTTTTTTTTTTCCAATCTATCACTTAATTTCTTAACACATATGTTATATGCAAGAACCCCTCCTCAGATGAGGGTGAAGGCCTCCTCTAAAGAAGTCCAATTGTCTCTGTCTTGAGCTATTTGTGGCCAGCAAGGGCCAGCGAATTTTACTATTTCGTCTTCCCATCTCGTATAAGGTCTGCCTCTGAGGCGCTTGCCCTGCGGGCCCTTCCAATTTGTTACCCTGCCGGTCCACCTCTCGTCCGTTAACCTCGCTACGTGCCCCGCCCACTTCCACTTTAGTTTTTTAGCATGGATTACAGCATCTTTGGCCTTGGTGATTTGCCTGATTTTAGTGTGGCGAATTTTTTGGAGCTTTTTAATATTCAGCATGCTTCTTTCTATTCCGCGTTGGCAAACAGTTATTTTGTTTTTTACTTTCCTAGTATATTTCCAAGTTTGGCACGCGTAGGTAAGGCACGGTAGGAGGCATGAAGTCCAGACTTTTGTTTTGATGTATATTGGCATGGTGCTTTTAAAAATTTCTCTTAAGGACCAGTACTTATTCCAAGTGTATTGTACTCTTCGTTCAATCTCTTGTTCATTTTGATTACTATCGAAGCCAATTTGTTTTCCAAGGTAGATATATTTATCTGTATATTGCAAAATTTTGTTATCTACTGTTATCTTTATATTTGTGCTGTTTGTCATAACCATTGTTTTTGAAAGATTTATTTCCAGTCCTACCTCCCTGCTGGCTACGTTTAGTAAATCAAGCATGGTTTGTAATTGTACGTGGGATTCTGAAAGTAGTACTAAGTCATCTGCGAAGCGTAGATGGTTTAAATATTTGCCATTTATGACAAGTCCCATTTTGTCCCAGTTAGGTTTGCTTATTATTGACTCTAGAATCGATATAAATAATTTTGGGGACAGCGGGTCTCCTTGTTTCACTCCTCTTTTAATGGGAAATGTAGGGCCAGTATCTTCTAGTTTTATTTTTGCTGTGCTTCTCTTGTAAATATTTTTAATTATTTCTATGTACTCTGGTTCGACGTCTTGGGCTTGTAGAGCGGTCCAAATACTGGAGTGTGACACGGTGTCGAAAGCTTTTTTATAATCTACGTACACGATGTAGAGCGCTCTTTGCTTTTCCTTGTATTTTTCTATTATTAATTCTAGTGTGTGTATATGATCGATGGTTGAAAATCTCTTGCGAAAGCCTGCTTGTTCTATTGGTTGTTTTAATTCTAGTGTGGCGCTTATTCTTTTGTTTATGATGGAAGAAAACAGTTTGTAGATACACGAGAGTAAGCTTATAGGTCTGTAATTAGTAATGTCTTTCGGATCTCCTTTTTTGTAGATAAGAATAATTTCTGATTCTAGCCATTGTGATGGTATTTCGGCAGTAACTAAGATTTGGTTAAATAAATATGTTAAGGGTGGGGTCAGAATCTCTTTTGCTACTTTGATGGCTTCATTGGAAATTCCGTCGGGTCCTGTGCTTTTATCTGTCTTTAGTCTTTTTATCTCTTGTAAGATTTCAATTTCGGATATTGGTGTTATATTTCCGCTCTCTTTAATGTTTGTAGAGTTAGCACAACTATGGTGTGTGCACCCTTTGTCTTTGGCGCTATATAGTGCTTTGTAGAAATCTGTAGCTATCCCTATAATTTCTTTACGGTTATTCACTGTTCTGTCCCCCCGGTTCAAACTATCTATCCAGTGCTTGTATGTTTTTAATTCTTTAAGAGCCTTTTTTGAGCTTCCTGCTTGTTTCAAATGTTTTTCGTAAGTCTTTAATCTGTAGGTTTTATAGTCATGTTTTATGTACTTACTAATTAGTTTGTATAGTGCTGATAGTTCGTTTTTTTCGGCTCGAGTTTTTGCCTTAGCATGCTGAAGCTCCTGTCTTCTCTTGATGAGTGTCAGCGTACGTTCTCTTAAGACTCTATGTGTACCTTTTGATATTTCTTTAGGCAATCGTGTGTTACATAGGCTCTCAGATATTACATTAGTTATTTTGTTATAATAGTCTTGTACTGCTGTTTTTCCTTGGCACATAATTATATCTTGTAGATGAGACAAAAGGTCTTGTTTATAGCTCGATATTTCTATCTCTGATTTCAATGACGAATGTCCTTTGTTCTTATACTCTGTGCGTCTCTTCTTTTGTTTTGTGATGATCAGGGTTGCTCTGATTGGTCTGTGATCCGACGGATAGTTTAGGTTTAGCACTTCTATATTTTGGCATAAGTTGGTTGAGTTTGATAATATATAGTCTATTTCGTTTTTGTATTCTCCATTCGGAGAGCGCCAGGTCCATCTTTGGTTAGGCTTTTTGGGAAAGAAAGTATTTAGAATTGCCAATTTGTGTTCGAGGGCGAATTCGATAAGCCTCTGGCCTCTGCCGTTTCTTTCGCCGTAACCATATGATTTCAATATTAAACGTTCGTCTTTTCTAGGTTGTCCTATTTTGGCATTGAAATCCCCCAGTATGAGATAATTGTTATAAGCTTGGGTAATAGCTTTGTTGACATTTGAGTAGAAAGAGTTGATCTCTTCCTCAGTTGCTGCTTCAGTCGGTGCATATGTTTGTATAATTGACATGGCCACTCCTTGAATATCCAAGTTTAGTAATGCGACTCTATCGTTTATGCCAGTGAAGCTCCAATCCACACTTTGCAAGCTTTATTTATTATAAAGCCGACTCCATTTCTACCTGCTATGTGCCCGGTGTAGCATAGTATGAAATTTTCATATTCTTCAATTTTTGTGCCTTTGCGTCTTATTTCGCACAAGCCTATTATGTCGTATTTAATGCCTTGTATTGCTTCGCTTAGTTCGATTAATCGTTCGTGAGTGGATAGAGTTCTTACGTTATAGGTTATTATATATAGCTTATCTTTTGTTTTATATGTAGGATTTTGTAAAATTTGTGTTGATGTCGCTTCATGTGCCTTTGGGAAAGTTTGGAATTTCTTCTTTAGAGGGTTTTGGTCGTGATCTTCCACGGTGACCAGCCGGATTGGAAGATAAGGTTTGGTTGTTAATGTTGTTTGTTGCGTTTTTTCTGTTTCTGAGGAGGGCGGTAGTTGCTAGTAGTTGCCGGCTGTGTTGTACTGAGAGCTCGACGTGTTGTTTGTGTTTTTACTTACTAGGAAGTCAAGCATGCTTGGTTTCACAATTCCTTCAGACAGACTAGAGGTTCTTCTTATTTGTTTGTGTTGTCTGTTTTCCTGGTTTCTCTGTACAATTGTAACAGCGTTGGTAGGTGTTTCAGGAGATTGTGTAAGCATTCTTTTTTTGTTACCTGTGGATTTACTATTAGGCAAAATCACAAGTTTATCGTACTTGATCTTTACTATATTGCCTTTCTCTCTCTCGAGTTTAGCCTGCTCTTGTAGCTCTTTTCTCTTCTCTAATATTTGCTTCGGGTAGTCTTCCGTTATATAGTATGTGGTTGCACTTAGTGCCACTCTTCTCTGTTTGAATATTTTAATTTTTGTGCCAAGTGTAGTAAATGTAGCGATTATTGGTCTAGACTTTTCTCCTTTTTTGCCGATTCTCTTCACTTCTTGTATGTCTCTATGGTTTAGATCTAGAAAGAAATATTTGTTTACAAAGTCTATTATGACATTTTCTAGTATTTGGTAGGAATTTTCGGTTTCTTCAATGCCGAAGAATACGATGTTGTTTTTCCTTGCCTGTTTTTCCATGAAATAGATTCGTTTTTCTTGGTTTTCTAACTTTTCTTTGAGGTTTTCGTACTTTTCATCCCAAATTTTAAATTTTTCTTCTAAAATGCTGTTTATATTTTGTGTTACTGTTTCTGTTACTTTTTCGCCGCTTTTTAGGATGGTGTTTTTTGTGAGTCGAGTTCGCTCTGAATTTTACGTAGTGCAATCATTACCTCTTCCATGATATTCTAGTTAAGATATCTGGTTTAGGTTTGTTTTGGAACTGCAGGTGCCCTCTAGTGAGTTTGCGCAGAAGCTCTCCGTAAGTGCCCGGCAGCCCTTTCGATCGTTGATAGTTGGTTACAATGCTTGACAACGTAGTTTATGATTTTTTCAATAGATGGCGTTAGTTTCTACATGGGTTGTCGTTTATTTTTATTGCAAATCATTATATGCAATTAGGTTATAATTACGAAAGTATGTTTTAAGTTGCACTTGGTGTATTTTTACTCACGGTTTGCTTTCTTGAACTTGTCTGTTTGTTTCTTAGGCTTTGTTTTTCATTGTAATGGCGTAAAATGTGTTGGATTAGTAGAAAAAAACCTTCGACACTGGTCTTCACAGTTTTTACAGTTTATTCTTGTTGTTGGGTTCTGTCCACACTATAAGTAGTTAGTTTATTGTTTATAATAAGTTGTAAAAATATACGAAGCCCGCCACGACGGATACATGAATGTCGTGGCAGCTGATACACTACCCGAATAAACAGTATAACAATTTAGTCAAAAATCTGCTTTTGGTTATAATGAAAATAAATATGTAAATAATCAAGTAAATATCATCAGTTTCATTGTTGGAAAGGTGGAATAAACAAAGTATCAGCCAACCTAATTTCTGCAATGGAATGTGCTGACGGCGGATTTTATTTTTTATTTTAATATTTGAAAAGCTGTAACTTTTGAAAATTTGATTAGATTTTAAATTTCAAAACAGCAGTTGACGTAGTTTTTTAAGTACTAAAATATTTTAGATTATTAAATATTTTTTTTCGATAAGAATCCAAAATTTGAAAAATTTCGAATTCTTGTCGAAAAAACACTTTTTTTATAAATGTTCGTCAGTGATAACTCCTGAACAGATTAACCGATTTTGATGCAATTTATGAATTGGAATTGAAAAAAGAGCTAATTCGATTTTGTACTAAATCGGTACATTAATCTGGAAGTTACACTAACAAACATGCAGTATGTTTCTACAAGAATTTTTTTTAGTTTTTTTCAAATGTTCACGAAATCTCCTGGACCGATTTGGTTCAAATTTTCAGGTAGTCTAAGTTGAGCGGAGTCCAATCGAATACCATCAATGGCGTTTCGATTGGTTAAGCCATTAAAAAGTTATGAGATGCTTACGTACTCACATACACAAACACATGTATTCACACATACATGCAGACATACTGGTCATCGTGAAAATAGTCGAAAAGGTTCCTAGGACCTCAAAACGTGGAGATCTGGTGCAAACTCGATTTTCGAAAATCGTGGCAAAGTCAGTAACTTCCATATCTACATACGTAGCGGGAATTAGATTGCATGACCGTTTCATGTCGTTTGCTTTACTGTTTTCAACCGAATTCCCCAAATAAGAAGAAATCAACAATTCGTCAGTATCTTTTAGGGTTTCGAAGTATGCTAGGAATCCTTATAATTTAGCTATGTCCGCCCGTCGTCCACAGCCTAGCTTAGAGATTTTTAGTACAAGAAATCAAAAAATTGTACGTATTAGTCACGGCAACAAAGTGGTAAAATCAAATTTTTACCGGTGGGAGTAATGCGCTGTGCCTCGCTCCCGGCTGCATAGGTACCACCATCTTGCTTATTTCTCCTGTGAAACAGCTTTGCTGTGTTTCGGAGAGAAGGGTAAGACAGGCAGTTTAATTACTGGCACCGGACTTAACATCTTATGTCTTAGGATAGGCAACACACGAATGGAATACCTGGGTTTCAACCCAGGTATCCCATTTTTGTTCATTGGCGACGTTGACCACTTACCATCAGGTGGCACGTCTGCCAGTTTGCCTATCTCAATAACATAAAAAAACTTTAAATATTTCTTTAGGGTAGCTCTCGTACGTCGGATAGGTTAGTTTGCAAAACCAATTTTACGATTAAGCGATTCGCTTGTGAAATATTTAGTTTTAAAGTGCTAATTTTTGTTAAAGTCAAGAGTCTCCCACATCTACCAGCAAAACAATTGGTTTTGGACGTGTGAAAAAATCACGGTTGTAGTAACTGTAATGAAATTAAAAGGAAAACTATTACGGCTAAATAGGTTTTGTAAGTTTATGAGTAACTAGCTGTGCCCGCGACTTCGTTCGGGTGGAAAAAAATCTAAAATAAAAACCCGCATAGTTCCCGTTCCCGTGGGATTTTCGGGATAAGGACTATCCTATGTCCTTTCTTGGGTCTCAAACTATATTTGTACCAAATTTTATCCAAATCGGTTCAGTGGTTTGGCCATGAAAGCGTAACAGACAGACAGACAGACAGACAGACAGACAGACAGACAGACAGACAGACAGACAGACAGACAGACAGATAGACAGACAGAGTTACTTCCGCATTTATAATATTAGTATGAATATGAATAGTCGACCAACTTATAAAACGTACTTAGAGAATTTTTATAAGCGGTGAACCTGTGATGCGGATATAATATATCCGTAATTGACGTTAAGTAGGTTAAATGTTCATAGTATGAAACAATACTAAAGCCCTCTTCTTAGTCCGCATTATTACGATGGCCAACAAGCGCGTGTCGGGCAACTGCAATGTAGGGTTCCGTCCTACATTGCACGTTGCCCGATGCGCACTTTGCCATTTATTTTATTTATGGTCCCCGATTACTCCCAGACGCTTAACCCAATTTGAAAAATTATTTTTTTGTTTCAACCCATCAACACCCAGTGTGCCACTTAAGCGCCGCACCGATTCTCGGTGGAATTCAGTTGGCACCCATACGACGCTTAAGTGTCGCATTCCCCATTTGTTTTTCAACCTTTCACTACTAAAAATACAGACTACTTTAGTATAACGCAGTTTAACGAAGTTTTATAAGGATTTTTCTTGGAGGCTGAGGGGTTAAGGAGTGTACTTACTAGAAGGTCCCATTTTAATCTGCCGAATATCTAATGCAAGATTCCGGAGATACAGGAAATGGGTATTCGGTTGTTTGCAGTTTTATGCGATTAAAATTATCTCTCTAAGATTTTACTGACAGAATTAAATAAATACACTAGCAAGCGTAACTAAAAACTTCGTAAAAGTTTTATGAATAATCAAATTATACTGCTACATTGTGAACAATTGGGCCCAGCGCGGATGCAGGCCTGAGCTAGGTTAAAAGTTACTTTGTATCTTGCCGCACGTGAGCGAATTGCTTAAACTCAACACGCTGGTGCACTCGTTTGAATTCCTACCCCGTAAACTTCGATCCCTCGATAATAGACCTTTGTACTGTAATAATGACTAGAAATACATAATATTATACAAGTCGACTGTTACAGCAATAAAAGCTATACATATTAAAGGTTGGTGTTCAGTACTAGTATCTATATACTGATACCGAATATGAAAGAAAAATAATTACTTAAATTTTGACTTACTCATCCAAAATAAAAATGTTTATGTATGGACATCCGCGCATAAATATCGATGTACATAATTTAAAAACAGCGTTTTGCCGACTCGTGGATGTAAACATTTTTTCGCGCGTCATATCTCGCGCGCGGTGACCATATTTTTTTATTACTACACTAATTCCATTGAGGTTTGCTATTTGTTACAAAATACTCTCTTTTTATTGTATTTTTATTTGTTACATTATAAATATCAACTTTCATGTCCAATGTGTGCAGTATTTTACCAGTCAACCTGTGGAACTTTTATTAATATTGTTCGGTACCTCTTTGAAGAATAAATTATCTGTCTTACTGCCAGATACCTCTTAAGGCCGTTAAGAGTATGGTCAATACCGGTTTCTACAACCAAGCAGTTTATTTATTTATTTATATTCATGCATAACAAAATCGTACATAGGTTTAACTTCACGCCTAAGGGCATTCTATCCTAGCAAACCTCGTGCAAAACAGAAACATGACTAATGGAGGTGGTGCATCTTAATTTACTTAAGAACAAAGTAAAGACAAATCAGAAGAGATTTAGTTTCTTTTGAAATTACAATTCCTTTGGCGCGTTAGAGAAAAACGATGAGAGCAAATTTTTAAGACGCCCGCGCACACCGTCACGAATATATAAAAGTCAATAAAATGAATTTTAATATAAAATTCACAAATTTTAGTATAAAATTCACAAGTTTTAATATAAAATTAGCTAGTCAACATTTTAGTTTTTCAATAAAAGTTTTGTCATTTTTTTTAAATTATGTTCAAATAAGTCTTTAATGATCTAATTTTTCAAATAAAAAAAATTTAATATTATAAATGCGAAAGGTTTGATGTTTGGATGGATGTTTGTTACTAAATCACACAAAAACTACTGAATGTATTTGAGCGAAATTTGATTACAGGTAGACAATGACCTGGAATAGTACATAGGCTTTTTATCCCGGAAAAACAAGGTGATCCCGCGGGATTCATCAAAAACTTTTATAATGCAGCGGGCTGCACGCTGCAGCTAGTATTTAAATGAAAATTATTTAACAAGATAATGCGTTATAATAAAACTTTCTTTCTATGTATTAAATACCTGTTTTCCTATTGTTTTTCTCTGCAAACGTAGGATAACGCGATGGCTAAAATTTTTAAAAAGATTTTTGTGATTAATTATTATCAATTTATAAAGTACTAGCTGACCCGGCAAACGTTGTTTTGCCTTACATATTAGGAATCCATAGCGGACAAACACGTAATTTATATAAGCATACGGGATTGTCCTTCCACGCAGCCAAAATGGCATTAAACTTTATATGGTGGTTAAGTATTCTTAAACTTTCTAATTTTCCGCGCAATTTTTATAAGAACCTTCTCCTTACAATTACAAACACAACATAAAAAAAATTACCGAAATTGGTCCAGCTGTTCAGGCGTGATGTCGTGACCAAGGAAAATAGGGATTGATTTTTATATATATATAGATAACTTCTTACGAGCGTGCATAAGTATATACACACGTTTTTTTTTATTGCGTATACGTATTGATATAATTTATGCAATTATTTAGACAGGTTAGCAAAGTAGGGAATATTCCGGTAATAAGCTATTACTAAGTTTTTCGTGTTACGTGTTTTTTAGCATTTAGAGGTCATGATTCAGCTTGTCAATTTTTTCCACAATTTTTCTATTGATATTTACAAAGATATGAAAATACCATTTATCTTTATATAAACGAATAATACGATTTTAATCTAATTTATACTCTCCATCGACGAAAAAAATATCGCACTTTTGTGATCAAGTGTATTTTGTCTCAATATAAAGACAGCTTAAAAATTATCTTTCTTTTGAGACGCAAAATTATTCGAAATGTAAATATTTAAAAAACACTATTTTACTTGTCCTGAACAGTTTGTGTTTTTTTATTACCGGAATATTCGCGGGGGGCGTCGATATCAGAAATGAATACAAAGGTGAGTTAATATAGGCTTCATCAAAACAAGCTAAATCTCGTTGCAACAACATATGAAAATAAAGTAAAGAATAACGGCTATTATAACAAAAACGCTAAGCTTTTATGGCCGTGCTTTATATGCCGGTAGTTTTAAAACAGAAAATCACTACGTTCTCGTGTAATAACATCAGCACTAGTCTAAAAATAGTGGAAAATAATTCGATTCTCGCGCACTCCAACGTCAGAGTAGATATTACAGTGAACGTGGGTGTTTACAAACATTTAACTACTCTTCATTATTATTGTAGTTTTGATTATATTTAGACAATTTGAATGGTATTACAAATGAATGTAAGTTATATATTTTTTAATCCATACTAATATTATAAATGCGAAACTCT
The DNA here is from genome assembly GCA_036924255.1 of Apodemia mormo. NCBI lineage: Eukaryota > Metazoa > Arthropoda > Insecta > Lepidoptera > Riodinidae > Apodemia > Apodemia mormo. Next base: position 17,820,565 of record JAUPFN010000003.1, on the reverse strand, counting down.
GTCTGTCTGTTATGCTTTCACGGCTAAACCGCTGGACCGATTTTCATGAAATTTGGCATGGGAATAGTTGAAGATTCGAGGTCAAACTTAGGCTATTTTTAAAAAAAAATCACTCTCTGTAGGGCTGAAATAGGGGATATTTTTTTATTAAAAGCTATTTGGACGACTTATTAATATACTCATGGGCGAAGCTGCGCGAGTCAGCTAGTAATAATAATAAATATCAGAGGAAAAATCACACGGATTAATCCAACCCTAAAGTAACTAAATTATTTGCTTATAGTGTGGGCGTTAGTCAATGACACTAATAAATAGAAATACACAAATACTGTGACTTACTTCCCGCCGGAAATCGTACCTGAGCCCCATCGATTCGTAATTAGTTTTGCTATAACGCGAAGAACGGGACGGTTTAATATTATTCGTAGTTAGTTTTGCTACCACTCGAACAACGGGACGGTATAATATTATCCTTAGTTAGTTTTGCTACCACTCGAACAACGGGACGGTATAATATTATTCGTAGTTAGTTTTGCCACCACTCGAACAACGGGACGGTATTATATTATTCGTAGTTAGTTTTGCTACCACTCGAACAACGGGACGGTATAATATTATCCGTAGTTAGTTTTGCTGCCACTCGAACAACGGGACGGTATAATATTATCCGTAGTTAGTTTTGCTACCACTCGAACAACGGGACGGTATAATATTTTTAAATGACTTCAAAAAAAAAGAAGTTATCAATTTGACCTCTATGTAATATTGTTGGAATTGGATAATATTCGAGTATGATGATCTATTTAATTTAGGCTTCCAAGTACGTGTTTCCAATTTAATGATAACAATTTAATTCCCCGTGTTGGTCCGAGGCTCCTTTTTAGAATAGACCAACTGCCATTTTGCCAGGCAGGTCGTAAAAGGCGACCGATTGGCTATGCGAGTCACTAACATCGTCGCTACTAGGTGTTAGAGTTCTGAATTGTCTCGCCCGTGTCTGGTACCACCGCCTTAACTATTCCTGCCGCAATAGCGTCAGTGCTAGTTACCGTCGTGTTCCGGTTTGAAGGGTAAGGTAGCCGGTAAACTTATGCATGTGGCATTAGACCTCGCCACAAGATAGCAACGCACCATTAACATCTTTGGTGTCTATAGGCGATGGTTGACTCTTTCCATCAGGAGACCCATCTGCTTGTTTGCTATCTTATGATATAAAAAACTGTACGTATGTTTGTTCACAAACTTCTTGGAAACTAAAAAATATATCGAGATGACCCTTCTTTATTTAGATCAGATTTATTCCAACTTAGAGAATAGTCTAAGTTCCGTCAAAATCGATTCAGTAATTTTTGAGATATGGGTATATTTGATACATATTAGTCGGTTTATTTTTTTATAAACATATAACAATAAAACTATTGTTGTATCATAAATTAAGCAATGAGCGGATGGCTTTCCTAATGACAAGATGCAAACATCGCATATAGACTTCAAAGGTCGTAATGGTGCGTTGCTATCCGTGTGACGGGGTGTTAATGCCACATGCATAAATTTGCCAGCTACCATGCTCTCAAAACTGGAACAACTCAATGACAAGCGTTGACATTATTTGTGCTATTAGTAAAGCAATCGTATCAGACCTGGGCAAGACGTAGCAGAATCTCCAAACTAAAATAAGACCACTTGGTTGTGCACCCTTTAAAAAAAATAAAGAATTTTTCAAATTGGTTCAGGCGTCTTCGAGTAATCGGCAAAAAAAAGATTCCGATGAACTAGGAATTTTTTCGTAGATTCTTCAATTTTCAAAAAGGCGAAGGAGAAGCACCTCCTTTCAGAAAATCGGTGGAAAATAGAAATTGCAACTTATTTGGGCTAGGTCACATTATTGTGTTTAATATGTATCATTAATATGAAAATATCATTATATCATAAGATAGTAAACAAGCAGATGGGTCTCCTGATGAAAAGAGTCAACCATCGCTTATAGACACCAAAGATGTTAATGGTGCATTGGTATCTTGTGGTGAGGTCTTATGCCACATGCATATGTTTACCGGCTATATTACCCTCCAAACCGGAACACGACAGCGATATCCACTGACGCTCTTGCGGCAGGTATAGGTAAGGCGATGGCATCAGACCCGGGCGAGACAATGCAGAATTCTACCACCTACTTGTTTACCGTCCTATGCCATATCAAAAGAAATCATTAAATATGTTAGGGTAAGCTGATATTTTTGAAAAAGGTATAATTTATTACCACTCTCAAACAGTAGGTAGAGACCATCTAATGGCCACAATGGTAGTGACTTGGATAGCCAGTCAGTCGCCTTTTATAGCCTGCCTGGCAGAACGGCAGAATGTAATATACTTGACTGTTATACTCAGTTCCGGTAAACCAGTCAATTAATATATTAAAATATAAGTGTAAAAGTGAAATTTATGTGCAAGTGCAATTATAAAAGTGTCTAATAAGAATGGAAGTTCACTAAGTGCCTGGTACGATGGAAATTATAGAATATATAATAATAATAAGTCACCTTATATAACATCTAACGAAACCAGACCACAACAGGAACAGTGTGTTCTGGTGTGTTCCGAAACACGGTGTGATATCGCGTCCGTGAAATGTGTCTTTGTGTGCGTTGCTCGAATATTACTTGTATGTACATTGACTTCTGTTAGTCTCCAGTATTCTGTGGTTGTAGTCTTCATAATCTAAACGCAAAAAAATTAGCTTCCCGTTACCTGTATCTCCAGTACTCTGAATCAAAATCTCCAAATTAAAATGGTACCACCGAAATCGTGCACCCTTTGAAAAACAAAGATTTTTTTAATTTGGTTCAGGCGTTTTCGAGTAATCGGACGACGAATTCGGAATACAAAATTCAAAAGGAACAAACCAAAATACAAAAGGAAACTGTAAAATACAAAAGGCAATATCCTTTTGTATTTTGGTATAAATTTGAAATACTACCTGCACCGTGCAGCCCGGTGCGTTATAAAAGTTTTTCGTGAATCCCGCGGGAATAATTCATTTTTTCCGAGGTAAAAAGCCTATGTGTTATTCCAGGTTATCAACTACCTGTGTGCGAAATTTCATTGAAATCTGTTTTATAGTTTTTGCGTGATTGAGTAACAAATAACCATTCACCCAAACATCCATCCATTCAAACATCCCAACTTTCGCATTTATAATACTAGCTGCAGCGTGCAGTCCTCTGCAATATAACAGTTTTTGGCAAATCCCGCGGGATCACCTAATTTTTCCGGGATAAAAGTATCCTATGTGCTATTCCAGGTCATCATCTACCTGTGAACCAAATTTCATCCAAATCCGTTCGATAGTTTTTGCGTGATTGAGTAACAAACATCCATTCATCCATCCATCCAATCATCCAAACTTTCGCATTTATAACATTAACCTAGATGTAATGAACTCATCGAACTCTTCATCCTCCTGTTAGAAATATACACGTGAATTGGATGTCCGTTATAGTTTCATTGCGTTAAGAAGTTTTTTAAGTTAAATAAGAAGTAAAAGTGTAGTTTGCATGTTGGATCAAGATTAAGAAGTGGTGTTGTGATGGGGAGCAACGGCAAAGCCGGCGACGGAGGCGTGCCCCGTCGAGCCAATGGCGCGCCCCCGCCCGACGATCCGCCCGCGCCCCGGCTTCCAGCTCGGCAGTAGGTTTGTGTCCTTTTGGCTGACCGCATGACTCCGTATTTCGCTTCGTTGCCGAACTCGTTGTAACTCGAGCAGCACGCGCTTGACGAGCTTACGCCAAGCTTCGGGACTAGTGAACTAGTTGATGAACTAAATTGCGTGAGCTGTCCTCGGCTGTCTGCACCTGCAGCGCCAGTGCCAGGTACTGTGTCCACGCTCTCACCCCCCGTGCCCTTCCCGCGCTCGAGTTAACGCCTCTCGGCTGGCACGCGGCTACTTACTGATGAACTTGTATGCTAAAATCACCTTTATGTCCATATAAATCGTAAGTCTAATATTGAAGTGACACTTTGTTTTTACAGGTTTATATACACCATTCCATCAACAATCATCATCATTTTACACGCTAATATGTAAAATTTTCATTAAAAAATCATAATAACATATAACACTAATGTAATCTTCACGGTCATCATGAAAATTATCACAAAACCATAATTATGTACATTGAAGTTGAACACATTAAATAAATTTACTGTCAAGATATTAATTATTGTAACAATTTAAACAATATATATTATTAGTAATAACAAAACGTAGTCTACCCGTTAACTTTATTAGTTTCAACCCTTATCAGAACTCTAGAATTATTGTTTTGAAAATCAACATTTTTTCTTATTAGGTAAACCGTATTCTAAAATATAATACAATCTAATAGTATACTAACGGCGCCCCACTTCCACTAATACTTAAATGAATTTTGCAATTGTTAAATCTATTTAGAAAAGTATATAAATGATTTGCTACACGCGGACCAAAATGTTATCTATATGGCACTTGGTTACACAAGTAATCTATATGTCAATTGCAGTTTCTTTGAGTAATTAAACTCGAAATATTGTATCTGTCGAATTTATTGCAATTAATCATTAAAATTTAAATAAGAAATAACTAAATGAAACATTCTTTTAAAATATATAGATTTTATGAATTTTTTACGTATAAAAATGAATCGAAGCGAAGCGAGGCGGGGGCAGAAAGCTAGTAATTATTTAAAAAAGCCATTCTTCTATGAAATCCTGGCCAGAAATCGCATCTAAGGCATCATTATCTAACCTCAAATGCTAACCACTAGACAACCGAGGTAGTGTGGTCTCAGAATCACTATCACAATCGATCATAATAAATAAGCACCAGTTATATAATAAATTACACATTAAACGGCCACATTTAATGTCTAATTTCTTATAAAAATAATTATATGCTAAAAATATAGTTTAAATATTTGATTAATTTGAGTGCAAAAGTTTGAAAATTTAATAAAAATGTTATTTAAAACATTATAATTTTTGACACATTCATTCAAATTTAAAGTGGCAAAAAAGGGTACGAAGAGGGTCAAAGTGGTACTTCTACTATACATTAGATATAATATAGAATGTATAAGGCGCTTATGATATGACACTATAAACAAATTACTCTCTAATTTTAGAGCATTGCGTATTTTTTTGGTTCATGCAATAAATTACGTAAAACCTCACCAGTTTCTAATATGTCAGAGAAACGAATGCTTATTAGATTGTGGAAAAACATTCCTTCAATACAAGGAAAAGCTATCAATACATATTCAACGACCTCAATACAACGATATCGAAAATACAATCGCATTAAAATGGTGAGAAAATAAAAGGGTAGCTGGGATACAAGATTTCCCGAATAAACATAACAATTTCCGCTTCATCGCTTCCAAACGTTGCCAGACAAATTAAAGAACATTTTTCCCAACGAACTCTCGTTCCCACTTGAAACCTCCACCGGCTCCATAAAACTTAACTACACGCCGTAACCGCGACTAATTATTAGGGTTGGTTTACATAACGTATTTATGAGCTCCAGATTTCACGCTAACGCGTCGGTCTCGGATGGTCTGTTATCATTGTGTTAAAAAATTACCCTCTATGGAATTGTAAATTATATAAATTTTGCAGAAATGGCCCTTTAGAGGCAATATTAAATTATAGGGGTATACACACCCGAGTAACGCACAAACATGATTCCAACAATCTAGGTGTAGGTGTTAACGTGGCCTACACAAAACGATCTGCTTAGGCAAGTCAAAGAAAGAAATAATCCATGGATAGTCTATACTTATGTAAATGTAAAATACTTACGGCAAAATCCCTGAAAGAAATTTTGAAAAAAAGCAAGGAAATATTTAAGCCCGGTGTCATATAGATTACTTTTTTCAAAAATCAGTACAAATACTATCCCAACAAAATCTGAATTGCTGATACTTACTAGTTAACTAGTTTTCTTATCTCCCCAAGACTGTTGATGTAAAAAAAGTAAGGCGGAGATAACAAAGCCGCAGAGACGAGAAGAACAGGAATATGTAAGGCAATGATAAACCCGTTGAGATGTTAATGTCGTTGAATTCTACAACGCAGTAGTCACGACAAGCGGTATCCTTTACCAATCTTTATATATATATATATATATATATATATATATATATATATATATATATATATATATATATATATATATATATATATATATATATATATATATATAAGCTCATATAAAACCAAGGGAGTTTATAATTTGGTTAGGTTAGGTTAGCAGTTAAATTATTATATCACTTAGCTAGATTACAATGTAACGGAATTGTAAATCCCCAGGTAGATTTTAATCTAACGGTATTGACAATTTCACGGCGACAAAGTGTCGCTGATCTCTTCACTATCCCGTATAAATAGTTTGTTAAAGTAAATAACTGTTTTTACTTAAAATTTAAAAAAAAAACAATATTCAAACAAACCAGTTTTTTAATGTACAAAATTTAAAATACAATATTTATTTACTAGAGATTAAGCGCAGTGTCCTCCATACGATTCGTTATCGCTTACGATACCATTGTCTGCGTCAGTGTAAAACTAGATTGTAAGAGGCTGGGTAACAATTTCATTGACTTGCCCGAAATCGAGCTATATTATTATTAAATTAATTACAACATAAAGTAAACAAAATATAAAGCCTGTATAAAAATTATGAAATGTGTGCATGGCTTAAAAAATATTCCCAAAGCATAATATTAATTAAGTTATACTATTTCCAGCACTCTGTATAAATAAAATAAAATTTAAAAAAAATTACATCTGTTACAATAAACATATATCCACATGAAAATTTATTTCATATCTATTTTCGTTGACCAACTAAAAATGTAGACGGCAAAAATGTTGAAAATACGATAGACCGCTCACAACATTCTGCAGGTTAGACAATGCCACACGTATACAGATGTGTCGGAAGCGTCTCCAAAATCCGATACTGTGACATATATTGGATTCCGGAGATTCACCTCTGACGAGCTAACTACAGATTAATTCCGACCAGGTATATTTATAGGTATTTGAGCTATTTAAATGGAAATAAATAGAAATGCTTCATTGTTTGTGTATTATATATCGTATTTAAAGCTTTTTTCAAGACTTGCATATATTATTAACTAGCTGACCCACGCAGCTTCGCTCATTCGCGTGGATATGTCAGTCAGTGAGTTAGAAATTTATATATATATATATATATATATATATATATATATATATATATATATATATATATATATATATATATATATTACAGATACATATACAGATATCTGTTTATATAACGTTAGCAGCAATTAATACGGTGAAGTAAAAGGAAGGTAGGTCATATTTAAGTCGATAGATAGATATATTTTGCGGTTTTTATCGCAACCTGGTGGATGAAAATTTTGTTATTGCGCTCTTCAACGCTACGTGTGAGTTAGTGATCTGTTCTTTTCTTACCAAAATCAAGCAACTTATATTTATGTGGCACTTATAGAATAATATGAACACACTTATTTAAGTTTCTGTTTTTTGTATTCTTTTTAATTAACTTTACCAAAATCACCTGTATTGAGGCAGTTCACAACTGCAATGGACAAATAAGTATTACAAGCTAGCTACGATTACGTAGCGGCTACGAAATATCGCTACAATATTTATTTGAGTTTTAATATTATAGTTAAAATAATTCACAATTTTTAAAGGTACAATTACAGATTTTGTTACAAAATAATTTTTATATTAATACGTGAAGAAAAAACTTTGGACTCCTTTTTAAGACAATTGCGTGATCGGTGGAGTATGAAATTTAGCACAGTTAAAGTTTACATTGCGCAGGACTGCAGAAACCTAATATTTTTAAATAAAATTAGAAATACACGAAATTAATAAAAATAAACATTACACACACTACGTTCATGTGACATACATGACAACGTACACAAATGAATACTATTTCTTTATAGCTAAAGTGAGTTGTCAATAGTTAAAAAAGAGATTTCATTGTTTAGTCTATGGTCGAATTTCGACCACAGGCGATCGCTAGTAAAAATAAATATTTGTAATCACGAAGACGTAGGCAGAGGTCGACGGCAACGACGATACGATTAACGGATATTATCGATCAATCAATCGAATATTATCCAGATTCAATCATAACATCAATTACCATCTTTTTCACTCGATACTGTTTCTAAGATTTCTAGAGAGAAAAAATATTGAGCCAAATTTGTGAATGCGCCCTGAACTTAAATAAGTTCAGAGTGCGATTCACGAATTTGGGAATATATATCGATGTATCAAAGCCACCTGGCCACTGAACTAGACATTTTTGTCCCTAATGGAGAATATGCTGTAGGAATAAGGGTAATTGAGGTGACGTTGCGCGAGGATGGAAAAGGCGAGATCTTTCCAACCAAGCAAGGTGTAGGTACACCTTGCTTGGTTGGTAAGATAAGGACTGATGTCCATCTGAAATGCGTTGAACTGGTGTACAGTGTGTAAAAACCCAGTCTGATTTATCAAAGGCATTGCTTAGTAGCCTAATACAATCATACATAGGGTGTTTTTTACGTATAAATGTAAATAAATTTTCGACAATAAAAATAAACAATCTTAAGTGATATGGCAACACCCAATGCCGGACAAAAATAGCGATGAACGCAAACGCGACAACGAGGTTGCGCCCGCTTAACCGGCGAAGTGTTGTACAGTTTGAAATGTTCGCTAAATTTTAACGAAATTGAAAATTGAATACGAGGATTTCAAAATACTACAATATTTATTTTTAGTAATAGAACCATTTCATTATTTTTTTAATAATATCATTCACATTATTATTTATACGATTATCAGATCGGACAAGACTATTTGCACGCCGTATAATTATAAGATTAATAATTATTATAGCGTGATTTAGGATTTGCTTAAATGTCATGTATTGTACTCGTAGCGTTAAAAGATTGCATCATTGTTAAAAAGTATCTAATTCTCGGACATGGACCTCGTAAGACGAAAAAACAATATTGTGCCTTTTCACTGTTATAGTGGCTACTTGTTACTTTTGGTAAGTTGGCAATATTTTTTTAGACACTATCCTGTAAATTCCTTTTTGGTATTTTTATGTTATAACTTGCAGGTTGAATTTGGCTTCTTTAGAAACTTACACGTATGAATCTCAACCATGAGTTTATAAGTTTCAGTTTTGCAAGCTACTTCCTAGCGCGAGTAGTAGGCCCATGATAAATCTTTACTAATATTTGACAGTTTTTTTTGGAAGAAATTCTAAAACTTCTATATTTGTATGTCATCCTCGGCTTTGTTTGAAGAAAAAACTATTTTACAAGCAGTCTGTTAGCTTGTAAATGGTTGTTCAGTATTACGATACCATCATAAGTACACGAATATAAAGTCCTGCAATTTCTCACCAGGGGCTCATGCCTGGTTTATTTCAGCCACATGTACTTTGGTGCTTGTCTGTCACGTTTCTTGTAGAAAGAAGTGCTTAATAGCTAGCTGTACCTACTACCTAGCTAATTCGCACTTGTGGCCTTTTTTGGCCATCAAAATTTGACTCAAAGTCACAAATTTTGGTGTTATCTGATTTCAATATCTTGAAAAATGTTTCAATTCATCTATTTCGATTTTGTGACTTTAAGGAATTATTTGGTACTTTCTACGCCTTAAAGCGTACTAATCAAAATACAAATAAAATCACTATATTGATTCTAGCCGGCGAATAACAATAAGTATTTTCACTCGCTGGTTCGAAACATTATAAATATAAATAATATAAGCAATAATCAGTTCAAAACAGGCGAGGAAAATTCACTAACATCGTTACTATGAAATGTTGGAGTTCTGATTTTGCCCTGATTTTTTTTATCGATATCGACCTTTAATCGATATCGAATTCAAGATCCCTTTGTCTAAGCTGGCCAAAATTAACCATTAAAACTAGTCAGAATTACTAAGTTCTTCATTAAAATTCCATGCTATCATGACTTATAAATTTAAACCTGTACCACGAAATTATCACCACTTTTTAAACTTAATCCTGAAGTTTATGCAGCCATACTTCTCTTATTTAATTTTTGTTTTCTGAAGAAAATTAATATAAGTTGAGTGTATAGACTGGCAAGTTGTACGTTGCGGTCCGTTCGTCGGACGCGATGCCACTTTCAAACTTTAGATGTTTACACACCGCTCCGGAGATAATCTCGCTAATTTCTGTATTTACGACAGTTCCTTTGATACTTAATAATAAAAACTTTCTTATCTTCTTTGATGAGCCAAGATGGTAAAATTTGTTTGGATACTTTTAAGAAATATGACTTTGATGTTAGGATTTAAGAAAACCTATTTTAGAAATATGAAGATAGTAAAATGTGGCATATTCTGAATACGCCAAATTTCTTACGATCTAGGTGGAGAGAACCGCATAAACTTGCCTTGCGAATTGTTTATTAAGTTTATATAAACATATTCGTTGTAAATACACTGATTACTTCCAACAACATTGTATGTTAATAATAAGTAGGTATGTAGCCCATAAAATATAAATTATTTATTTTTAATTGTGCTACCTTAATACTATAAAGTTTGAGGTTTGAACCCTCAGTGTTTAATGGACAAAAAAACTGCTTTCCTGATGAAAAAAGATATTCACCATCATCACAGATGTAAACAATAATTTACCGACTTATTTAATCTTCAAACTGGATTAAGCACTAACGCCATTGTGAGAATAGGCAAAACAGACTTATCAAACCTGACTAAGGCTGGCGTAATTTTAACGGCTGCCTTACTCTCCAAATCTGAACATGTCAATGACAAGCACCGACGTTATTGCGGCAGAAATAGGCAAGGCCGGGGTACCTTGCGTTGAGGAACTTTACCACCCTGGAATTACGCTAATAAGTGACACGTATAATCAATCGTTAGCTCTTTTCTAACAGTCTGGAAGAATTACAGATGGCCTATTTTTTCGGGCTTCGATTCCAGTAATCACAATGGTAGTGAACGCCTTTGCCTTTTACGAACTGTTTAATAAAAACGCAGTTGGATTATATATATATATATATATATATATATATATATATATATATATATATATATATATATATATATATATATATATATATATATATATATATATATATATATATATATATATATATATATATATATATATATATATATATATATATATATATATATATATATATATAAATTTCATGAAAATCTTTGGAGCTGTTTTCGAGATTCAGATTATACATTTATATATACATGAATTGCTATTAAATAAGTTAAAATAAACATTATACACACTACGTCCATGTGACGTATTTGATAATATACACACATGTAAAGATACTATTTCCTTTACGGCTGAAGTCGACTGTCAAATTTAGAAGAGACAAGTTGACTGTCAAGTTTAGTCTGTAGTCGAATTTTGGCTACAGGCAATCGCTAGTAAAATGAAACTATATATATATATATATATATATATATATATATATATATATATATATATATATATATATGTATGTATATATATATATATATATGTATATATATATATATATATATATATATATATATATATATATATATATATATATATATATATATATATATATATATATAGTTATATATGCAGGTGGTTTCGGGGGCAATAAATCGACTTACAAATGTCGTTTTTAAAAAAACAAGTACCAAGATGCACCTATGCATACCCGAACAACTCACGGCTCAGTGTAGCTATATCACATAACTAACAAACTCGCGCGGCTTGGGTTACGAGTACAGCAACAGATTATTAATATAGAAATAAGATACATATAATCTATCATCCCCTAATTTAAACGATTTAAGAGCCTCAATAAATGGCTTATATTTGTCCTCGATTCTTCAACTTTCTTCTTTTCTAATTTGATCAAAATCGGTTCAGCAGTTTAGCTATGAAAATATGACAGATAGATATACAGAGTTTCGCATTTATAACAATATTTTAGATTAAGAACTGTGCTCGATAGAAGTGCAGTTAGAACTAGAGATTGGCAATCAAAATTAATCAAAATAAGTATCATATTACATTATATTCCTTTGTTCACATACTTTTTTATCCAATCAATATAGTAACGGCCGGATGAAACATGACTCTAAGAATCCTTGAATTCCCGTTTTACTAAAACTAGGACGGCGCCAGTCAGTCTGAGCAATCTACATATCTGGCAAATAAGCTAATTTTTGTAGAAATATGGAGTCGATAGCCTCTACCCACGTTTTGTATGATCATTTGTTAGCTTATATTAGCTGTAATGTAAGTCTGCCGATATTGATATTGTAAGAATAAGCTGAGTAATCGTTGTCTCGTCAGACTGTTTTTATATGTATTGACGCATTTTGGTGTATATTACTCTTATTTTTCTTGAAATTAAAAATTAAGCCTGTCTTTTCACATTTCTCTTATTACCATATTTTATATTTGAGTAATATTTCAATTTGCTACTAATTTGCAAAGCCAATATTGAACAATATGTAACTCATAATTAAAACCACATTATCACGAATAGAAATTCAAATAATAGTAACAAAACACACAATTTTTTGCTTTTGGTACTATATTAAGTTCCAGCTATTCCTTAGCGATTTCCGTTAGTATGACCCACGAATATAAAACATAGTTACTTTAAATATAAGTATTATTAATAAAAATATGACATAATTTAGGTATATGATTAATAAACACTAGTAATTGCCCTGTGGGTGAAGTTAGACCATAATTCTATAACTCTATTTGACAAAAGAATAAAAACTAAAATATTTCAAGGTTTAGCCGTACAGAAAATATTATACATATAGGTACGTATATTATCATGTATGTCACATGAATGTAATGTGTGTAATGTTTATTTTTATTAATTTAATATATTTCTAATGCATTTTCTGCAGTCCTCCGCAATGTAAACTTTAACTTTGTCAAATTTGAAATTTGACAAAATTCGACATTTTTGACAAAACAATTTAGGAGTTACCGCTAACCAATAAGTTTTGCGTAATTGAGTAACAAACATCCATCCATACATCCAAACCAAAACCAAAGTTTTTGGTGTATCCCGTGGGATTATATAATTTTTTTGAATATAAAGCAATTGATGTGTTATTGCAGATTATCATCTACCTGTATGCCAAATTTTATCCAAATCCGGTTAGTAGTTTTTGCGTGATTGAGTTACAAACATCCAAACTTTCGTATTTATAATATTAACCAATAATTATATAAAATATAGAAAAACATAGATATAGATTTCGTGTAAGCAACATTTCGTATATAGGTCGAAAAAAGCTATTAAAAATGGTTTTATTAATTAATCTATTTTAGCATGTATGTATTATTCTTAGCCTTTGTTCTATCGCATTCACAACGACATAGCAATATCTGAAAATAAAGGAGACAGAACGAACGATAACTTACGGATACGACTTATCTATTGTCTGCTCTATACTAGAAAAATCTCAAAAATACTTGATCGGTTTTGAAATATCTCATACCATTAAAAATTACACTATCTAGAAGTGATATAGGCTACTTTTTTAATTTGACTGAGCAAAAGGAAATCGTGAAACATGCGAACGAAATCGCGAGTAACAGCTGGTTTATTAATAAGACCGTTAGATCACAATAACAGTAAGTATGTACATTTTGACTGATACTCAAATATAAATATTAATTAATTGGAAAAGAATATTAAGTAAATTTTATTCTATCAAAGTTACTAAAAGCAATTATTTCTCATTTAAAATGCTCGTGGTCAATTATTATCATCCAAAAAACCGCACCAATAGAAGTGATAAAATGGCTTGCATACAAAAATTGCATATTGGAACAGTACCAAATTGTTCACATGCGAGTGAATTTGGCTATGCTGTTAGGTTTGTCGCTTGACCTATTGTACAGATTGTTTCGATTCAAAATATTCACTAGTCTATGTTTAGAATATTTCTGCATAAAAATATGGAAAAATTGCATTGTTCTATTTACTTTCAATAACTAAGCAGCTATAATACTTCTAAGCACTTATTTTCAAGTAACTTCCCAAAAAGAAGAGATTTTCAATTCTGCAGATTTTTTATGATTGTTATTTCTCAACTTCATTTTTTATTAATTGAAAAGCTTTCAGCCTAAAAAAAATATTTATGTACGCGTTATAACGATCAGATAATCTTCCCAGTTCCTTCATCCCATATTCATGTCGTATAGATAAGCCTAGGCACCTCATACGCGCATATTTTGTCAGGAAAAATCAAGTACACAGTAGATGAGTCCTCTCTTTCTATAATTGTAGGACGTACAAATATGTCTGACAATGAACTTCAAAATCTATGCACGGAAACCGTATAAACATTTCCATTGCATAACTAGGTCAAAATTTAAGTTTCTATTTTTTTTCTAAATATTTGGTGTCAAAATCAAGTTCTGGACATTCTCTTTCAGTATGTACACTGCACAGTTTTTTAAAAAACATCCTTTATAACCGTCTCCAACTTTGCTATCGACTGGCGCATACTTGCAACTATCAAAATAGGTTGTCAATTTTTATTTAGACTAAAACCTATATATGATTTCTGTGACTAAAACATAAAACTAAACTAACATTAAACTAAAACATGTTAACATTGTAGCATTGTGCGAGCAGAATAGAAAAAAAATATGGTGATATGGTGCCAAACCAGCATTTTCTTAATTTCCCGGTAGTAAAATAATATTGTGAAAAAAGTTCTAGGTTTGTGGGAAGCGGGTTAGTCGGAGGGTTTAGTAGCTCTTACACTATTACTTTATACAGTACTAATCATGAAATATTTGCCCTATACTTCTTATTCCTATGTTCCATATATCATAATTAGAGACCTATCAACGTCTTATGCGAGGCTAAATTACACCTAAACAATCGATTCTTTCTCTCTAGTATTAGTGTTAGTTAAGCTACAGTAATGCTTAATGGCACTCCATTGATTCAGATATCTCCCGAATCAATGAAGTAACATTAGGCATCACATGGTATGTTGGCGCGTGTGTTCAAGTAACGCATCATGTGGAGAGAGTCAGTTGTTTTATGGTTGATCTTTAGAGCCGCTTTTCTTTAAGGATAGACTCTTGAACTTCCTTGCAGTTTTTTTCCAACAAGGCAAGGTCATCTCCATAACATATCACCTTAAACTTTTTATCCCCAATTTAAACCCTTCCATCCAGTGGTAACACTTTTCGGAGGACATGCTCCAAAATTAAGTTGAAAAGTAAAGGCAATGAAGTCAATTCAAACTCCCTATTAGTAAAGTTAATAAAAAAGTTAAAATTATACAATATTGCATTTATATTCATATGAAATTTTACTAATTTATTGTGTTTTACAAGATAAAATTGAAGAATTATACTCTTTACAATAATAGTCAATAAATTCCTTTGAACAGTCAATTATTCTGCGAGAAGTCTGTCCTAAACAAACAAAAACGTAACGTTAAGTCGAGAAGAAATATAAAGAGGCCTTTTTTTGATGGATGTAGTCTTTTGTTTACGGTTAAACAGGCATTATATTCGTTTATTTTGTAGCCTCATTGGTTCAGTGTTACGATTTGGTACTGACGTATAAAATTCTATTTTTTTTGCCATTATATTTTTCGCACTAAGCCACTTGAGCCCTTGTACATAGCTGTCTATGTCTATTCCAACCATCCTAACTCCTTCCAAAAGATTGTAAGACGACTTATGTTTTCACATGCTTGTTTAGGAGTTTTTGGGTTATCTAGAATACGTGCCCGTTTTTCGGCCACGCTCCTGCACTCAAGGAGAACGTGAGTGATGGTTTTCTGTACCTCCATGCAGCCGCAGCATAAAGGCCGTCTGTTACACCTATGTTAAAGAGGTGTCGGTTTTTGGCATCGGCATTATCCTGTTATTGTGTCATAAAGTAGCAAGTATCATCACGCCGGCTCCCTTTCGGCTAGGCAGAGTAAATGAAAGTCTATAGATAGTCCGTTTCACGACGATTGACAGGTTGGTTGATTGACGTGATGAATGAAGATCCCCATCATCGCATTTTATTACCCTCAAACTATGATCGCTTATTTCAGGCGATAACTGGGACTTTACATGTTTTTCCGAGAATTGAATCTGTGACCTCAGGATCTAGCCGAGTCACAGAACAGTTAATCCCAGTCAAGTCCGAATCAGTTGGCAGGCGTAAATAGTTCGGCATGACTGACCTAATATGAGTCTCCGAAAAATTGTTTGTATTTGGAGAAATTCTGAATTTTCCGTTAGTACAAATAATTTTTACGAGGCTGGTATTAGCCCTATTTGTCTTTAAATAGGTTTATATAATGGAACGTAATGTTTGGGTGTAAAAGTTACACTTTTGCTTACCTCATTAGAGATGTGAGCGTAGCGGGTTTATTTATTACTCACGTCCATACTCCGTAAAAGATTATTATTATAGTATAATATGGAGTAGTTATTAATGCCTTATTTATTGAGTTAGAGGTAAATGAACAAGTGCTATTGGTATATTATAGCAACAAAACAAAGATAATTTTAGTACAACTTGGTAGAGAAAAACTTTAGAATAGGATTATTTTTGTAATACCTATCAATATATAATAATCTGTCAACTATACCCATATCTCAAAAACGACTTAGCCAATTTTGATAACACCCTGTATGTAAATGATTTCAAAATAAATGTTAATTGCGAATTTTTGAACTAGTAATATTTCTAACACGTTTAGTACTATGAGTCACTGCAGTATAAAATAAAATCACTATTATTATTATTAAGTATTTTATTATGGACTTAGCATTTAATATTTTGTTTGCAACACCTCATCATCGTTGTTTTGTTTCCTATGAAATAAAAGAAAACTATATGAAAATGATCACTTTGCCAGTCTTAAATATCGGAAAAAAAATCAATTTGGTTGTTTTCAAAATGCAGTTGGTTATATTAGTATAAACAATAAACATATTTTTATTAAATCCCAAATTTTAGAACTGACAATACTAAAAATCATAAAATGGGCCTATTATCTAACATCACTCGACTATTCCTCGTGACAATTGACAGCGACAAAAAGCATTTTCATTTACAAGCCGGAGCTGGGAACGTCAGTTAATGGACGAATGGTGCTCTGCAGGCCGGTTTATCACGATGACTATAAATCGGGGCTTAAGCGTACAACCGAGTGTTCTTACATCCGATAATCTCATACGAACGAAACTTTATAAGGCAATTAACAAGTAGTACTTAAAATGAATTGTACAGTAATAAAAGTAATGTAATGAAAAAATTAACTAACTTCAAATATTTGTTAACTATACTTCTATTTTAAAAACGACTGAACTTATATTAATGAAACTAAGACTGACCCTAAGTTGGAATACCTAATTTAAAATAAAAATAATTATCTCGACATGGTTTTTAGTTTCCGAGAAATTTCCAAACATATAAGCATGTATACAATTACGAGATTTAATACACGTGCTTGGACGCCTAAATATATTATCATATTATTCAAATAAATTTCAATGATCTACACTGTAAACTATATTCATACTTCCATACTAATATTATAAACGCGAAAGTGTCTGTCGGTCTGTCCGTTTGTGTTACGCTTTCACTGCTAAACTGAACTAATTTTAATAAAATTTGGCATGAAGATAGTTCAATATCCGGGGTTAAACATAAGCTAACTTTTTCCAAAAACCAGTAGCGGTTCAAACAATCTATAAAGACTACAAGTAGTAAAATAATAAAAAATAGAAAATAATTAAATTCAAAAATAAATTCCTACATCGCGATATTACACTTATTTATTATATACATACCATATTATACAAGTTTCAACGCTTCTCAAATGCACTTCGGTCCCTAGCTTTTGCCTGGCTGGGAAGATCTTCCCTTTCCCTTTCCACATATCTTGGTGAAGTCATCAACCTCCACAGTTATGACGTCATCTCGATGTGATAATCAGCCGTGATCTTTACCAATTTTTAAAGAGCTGAAATAGGGTATGAAAGTTTGTATGAAAAACTATATGGATAACGTGTTAACTACACGCGGGAGAAGCTGCGCGAGTCAGCTAGTTTTAACAGAGTCAGTAGTTCAGTTTTTCAGATAGTTAAATCTACAGGTAGACTATTAAAAAACTGTACATACTGAAAGTGGGTGTTTAGTATTTGATTCTGATACCAATTAAAAAAACAGGTACTTAGATGTTGATTTATTCTCAGCTATATCAATTTTAGCCAGCACAACATATCGAGTTCATGTTTACAAAAATATTAAAAATATGCAATTGTATTGACTATATTTACTGAATGATTGCTTCGTGTAATAAATGAATGATAATAATATCTGTTTCAATAAACCTTTACTGGCACTTTCGACGGGTCAACAAATTGATAGCTACTAACGGATCGAAAATACGGTTTGTTAAGAGGATTAGCGATTTTGACTCCATTCATGAACCTCAAGTTCAGATGCAGGTTCTGACATGCTGTTATAGAATATGTATAAAAATCATAATAGCAGCACGGAGACTGATGTTAATGTTTTAACGTCCCTATCTAAAGACATCTAATCTAATCTCCATAACAAAAGCAAATAATTTGGTATTTTGGGGTTAAATTAATTCGCGTAGTTAGTCAACAATCATCATATCAGCCATAGCACGTCCACTGCTGAACATAGGCCTTCTAATTACTTACACTGCGATCCCTGTAACCTTGACCAGGTCATCTGTCCACCTTGTAGGTGGTCGTCCTACGCTGCGCTTGCCGGTACGTGATCTCCGCTCCAGAACCTTTCTGCCCCATGGACCATCCGTTCTTCTAGCTATGTGCCCTGCCCATTGCCACTTCAACTTACCAACACACTTAGCTATGTCGATGACTTACGTTCGTCTGCGAATCTCCTCGTTCCTAACTACAGAGGCAGCTCATCTTAAAGAGTGCTGGTGTATTGTAGTGATGAAAATTGCTGGCAATATTCCCGAAGTTGCCATTGCTGCCACGAATGTTGCTATACTTGCCGATAACATTAGCAAAAAATGTGTAAATAGTGAACTATATTTTTCTTATAACACTGTTTATTCTGATACAAAAAACGGCCTGCAGGGGGTAGTTTTAATGCCTTTCTACAATACCCAAATGAAAATATATATGTTGTTACAACATCATATACCAACATCATATACCTAGTATTTCTTCCATTTTAGCGAGGGTAAAACATTGTAACATTTGCACGCCACAAAAAGGGCAAAATAGGAATAAAGAGCAACATATTGTTAAATAAGATCTAATTACGTACCCTATTTATTGCAAATAAAGAAATTATTATTATTATTATTATAAAAAATAGGTTTATTAATTTATTTAGTTACTGATATACTAAAGAAAAGAAATAAGCGATCTATTACATTTCATCGGTGATGAAGTCATGTCTATTATAAAAAAATCATCGATTATTTAAATTATTTTTTGCAGTAAACTTTTATTATACGTAAAAAAGTACACATATATATCTATTTATATATTTGTATGTATGAAAGAGTCAAACCTTGCAGATAAATTATAAAAGATTTTTAATGAATACATGGTAACAACATGTATATTTATGTATTTTTTTATGTATGAAAGAGTCAAACCTTGCAGACAATTTGACGTGTAATAAATTTTTCATTATATTATAATTTTTCTTTATGTAATTACCACTAGTTGCAACTTGTTGCCAGCTGCATTATAAAAGTTTGTGGTGGGGGAACAACTCATTTTTCCGGGATAAAGAGTAGCTATTCCAGGTCTTCATCTATCTGCGTACCAAATTTCAAAAAATCCGTCAGTAGTTTCGGTGTGATTGAGTAACCGACATCCATCCATCCAATCATACATCCAAACATCCAAACTTTCACATTTATAATATTAATATAGAGTAAATGCACCGTACAGCCCGCTGTATTATAAAAGTTTTTATTGAATCCCACGGGAACAACTCTTTTTTTTTTGGAATGAAAAGAAAAAAGGCCTATATGCTATTCCAAGTCATCATCTACCTGTGTGCCAAATTTCATCGAAATCCGTTCTGTAGTTTTGGCGTGATTGAGTAACAAACATATATCCATCCTTTCATACATCTATCCATACATCCAAATCTTTTTTTCAATTATTATGTCCATACTTCCATACTAATATAATAAATGCGAGTCTACCTGTTAGTCTTTCACCGCTAAACCGCTGAACCAATTATGATGAAACTTGACACGGAGAGATACTTGATATCTGAAGATCTGGAGTCAAGCCTAGGCTAACTTAAAAAAAATTAATACCAACCAACCAAACTTTATAGACAACACGAGTACACGAGCACACTACTCGCGGGTGAAGACCCGTGAGTAGTGTGATTTATATTTCTTTCATTCAGTATCTATACAGTGGTATATAGTATATGTACAGTATCTATATAGTGGTATATCATATGTATGTCACTGTCGTGTTCCGGTTTGGAGGGTAAGGTAGCCGGTAAACTTATGCATGTGGCATTAAACCTCACCAAAAGATAGCAACGCATCATTAACATCTTTGGTGTCTATAGGCGATGGTTGACCCTTTCCATCAAGAGATCCATCTGCTTGTTTATAATATAAAAAACTTTATATTAATAAATTAATATAATTAATAAATATAGACAAGTTTGATCGTGTACGTAATAATAATAAAAAATTAATACCTCCGAACCGAACGCAAAAATGATTATACAATTAACATTTTTTTATGTTTGATTTTTACCACACTAAATTTCAGCATTGCAATTCAATCTTCCCTCACTTATATATTTTAATTTCAATTTCACAGTCATCGGCCTCTACGGATTACGACGCCGTTTCCGAGAAAGAATCGGTGAATTTTCCGATACGTCGACTACTCTAGCGTGTAGATTTTGATGGGTCGCTATTACACAGTCCGTTTGAAATATATTGTGTGCCAACGTTCGGTGTAAATATATTCGAAATCGCATCATTCAAAGCTGACAATAATTCTACAGAGTAAAATAATAGTCCCTAATTTTTAGGGTTCCGAACTAAAAGGTAAAAACGGGACCCTATTACTAAGCCTCCACTGTCTGTTTGTCCGTCTGTATGTCTGTCATCAGGCTGTATCTCATAAACCGTGATTGCTAAGAAAAGTGATTGAAAAGCTGAAATTTTCACAAATTATATATTTCCGTTGCCGCTATAACCGAGTGCTAAGTGCGAGTTTTTCTTTTCGCATTCGATCCTGAGCGCGTATGGAGTTTACTAGGAATTTGTATGTGATTTGTACAGCGCCACCTAGTGGTAAACGTGAGAAACCAGTTTGGAGGGTAAGGTTGTACAGATAATTAATTCAGAAACATAGCAATTGAAAGAATTTAACATTCTTGCTGTAATATCTCAGTATTATTTAAGAACTTAATGTATGTTCTTTAAGATAGTATTGTAATTAAGAAAAAATTTTGATATTCACTCGCCAAATACCAGGAACAAAAACTATATAGTATATTGCTGTGAATTTGTCTTGATTCTATAGAATAAGTAAATTTTTTAAGCGACAATGATCATGCTTTTACAAAAGATTCTCTGAAGCTATAAGAGACCAGTAAAGAATTTAAAGGAGATACTGAAGAATATGAAGAGTACGTAACATTTCTTTATCGTTTGTAATATTTCTAACAAAGTAATGAACGTGAAATAACTTTGACATAGTTTAACCTTTAATTTATTACATAGAATTATATTTTAATACTGCATAATTACTCTATGCATGTAGGTCATAAAGAGTGAGCGCAGTGCGGTAGTGGGCTCTCGTCAAGCCCTCGATATTTCACTATACATTACAAATGGTGTGGCGGACAACTGAAGTTAATTGGATGCGCTGGCCACAGCAAGGCACAGCTATGAAATATAAAACAGGTTGAACGTTTCCAGGTGAAAGCAAGCCCATTATCTCGTCTGCAGTAGTAACATGTCGCGTCTCGTTATCGTGGCGTATGTTTAACAGAGTTACCCACTCTGGTGTACAGAAATTTTGTTGAAGTGACAGTTGATGAGCTGAAAACGTCAAGCTAGTGGCGTTATTAAGGAATGGATGCATATGCGCTCCACGTTCTGCGCTTCTAATATGTTTTATATAATATTATGTCGTGCATGTACTTGGAATGGTGTGATACAGTGCTTACGGTTTTATTTCTCTTTTAAATTTATATCAGGATAATTATTTATTTTTACTTTATTGGGAATTTCTAGCTGTAAGGAATAACTGGAGTTTAAATAGTTACAAAAAAACCGTTTTCATGACCAATAATATATTCAACTGCTATCATATTTTTGAATAAAAATTAGTATATTATGTTCTATTTTAGATTATGTACATCCGTATACTGAATTTCATTCAAATCTTTACAGCCTTTCTCAGCATTAGAAAATAACAAACATAATCTCTCTCCCTTTCACGCACACATGCACACACATTTTTTAAAATAGTATGATATTTTGTGTTCTAATATTCTTTTAATTTCCTTCATATTGGTCTGAAACCCCTTTTAAGAATAAAACATCTGCCGTTCTATCAGGCAGTTCGTAAGAGAACGATTAATATGTAAGGGTTGCTTTCACCTGGAAACGTTCAACCTGTTTTACATTTTAACATGCTATGCTATGGCAGTGACTCCTGCCATTGTGACTACTAATTACTAGGTGGTAGAGTTCTGCTTAGTCACGCCCAGGTTTGGTACCATCTGTTCCAGCCACAATAGCGTCGTTGTTTGTTACTATCGTGTTCCAGTTTGGAGGGTAAGGTAGCCTACAACTTACACATGTTCTGGTGTCTATAGGCGGTACTATTTTTACTTACAATTTCATTAAATATTCAATCATTTTTCTAGAAATGATTACTTATTCAAATGTTTAACTATAAAAGTAAATATTAGCATTGATGCTGTTCCTACAGATATTTTACTTATCTTTTTTATACCGGTATACTAAGTTATTTTGGCGTTTTCTGTTCTGCCTAATTCTGGATCTCCATAGCAATAACATCCACTGAATATAGCCATGCCCAATAATCAATAATCATCAAGATGTCTTCATATTTAAAATAGTAGAAATTTAGATTTGTAAACCTAGTCTTAGAAAAGATCATAAAAAAATGAAAGACCTGTCATATTTTGTGTATTGACATTTTACTATGCAAAAATTTTAATGATTTAATCGTTTTGGAGTAGTAACTTCACGCACAGACAGACTTTAGACAGTGGTCCCACGAGCAACTTTTTCGATTAATAAGCTGAATTTTTGTGAACAGCTTCGTTTTAACAACCATCTTTTTTATCTTAGAAAAATCTTAAATCGGGTAACTAATAAAGTGACGGTGCTTTGAAAATTTTGATTCGGTGAAGGAATAATATTTATCAATAACAATAATTATTTTTCGAATTTAATCGCTTGATTATATTATAAAAACACGATGCAACTTTTGTTCTACACATTCGATGGTTTTTCTAACGAGTCCTCCACTCTAAATTTTCGGAATCATGAGATTTTTAAATTGATATTAATCAATTTAAAAACAACCTAACTTCTCAGAACAACTTGTTAATTATTATTGTAATTCAAGGGTAACATTGTCCTACACGTAAAGTAGAAACTTTTCTGAGTCCGACACTCTAAACTTTTCTTTTTTATCTATCTTTATTAGTTACCCGAAAATAGAAAAGATGGTTGTCCCGTCAAAATGAAGCTGTTTACAAAAATTTAGCTTGTTATTAATAAAAAAAAATGTTTGTTCGTGGGACTACGGTCTACTTCCAAAATCGTAGAATTAATGTCAGTGTGTCACAAAATATGTAAGTATGTACAAGCTGACCCGCGCAGCTTCAGCTGTAAATAGATTAACATATCGTCTTTATAGATTTTCAAACAAGTTTTATCCCCTATTTATTAGGGGTTGATTTTTGAATAAAAACGATAGCCTATGATTTTAGTTATAATTGACACTTGTACTAATTCACAAATAATATTGATTATTCTTTAGTGGATACATTTACATAAAGAATAACTTAAGATATGTAACCCGATTGTGAAAGTATTTTTCCCCAAAAATAGGCAAACTAAAAATTCTAATAATTAAAAACAAAAATTTATTTATTTTTATTAAAATCAAAAATTTAGTTCATTATTTATACACAAAAATATAATGAATTTCCAAATGATTAAAAGATATTTTCTAATTTGTTTTATTGTTAAATTATGTGATATATCAATAATTATTATTTAGGGTCAACGTAAAATATGTCAAATTATATAAGATATTAATAATACAGATAATTAATATAGCCTATGTTTGACTCCGGACCTTCAATTATCTCTATGCCAAATTTCATCAAAATCAGTTCAGCGGTTTAAGTGTGAAAGTGTAAAAAACAAACAGATTTACATTTATAATATTAGTATAAATTTAATACAGAATTTGTTTAAAAATTAATATACAGAAAATACAAATTTATGTAGTAGGTACTCGTAGTATAGAAAATATATAACTTCCTTTTTCTAATGACAACATTATGAAGTCTCACACCTGGAGCGATAATCTTTTTATCCGGAGTCCGTACGTCTAAAATGTAAAACGGTTCGATATATTCTTGTGAAGTTGAATGGCGATGGCTTTGTGATTTGTAGCGTCGAGTACATATCCAGTTGCATTGCCATCAATCCGTAAGTGAATCTCGTAGTAAGCACGTCGCAGCTGCAACTGATATCACCTGACGATGTCATTTGTACCTGTCTATGTAGATTACACATCTATAAATGTGTATTTTCTAAAATATACACGGATCGGCTTTTACGGCTACATTCTTATTTGATCTAACAACTTATAAAAGTAATTTAAAAAAATAAACCTACTTTAAATATCTGCCAACTTTACCCACGTCTCAAAATCTACTGAACCGATTTTGATGAAACTTAAATGTTTCCTAAGATGGAATATACCTGATTTAAAACAAAGAGAATTATATCGATACGTCTTATAGTTCCCGAGAAATTCTTAGATACATACATTTTAGAAATTTAGTAGGAATATGTGCTTGGACGCTTAACTCATTGGAGATCATTTAATGGATATCAACATACTCGAATATAATCTAATTCTAACAACACTACATAAAAACCTGAAACTGATAAGTTCTGCTTTTTCGTCAGTAGAAAATAGTTGAGTACCTTATATTTTAATATTATTATTTATTACTTAGTCTTTAATAAACAGTATTCATATCAGGTATATTCAAATTTCTCATATTCATTCCATTCAGCCATGATTTAGATTATTAGCATCCGCTTTGATTTAATTTAAGTACGTAGTTCCTATTTAACCAGATTAAAATTAGTTCCCATTTAATATCTAGAAAAATTATTACTAAAATCTAGGAATCTAAATCTAGGAATATTATTACAACCTACTAAAATATAACTTACATCCACACACTCCTATCGCCTCCACATGAGGATTCAGTGTTATTCGCAAGCAGTAGTGACTTTTAGCATGATATCAAAGGCTATGTTTATATTCTATGATTATGAAAGACTGAAGTAGAAAAGGGACCATAATAACTAAGTAAAATAGAAATTTACTAGGTGGTAGAGTTCCGCAAAATCTCCCCCAGGTATTTGGTATCACCGCCTTACCTATTCCTATTTCCTGTTACAATAGCGTCAATGCTTGTCAATGTCATGTTCTGGTTTGGAGGGTAATGTAGCCGGTAGACTTATGCATGTGGCATTGCCATCCCGCCATATAGCTAGCTACGCACCTTAAACATCTTTGATATTGGCGATGATTTCTCTTTCCATCAGAATAGCCATCTGCTTGTTCGCTATCTAATGATAAAAAATACCTTTTCAATGATTAATTTGAGTTTTGATAGTGCATAAAAACCCCAATAAATAGTTTTTTACTGATATACGTACTAATATTATGGAAAACTATTTTAGTAGGGGATTTTAGTGCCCTATAAAAACTTACGGTAATTGTAGAGGCTTCTAATTCACCAACTAATCACGCTCATTTTTTAAATCTCTTTTTAGTCACCCAGTATATACACATCAACATAACTCTGTGCACTCCATTTCAAATGCTGTTCTCATTTGATTAAGGTTGACTGGTAGAGTATGACATGTAACATTCAAGTCCTTCTCTGTTAACATATTCGTACAATAAGTAAACATTACAGAAACAACGATTTTGCGAATGAATAAGGTTTGAGGAACGGATAACCTAAGCAATCTCTAATGAGGGAAAACTATACCCCATCAGAACTGAAATAAATATAAAAATTAGACACTTTTATTGTTGCACCTGTACATAAATTTCACTTTTACACATATATTTTTTATATATTACTCGACCGGTTTCACATTTTAAAGCATCTTCAGGATGTAATATACTTAACTGATTATCATTGACTGTTAATACACTGTACTGTACAACATTAATTACCTTACTTTCATCTTTTAATTATGGATTTTCGCACAGTAACACTTAAATCTTTAAAATATACTATTGTTATGTAGTTTTAATTTTTACACAAAAATCATTAAATAAACAAAATATATGCTTTTTGTACATGAAAAGTTAAATAAATAAATAATACTATAAAATTTCAAAGAATTATTGTAAACATTATCAATTATAATATAGTCCGTACAACAAAGTGGTAGAGTTTATTTTCCCAGAGGATTTCTGAATGTCATCAACCGTGTCCGTCTTAAGCTTGATGATCCAATTCCATCAAAGTTTCCCTTTGTCTTCGGATTGAAAGCGGATTGGAATAGTATAGCCCTCAACAGAATGTGTAGTGGTTTATTGGTGGAAATTACCGACGAGAACATCTAACTTCTGTACGTGTTCATTTTGATTATATTTAAAAAAGTTTTCTTATACCTATATATACCTATAAGTTTTCGCCTCTGTGGTCTAGTGGTCTAGCGTTGGCCTTGACCACATGAGGTCCCGGTTTCGAATCCCGGGCCGGGCACATTAAAAAAAAAGTGTTTTTTCAGTTTTCGGAGAAACACAAATTTGCCCGGGATTGGAAAGTGCCCGGTCGGCGATAGGCTTGCCACCTATCACATTTGTAGGACCAAGTATCTTCGGCTAATCGTGGGTGCACTTGTTGTACCTCTGCCTATCCCTTCGGGGATATGGGCGTGAAGATACTTTTGTTTTCTTATACAAATATTATTTAATAATACAAATAAACATTATTATTTATCTTATAACAGGTTTCTATTTGATGTTTTATATTAATGTTTGTTGCAGTTATAGGCAGGCCCGCAGGGCGTAATCGGTAGTACGCACAGAATGCAAATAATGTAAGGGATTCTGTAGACACTATCATTACTATTAGTCGTCTGTGATCGTACGATTTGCTGATATATTTATGCGAACTTTCCAGAAAAAGCTGTTAAGCCCTGTTTTTAACAATCTTTTATAAGCTTGGAACGTATTTATGTTTGTTTATATCTATGTAACGGAATCTTTACAAGGGATTTTCTCCCACTTTAAAACGTCACGTCGTCTGATTGCATTTTTAGTACATTTATCAAGGATTAATTACAATACAAAAATTTGACAAATTGGTTGTAGACTTTTTAATTAGTACACATTTCTACTTTTCAGTTCAACTAGGTACGAAAGCGTGTTTTAAAGTTTTTTTAAATTAATATTCTGAGAAGGTTTTATAAATCAATTTTTAAAGAAGTGTAAAGAAAATCGTTAGAACCCACCTTCAAATTGACATCTAACTCTTTAAGTAGCAAATATTCAACATTAACGATGACTGCATTTCAACAAGTATCTCACTATCATCTACTAATTAAACAACCAGTTTTGCTTTCTAAGGCATCGATAAGCTTTAAAAAGCAAAACTTGTTTTGCTTTTTAACTTGGTTTGATTAACTTATATAATATGTGAAGTATTGTGCGAGTACTATATGTATATAATATATATATATATATATATATATATATATATATATATATATATATATATATATATATATATATATATATATATATATATATATATATTTATCAAGGTTCCGAGTCCAAGAAAAGCTCGGTTACCAAGATATGGGTATGTGAAAAACTGAGCAAAGCTCGGTCACCCAGATATTTATATTGGTAAGATTAACTGACCAATATAATATGTGAAGTATTGTGTAAATATTGTACAAGCGCATTAGTTATAAAATTTACCTAAGAATAATAATAATAATGTAATTTCATCAAGTGCCGACATTGAAAAGTGTAAAATATATATGTAGTGTTCAAAAAGTTTCTCATTTGGATTATGGTTTCTATGAACCTTGTTTGGCTGATAAGATTTTAACTTTCCCATCCATGCGTAGCCTCAATCTTCAGAATGTATTGTGATGCTCCAAACCCTATACATTAAGTAATAAATAATGGTACAGAGCATGATGAATGAAACAAAGTCAAGGACGAGCTAGAGGGGACTCCAGCAGCGCAATGGTTTTCTATCGTCCATCAAACTTTCAGTTTATCCTTAACACATATTAATTAATCAGATTAGTTGATACACTAAACAAAAACGAACCAAATTATGGTTGATAGAAATGGACTTTTTGGACGGTTTTTTTTTCTTTTTCAGGCTTACTGAGATTGTAATAGACTATGCTATATACTGCTTGTTTTAAGATGTATGTTATAAAACATACTTTCTCCGGGATGGGCTGCAACATAGTTTTGCTTCTATAGCAGTTGTTTACGAACTTCATATTATTTCTATAATAAAGATAAATTTTCAATAATCTTTAACCGTCGTTCTCTTTCTTACTAAATCAGTTGGACCTTAATTATGGGTGCAATCCTTGTACCTCTGCCTCCAACGATTCCAAACTTGTCTTTATTTAGCCTTAAGAACAAATTGTCATTCATAAAAATAATATCTTTTAAATTAACTTTTATGAAATACTAGCTGACCCGGCAAACGGTGTTCTGCCTTTTTAACTACTCTTTTTTTATGTTTTCTTACCTTTTAAACCTTCCCTGGATTAAGTCCAGGGAAGGTTTAAAAGGTGAAAACAAAGGTGACAATTAATTCAAAACCAAAATTAGCCAAATCGGATCAGCCGTTCTCGAGTTTTAGCGAGACTAACGAACATTATTGACAATACATAGAAAACAATCTCCTTGTTCTTGACATATTTCATTTTAATTATTATCGTACAATAAAGGTAATATTTTATACACAAAAGAAGCCTTTATAACGGGAAACCCGTAGCGACTGCTCAATTTTATATTGTTTGCTCAAACCCGTGTACTCGAAGCACACGAGACGACAGAGTTTCCCAAGTATCCGACGGTAAACCTTCGCGTAGCAAAAACATTTTTCATAAAGCCTCTACACATACTTGATACGTAATTTATGGAGACAACGCCCGCAAGGCACCGCTTTTTGAATTTTGATTAGATTATTTTTAACTACTTAAGTAGCTTTTTTTGCACAGAAATCCCACTTTTATAAATTCATTCTGTTCATTGTACTTAGCATAATATAATTGATATTATGATGACTTATAACAAAAATAGGTGTTTATATTTACTTAACTTAATTATTAATTACTTAACTTAATTTTTAATTTCTTTAAATATATTTGCCGATCTAATGGTTAACCTATTCAGCAAAGATCGTTAGGTCCGAGGTTAGATCCTTGGGCAGAGCAATATCAATGTTACTAGCTGACCCGTGAGAAATTTTCGCATAATCTTGTTGTCAAATAACAAATGTTAATTATTAACTTTTGTTGTGTCATAGTCAAAATTATTTACAGACGGCTTGTAGTGTAGATATAATGTGCGGTGTGTTCAAATACTGTCAACAGACGGTGTTCGTACCTACATAAAAAAATAATTATCTTTTTTAATGATTAT
The DNA here is from genome assembly GCA_036924255.1 of Apodemia mormo. NCBI lineage: Eukaryota > Metazoa > Arthropoda > Insecta > Lepidoptera > Riodinidae > Apodemia > Apodemia mormo. The sequence goes on along the minus strand of JAUPFN010000003.1, from coordinate 17,790,480 downwards.
TTATATAATTTTTTTTTAATATTCACGGGACAAATTACACTGATTGATTTAATTCCAAAGTAAGCAAATTATTTACTTGTGTTATGGATGTAAGTCAACGATACTAATACATAAAAATACATATATAAATACTTTACATACACAATAAACACCCAAACCCGGAAATACAAACATTTATGCTCATCACACAAATGCTTGTCCCCGTCGGGAATCGAACCCGAGCCCCGTTGCTTGCGTAGTCAGGGTCGCTAACCACTCGACCAACGGGGCAGTCATAAAACTTTTTCTTATATAAATTATTAATTTTGGTTAAGTATTCAAAAAGATTGGGAAAAAACACATTTTAAAAACAATACATAAATGTGATACGTTAATTAGAGTATTTTCTACATAAAAATCTGACTAATAACTTGGATTCTACTGGTATTACGTTATCATCCCCATAAAAATATTCCATAAACAATTACTTCAAGTCCTGGCTGTCTCAAATAAAAAAAATAATATTTATACAACCTAGTGGTTCCCATTGTAATTGAATTTTTAGGACACAACAAATCTCGGAACCAATCCAATTGTAGACATCGTAGTACTCAGTATGAAGGTAATCCATTAGTGGGCCCTACTCATACAACAAAATCCTTTAAGTAGTTTTAACTAATTTTCATATTCAGGACATTTATTTGTGTGATTTTCAATCGCAATTCGTGTAATTTCGCAGCACAATAGAAAATCCCAGGCAACAGAGTTTTAGCTAAACATAATTAATGTTTTTAAATGTAATCACACTGAAGTAAAAGAATAAGCTATTTTTTGATAACTGCCACAAGATTTAACGACCTAATGCGGTATATCGTTGCATTCTAAGAAATGAACCAAGCGTCAGCTGATGAAGGTCGCGAAAATGGTGAAACAAAATAAAATAATAGTACGAGGGCCGAAACATCTTACATAATTATTCTAACTTTCAATAATTCATAAATCGTTGAGTGTCTAATATAGCTTATTGTATAAATCGAAATGAAATACGAGAATTAATATTTTATTTTTGTCTTATAGCCACGGCTAATTTATATTATCTAATGATCGTTTAATAAAGCTGCATAGTTTTTTGTTTGTTTGTTTGTGTTTAAACTCACGAATCGCTTAATGAACTCGTCAGATTTTAAAAATTCTTCTTGTGTATGATAGCCATATAAGAAAGGCAAATGGCTAATTTTTAGTTGACTAAACACAATAAATAATATTTTTGAGTCAAGTAAACGAAATCAGCGGTTGTAAATGTAGCGTTTCAAACATACTACAAACTCTACAAGAAAAAATAAAAAAATAGAAAAAAATGAAATTAAAAAATTAAAACCTGAGTCGCTATATTCACAATTATTTATCTTGTACACACTATATACAAGTTTCAACGCTTATCAACTGGACTTCAGACCCCAAGCAGTACACCTTGCCTGGCTAGGAACATATTCCTTTCCCCTTCCACGTCTTTCAGTGACGTTATCAACCTTCACAGTGATGACGTCATCCCAACGTGATAATCACCACTAACAGTCACCGACGCACCACATAGGGTAAATAAAAATAGCTAGCAGTTATAAAATATTACGTTACTTAATATTATTCGATATCTTACTCGGAGTATTTTGAGTTTAAATAAAATTACGAAAGTATTTTTCCTAATTGACATACTACATAAATACTACATTTTTATAAAAGTATTTCTTATAACGTACTTAAATTTCAATTTCTGAAAAGTAGAGTTTCTTTTCAAGTTTAAAACTAGCGAATCTCTTTACATTTTACTCAGACATTTGAAGACTGTAAAGTTTTCCTTCTTGTAGAATATAGATGCTACTTAATCGCTTAAATGAAAATATTAAAAAAAGTTATACCTAATGAAATATAGCAACAAAAATATGTACACTAATATAATGTAGATAAAGAATTTTTGTTTGTTTGACCGCGCTAACTTCTAAAGGAATGATAGCCATATTCATGAGGAAGGCTATATGCTACTTTTTAACCCAACTGAGAAATAGAAAGTAATTTTGTAAAAGGAGATGGCACTTTGCAAAAATCCATAACTCCTCTGTAGGTCCGTGCCCCTTAAAGGAATAGATTATATTCCACTATTCTGCCAAGCAATTCGTAAAAGTTCGCCTTTTGGCTTCGGCTTTGGATTGACTATACGAGTCACTACCATGATAGTATTCCAACTTCCACAACATCTCGCCCCGGTATATGGTATCACCGCCTTACATATTACTGCCGCAAAAGCGTCTATGCTTGTCACTGTCGTATTTCGGTATGGAGGGTAAGGTAGCCAGAAAACATGTGCACGTGGCATTGCTATCCCGTCACACGGATAGCAGCGCACCATTAACCTCTTTAGTAGTCTGTAAGCGATGGTTTCTCTTTCCATCAAGAGAGCTCGACGATTTATGAAATTGATTTATGTCCCTTATTAAAATGACAGCAAACAAAAGTTTGAGAGAATTTCAATAAGAACTTTATATATATACAGCGCGTAAAAATAACTAGTCCGACCTAAAGGGACGTATAGGTAGATCGGCGATAATAACTGAAAAATTAAATCATTCTATTTGAAAATATCAAACTTTTATGGTATTTTAAAATGCTTGTGTTTATCCTTCAATTTCCCTTAAATCGTAATCACAATCGTAATTTCGCTAAATCGTAAATTTTCGGATTTTTGTTAGTTTCTACCACAGCTAAGCTCATCTCACTTTTGCATTGCTCTTGTATATGTGCGCAAATTGAAGCGAAATAGATTATTGTCACCCAAATTATAAACTGTGGCCACCCAGTGAGCTGTAACAGAACCAAGATTTTTTAAAGCGACAACGTACCACTAATGTTTGCACGATAATGTAGCACCCCTAGAATAGCTAAGTTTTACGCTATTCTACATCTTGTTGTAAATCAAAACACAAAATTATTTACATGAATAGGTGTGGAACGTGTATCTTCCAACTTCCAACTATCCATACGGAATTTCCGAGAATTGTTTACTTAGCTTTCATAAGCTTAAACTACGAGTCATTCGCTAAATTACTAGCTAGTCATAGCATTTGAAATGTTTCATACGTGTAACATTTTAGCACTATATTAACTATGATTTTTGTGACAAAATTTCGTATAAATAACTTCTATTCATACAAACTAACAGGTTTGGCTTAAAATGATGTCATTTACCGTAGCCACGAATGAAGGTTTTTTTTAGTATATCATAAGATAACAAAAAAGCAGATGGGTCTCCTAATGGAAAGAGTCAACCATCGCCTATAGACACCAAGTTGTCAATGGTGCGTTGCTATCTTGTGGCGAGGTCTAATGCTACATGCATAAGTTTACCGGCTGCCTTACCCTCCAAACCGGAACACGACAGTGACTAGCACTGACGCTATTGCGGCAGGAATAGGTAAAGCGGGGTACTAGACCCGGGCGAGACAATGCAGAACTCTATCACCTAGTAGTCACGATGGTAGTGACTCGCATAGCCAATCGGTCGCCTTTTACAACCTACCTTGCAGAACGACAGTTGGTCTATTCTCCAAAAGAGCCCGCAACCAATACGGAGAAAATAATGACGGGATAGTTTTACTAACTAAGAGCGCGATATTTTGACCACTTATTACGCATAAACATCATACCAACACTGAAAAAATCTAAGTAGTAACAATCATTGATATACAATGGTAACAATATACTTATGCATAGGTTTTTTCAGAGTTCAAAAATTAGGAGTTTTCAAAAATGACAGAATTTTAGTTATTTTTGTTTTTATAGCACTCACCCCGTGTTTGGGAAACTTGAAAAACTTTAAAAACAACAAAGACAAATGTCGACACGTAAGACTCGAACCCACGACCGTCTCCCTCAAGCTGGGACGCTCTACCACTGAGTTAGTGTAGACGGGTTCGACGTGGCGAAATTCTTCTTTGTTATATGATCGATTACGTCGATTGCACTGATCGCTAGATGTACATAACTAGTTAAATGAGTTCATCGTTATAGATGAAATTCACATTTATAATTTTTTGATCAGTAATGTGAATTCAGGTTTTTTCGAGTTCTTTCGTAAAAATCGTAATCACAATACGCAGTTACGTTACATACTTCCATACTCAGTTGGGTAAAAAGAAGTCTTTGTTACACAATGATGATATGGCTTTAAACTGGTCAAAGATTTGTTAAAATCGATCCAAAGGTTTTTAGTTTGTCCATGACAAAAGAACAATCAAATCTTACCTCTATTTCCTGGTTGATATATCAATTAAACTACTCGTTTTAGTTATGAGTACTTAGTAACATTTTCTACGAGACGTAAGCTAAAACTGTTTCTATAAGTGCCAAGTTACTAAATGGTCCAATGAACTTGTGGAACGCCTCGTTATAATTAAATTTGTAACTAATGGTTATAGGAACCCATCAAAAACATAATTAGTATTAGTAAAGATTATCCAAACAATCCGATATTTATCTAGTTAAAAAGACAGGACAAAAGTGTAATATTTTTTGTGCTACGCGTTTGGTTGCAACTCTAATTAACAAGGGGATTAATTAGTAGCTACTACAAGCTGAGACTTGTTTCACGTGTTGTTTTCATTTGTACCTTCAAAAAGGGTTTTGAGAATCGCGCGTGCCATTGTTTTATGACTTAAAATAGCTAATTACTTTTTATAGTTATAATTTAGCTACATAATCGTCTTGCTGATGTAGCGGGACCTGTGTAGTTGCAAATACGTGACGAACTCTGTTTAAATCTTAGCTCAAGCAAATTGTTTTCAACGTATAAAAATCATAACACACTAGATTACACTCAAAACCAGGGTCGTCGTCAAGTAGTTTTAGGTGGGGTCCGGATACAATTGTCAAAAGTTTTTCGTAGTCCAGAAAAAAATCAACTCGTATTTAAAATAATGATTTAAAATCACATTCTTCAATAATGATTTAAAATCACAATCAAAATCACATGTATTACAATAATATAAGCATCTATCAAAATTCGTTGTTTTGAGGCGAACTTTCTATAGACCCCCATCAATCTCCTTCACTCGTATATTATTCAAAGTTCCGATGATACGTTCAATTTAATACACGGCTTCACTACGTACGTAGTACTACTAATATTTTGTAATAATGAAATAATTATTTAACTTATCATTTATATAAGCATATAAAATATATAATCAAATGACGAAAATAAACTGTATAGGTATAAATCATTGAGTTTCTTGAAATTAATTTGTTTTTGTACGGTCTAAAAATATTTTCAAGATGCTGTATCTACTATTAAATGGATACCATCTCCTGCAACCTATATAATATCTACCTACTATATAAGTTTTGTACTAAAATTGAACGTTATATGTAATAAGATAATATCTACTTACATATTATGTAAGTTATAATAGTTCATAATTTATTTAGAAATTAGATTAATATTATACTCATTTACTATTACATGTCAAATGATCAGACATGCGAACTATAAATCCTAAGAAATTTATGTACCTACCATATCTTATGCAATAAATTATATTTAATTTGATTTTGTTTTTTGTACACTATTTTTGTTATCTTTTTATACTTAATAATTAAAATCTACGTAAAGAACAACTTTGTACCCTTTTTTCGCAATTACGTGAATGGAAGAATATGAAATTTGGCACAAAGCTTACATAGCGGCGGAATGCAGAAACCTAATATTTTTAAATAATATTAAAAATACGTTTAAAGTACTCAAAATAAACATTAATACAATCATTTGACTTACATTAAAAGATACACACATGTATATTGTTACATTATCATGTTTACAGCACAGACTACACAAACACTAGTAGACACGGTGGCGGGTGCAAAATGCGTAGCCGCTCATATGAGCAAATGTATGTAAATATCAAACGCGTTTAGGTATATTATATCGTAAAAAATAGAAATATGCCATATTATGCTATTTAATCGTGCCCAATAAAAAGCTAGGGCTTAAGGAATACCTCTAGTGATTTTATTTCGTCAGTAAGTATTATAACTCTGTATTTCTCTGTGTAAATGCAAGTAACGTTGACAACCTAAAGAATTGCCTTGAAAGTCGTGTCCATTTTAATCCGTGGTTTACAGCTACAGTCTATTGTCAAAGTTACAAGAGGTTTCACGGTTTGAACTGTGGTTAAAATTCGATCACAGGGCAATCGGTAGTTAATATTATAATCTTGCTACTACATTAGGTAATGTAATAACGGTACATTAAGTGGTATCAAACATTACATGTGTCTGATGCTAGATTGTAATGGGGTTGTTTATCATTGACAGAAGCTAACAGTTTTCGCATCGAATACCCAATTCATGGCGCATGGAGATAACGCATTCGGCGTTCACCTGGAAATATCCCAAAATGTAATATAAAGGTCTCAATATTTCATGACAATGTTGTAATTATTCTATCGAATTAATTTTATAAAAAGTATCGTGGCTTTGATTGAAGGACTACTCTTGCTTCACGTGTTGATCCTTGACTCTTTATGAAGAGATTCAACCATCCTATTGGTAGGTGTTTCGTAAAAAGCGAGAAAAGGCTTAGGTATGTGTCACTAGCATCGTGAATAAAATTAAGCGGTGGAAGTTCTACGTCACCTCCATGTTTTTTACCACTGCTTCACGTATTCCAGCAGCAATAACGTCGGTGCGTGTCACTGTCATGTTCCGATTTGGTGGGGAAAGTAATTATTTAAAAAGTAAAAATTTTTCGTTAACGACTACTCCCAAACGGATAAACTGATTTTGATGCAATTTATGCAATAGACGTAGTTTTTTGAGCAACATAGCTGATTAGTTTTTGTACTCAATTGGTACATTAATCTGGAAATTTATTAAAAAAATACTGTTTTGCTAAAATTTTTTTTTCGGTTTTTTTCAAAAATTTCTCAAAATTGGTTGTTTCAATTGTCAATTTTGTCAACATTTAAATCACTTGGTTTAAATTTTCAGGAAGTCTAAGTTGAGCGGAATCCAATCGAATGCCATCAACCGCGTTTCGATCAGTCTAGCCGTTTAAAAGTTATGAGATGTTTACATACATACATACACACATACACAAACACACACATACATACAAACATACTGATATCATCGAGAAAATTGTTGAAAAAGCTTCCTAGGACTTCAAATCGTGGAGATCTGGTGAAAACTCGATTTTCGAAAATCGGGGCAATATCAGCAACTTCCTTGTCTACATACATAGCGGAAAGTTAAAAAATGGAATGAACATACATTTGCTACACAGATTTATAGAGTGGTATAGAAAATGTACTACTACTTAAAAAGACATCTATCGTACTTTGTAAGACGTAAATTGATAAGTAAATTTAGTTTGCTCTGCATCTTTTAACGCATTTATCATGAGGAGTGATCCGACGAATTGTTCGGATTAATTCCAGCCGCTAAATTGATCAGATATTGTATCAAAATTTAAAATTCTGTCCTCACCATTCCTATGTCTGTAAATCCACAACTGTGCGCTTTTCTCAGCAATTTCTTCCTCGCACTACTTCTTTGTAGAATCAATTACTGGCAGAGGTGTTTCCGAATGGATACGACTTGGGGACCTTCAAGAAAAGAGCTTCTTATTTTTAAAAGGCTGGCAACGCAACTGTGGGTATATTATATTATTGCCCCTGGTATTGCAGATGTTAATTGGCGGCGGTGATCACTTACCATCAGGTGCTCCCCTACTCGTTTGCTCTAGAAAAATAAAGTAAAAAAATACTTCGTGAAATCTTTCACAATTATATTAGCAATAGATCACTAGTAATGTACTCATTTGTACGATTAGAATTTCATCGACAAAATATTATGCTATAATTAAACACTGTCAACCAATTAAAGGATTCACTGACTTCTATAAAGAAAGAGATTTTGGTTAGTCGGAAATATTAGTTTATGTAATTTCAGTTGACAATGTGGATAGATTTTATCAATTCTTGTTTTAATTATACTTTAACCGTGGTCCTATTTAAATTTGATCAACTTTCGGCGATGGGAACCACAGATAAAGACGCAGTAAAACTTCAGCAGACTTCTATTCTTTGTCCCTTTACTGCGTTTAAATTATTTTTGTGAGAATAATAGAGAGTAAGATTTAATAAAAAAATCTATACTTTGTAATTAATGTATGTTTTTCGCCGTGTTGGTCCCGGCCTCCTTTGTAGAATAGGCCAACTGCCGTTCCGCCAGGCAGGTCGTAAAAGGCGACCGAATGGCTATCGAGTCACTACCATCGTGGCTACTAGGTGGTAGAGTTCTGCATTGTCTCGCCCGGGTCAGGTACCACCGCTTTGCCTATTCCTGCCGCAATAGCGTCAGTGCTTGTCGCTGTCGTGTTCCGGTTTGGAGGGTAAGGTAGCCGGTAAACTTATGCATGTGGCATTAGACCTCGCCACAAGATAGCAACGCACCATTAACATCTTTGGTGTCTATAGGCGATGGTTGACTCTTTCCATCAGGAGACCCATCTGCTTGTTTGCTATCTTATGATATAAAAAAAAAAAAAAAAAAATGTGTTTGGTTTTTCTGAAACGGCTCCAACGCTGACAAAATTTTGTATTCAGGTAGTCTTTTATTAATAAAATTGATCTAGGTATAAGTAATTTCCATAATTATTCATTTTCACGTACAAAAAAATTACTAGCGAAACTCGGTCACCCAGCTAGTTAACATTATAAAATACACTAACAATTTCTTAATATTTTGATAATAGGTAATATTATTATGGGCTGGCAAAAACATCTAGGCAGATGTCATACGTTTACGTTAATGATAAAAAATAAATACAAATCGCGATGTTTTCTCTAAATAGGGTACACCGTGACTCAAAATTGTTACGGCTACTGAAATGTCTGTCGATTCCCATCACTATACTTACCAAGTTGCTTTAACAAAAACCTTATTACAAAAGGCCTATAACAGTCTGATCAGAGAATCAAACCCGAATCCTCCTAATCTGAGCTGACCAGGCTAGAGTTTGTAGGGGAAAGCTGCCGATAAACATATATGTAGCATTAGCATCCCGCCACACAGATAGCAACATCTTTGATGGTTACGGGCGAAGGTTGTCTTTCCATCAGAAAGTCATCTGCTTGTTTACTATATAAAAAGGCAATATTAAAGTTATCATCTTAAAATATGTATAAAAATTGCGCAAACTACCAGTAACCAATATTTATGAATACAAGGTACACAAAAAATATTCTTCGGTTCATTTCCCTCACCACAAGCCTGTTTGTATAGGCTATATTTACACTAGGCGTCGCCAATGTGGACCGACGACGCCCCACTCGACCACTAATCATATTTTATAGTGGCCGCTTAACTTCCCCATTCAATTTGGATTAAATCGATTAATGAAAAATCAGACGCTTTGAAATTCCACCAAGAGCTTATTTATTTATTTCATAGATAATATTATTCCGGTTAATATTCCGGTTTATGTAATACAAGATGCTTCAAAAATTAAAACTGGTTATTTCATTTTATTTTGGGTAAAAACAATCAGACTCTTGACGGAAAGAGATAACCAAATATAGACACTAAAGATGTTAATGGTGCGTTACTATCCGTGAGGCGGGCGTAATGGTATTGTCATAAATATGACAATACCATCAAGCTTTTACCAAAAAGCTAATCAGAAATAGGTAAGACAATGGTATTAAACCCGATCGAAATGTTGCAAAACTCTAGTACCTCATTAATCGTCACGATGTGACGAGGCTACTTTATGACAAAAAATGCACTTAGGTAAAAAGATTTATGTAAACTCATCACTCATCTGACTAGAAATATATTAGTAGTTTAAGAACTCGAGTAATTCGAGGAACTCTAGGAGCATTTGAGGAATCGGCGACACAATGAGTAGGCGGGTCTTCGACTTAGCTTGGTGGTTGACTGGTTGACTCGACGAAGAAGAAACAGACGACCGGTCTGATTGTAGAAACATTCGGGACCCAGATACGCTTCTCGTGGCTTCAACTGCCACGCGGAGTAGTAGAAAATTCCTGGAAACACAGAAGTAAAAATGTCACCCTGCTGCTTCAGGACACATTCCCCCAAACCTCGTGGTCGGTGGGGATGGATCGGGTTTACAAAGGGTAAATTAACGAACAATTTTAATTTTGGATTACTATCCCTGGGATAATAATGTGGTAACATTTTTTCCTTTTATAATTAACTAGCTGCACTAGCTAACTAACTAGCGCACTGCGTTATATAACTTTTTGGTGTATCCCACGGAAGTAACTCAATTTTCCAAGATAAAACGTAGCCTGTGTGCTATTCCAAGTCATCATCCTGTGTATTTGCCAGGTGTGTGCCAAATTTCATCCTAATTCGTTCTGTCGTTTTTACATGATTAAGTAATGAATATCCATCCATACACTCAAACGTCCAAACGGGATGGGACTATGATTGCAATGTGTAGTACATTGTAGAGTATTTAATGGTATCTGTGAAAGGTAGTAGAGTTCTGCATTGTCTCGCCCGGGTCTGGTACCATCGCCATACCTATTTCTACCGCAATAACGTCAGTGCTAGTCACCGTCGTGTTCAGGTTTGGAAGGTAAGGTAGCCGGTAAACATATGCATGTGGTATTAGACCTCGCCACAAGATAGCAACGTACTATTAATAACTTTGTTGTCTACAGGCGATGATTGACTCTACATCAGGAAATCCATCTGCTTGTTCGCTATCTTATGATATAAAAAAAGATTCGCTCGGAGTGAATCTGAGATCATAACGATTCATGGACCTATGTAAAGCGGTTTAAGCATAAAACGTGGAATTGTACATCATGCATAGTGCGGAATAAAATTGAGAGTGGTTAACATTAAAGAAAGATTTTTAAATAATATTTATTTAAATCCCTTATAATTATGATCCATAGGAAAATTGGTGTTTTTGAGGTTAAGGTAGAGCCAAATTGGAATTGTACTTCACGCACAGTGTAGACCAAAATTAGAAGCGACGAACATGAAAGAAATATTTTAAAAAATCTCTATATATCGGTTTATTGACTCAAAACCCATACAGTTTTGCTCTATAAGGAAACCGGTATTTTAGAGGTTAAGTTAGAGCCAAATCTTTACAAAACGCTCTTTATATATTTGCGCTAACTTAGGTTTGAAAATTAACCGGTTAACAAGCCCTGAAATCAGCAATCATTGTGTATCTTTCATTAAAATAAAATGTTATCTCTAAACTAGGACTCAAACAGAAGTGTCGAAATAAGCGCTAATTAATTATACGTACTAGTAAATTAATTAGCGCTGAAAATGAAACTGAAACAATTCTTCAGAACGAATTGGGATTTAGGATTTAATCCCAGACTATGAGTCTATATCAAAACCGGTACATTTAGACCACTGAATAAACCTATGTATTACATCTCTGCCAACTTATAGCAACGTACCATTAACGTCTTTTGCGTCTATAACCAATAGTTATCTAGTTTTCTCACATCTTCATAATTATATAAATGTATTTTTCATAGGGAGTCCGGACCAACTCGGGGTTTCTGTCTGCACATTTAATTTTTCGATATCAATAATATCATTGGCATCACTTCTACCATTTAAAAAATGTTCTCTATCTGTCTTTCGGTTTCTGTTTGTTAGATCGATTTGTGTCATTTGTCCAGCAGTATTTATATTTGTGTAGAATATTATAAAAATCCAACCTACTAGTAATTATCTAACACAATAAACAATAAACACGATTCATGTTTGATTTGGGATCGTGTATTCTGACGCCACTCGCAATACTTGTCACATGCGTCACAAGACTGATAGCTTTAATATAGTCCCGTTGATTATCCAGCGGAGCGAATACGCCGGATGGTAATCTAGATTTAATGCCATGGCTCATCGCAAGTCGCTATACCTCTAATTCATCCTTATGTGATTTGCTGTGTAGTTTGTTTTAATTTTTGTTTCCCAAAAATAGGTTAATAATATTTTGAATCTGCGTAAATAGATAAAAATAAATCCCGCCATGCCGATTTTATCGAACTCTACTTTTGCGTTTTACCGGCATTATAAAGAATATTTTTTTGTAACAAAAGATTTATCAGAAAGAGAGCTCTTTTTAAGGAAAAAGACAACCATCGCCTATAAACACGAAAGATGTTAATGGTATGCTGACATCCGTGTGTTGAAATGTGTAAATAGCTTAGATAAGTTTACGGACTACCTTACTCAGGTATTACTTACTTGCATAAAAAAAATATTTCTCTGATATTTTTTATTGCATAGGGATACAGAAAATTAGGGTTTACATCTTACGGATTTTGATGGGACATTAATTATAATTAATATAAATAATTTTATTTAAAATTTCAGGGAAATCTATGGATTTTCTAGGATAACCCCATAATAGCCACAGTAACGCTTTTGCCCGACTCCATTGATATAAAATACCCAAGATACACAATTAATGTCCCAAAAACGTCCTCCAAAAATGAGCGAACAATTTTAAATTGTGCATTCATTTCAAATAGAATCGTGTTGGCAGCGACACTGTCAATTTTATTACTTTTTGTACATTGCTTTGTAAGAACAACTATAATTCTTGCGCTTAAGGTTGAATACGCAAAGACATATGTTTTTTCCATATCTATATAACTATTTAAATGAAATTAAGGACACTTTTGAGTATAAGTTTTGTTCGGGACTGTGCATATTGGGTTTTTATATCAATGCCCGACTCGAAAGTTAAATTTAGGGCCTTAATATATGGGCCAAATAGTTGAAGCCGTAACTTGTTAATGTAGGCGAAGCAACTATTATACCAGAGATTCATTTGATATAAAAACAATAAATCAAGTTATTTTAAAACAACATAACGTAACTGCCTAAAAGTATAATGTTGAATAATAAAGCTGAAAACAGTATTCTAATGAACGATATTGGTCCTCCCTGGGATTACAAGTTAATCCTCTTGGAGCTGGACCAAGGGTTCAGTTGAATATGCGGGGTGGCGTGTCAACATTTTTTGCATCAAACTGGACCTGTGGACTCACGTTTTGTCGCTTTGTTGTGGTTTATCTTTAAATTTTACTGCAAACATTGTTTTATACGAGTTGCTTTAATTTTATACGAGTCGCTTCAATGCAAATGGTTTGGTAGCATGAGGTCCTGAATTCGAAAAAAATGTCAGGAAATTCGTTCTTAATAAGTTTTTCAAATTTTTAACCGACATCAAAACAAGAAACATTTTTAATTTAAAATTTTCTAAATAATGTTTTTTTATGTATATTATCTGTTTACTCAGACATCTCGACCAATTTAGAAAATTTTGCTTTTGTTTGTAAAGGTATACTTCATATTTGGTCTAATATCCATTTGGTAAAGATCTACAGATTCCGAGACTAAAGATACAGAAAATTGGAAGTTGATTGTTGCATTTAAATTTTCTAAAATCATAACTTGCTCCAAACAGGATAGATTTCAATTTGTTTGAGTGAGTATGTCACGGTAAAGAAGTAACCTCGCTTCGCCAGTTGTGTGGGATGGTAAGTTAGTTGGAGATACTGTAAAAGTGAAACCAATTGATTCGTTTTCTTTTTTGTCTGCTCCCTTTATTTTGTAAATTTGGCCCTCCTCATTGGTAGGTTCTAGATTGTTCTGACTTGGCTTTTCTTAATGGTAAGCGTATATTCCATATCCTTGGTAAGTGTATATTCCATATCCTTGGTTAAAATTGTACATCACGTGTCCGGAGGTCTCCCTCAGCCCTTTTCCTTGTACGGGATAACTAATTCTTTTTTGAAAGCATGTTGCTGCCTAAAAGTATATATTGCCTCATTGCATGCGCGTACCATTGTATACAGTAACTCTTGATCACGTTTCCACAATGGGAGTTTAAACAAAGTTTTAGATAAATATATAAAATTATTGGCGTAAAACATAAAATAACATACAACCAGACAGTTCTTTTCAATGTGACAGACACGTAACTCCATATGCATAAGTTTACGGGCTACCTCAACTATCCAACGGAACGAGACAGCCACAACAACCGACACTATTGCTAATCCATAGGAGGAAGGCAGCTTTAAACTAATTGCCTACATTTAGCTTTTAAGTTATGGATTTCCCTAGCGTTTGCGTCTGTTAATTATCTTAAAACAAGCGATTCTACTGATGACAAGAGACATTAAAGATGTTCTTGTATGTTTCTGTTCACGTGACCGGGTTTTAAGCCACATAGTGAATAAATATTATTGGATATACTACATAAATTGATTTAATTCCAAAGGAAACAAATCATTAACTACTTGTAATTTAGCTGTCACTCAAAGATACTAATAGGTACATAGAAATACTATTTTATAAATATTTCTATGTATCTATTAGTAACTTTGTTACTGAAATTCCTATATAAATAGAAATGAATCGCCGAAATGTTTTTATGCCTATTACTTCGGAATAAATGCGCCTAATTGCACACTTCCTTTTATGTTGTGTTCGTTATTGTCTTATAGAAAATATTAAAAAATGATAAGAATCTTGTAATACTAAATGTGACCGAGTGAAGAGATATTGGGAAAATATTTTCAATATATTAGGATAAAAAATGGTGGCATTATTTAATTGTAATTCTATTTATTTATCAAGGGCGCGCTGTAAACGGTAGATTTTGTATAGAAAGCCGGTCGGGCAGCTAGTATCTAATAAAAAAATGAGCAATTCTCGTATAATAAATTTTGCAAATGGCTATTATTTTATGGTTATTATTTTATTAAATTTTGTAATTAGGTCAGGTTTTACTTTTTAAACTATATTTAAATAATTACGCCTCTAGTAAAATACAACTTTACGTAAAAATACGTTTTTATATGGAATTATGATAATAAATAAAAAATATATATATTCACGGGATAAATTACACTGACTGATCTAACCCCAAAGTAAGCAAATTATTTGCTTGTGTTATGGGTGTTATAATAGCGTTAGATTTTTAATTTATTAGCGCCATCTCATAAATTCATACGGTATCCCTTGTAAATTTATATCCACCATCTTGTAAATTTATGAGGAATTCGCTCAGTCACATAGCGTCATTTCGTAAATTTATAAGGTACCTGTTATAATCATATAGTGCCATCTCGTAAATTTATAAAGTATCCGTTACAACTATATAGCGCCATCTCGTAAATTTGTAAGGCTAATTCATAAAGTAATTTTGTAATTTTTTTAATACACTTTTACTGTTTCACAGATCACTTTAAATTTTCGTTAATATCGCCAACCGGTTGTGTAAAATATAATTAAATAAATATATAGTGTAAAATAATAAATAGTATAATAAATAATGTAGTGTAAAAATAAATAAATAGTGTAAAATATAATTGATAAAGCATCATCTAACGAATTTTTGTGGTATTTTCATTGTTTTATAAATTCAATCGGTACTTTGATGGAATTCATAACTCATAGAAAAAAAAGTTTTTTGCAACCTTCCACGGATGGATGGCTGGATGATGGATATCACTGAAAGGAAAAAAGAAATGTAAGAAAAGGAATCAACTAAACGATGTTTTGTAAAATACCAAGCGGCACGTTTATCTTCCCATGTCCACTATATTTACCATCGCATCTGTATCAAAAACCAAAGCTAAAAGTACATGTACTCTAAGCACGTTTCATTTCGTAACCGAAGCGTCCCTGGAAGATAACGAAGATCGAAGATTAGAAGCGAAGATCTAATATTTGCCACTTCGAGAGTCTTTAATAGACTAATAAAATGCGAACATTTACTATTCACATCTCTATTTTACTATTTTATTGCATCAGTCAAACATCAAACCATCCGAGTCGACCGCCACACAAAGACTGACTAGCTTACCGCCACCTAACTTTTAAGTTATGGCTATATTTTTATCACGCCACTGATAAGTAGTTCGGTAAGTAATTGCAACTTGTTTCCAATTTGTACCGTTTGAAAAATATATTTAAACGGTCTAGAACATAGGTCATTATTATAAAAGTATTAGTATTACATTATTTGCTTAGCAAACAATACTAAGGAAACACACATTAACCCACAGTTATTAAATATATGCTAAGAACACTTACATTGCTAAATAGACAAGAAGATTAAGAATACTATGACGGGAGAGCGACTAATATGAAACACTGTATCTCATTCTTTTGTACAGTAAACCCTATAGTTAAATACAATATCTATCTTTTTTCACTGTCGTCTTTTTGATATCGAGTTTTAATTTACAGATTCTAAAGTCTTTGTGAGCAATAATTCTTTGAACTAAACTTATATTAACAGACACGTCCAACACATTTATTTAAGGTCATTACTTGAAGCCGTAAAAAGAGTGTAATAGTTGACACTACTAAAAGCTTTCGAGCTTGGGAGTTATAAAAAGAAAACAATATTACACTTTCAGTTGGGAGACCCATTAATATACATTTATCCGAACGATGGGTCGCATTTTCATCTCAAATTCAGTATCGAAATAAATTGAGCTGGAATTATTTATATCATTTCACAGTTTATCACAAAGGATAACTGAGATTAAATAAATTTTGGCAGCATAATATTAGTAACATATTTATTTATTTATTTAACTTTATTGTACACCTTTAATAAATTTGTACAAAAGGCGCACTATAATAATAAAAAAAATATATATATATTATATACTCAAAGAAGTGTATGGTAAAATTCTACAATTTATTCTTGCTGCAATAGCGTGAATGCTTGTCATTTTCGTGTTTTAATTTGGAGGGTAAGGTAGCCCTAAACTTATGCACGTGGCATTAACAACCTGCCACACAGTCTAAAGGATAGCCTATTTAGCTCAGATCATTAGGTCACGATTTGATCCCCGGGTCGCGTGAAATTGTTGATTTTTTCGAGGTTTTTCTTAAAAAATCCAAAACCAGCAGCTCGGAGTCTGGCGATTTTGTTTTACCACTCCCGTGGCTCAGATGAGCACGTAAAACCGCCAGTCCCGATTATCGCTAGAAATAGTCGATAATCATTATCAGGTCGATAAAATTAGGCGATGGAGATCACCATTCATCTCGCAAACCAAGAAACCGGTGAATCGTGGTAAAGTGAATAGTTTATAGACGTTTGGTATACTCTGCCTACCTGCAAGAGAAACGCGCGTGATTATACGTTTTTCTTAAATATTTTTTTATATAATATACTTATTTGTATTAAGTTTCTCCATTTCTTCTCAAATAAATTGAAACTTGACCGAGCTTCGCTCAAATGATATTTTTCATTAAAATATAGATTATCACGGAAATGACATATACATGGATCAATTTTAATACTAAAAGACTATCTAAATACAATATTTTGTCGAAATCGCTAAAGCCATTTTAGAGAAACAATTGCATACAAGAATTGCTCGTTTAAAGTATAGGACTGTATAATTTTTATACTATTCGTTGTATATATTAATATACAGACATTTTGACTAGGTTAATGTTTGGTGACTTAAATATCAGTGTTTTAGGATAAGCGCTGGGGTAGGTAATGATGGTAATATACATAATTTGATAATCTAGCCCAATATTATACAGGCGTCAAAGAGGTGCTTGTGCTTACGATAATATTCATACAGCCGAAACAGCCTCACTATTATCGTTGTCGCTTGAATACATTAATTTATTAAGTTACTTGTTATATAATTCCTTCTCAGCGTTCGGTCAATATGCAGGATAAAAAAGATCTAGTTATACAAAATGCAATTTTTTTATTTCATGACATAAGATAGTAGTCATCTGTTTTTTTATCCAAACGAATAACAATATCATTTGATGACAATTTATCGTCACATCCAGACAGTTCGAAGCTCTTTTCTTGAATGCCCCTAAATTGTATCTAATCGGAAACAATCAATAATTGGTTCCAATGCTGATAGTCGCTATGCAAAAATTACTTCGAGAATCAGGTTCCAGATATTTAGCTTTTAAACATAGAACTTTGGTTTTTGACACGATGTCTGTAGATGAAAATCAAGAATTAATAATTTGACAAAAATGTTGTAACCAAAGATACAAATGATGGTTTGCTAACCATATGGCAGAAATGTACAATCTTACGCACCTTGCCTATCCTTACTGTCTGACCCGCGCAGCATCCTCCAAGAGTAATTTTATTCAATAAATGTTTATTATTATTATTATTATTTATTTTATACGAAGATGGTTCTCCTGATGGAAAGAGATAACTATTGCCTATAGACACAGAAGATGGTAATGATGCGTTTCTATCCGTGTGGCAGAGTGTTAATTCCATAGGTACAATTTTACCTAATATAGATTAGGGGTGGGTTTGGAATACCATGTCTTAAGTCTTCCAACTATCTTTACTTCCGAACCGTAATACGACAGCGAAAATCACCAACGCTATTGAAATAGTAATGATTAATGCCTCCTCTACACATCGACAGAATTATCAATACAGGTCATCTAAGAATGCGTCCGCTGATACGTAGACGAGGTAATTTGCTCGTCTGTGTTTGTTGTCGAATTTTCGTGGTACGTAACAATGGGTTTTAATGCCAGCTTTTGGCGCCTGTGCTCACGTTTCAAGTAACTTTCATTTGTTTTTAGTTATTTTAAAACGATGCACACTCAGTTAGTACTCAAAATTGCTAAATAAATAAACGGCTGTAGCAGCTACGGTCTCAACATCCAATTTTAAATGTACGAGCGTACGAGTTGCATCTTTCGAGAATAAACATGGCCTGAACGAACTACAGACGTGTGGTTGGCTCATGGTGATTCATCTGCCGATGCTTATGTTGACGTCCATGGATGTGTCTGCCGATGTGTAGAGGGGGCATAAGGCGGTAGTAACAAAACCTGGCCGAGATGGTGCATAATTCTACTACCTAGCAAGTAGTCACAATGTTAGTAACAGGTATTAGCCTTTTCTTGCCTCTCACGAAATGCCTAGATGTAAGTAAGTTTGTCTATTCTTCAAAAAGCGGCCCGAATTAATACTGAGAAACGCAACAAATATCATAAGCAGTGTATAGGAATATTTCAAACAATGATCAAGATCGGAGGGTCCAAGGAGTCCACCAACCGTGACTTATAATAATACGTCTGACTTGTGATTTAGAAATACTGCTGACTCATAATGATCAACTGGAGATCATGACGGGCCTAATTTTATGAACATTTAACGTTGTAACCTTATGGCGAATAATTTATGATACTAGCGATCGTTTGGGGCCGAAATTCGACCATAAACTAACAATAAAATAATAATAATAAGATAGATTGAACGGAGCGCCGGGCATTTATTGTTGATATCACAATCCGCATTACGATATTCCTGTGTTGGTCCCGGGCTCTTTTGAAGAATAGGCCAACTGCCGTTCTGCCACGCAGGTCGTAAAAGGCGACTGAGTGGCTATTCGCGTCACTACCATCGTGACTACTAGGTGGTAGAGTTCTGCATCGACACAACCGGGTCTGGTACCACCGCCTTACTTATTCCTGCCGCAATAGCGTCAGTGCTAGTCAAACTTATGCATGTGGCATTAGACCTCGCCACAAGATAGCAACGCACCATTAACACCTTTGGTGTCTATTGGCGATGGTTGACTCTTTCCATCAGGAGACCCATCTGCTTGTTTGCTATTTTATGATATAAAAAAACGATGATCTAGGGAAAGCAGAAAAAGAAAAATTATCTGAGTATTTGGACCTAGCTCACGAGATTACCGACATGTGGAGTGTGGACTCAACAATAATTGTCCCGATAGTTATTTCTGTAAACGGTTTAACAGCGAAGAATCTCGACCAACATCTACGAAGGTTCTCCTTACAATTCTAAATCAAGGGCCGGATACAGAAAGTGGCAGTATTGGGAACGCCACGTATTGTGAGGAGGTTTCTTTCTCTATCGCGCTGACCATCGGCGGCTTAGCTGCAAGGCTCCCGATGGCGGGAATTCTATTTTATATTGTACTAGCGACCTGCCCGCGGTTTCACCCGCGCAGCTTTTGTTCCCGTGGGAATATCGGAAAGGTTTATACATTTAAACCTTCCTCAAGAATCAATCTATCTATTAAAAAAACCGCATCAAAATCCGTTGTGTAGTTTTAAAGATTTAAGCATACATAGGGACATAAGGACATAGGGACAGACAGAGAAAGCGATTTTGTTTTATACTATGTAGTGATTTATTTTTATAATTTTGTATTTTTTTAATTTTATAATTATAAATGTATCTAAAATAGGAATAAAATGTAAATAAAGAGGTAGTAATAGTAATAATCCGTGGACAAATTACACAGATTGATCTAACCACAAATAAATCAAATTATTTGCTTGTGTTATGAGTGTTAGACAACGATACTAATACAAAGAAAATGCATATATAAACACTTAAATACATATATAATAAACACCCAAATTCAGAAATACAAACATATATGCTTTTTACAAAAATGTGTGTTCCTGTCGGGAAATCGAACCATTGATTGCGTAGTCAAGTTCTCAAACCACTCGACAAACAGGGCGGTATCTTTTTAAGTTTAACAACAGACTTTAACCACAGCTTTAACCGTAGAGAATAATAATATACATGTGTATATATTATCGTGTATGTCACATAAATGTAATGTGTGTAATGTTAATTTTTATTAATTTAATGTATTTCTAATGCATATAATTTAAAAATATTATGTTTTTGCACTCCTCCGTAATGTATATTTTAACCGTGCCAAATTTTATACGGTGGAAGTTCGCACAATATTTTTAAAAAGGGGTACAAAGATTTTCTTCTTGCAAGAGGAGGGGTCAATTTACTCTATTATTTCATACATGCGTATATTTATTTCACACATACTTGGTTCAGTACCCCAAACTTTAAACAGCCCACTGCATTATAAAAGTTTTTGGTGATTCCCACGGGAACAACATAATTTTCCGGTTTGTAAAGTACCCTATGTCTTAAACCTATTATCATTTATCTGTGTGTTAAATTTCATCAAAATCGGTTTAGCCGCTTTCACATTTATAACACGTATGATATTGTAAGTCTCCAAATCTCACTCAATATTCATAAAATGGAAAGACTCTTTTAATTCCTTTAAGTGCTGAGAAGAGCCTTAAATAAATATCATGGGCCAATTTGTTACATAAGTGGCTTCTGTAGATAGCTCGTAGAATTTGTTTTTGAACATTTCTGTTATAAAGCCATTAACTAGACTACGCGTATAATTAACTACTTCAGACTATGAAAATCCTATTAGTCTTATTATTATTATTTTTTATATCATAAGATAGCAAATAAGCAGATGGCTGTCCTGATGGAAAGAGTCAAGCATTGCCTATAGATTATCTTTGTGGCGGGATCTTAACGCCACATGCATAAGTTACCCGGTTAGATAGATATCTAGTTTAGCTTGTTTGGAAATTTGATATATGTATATTGCTCAAAACTTTTTGAGCATATGACAATATGATAGCATATGATATAATATGATAGCAAAGCGGGTCCCAAAACAGCTTAGCTTTTTCATAACACAATATTTATATGAAGATTTCCGCTATTGATTCTGGTTCACAAAATTATAATGATTAGAACCCAATGTCCTAATAAAAATTCACTGTCCCTTAGAAACAATGCATCACACTTTTGTATTATGTAACAAAAACCATACAGTTTCATTTTTTTATAAACAGATTATCGAAATTTATCCAATAATTTAATAATATGCAAATAAATTGAGAACTCTTTATACTCGTATTTTAAATTATTTAAGAATGTCAATATTATGACGTAGTATACAGCATTTTCAAATAAACATTCTTATAAAAGGAACCAAAATTGTTGTAATAAAATATATACCAATTTCACAACTATTAGGATTTATTTATTTAATGTTTCATTCACACATATTAACTTTAACCAAGTAAACTGAAATATTATTCTACAAACAACGAAATTGTTTCTTAAAATCACTCGCGCTCTGTAGTAAATTATTCGTTTCTTCCCCTATCAGAGTCATACAATACACAGTTAATTAGTCGTAATACCAGTGTTCCGCCAGACGTGCAAACAGAGACCATTAATTGTAATGAAGGCAACCAATTCTCCAAGCTGAACCTAAAGGCTCTTTCATTTCAGATTGGAAGGGCGGGCGTAGCAAACGCCAGTCACTTTGCCAAAAACAAGCTCAATAACGGTCTGGCAAACAGTATAAATGACGCGTTAGCGACAAACGACATGTTCCTGTCTCTCTTCTTGTAAGTAACAAAGAAAGGAATAGAGGTTCGTGACGAACACAACAGAAAACAAGACAGGTTATTATCTCAAATCCGAGTACGGATTCTCGGATATTTTCTACACGTTCTCGGCTATTCACCGGAGAATAGCAACGAAAATTAGTTACCGAAGATTTTTGTTTATCTCAGTGTCATTCCTTGATTTTCATTGTTAAAGAAGACATATCTTTGAAATTGAAAAACGTGATAGGAATAGTGAAGTAAAACTTCTTTAGGCGCGAGTAACTCAGTTTTTTTCGGACGAAAAAATACTTGACGCATTGCTGCTATTAGAAAATATAATGCCTTATAATACATTTATAGTCGTACCCAATGTTGGTCTCGGCTCCTTTAAAGAATAGACCTGTCATTGTGCTAAGCAGTTTGTAAGAGGTGAACTATTGGCTTTGGGAGTCCATCGTGGCTACTAGGTGGTAGAGTTCTGTCTTACCCGGGTCTGGTTTCACCGCCTTACCTATTCCTGTCGCAATAGCGTCAGTATTGTGTTCCGGTTTGGAAAGTAACGTAGACGGGAAACTTATGCAAGTGGTATTAACACCACACCACAGAGATAGCAATGTACCATTAACACCTTTTGTGTCTATATAGGCGATAGTTTTCTCTCTCCACCAGGAGAGTTATCTTCTTGTGTGCTATCTTATAATACAAAAACAAATTTACACACTGACAACCTTCACTCTTTAAAATATTGTATTATTGTATTGTATTGTATAATATTGTATTGTATGTATTGAATGGTTTCAAAACCACCCAACCACTACAACACTTTATTTACTGCAACTTTTTACATATAAAGTAGTTTTTAATGGATAAAAAAACTATTGCAATTAAATAATAAATAAATATTCATGGGACAAATTACACTTACTGATCTAACCCCAAAGTAAGAATATTATTTGCTTGTGCTATGGGTGTTAGTCAACGATAGTTATACACAGAAATACATACATAAATTCTAGAATATATTTAATAAACACCCAAACCCAGAAATACAAACATTTATGCTCATCACACAAATGCTTGTCCCCGTCGGAAATCGAACCCGAGCTCCATCGATTACGTAGTCAGGGTCGCTAACCACTCGACTAACGGGGTGGTTTGATCTATAATAATATAACTTATTAAAAAAAATAGTTATAACGAACTTTTTTCTTTTCAATAAAGTTCGTTTAAAATTGTACTTCAATCGCGCGTAAAGGTTGCGAGTACATGCACTTACTTGTCTCAATGGTGACACAATCCATAACTGAACATCACAGTTTAGTTTTGTTTCGCGTTTTCTGACAAATGAAACATGTATTTCAAAATCTTTTTTCATCATAAGATTGCAAATAAGTAGGTGGCTCTTCCGATGGAAAAAGACGATAATCCTCTATAGACACCAAAGATGTTAATGTTGCATTGATATTCTTTTTTATATCATAAGATAGCAAACAAGCAGATGGGTCTCCTGATAGAAAGAGTCAACCATCGCCTATAGACGCATATATATAGACGCATGTGGTATTAAACCTCGCCACAAGGTGCGTTGCTACCTTGTGGCGAGGTCTAATGCCACATGCATAAGTTTACTGGCGATCTTACCCACCAAACCAGAATACGACAGCGACAAGCACTGACGCTATTGCAGCAGGAATAGGTAAGGCGTTGGTACCAGACCTGCGGCAGCTGGTCTATTCTATTATTCATGTGGAGAGGTGTTAGGCCTACATGTATAAGATGGCTTTACCCTCCAAACAGGAACAAGATAGTAAAAGCATTGACGCTATACACAGGCGAGACGTTGCAGAACTCTTAATAGTCACAATAGTAGTGATTCAAGCCATCACTCAACTTTTAAGGACTTTCTGGCAGAATGTCAGATATTCATCAAAATCAAATGTTGATCTGCGCCCCGTAGATCAACATGAGACATACGAAAGAAGTATTACAGCGTAATAGTTGAGTTGTTGACGATTGATGTACATTAAATATTTTAGATCAAGGCTATCATTACCATCATAGTAATAAATACAAATACAACTTATCAACTTATTCGAACCTAGTAATCTCATCACAGCCTACACTTTGAAAATACACGCACACGCCAAAGTCATCGCTGGCAGCGACTTGGCCTACTGTTTCGGCCCGCCAACGGACGAGACTTCGGGGTCAAGAGTTATTAACGAGTCGAAATCCTGATGTTACCTACTAATACGAGGGAGACTCTTATTGTCAATATACTGCAATAAGCCGAGCTTCGATCTCATGGGAGACCCTTAGGATATGCTCTAAGCCTACTGAAACTCTTGACTGCACTCTGCTTGCCCATAAAGCCCGGATTCGCCATAACGGCCATTAGAACCAATTGCTTTAGTTTATTTAAAAAAAAAAAACAGTTTATCAATCGATATCTCAAAAAGAGGTTCTTAATTTGGCAATTTCATTTTTTGTATTTGTTACCTTAGAACGCGATCATTTGAAATTAGTAAGCGAATAATATACTTTTCATTGGGTTCTAAATAAATTTGGTGAAAATCTTCAAATCAAGATTTACTTTGTTTAAATTTTGTCTCCTCAGTTTCATCTCGTAGTCTGGCAAATCGAACAATTTAAATATCACTTAAGCTTTAATATATATATATATATATATATATATATATATATATATATATATATATATATATATATATATATATATATATAAAACTTTAGTGTTGGACTAAGAATAGTCCAACACTAAAGTTTTCTTTTTTATCTTTCTTTATTAGTTAGCCGATTCGAGATTTTTCGACGATAGAAAAGATGAACGTCTTGTCATAACGAAACTGTTCGCAAAAAATCAGCTTATTATTAATCAAAAAAAAATGTTTGTTCCTGGGACCACTGTCTATTACGCTAGGAATATGTAAAACAATGTTATTAAACCCGGATAGACGTTGCGGAACCTCTAGTATAAACTACAACACATAAACTAATTTTTTAGCAAAGTATAGTTTCATTACGAACGAAAAAGTTCTTAAATAATATACGTATAATATTACTATTTGCGTGTGTCGGTGCGGCCTATAAAGGGAACATGTTGGGTATGTAATAACAGAAACAAAAATGTGACAAAGTTGACTAGGCAATATTCCTCTGTATGTGTAACACTGTAATACTCTCCTCAGTCGCATATTTCGGAGCGGCAACGCTGTTAACGTGTCGCCGCTTTGTATTCTTTTGGTGAACTTTTTGCTGGATTAATTTGTCTGCGTATTCAAATTACAAATTATGAGATAAAAGGATTTTTACACAGCCAAAATCCATTTAATTCCAGGGACAGAATCTAATTGTAAATGTGAAATCCACGCGTGAACTTCCTTTTTCCCGATCGGGTATCGTAAACTCAATATAAATTGTATAAGGTTGATAAAGGGTGACATTTTCTAAAGTTACGGCATTTTCGTACTGATTCAATCTTCTTTTTCTATTTGGTTCGTCTCAAGCATATCGCGCCATCACCCCTACTCTATGCAATGTCGATTTATTTACAGGTATTTTTAAATCCTGACAACAATAGAACATAAAATGCGTGGAAACAAATCATAGTCTGCTAATGACACTAATGCTTTTGTCTTCCTAGATTTCGTAAGTAACAAGGACAGTGTTAAGTTCTATAAAGTATTCATACTTAGCCATTGTTATTGAATTAAAATAATAAATAATGTCCTTGTAATTTTATTTCACTATTCACATACAGTTTTAGTGAATCAATGAATCGATTTTGGTTTTTTAAGCATCTTCAGGGCGTATTATGTACCTACTGGTTTGCTTTTTAAATAAATCAGTTTACGTGATACTTCCTGAAGATGCTTCAAAAAGAAAAATCGGTTGATTGGATCACCGAAACTATTTGTATATGTGTAGTAAAATCATAAGTGCAATAATTAGTACATAGGTATTTTTACCTAATCACAATGAAATTTCACTGAGGACCGACGAATGGAAGTTAAAAACTTCATCGCTCTTCATCGCTGTGTTTTGGCTGAGCCATGATGGATGAAAGAAGATGGATAACATTTCATAAAATATTGGGCCTATGTTTAACGAAATCAAAATAATGTTATTAAATAGCTTATATAATATATTATCATAATAATATCACTAACCATTGGTGACAAACTGCAACGTGGGAAATTAGTTTAAATATAGCTTGTAATTAATGAGGTTGTAGACAGATTTGACAGTCGATTATTATAGCGTAACAAAACATCGGCTTGTCCCTTTATATTTCATAATTGTTTAACTGAACCAATGATCTTCGGTGTGGTGGCGAGGGTCTAAAATTTTAAGCGATATCAGAAAAAGAAAGTCGCAGTCACAGAAATTATCACACATTTAAAATATTGCATAATATGTATACTAATACGAATGAAACCAATGATTAAAAACATACGCTGAAGTTAATTAACCACGAAACCGAGTGCTTGTTAGCTGTCACATTTCTCAAATCACCATGACAATGAACTACTTCCGTATTCCAAAGATACAATTGAATGAAGAGCAGTAAATCAATTCCTTAATGCAAATCGATATAGATTTATTTTTTAACCCCCGACGCAAAACGAGGGGTGTTATAAATTTCAGGTGTGTATCTGTGGATCTGTGTATCTGTGTATGTGTGTATCTGTGTGTCTGTCCATGGCATCGTGGAGCCCTGGCGGATGGTCCGATTTGATTGCGGTTTTTTTTAATTGAAAGCCCTGTTTTGCGAGATGGTTCTTAGCTAAGATTCAATAGAATCTGTTCAGCCGTTTCAAGATAACCAGCTCTTTTCAAATTGATGAATGGAATTAAATAAGTTGTAAATGCTTTATCAATACTAAATTTTGTGTTCTGTTACTTTATTGATATTGCAATTACATGGTAACATTGAGCTAATACTTTGAGATTCTCATTCGAAGATCATCAGCGTCTATTTAACTGGCAATTTTCGTATTTAAATTACAGATTTTCTAAATATTGCAAGACACTTCTTAACGACTTTCTGATATCCGTTAGTACAAAAACTTGATAGACTTGTGAAGGATATGCAAATACTATGGTACCATCCAACTGAGCTCGTGATGTAGCCTGGATGTAGGGACTGGAACTGTCTGATGCAGAGCTTTAACAAGACAATCTTGCTTAGAATAAGTTTGGCTGCTATAAATACTTAGTTTGATTAGTGCTCAAGATGACGAGGATTTGAAGATGGAGCTGATAAAGTGCTACCGAAACTCACGCGTAGAATGTAGAAAGAGATAAGATAGTCAAGTTCGAACTCGATGGATTTTTACGGTGTTTACTTTCCATTAAATATAATGTTGAAGAACTATATTATACATGGAGCCGTAAGAGTGTTATTGTAACTCACAGATAGAAATTGCTAATATAGTAGAGTTTGGAGTCATTTCATTTGTTACAGTAAGATCTTTCTCATGATGACATGACTCTGAAGATTGAGCCGAAAAAGTGACATTGGAACTTCAAGAATCCAGATTCAAAGTTCAACTACAATGAACTCCTAAACTAAACGAGGTAAAGTTTTTGAATTAGCACTTAATTGTCTTGTATTGGCAAATATCTTAGTGCTAGATAATTTTCAGGATCTGATGATGGAACTAAAAGATAACCAGAGAACTCCTAAACTAAATAAGATAAACTAATCGAAATTGGACTCATTTGTTCTGTTTGGACAAATACTCTAGTGCTAGACGATTTCCAGAGTCTCATGATAAAGCTGGAAATATTTTATGGGAACCTTGGAATAAAATTAGGAACACCATCGAATTTGAGGTAGTTTGTATCGTTGTTTCAAGGACTTTGGAGCGGAATGGCTTCCAGTGCCTGATGATAGAGCTGAAGGATGTAACCAAGAACTCCTACACTAAACTAGGTTAACCCATTAAGTGGGGAAAAAATTCAATTTGTTTTTGCAAACAATTTGGTGCTAGACGATTTTTAGTATCTGATGATGGAATTGGAACGTAGTCATGGGAACTTCTAAACCAAACAAGATAAATCTATCGAATTTCGGATCTTTGTTGTGTTTTAACAAACATCCTTGTACTAGACGATTTCTGGGGTCTTATAATCGAGGTCATGGGAATTTTGAAATAAAATGGAGTAAATTTTTACAAGTATTTTGAAGCACGTTCACTGCCTGATAATAGAACTGGAAAAAGTCTATAAGAACTTATAAGCAAATCCAAACAAACTCATTGAGTGTGGGCTGCTTGGGTTTGTTTTGACATAGGCTTTGGTGCTGGATAATTTTTAGGATCTGATGGTGAAACTAGAAGTTGACCAAGATAATTTTTGAACTAAACAAGATAAAATCATTGAGCCCCGTGTTGGTCCGAGCTCCTTTGAAGAATAGGCCAACTGTCGTTCTGTCACGCAGGTCGTAAAAGGCGACCGATTAGCTATGCGAGTGACTACCATCCTGTCTACTAGGTGATAGAGTTCTGCACTATCTCGACCGGGTCTGGTACCACCACCTTACCTATTCCTGCCACAATAGCGTCAGTGCTTGTCACTGTCGTGTTCTGGTTTGGTGGGTAAGGTAGCCGGTAAACTTATGCATGTGACATTAGATCTCGCCACAAGATAGCAAAGCACAATTAACATCTTTGGTGTCTACAGGCGATGGTTGACTCTTTCCATCAGGATACCTATCAGCTTGTTTGCTAACTTACGATATAAAAAAAACAAGAGCTTAGATTCATTTGTTCTGTTTTGACAAATACTTAATGCTAGATGCTTCCAGGGCCTTATAATGAAGCAGGAAGGAGAAAGTCTTTGGAGCAGAATGGCTTCTGGTGTCAGATGATAGTGGAAAGAAGTCCATGAGGAATCCTAATCTAACCCAGAAAAACCCATTGAGTGTGGGTTGCTTCGGTTTTTTTAGCATATTTTTTGGTTCTAGATGATTTTTTGAATTTAATAATGGAAATTGAAGGTGGCTATGGGAACCTTTGAAATAAACTAGTTAAACCTATCGAGTTTGGACTCATTTCTTCTATTTTGAGAGTTACCCTGGTGTTAGATAATTTCTGTGGTCTTATGATAAAGCAGGCGATTTGGGGTTCATTTGGTTCGTTCTAAGAAGGAATTTGGAACAGAATGACTTCCAGTTTCTCAAGATAAAACTGAAAGAAGTCCATGAAATCTCGTTTAAACCAGACGGACCTATCGAGTATGGGTTAATTGGGTTTGTTTTGGTATACTGTTTGGTGCTGATTTTAAGAATCTATTGATGTAACTTGAAGGTGGCTATAGGGTCTTTTAAACTAAACAAGACAAACTCAACGCGTTTGAACTTATTTGTTCTGTTTTGACAAATAATCTGGTGTTAGATTATTTTCAAGCTCTTACTATACAGTGAGAGAAGGTCATGGAAACGAAACGAACGAACGAATGAAAATTGAGAAGCACCATCGATTTTGACCCCGTTTGAATCGTTCTTTTTTCTGTTTTCCAGTGTCTGATAATAAAGCTGGAAGAGGTCCATTATAACTTTTAACCTAATTATTAATTTTATTTAATTTTAAGCTAATTAAAACCCATCGAATGTTGGCTAATTCGGTTTATTTTGGCAAATATTTAGGTGCCGGATGTTTTCTAAGATAAAATAATGATGGAACTGAAAGGTGACCATCGAAAATTGGGCTGATATCGTTGGCTTTTATTTATAGGAGATTTGCAGGGTTTGATAATATAAATAGAAAGTGGCCGTGGAACTCCTGATATAAACAAAATAAGTCCATTGAGTGTGGTCTCATTTGTTATATTTTACACACACTCTGTATCAAAATGATTTCCAGGACTACATAGTGGAGCTGGAGGCCATGGGACCTTTGCAATAAAATAACTCAAGCTCATTGAGTAAGAAACCATGACAACCTTAACCTGATATCGATATCTTAATTGAAATTGATTCATATTTTTTCTCCTTGCTAAACTTCGAATTAAGTCAAAAAAACCCCTCTATTTTGGGTTGATATTTTAAAAAATTTTTAAAAATAGCTTGTTACGATATGATTCTATAAAAATACCATCACTCCTATATCCCAAAAAGGTAGTCGAATGTACAACCTGTACACACACACACACACTCACACACACACACACACACACACACACACACACACACACACACACACAATTAGCCAACGGCATTATTCAATGATGTGAAAATTCGACAGGTACATATTCAGTGTAGGATTATGTCCTAGTACATCATACCAAAGGCAGTACCGCTAAACTATAGACCATGAGGTGACGAACGAAATAATTGTGTTTGTGATAAGAAATATCCACCTGCAAGTGAATTACTATTTTTCCAGATTATCTTAATGTGCATTTGCACATAGAGCTGCCAGAATGACGGTGATCGAAGTAACGTTATAGTTGTGAAGGTTCATGACGTCACACGAGGATGGAAAAGGGAAAATCTTCCTAGCTCGGGAAGGTGTCTTGGGACCGAAACCCATCTGAGAAGCGTTAAAACTTATATAATAGGTATAGTGTTACAAAACAAATAATTGTTATTTAGAATTTGCTTGAGTTTTATGTATAGTAGCGTTGAATATTGCTGACTGATTCGATCTCATCAAGCCAGTGAAACGATTGTGCCTTAACTGCTCAAGTCTGCGGTGGGTCGAGACAAGAAGAATATGCACCGTCCTAGATGAGTTATTTTAATGAATAAATAAATATTCACGGGACAAATTAAACTTACTGATCTAACCTCAAAATAAGCAAATTATTTTGCTTGTGTTATAGGTGTTAGTCAACGATAAGTACTAATACATAGAAGTACATATATAAATACTAGAATTATTTGATAAACACCAAACCCGGGAATACAAACATTTGTGCTCATCACACAAATGCTTGTCCCCGTCGGGGATCGAACCCGAGCCCCGTCGCTCGCGTAGTCAGGGTCGCTAATCACTCACCACACTCGACCAATCGAAAATTGCCAGTTTGTACGAGTACATGTCACTAATGTTCGCAGTAAGTCGGAACGATCGGTACATACATACTTATGAGTATTGTACATCTTCAAGTATCTATATCCATACTAATATTATAAATGCGAAAGTCTGTCTGTCTGCCTGTCTGTTTGTCTGTACGTTACGCTTTCACGGCTAAACCGCTGGACTGATTTTCATGAAATTTATGGAAGTAGTTGAAGAGCTGGGGTCAAACATAGGCTAATTTTTATTTCAAAAATCAACCCTCAAAGGGGATGAAATTTGTATGAAAACATATCTTGACGACATGTTAATCTACTCGCGGGCAAAGCTGCCGGGTCAACTAGTATTTTATAAAAGAAACTGAAATGGAGGCACGCTTATATTGTAGAAGTCCTAAATCACCGTTCTTATAATCAAAACAAATCACAATTTTAATATAACCTAAAACAAGACAAACTTTCCTTTCAAAACAACAAAAGTGCGCATTAAAATAACAGTTACAAAATGATGCATCCATGGTACGGCCCGTCCTTTTTGTATTTTGTTGTATATTTTCCCCTCTCTATGAAGAAGTCATAAATCACGTGGATGTAAATCTGTAGCCTCCAGTAGCGGATGAGTGACGCGCCATTATCGCTTTTCGTCGGGCCACCGCCACATCGGCCTAAAACTTAGGCACTTCTCTGGAAACTTCTACAGTTCAACCATACTTTTAATGTCCTAGCTCACATTCTTTCATCATTCTATTTTCAAATGGCTTAGGTACCATTTTATAGTTTTTAATTTTGTAGGGGATTAGAAAATTTTAAGAATATAATTTTGTCAACACTAAATTAACTTCTCAAACTGCTGTTACTTTTTAAAAACTTAAAGCGAGGATTTTTAATACGAGTGGGTTTTAAACTGGGGCAAAAGGTCTTACCTTTAGGCCAGACAACGCTTTAGCAACTAAGCTACTTGCCGCTGTTTGAATGAGGGGAAATTCATTTTTACTTCGATCATAATCTGTCGGTAATCGAACCCGAGGTCCATCGATTCGTAGTTAAGTTCGCTAACCACTCGAGAAAAGGGGCGATGAATCAACATTTAGAATATAAATTAATACTTTCGTTTTTATTATATACTAGCCGTTGCCCGCGACTTCGTCCGCGCGGACTTCGTTTGCTCCGCACAGCTCCTCCCCCGTAGGTGATAGCGTGATAATTATATGTAGCCTATATGTTGACCCGACCTGTTAGTAACATTCATGCATAATTTGAAATAAATCCATGATAATACTTTTTGAGTTTACCCCGGATATACACACAGACAAACAGACAAAAATTCTAAAAACTATATTTTTGGCTTCGATGTCGATTGTAGATCACGCCCCAAGTATTCTTAAAAAAATATATTAAATGTACAGTTTTAGCTTTCCTACGATTTTATTACATGTATAGATATGTTTAGATGTGCTTAGCACCGATTCCATGTCAGAGAAAATTTAAAAACATTTTAAGCAAAGGTAATTTAATTTAGTGTTTATTAGACTAAACAATAATAACTTTTGCCCTGATGATGCGATAAAACGCGAAACCGGTTGGTTTTAATAAATAAAAAGTCAAGTAAAACAGTACAAGTGCTTTTAATACGATGTAAATATAAGGTAACATGGAGTTTTACCAAGTGCCGACGATATTCAGTGTTCAAATGTCATTACTACACTTGTGACTACTAGGTAGTAGAGATTTTTTTTCACGCAACGTTTTTGCATGAATTTGCTATCACCGACTAACCTTTATAGTCGTTTGTCACATTGGGAGAGTAAGGTTGTAAACCTTATAAACGTGTATGTGTACGCATCTGAGGATATGGGTGTTATTGTACTTACTAAAGTAAAACTTTATTTGGTGCGACTTGAGAGTAATTTAATTTTTTTCCGCTATTTAAAACCAGAATGCTGTGAGTGATGTTTTATTACATATTATAGTAAAACACATAGTAAATTTTAATTTTATTTACAAGCTTATATCAATATGATCTGACTTAACCTTCAATTTATTTTTTGTAATATTATCTACTAGTTGTACCCTGCAGTAGTCCGGTGTATTAAGATCGGTCAAGCCGCTCTCGTGACATAACCAGACATACAGACATATAGACAAACAGACAAGAATTGACAAAATGATAAAATTTTTATCAGTGAGTCATACAACAAATATTCATCCCAAATTCTGACAAAAAATTGAATATACAGACATACTTTATAGATTTACATAGTATATATACACAAACTAGCGATCCCCGGCTAGGCACGGCTAGGCCCGGGTGCTAAGTTCACGAAAATATATTTATACGACAATTTTTTGAAATTTTTTAATATACTATATACCTACTAATAGTTTACTAAATTTTATAAATATAAACCTTCCTCTTAAATCACTCTGTCTTTTGATGAAAACCGTTTTAAAACCCCTTGCGTTATTTAAAAGATATAAGTGACCTTATAGCGATAGCTGCTTGGTTTTATACTATGTAAATCACATGACGTAAACCTTTGTCTTGTCTTGATACACTGTCTATTGATGTATTTAAATTCGTGCGTAATGTAAAAGATATAAGCAAAGATACAGCGAAAGCGACTTTGTTTTATACTATTCATAAAGAAGATACATATAAATAAAAATAATTGTGTGTGTCAGCTCCGACGCACGACTGGAGTTTACTCCTTAAGTACGATTGTCAAAACAGACGCAAAAAAAACGCACGATCTAGCTGCACTGCTCACACCAAATTAGAAAGTTGCGCACCAAAAACGTAACGAGATCATTCGTTCAGTAGATTTTACTCCTCACATTTTTCTCATACCGGGCGCCTTATATCAAAAAACCAATTCTTAAGGTGTAAACTTTAATAATATAAATAAATCAAATAAAATTAGTGTAACAAAAATGTTACACTAATGTGGCACCACTCCCGTGCCTTGGATAAGCATGTAAAGCAGGTCCTGATTATACAGTTTGTAAAAAAACCCTGTCCGATCCGAAAGATGTATATAGGTAGGTCAATTACATTGTCAAAAAATAATATAATTCTTTTTATTAAAATAAAAAAAAAACCGTATTTTAAAGTGCTTTAGTACTAAACTTGAGCAACTTCCCCTTAAATCAAGCAAATATTTTAAAAATCTATCTATCAATATGCATAAAATAATGGCACAAATATTATTGTATTAAGCTACCAAATAATGCCTTTAATGATCGGACGGGGTTTTTTATACACTGTATATTATATTATAAATAGCTGTTGATAATCGCTATCAGGTCGGTAAAATGTGGCGATAACAATGACCACTCATCTCTCCAACCGACATATCGCTGAATCGTGGCGAAAGTCTTAAAGACGTTCGGTTTACTCTGCCTACTCTGCAAGGGAACCGGTCGTGATGATACTTGCTTACTTACTAAGTTCTAGAAAACATTCGAATTTGTATGATTCAAACACATTTTGTATGTTATATTATTAGGTTCCATGTTTTAAATACACAGAGAAAGAGGCTATCATGATAAAATTGCATTTGCATGCTTCATGCAAGTATATTTTCATTCTATTTGCTTTTGTATTCCGTAAGGAATAAGATTGTTGGAATTGTTTCATGGTAAGCAAAGTTTATTCGTACATTCGACTAAGTCCTGTAAATTACATGCGATGTTTCGCACTGAGGTATATTAACGCATAAGCTAAAGTGTATCATAGCTTACTTACCAGCATATCTATATATATATTAATACGTGAGGGAAAACTTTGGACCTCTTTTTTAGACAATTTCGCGAACGGTAGAATACGAAATTAGGCAAAGTTAAAGTTTACAATGCGGAGGACTGCAGAAACCTAATATTTTACAATAAAATGCATTAGAAATACATTAAATTAATAAAAGTAAACATTACACACACTACATTAATGTGACATACATGACAATATACACACATGTATACGATGCTATTTTCTTTACGGCTAAAGCCAGTTGTCCAACATAAAAAAGAATTTTATTGTTTATTCTATGGTCGAATTTCGGCCACAGCCTAGTAAAGTATAAACCGAAAAAAGTAGGTAGGAAAAATTGTGAAACAGTAGGTACAAGACTATGTCATATACTAAGCTAAAGTATATAATACCTTACCTACCAGCATATAAACCGAAAAAAGTTTGAGAATGCAATATTTTTATATAACATACACTTGTACTGTTCACAATATTGGAACGAAGTTCCTTACGGCAGGCTTGGAGGGGATAGGGATTTTGCTGTTCGACCGAACTGAAAAAAATGTGATAGTAAAACCGTAAGAAAAAATCCGTGGAAAAAAGTGCGTGGAATAAAACCGTTAAATGAGACGTGCGCAGGGGCGACAGTCGCATACACAAGCGAGTAGTGCCGTTTAGCCGAAGGAACTTCGTTCCTACCTGGTGTCCCACGACACCACATCATTTTTTAGTTTTCTTTGTTTTTTTTTTGTTTTTGTTTTAAACAAGTTTATTGTGAAACAGTACGAGAGTATTTCACATATAAAAATATTGCATTAAAATGGAGTTTTTCCGTACCCTGATCAAAAATTATTTGAGAATCGTTGTTAGTTCGACCTTATAGAACTTTGTTTCATACATGTAGCTATTTTCCATAGCCTGCTGCGTAATCTCATGGGAATAATGCGTTTTTCTGAGATAAAAGTAGTATTTATATTAAATTTGGATATAGATTTTGCATAAACTAAAATTAAATCAATTTTCATTCAGCCGTTTCTGCGTGAATGCCGCTGTAATATTAAAGTGTCTGCTATCTTGTTATATAAAAAGACATTCCATCTATCAATGAAATCCAATATATTCTGCACTCTTTGTCGACGGCGCTTGATGAAATTCCACACTCCCAAAAACACACACACACAACAAAAATAGATTTTGTTTTTTTTTTTAAGTTAAGTATAAGTTGTAATTGTCCCGGTGATTCTTATTGAAGGCGGTGAGATAATAACAAATATCAATTAATTGTCAAATAGTACTAACGTAACGTATTTCTATACTACTAAATCACTAAAATCTCTTATATATAATAACAAACAAGAAATATCTAAGGAGTCAAGAAGTGGTGTGTAGCAATGAGCATGTGAGAGTTGCAATGCGATGTACATTGGCCAAACCGGAAGGTCGTTTTGGCGCTTGGTCGGTCGGTCGGTTGGTCGTTTTGGAAGTTGGCGCTCGGGCAAGGGTGATTCTATCTTTGCGCAACACCTTAAAAAAGAAGGTCATACTTTTGATAGTACAAAAAATTTAAGAATACTACATTTCTGCAGCAAAGGTAGAAGGCTCAATGCCTTAGAAGAGCTTGAAATTAATCGACACAAAGGTGAACAAAGACTCTTAAATGACCAAACGGAGCTCAATACTTCTCCTTTTTTTTAAAGGGTTTACTTTTTAATATTTGTATAAGCACAAATATGTTCTAAAAGTAAAAATAATTATTAATTATAACGTAATGCAATGTAATAAATTTTTTTAATGCAATTTCAATTTGACATTTTCGATAATTATTCTGTTTTATTGTTATTACTTTAGTTAAAATATTTTAATTTATATTATTAATTTGACATTTAAACATTTTTCATTTTTATTTACTTAGTGATAATTAATTTTACTCATCTTTAACATAAATAACTGTGTAATAGATAATAGGTGTGTTAATCTATTTTTATTTTATTTTATTTTGTTTTACTTGACATTATTTATATAGCATAATTAATTATTTAATTTACATTTGTATCCATATGTATAGTTATAAATTAGTGCAATATAATTGTAAATTAAAATTTCCCACATTTTTGGGCAAATTGATAAGGCTGACAACACCTGTGAGCGATATTTAAGCTTACCCTTTTAAAATCAATATTTACGTTTGTTTATATTCCACAACAGTCAATAATAATCAGTTAAGTATATTACATCCTGAAGATGCTTTAAAAAGTGAAACCGGTCGAGTAGTATAATAAAAAATTGTGTAAAAGTGAAATTTATGTACAAGTGGAATAGTAAAAGTGTCTAATAACAATGGAATTTCACCAAGTGCCGACGATGGAAAGTAAAGAATATAGTACTAACGTACTTTACGTACAGTGACCCGCTGTGAAACAACTTGTTCTTCCGGGTATCATATGTGCTATTTTAAGTCATTATCCACTTGTACGCCAAATTTCATCCAAATCGGTCAAGCCGTTTTTGCGTGATTGAGTAACAAACATCCATACATTTTCTTACATTACCGCCCCGTTGGTGGAGTGGTGACCCTGACTACGCAATCAACGGGGCTCGGGTTCGATCCCCGACAGGGATCTGTGTAATGAGCATAAATGTTTGTATTTCCGGATTTGGGTGTTTATTATGTATGTAAAAGTATTTATATATGTATTTTTATGTATTAGTATCGTTGACTAACACCCATAACACAAGCAAATAATTTGCTTACTTTGGGGTTAGATCAGTAAGTGTCATTTGTCCCGTGAATATTTATTTATTATTTATACATCCAAACATCCAAATTTTTGCATTTATAATATTAGCTGAAATTGCAATTCCTTCATTATAAAAGTTGTTTGTAAATTCCAAGGGATCAATTTATTTTTCCGGGATTAAAAAGTATCGTATATGCTATTTCAGGTCACCTACCTACCTATCCTACCTATCTAGCTGTGCGCCAGATTTACTTACTTTTATTTTTTAATTTGTCAAATTAATTTTGTCTATTAGTACATATGTACCTATTCGATTTTTTACCATTATTTTGATATAGGTAATTGAATTTTACAAGTTTCATGCATACTGATTGTGATTTAAATTTTACATCACTAAATTTTGTTTTATTAATTTTGAAATTAAATTTATACCAGTTATAAATTATATATAACATTTGCTTCTATATTTACTTAATTTTTCTATGTTATTTTCAAAATATTTAAGTATAAGTCATTTCTGTAGACAAAGAATTCTCGTTAGTTGACTTTATTTTTTTGTATGTATTTTATGACTATTGTGTAACTTGTCATGTATATTTTTGCTTATAAATGACGTCAATAAGTGTTTCTATGTGTACCTACGTCGAATAATATATTATTTGAATTTGAATTTAATTCGAATTTATCTGAATTGGTCATGTTGTTTTTGCGTGATTGAGTAACAAACATCTTTACATCCAAACAACCAAACTTTTCTCATTTATAATACTAGCTGCCACCTTACGGTCGCTTTGTTATAAAAGTACTAGCTGCAGCGTCTAGCCCGCTGCATTATAAACGTTTTTGGTGAATCCCGTGGGAGAACCCAATTTTCCGAGATAAAAAGTAGCCTATGTACTATTCCAGGTCATCATCTACTTGTGTGCTAAATTTTATTCAAATCCGTTCAGTAGTTTTTACGTGATTGAGTAACAAACATCCTAAATTTCGCATTTATAATATTACTATCTGCAGCGTGCAGCCCGCTGCATTATAAAAGTTTTTGGCAAACCCCGTGAGAGCACCCAATTTCCCGGGATAAAAAGTAGCCTATGTACTATTCCAGGTCATCATCTACTTGTGTGCTAAATTTTATTCAAATCCGTTCAGTAGTTTTTGCGTGATTGAGTATCAAACATTCATCCAAACATCCATCCAAACTTTCGCATTTATAATATTAATATAGATTATTGATATAAATTTAGCAAATTTCATGCAATAGTGTAGTTAATTATAGAATGCATTAAATGAAATTTATGCTATACATCAAAGTTGTGAACTTTGTCTATTTAAAAGTATCCTAGTTTAGCAATCATTTTCATAAAGTTTATAAAAAGCGATCATAACTACCCTCAAAGGAATTGGAATATCATGACATTCCATTTCTAGAATTCTATATCACATTTATCTTACAAAATAATGGAACGTCAGACGAGAGGCCGATTTTTGTTTGGTAAGTAGTCGTAATAAGCCAACACGTCTCCTTTGTACTCGCATCCATTACTCAACTTACACGAAGATTCCATCCATCCGTCAGTGTTAGTATGATCTGAAATGTCAAAAAAATAAATGAAGATAAATTTAAAATAACAAATGTAAAAAAACCTGACGTTGATTTGGATCTCTTCTGGGAATATGTCATTGCTCACCCACAAGGCAGTTTACCTACAACTTCATATGAATAAAGCCAACATTAATTCTGTCACTATATAAATATAAAATCCCTTTAAATAATATATCATCAGCCATTCAGCCAGGCAGTTCGTAAGAGGCGAACGATGGCTATACGCATCACTACTAGAGGTGTGGTGTATTGTTCAAATAAAGTATTTTATGATACCGCGTTATAGACTAGAAACTATATTTTTCTTGTTTTACATTGAGTATACATAGCGCGCTATTTGATAACGCTGCGCGTTATATTAACCACCACAACTCTAGGCACTACCTTCGTGAAAACCAGTTGGTAGAGTTCCGCAACGTCTTCTTATCTATCCGCCTCTATTCCGATTTCCAGCCGCAATAGCGTCAATACATTGATAATTTTGTGGAAGAAATAGGATGGATTTCATTTAGAAATTGACAATTACATGAGACAATGACAATTACAATATACATGTGGCTTTGCTATCCCGCTACAAGAATAGCAACACTCAATTAACATCTTTCTTTTTCTTGTTCCATCAAGAGAGCCTTTGCTATACAATGTTATGATAAAAAACTAGGTAGTCCTTAGGAATACCTCGTATTTGTTACCACCACTTTACCTATTTCTGTCGTAATAACGTCAATGGTTGTCACTGTTATGATCCGGTTTGGAAGGTAAGATAGCCGATAAACTTATACATGCACAATCCCGTCACACGGACAGAAATGAACTATTAACTTCGTTGGATCTTAGACGGCGGTTATCTCTTTCCACCAAGAGAAACATCTGCTTTTTTTTAAAGGGCAATGGGCCCACCTCTCGTTCCCACCACTGTAACTTCTGTAAACCAGAATCAACAGCGGCAACCGTCCTGATAACCTCTGAGTTGCGAGCTCAGGGTGCCCTGGGGAAAAGCTAAGCTGTCTTGGATCCCGCAACGAAATTAATCAGAAGTATATAGGAGGAGTAGGAAAACATCTGCTTGTTTGCCATAATATTATGATATAAATAAAATAAATCAAGAGCACTAGGATCTAAAGTGGGAATGGCCGATCCAATACCAATAAGTCCTAATTGCACATTTACGAGAAAAAACCTCTTTAGAATAATATAGTCTACTACTACGGAAACGACAACCCGAAGTTTGTTTGAAAATTGTTTTTCGTTCGAAGTCCTTGAAAATACTTGAGTTTGGTAATTCTCGACCTACGCTTGTTTACTTGACTGGAAATAGTTTAGAATACCCAATTTCGAAGCGGTAATAATATGTACTATGCCTAATGCGACCATGCGTCCTGTTTTCAACGAGACTCCCGATTTCAACTACTTTGTCGCGGTGACCACGATACACCGGTTTATCGATTGGTGAAATGGTTGGTGATCCCCGTCGCCGCATTTTATCAATCTCATAACTAGCGATAACCGAAACTGCCGGCTTTATGTACTCATCCGCACGAGAGTGATACACCACCCGCCAGACTCCGAGCTGCTACTGAGATGTTGGATTTTTAAGAAAAACCCCAAAAAAACCTCAATAACACTTCTCCGATCCGGAAATCGAACTCAAAACTTTATGGTCTTAGCTGAATAAGTTAATCCCT
Organism: Apodemia mormo; assembly: GCA_036924255.1. Taxonomy (NCBI): domain Eukaryota; kingdom Metazoa; phylum Arthropoda; class Insecta; order Lepidoptera; family Riodinidae; genus Apodemia; species Apodemia mormo. The sequence continues at coordinate 17,749,361 of JAUPFN010000003.1, read as the reverse complement.
AGACCAAGAGGCAGTCAGTTATAAATTGTATACCAATCTGTCGGAAATTTCATACGTCGTTGAATGAGTTCGGTCAGGCATGAGCCTAACACAAAAATCGTAGTAAAAATATATAATTTTCAATAAGGGAACCAATTATTTCAAATTCATCCAAACTTGGTAGATCTAACTTAAACCTGATATATAATTTTGGTTCTGCTTATGGAAGTAGATACAATACAACAGATATTAGTGCCATTATTTATAGCTTAAAATTTGATGTGTCCCGTTTTAAGATATAAACAATATGGTCAGTTTAACTATGCTATAATTTACGTCTTAAATAAAATTACTAATATAGTGTGGATTCAACTAATAACAGTTTTAAATCGATCAAATATAAATTCGTAATTTCTCCACCGATTCACGTACTCATCATTAATCGCGCAGTCATGCATAGCACTGAATAAAAGTTTTAAAAAACTCCTACACATTTTTTATCATATCACCACTTTCCTTCCTCATGTGCATCATATGCAGAGTAAAATATGAAAAGACCTGATGACTTTCGAATAGGAATCCTACAGTCTCAGGTTAAAGTTACCATGTCATTGCAATACATGTATCATTGAAATAACAGAACACCAAGTTTCGTATCTATCAAGCCCGTACCAATTGCTTAATTCCTTTCAAGTAGAAAAGAACTGATAACTTTGAAACGGTTGAACCGATCTTGATAAAACATGTCAATAAAAAAACCAATTTTCAAATAAAAACCACATCTATATCGGTTGCTGTTTTTTATTTAAAAGTTACAGTGACACAGACAGACACGCACACACACACACACATGTACATTGTGGTAAAAGTTATAACACCACTTTTCATGGTTAAAAAAATAAGTTGTCTCAATCTAGTTATGCTTTAATATTTCGTTAAATTAAGCGAAACAATTTAAGTCTATTATAAAGCTTAGCTTTAGTATACAGGCGATCTATATTGTATATTTGTATGCAGTTTAATATCTTAGAATTGATTGTACAGCGTGACTGGTAAAAGATTGTACAAATTGTGAATAGGGTATATACGGGTTTATACCCTTCGTATTCAGTACTTGATTGTGATGCCGAATATAAAAATATTGGTAAAGTGAGGATATTAGGAAAGTCACCTCAAAATTAGCATTAAAATTATATTTCGATGTGTGATGAGTGATAACTTGTTCTTTGCTCATAGTTGTATGATGATTTTAATCATATGTATTAATAAATATATGTATGAATATAATGTATGTATGTATATATTTATGTATATGTATTTAGTATAAAGATATGTATATGTATGTCTTACTTATCTATGTTGTATGTATAAATGTATTATGTATGTATGTAGTATGTATATATTTTTGTTTTGTTTGTTGTATGTGTAATTCTTAAAATTTTTAAGTTAGTTTGTTATTTTATCTCTTCTGATTTGTTTTTACAAGTTAAGATTACTTTATTCTTAAGTAAATTAAGATGCACCACCTCCATCACTTATGTTTCTGTTTTGCACGAGGTTGGCTAGGATAGAATGCCCTTAGGCGTTAAGTTTAACCTATGTACGTTTTTGTTGTGCATGAATATAAATAAATAATAAATAAATAAAGTGCGCTCAGGCCACGCGCAGGGTTCCAAAATTGCCCATCACAATAAATAATGTGGACAAAGAAGACGGCTTTTATTGTTTCATACTATGAACATTTAAGCTATTTAACCTTAACAACGGATATATTCGCACCACAGGTTCACAGCCTATAAAATCTTCTCCAAGTACATTTTATAAGTTGGTGGACTATTACTCAAAAACTTGTAATGCCTTCTAAGCCGTGATAGCTTTCCTTTTAAATTCATTGTATTTACTACTACTGTGAACTTTTTCCCACTGCTATTTTCCCACTACTAAAGTTACCGTTTAATTAGCAGAGATACGTATCCAACGATACTTCACATTATGGGGTACACGAGAAAAAAATAACATCCAATGACAATAGTAAATATCCAATAACAACAATAACAATAATTTATGTGTAGAGGAGCTAACCTAAAAAAGCTATTTATCAAGATTTTATGTTACAACTTTGTTGCCATGACTGATATGCCAAACTCAGCTTTCTAGTACTAAGGATCTCTGTGCTAGACTGCAGACGAACGGACGGATAGACGGGCGGACAAAGCGAAAAGTTCCTAGTTTCATTCGGAACCCTAAAAATAGGTACTTAAAATTTGACCTACTTATCCAATAAAAAAATCAAGTACGAACACCCGAAGTCCATTGTTTACAACAACGATTCGCGGACCTCAAGACTAGACTCGATAGCGGGGCAGTGTCACCCGCGTGGTGACTACACTTTTTGAATACTAGTTACTACACTAATTTTGTTGACTATGTAGTTACGGTATATTCATTTTTATTATTTTTTTATTCGTTACATATAATCATTAACCATCATGTCCTTCAACATGTACAGTCCTTTACCTGTCAAATCGTGTATGTGTTTTTTCACTGATCACGTGCTGAGGAAAACTTTAAAATTTCAACAAAATGAAATATTAATACGACTGGATTTGAACCAGCGACCTTGCTTTAAAGCCAGGCAAAACTCTGACCACTGAGCTGCATATCGGTGATTCAAGGTAACGAAATTTTTCTTTGCTTTGTAATCAATTCTGTCGTTTGTAATAATAATAATAATTCGTATATACTAGTATTGAAAAAAAATAACAAGTAGCTCATCGGTCTTACTACTGAGCTACGCGTTGTCTGGCTATAAAGCAAGGTTGCTGGTTTAAATCCAGTATTGTCATAATTTTTCTTTTGTAAAAGTATCATCACGCCTATTTCCCTTGCAGGAAAGGCAGAATAGTCCGAAATACTTTGCAGTTTACCACGATTAACCGGTTTGTCGGTTGGCGAGATGAGTGGTCATCCCCATCGCTACATTTTTCCGATCTGATAACGATTACCGACTATTTTTTAGTGATAACCTGGACCGACGGCTTCACGTGCTCATCTGAAACACGGGAACGGTTACACACATCCGCCAGACTCCTAACACTTTTTCCATACCTAAAGATCGTACGCCGGACCACATAATCTGATTCGAATAAGCTGTCTGCTAGACCACCTATTTCCCCGTGTTTATCCCGAGCTTCTTTGAAGAATAGGCCAACTGCCGTTTTGCCAGGCAGGTCGTAAAAGGCGACCGAATGTCTATACGAGTTACTAGCATCGTGGCCAGAAGGTGGTAGAGTTCTGCACTGTCTCGCCCGGGTCTGAGTCCACCGCCTTATCTATTCCTGCCGCAATAGCGTCAGTGCTTGTCACTATCGTGTTCCGGTTCAAAGGGAAAGGTAGCCGGTAAACTTATACATGTGGCATTAGACCTCGCCGCCAGATAGCAACGCACCATTAACACCTTTGGTGTCTATAGGCGATGGTTGACTCTTTCCATCAGAAGACGCATCTGCTTCTTTGCTATCTTATAATAAAAAAAACACGAAGATTTTAAGATTTTAAATGTCTTGACTAAATAATGTAATTTATTGTTTCAGATAACGCAACTACCCTCAACACTTTAAACAGGTAACTGTCATCTTGTTAAATTTCAACTACGTCTTTGGACAGCCACATAATCAACTTACGTATTTCATTTACATTTTAAAACTCGGAAAACTTAGTACAAAGTACCGTTCAAAAGTTATGAAGATTTCATCTAAACAAATTTCATGCTTCGCGCAAAATGTTTTCAGACTTTCACCTCACTAACTAAGTTATTAGTTACTACTTAATTGTCCAACAACGATTTACGTTACGCATACTTTGCTGGTTAATTAATGTAAGATCAATCAAAGTTTGTTGTCTAAACTTTGACCTAGATCGTCTGTTGGGGTTGGATAACTTATAAATATAGTAAAACACTCATAAATTTAAGACAGCAATGTAAGATGTACATTGATTAAATAAAAAAAAAGTTATTTAATTTACTAGGTATTTTACTAGGTGGTACAGTTCTACATAGTCTCGCCTAGGTCTGTTACCATCGACTTGCCATTCCTGTTACAAATAGCATCAGTGCTTGACAAGTCGTGATTGGGTTTGAGAGGTAAGGTAGCCGATAAACTTATGCATGTGGTATTAGACCTCGCCAAAAGATAGCAACGCACTATCAACATCTTTGGTGTCTATAATAATTTGCTAACTTTGGGGTTAGACCAGTAATTGTAATTTGTCCCGTGAATATTTATTCATAGGCGATGGTTGACTCTTCTCATCAGAAAACCCATCTGCATGTTTGCTGTCATATGTTATAAAAAATGTGTAGTTTCTTTTCACCCAACTGTATTTAAAAGAAAGATTATGTTTTCGAATATACATAAATACATCGTGTGTACGTATGTATTATTGTATGCAGTTATGTATGTATATTTCTTAAGCCCACCTCTGTAGCCTGAACGGTTTGCTCTCTTTCTATTTGAACTGAAGTCATAAATAAATTCATATGATAATTTTCTCTACTATTTATAACCTAATAACCATAACTGAAAATAATCTTAAACATTACTCAGTTTAGTATTGTTCAAATAAATTATTTTACGATAGCGCGCTATAGACTAAAAACTATATTTTTCTAGCGCGCTACGTTATATAATATATACTATATTATAACGTGTAACTGGAACACTGAACGCGCGAGCCGGCCAAGATAGCACATGAGTAGTCTTTGGAGATAGCGCGTGACTCATGATAACGTCATACAGCGAGCGATGACTGAGCGCTATAACGGTATAAACTATAACGCCTAGCGTCTACGGTCTAGCACGTTACTCGTTAGATCACGTAGTTCGTAACTTCGTAGGTTATAATGTTATGACTACGACCTACGCTAGACGCTAGGTATATAGCGTGGCGTTATCTCATAATGCCGAATGCGAATCTAAATAGTGTACGCTATACGTTGAGTATACATAGCGTGCTATAATTTAACGCTATGCGTTATATTAACCACCATTAACTCAGTTATACAAAAAGTTAAATAACAACCGTATCCCTGAACTAGTTCAACAATAGGTAGTTAATAGAATTTAATAAAATGTGTTAACTTATCAATAATTAGTTGACCCGCGTAACTTCACCCGAGAGTAGATTAACATATCGTCGATATATAGTTATTCATGCAAACTTATATAATATACTCCTTTATTAGTCTCTTAATGTTTGAGCCCAAATCTTCAACTATAACCGAAGACCTCATACAACTACTTCATCGGTAAAATTCCATATCAAAAATAGCACACAACAGCAAATAATTTCGTTTGAGTTAACATAAAAAGTAGTTCTTATAAACTGCTACATTTTGAGCCATATATAACAGGCGTTAACTTAACATTTAAATCACTCATCACACACGAGTTTTAAAAAGGTTCGTGTAAGCAGCACCTTAGTTAACGCCATAAAAAACCTCTAAATAGGACAGCCGCGTTGCGGAATGAAAGAAGATTTGCATGTCGACTCAGTTTTCATAACTACTAGTTTCATACAGCTATTAAAACAAGGCAAACTTTGTTCGAAACGACCTAACTTGACGATGAGTATGAAATTATTAAGATTTGTAACAAATTATATCAAAAGTTTAACCTAGTATTAGAAAGGCAGATATTAATAAATGTAATAAATTTGTTGGGTTAACCCTGAAGAATTCATTACCGTGGCTCTTTCGGGTTTTATTATGTTTCGTTTCAAATTGTATTGTTTGTCTTAAAATAATTATAATAAATTTTAACAGTAGAAAACTGTAGAGTTATGTATTAATTTGTTTATTTCAAATTAAATTTAAATATATAATGTTGTTATTAACCTCGTGGTCTAGGGGTTATTTGATTCGCCTTAGGTCCCGGGTTCGCTCCCCGAGTTGGGTCAAAGTGTGATTAAGATTTTTTTTCAAGATTTTTCTCAGCAATACCAGACTCACTAGCAGCTTTGAGTTATATGATGGTTTGTTAATGCCCTCGCATCTCACATGAGCATTTAACGTTGCAAATAAATATTATGTCGGTTTCAATAAAACGCGCGTTAAGCGCTGCGCTAGCGCTCGATGGCGGTAGTCAGCGCGCGTCAACGCGCGCTTTGAGATAATTGTTTTTTTATGTTCCCGACTCCCGTTTTCAGCGCGCACTTTCGACGCAGATATGTATTTTAATTTTTATCGGTTCATCGGGTTGTCCAGAAATTGTCCGAAATGGAAAACAAAACTTTTAATACGAAATTATTTATAGATGAAATAGGGAAACGTCCTGCGATATAGGACATGACAAGTGGAGATTATTCAGATAGGAATTTAAAGAGACGGGCTTGAAAAGAACTCATCCTCATATTCTATGAAGTATTATTTTTACAATTTAGGATACAGAATTATGTAATTTCTCAGGTAATTTCTCAGGCTTTCGGTCAGCCTGGTTGACAAAATTGGGTGGATCTAATAACTCCATCTTCTGTCACGTCATTTCAACCATCGGTATAATATCTCCGTTAAAACTGTTTCTATGTCCATCTTCGACAAATGTAAGAACTCTACTGAACCATGGGGGCCGCAGCAACGCGCGTTCAAAGCCTGTGAAGCGCGTGTCATGTGAACACTATATAAAAATGTAGCGCGCTTTGAACGCGCGTCGAACGCTAGTCATCTGAACGTACCCTAAACCAAATCACTAAAGGAAAACACTATCGGTAATCAGACTAAATCACTCTATTACTTTTTATCCCGGCCTCCTTTGAAGGATAGGCCAACTGCCGTTCTGCCAGGCAGGTCGTAAAAGGCGACCGATTGGCTATCGAGTCACTACCATCGTGGCTACTAGGTGGTAGAGTTCTGCATTGTCTCGCCCGGGTCTGGTACCACCGCCTTACCTATTCCTGCCGCAATAGCGTCAGTGCTTGTCGCTGTCGTGTTCCGGTTTGGAGGGTAAGGTAGCCGGTAAACTTATGCATGTGGCATTAGACCTCGCCACAAGATAGCAACGCACCATTAACATCTTTGGTGTCTATTGGCGATGGTTGACTCTTTCCATCAGGAGACCCATCTGCTTGTTTGCTATCTTATGACATAAAAAAAAAAATTCTCGCTGTCGTACTGATCGTCCGAATTATCACTTCGATTGCTTTACGAAAACTTAAGTGCATCACGCTAACACGCTAATATATACCCCATTTAAGCATTCGAAAATGTTCTCGAAAGATCTAAAATAGTCGCGAATTATTTTAATTATAAAATATTTGTACTAGTTTCACGCCAACATCGCGATGAACTAGTCGTAAACAACTTAAAGGTAAATAAGTCATAGTACATGCTAACTTCAACCTTATGGCACATACGAGTTCGTTATGGCATTGCCGTTTATGTATTAAGAACCTACTGTTTACCGATATCGTTATTTAGTTTTTTAAACATCAATATTAAAACGGGGCATACAAACAGATATCGAAAAAATAAATATAAAAATTAGCCTATCATGTGCGCAATCTTGTATTTATATTTTTGTATTAAGAACCTACTGTTTACCGATATCGTTATTTAGTTTTTTAAACATCAATATTAAAACGGGCATACAAACAGATATCGAAAAAATAAATATAAAAATTAGCCTATCATGTGCGCAATCTTGTATTTATATTTTACAACAATTTTCATCAAGATCGGTCAAACTGTTCTCGAGTTATAGTTATACCAAAGTTGCCAAATTACATAGGAGGTTTTTAATGTAATTTTCTATGTTTATGTCCTCACCAAGTTAATTATGTAATTTGTAATTATACTTATTTATAGTAAGCCTGTCATATACAGTAACCATTGCAGTACCTAAATTTAAAATTAATAATGATATTATGTGAAGATAAAGTTATACCATAAGACTGGGAACTTTATGATAGATGACCCTATAAGTTCTTTTGGCTTATATATATATATATATATATATATATATATATATAAACAAAGAAAGAGGGTATTGATACTGAATGTAAGAAGTATAAATCACGCTAACTGACACGCGGAGCTTCGCCCGCGAGTGGGTTATCATGTTGTCTGTAAAGTTTGGGTGGTTTCTATTGTTTTTTTTTTAAAGTTAGCCCACTTTTGACCCCGGATCTTCAGATATCAAGTATCTCTCCATGTAAAGTTTCATCAAAATTGGTTCAGCGGTTTAGCGATGAAAGAGTAACAGATAGACAGACTCACATTTAGGTATAATATTAGTATGGAAGTATGGACATAATAATTGAAAAAAATATAGAAAATTAACCTATGTTTATCTCAAGATTTGGATGTATGGATGGATGTATGGATTGATGTATGGATGGATGTATGGATGGATGTATAGATGGATGTATGGACGGATGTTTGTTGCACAATCACGCCAAAACAACTGAACGGATTTCGATGAAATTTGGCACACAGGTAGATGATGACCTTGAATAGCAGATAGGCTATTCATCCCGGAAAATGAGTTGTTACCGTGGGATTCATTAAATACTTTTATAATGCAGCGGGCTGCACGGTACATCTACTTTATATTAATATTATAAATGTGAAAGTTTGGATGTTTGGATGTATAATTGAATGGATGGATATCTGTTACTCAATCACGCCAAAACTACTGACGGAACTAACAGATAGATGTAGACCTGAAATAGCTACTCTTTGTCCTGGAAAAATGAGTTGTTAGCGCATAATTCACCAACAAATTTTATAATGCAGCTGACTACAAGCTGCAATTACATAAAAAAATATATATATAATGAAAAATCCGTTGCACGTCAAGTAGTCTGCAAGGTTTGACTCTTTCATACATACAAATATACGTAAATAGATGTATATATATACTTTCTTACGTATAATAGAAGTTTACTGTAAGAAATTAATAAAAAAATCAATGATTTTTTTACAATAGACTGACTTCATCACCGATTAAATGTAATAGATCGCTTATTTCTTTCCTTTAGTATATCAGTAACAAAATTTATAAACCTAATTTTTCGTTTGGATATTGTAAAATGGCATTAAAACTATCCCTGCAGGCCATTCAGTATCAGAATAAACAGCTTTATAAGAAAAATATCATTCTCTATTTACACGTTTCTTGCCAATGTTACCGGCAAGTTTAGAAACATTCGTGGCAGTAATGGCAACTTTGGAAATATTGCCGGCAATTTTTATCACTATTCGAGACCCGGCCGAGACAACACAGAAATCGAACACTTAGTAGCTAGGATGGTACGAATCACAGAATACCGGAGTCTCCGGTATTCTGTGATAGTGACTCGCATAACCAATTGTTTTACAAACGCCACACAAATTAACGCCTCTTACAAATTGCCTGGCAGTACGGCAGATGGTTTATTCTTCAAATGGAACCCTTACCAACACAGGAGATTTTTTATAGAAGAGGGAGCAAACGAGTAAGAAGTGCACGTGATGGTAAGTGATCACCGCCGCCCATGGACTTTTAAGAATGAGTAAGCTTTTTTCTTGAAGTTATGTCGTATCCGTTCGGAAATACCCCTGCCGGTAATTGATTCCACAACAGAGTAGTGCGAGACAAAAATTTCGAGGAATTCGGAGGCAGGAATTAATCCAAACAATTTGTCGGAACACTCCCCATGATAAATACGATAGAAGACGCACAGTGAACCTACATCTCTGCGTAATACAAAAAGTCAAGCTGTTTCGAAATAGCCTGGTCGGCAACGATTCGAACCACTCTACGCTGAATGTGATCAAGAGGAAGAAGCTGGCACTGGGGAGCTTCAGCCCAGAGATGAGAACAGTGTTCCATGTGTGGCCGATCTGTGCCTTATAAATTTAAAGGCGATGGGCCGGCAAAAATTACCGTCTCGCTCTGCTGAGCACACCCATATTTTTAGAGGCTAGTTTAGCCTTGCCTTCCAAATGAGTACGAAACTGAACGTAATTCGATATGTGGACTCCCAGGATCCCCGACGTTAGCTGAGGCTGTCAGGAGAGTATCCCTAAATCGAGGTGATACGACAAAGGGTGCCTTTTTTGCGGTGAACACGCAAAGCTGTGTTTTCTTGGGGGTTAAAAGTGACCAGGTTTTGACGACCCCATTCAGAGACATCGGTAAACCGATTCTCGACTTCAGACACAAGCTTGTTTCGGCACTCTTCGACTTTTCCCGAGAAATACCGCTTCGGCCGGAGTATGTAGCATCACCAGTACTGTCATCCGCATAGCAATGTATGTTTCGAATTCGCATCATATCATTGATAAGCAGAAGGAACAGTGTCGGTGATAGCACGCAGCCTTGGGAACACCAGCATTGACAGATTTAAGGCCGGAGCACGCACCGTCGACAACGACCTCGATGCTCCAGTCAGCCAAAAAACTGATGATCCACTTGCATAATTTCGCGGGAAGCCCATAGGAAGGCAGCTTCGCAAGAAGCGCTTTGTGCCATACCCGATCAAAGGCTTTCACTATGTCCAAACTAACTGCCAACGCCTCCCCCTTGGACTCAACTGCTTCCGCCCACCGATGAGTTAGGTATACCAGAAGGTCACCAGCTGAACGGCCGCGACGGAAACCGTACTGACGGTTACTAATCAGCTGGTGCTCTTCTAAATACTTGAGGAGCTGAGGGAATACATAATAGAATTTTTTATATCAAAATAATAATTAATAGATAAATTTTCCCAATCAAAATAATCAATCTTAAATGATGTTTCAAATATTGCTAAGGCAATATAAAATGACGACTAGTGTCGGAAAACGGTGGCATGTAGGTATAGACCATAGCTTTCGCCTATGGCTCGGTCTTCATGGCTCGGTCTTCAAACTCATACTCGTCCTGCAATTGTCTACTTCGAGGCCTTTGCAATAATGTTATGTGTGCTGTTCCGCCTCCGATTGTCGCGCTCAAATTATTGTTAAAGTTAGTATTACACTTTAGGCAATCAATATACTTACCTGATAATTTCTGTTAAAAAATAATTGAAGAGTTACTTAATTAGTTTATTTCATATGATAGCCATTAATTATTAATTACATGGTTCTCGTGGTAATCGTATGGAAACACAGCCATTAATTATTAATTACATGGTTCTCGTGGTAATCGTATGGAAACACCTTACCATCGTATGAAGACAATAAAGATGTTAATGGTACGTTGTTACGGTATTATGGGGTCAGAATATCGAATGCTAAATTTACCGGCTACCTTACCCTCCAAACCACGACAACGACAAGCATCAACGCTATCGCGGCAGGAATGGGTGAGATGTGAACTCTAACACCTAGCGAAAAAACCGCTTAAGACACGAACTCTAAATAGCGTTTCTTCATAATCAAGCTTAAATTTTCTATTCATGCTTTTTATTTTTTTGTAACCCCGAAAACTTTACATAAAACTGAGTTAAACGTTTCCTTGAGGATGTTATTACCTGTATCTAAAGGGGTTTATAACATTTTGAAAGGGTTAATGATATTTCTTGGCAGCAATAAATAACTTACAAATTGTTAAAGGTATCCCGGGGGCATAGACTCGAGAGGCGCACACTTAGGATTTGCGGAGGAATAAGTTTTTCCACTCAAACTTTATTTGCACCTCAACTTGCGCCATCTGTCTGTTACTCGCAACTTATATTCTTGCTTCAAATGATTTAGTTTAGATGTACTCTTTCAGAAAATATTTTCTTCAAAAGTTCGTATGAATACAATCGTAGCCCCGAATTTATATTGTTATTCCATTATTCTACTTTACAAAGCGGTTCTTACCGGTCTTTGTACTTTATTTACTACTAGCTGAGCCCGTGACTTCGACCGCGTGGAAAATTTTCAAAGAAAAGGAGCCTAAGTTACTCCCTATCACATCAGCTATCTGCCAGTGAAAGTCCTGTCAAAATCGGTCCAGCCGTTCCAGATAGTAGCCGGAACAGACAGACAGACAGACAAAAATTGTAAAAAATATTATTTTGGTATATGTAACGTGTATACATCCATATACATTTAGTAAGAAGCGATTATTTTAATATTATAAACAGACACTCCAATTTTATTTATTTGTATAGATTTACTAGCAGGCCCGCGCAACTTTACTCGCGAATGTAGTACCACGTCATCAACATAATATTTTATACAAACTCATTACCTATTTCAGCATTTTAAGGGTTGATTTTTAAAAAAAAGTCTTGGTTTAATGTGTCTTCATCTAATTTCATACCAAATTTTATCAAAATCGGTTCAATGGTTTAGCCCGCTGCATTATAAAAGTTTTTGGTGAATCCCGCGGGATCTCCTCATTTTTACTGGATAAAAAGTAGCCTATGTGCTATTTGAAGTTATCGTCTACCTGTGTGCTAAATTTTATCCAAACCCGTCAGGTAGTTTTTGCGTGATTAAGTAACTAACATCCATCGAGACATCTATCCATCCAAACATCCAAACTTTCGCATTTATAATATTAATATAGACTAGCTGCAGCATGCAGCCCGCTGCTTTATAAAAGTTTTTTGCGACTCCCGCAAGATCACCTAATTTTTCTGGGATAAAAGGTGTGTGTATTCCAGGTCTTCATTTATCTGCGTGCTAAATTTCATTCAAATCTGTTTAGTAGTTTTTGCGTGATTGAGTCTCAAACATCCATCCAAATGTCTATTCATCCAAATATCGTATTTATAATACTAATTAATAGTTAATTAATATAGAAGTGTGGATATGAAAGCGATCGCCCGCTGGTCGAAATTTGTCTATAGATCTATATCTGTTTGACCACAGACAACTAACTAAACAATAAAATCTCTTTTAAGTTAGATAACAGATTTAAGCTGTAAAGGAAATAATATACGCGTGTTTAATCTGTATTTTTTTATTAAGTCAGTGTATTTCTAATGCATAATATTATTTAAAAAATATTAGGTTTCTGCATTCCTCCATAACGTAATCTTTAACTGTGCCAAATTTCTCATTCCACTATTCGCGTAATTGCGGTAAAAAGGGGTACAAAGTTATTAACTCACGTATTAATATATAGCTTTTATGTAATCGCCTCTGTGGTCTAGTAATCGCCACTGTGGTCTAGTAATCGCCACTGTGGTCTAGTAATCGCCTATGTGGTCTAGTGATCCAGCGTTGGCGTTGACCATATGAAGTCCCGGGTTGTTTCCCCGGTTGGGCAAATAAGAAAAGTGTTTTTTCAGTTTTCTGATAAACACAAAGTTGCCCGGGATTGGAAAGTGCCCGGTTGGCGATAGGCTGGCCACCTATCACATTTGTGGGACTAAGTATCTTCGGCTAACCTTGGGTGCACTTGCTGTACCTCTGCCTACCCATTCAGGGATATGGGCATAGAGATACTTTTTTTTATGTAGTCGATATGCTTTTGTCGAAAAGTAGCATTATAATCTTGCGTAATTTCAGTAAAACCTATAGGTATTTACTATCTTCTATCACCGTTGTGCACTTTTTGTCATCTTTATTCCCTAACAATCAGTACAATACATACACAACTGACAGCAATAAGACCGCACAGAGAATGTATATGAGGTTTTATTCGATTAACATGTTAATATTTATTTTAAAACAATGAAATTTTACAAAACAATAAAATGTATATTTGTAATCCATATACACGTACATATTATGTGTACTTGACTATATTTGACAACAATATACAAAATACTATAAAAAATAGTGGCTGTCATTCATATAGCTGTAACTGTAGTTGTATAAATATAAGAAAAATGTATCAAGTACCTACATAGCTAGTTTAAATGCAGAACGCAATTATTTTCCCCAACCCCATATACCTAGTTTCCAATAATAGCTGGATAAAATTCAATAAAGTCGCTTGTGGCTCGAGGCTGTCATAATTTTAAGAGCGTTCATAAATCCATCAATATTTAAGCTGTACCACCATAATATTTTTCTTCGAGTAATCGTTCCCCATTTGAAACAAACGGGAGGTGCGTCACACACGTGCCACATAAATTTTGATAATCCCTGGACTGCACATCGTGTTCGTAGTTTACTATATTCATGGCTATTATTCATGAGTTTGCTTTGCGGGTAAACGCCGCCAAGACTTAATAATTCGAGTGCAATATCGATGTAAACAGGATCATACAGGCGTAAGAACAAACATATTTAACTAAGAGCATACTAGGCATGGATCATTTAACAATTAACATGTTAAATTTCGTACCAAATTCTTAATAACAATTGCTATTTGTATGATCAAATACAGTCATGTTATTTTAATTACCGCTAAAATGTATCACTAAAGCTAATGAAAAATAACGTATTGAACAATACTGTTAATAAAAAATAAAACTATGTGGCTAATAAAATATTGTTGTTACATTAATAGCGTTGTTTAAAAGGTATAGTTTGACCGTTGATGTTTTGAGAAAATTTAAAAATCTACTAAGTACATATTATAATTAGCATATAAAATAACTGTTAAAATAAAGCTGGGCTTATTGTTAATCTAATTTAACATAATTTTCATGCATAGTGCCTAAGCTTAATTACTTCTTCAATTTTACTCTTGTTTCAGCATATATTAACAGCGATTTTTGATTGACCGCCCCATTGGTCGAGTGGTTAAGAAACCTAACTACAAATCGATGGGGCTCGGGTTCGATTTCCGACAGGGATAAATATTTGTGTGATGAGCAGAGTATCTTCACGCCCATATCCCCGAAGGGGTAGGCAGAGGTACAACAAGTGCACCCACGATTAGCCGAAGATACTTGGTCCCACAAATGTGATAGGTGGCAAGCCTATCGCCAACCGGGCATTTTCCAATCCCGGGCAATTTTGTGTTTCTCAGAAAACTGAAAAAACACTTTTTTTAATGTGCCTGACCCGGGAATCGAACCCGGGACCTCATGTGGTAAACGCCAACGCTGGACCACTAGACCACAGAGGCGACAGAGCATAGAGGTTTGTACTTTCTGGTTTAGGTGTTTATTATGTATGTTACAGTGTTTATAAGTATGTTCTATATATTAGTATCGTTGACTATCGTTAACTTGTGTTTAACCAAATATTTATAAAATACTTAGGGGCTATTTACCCAGCGATATTTATTTATTTGTTTAATTTTTTCCTACTATTTCATTGCTACTATTGCTATACTGTTTCTACGTTTATATTTTCTTCATTTTAATCTTAAGAGATTCTTTTGTATTTTATGTTTTATAATTACCTATAGTGCACTAGAGTCATATATCACAGAAATACTGAATTTTAATTTGACATTAGATTTTTAAGAATTACAATTTATTACATAATGTATTATTATTTATAAGACACTAGCTGTACCCGCGACTTTGTTGGCGTGGAAAAATTTCTAAAATAAAACCCGTATAGTTCCTGTTTCCGTAGGATTTTCGGAGTAAAAACGATCCTGTGCCCTTTCTTGGATTTCTAACTATATCTGTACCAAATTTCATCCAAATCGGTTCAGTGGTTTAGGCGTGAACAAGAGAGAGACAAACAGAGATATTTTTGCATATTAGTATGGACTTAAAAATGGATTAACTTATCCGACGAATGTACTAATTAAAATCTTTGTCTAATTTTTAATATAAAAATAATAATATATTTTTCTTTAAAATTAGTATTGTGCTTAACAACATAGAATATTTCACTTTCGTTTATATCAAAAGAAAAAATAAACAACGAATTTTAATTTGCAAGAATTAAACAGTTCACTTCGAAATTTTCATAAAATATAGTCCAATCTAATAGTAACGTGTAAATATTTAAAGACCAAACAAATAATATAGAAAATACATATACATAAAGATTAGATTAAATTCATCGAAACTTATTGTTTTACAAAAAGTACATTACACAAAATAAATAAAAACTTGTTTTTACTCAACTGAAATAAGTTGATTAATAAATATCAATGCAGAACTGAAAAATAAATCATATTATTTTACCCCTCTACAAATACATTTATTTCTACATATAAAATTTAACCTACTTTAAATATCTAATAAAAGAATTTGATAGTAAAATTGAATGGAAAATTATATTACTTTATCAAATTCTGCCTATAATCGGCATATGTCATGAAGGAGCTTATATGAACTTGTTTGCATTCCGCGGACGAAGCCCGTCTTCGAACAAATTGTATTACAGGGAGTCAATACGTGACCTTACGAGGAATTCACGCACCGACATATGTACAACCGTAGAGTCGGGCGTTACAAGAATTTTAGAAAATTGAAAAGAATCTATTGAAAGAAAACTATCCGTGAAAATAACCTTTACCCTTGAGGAATGTATGATATTTGAGGCAAAGCTTTGGTATATATATATATATTTGTTTTAACTGTAAAATTTGTTATTAAACCACAATCTAGATAATAAGAACTTAAAAATATTATTTATAAGAAGAACATTCTATATGCATATTATTATTTGAATGAATAAATAAATATATATAGTGAACCTAGTACAAGTGTTTTGTAATTAAAATTACAACCTATAAAACCACTTTTGGCGTTATCTAAATTCCATTCTGTTGGACTAGAATCACCATAATGTTGAATTGATTTTATAGTCGATAACGTTATCAAGACAACGATATTTTTAGTTTAGTTAGTTGTTTGCAATTAATTAATTGCTTTTGTTGTAACATACACATCTGTAAAAAGGACCGATCTACTTGACAATGTGAGAAATTTAATGCTTCTTCATCTTTGTCAAGCAACATTAAATTGCTTAACTTTTCAGGGCAACGGTAAAGCTTACGGAAAATCCACTTTGTTCAACATAATAGAATAGCACACACCTCGTACATTTTTGACGCCTCCCTATACCTAATCTTCTATTCTTTTTATTAGAAATCTGTGGCTTTAACTACCTACGTTTAACAATAGGTACGCTTAGCAATATAAGGTCTACAAATAAATCCATACTAATATAAATGCGAAAATAACTCGCTTCTTCGCGTCTAAACCACCGAATCAATTTGGATAAAATTCAGCACAAAGATAGTTTTAGACCCGAGAAAAGACATAGGATAGCTTTTATGCCAGAAATCTGCGGGAATGAGAACTATGCAGGTAAAACCCCGCGACTGTCTGCTTTTTAAATGACAGTAATAACGAATAACTTAGGCTACTTTTATTTTAGATTTTTTTTCCACGCGAATGAAGTCACGGGCACCGCTAGTTTAGAATAAATTTATTCAATACACGCAATTGCAGCCCCACATAATACTTTGTATACTTAAAGCTAACGTATTTTTATATCGTACAATAAAAATATGTTTTCTAGTTTAAGTAACAATAATCACTTAATTACTCAATAATACAACTAGGAGCTAAATGAGTTACATTGATACAAAATCTTTATGGAGTTCTGACGAACGGGATATTAGCTCTCGTATTAAATATAATAGAAGAGATGGCGTTTCTACTCTTACGAAATATAGACAAAGGTTAAAATTAAAATATTGGCAGCGCAGCTCTAGTTTTGTAGATATCCATGATTGTAATGATGATACATTTTCATCACATGAAAATTTAGTCTCAACTCCTGTTAAAAAAAAACGAACAGAGAATTAATAAATATAGAATGGGACGACCGTCTATAGAATCATAAATTTGAATTTTGTAAAAAAAAGTGAGTTATAACGTGGCTTTAACTGTAACGTGTCCTTATTTTTATTAAGAAATGATTATATACAGTTTTCTCTGAAAACTAAAGAAATATAACAAATAACAAACTGAAACTAAAATCGATCTAGAAAAAATATTATTTGCATTTTGTTTCCATATACATACTTTTGTGTTCATTTTTATTACTTTCAAAATTCAAAAGAACATATTAACATGGGGTGGTGTTCCAAGCACAAGGAAAACATTCATACTAATTTTTACAATAGACGTTCAGATAAGCATTAATATATAGCAGATAAGCAAAATATATACATCAACGAGTCCCTAGAGAAATAGCAGAACTCTTAAATATTATGGACAAATAGAAGTTAAGTTGTGGCATTTTAAATTATAACATACTATTACCATTTATATCAGTCACTATTCTGGATGGCAATGCAATCCCAGCTCTTTGACTAACAGCATCGTAACAGGAAAAAATAACCTTATCATGTTTTATATCCTTGTCTTGTTTGTTTAATAAAATTATATTTAGCCAAGGCAAATAGATACAAACGACTAAAGATTTATTTCTAAGGCAGATAATACCGACTGAATTAAGACTGTAGCGATCCCTAATGTCTATCTACCGTACCGTTTCTTAGTTAAACATTTAAAAGTATTAATGCGACCCAGGACCAAGTTCCAAAGATATTATTAAAATTATTACTCACCGGGGTACAATAAATGCCGTCTTACTTATTTCTGCTATTATTACCTTAGTGCTCATTACATTTGAATGCATTTGCTACTCGGTAGTAAACCGACGTACAAGACTGCCCATTTTTTAACATCACACAAACAAGAGGCTAATGGAAAGAGTTAGTCGTCGTCTCTAGACACTAGGTGATAGAGTTCCGTGACATCTTGTCCGGTTGCTTGGTACCAATGTATCCTAACCTGTAACCTTACCTATTGTATCGATGCTTGTCATTGTCGTGTACCGGTTCGGAGGGCAATGTAGCCTGTAAGCTTATGCATGTGTCCTTGCCATACCGTCAGATGGATAGCAACGCACCATTAACATCTTTAGTACATATAGGCGATGGTTTCTCTTTCCATCAGAAGAGCTATCCACTTGTTTGCTATCTAATTACATAAAAAAGATGCGGATGGGGCACGGCTATCTGTGTATTGGAACGGTAATGTCATATACGAGTAGGTACGTAAGTTTAACGGCTATTTATCTTCCAAACTGAAATAAGATATTCACAAGCATTAATGCTATTCCGGCAGGAATTTCCATTCAAGCCAGAACTATTAATTATCATCAGAAAGGTAGTCTAGTCCATTGGATCCAAAATTCGTATTAAAATACTGTCTTTGGTTAGATATACAGTTAATTAGTGATGTTCTGTTTTAAATCATGCGAAATAGCAAATGTACGTTTGATTTTCGAAATCCACACTTCCATGTCCATACGAAAGTAAGACCATAGAATACTCAGAAACTAACAGAAGTCAATGTTACATACAAGTAATATTCGAGCATAGCACACATAGACATCTCTCACGGACGCGATATCTCTGACTGGTGCGGAACAAACTGTCCCGAGCCATTCCGAGATATCGCGTCCGTGAAAGGTGTCTATGTGTGCGTTGTTCGAATATCACATTTATGTAGATTGACTATTGTTAGTCTCCAGTATACTGTGGTAAGACTCTCCTTGGATCTTCAACCATTTACATGCAAAATTTCAATAAAATCGGTTCAACGGTTTAGTCGTGAAGGAGTAACAGACATACTTTCTTTTTAATTACTGGCTTATTTTTCTTCTTTGGCACGTTTTCTTGCGGGCAGAGTAGTTAAGACGGCGGTACCGAGACGTTGCGTAACTCTACCGTCATGATCGCCACTATAGAGAGAGAGAGAGAGAGCGATAGAGTACGGTACGGGTAGAGTTTCACTATGTCCCGCTCGGATTTGGTACCACCGCCTTATCTACTCCTGCTCCATAGCGTCAGTGCTTGTCACTCTCTTGTACCGTTTTGGAGGGTAAGGTAGTCGGTAAACTTATGCACGTGGCATTATCATCCTATGACATCAACGTTAACATCTTTGTTATCTATAGGCGATGGTTGGCTTTTTTTGGCTCTCAATTAGTTATCAAAATATATTTATCGGCTTCTAATCATCGGATCCGTTTATTTATTTGTTTATTAGTCCTTCAAGGCATGACCTCAAAGCACTACCGTAGTAAAGTTATAAATATTCTACAGAGCTACCAAGGAAAGGAATATAAAATATATGTTTTAAGTATAGTATCATGTTTACGAGAAACATTTCAAATTTTATTCACTATAAAAACGAAAATAAAATAACATTTACTTAGTAGCCTCCTGGAAAATAATTTACTTTATGGAAAAATAAAACGATTCGAGTTATATCTTGAAGTTAAGATACAAATCGTAACGTTTATTTGGTTTTCAACCGACTTTTTAAAAATAAGGAGGTTTTTGATTCGGATGTTTACATGTCTTTTCACCCCATTTCCAAAAAGAAGGAGGTTGTCAATTTAGCTGTATTTTTTTTATATTTACCTCAAAAGTCGATCATTCACTAAGCGATTTTGAAAATTCTTTTTTTTTTTTTGTTTGGGAGGGTATGCTTAAGTGTGATCTCAATTTAATTTGGTGAAGATCTAATGCAGAATTCCGGACATACAAGAAATAAAATGTCGGTTGCTGCAGTTTTACTGTGTTAAAAAATATGATGTAGGTTCTTGCATAACTCCGTCATATAGAGACGGGTTTGCACAGTTTCTTACTAGTCATGGTAATTTTAAAGCTAAAATATTCTCGTTCAAATTAGTTTCTTCTTCTTTTTGAGAATGTTTCACCATAAATTGTAAATATAGGGTCGGGGCAAAAGTATTTTTGTATTGGTCATACCAAGGAAAATATTTTTTTAGGTATAATTTTTTATTTATTTATAATATGTATGTGCCGTTTTGATCGATGACTTGTTGCCATCTTGTGGATAGTGCCATGATCCCATTCCTGTAGAAATTTTGAGATTTTTGAATAAAAAATCTAACAGGTAGTGTTCACAGTGTTCGTTTGACGTTAGCTTTATGCTTCCTAAAGAGTTCTGCAATGACCGAAACAGGTGGAAATCTGATGGAGCAAGGTACAGGACTATATGGAGGATGCATCAACACATGCTAGCCATGCTCTCTCAATTTTTGCCGTGTGGCTATAGATGAGTGCGGTCTGGCGTTGTCATAGTGGAACACCATGCCCTCCCTATTCACCAGCTCCGACCGGTTTTTCTCAATAGCTTTTTTTAACCTCATCAGTTGCTGACAGTAGATGTCAAAATCGATAGTTTAACCCGGTGGCAAAAGCTCATAGTGGACGATTCCTTCCCAATCCCGCCATACCCATAGCATCACTTTGTTCCGAGTCAGGCCGGGCTTTGTCACGGTCTGTGGGGCTTGTACATTCTTCGACCATGATCTGCTTTGCACATTCTTATCGTAAGTCACACATTTTCCATCACCCGTTATCAGCTGTTTAAGAAATGGTTCGGAATTTTCACGTTTCAACAAAGAATCGCAAATGGAAACACGTTGTATTAGGTTTCTCTCAGTGAGATCATGTGGTATCCAAATGTCAAGTTTTTCTTTCGTAAATGTCGTAAAACTGTTTTATGATCAACATCCAATTCTTTACCAATATCGTAGCTACTAATATGTCGATCTTACTCCACTTTCTGAAAGATGGCACTGATTTTATCTGTGACAGGGCGTCCAGAGCGAACCTCATCTTTCACACTAAAATTTCCAGACTTGAAACGTTTGAACCACATTTGTACTACTCTTATTGATACCGCATTAGGTCCGCCGCATTTTTACCTTTTTTGTAATAAAACTTTAAAACCGAATTTCTTCGTCACATACGCTCATTTTGCTTGCTTCAAAAACAATTGCGAAATAGCGAGAACTAGTTTTTTTTAATATTTATTGCATCTTCAGAATATCACAATTTAATGGTATTAAAACCAGCCAGTTACACTCAGCAGAGCCAAAGAGGTTTGATTAATAATAATACATTCAAAATACGAAAATACTTTTGCCCCGACCTATTATGAATAAACTGCACACTACATCCTTTGGGAGTATATAATCTCTGGCAAAACAAACGTAGCCAAATGCTTGATAGTATACGATGTATATCCGATGCAATCTACTACTCCTTCATTGTGGGATTGCGTGAAAATTTCCGTGCCTTCAAGCGATTTTGTCTTACTTACTACTAGAAGCAGAATTAGATAGGCCATTTTGATAGGTCTACAAATACCTGAACTACCGTGGTGCAATAGCAATCAGGCTTAACCTGCCTTTAATTGTCTAATTATTAGCATTTTTTTGCTTTTATTTTTACGCTGTCTCCTGCTGAAAAGGTAGGGAAACTGGATTAATTATTTTCCTACTCCTACTATATAATTCTGATTTATTTCGATGCAGGCGCCAAGACAGCTTAGCTTGTCCTTCGGGCACCCTGAGCTCGCAATCCAGTGGTTATCACGAAGGTTGCCGCTGTTGATTCTGGTTTACAGAAGTTACAGTGGTGGGAATAAGAGGTGGGCCCACTGCCCTTATAAAAAAATGACGGATTTGTAAAATTATTATTTTGTGTAAGACAAAATATATCCGATTTGATTTCATATGAATCTGCAGAAGATCTGATTCAGGGCTTCAGACATATAAGAGGTTGGAAGTCGATTTTTACAGTTTTACTGCGTTTACATTGTTCTTATTGCAATAATTATTGAAGGTTTAAATTAGAACTGAACTATCTTTCTACATTAAAGCATAGAGGTAGTTATTTGTATTCATTTTTATCATTTAATATCCTCGTTTTTTGCGTGGGGATAAATATTCGCACATTACATAGCCTCGACATCAATTCTCCAACTTTCGGTTTTCACTCATCAACGCTTTGCGCGGGGATTCTTATATTGGTCTGTGATAAGGTACTTAAAAACTTTACTTCATACGTAACTAGTCAGGTAGCTACTAACTTTCGGCAGTTCTACTTGTATTTCTGGTCCTGTACAAATATTCCACAATTAGCAGGACTATAATAGATAGCAATGGAGTGACACAAGCTCTTAATAAAATATATTTCATATATCTCAGCAATTCATTGACCAATTTTTTTATATAGATATTATAAGTGGTGGAAAGAGTCAACCATCGCCTGTAGACACCAAAGACGTTAATGGTGCGTTGCTATCTTGTGGCGAGATCTCATACGACGTGCATAAGTTTACCGGCTACCATACCTTCCAAACCGGAACACGACAGTGACAAGCACTGACGCTATTGCAGGAAGAATAGGTAAGGCGGTGGTACCAGACACAGGCGAGGCAATGCAGAACTCTACCACCTAGTAGCCACGCTGGTAGTGTCTCGTACATCCAATCAGTCGCCTTTTACGACTTGCCTGGCAGAACGGCAGTTGGCCTATTCTTTAAAGGAGCCCGGGACTAACACAGGGGGCATTATTTTTAGCTCAGTAATTCTCCTATGTAGTTATCGTCGAGCAAATATTTATTTCTTTATTGGTATGTTCATCCATACAAACGCGGTATCATTTCAGTATACACAGATAACTTCGCTCGCTCGATTATAAAATATTTCGTCTATTTCTTAAATTTTTAGTTTACTTATTGAACAAGCGACAAGTCACACACACAATACACATAATCGTCGATTACGTGTATTGTGTGTGTGACTTGTTGTTTACTGTGTAAGGATATTATGTGTGACTGTATTGTGTAAATAAATTTTCATCCTTAAAGATCGGTTTCTTCCGATCCGTGAAAATTACATCAAATAACCGAACGCTTGAGCCAATATAAAAAATATCGAAGGCAAGTGTCGACAATATAACAATGAACTAGCAGCATGGCGGCAGGTAACAATATTTCCCACGCCAACAAATTGAATAAACACATCAACGTGCACCTTAAACGACGAAAAGACAAGTCCAATAACGTTGGGCCCGCGAACGATAAATATATTCCCCTATCTAAAGCCAACTTGCACGTTCTACGTGTTTATTTTATCTTATACGTTTACTAGATTGCTATATTATTTTGACAGCTAAGTTTCTAGGAAATAGCAAAGTAAATTCTTTTTGACTTTTCGACATATCTAATTCTTTTTATGTAAGCTTGGATCAGCCAGCGAAGTTTAACAGAATAAAAATCTTTTTTAATTGTATAGTAGGTTCTTATTTTTAACACAAAAAAAATCTTGTAAGGCAATGGAATAAATACATTTATTTTTAATTATTTCTTAAGTAATCATTTTGATAAAGTAGTTTTACAGACACGACAGAATTTAGAGACTTATTAGATAACCACTGTAGTTTATCACCAAAGTATACGTAGCGGAGACACTGAAAATTTAAAATATTTTAATTTGCCGATTTACCATATCAAATTTAGGTACAAGTGCAATAATAAAAGTGTCTAATTTTAAATTACAGCTTTCGAGAGCCAAAATATTTAAGCTAAGCCACGGATAGAGCGACAAACGCTCATTATAAAAGGATAAGGATTTTTTGATGATTACGAAAACCTGAAATAGAAGTGCACTCTAAACAAAAGTAAAAGTTGACAAAACATTATTATTATCGCACGTGAATAATCAACTTGCAATCCAATTATATTACAATTGTAATTAAAACATTACAAAATATAATTTGAACGCAGTACGACAGCAAACAACCGAACTCCCATTTCCTGTATCTCCAAAATTGCATCAGATTTTCAATAAATTAAAATGGAACCACCTTCGCAAATTCTTTAAAACGAAAAAGATTTTTCCCGCCGGATCAATTTAGTATAAAGCCGCATTCCTATTCAGTAGTAAATTTTAAAATGTTGATTCGTCATAAGTGCCTTTGAATGTTTGAACAAATTGAAGGTCGATGTAGATCCTGATTAACCGAAACGTTTTTTTTATTTTATTAACTTACACCTTACAATTTTTTGCATGTGAAGTTTATGTTACATTTCCTGCAAACACTTCAAATCATATAATTATTTATATACCATGTAATTATATCTGTTTCAATAATAATACCAATTTATAATATTTATTTTAACCTTCATATTGTAAGCAGGAATACCAATGATATAAAAAACCCAAGATACACAATCAGTGTCTCAAAAACGTCTTTTAAAAAACGAGCGTATAAAATTGTGCGCTCATTTCAAATAGAATCGCGTCGGTCGCGACACTGTCAATTTTATTTCTTTTTGTATATAGCTTTGTAAAAACTACTATAAATCTTGCGCTTAAAGTTGGATATGCAAAGACATATTATGTTTTTGCCATATCTATAACTATTTAAATGAAATTAGGGACACATTTGAACGTCAGTTTTGTTCGAGACTGTGCGTCTTGGGTTTTTTATATCAATGAGGGATACCCAAAAATATTTAAAGCGGGCACACCAACCACGCACAATATGACAGTTTGACTATAGTCAGGATACAAGTGACACTCATAGACGTTTTAAACAGATTTTTTTCTGAGGACATTTTAATTATAAGTTACTTAGAATTACTATGCCTAGACGTGAGTAAAGTCTAGGATAAAAATATCATTGCGTTGCGTTTGCGTAATTGTCGTAGAAAGAGGTACAAAATTTGTGCTTCACGTATTAATATATAGAATTCCGAGCTAATGATATCTATTATCTACTAATACATTAGATATCCACAAAGAAAAAGGGATTTCAAAATCCAACTAGATGGGAAAGGTCTAATTGGCAAGTAATATATTTTTTGAATAGCATCAGGTAACAAGCAAACGACGCTCCTGCTAATGAAAAGGTATAAACATCGCCTATAGACACAATAGATGTTAATCGAGTGTTATTATCCGTGAAGCATGATGGTAATGCAACATTCATAGATTACCATATTTATTTACTCTACTCTCCTTACTCTTCAAATTGGATCACAACAATTACAAGCATCGTTGCTATTACAAAAAGGATTCAGGGATTCAAACTGGTGTTGTTGAGGAATTAACGTAGAAAAATATAAACGTTAATGCCTTTTATTAATTATAATTATCATAATAAGCATCTACGCACCATTAATATTTAAACGTATATTTAACGTAATTATAAAAAAAATATTGAAATTGAATATTAAAAATAAAATTTACATTGCACATTTTAAAGAGCCAACAAAATGTGTTACTACATATTAGATTATCCGGCAATTACTAAACGAGTATAAACTTCAACGTATTAATTCATAAAATGTACAGTCAGTTGCAACCTCTTTATTTTATTTTATTAATATTTTTGAAGGATAAAAATATCTATATGATAAAAATTGTTCTCAAAGGTGACACAATAACTAACTTTTACCGGGTATAAAATTCATTGACAACTGAAACTTATTAGCCTATTATTATTATTATATAATCACAATAACCCAATTGGTTAAGTCATGCACGCAATACGACAGACCTGTCCGACGATTGAACTCGGTAGGGTGCGCTAAAATCGGGTTGTAACGCCGCCTACTGGACATAATTTTATATTTAATTGTATATAATTGTATATGTAGATTAATCAAAGATACAGTTAAACTCAATAGTCATCAAAATTGTTTCATACGGTTAGAACTTTATGCCACACACGCGGACACAAGAATAATATAAATAGATAAATGCCGCTATTAGTAAATCTATTTAAACAAGCGTGTTGATTTATTCTATCTCACCGACTACGACGTAGCAATATGTGATGATAAACAAGAATGAATGAGCGCTTACTTACGGTCCCAATCTTTGCTTATTAATAGGTTCAGAAGTGCTTCAAACAAAAAGAAACAATACTGTGATGACAACCTTTTTCCAACATTTGGCTTGATAGTAAATTGATAAAACTATTGGTACAGAAAAAGTGAGACTGCGTTTCGATCCGGTTGTAGCTATAAAATTGACGACCCGTCAAAAGTGCCTAAAAAGGTTAATTTGAAGAAAACGATTTTAGATTTTTGAACTTTATTTTCAAAGGTAAGTCCGTAAGGATTATCTACACATGTTATTGGTCAATCACGTATTAAATGAATACGCCTTTTAAGGCAATTTCTTAGTTTTCAGTGTAGCTTGCACATTTACACACAGAAATACAGTTATACTACTTACCGATGAAATGAAATTACTTCAAGGGAAATTTTTAAGCCTTGTCATCTCATTCAGTACGATAAAACCGTACAATATAGTTTCTTTCTATTTTTTC
Source organism: Apodemia mormo (assembly GCA_036924255.1). Lineage (NCBI taxonomy): Eukaryota > Metazoa > Arthropoda > Insecta > Lepidoptera > Riodinidae > Apodemia > Apodemia mormo. The sequence continues at coordinate 17,722,371 of JAUPFN010000003.1, read as the reverse complement.
ACGACATGTCACTGTCATTGTCAAAAATGTCATATATTTGTAATATATTATTACAAATGTATGACATTTTTGACAGTGATAGGAGCGTTTGCGCATATGTGCGACGACACGTTTCCGTCCCAATGACGTGTCTATTAGTACTCGTGTGATATGTGGTGTCAATATAGTATTAAAGGGTTAATATACTTTGATTTGCTATCTTTATTTTCGTGTGCATAGTGGTCACCGGGATCCCGTAATACCGTAGATCCCGCATGCTATATGCGGTGCTAATTCCGGTAGTAAACGGAACGGGAACGGGATCCGTCACGACATCGGCGCGATTGAAAAAAACAAAAATCATGCTTTTCTCTACTGGTTGTATAATATGCAAAATCAGAAGCCGGTTAACCGATGAAACATTACATACTGAAACGCGTTCTAGATGCTACTTTCAAAATAATGTTTGATTCCCTACATACAAAATCTTCTAATGTTTTGAAATAATAATTGTATTAAAGATAATCCTTCTAATACTTTTAATTCTCAAAATTTGATTTGTTCCAGAAAACCTCTTTAAAGGTTGAACTTGTTCATAAATTTCTACAAAGTTATATTAACCACGCATGATTCAGTAAATATCGAGTTTGAATTCAGAGTCAGGAAAAAAATTGTTTGCTTTTTTCTATTTTTTTTTTAAATTGTTTGCTTTTTTCTTATTTCTTAGGAGATTCTCTGCATTCTGGCGAGAATCTCAGCTGGTGGAATGTTAGCATTCCCATTTCTCATGGAACACATAAAGCTGTCAGACCCTGTGGCATGGAAAGTTGGCTAATGTGACTAACATATCCCGCCAGTCGAACTGATGAAAGAGTCAAAAAATCCTTTTCAAAGCGATATGTTGATACTAGTTTGGTTGTTATATAAATGATTTATTTTTAAAATAACAGGGAGATTTGTATAAAACTTTCCAAAAACTATTCTTTTTTATCTAGCGTGTTGCTTTTTAAAAGTTTTTGTTGAAGGAGAGCCATCTTTTAGGGCAAAAAGACGCAATGAAGGCTGATTTATATGCCTACATAGTGAATGTATCCAAAAATATCCAACCATCCACCCACCCATCCACAAAAAATATGTGTTAATATAAAAATCATGTACGCCAGGCCTTATACATATTTGGTGCTATTCACTCTATCCACGAATTCGTTCATCAGTATACGCATTGTGATTCGAAAATCAACTTTTGCAGATGAATGTACTTGGGAAATATAAATGAACAACAGGCGAAACGACACTGTATCTGTTCAGTCGTGTCAACAAACAATTTTATGATGAATGTTGTGCATTTGTAAATAATATTCATGGGGCAGCGTGGATGGGTGGACGGATGGCCGGTCACGCAGTAGCCCGCGGATATCTTTAATTTCGTATAGGACGCTGTTTGCACATCAATATTTCAGAGTTATAAATCAAGACTCGTCATTTTTTACACCCTTTTAGTTACTTTCTGTTTCTATTTTCACATAAGTTTGGCAGGTAAAAAGAGTAAATAACAGATATATGTCCCATGTATTGGTCTGGGCTCCCTTTGAGGAATAGACCAATTGTCGTTCTACTAGGCAGGTCGTAAAGGCGACTGATTTGCGATACGTATTACTACCATCATGGCTACTAGGTTGTAGAGTTCGGTATTATTTCACCAGGGTATAGTACTATCCGCGAACCTGTTCCGGCTACAATAGCGTCAATGCTTGCATTGTCGTGTTATGGTTTTGAGGGTAGCTGGTAAACTTATGCATGTGGAATTGCCACACGGATAGCAACGCTCCATTAATACCCTAGATGACGCGATGGTGTCTGTTTCCATCACCAGAGCTATCTTGCTTGTTTGAGCTTATTTGCTATCTAATGATATAAAAAAACACAGAATGTCTCCACTATCTAGTTTACTACGATTCACCAGTTCGTTAGCTGGCAAGAAGTGTAAGGGAAGAAATGAGGCAATACTAATTTATTCTTGTCATTTACCAGTTATATCTGTGTTACTACTACTATCACTATTGTTAAAGAACCGTCAAGAGTATGCAGATTACTTACATTATAGTAGCACAACCGGTCATAGTTATGTAAAGATTTATATGTCAAGCATTATTGCAGTGTCACTTACTAACAATTTTAGGTAAGGTCCTAATTGACTGAGCAGCTACCTTTACACTAAGCTCTTTTTATAGGTATGGCACCTAAAGGCCTAATTCATATTTATGTGAAGTCAGTTGCGGCTTAATTGTGGCTATTTTGAGTCATTAACTAATATGACGCAATGTAGGTTGTCACTATAACTAAGAGAGACAAAGTGCTACTTTTTTACAATTTACCACAACATAGTACTTACATACATAAATGTACTATAAATATACTACAATCACTATATTCATAAATTGTACAGAGCGTAGAAACTGTCAATACTTTAATTTCAAGAAATGCATAATCTCAGTCTAATGACTGCCTGTCATAAATATGTTATTAAAGTTATTTTTGATCTAAGTGAATAATAATTTATTTAATTATAAGGATATTGAATCTAGATGCATAACCGTTAATAATTACTTATACTTAAGTATAAATTATTATTTATGTTCTCGTTATCTCGTCGATAAGGCTACTATCTGTATTTACCTTCTTTAGCTAACATGACACACATAATTCGACTTAATTTTATATACTTATTATATTATAAAATAGCTGTGCTCGCAACTTCGTCCGCGTGGAAAAAATTCTAAAGACAGTCCCGGGGTTTTACCCGCATATTTCCTGTGCCCACGAGATTTCCAAAATAAAAACTATCCTTTATCCTTTCTCGAGTCTCATACTATCTTTTTACCAAATTTCATCCAAATCGGTGAAGTGGTTTAGGCGTGAAGAAGAAACAGACCGAGTTACTTTCGCATTTCTGATATTAGTATAGATAAAAAACTTTTACCACTATTTTCATAACAATACATCGCAATAAATATAATCACAGTAATATTTCAAATTTAAGAGCATATAATATGTGTAGATGTTCGTCACCTCTATACGGAAAAATGGCTGGAAAAATTTGGGCGTAGGTCGGTACATGTACAGGCTATATCATATTAATGCTAGAAAAATGTATTATACCCTTATCATTCACTTAAAACTTCATTAATGCACAATAAAGCGTAAATGATATTTCCTCTGCACAAAATTAAAAACTGATGGCTGTATTTTCCTAATTTTTAAAGTCATTAATAGCATTATAGCGGCTATAAAAAGTTCAAGAGAACCAATATCTTAAGCCGTAACGATACTTACCAAACAAAAAATTACACTTATACCCGTTCTATACAATCCGAAAACTCTTCACATAAAGGGGCTTTTAAAAGGACCTTTTTTTCGTAAAGCGAGTAAAACATCCCCGAATGATCCATTATCTTCTCACAAGGACAAGTTAGCGATCTCCTTCCGTCTATTTTCACAAGTAATAACTAAATTTATCGTCAGACTTTCGGTCGACGTAATCTTCCAATATAGAGGGTAGTTGTGAAGTCGAGTCACGCGCGAGGCTGACGGGGGCGGAGCTCTGTCGCGGGTGCCTCTGGTCTGCGACGCGTCATTAAAATTAAGCATCATTACTCTTGTAAAGCGAGTCTCTATGTACCGGAAGATGGCGGTTATTGAGAAGTTTGTCACACAAAGCCTTACAACCATTATTTTATTACAATATTTTATTTTATACAGCGCCTAAGGAACGGTCTTTTAAAAATTAAGAAAACATGACATTTTTACGTTCTAGTTATGATGACAATTGATTTTTTTTTTGTGGGGAATGCAAAATTTTTTTTAATTTCACGCCACACAATGTAAAACGCACATTGCTACGACTTGTAGCGTCCGCAGAACTCTAGAACTACCCGTCTATTTTGCGTGCGCAAGTTACATTGCTTATTTTGTATATTTCCATAAATTTTACTATTTTTTTGAAAAAATGCTATAGTATATTAAAACAAATCAAAGTATACTAAAATTAAGAAAAAAAATCGTAAAAATCTTAAATTTTCCGCACAAATTTCCAACGGTTTTCACCTCAAATCATGGTCCAAAGCTATGGTTACAATTTTCGGTAGACCGTCCCTTATCTCTGTAAGTATTATAAAGGACTGGCCCAGTCAACTGTGCAATTAAGATTTTGTAAATCCTACGGGAATAAATAATACTTTTAGGATGAAAAGAAGTGATTATGCTAAGTCTAGAAATGTCATGTACTTTTTTCATAGGATAGAAATTAAAATTAAGGGTCTCCTATTGGAAAGAGGCAACCATCGCCAGCATCTTTGTGATTTCAACTTCATAAAACAAAGTGGATCACGATAGAGAGATAACACATTTTTATATTACGCAAATACTACGCAATCGACGGGGCTTGAGTTCGATCCCCGACGGGAACAAGCATTTATGTGATGAGCATATATGTTTGTATTTCCAGGTTTGGGTGTTTATTAAATATATTCTAGTTTTTATACATGTATTTCTATGTATAGGTATCGTGACTAACACCCATAACACAAGCAAATAATATGCTTACTTTGGGGTTAGATCAGTAAGTGTAATCCGTCCCGTGAATATTTATTTATTTATTATCTATTTATTATATGACAGCTATCTAGTTAATTAATGCCGTTGATATCTATAGGCGGTGGTATCTCTTACTATATGATTGTTTACTATCCTATAAATAAAATAAAACTACACCAGCTAATTCAATCGAAAAAAAAAAAAAAACTGGAAACTTACTAAAGAAGGATAAAAATGACAAAGTTTGGGGCATAATTTGAATATACGTGTCAATGCAAATACCTTTCCGAATAAAAGAATATATTCGCTTTCTAAAAGTTTAGAATACTAAAGAACGTCAAACAAATTTAATTTACGAAAAAGTATACCTTAAAACTTCAGCCAGTGTTGGCTTTGAGGTGAATAAGGTGAAGAGGGAATGTATAAATATTCATTCTTAGAACCTACGCACTGTAAATATAAATTTTTATTTCAGTCCTTGCTAAATAAAGCGTCGGGGAGAAGCATTGAAAATTCGACTCGCGACTTCTAATTAGAGAGGACACCGCGTCCTTTCTTTTCGAGTTCCTTTATTAATGGAAGTTCATTTCAATTGATTCATATTTTTTATATCTTTTGAAATAAAACTAAAATCGTTCAACTGTAAATTAGATAGCTACACTCAGGTACACTGGATGGTTTTTCTAAAGATATATAAAAAATATTCATAAATGATGGTTTATAGTAAAGTACGTCTAAGCTAATATTTTCCCCGTGGGTCCCTTTGAAAAATAGGCCAAATGCCGTTCTGCCAAGCAGGTTGTAAAACGCGACCGATTGGCTACGCGAGTCACTACCATCATGACTACTAGGTGGTAGGGTTCTGCATTCTGTATGTCTGTTACCACCGCTTTACCTTTTCCTGTCGCAGTAGCGTCAGTATTTGTCACTGTAGCGTTCCGGTTTAGAGGGTAAGGTAGCCGGTAAACCTTTGCGTGTGACATTAGACCACGCCACAAGATAGCAACGCACCATTAACTTAATCTTTGGTTTAATCTTTAGTGTCTATTGGTTTATAGCGATGGTTGACTCTTTCAATCAGGAGACCTATCTGCTTATTTGCTATCTTATGACATAAAAAAGAGGAAAGATCTGATTTTTTATTTGTTTGTTACCGTTTAACTTAAAAACAACTCAACTGATTTCAAAGTGACTTAGACTGCTTTTACTCGACTAAACAAAGGAAAGTAATTATTTTTGGTCACGTCAGTAACTGCTAGTCGTTAATATCTATACGTATAATAAAATCGTAGGAACGTCAAAACTGTACATTGAATATTTTTTAAAAAGAATACTTGGGGTGTGATCTACAATCGATATCGAAGCCAAAAATATAGTTTTTAGAATTTTTGTCTGTTTGTCTGTTTGTCTGTATGTATGTCCGGGGTAAACTCAAAAAGTACTGCATGTATTTGCTTCAAATTTTGCATGTATATTACTAAAGTATTATCACGCTATCACCTAAGGGGGAGGAGCTGTGCGGAGTAAACGATGTCCGTGCAGACGAAGTCGTGGGCCACAGCTAGTAAATAATAAAAGTAACGCTCCGTTGCCAGTGTGCTATGGCAAACGGAATTACACCCACAAGTTCTTCCATATTTTGAGTATTAATTTATAAAATCCCGTAATTATAGATGAAGAACGTTTAATAATTTTAGTTCAGGCTATAAAGAGCTACATGATTTACAAGATCTAACTTATGTTGATCAACAAAGATAAAACATTTGGGAAGAAATACGGAGATGCGGAACGCCTTGCTGCAGCCCGTCTCAATGTGCTAAGCTAGCATTTTCGTTGCGATGCGCTCCGCCCCCACTGTTGATGGCAGTAATATAATTGTGCATTTACGCTTGATTAAATTAGCAGAGCAAAGTTCCAAGGTTTAGCAAGTTAAACGGCCTTTAAATCGTAATATAAGATAGATATAATATTATGCTTCAAATCCCATTTATTTCTAGCACTAACAATTGTTTTCACATTCCTATTCGGGTATTCTTCGAAATAATGACATTCTATTACAATATTCAAACAATATCTCGCTCATCGCAGTGACAACCAGTTGCGGTATTCTCATTAATTGATTTGGCTTAGGAAATGTTATTGCAACGTTGTTATGAATTTAGCTGAATCAGATAATAGATTTCTGAATTAGTTTAAGCTTCTAGAGTCTCTGTCCCGATTTGTCACTCACTAGTTAGTCATATTAGTAAATGCGACTTACGGCCGGTTTACGTAACGCAAATCAATTTTAACAAGCAATTATTCTGTGTTTAATACAATTTTTACAAGCAAATGATATGTTAAACACAGATTAAATGCTTGTTAAAATTAATTTGCGTTTCGGGAGCCAGCCGTAAGTCGCATTTACTAATATGACTTTAACTAGTAAGTGACAAATCGGGACAGTTAATGGCGAAATTTTTTATAATCTACAATTAAACGTCCAGTTTAATACAATATAAAATTATAATATTTGGTTCGAATATGTGTGTGAATATACGTATGCTTGTTACTTGCGGTAGTGCCGATATGGCTGTACAGATTTTTAATATTTTTTATCTATATGTTAATACACGAAGGAAAACTTTGGAGCCCTTTTTAAGAAAATTACGCGAACGGTGAAATATGATATTTGGCAAAGTTAAAATTAACATCTATAGAGACTTAATATTTTTAAATAATATGCATTAGAAATACATTAAATTAATTAAAAATAAACATTACACGCATCACATTTACGTGAGTCACATTATAATATACTCACCTGTATACAATTTTCTTAAAATTAAAATCTGTTGTTAAACTTATAAAGAGATTTCGTTGTTTAGTCTATGGTCGAATTTCAGCCATATGCGAAATGAATACATTTAGTTGTTTTTTTAGGAAATAGAATTTCTATAAATGTATTGTGCAGATTCACTGGTAAAAGACTCTCTATTATGTACCTACATTTTGAAGAACGTGATAGTTAAGGCTTATGTCATAGTGTAACCAATAAAAATATAATGAAAAGGGATTACTGCTCAACTACATAGTAAAACGCAACAAAAATATTATAGCAATATTCAAAAAGTATGGTTACCACGCGAGCGATAGTGGTGTAATAACAAGTCTAGATGTGAAGTCGGAAAATCGCTGTTTGTATATAATAAACTTTGATTTATATACGCGGGCGTCTGTACATAAATATTTTATCGAATAAAACAAAATTTAATTACCTACCTTTTTTTTATATACAGTAACTAGCTATACCCGCGACTTCGTCTGCGTGGAATTATTTATACCCGCATAGTTCCCGTTTCCGTGGGATTTTCGAGATAAAAACTATCCTATGCCCTTTCTCGGGCCTCAAACTATATTTGTACTAAATTTCATCTAAATCGGTTAAGTGATTTAGGCGTGAAGAAGAGACAGACAGAGAGAGTTACTTTCGCATTTATAATATTAGTTGAGTAATAGTACTAAACATCCTTTTTCAGTAGGAAAAGTCTTTTACTGGTCAAGTTATATAACGAATTTCAGAAAGGAACTACCGCCAGCACGAGATTTTTAACAATTAATTAAGCTTGGCAACGATTTGCACATACGTTTCAAAATTTTCGATTGTAATCACTTAAGTAATCTTTAAAAGTCTTATCTACTGAATGTGTTACCAAACGTTAAATTCGAATTTAAAAAATAATGAGTCCTTTTACACAAATGAAACGCACGGTCAATGGGCGAATTACATTTGGTATTCGTCGCGTAGACGCCATGAATTACAAATGTTACGAGCAATGAGCGTGCAATGTAGTGTAATACTAACAAACACTGAATAGTGTTTGTTACATTATAGTACTTTAGAATCTGTAAAAGCTAGGACGGGAAAACATGGCACATTAAAAAATAAATTAGTAAAAAGCGTATCGGGCCATGCGCAATGTGGGGTTCCGACGTTATCCATCACATTAATGTGGACTAAAAAAGGGCTTTTAAAGTTTCATACTATGAACATTTAAGCTATTCAACGTCAATGACAAATATATAGCCGCACCACAGGTTCATCGCCTATAAAAACTTTCTTAAGTACATTTTGTAAGTTCGTCTATTACTCAAAAACTTATAAAGACTTCTAAGCCGTGACAGTTTTCCTTTCAACTTCATTATATTTCCTACTACCACGATTTTTTTCCTACTCCCAAAACCAACCGTTTAGCCTGCAGAGAGGAGAACACTTGACTCTAATAAAATCAAAAGTATCTTCACACCCATATCCCCGAAGGGGTAGGCAGAGGTACAACAAGTGCACCCACGATTAGCCGAAGATACTTGGTCCCACAAATGTGATAGGTGGCAAGCCTATCGCCAACCGGGCACTTTCCAATCCCGGGCAACTTTGTTTTTCTCAGAAAACTGAAAAAACACTTTTTATGTGCCCGACCCGGGAATCGAACCCGGGACCTCATGTGGTCAACGCCAACGCTGAACCACTAAACCACAGAGGCGACTAAAATTAGCAATTAAAATCTTAATATTTTACAAACGAGTCCCTTAATCAAAAAGGTATTTCTACAAACATACAATATTTTTAAAAACCTATCCAACGATGTCCCACTCTATCGTGTGCGCACGCGAGAAAAAAAATTAACATTCCCACTTTATATGTAGGGAAGCTACCTTGACAAAAAATATTTTTGAAGATTTTATGTTACCACTTTGTTGACGTGATTGATATGTATGTTCGTGCCACATTACAGCTTTCTAGTAATAAGGATCTCTGAGCTATCGTGTGGATAGACGGACGAACGGACATAACGAAACTACAAAGGTTTCTAGTTTACTTCGGAACCCTAAAAATTACTTGATTTGTATACAATATAAAAATCAATCATTAAAAATATATTGAAGAAAGTAATAAATCCCTCTAATCTTCTAGATTGGACTTTATACTTCGAAAAAACTCATTTCTACGCTACCATGGTGAATACTAGGTGGTAGAGTTCTGCATTGTCTCGCCCAAGTCTAGTATCATCGCCTTACTTTTACCTGTTGCAATAGCGTTTGTGCATGTCATTGTCATATTCCGGCTCCGGCGTAAGGTAGCTGGTAAATTTATGCATGTGGTACCCGTCACACGATAGCAACGCACCATTAACAACTTCGGTATCTAAACTCGATGTTTGTCCCTTTTCATCAAAAGTACCATCTGCTAGGTTGCTATCTTATGACAAAAAGAATCCCCGTGTTGGTCCTGGGCTCCCTTGAAGAATAGCCCAATTGTCCTTCTGCCAGGCAGGTCTTAAAAGGCGACCAATTGGCTACGCGAATCACTACTATCGGGGCAACTAGGTGGTAGAGCTCTGCATTGTCTCGCCCGGATCTGGTACCACCGCCTTACCTATTCCTGCCGCAATAGCATCAGCGCTTGTCAATGTCGTGTTCGGGTTTGGAGGATGGGGTAGCCGGCAAACTTATGTATGTGGCATTAGACCTCGCCACAAGATAGCAATGCACCCATAACATCTTTGATGTCTATAGGCGTTGGTTGACTCTTTCCATCAGGAGACCCATGTGCTTGTTTACTATCTTATGATATAAAAAAAACTTCGGTGTCTGTTGGTGATAGTTATCTCTTTCTGTTAGGAAAACCATCTGTTTATTTCCATTTGAATGCACCACTGTCGTGTTTTGAGTTATAGGTAGAGTACCAATGTTGTGTGGCTTTGTATTTCATCGTACAACATATATAATTAATATATTCCACATCAATCAACGATATCTCCCGTGTTGCTCCTTTGAAGAATAGAGAAACTGTCTATCTGCCAGGCAGGTCATAGTCGGTGACCAATTAGCTATATTTTTTACTACCATCGTGACTACTAGGTGGTAGAGTTACGCAACGTCTCACCCGGATATTTTGTACTACCGCCTTACCTATTCCTGCCGCTATATCGTCAATAGTGTCATTGTCGTATTCCGGTTTGGAGAGTAAGGTAGCCGGTAGAATTATACTGTGGCATTACCATCCTACCACACGGATTTCAACGCACCATTAACATCTTTGGTGTCAATAGGCGATGGTTCCTCTTTCCATCAGGAGAGCCATCTTCTTGTTTGCTAACTTTTTTCTCACATACACACACATACCCATACACACACAACAACACATACACACACACACACACACACACAAATCCAAATTTACCAAAAATCTGTTCATGTTATAATTCAGTGGAAATCTATCTTTTTTATGCTTAATACTTGTAGACTAAGTACTCTAGTTTAAATTTAACATATGTTTATAACAGTCTGTTTTCTAGAGGAGGGAGTTGATATACGCAACACAGTTATATACTTCTGCGTATGTCATCGACACTCATTCATGTACACTTGTTCTGGTTCCAAATAAAATTATTTGTATTTGTTATGATATAAAAAAGATTATCTTTTACCACCAGGAGAATCCGACTGTTTACTTGATGTCATTGATTTTAAAAATGATTATCCTGGTAGTCATAAGACTACCAATAATCTCTTGATCTGAGTGGCTTTGGGACCTGACAGGTAACATCGGAGATGATAGCCGCTTGGCTGCGGACGTGATTTCAAATTCTTCAAATGGCTGCCACTTTCTTACTTCTCGGCCCAGTTCAGACTTTGCTTTTTATAATAGATTATGGCAAACAGTATAATTGATGTTCGACGTAGCATTTGGCGGTTTTAGATTGAACATTTTTAATTCGAGTTCTAAAGCAATTTTAAATTATGAGTTCAATTGTTGTTTCTGTTTTCTGTGAGTTTCTCTGATACACAAGGCAAATGTTATTACAGAGATAAAAAATTTTATATCATAGGATAGCAAACAAGCTGATGGCTCTACTAAATAGTTCTATCCGTGTATCAGAGATTCCCAACGAAATTTACCGACTACCTTATCTTGCAAACCGAAACACGATAGCGACAGGCACCGACGCTATTAGGGTAGGAACAGGTAAGGCGGAGATACCAAAACTCGATCACGGTACTCAAACTTAGTAGTCACGATGTTAGTTACCAGTAAATCGCAAATGGTACGTCCCGGGCGCTGCGGACTGCGCGCTCGCCTCGGACGCTTTGTATAACTAGTCCCATAGAGGCGATTGAAATCAGTTGTCAACTTTTCATACTCAAAGGAAGTCAAGTTGATTTCATTACGCCAGCACACCTGGTTTCTGAAACTGGTTAGGCAGTTCCTCAATGAATAATATACTAAGAGTATTTTAATTAACAGCATCAGCGTTTGTAGCTGTCGTATTCTGGTTTGGAGGATAAGGTAGCCGATAAACTTTTGCATTAAATATTTTATCCCTGCTATACTGATATCAACGCACCTCGGCATTGACACCTCCCCACACGAATGGCAACGCACCATTAAAATCTCTGGTATCTATAGGCAATGGTTGTCTCTTTCCATTAGGAAAACCATTAGCTTATTTGCTTCTTCTTCTTATGATATAAAAAAACGCCTAACCTATTAGAAACATTTAATGTAATTTACAAGCCTTTGGATTATGTGTTAAATGTTAAATCTAATGGAACTACTACAATGACTGTAAGTTATAGTCAAACTATTAAGTTTGTTGGCAAAATATGTTTAACTAGACAAGCTACCAGTTGGCTAAAGTTGGCCTTTAAAAGGGCAGTCGATTGAATCTAACTTAGCGTGGTCGTGTTATGGAAGTTGTGTAACGTTTTCTCGTTAAGACACTTCCGTTGAAATTCCGTTCCGTTGAAAACATTAAATGCGGTTGAATTTCAGTTTTTTTATAAGATAGCAAACAATCAGTTGGTTCTCCTGATGGAAAGAAACAACCATGGCCAATGGACACCAAATACGTTAATGGTGCGTTACTATCTGTATGGCGAGGTGTTAATGTCGCTTACACAAGTTTACCGCCTACCTTACCCTCAAACTGGAAGACAACAGTAGCAAACACTAGTGATATTGCGACAGGAATAAGTACGGCAGTGGTACCAGACCCGGGCGAGACAATGCAGAACTCTACCACCTAGTAACTATGTTGGCAGTGACAATACAAGGAAAGATTTCAAGAAGTCATATGACTTAGATAAGAATTAATGTTTTATGAGTTCTCACTATCATTACACCAATAACATAGACTAACTCATCTATTCATATAACAAAATCGTAGGAAAGTCAACGTATGTCCGGGGTAAACTCAAAAAGTACCGCATGGATTTACTTCAAATTTTGCATGAATATTACTAACAGGTCGGGTCAACATATAGGCTACATATTATCACGCTATCACATACGAGCGAGGAGCTGTGCGGAGCAAACGAAGTCCGCGCGAATGAAGTCGCGGGCAACAGCTACTTACTTTAGTAAAGATTTGCCTTGGAAAGCACTCACCTACATGTGAGTGTCACTTGACGCCGCAGCTAATTGTCAACACTAGAGCTATATCAGTGTATCCACAATGCTTACTAATGCCACAGGTGGTGTTATCATATATTTAATTTACATCTTTTAAGACAATTTGTTTTATATCTTTACGTTCAGTAACGACAAAAAGGAAATAAAAAGATTCGAAATGCCGAAAAAGCGGGAGCGGAAATTCACGAATTTTTCCTTGTATAAAGGCAACAATATTGGATATGAAGGTCAAGTGTCTGATATAAAGCAAATTTATTCTGTTCGTTCGGTGTATTGGCCCACATAACTGGTGATCTGGGCGGCGACAGCGGCGGAATGATAACGGTCTAATTTTGGAGGTTGCGGTTTTCTCCATACGCCTTAAATTACATTGAGGTTTCCGTCTTCCGTAAAAGGTTTTATTCATAAATCTGCTGGAACGTTTTCATAAAGTTTGTCGAAATTGTACCTTTTAGGGCAACAGCAATTTTAAATTATTCGTTAAATTTATTTAACCTGTTATGCGATGATATTTATTTATTTATTTAAACTTTATTGTACACCAAAAATATACATTTTCGTATAAAAGACGAACTTAATGCCTGTTGGCATTATCCACTAGTCAACCTTTGGGCCAACAGAATTTAACTGTGAAGGTGCCACTGAGCAACTTAGATTACATGAAATTAACATATATTTATAATACATATACATAGGTTTAGCTTTGTGCGAAGTGGGTTAGTCGGAAGGTTCAGTAGCTCTTCTACTAGATATTATGGAAGTGAACTGGATGACACCGGTCCGACGGCGGCATGGACAATGGGAAGTCGTGTCACTTTTGCCGCCGCGCCGCAGATAGCTAACATCCAGTTTGAGGCCAGAAAAAGCATCAAACTTTGAAATAAGTTTGCTGTAAAATTAAACCGGTAGATAAATATGTATGAATTAAAAAAAAGTTTGAGAAACAGTATAAATCAAACTTAACCAACAAACAGTGGAGTTTACTAAGTCTCGGCGAGGAAATGTAAAAAATATATCTTTAAAATTAGTTAACTTAATACTTACTTTCATTGGACTTCTAGATTCGTCCTGCAGACTGCAGCTAATCCAAACTTTTTTTGTGAATTTTGTTCATATTTCCCGAGGGAAAATACTTTTCCCTAATAAATTGTAACCTATGCAACAGATTAAATAATAGTTAATATGGTAACCTATAAATAAATAGATAATAAATCAGTAATAAATAATTAAATTAATTAACAAAAAAATAAAATAAAAAAATATCACTAGACAAATTACCCAAATAGATTTAACTCCAAAGTAAATAAATTATTTGCTTATGTTATGGCTGCTAGTCACCGATAATAATACATAGAAATATATACGTCGGTCGGGAATTGAACCCGAGCTCTATCGATTCATAGCTAGGTTCGCTAATCACTCGTCGAACGAGGCGGTAAACTTATGCCTTAAATCTAAACATAGATTATCTTTTTCCCGATTTGAGTTGATTTTCATTATGCCGTTTTCGTGTATTTGAGTAAACACCCAAACGCCAGACACATAACATAAAAGTCATAGAAAAAACATGCATTCATTTCAACTTACACAAAATGTTTACACAAATACAAAATAACGGATGACGACAATCATGGGCGTACCCAGGTTCTGAGCCAGAGGGCAACCGTAACATTTTAAGACTTTACAACAGTAGATAAAAATATAATAAGGTAAAAATGTCGCCTCTGTGGTCTAGTGGTCCAGCGTTGGCGTTGACCACATTAGGTCCCGGGTTCGATTCCCGGGTCGGGCATATAAAAAAGTGTTTTTTTTTCAGTTTTCTGAGAAACACAAAATTGCTCGGGATTGGAAAGTGGCCGGTTGGTGATAGGCTTGCCACCTATCACATTTGCGGGACCAAGTATCTTCGGATAATCGTGGGTGCACTTGTTGTACCTCGGGGATATGGGCGTGAAGATACTTTTTTTTAGATAAAACTATAATAAGGTAGAGAGAGAGAGAGTAAACAATTTCCAGGGGGGGCTGTGCATCCTGCCCCCCCCCCCCCCCTCGGTACGCCCATGATGACAATTGCCCATGCGATAACACTACACAACAAACAATAACGCACCTCGTCAAAGAATGCCCACGATACTTTACATCGAGACATATCCATGACAAAAATGCACATACAAAAAAAATATCCATATCAGCTCAGTCAAGACATCACAGCAGACTTTACACACACACTACACAGAATGTGTCATTCATGACACATATATTCAATATCATAATACATAATTCATTAAAACATAATATATAATTCACTAAAACATTTAATAATGCATAATGGCAACACTCACCTCTTAAATATACACAATGTCAAATTATTTTCCCCGTCTGAATGACTGGTTTTTTGTTTATCCAATCTATACCTTCAATGTGATTACATTTAACCATAAAAAAACATTAGATTATATTATTTCAAACAAAAATCTTGCTACGGTAAAAAACCGGTTAAGTGCGAGTTGGACTCGCACTTTAGTTGTAAATATTCTTTGGCTAAATGTATTAAGCCATATTGTGAAAATACATTCTTAAGTTCTATGTAATCGCCTCTGTGGTCTAGTGGTCCAGCGTTGGCGTCGACCACATGAGGTCCCGGGTTCGATTCCCGGGTCGGGCACATAAGAAAAGTGTTTTTTCAGTTTTCTAAGAAACACAAAGTTGCCCGGGATTGGAAAGTGCCCGATTGGCGATAGGTTTGCCACCTATCACATTTGTGGGACCAAGTATCTTCGGCTAATCGTGGGTGCACTTGTTGTACCCCTTCGGGGATATAGGCGTGAAGGTACTTTTTTACTAAGTTCTATGTATATTCTTTAGTCATATTCTTATCTATCTATACATATAATAAAATCGTAGGAAAATCAATGTATGTCCGGGGTAAACTCAAAAAGCACTGCATGGATTTACTTCAAATTTTGCATGAATATTACTAACAGGTCGGGTCAACATATAAGCTACATAATATTATCACGCTATCACTTACGGGCGAGAGCTGTGCGGAGTAAACGAAGTCGCGGACAACAGCTAGTATTTAAGTAAAAATTGCATTTAACAAATGATAATTGTAAATTAAAAACAAAAGCAAATGTATGTACCTAATGTCTAAGAAAAATATGTGCAACGCAAATGTAAACACTTCAACGAAACAAAAAAAAAAGCTTTCAAACAGCAAAGCATCAACAATCAAAAATTAATTTTACAATAAAATCCCTCAAAGGGCGGATCTAGCCCCTTGAGGAAAAAAGACACCCGAACGTATAAACTTATAAATTTATAGTATTAGGAGTCCTACAATACATCTAAAATATATATGTGTTGATATTATTATAATTAAATGGAGTGACGATAAGATATTAGACGATTCGATAGCTAAACATTGACTATACTAATTGGATCTTCTAACGCCATCCGATTTGCCTAATGAGAACCGATTCCACTGCCTTCCTCGGAGCAAGGACATTATGTAAAGTTCTGTTTGACTTCTACATTAGCTTTCCCACTTTCTTAATCACTAATAAAACAGTCTCGAGATATGAAATTGCCATTACACAGATTGCTATCCAACCCTTAACGGCACACTCATTTAGGACAATTGAATATGTACAGAACGTTTTCAGAGAACTGTAACATTTAAAATTCACGTTAAATAAAACTGTTTAATATATTTGCATTGCGATTTTATTTCCGGAGCGTTCTATGTCAATCTATTAGTAACTGAAATAAAACTTTTGTACAGGTAATTTCTTTTTAGGGTTCCATACCTAAAAGGAAAAACGAAACCCTATTACTAAGCCTCCGCTGTCTGTCTGTCCGTCTGTCTGTCTGTCACCAGTCTGTATCTCATAAACCGTGATTGCTAAAAAGCTGAAATTTTCACAAATAATGTATTTCCGTTGCCGCTATAACAACAAATACAATAAACATGAACTTTTAAACTAACGCGTTCTACTATCATTTTTAAGAATATATAAACGGGTCAATAACGCGTACACATATAGAACTTACTTGTAAAGCTCGACGTTTCGGCCAAGTTACATTGACCGTGGTCACGAGCAGACTTCACGGTCAATGTAACTTGGCCGAAACGTGGAGCTTTACAAGTTAGTTCTATATATGTACGCGTTATTGACCCGTTTATATATTCTTAAAAATACAATAAACATGTTGTTTTCGTATTTTTTGCTATGATAGTACGGAACCCTTCGTGTGCGAGTCCAACTCGCACTTAACCGGTTTTTTACCGTAGCAAGATTTTTGTTTGACATAATATAATCTAATGTTTTTTTATGGTTAAATGTAATCACATTGAAGGTATAGATTGGATTAACAAAAAACCAGTCATTCAGACGGGGAATATAATTTGACATTTTTATTTTTATACAGACTTTACGTACGATCTCACTTAACCGGTTTTTTACCGTAGCAAGATTTTTGTTTGACATAATATAATCTAATGTTTTTTATGGTTAGATGTAATCACTTTGAAGGTATAGTTTGGATAAACAAAAAACATTCAGACGGGGAAAATAATTTGACATTTTTGTTTTTATTTTTATACAAACTTTACGTACGATCTCACTTAACCGGTTTTTTACCGTAGCAAGATTTTTGTTTGACATAATATAATCTAATGTTTTTTTAAGGTTAGATGTAATCACATTGAAGGTAAAGATTGGATAGACAAAAAACCAGTCATTCAGACGGGGAAAATAATTTGACATTTTTGTTTTTATTTTTATACAGACTTTACGTACGATTGGTGGTATTCGCAATTTTGCTGATCTCTGGCACATTTTTTGGAACCAAAAAATGTTTAAAATATACTTGTAGATGCAAACTTATTATGTGTGTGTATGATTGTCATGTAATCATACTAAAACGCCTGGAATTATTTGAAAGAAATTTGCTACACATATACATGTATAGACGAAATTTGATTTAGAGAAAGTTTATGCCTAGCATAGGTAGTAGAGTTCCGCAATGTCTCGCCTTGGTACATAGTGCCACTACCTTTATCTACCTTATCTATTTCTGATGCAATAGCGTCAATGCTTAATATTGACGTGATTCGGTTTGGAGGGTAAAGTAGATATGCATGTGGCATTGCCATCTCACCACACAGATGGCAACGCATCATTAACCTCTTTGGTGTCTATAGGCGATGGTTTCTTATTCTATCTGGAGAGCCTATATATATCTTATGATATAAAAAAACACCTTTTGTTTGTACCAGTAAAAAGAATCCGCCGTCTCGTCAATTGATAAAACAGGCAATTCCAGTAAGCCGAAACGTCTATGTATGTTTTCTGATGAGCCATCAGACTCTCCTGATGGAAAAAGAAACATTGCTTATATACAACAAAGATGTCAATAATGCGTTGCTTCCATATGGTGCGTTGGTAATGCTACATGCATAAATTTACCGACTACCTTACCCTCCAAACGAGAACGTGATAGTGACAAGCACTAACGCTATTGCGGCAAAATTCATGTTAAATATTAACATTCAAAGTTTATTTAGTTTCTTATTTCTATTCCCGAAAAACACTCTAAAAAATACCGAACTTGGAAAGCACATATTGAAACTGGACCATGAGTCACTACTTTCAGAGCTAATGAATTCCGAAAGGGTTTCGGTTCGTTAAAAATAATACAAAATCCGTTCCACTAAGTTTCCAACTAAATCAGACTAGCTGTTGCACTAACCGAACACTAAGTTGTACTCGTAATTCTAAAACTTTATTTAATACTACAGGAAGTTCAAAAAATTTTGATATATTCCATCCAATACTTTCTTTTTATACAATACACATTTCTACATCAAAGTTTATCGTTTTTAACTATGCTAGCGATCGCCCTGTTGTCGAAATTCGACCATAGACTTTTGCCGTAAACGTAATAGTATACATGCGTGTATAATAACATGTACATGTCAAATGAATTTAGTGTAATGTGTTCTACGCTAAATTCATTCATTTGACATGTACCACGGGAACATACTTATTTTTTCGCAATAAAAAGTATTCTATGTACTATTCTAGGTCATCACTTAAATGTGTGCTAAATTTCGTCCAAATTCATTCAGTCGTTTTTTGCGTGATTGACTAACAAACATCCATACATCTAATTTTATAACATTAATTAAGGTACTCGTAACTCAGTTTTGTGATTCAAATTCTAATCACTTGTTTAGGTTTAAATTTTTAATATTCCGTAATCTAGTTTGTATAATATATATATATATATATATATATATATATATATATATATATATATATATATATATATATATATATATATATATATGTGTATATATATATATATATATATATATATATATATATATATATATATATATATATATATATATATATATATATATATATATATATATATATATATATGACTGTGCCTAATTAACCACGTACCAGTGAGCATAGCTAAATAATTTTTGCTTTTTAATGATTTTCATCAATAAATGCCTTGGTGTTTTTCTTATACACTAAGTAATTTAAATTTAAATTTGATCGCGGGCCTATCTTATTTAAGAATATTGAATGAACACAAAATTAACATTTTATCTTAAGTTATTAGTATACCCGTGGATACCACCCCCTCACCATCTCCTCCCTCCCTTTGTCCAGAGTAAGTTCTACAGATCGCTGATTGAATCGCTCCGATTATGACGTTAATCTGTTCAATGCAAATTGGACGATAGTCATTTACATCCCTTTATCAGAATTTGGCGCTAAAATATTCAAATATTTTACGGCATGGCGTGTTACTTAAATGTACCTTAAGACATTGAAATCGAGACGTCAATTAGTATCACAATAATATAAAATGACAATGATAAGACATAATTTAGAGATTTATAATATTAAGAAATTTAAAAGCAATTTTACTTGGAATTTCACGATAAAGAAGCTACTTTATATTTGAAAAATTTATATATATTTTCCATATCACGATTAAAAATTATGTTTATGCATATTATTTACAACATTGTTGACAATACAAGGAACATCAATTAAAATAAATTTTAGTTGATGTTCCTAGTCAATGTAAACAAACAGATATGAAAACAAAAATGTGTACTTGAATTAAAGAAATATGTAAGGTTGGAGCAAAAGTGTTTTCGTATTGTTCATATAAAGGAAAATAATTTTTAGGTATATTTTTAGGTATCATTTCTTTATTTATTTATATTAGGTTTGTGCCGTTTTGATCGATAACTTGTTACCATCTTATGGCTAGTGCCATAGGAATGGGTTCCTGTAGAAATTATGAGATTTTTGAATTAAAAAAATCTGACAGGTAGTGTTGTGTTCTTTTGAGGTTAGCTTTATGCTTCCTAAAGAGTTCTGCAATGACCGAAACAGATGGAAATCTGATGGAACAAGGTCAGGACTATACGGAGGATGCATTAACATATCCCAGCCATGTTCTCTCAATTTTAGCTGCATGACTATAGATAAGTGCGGTCTGTGGTGGAACACCACACCCTTCCTATTCTCCAGCTCCAGCCGGTTTTTCTCAATAGCTTTTTAATCCTATCAGTTATTGACAGTAGCCGTGAGAATCGATAGTTTTACCCGGTGACAAAAGCTCATAGTAGACGATTCCTTTCCAATCTCACCATACACATAGCATTACTTTGTTCCGAGTCAGGCCGGGATTTGCCACGGTCTATGGGGCTTGTCCATGCTTCGACCGCGATTTTTTTCACCCATTCTTATCGTAAGTCACCCATTTTTTATTACCCTTAATCAACTGTTTAAGAAATGTAAAAGAAATATATGGTACCCAAATGTCAAGTTTTTTCTTGTACCCAGACTTTCGTAAATGACGTAAAACTATTTTATGATCAACATACAGTTCTTCAGCAATGTTGTAGCTACTAATATATCGATCTTGCTCCACTTTCTCAAAGATGGCACTAATTTTATCTGTGACAGGGCGTCCAGAGCGAACCTCATTTTTCACACTACAATTTCCAGACTTTACCAGAACGCTTGAACCACATTTGTGCTACTCTTATTGATACCGCATTAGGTCCGTAAACAGCACAAATTTTATTCGTGGCGTTCGTCGCATTTTTACCTTTTTTGTAATAAAACTTTAAAATGTACCGAATTTCTTCGTCACATGCGTTCAGTTTGCTTGCTTGAAAAACAATTGAAAAATGGCGAGAACTAGTTTTTTTTATTCATTGTACCTTCAAAATGTCACATTTTAATGGTTTAAACCAGCCAGTTACATCCAGTACAGCCAAAGATGTTTGATTACTAATAATACATTCAAAATACGAAAATACTTTTGCTCCGACCTATTATTATTATGTACAATATGTGCATATATATATATATATATACATATATATATATATATATATATATATATATATATATATATATATATATATATATATATATATATATATAATACAGTCATATATAATTAAACAATTTAAAATAAGTTTTTTTTTAACTTTTTCTGATAACATGTCATTGATCTTTACACATTTTATTTGTACCCCTTTTTAAAAAAATGTCACAAACCGAGGAGAATAAAATTTAGCTCATATACCTCAAATTTATATGGAGAAAAAACGTAGAAAGCTAATATTTGTATGTAATACCTACGCTTTACGAAACATTTTCACACTACCATGTCTTTGACACACTTATAAAACACTTTTTTGTAGTATGTAGTAGTATTTACACATTTATATCGTTTTGTTTATAGGGAAAAGTCTGCTGTAAAACTCAAAAGAAGTTTTAGTATATTCGTGTAATCAAACTTACAGTCGAATTTCGGCTAGCGTGTGATCGTAATTTTATTAAAGATTGCCAGAATTAAATTCTATGTATTCTTTAATATATAGTCTCATACAACTTGAATAGATATTATAAAATATCATCAAAAATGTTTTTCATAAAGAATCACTTTTGTTAACCAATACACGGTACATTGCTTTTCTAACTATTGAATTTCCAATTCTACATGGCCCATTTTATGAAAATAATGTAGATTAATTATCCCAAAAGAATCCGAGCATCAAGTTGATTGAACGCTTTCTGCAAATTGTTCGCCCTTGCATTTTAAAGAAAAAACCAGCGAAGTTGAATGAAAGCGATGAAAACAGGCACCTCTTTACCTAAATCTAAATGTTCCCTCATTCTATCGACACGATTTAAAGTAACAAATCGCTGATATTTGAAGTGGGTACACAAGTTAATGAGAAGATATTTGAGAAGTCTGAAAAGATTAAATGCAAGCCGTTTTTCAGACCGATCAGGTATTATGAAGTGGTTGTAGCAATTTTCAACGAATCGACCTCTAAGGAATATTTGATTACAGACAGTTTGCTCTTTACTCTGCGCAAGTTAAGATTTGTTTTACATCCAGTATTCAGTAATATCGTTATATAAAAGTTACCTTCTTATTCCGTATTATAAAAGAATCCATTTCAAATACATTTACATTAGGCTAGTTGACTAAATATGAAAAACTGTTTGATAATTTACTTTGTTAGGGTTGTTAACCAAAAAAACTGTTTATATGTGATAAACAACATACATTTATCATAAGAAATTACCACGAAAACCCCCTGCAATGTTATGACGTCTGAATGACATCACGCCGTGGTATCATCTACATTACATGCACAAATTATATTCTATAAAAATAACATCAAGATGACGTTTTACCACGATGTGACGTAACACTTCCAAATTTGCGTTTATTGTCACATGGCCTAATGTTTATTTTTGTCGAATTTATATCTTAAAAATATTACTAATCCTTATCTTTGATAACAAATACTTTAGTTTTTTATTATCTCCATATCATAAGTAATCATTAAAACTAGTATCCAATTCATTCTTAGTTTTTTTATATATATAAGATAGCACACAAGCAGATGGGTCTCATGATGGAAAGAGTCAACCATCGCCTATAGACACCAAAGATGTTAATAGTGCGTTGCTATCTTGTTGCGAGGTCTAATGCCACATGCATAAGTCTACCGACTACCTTACCCTCCAAACTGGAACACGACAGTGACAAGCACTGACGTTATTGCGGACGGATATTAATGGACGTTCTCATTCTTTTAACATTTTGTTCATGTGAAAAATTGTTTTACCACTGTCCACCGCCAGCGTACCTTTTCCTACTGCAATAGCGTCAGTGCTTGTCACTGTCGTATTCCGGTTTGGAAGATAAGGTAGCCGGTAAACTTATGCAAATGGCATTAGACCTCGACACAAGGACACTACGCACTGTTAACATGTTAGGTGTCTATAGGCGCTGGTGGTCTTTTTTCATCCGAAGAGCCATTTGCTTGTTTGCTATCTTATGATATATATACTGCTTGGCATGATAAAAAAGGGTCTGAAACCAACGTGGATAAAATATTTCACCGTAAATGTATACTTTATTAGTTCCCTATAATTTGTAATCTGTTTGACCTAGAAACTGATCTTTCAGATTAGTAGGTCACTCAGAAGACTCTTAACTAAAATTGTGTTAGATAATATCTCACGGAAAATTTTTGACTTATGAACAGAAAACTTACAAAGTTGATTGAAAGGTCACGCTCATATTTTGACGGTGAGTATTTTTTAGCGATCGCCTTGTGGTCAAATGGACAAATTCGAAAACGACTGTACCGGTTTTAAATATAATTTTACTAATATAAAGCTACAATATTACTAACAAACATAATATGCTACTTTTATACCCAACAGAGTAAAAGGAAGTAATGTGTGTATGTATTAATTGAATGAAATTGCGATGCTGCTAGGTAATATTAAAAAGAGGCAGTTTGTTAGTTTGTTTCTAGTAAATAATTTCTTGAATCACTGAACCGAAGTTGATAATTCTTCACCAATAGAATGCTACTAAGTATTATTCTTAATAAAACGCTACATTTAATCTAAATTTTTCCGCGGGACCAGGATATACGCGAGATATACAATGGCAAACGGCTAGTCTTAAAATAAATACCGTCATGCCCGAATCCCCAAAAGTGTTTGGCAGAAATACAACGTATTTTTTATGTTTATTTATTTTTAACATATTTGTGTACGTTTGTAACGAATAAACACAAAAACTACTGGATCGATCTTAAAAATTCTTTTATCATTAGAAAGCTGCACTATCCAGGAGTACACAGGTTGAGTAGAAGGAAGTAATGATTTTGGGTCATGTGAACAAAGTCTCGAGTAACCGCTAGGCTGGCATAAAGTTATCATGATTTTTCTAAATTTTTTTATTTATTTTTTATAGAATAGGGGGCAAACGAGCAGGAGGTGCACCTGATGGTAAGTAATCACCGCCGCCCATGGACATCCGCAATACCAGAGGTCTTGCAGTTACGTTACAGGCCTTTTAATTCTTTTCTTGACGGCTCCAAGTTGTATCCATTTGGAAATACCCCTGCCGGTAATTGATACCACAACAGAGTAATGCGAGGCAAAAAGTGACGAGAGAAACGCACAGTATAGATTTCCAGACATCGAGATGGTGAGGATAGAATTTCAAATTTTGACGCGATGTTCCGATAACGGAATTTGGCAGCAGGAATTAATCAAAATAATTCATTTTGATTAATGTTTTGTTTAAATGTTTCTTTTTTATTTTATTGATAATTTCACTTTAGTTGTCTGAATTAATAAATAAAAATTAATCTATATATAGAACCATCTACAACTCTGCCAGCTAGTCCGTTGATGACGAACGATTGACTAGATACGTGTTACTACCGTAGTATAAAGGTGAACGTATATTTTAAGTATATGAAAAATTAAATTATCAAGGGTAATTGAGGGAAGCCCTCCATACGTGTAATTGAGGGATGAATACAAATTCAAGATAACTAGCTGACCCGTGCGAAGATTTTGCACGGCGCCATCTAGCGTTTTCCAAGTATAAAACTGTATTAAGATGTTTGATGTATCACCCACAAATGGCGCTCCGGTCGATTGTCATTAAAATATATTTAATATTTTTTATTCACTTTTTTTTTCAATTTTTTTCATATTTTTCGCCCAAAGTAGAAAACATAAGCTTTAATTAGGTATTTTTCTTTTTTGTTCTTTTTGGTGAAGTAGTTAAAGAGATCGAGCTACTCCATGAAAAAACACCTTTTATAAATAATATATAATGATGATAAGTAAATTGATGGTACCATATACCCGGGCGCGACGTTGTGGAACTTTACCACAAAAGCAACCGATACGTGTCACTAGCATAGTGGCTAGTAGTTGGTAGAGTTCCGCTAAATCTCACATGGGTTTGGTACCACCTCATTTCCTATTGCTCCTACAATAGCGTCAATGGTTGTCGCTGTCGTGCCCCGGTTTAAAAGCTAAGGTTGTTGTGTAAGGGTAAGAGAAAATTATGCATGTGGCACTATCATGCCGCCACCCAGATATCAAAGTACCATTAACATCTTTGATGTCTATAAGCGATGGTTGTCTTTTTCCATCAACAGAGCCATATGTTTATTTGCAGACTTGTAAAAATGTTGCAGGTCACCAAATATTACTTATTTACTACATACATACGTCATATTTTTACACCAGAGCCCTTACGGGGTAGGCAGAGAGAGCCGAGTGCCATACATTACGATCCTTGCAGGCTTGTTTCGCTTCCTCCACATTCATTATTCTCTTCATACACACACACCACCTTCGGACAGTACTCGATCAATCTGATCATGGTATGTCAGTCTTGGTCTTCCCCAGTACCTACATCCTGCAATGGTAGATAAAAGGTTAACAAAATACATAAACAATACGAATATGGAAGGATGTAGGTACTTATTTACTACTAGTTCGGAACGCTAAATCTTCTCTTCACGCCAAATTCCGTATAGCAGACTTCGCCTCTTTTTTCCGTGTTGGTCCGAGCTCTTTTGGAGAATAGTCCAACAGCCATTCTACCGGGTAGTTTGTAAAATGCATACAATTGGCAACGCGAGTCAGTACTATAATATTATAACTAGTAGGAAGTAGAATTATGCAAAGTTATGTTCCGGATCAGTACCACCGCCTTAACTATTCCTGCCGCAATAACGTTAATGCTTGTCACTGACGTATTTCGGTTTGGAAAGTAAGGTAGTTGGTAAACTGTGACAATAACATCGAGACGCAGAGGTATGTTATAACAATGCACTATTTATGTCTTGGGCGTCTATAGGTGATGGCTGTTATTTGTCACCAAGAAAGTCATCTGCGACTTTGCTATTTTATGATATAAAAAAGACAAGACAAAGGTACCAAAGACCATAAGCCATTGCAAGATAGATGAACTTGCCTTTCTTTACACCGTATTAGTTCGTGAAAGACGTCGTGAAAAATAGCTATTTTCAATGCACAGTGCAGACTAGCACATCGTATGTAACGTAAATACATTATTTGCGATTTATATAAAATAAATTAGTAGCACGTGTTATTTAATTATGTTTCATCACTATAATTAATATCATTATAATATAAATCATATTAATACGCGATAATTATTGAAATTTAAACATTACCACATTATGTAATCAGTTAAAATATATAAAATCGGAAGTTATGAACAAAATGAATAAGCAAAAAGTGCAAATATTTATCTGTGTAATGCAATACCACGTTATTCAATAATGGCTTACACCCACTCGCTTTGCCGGGCGTTAATTTATTGACGTTAAAAATATATATCCTGTACTTTGTACAGTCACAATTGTTATCAAGATCTGTCACACCTTTCTTGAATTGTAATGTGACAAACAGACAAGCAGACAAACGTACACTTTATTATGTAATAATAACATGGCCTTGGTGTCTGGCCATGTTTTCGATTCATTAAAACATTAGTTGTTCATTATTGATTTTCCAAACATAAGCTCTTGCACTGTTCCACAAATATATTTTTTTTCATGTCATAAGATAGCAAACAAGCAGATGGGTCTCCTGATGGAAAGAGTCAACCATCGCCTATAGACACCAAAGATGTTAATGGTGCGTTGCTATCTTGTGGCGAGGTATAATGCCACATGCATAAGTTTACCGGCTACCTTACCCTCCAACCGGAACACGACAGCGACAAGCACTGACGCTATTGCGGCAGGAATAGGTAAGGCGGTGGTACCAGACCCGGGCGAGACAATGCAGAACTCGTCATATAAAATGTCAACAATGTCATATAAACAAATATAATTTGTTTATATGACATTTAAGGCCAACTACTTTCGCCTATTATTCGCCGAGCAACATTATCATATTATTTTAAAAATATAATATTGTATACACACAAAACAACAACAAGAATGTAAGAACACCCTTTCTTCACTGCTTTAAAGTTGAAAAGTGATTGCGACACAAATAAATATATTTGTAAAACAGTACAAGAGTTTATGTTTTGAAAATCAGTGTTAAAACCAAGTGCCGACGATGGAAGATTATAAATTAAAGTCGTTCGGTGGAGAGGTAAATTCGGTAGCTTCAAAATTAGTTAACCCGCTAAAATAATTTGTAAATAAGTTTGATTAAATAAGGTACTTCGAATTTAAATTCAAAGTACCTTATTTAATTGTAAATGGCATTGTCAGAGAGTGGTGTCTAATTTCCGAAATGATTTCCGAGTTATGAGTTATATATATATATATATATATATATATATATATATATATATATATATATATATATATATATATATATATATATATATATATATATATATATATATATATATATATATAGTATAAGGCGGTGGTACCATATCCGGGCCAGATAATGCAGAACTCTACCACCTAGTATATTAGCTATACATGTCACAGTGGTAGTGATATGTATAGCTAATATCAAATTATTTCAAAAAGTAGACGGCGCGCGGGAAACAGTGCTTGACCAGACACCGCAAGCGGCGCGTACATAGTATCCATGAATTAACTTCCAAAAACTTCCTTGTATTTTTAAAAGAAAATAAGGTTTTTTTAATTTTAAATTCACATAAACATATTTATAATTAAGTCAACTACCTATGGTTTTAGTGACAACGGTGTTTATCCTTACAGCCTGTATATTAGCACCACCTTACTTATTCCTGCTACAATGGCGTCAATAGTTGTCGCTGTCGTGGTCTAGTTTAAAAGGTAAGGTAGATGTGTTAGGGTAAGAGTAAACTTATGTATTTGGCATTTTAATGCCGCCACACCACACAGACACTAACGCCTTACCTGTAGCCTGCCGCAATAGCGTCATTGTTTGTCATTGTCATGTACAGATTTGCAAGGAATTTTCATTTCATTATTCATTATTGTGCCACGTGCTAAAGTATTTAGCACATGGCACAATAATGAATAATGACGAAACGAAAAAAGTCTGCCCGAATCATGATACAGCAATCGTTTCTCTGCCTATTACTAAAAATTTAACGTTAAAGGGCATGCTTGTAGAATAGTATTACGACATAGAGAAAAATTATAAAAAATAATTCCTGGTTTTTGCCGATACCTGTACCACTGCAAAGGGAATGAATAAGTAATGAAGATGTGGGGAGCTGCATTTTGTACAGACCGCAGTTTGCGCATGATTGCCACTTTGGGACACGTTTATGTTGCACAAGAAAGAAACACACAAAATATTTCACCTTAAGAAATTGTATTGAATCAGAATTATTTAGTCTAAACTTAAGCTTATATTATAGCTTAATATTTTAGAATAATAGTATTTTTTATATAATAAGATAGCAAACAAGCAGATGGCTCTCCTGATGGAAAGAATCAACAATCGCCTATAGACACCAAAGACGTTAATGGTGCGTTGCTATCTTATGGCGAGGTCTAATGCCACATGCATAAGTTTATCGGCTACCTTACCTTTCAAACCGGAACACGACAGTGACAAGCACTGACAATATTACGTCAGGAGTAGGCAAGGCGGTGGTACCAGAACTGGGCAAGATAACGCAGAAATCTACCACCTAGTAAAATAATGTTATTGTCAGGGGGATACATATTGTTATTTTATTGGCGTGTGTGTGTATGTGTGTATATGTGTGTGTGTGTGTGTATTTCTGGTTTTGGATTCTGGGTTTGGTTGTTTGATAAATGTATGTTTTTAATATAAGTAAATACCCCGTGTTGGTCCGGGCCCCCTTTGAAAGTAGGCCATCTGCCGTTTGACGAGTTTTGCCTTCGTAGCTGGTAGAATTCTGCATTGTCTTACCGGCAGGAATAGGTAAGGCCGCGGTACCGGACCTGGTTCCACGGATTCACCTATTCCTGCTGCTAAAGCATTAGTGCTTGTCATTGTCGTGTTCCAGTTTGGAGGGTAAGTTTACCGGCTGCTGGTAAACTTCTATATATAAGTTGCATCAATTTATTTCATCCTGACACCAAATATTATTATAATATAAATTTAGTTAGATGAAAACGATTTGTTTCTCAGAAGTGTAAATTTCTTTGTCATAAATAAATCTCTTTTAATTATTCTTAAGTAATTCGCGTAATAAAGAAAAAGTAAGTAGGTATTCAAAATAAAAGCAAAGGGGAAGAGCCACTTCCCGCAGATTATGTTTTACGATCGACGTCTCACCATTAAAGATTCAAAATTAAAAGGAAAGCCACTCTTAGTATGTCGGATCCTTTAATCATATTACGAGGCTCAGTAAATCTTGATAGCTTTTTAATGTTCAGATGTATTTCAATTTCAGCATAAAAGCTAAAAATCATAAGCGATTCATAATTTTATTGTAGGAGTAAATGAGCAAATTTCACGTTTAATAATTCAATTTTGCGAAGTAATACACGTAGGACAAATATTTTTTCATGATCTTATGTTAAAAAACATCCTTAGCCTATTAACAAAAATTGCGATGGTATTATTAATGCAGGAAAATTTACTTTATATGTAATATGAAATATACTTTATAACGTTTGATTTACTTATAATACTTAGGGTTTAGGAACATTTTTAGGGGTACGTAAAAGGTAAAACTGAACCCTATTACTAAGCCTCCGCTGTCTGTCTGTCACCAGGCTGTATCTCATAAACCGTGACAGCTAGAAAGCTGAAATTTTTACAAATTAGGAATTTCCGTTGCCACTATAACAAAAAATACTAAAGTCTTACAATAATCATACAATAAACGTATTTTTTTCGTATTTTTATGCTATGACGGGTTCCGTTGTGCGCGAGTCCGACTCGCACTTGGCCGGTTTTTATTTTAGATTTATGACAAGCTGAATTTTTGTGAATAGCTTTATTTTGACGAGACGCCCGTCTTTTCTATCTTTGAAAAATCTTGAGTCGCATAAGTAAAAAAAGTAGGTAAAAAAGAAAATTTTAGCCGTAAAACCTACAACTTTACTATGTCGGACTAAGAAAACTTTCCACTTTACGTGTAGAACAAGGCTATCTTTGAATTAAAATAATAGCTACTAAGCTGTTATTTCTCACAACAGCTTGGTAATTATTATTATAATTCAACATTAGGTTGTTATAATTCAATTTAAAAATCTCATGATTCCGATATCTTTAGAGTGAAGGACTCGTTAGGAAAACATCTAATGTGTAGGACAAAAGTTTTTTCGTGTTTTTCATAAAATAATCAAGCGTTAAATTAAAAAACTAATTATTGTCACTAACCAATATTTTTCCTTCACCAACTTAAAATGTTGAAGCCCCCTAATATTATTAGTTACCCGCTTCTAGATATTTCGAAGAGATTAGTGCTTAGAATCGTGGCCTTACACTTTACTTTTTTAAAGTTGTATATCATGTGACTTATGGCTGAGGATAAAATGGTCAGTCTTCTGCTAACAACTCTGATTACTGTTGTCAATATACTCTTTACTTATAACGTAAATGGTCATAAGAATCCCATGGCTGTCTTGGAGCTTTAAAAGTATTTACCTATTGTCTTTAATCCTATATTATATATGATATCAAATAGGCGCTCTTATCATTTTCTTGGACAACATATATTTCACCTGCTATTAAAAGTCACAGCAAGTGAGGGTTGCGTGACCTCACGTAAGTAACTTATAAGTTAATAAACAGGAAAACTTTTCGCAATATACAGGATTCACTATAATTTTTTCTATCGTTGCTACGCAAATAAATTATCACGGTCCAGAGTGCTAAGTGTGAGTTTTTCTTTTCGCATTCGATCGTGAACGCGTTTCGAGTTTATTAGGAATTAGTATGCGATTTGTAACATCGCCACCTAGTGGTAAACTGGTTTCTCACGTTTACCACTAGGTGGCGCTGTACAAATCACATACAAATTCCTAGTAAACTCCAAACGCGCTCACGATCGAATGCGAAAAGAAAAACTCACACTTAGTACTCTGATTCTATATATTAGTCACCTTAGTGGTTTAGCGATACCCTTAACTGCATCAATGCAATGCAGCAAAAACAATAACTGCTTCAATATAGACGCGTTAGCTATTGGGTTCGAATCCTAGGTAGAGTAAAACATTCTTAATAAATTTTTTATCTCTTCTTGTAAGCATATAACTCAGAGACTAGATACCTACGTGTTCTATTTATCACAGACTGGCCACCTCTTACAACGCAAGGCTTAGTAGCATAGATTAATCGTGGTTAGATAGCACCCCTATCTATCACTTCAGGAATGTAGGCGTAACGATATTTATTGATATTATATATATAAATATCGTTACGCCTATATTCCTTTAGGTTTAGGAGATTAGGTTAGGAGATTGATAAGATCGGCGTATAAGAATATAACGTCAGCCAACATTATCAAATTAATTTAATGTACAATAAGCCCATATTAGAATTCAATGTACACTTTTTAATTGCAAGTAAATTTTAAAAAGGAATGTAGATGGAAGTCATGAAACTAATCAAATTTGTACGCTTTTTTTATTTCTAAATCAAGCAAAGATTTTTCTTTTCTGCCATAAAGTAACACTTTCTTTTATTTATGTCCAATCAAACAAATTAGAGAAATGTAAGATAGGTAAATTTTAAACAAATTATTGTATCCAAATATATGTATTTCTTACAATAGTCGAAACTTACAACACAGAAGGTTGTAAAATAAAGCTACCCTTAGGATTACCTTAAGGAAAAAACAAGTGTCATCTATTTAATCTGTGAACGAGTAACAAATATTTTGTTGTAAACATAGATGAAAATATGTATTGTATAAGAATATAACGTCAGCCAACATTATCAAATTAATTTAATGTACAATAAGCCCATATTAGAATTCAATGTACACTTTTTAATTGCAAGTAAATTTTAAAAAGGAATGTAGATGGAAGTCATGAAACTAATCAAATTTGTACGCTTTTTTTATTTCTAAATCAAGCAAAGATTTTTCTTTTCTGCCATAAAGTAACACTTTCTTTTATTTATGTCCAACCAAACAAATTAGAGAAATGTAGGATAGGTAAATTTTAAACAAATTATTGTATCCAAATATATGTATTTCTTACAATAGTCGAAACTTACAACACAGAAGGTTGTAAAATAAAGCTACTCTTAGGATTACCTTAAGGAAAAAACAAGTGTCATCTATTTAATCTGTGAACGAGTAACAAATATTCTGTTGTAAACATAGATGAAAATATGTATTGTAGATTGTAAACAAATGTTATTCATTTTTTAACTTCTAAGTGGTTGAAATCAAATAATCTTCATGATGAGAGATACAAAAACGTATTTTATCTATGTTGACAATATATTGCAACGTGAATAGCTTAAAATAGCATGTAATTTATTATGAATTCAAATAATATTAATCTTGAAGGTTTTCCGTGAGTTCTAACATTATAAAGTGTCCGTGATACAATTTACATTTCATAAAAAAATAATTACAATAAGCATCTATCAACAGGCATTGGTTTTGAGGTCAACTTTGTATTGATATAATATTTTTGTTGTATTGATTGTATGTATTGATTGTATATAATAGATAATAAATAGGATGATGATGTGTATACAACTATACACATCATCATCCTATTTATTATCTATTATACGAGTTAGCAGTATTATAAGAAATTGTTAGATCTGATCTTACCTATTTTATTTCATCATTAGATATTTACTCTCAATCTTGTAATTAATCCTACTAGAGTTTACCTTCTCATTTCTTCAGAAATTCATAAGGCGAGTCTCTCAAACCATTGTCTCTTCTAAAGCAACGTGATTAAAATATATCAGAAAAAATAAGCTATAAGTTCTAAAGGAAGATGATTGATTGAGCGGCAACAGCTCTGGGTCTGCTGGGCTATTCTGTAAGGACAATTTTCGATAATTCGAAAGCTGAATCCGCGGTGAGATGTCAATTCGCATTCTGTTAAAATGAAAAGCGCCGCACTGTCGCGCGTGGTAGCGAGATGTACTAGTGCGTGTGACAATTTGACATTAAATGTTTGTATTTGGTATTCTGTAAGTGAGGTTCGAGCTTCGATTGTCGAACTGAGTGTCAAATTAGGCTATTGAGCTATTGGCTAGGTGAGCGCGAAGATGAATAAAACGTGGCAGCAGCGCCGCACTGTCGAGCGCGGAAGCGAGGTGTACTAGTGCGTGTGACAATTTGACACTAAATGCTTATATTTGGTATTCTGTAAGAGGAATTCGAGCTTCGATCTTCGAATTGGGTGTCAAAAATGGATCTGAAATCTCGAATTCACCTGTCAGATTAAAAGTTACTACAGAGTAATCGAGATCGAAGTGAACTAAGATGTAATGGCAAGATTATTTGTTTAAAATCAAATAATCTAAGAAGCACATGCAACTGAGTTGTACGCTAGTAGAAATCAAGCAATTAGTATTTGAAAAATAAAGATATTTACATTGGATAATTAATTAATTTATAATTATAATTATCTCAGGACAATTTTACACGAATTGATCTAACCCCAAAGTAAGCAAATTATTTGCTTCTGATATGGGTGTTAGTCAAGGATATTAATACATAGAAATACAAATTATATAAATACTCATATATGTAATAAACACCCTAACCCAGAAATACAAACTGCCCCTGTCGAGAATTAAACCCGAGCCCTATTGATTGCGTAGTTAGGGTCGCTAACCACTCGACCAACGGCGCGGGGAGGATTTTTTTTATATTATAAGATAGCAAACAAACAGGAGACCCATCCTGATGGAAAGAGTCAACCATCGCCTAAACACCAAAGGTGTTAATGGTGATTTGCTATCTTGTGGCGAGGTCTTATGCCACATGCATAAGTTTACCTGGTACCTTACCTCCAAACCGGAACACGACAGTGACAAGCACTGACGTTACTGCGGCAGGAATAGGTAAGGTGGTGATACCTGACCCGGGCGAGACAATGCAGAACTCTACCACCTAATAGTCACGATGGTAGTGACTCGTAAAACCAATCGGTCGCCTTTTACGACCTGCCTGGCAGAACAGTAGTTGGTCTATTGTTCAAAAGAGCCCGGGAACAACACGGGGAATAGTTTGACATATTTCGTATTCTGTTAATTAAGACCAATAGTGTTTCATTGACACACCATCTAATTATGATTCAATCCCCATTGGAAAATTTGGAAAGAAGTCGTAAAAACAAATAAATAACAAGTTTTTTATTTTAAATTAAGAAAACACTTCCACTTAAAAATGTATAATTATAATATTTTTAATCAAAACAATGTATAATAAATTTCAAATTACTTGTAGCTTGTCAGCAAGGCTTTATTCAGTAAATGGTAAATTCATGTATCTACGAAAGGATTTTTTTGTTTACACAATTAATTTATTCTACAATACTCTAGATTTGGACTTCATAATTTCATTAAAAAATTAAAGTCAACTTATTCGGGGTAATTTTTTCATACGTTTCTGAAATAGCGTTACATTTCCTTTTACTCCCTTTATAGTATGTGTTACAGCTATTTTGTAAAGCTATTTTTGATAGTGCAAAACTATACAATTATAATAAATTTGGGCTGTAACTTGTTGTGGTGAATAGGTTCTTATGGGCGATTGTGCCATGCGATATTTCCCGATATTTTGAAATATCTTCGTCTGTTTTTGGACGCATCTTTAAGTTTAAGTAAGTTCAGCCTTCACGTCAATTCTTGTTTGCTTTTCTTATTGAAGACTATGATAGATACATAATTTTATATTCGAATTCTAGTAATCTTTCTTCGGTGCAGTTTCATTATCTAGGCTATTCTCGCGTATAAGTAGGCCTATTTTGTAGAAATACATTATATGGTATAACATAAAACAGTCACGGAAATATACGCAATATATTATATTATTTCGCCGTAATATAAATATATTTTATTTTATTATTATATGTAAATGAATATTTACATAAAATATTATAATTTTGCTAG
The DNA here is from genome assembly GCA_036924255.1 of Apodemia mormo. Classification (NCBI taxonomy): domain Eukaryota; kingdom Metazoa; phylum Arthropoda; class Insecta; order Lepidoptera; family Riodinidae; genus Apodemia; species Apodemia mormo. Next base: position 17,686,938 of record JAUPFN010000003.1, on the reverse strand, counting down.
ACCAAGTGTCAAATATCAATTTTATTTAGGTATGCTTAAACAGGCAAAGGCTCAATGCCATACAGCCATGGCAAGTTGATATACTAACAATTTATTATATTAAATATGTTTTTACTAAAAATTACATTAAAAATTGGAATAGAAACAATATCCCAAAAAGTTTCTTACTATTTGATAATTATTTTTGTTAAATAATTGAAGAAAACACAAACCGATAAAAAAAACGATTAAGATTTTTACATCAACCCATCCCTGCCTAAGCGAGGCTCGATTCAAAGTTCACTTCACTTTGATTGTACATTTTTTGTTTAGAGAATATCAATTCAAGATCAATCGAGCTCTCGACGAATTCGCTTTCGAAGCGATAGGACCTAGCCGAGTGAGGTTCGATTTTGAATTTGTGATTTATTTGAAAAAAAGATGAACATATTTACATTGGACAAAGATTATGTTCTACACTGCGGACTATCAGATGAGCTGACAACTGTTAGAACAAGTGTTAGAAGATATAAAACATAAGACTCCCCCGTGTTGATTCGAGCTCCTTTGAAGAATAGACAAACTGCCGTTTTTCCAGGCAGGTTGTAACAGGCGATCGATTGGCTATACGTGTTACACCATCGAGACTACTTAGTGGTAGATTTTCTCGCCCGGGTCTTGTACCACCGCCTTACCTATTGTTGCTGAAACAGCATCAGTGCTTGTCACAGCCGTGTTCTGGTTTGGAGAGTAAGGTATCCGGTAAACTTATACATATGGCACAAGATAGCAACGAACCATTAACATCTTTGGTGTCTACAGGCGATGGTAAACTCTGGCCTTCAGGAAACCAATCTGGGGCCCAAGTCTGCTAATTTACAATTGGCTCAATGGCGTCTCCATTGATACGTATTAGAATAGTTTGACACATTTCGTATTCTGTTAATTATTTAAGACCAATAGTGTTTCATTGACACACCATCTAATTATGATTCATACCCCATTGGAAAATTCGGAATTCATAAAAACAAATAAATAAAAAGTTTTTTTATTTTAAACTAAGAAAACACTTCCATTTAAAAAAATACAATATTTTCGCAAAAACAATCTATACATATAATAAAATCGTAGGAAAGTCAAAACTGTACATTGAATATTTTTTAAAAGAATACTTGGGGAATCTACAATCGATATCGAAGCCAAAAATATAGTTTTTAGAATTTTTGTCTGTTTATCTGTTTGTCTATTTGTCTGTATGTATGTCCGGGGTAAACTCAAAAAGTACTGCATGGATTTACTTCAAATTTTGCATGAACTCAAAATTCACTAACAGATCGGATCAACATATAGGCTACATATTATCACGCTATCACCTACGGGGAGTTGCTGTGCGGAATAAACGAAGTCCGCGCGGACGAAGTCGCTGGCAACAGCTAGTATTTAATAAATTCCAAATTATTTATATATGCATGTAAGTCATCACAAAGCTAGGCTTTATTAGTCGATTCATGTATATATGAAAGAAACATTTTTATTTATTTACATAATTCATTCTTCATTACTCTCATTCTAGATTTGGACTTCATCATTTCATAAAAAAAATTCAAGTAATTTATTCGGGGTACTTTTTTCATGCGTTCTGAAATAACGTTACATTTCCTTTGCTGCCTTTACAGCTTTTTTCAAAGCTAGTTTTAATAGAGCAAAACTATATAATTATAATAAAGGACTGAAACTTGTTCGTGCTGGTGAAAGTCTCTTTTTGGCGATTGTGCCATACGATATTTCTAGATATTTTGAAATTTTTTCGTTTGCTTTTGGAGTAACTTCGGAAGGTTTTTCTACTCTTGCTGATTTCAAATTGAAGCATCTGTGATAGGCCGGGACTCATATATTGTGTAAAACACATTTTTTTATGTAAGTTCGTGTTAAATCATTTTAGTTTTGGTAGGTACCTATCGCCATCCGGGAATCTTCATGTCATTTCTTTTTTACTTTTCTGTGAAAGACCATGATAGATAGATAATTGTATATTCGAATTCTAGTAATCTTTCTTCGGTGCAATTTCATTCTCTAGACTATCTTCACGTATGAGCAGGACTATTTTGTAGAAATACATTATAATATGATAACATAAAACAGTCACTCAATTATACTCAGTATATACTAATACGCCGTAATGTATTTCTTTATATAAAATATAAAATAATATTAATATAATTTTACTAGATCAACTGTCAAATCTCAATTTTATTTATGTGTACTTAAATAGGCAAAGGCTTAATGGCATACAGCCACGGCATGTTGATATACTAAAAATGTATTATTATGAATATGTTTTTACTAAAAATTATGTTAAAAATTGTAATAGAAACAATAAATCAAAAAGTGTATTACAGTATGATAATTACTTTTGTTAAATAATTGACGAAAACACAAACCGATGAAAAACCGATAAAGGTTCTTACGTCGACTCATCCCTGCCTAAGTGAGGCTCGATTCGAAGCTCACTTCACTTTGATTGTACGTTTTATTGTTTAGAGAACACCAATTCAAGATGAATCGAGCTCGCGATGAATTCGATGTCGAAGTGATAGAATTCACCTGAGTGAGTTTCGATCTTCGAATTTGTTTCTTACAGAATCGCACAGCTGGTTTGAGTTACAATTTTTCAAATATTAAAATTAGTTTGTTTTTAGCAAACTTACATAATATTTTTGAAATAACTTTCCGCCAATACACCGATTGACTTAACATTTTATCAGCTGTGCTCCTTAAGAAATTGCGTCAAATACCGTTAATGAAATAAAAACCGGTCAGTTTGTTTCTGATTTATCAATGACGATTTTTTTCAATATATGGATTATGTAGTTAAAGTAATATTTTACATCTCAAACAGCTTTTCAAAAATCAATATACTGCAATTCCTCCTTTGAGCTTAATTTAGCGGGAAGTTTCAGGGATGGCCTGCAGTAATAAATATTCATTCCTTCATTCATATATATTAAATATTATATTCCTCTGTACGGACAGACACACAGTATTGTCATCTTTGCTATAATTGACGATTACATCTCAACATCAGGAAAAGTAGTTACTTGTGTGTTATCGTACTATAAAAATGCTCAATTTATATTCTTTCTGAAAAACAGCTTTATGTAAAAAGTCATTTCTAATATTGTCTATTTTAACATTCAAATTTCAAAGGGGACGGGCAATGGTATCGCTTATGAGAAAAAAATCTGAGTTTGCACTTTCTACTCGAATAAATTGCCGGAAAACGACATCATTATTTATCAACTGTAAGTAGAGTCAAACCCCATTACCCGACCCTTGCGTGGTTTGTTTCCTGCGAACACGAGACCGAATGTACATTATGGATGGTAAAAATTATACCGAACACTACATTCATAGTTGACACTAGTTGCTTTCCTATTTTATAACAATAAACAATTATATTTTTTTTGTCACAATAAATTTGTACAAGGTTTTTGATTACATAATATACAATGCTCATAAATTTTGGTTCCTTGTAATAAATATCTAATTTAATTAACATTAACTTTATCAATATTGTACCTCCACCTACCTCTTGACACGGGTGTGAAATACTTATCTATAAGTTACTAGGTGGTAGAGTTCTGAATTGTCTCGCTCGGGTCTAGTATTACCGTCTTACCTATTCCTGCTGCAATAGCGTCAGTGCTTGTCAATGACGTGTACCGGTTTGGAGGGTACCAAACAAGCAGATGGGTCTCCTGATGGAAAGAGACAACCATCGTCTACAGACACCAAAGATGTTAATGGTGCCTTGCAATCTTGTGGCGAGGTCTAATGCCACATGCATAAGCTGCTTTATCCTCCAAACTGACCAGAGACAAACATTGACCCAATAAAGACCTTGCGGTATTATATCAGCTATTGTTTAAGTGTATGAAGTAATTGTTAAAGATTTAGCAATTTTATGAGTAAACGTCATCTAGCCAGTTACATAGCTAAACCGTCCCATTGCCCCAGTGGTTAGTGGCCCCGAATACACAGTCAATGTAGCACAGGTTCGATTTCTAATAGGGACAATGTCGTGATAAGCATTTATGTTTAATATTTTTAGTTTAATTGTTTCAGTATTTGTACATGTAAAAATATATAGATTAGATAGATTTCTTTCAGTTCAAACATCTATTTTGTTAGAAATGACAGTATATTAAATTTGAAAAGCTGTATATTTTGGAAACAATGACCGATTTTGATCTTTCTAATCGCATTCAACCCAATTTCTGAGATTTAAAATATTGCTTTAGGTAAATAACCGATAGGTTGAAAAATTTCGAAGCAATTATGAAAATCATTTATTTTTCAAAAATTTTCGCCATTGATAAATCACAAGTACACAAAAATACACACACAATAAACAAATTGACCCATTTTGATCCAATTAACGGTATTTGACAGTCAACAACATTAAATTTGCTAAAAACAACGTAATTTTAATATTTGAAAAGCTGTAACTTTTAGAATTTAGATTCGATTTTGACTTCTTAAACGGCATTCGATGTCGTTTTTTTAGTACTAAAATATCGTATAATACCAAAAAATTATTGGTTAAAAAATTTCAAAGTTATGTCGACAAAACATTTTTCAAAATTTTTCGTCAACGATTTCTTTCAAACGGATATACCGATTTTGATGCAATTTATGCATTAGACGCAGTTTTTTGAGTGATTAGTTTTTGTACTGAATCGGCACATTAATCTAGAAGTTATATTAAAAAAATACTATTTTGGCAAAATCTTGTTTGTTTTTATTTCAAAATTTCTCATAATCTCCGGGGCCGACTTGGTTCAAATTTTCAAGAACTCTAAGTTGAGCAGAATCCAATCTAATGCCATCATCCGCGTTTCGATCGGTTTAGCCGTTCAAAAGTTATGGGATGTTACTAAAAATACACACACACACACACATACACACACATACACACATACATACATACATACAGACATACTGACGTCATCGTGAAAATAGTCGGAAAAGTTCCTAGGACCTCAAAACGTGGAGATCTGATGAAAACTCGATTTTCGAAAATCGGGGCAATATCAGTAACTTCCTTATCGACATACGTAGCGGGAAGTTTAAAAAAATCAAATTCTAAAATCTAAGCTCTAAAATATAAAAAATGCGTCCGATTAACATATTAAAAATGCATCTGATTAAAATATTAAAAATGCATCCGATTAAAATATTAAAAATGCATCCGATTCGAGGAGCTTCTCTTTTTTGGGATGTTAGATTTATACAAAGTGGATTTATACAATAAGTTTTTTTTTATAGAAGAGGGGCCAAACGAGCAGGAGGTGCACCTGATGGTAAGTGATCACCGCCGCCCATGGACATCCACAATACCAGAGGTCTTGCAGTTGAGTTGCCGGCCTTTTAAGAATGAGTAAGCTCTTTTCTTGAAGGCCCCCAAGTCGTATTTAGAAACACCCCCGCCGGTAATTGGTTCCACAACAAAGTAGTGCGAGGCAAAAAGTGCCGATAGAAACGCACTGTTGTGGATTTCCAGACATCGAGATGGTAAGGATGGAATTTTAAATTTTGACGCGATGTCCGATGATGGAATTCGGCGGCAGGAATTAATCCAAATAAGTCGTCGGAACACTCCCCATGAAAGATACGATAGAAGACACAGAGTGAACCAACATCTCTGCGCAATACCAATGAGTAACAAATGAGTCTAATTTCCATTATATTATGCAAGTTTTGGAATTGGAGTGTATGGATTTGTGTAGATTGGTCTACTAAATTCTGCTTCCAGTGGAATTAAGTAGACCACTCTACACAATCACTTGAAGCACGATAGCTCCTACGTGACCCCACAAGGTCGAAGTAGTAGATTACATCAGATATACAGCAATACTAAAGAATATGTTCACTTTGCCAGACATTATACTATCAAATAGTTACGTGCAGTTTGCTCTTATGAAATTTAATATGGAATATTTCGCCTCTGTGACCTAGAGGTCCGATGTCGGTGTTGACCAGAGAGGTCCCGGATTCGATTCCTAGACAAACAATTCAAAAATGTGTTGTTTTTAGTTTTCTGATTTGAAAAACAACATTGCGATTGGATAAATACCCGGTTGGCGATAGGCTTGCCACCATATTGTAGGACTAAGTATCTCTGGCTAGTCGTGGGTGCTCTGGTTGTACCTCTGCCTGCTTTTTCGGGGATACGGGTGTAAAGATACTCTTTACTAATTTTTCCCCATATTAATCCCGGGCTCCTTTGAAGAATAGACCAACTGCCGTTCTGCCAGGCAGGTCATAAAAGGCGACCACCGAGTGGCTATGTGAGTCACTACCATCGTGACTACTAGGTGGTAGAGTTTTGCATCGGCTCGACCGGGTCTGGTACCACCGCCCTACCTATTCCTGCCGCAACAGCGGCAGTGCTAGTCACTGTCGTGTTCGGTTTGGAGGGTAAGGTAGCCGGTAAACTTATGCGTGTGGCATTAGACCTCGCCACAAGATAGCAACGCACCATTAACATCTTTGGTGTCTATAGGTGATGGTTGTCTTTTTCCATCAGGAGACACATCTGCTTGTTTGCTATCTTATGATATAAAAAAAATAGAATATTTGCAAAAAGGAGACGAAATTAATTTAATCTACTTTACCCGATTAAATTATTTTTAAAATTACCATGGCTTATTATAAAGTTATGTAATACTCTAAAATTGTTCAACATAGTCATTAAAATTACCATGGCTTATTATAAAATTAGGTAATACTTTAAAATTGTTTAACATAGTCATTAAACATAGTCATTTAAATTACCATGTTCAACATAGTCATTAAAATTACCATGGCTTATTATAAAGTTATGTAATACTCTCAATTTGTTTAACATAGTCATTTATATCAAACTAAAAGGAGCCTTCAGACTGAGTTGAACGAATCCGGATGTCAACATTTACTCATGCGATTTCACCCTCGAGGCCAGCTGGGAAATGACATGCGCTTTACTTCGTCTAGCTCCAGAATTACATGATGCAATCTAGTTTCTCCGTACACACTTTTCTCTGTTAAATAAAGTTTAATAGTTTGATTAAATGTTAATGTATATGATCTGATTGGATTTAATACTATTAAATATCGCTTGACAAATTATGAGAATTGATCTAACTCTCAATGTAAGAAAATTATTTGTTCTTGTTGTAGGTGTTAGTCACGGATTAAACTGGATACCTCTTTCAAGGTAATTTCTTAGATTGTCAGTGTTACTTGCATTTATACTTAAAAATACAAATTTATAATACTTACCGATGAAATAAATTCACTCCAGGTGAATTCTTTAGGCCTTAGCTTTTATTCGACACGATAAATAGCACAGTATAGTATATTTCTATTTTTACGATATAATATATCTACAATCGTTTGATATTTATATACATTTGCTCATACGAGCGATTACGCATTTTGCGCCCGACATCGTGTCTATTTAATCGGTGTAAGTGTGGTCTGTGGTGTTAGTCAACGATACCAATAAATAGAAATACTCAAAAATACAAACATTCATGCTCATAATAATTGTCCCTATCGAGAATCAGACCAGTGCCCCATCGTTTGCATAGTTATGGTCGCCTACTCGACCAACCACTATAAATTCATCTCATCGGAATTATAAGTTGCGCTTACCAAAATCCAAAACTCAGAATACACAAGACTTATTGAGTAGCCGTAGGTATAATGTATTTATGTTTTCAACCGACTATGCTAGAAGGGAGGTTAGGTTTTTCGGGTGCACGTATGAATATGATTATATTTTTCGCCGTGTTGGCCTTCTTTGAATAATAGGCCAACTGCCGTTCTGCCAGGCAAGTCGTAAAAGGCAACCGATTGGCTATCGAGTCACTACCATCGTGGCTACTACACTTACACTATTCCTGCCGCAATAGTGTAAGTGCTTGTCGCTGTCGTGTTCCGGTTTGGAAGGTAAGGTAGCCGGTAAGCTTATGCATGTGGCATTAGACCTCGCTACAAGATAGCAACGCACCATTAACATCTTTGGTGTCTATAGGCGATGGTTGACTCTTTCCATCAGGAGACTCATCTGCTTGTTTGCTATCTTATGATATAAAAAAAAAAAAAAATTCACGTCACGCATATAGCGTACATTGCGTGGACTCGTCCTGTCCGCGAGCCTCTCTCAAACAAACCGAATATTTTGAGCTGTATGTGGCGCATAGTTTATTTTATAATACCTATACAGCTTATTTTGAGTATTAATTTACTCTCTATATATCTATTTATACATATAATAAAATCGTAGGAAAGTCAAAACTGTACATTGAATATTTTTTAAAAGAATACTTGGGGCGTGATCTACAATCAATATCGAAGCCAAAAATATAGTTTGTAGAAATTTTGTCTGTTTGTCTGTATGTATGTCCGGGGTAAACTCAAAAAATACTGCATGGATTTACTTCAAATTTTGCGTGAATATTACTAACAGGTCGGGTCAACATATAGGCTACATATTATCACGCTATCACCTACGGGGGAGGAGCTGTGCGGAGTTAACGAAGTCCGCGCGGACGAAGTCGCTGGCAACAGCTAGTTTAGAATACGCACTGTGGTACATTAGAATAGACCAAATTTTGTATATTTTAAGTTAAAAAAACGGTAGGTAATCAATAATTCTGTTTTTATTTCAGAATCTTGGCTCAAATCCGTGATTTTGACTTTCGGTAGTCCTTTACTTGCTGTATATTTTTTGCAATCAAATAATTCCCTTAAGAAGCTAAATATGAAAAAGCAGCATAATTTTGGGTAAAAGGTACTCTGAAAAACGCTCAGCGTCTATCAAACAAATCTCATTCTCCCCAGAAGTTCCATAGCAGTTTCTTTAATTATGGCCAGTGAAGTGTACGTTCTTCGATTTACCTCGTTTATTTTTTTTTCCTTTTTTTAAAAATTCATAAACTGGTTGTGAATTATCACTTACTGTTATAAAAAATTAACTCTTTTAACTTCAATTGAATATTATTCATATAGAAATCCAAATCTTTTATCTATATTTATAAAAATCAATCCCTATTTTCCTTGGTCACGACATCACGCCTTAATGGCTGGACCAATTTCGGTAATTTTTTTTTGTTGTGTTTGTAATTGTAAGGAGAAGAATCTTATAAAAGAAAATATTAAGAAAATTGCGCGGAAAATTAGAAAATTTAAGAATACTTAACCACCATATAAAGTTTAATCCCGTAGACTTATATAAATTAAGTGTCACGTTGTTTGTCCGCTATGGATTCCTTGTATGTAAGGCAAAACAACGTTTGCCGGGTCAGCTAGTAGTATATAAAGAAAAGACCAATAATTTAAATGTTTTATAAATAAAGTATTACTCGTACTTAAGAATATAATATCCAGTACTATGATAACGACGTGAGTTTATCATTATCTACATGACCTACATTATATGAATACCTATATATATATATATATATATATATATATATATATATATATATATATATATATATATATATATATATATATATATATATATAAAAAAGAGGATGTTTGTTTGTTTGTTATATGAAATCGATAGACTCAGAAACTATTTGACCGATCATTATGAAAATTGATATATAATTATTATTTTACGGAAAGGGTTTTTATGCTATACCATTGACGTAGCTCGCCGCCAGGTGGAGCCACTATGTACCGACTTTGTACCGTTTAACCGATGTCATGAAAATTAATATGTAGATGCATTTTTTGTGGAGAAAACGATTATGCTATCCTCATTAATGCAAATCGTGAAAAGGTGGCTCTGCGATATGTAGACCAATAGAATGTCACCGCGTTTCGATCGGTCAAGCTATTCAAAAGTTATGAGGTGTTTACTTTACATTACACACACAAACACACGAAAAACACACACACACACACACACACAGAGAGAGAGAGAGAGAGAGAGAAAAAGAGAGAAACATACGTAACAGGAAGTTAAAAGTTAAGCATTTAAGAATTACACTACCCGTGCCAAGCCGGGACGGGTCGCTAGTACTAAATATTCCTTAACCTTTAAAAAATGTACCATATAAAACTATATAACTATATTCCTATAAAACCTATGCTTTTTTTATAAAAATTGATTGCCTGTTGGCCTAGGTTTAGTGGCTCAGATCATGAGGTCACGGGTTGGATCCCCAGAGTGAGCAAAGCAAAAGTTATTGAGGTTTCCAGGATTTTCTCGAAAATTTAAAAATCTTAGTATAACGCAACTGCAAGACCTCTGGTATTGCAGATGTCCATGGGCGGCGGTGATCACTTACCATCAGGTGCACCTCTTGCTAGTTTGCCCCCTCTTCTATAAAAAAAAAGCTCAGACGAAGTCTGGCGGGTAATTTAATACCACCTCCGTGCCTCGGATGAGCGCGTAAAAGTATTGATGCCGGTTATCACTAGAAACTGTCGATAATCGTTCATAGGTCTTTTTTTATATATCATAAGATAGCAAACAAGCAGATGGGTCTCCTGATGGAAAGAGCCAACCATTGCTTATAGACACCAAAGATGTTAATGGTGCGTTGCTATCTTGTGGCGAGGTCTAATGCCAAATGCATAAATTTACCGGCTACTTTACCCTCCAAACCGGAAGACGACAGTGACAAGCACTGACGCTATTGCGGCAGGAATAGGTAAGGCGGTGGTACCATACCCGGGTGAGACAATGCAGAACTCTACCAGAAAGGTCAGTAAAATGCAGAGATGGGGATACCACATATTGCCAACCGACAAACCGGTGAATCATGGTGAACCGGAGAGTCTATAGACGTTTGGTTTACTCAACTTAACACATAAACACATAATACCTGCACATGTAACTTATACTACAGTTTTTTGTGTCAGGTGTTTAAAATAGATTATATTTAAAAATATTTTTCAGTAAATTCCTCAAAGAAATTCCAAGTTTGTAATTTAAGGGATCAAGAAATTCTTTGTTAATTTGTCATTATTGTTCATTTACACGTGCGAATCTAGCTTAAGTCATGTTAATAATATTTTTTAAATTGTATAATAGCCTTGAAATTGCTTTAAAAGGCAAAACCGATTATCTGATATTAAATTTTAAAACTTATTTGTGAGTATAACTAAATCAAAGACAAAAAGTTTAAAATACATACCTATGTTACCGCTACGTTTAGTGAGACAAGTCACCGCTACATTTTATACTTGGCGTCACCGTCTCCGAGGAAGCTGAAATCACGATATCAAACATTGACTTTAGACTTTTACTCTTTACTCACTTAGCCTAACTCCCGGCTGCAAATCACTTCGCTGCAAGAGAAAGTTTTATATATTTTAAATGTCTCAGAAAGGTTGGCTATGAATCAGACTCGAGAGCCAATTGATGGAAACAAGATCTATTATTAAGTTTCTATCCTCTTTGACTTTTCTTACTATTGTCAGTTCTTGGAATTTTAAAGAACTTTATGGAGAGAGTTTAAATAGAAACTTTCAATCATTATTATTCCAATAACTTGTTGGTTTTCACTTAACTCTGTATTTAAAGTTCAGTTATAACAATGAATTTGCCACTTGTAATAACAACTATTACGAACTTGTTAAGTAATAGAAAATATACACTTAAAAAGCCGAGACGAGGCTTGCGATCGAATACTGACAGAAATGGGTAATTGTGTGTGTTTACTTACTTATTTAACTTTGACAACAAAGGCATGCCGTTTTTTAGGGTTCCGTACCTAAAAGGTAAAACGGAACCCTATCACTAAGCCTCCGCTGTCTGTCTGTCTGTCACCAGACTGTAACTCATACACCGTGATTGCTAGAAAGCTGAAATTTTCACAAATTATGTATTTTCGTTGCCGCTACAACAACAAATACTAAAAATTAAAAAAAATGAAATTATTAAGGGTTACAATGAACATAATGTCTTTTTTCGTATTTTTTTGCTATGGTTTTGTGTAATTTCACTTATAAAACTTTCCATTTATATAAACTGGTAATGCTAAGTTCAGCTATTTTTTTATCAAAAGCGCAGGAAGCTTATCTGATGGTAGGTGGTCACAGCCGCCCATGGACAACTAACTGAACCAGAAGTTTTGCAATTACTTTGCTGGCCTATGAATAACGAAAAAAAAGTTCTTTGGAAAACGAGTATACTCTCTTATTAAGAGTCCATTTTTCGTTCGGAAAACTTTACCGACTATTTATTTCATAGAGAAGTAGTGCGGGTAAAAAGTGTTTCGAGTTCTCCAAAATTATACAGTATTGTAAACTGCTAGTTCTTAAGATACTAGTATTAAGAGGACAGGGGGACAAAGTAACACAACTTAAAACCGATAAAGAAGTTAGAAAAGAATAAAATGTATAGTATTGCCATAATCAGGGATACTATATTTAAAATTAGACATTTAAGACGAGTGAAATCAGCAGCTCACTACAGTATTAATATTTCTTATTAGCTTAATTAGTGATAATTAAGCTTTATTAAATTTGTTTCTATTGATGAATGTGAATGTGATGAATTGCCTCTATTAGGGGCCATCCATAAAATCCGTCGCACGAATTTCATGACTTTTTGACCCCTCCCCCGTCTTTAAATTTTTTTGTCTTATTAAAAAAGATAATTAGATTACAAGACAAAAAAAAATTTTGTCTTTTAATCTCTTAAAATATCTCAGAACTAACAATTATGATCATTTCCAACTCAAATTTTAGTCTAGTGCCCGAAAGAGGAATGATACTTTTTAGTTTTTAAAAAAAAAATTAAAACAATAGTCACATTTTTTTTAACTTATGAATTTTAATTGGCATAAAAGAGGATACTCTGAAGTTTCTAGAACGCCTTTTTAATTTTTTTTTGCAACCAAATATTTTTACTCGTAATTAATTCTAAAAAATGAGTGGGCTGCCTCAAGATGTTGAGTAAAATTTTTTTTTCAAAAATTTTTGTTTTTTATAAGCTATAAATTTGACCCCCAGGCTAAGAAAAAAAAATGTTTTTTTTTCACTCCACCCTATTACACATAGATACTTATTAAAAACAGACTGTACAATAGGCAATCCATTTATCACATGATAAAAGTTTCTTCTTTCTTCTACATTTTCCATCGTCGGTACTTGATGAAACTCTATTTAAATGCAATATTTTATCACTTATACACTTGTACTGTTTCACAATAAGGCAATTATGATTTATTTCCCCCCGGTTATATGGGAATTTACAATTACACACTGTAAAAGTTTTTAACTGTAAATTCCCTGATGATGCTTGTGTAAGCAAAACCGATTGGAAATAAATCATAATTGCCTTATTGTGAAACAGCATAAGTGTATAAGAGATAAAATATTGCATTTATTCTTTCTCGCGCCTTTTACAAAATACTTGGCATTGAGAAGGCTCAACTAAGCTTCTAAAGGGACTCGGATAAACACGCATACATTCACGCCCGTATCGCCAAAGAGGCAGGCAGATGCATAACAAGTGCACCCACGATTAGCGGAAGATACTTATAGTCCCACAACGTGATAGGTGACAAGGCTAACGCCAACCGGGCACTTGTTGAATTCCGGGCAATTTTGTTTATATCAGGAAACTGAAAAAACACATCTTTTTGATTTACCCAACCTGGGAATCGACCCCAAGACCAACCAATTAAACTAACATTGTTTTAGCTTGGGTAAATCCTAAGTAGCATGCTGTCACTTCTTGTCTTAAATGAAAATATGTGACAGCACGTCATAAAAACTAAAACAGGGTTGGCGCGATTAGCCCTTTGAGGATATAAACCTTTATATCTATGAATTAGCCATTAGTCCCACAATGTGATAGGTGGCCAGCCTATCGCCAACCGGGAACCTTTTTACAATACCTGACAACTTTCTTTTTGTCAAAAAACTTAAAAAAAACACATAATAAATAAATATAAATAAATAATATTCACAGGACAAATTACACTTACCTACTGGTCTAAGCCCAAAGTAAGCAAATTATTTGCTTGTGTTATGGGTGTTAGTCAACGATACTAATACATAGAAATACATATATAAATACTGGAATATCTATACATATACTACGGGCTATTAGGAATCCATAGCGGACAAACAACGTGACACGTAATTTATATACGGGACGGGACTACGGGATTGTCCTTCCATGCAGCCAAAATGGCATTAAACTTTATATGGTGGTTAAGTATTCTTAAATTTTCTATTTTTCCGCGCAATTTTCTTAATATTTTCTTTTATAAGAACCTTCTCCTTACAATTACAAACAGAACAAAAAAAAACAGTAGCAGTCGTGGGACTGCCGATAGAAGTGAAAACGGAACTATTAAGTTGAGAGTAATTAAAACTATATGCAAAACATAGCTATAGATATACTAAGATATACTATTATCATTAGCATGTCGGTGACGCGAACCGAGGATTTTACCCTCTACCAAAACGCTCAACGCGCCTAAAGAAGTTTTCACTTTAAAAATTACCGAAATTGGTCCAGCCAGCCATTCAGGCGTGATGTCGTGACCAAGGAAAATAGGGATTGATTATATATATATATATATATATATATATATATATATATATATATATATATATATATATATATATATATATATATATATATATATATATATAACATATATATATATATATATATATATATATATATATATATATATATATATATATAGAATAATTAGAGGAATCGGGGACTGAGGCAGGGGCGGATGTGCTCTGTGTAATATCGACTAATTCACTGCACGTCAACATTCCGTCAAATTCCTCGGAGCTCGCGCACGGACTGTCCATTACATCTCATTCTATGAGGTCTCGCCGTCTCTTTTTACACAGCTATGTAAGAAAGAGAGGGTAAGACCTCAGAAGCTGACAGTAGTATTTAGTTTTGTTTGAAGTAGGTATTAGAAGTGTTGCCTTTAGATATAATACAACTTCATGGTCAATACCGAGACCGGACCACCACTAGATCACAGAGTAAAAATAAATGTAAAGTAGCCAGTAAACTCCAATATTCCAACATTTCAAACCCCAACGCAACGAAATTCTAACATATTATGTATACATATTATGTATACACTAACATATTATGTGTACATATTATCTAAGTATATATGTATATCGATAAATAATATAAATCAATTCCTATTTCAACATTAACACTAAATAACCCTAAAGCCTCGTTTTGACTAGGCTTTTTTATATCATAAAATAGCAAACAAGCAGATGGGTCTTATGATGCAAAAAGCCAACCATCACCTATAGACAGCAAAGATGTTAAAGTGCGTTGCTATCTTGTGACGAGGTCAAATGCCACATGCATGAGCTTACCGCCTACCTTACACTCCAAATCGGAGCACGACAGTGACAAACACTGACGCTATTGCGGCAAAAATAGGTAAAGAGGTGGTTCCATACCCAGGCGAGACAATGCACAACTCTACCACCTAGTAGCCACGATGGTATGGACTCGCATAGCCAATCAATCGCCTTTTATAACCTGCCTGACAGAACGGCAGTAGGCCTATTCTTCAAAGGATCCCGGAACCAACAAGGGCTAGACGCTAGTAAAAAATCGTCTCGACACCGTCGTCTCAGATTACCTACCGTAGATAAGGTGTAAATTAGTTAACGAAGAATGTAGCTAACATATGATGAACAATTAGTTCGTAGGATTTTGGAACTCTTCCGAGTATTAATTCGCTTAGAAGAGATCCATTGCTATATAAATATAACCTACACAAACAGTGAAATTGTTAAAATTGCGAAACAAATTGGTGGAAATCATTCCCGCCAAAATTGTACGGGATTCTCCCACATGGGTTATCGCCAAAATTATATCTGATTAAAACAACTAAACTTACTGAATTCGCGAATTACTTTTAGGCAGCCTGAATATTTACATTAAACTATATTGATGGCAATCTTGTATGTTACATTTAATCGCGTCTGTGGTACAGTAGTCTTGTGTCTGGTGCCTGGCAGAACGGCATATGATCTATTCTTCAAAAGGAGGCCGGACCAACACAAGAGAAAATCTTGACTATCCTAAAGGATTTGATTAAGATATGTATGCAGTATGTCCTTACCTGCTTGGTAATCGTACAAAGCCCTCGCTACTATAGATATCACAATCGACGGGGCTCGGGTTCGATCCCCGACGGGGACAAGCATTTGTGTGATGAGCATAAATGTTTGTATTTCCGGGTTTGAGTGTTTATTAAATATATTCCAGCATTTAAATATGTATTTCTATGTATAGGTATCGTTGACTAACACCCAAAACACGAGCAAATAATTTTCTTACTTTGGGGTTAGATCAGTAAGTGTAATTTGTCCCGTGAATATTTATTTATTTATTATATATGCGAAAGTTTGGATGTTTGGATGAATGGACGTTTGGATGGATGTTTGTTAGGTACTACTCAATCACGCAAAAACTACTGAACAGATTTGAATGAAATTTGGCACACAGGTAGATGATGACCTGAAATAGCATATAGACTACTTTTTATCCCGGAAAAACTAGGGGATCTTGCGGGATTCACCAAAAACTTTTATAGTGCAGTGGGCTGTACGCTGCTGCTAGTATTCAATATATTTTTAGTTTATATTCAAACAATAAAATAGAATATAAATATGAAGTAATAAATGGATCTTGTGTAGTAGCGTAGTAACTTGTGTAGTAACGTAGTTCGCCGTGTTGGTCCCGGCCTCCTTTGAAGAACAGGCCAACTGCCGTTCTGCCAGGCAGGTCGTTAAAGGCGACCGATTGGCTATCGAGTCACTACCATCGTGGCTACTAGGTGGTAGAGTTCTGCATTGTCTCTCCCGGGTCTGGTACCACCGCCTTACCTATTCCTGCCGCAATAGCGTCAGTGCTTGTCGCTGTCGTGTTCCGGTTTGGAGGGTAAGGTAGCCGGTGGTAAACTTATGCATGTGGCATTAGACCTCGCCACAAGATAGTAACGCACTACGCGCGGTAGACAGATGCTAAATCACGCGGCCAATCGTCATCGGCATCGTTATGTCGACGCTCTGAGACAACGACGAATTTAGATATTGTTTCAGTATGAACTTAGTCAAAGTTTCTTCTTCATATACTCGTAAATAACAAGTTACAAATTGGGATACCGATGAGTTCTGGTAATACATCCTCATTACACGAACGGAAAATCTATAGGCAATGATTATATTTCCATCAAGCGAGCCAGCTGCTCGTTTATAATCTTATGATCCTTCGAATTCAAGCCTTTAATATTGGCAGTATTTACACCTATTTAAGTGAGCCTACTCGTCTTTTATTTTTTTTTTAATTCTTTTATTTAATAGAGATTTTTTTTCATATAATGAAAATGTCAATCTCATCGTAACTTATTCTAATTTAAACTTATAACTTTGTCTTAGATCTAGATTAGGCTACTCGTCGTTATTCACTAAATCCTGACATAACGAATGATGATGGCTCTCCTAATCGAATGAGATAACTATTGTGTATAGACTTTAAAGATGATATTGGAGTATTTACGGAACTACCATCATTGCCATCAATGGAATCTAGTGCCACATGTATAACTTTACCAGCTATACCGTATTCTCTTTAATTGTAACATGACAGCGACAAGTATTAACGCTTTTGTGACATAAATAGATACGGCAGTAGTAACAAACCGAGGTATGACATTACAGAACTCTATCACCTGTTTCGCCCCCTCTGCTAGAAAAACACGATTGCATATTGACACCTTACGGTGGTGGTGGTGCAAAACAAATACTATACAAAAAGTAAACTTGATTGCTTTTTTTCTCTTTTTATATAATTTGTTATTTTTTAATTATTAATTATTTATTATTAATTAAATTAATTTTGACAATTCATCATATTTATGTGTATAACTAATTAACTTAATTTTTGTTAATAATTAATAAAATTGTAAGTTTGCAGTTTTAATGATATCAATATTTCCCTATCTTGGGGAAATATATTTTCACATAATATAACCGTCATTCTTGTTTAGCGATAAGATAATTAATATATATTGTGAAACTAGTACAAGTATTTTATAATTAAAATCAAAATGCAGTTAATGCAGTTTCAGCAACTGCCGACGATCAAAAGTATAGAACAAACTTGATTGCCATTAACTCCCACTTCCATTAAAAAATTCGTTTACCTCGGCCTTATTTTCCTTACTGTTATTGTCCATACAACCACTGCACATTAATTTGTTTTAAATTGCAAAATGATAAAGTCCGCGATAAAATAAACAACTACGCAACCCTAGTTCCCGGAACAGTTTTTATTATGATGGATTTTAAACAAAAAATAAAGGTAAATTTGAAGCGAAATTCAACTACGATGGTAATTCAACAAGTATTACGAGTGTAAACGTGTAGTACGACACGCGATTTGCAAATAAAGCTAGGAAGATATCAAACAACCAGCGTTTGCCACATGCGATAGAAGACCTAGGTATGCCGTTTAAAATGGAAATACAAATAAAATGAATGCATGTTTTTTCAAGCGTGTTTAGGCCTGATATTAATATATAATAATCTTTATTTAAAAAACTGCGATTCTTACAAGTTAATTACCAGTTTTTTTAATTTCTAGGTTTTGTGAACTGTAACTAAAAGGATAAAGTTCAAACTTCTTTGTTTTTGTAGGTAGAGTTAATTAACATGTCACCCGAGTTTCATAAAAAGATAGCTGTTCCGTGCAGCTTCGCAGACAGACTGAAAGACTTTCAAATTTAAAACATTAGTATCTAAGGATAAAAATAATTTACTGACATTATTAGATTTTGTTAATAAATATTAAATGTCATTATGTATTTTTACTTAAAGGGTAGACGAAGTTAACCGAACATCAATAGACGCTTAGATTAATCACAGTTAAACAGTTTGTTGACTGGTCAATTGTGTGTATATCCTCATCGCCACATTTTTCAACTCTTAATAACTATAACGCTTCTTATTTGCGATACCAGGGACCAATCGCTTTACGTGTATTTAGCACGACGCGAAGTGCTTACACTCCGCCACAAAGATGTAGGTTACTACTGAATATTTTTAAATAAAGAAATTCTAGTGACACTTACCGATCCGGATTTAAACCTGGCACTTCATGATCTAAACCTAACAGGCTTAACTGTTACACCAAAGAGGCGTTTGTCAATTTTATTAAAAAAAATGATTACCTCAATTTTTTACAACCCTGAATTCATTTTTCACAAATAAACAATCTATGACGCTTAAAATACTTGCCATTTCCAAACAAAATGGTTAGTGAAAAGTATTTTCTTATCTCAACAAGCTACTCAAACCTATCGACATATTAAAGGTACCTATAACACTATCGAAGGCTCAAACACATTTGATAACAAAGGAAAAACACCGAACGACCGACAAGATGCTCTAAAAATACTTTCGCAATCTAGCTACCTGTTCACCTGGGCTGGCCATTCCGACCTTGCCATAAAGAAGAGTAGACGGGAAGCCCCGGGAAGGGTTTATCGTTCCTGAGGGAGCGACCGCCAGCCCGACACTATATCATTGCCGCTTCTATCTTCCTCCTATATACTGTACTTTTGTATTCACTGCGTATTAAGATTGCCAAGCAAATTTAATTTTATTAATACTTTTTGTGTTAAATGAAAACAAAATAAAATTTATTTCATCTTATATCTGTATAAATATTATAATCGAGAAAGTTAAGATGTTTGAATGCATAGATGAATAGATGTTTGGCATTCAATCACACAAAACGGCTTAACCAATTTGGATGAAATTCAATTTTTTATTCCGGAAAAAATAAGTTGTTGCCATATGATTAATGAAAAACTTGCATAATGCAGCGGGCTGCAGGTTGCAGCTACGCAATGAGAACATGTGATTGCGAAAATAATAGACTATAATTTTTTATTGTTAAGGAGTTTACGCTTTTTTATGGATAATTTATAAAGCCTAAATAACTCAAACCCTCTAACTGACAATTTTATACAGCGCCATCTTGTAAATCTTTGCTCTGTGTTAAAAATCAAATACTGAAAACATAAATCAACTGATATGTCAAATTTTTGTTAAAGATAATTTTTCATACAAACTTTTTTGTAGATTTATGTCGCCACCACTTGGTGAAACCCTGATTATTAGATCAAAAAAACGAATTTGTAGTTAGATATAAAACTACATATTAAGAGATCATTTTTATTTGATTGAGACGAGGAATAGTATACTTAAAATGATTAAATAAAATAAACATCATGGCGCTGATTTCATTGAGAGGTAGGCAAAGTGTAACGGAACGATAAACGTTCCGGTTTACGATGAATTATCGGTTGTGTCCTAGATAATGATTATAGCTTGTTTCTTGTGGTAAACGGAGTCCGGAACCAATAGCGTTACGTAATCATCTAAAACCCGGAGATGCTAACATACCCAGCGTCGGACTGGCGATAGATACGAGTAGAGCAAGGGACCTACACAGTATAAGTCCTAGATCTTGGGAACTAAATTATAACTAGATAGTTCATTCATACTACTAAAGAGAAATGGAATAGAAAGACTAGATAACAGTAGCACATCTTCCAGTATCTAGTCTTGTCAGAAGCTACCTGAGTCCTTTGCGCCCAGACCGATCCTGAACGCACCATAAACAGACTCTTAGTGGCTACTGAAACTTCGATTTTCGAGGATAAGTCCAGAAACAACCTCAACAACATAAACTCGGTGATCTAGCCCTGGATTTCATAAGCACACCCTAATAGGCTAAATGGTTAGCCATAATACTCTTCATAATCTGAGCCAAATAGTGGGACGACGCGACGATGCAGTCAGTTAACGTATATTTAATTAAATTCATATGTAAGTATTAACTGCGGCATTTCCTCAGTTTCATTACTTCAAATGTGCCATTATTTATTATTTACACGCGTAGCAATTAATGAATGAACAAGCACTAAATCATTAAGTAGTATGGCGTACGTGTAATATTAAACCGGTTGAATATTTACGACTTTAAGCGAATATTTGCTATTTCGTGTAATTTTACCCTATTACAAAAAAGGTGACCTTAACCACCGATATTTTTAAATTGTGTATGCTTATAGGAATACTGCAGGTTTTCTCCTGCGTTGGTTCAGATATTTTTTGGAGACTAGACTATCTGCCGTTCTGTCAGCCAGTTTGTAAGAGGCGAACGATAGGCTATGCTATTCACTATTTCTTGGCTATTAGGGGGTAGAGTTCTACATTGTCTCGCCCGGCAGGTGCATCACCTAAGATTTGCGATCCGTTAGCGATCAGCAATAATTGGTAAACGTAAAACGTCGCCAATATGTTCCTAATCGTTAGATGCACTTTTTACGATGTCACAGCACAAAAAAAATCAGCGCCAATGACTACCACTAATATACAAGGCTAATATTATATGTCTTGCGAAAACTAAACAATTTCGATATCTATGCATTTCCAGAAACTTGATAGCCCCGCGGGTCTGGTACCACCGCTATAATTGTTGTTGACGCAATAACTACGCTGTAACGTCCTTTTCCGAATTGGAGGGTGAAGTGGCCGATTTGGTTTCCATCACGGTCATTCGGCAGGTGACCTTTTGGTCTATCTTATTCATAGATGGGCGAAGGCAGTTGAGACCAAAGGGGAAGCGCTAGCTGTTAGTTTGGACATAGTGAAGGCCTTTGATATGGTGTGGCACAAAGCACTTCTTGCAAAACTTCCATTTTATGGAGTTACTGATAAATTATGCAATTGGATCACCAGTTTTTTGGCAGATCGTAGCATTAAGGTTGTCGACGACGGTGTATGCTCAAACTCAAAATCTGTCAATGCTGGTGTTTCCCAAGGCTGCGTGCTATCTCCTACATTGTTTCTTCTGTATATCAATGATATGCTGCAAATTAGCGTCATTTATTGTAATGCAGATGATAGTACAGGCGATGCTGTATATTCCGGCCGCACTAATGTTACAGCTATAAATATCATCGTGACTACTAGGTAGTAGTCACGATGTGTCTAGGTAGTAGAGTTTTGCAATATCTGGTCTGGGTATTTGGTACCACCGCCTTAATTATCCCTGCCGCAATAGCGTCTATGCTTATCATTATCTTGTTCCGGTCTAGAGGGTAAATGGTCGGTAGACTTATGTATGTGGCATTGCCATCGCGCCACATGGATAGCAACGTACCATCAACATCTTTGATATCTATGGGCAATGGTTTATCTTTCTACCAGAAGAGCCTTCTTGCTTGTTTGCTATTTAATGATATAAAAACGCATTTCGAAATGAGTTCTAATGAAGACTCTCACTCTAATTTCAAAAAAAATAGACTGACTCCAAATGTTTGTCATCTATACACCCATATCTCAAAAATGACTGAACCAATTTTGATGAAACTTATTTGTTCCTTAACTTGGAATATACCTGATTTAAATCAAAAAGAAAGATCTTGATATAAAAATTCGTGGACAATCATACATACACTTACGAAAAGTACACATGTCTTGACACTTAAATAGATCACCATACTCAAATATTATCCAATTCCTACAATATTTAAAACATACATGTAAAACTGATAACCTCCGGTTTTTCGTCGATTGAAAATAGAATTGGTTTCAATAAACAGTTGTAAATATAACAATGTGACGTGTTTAAAATACAGCTTATATGTCCAAACAACTAAAGTTTCCATACATTTGTGGTTTGATGTGAACCATGGCGTTGCATAATAATTAGGAGATAGCATTCTATTTTATTGCGAAATAAACTTTAATCAAATGTTAATGATTTTACAATATCAATGTGGATAATTGAATTTAGCTTTAAAGCTTTTTATGTTCATTAAAATTTCTGTTGTAATTTAGAACCACACCTAACATTTTCAATGTTATACTTCTATTGCATATTATGGACAAAAATTTTACTTATCCCAATTTTAATTATAAATGTTATTGAAACAAATTACCACGGAAATTAGAGACTAACAGAAGTTAATGTTACATACAAGTAATACTCGAGCATAGCACACATAGAAACCTCTCACGGACAGAATATCTCGGACTGGTACGGAACAAACTGTCCCGAACCATTCCGAAATATCGCATCCGTGAGAGGTGTCTATGTAGGCGTTGCTCGAATATTACTTGTTTGTACATTGACTTATCTAGAATTCTGTGAAATTACGCAACACAGCCTTGTTCTTCACCTCATCATCCATATGTATGTGTGTGTGTGTCTACAGACAGCAGGATATAGTAAAACTAAACACACGGAATTAGTATTTGTTCTGTGGCTAAATTCAACTCAATATGTGTAATATAATCTATTTAATATGTAAATTTTTCTATCAATCCATTCCGTCCACCTTCATTGTTCGCAGAGAAAAGTTTTTGCTTTTTATATCATAAGATAACAAACAAGCAGATGGGTCTCCTGATGAAGAGTCAATCATCGCCTATAGACACCAAAGATGTTAACGGTGCGTTGCTATCTTGTGTCGAGGTCTACTGCCACACACGTAAGTTTACCGGCTACCTTACCCTCCAAACTGGAACACGACAGCTCCAAGCACTGACGCTATTGTAGCAGGAATAAGTAAGGCGGTGGTACCAGACCCGGGCGAGGCAATGCAGAACTCTACTACCTATGAGCCACGATGGTACTGACTCGAATAGCCAATCGGTCGCCTTTTAAGACCTGTCTGGCAGAACGGCAGTTAGCTTATTCTCCAAAGAAACCCGTGACCAACACGGGGAAAATTGCTTGTTTGCTATCCTATGATATAAGAATGAGATATATAAGTATGGCGCGCGAGAGAAGAGGCATTATCAGTTTGAGATGTCTCGTTAATCATACTACTATCGTATCGTTATCATACTCATTACCATACACCAGAGTAACATGTTTTATTTTTATACACACATATGGCCAATGAGAAATAAACAAGCTAAACGTTACTATTACCTCAACTTTTGACATATTCCGGATCATTTATGGAATCATATATTATTAGCTACCGTAAACAAGTCCCTTTTCCCCGTGTTGGTACTGGCTCCGTTGAACAATAGATCATCTACCATTCCGTCATACTGAATTCCCGCATATCCCTAGTGGGCTGGTAAACTTCTACCAGGCTTTTCCTATCGCCAGTGCCACGTTATACGAATTTCACAATAAAGTTTTGAATTTCGGGGTGATAAATTAAGAAACTTTAAAATCAATTTTGGTATTTAGGATTTAGTCTCGAGAATTACAAAAATATTAGCTGACCCGGCAAACGTTCTTTTGCTGAATAAATTTTTAAACATATAAACCTTCCTCTTGAATCACTTTATCTATTAAAAAACCGCATCAAATTCCGATGTGTAGTTTTAAAGATCTAAGCATACATATGGACATAGGGACAGACAGCGTCTTTGTTTTATACTATATAGTGATAGTGATAACACACTTCAACTAGTAAAGTTTAATACAAAATATAATATAGATAGTCTGTATTTAAAGATACGTTTATATAAATATTGCTGAAATCCCACGGTATGAGGATAATCTTAGTATAGGGTCAGAGTGCTAAGTGTGAGTTTTTCTTCTCGCATTCGATCGTGAGCGCGTTTGGAGTTTACTAGGAATTTGTATGTGATTTTTACAGCGCCACCTAGTGGTAAACGTGAGAAACCAGTTTACCACTAGGTGGCGCTGTACAAATCACATACAAATTCCTAGTAAACTCGAAACGCGCTCACGATCGAATGCGAAAAGAAAAACTCACACTTAGCACTCAGATCAATATTGGGCATCGCCCAATAATATTTGTAAGTATACGATTTTGTATCAAAATGGAAAATTCCCTTAATGCTTTGATCAACATTTATTTTTCATTAATTTTAAACTGTTGAGACCCTGTCACGAGTCTTATCACCTATGAAGTCTAATAAAATCACCTAATATTCTTAATCTATATATATAAAAATCAATTGCTGTTCGTTAGTCTCGCTAAAACTTGAGAACGGTTGGACCGATTTGGCTAATTTTGGTTTTAAAATATTCATGGGGGTTCAGGTTAGGTTTAAAAGGTGAAAAAATGTAGAAAAAAAACCGGAAAAGTAAACACAAAGCTGGCAGAACAAAGTTTGCCGGGTCAGCTAGTCTATATATATAAAAATCAATTTCTGTTCGTTAGTCTCGCTAAAACTCTGAACGGCTGAACCGATTTGGCTAATTTTAGTTTTGAATTAATTGTTAAAGTCCAGGGAAGGTTTAAAAGGTGAGAAAATATAGAAAAAAGAAGAGTAATTAAAAAGGCAGAATAACGTTTGCCAGGTCAGCTAGTAATCTTATAATTTTATTACAAACGAAAGAACTTAGTTTTTGTTTTATTTTTGTTACTTTCACATGAGCAAAGCTTGTATTTGTGACTTTAGCACCTAAAAACGGCTGAACGATGTATATAATAGGATAGCAAAGAAGTAAGTAACTCTCTTGTTATAAGAACACAACGATCGAGACACCAAAAATGGTAATCGGGCGTTGTTATTCGAATGGCGGGTTCACATGCCACACGCATTGATTTACTGGGTACCTTTCCTCCAAGCAGAAACATAACAGTGACAAGCACTAACGCTATTGCATCAGGTAAAGGCACTTAATTACCTCTAAGTTTAGCTTAATTATTTACTGACGACCGACCGTTGGTCGAGTGTTTAGTGACCCTGACTACGCAATCGACGGGGCCCGCTTTCAATTCCCGATATGAACAAGCATTTGTGTGATGAGCATAAATGTTTGTATTTCTGGGTTTGGGTTGTATTAAAAATATTCTCGTATTTATATATGTATTTCTATGTATTAGTATCGTTGACTAACACCCATAACACAAGCAAATAATTTGCTTATTTTGGGGTTAGATCGGTTTGTCCCGTGAATATTTATTTATTTATAAACTGACCAACTGCTGAAACAATACGACTCCACACAAAACGTTATATCGCTTGTAATATTGTTTGATGTCCAGTATTTAATAAACTTATTCCGTGTTCGCTCTTAAAAGCTTCAATTTACAGGTTAAATAACTATTTGTTTTGTCCATTAATATGAAGTATGAACCGTCACGCCACAATATATTTGTATTGAAACGCTGCATGTGCCTGCGGTTGGAATCGCTACTCCCCGGTAATATTATTTAGGCATAGATCTGGCTACACTTTTAACAAAGATAGATATTTAAGCACAGATCACATTACATCATTATTATATAATTTTATTTATTTGGATAGTTTGAGATGTATATTTATATTCTTAAATTATCTTTGTCTTCATTTACTGTAATATATAATTTATTTATTATATATATTCAATTTTATTATATACATGTTACACCTACACATTATTCTTTTCTGTTAGCCCAAATGTTGATGGTAGAGAATGTCCACCTTTTGTACCTGTTGTGCAATAGGTGAACAATACAGAATAAATTAATTATGCTTTTTAAAGAACAATTTAGAAGAAATGCTAAGACTTAGGATAGACTACGCTTTAAAAGAACAATACGTAGAAAATATTAAGGCATATGTCAGACTATCTTTGAGAATAACAACACTGAATAAATATGTACGCAAAATTCAAATGATCAAAAAATTATAACATTTTACACTAGTTTATAGATGTTGAAAAAAAATACAATAGCACGGATTCGCTTACGGGGTAAGCAAAATATTACCTTATTTATTGCCGCGAGGTGGTGGTTGGTGAGTGGAATAGAATGTTTCTTCAATGAGAGATTATCTGTCTACGTGAAGACGAGGTCTTAAGCCGTAATTAAATTAAATAAGGTATGTCACTCCTTTCACTGAGACGGATCAAATGTCACCTCATATAGGGGGTCCGGGTCCCATAATTATTATAGCTGCATGATGTGAGAAAGACATGGTTATACACGCATATTGATCGAAAAAATGCGTCCTATTGGCTACTGACAAAAATTTGAACCATGTGTATCGAAGATTGTTTTTTTTAGGATTTGGTGGACCACTACATTCAAAGCAAAATACTATATTAAGGGCGGCTTGCATCAAAATGCTTAAATCAATTTAAGTCACTAAATACCTACGTTTAAAGTGACAGCATTTAAGGCGTTTTGACGTTTGCTAAACATGTTTAAGGGACTAAATGCATTTAAGCGCTTTGGTGCAAGCCGCCCTAAGCGGCGCAGTAACTAAAAAAAATAAAATATGAGCAGGTCAACAAATAATTCCATTAGAAACATACGCATATAAGACCGACAATAAAATTATTTTACATGCTCATCCAAGGTATGGAGTGGTAATATTTATTTATTTATTTATTTGATACTTTATTGTACACAATTAAAAGAGAAGTAGTACATAGAGACTTATTAAAAACAGACTGCACAATGGGCGAGCTTATCCCTAATAAAAGATTTTTTCTTCCAGCTGACCCTAAAATACCCTAGCCGCTAGACTCGGAGCTGCTCCTGAGATTTTGGATTTTCGGAAATCCTTGACAAACCTAACACTTTAGCCCGACACGGGGGTCGGTCTCGGACATCATGATTTGAGACGAACAGGCTTAGCCAGGAGGCATTCGAGATTTTCTAGGTATATTATGTTATCTTTAGTAATAGAAATTTACCCCATGTTGGTCCGGGACCATTTTGAAGAGTAGACCATCCGCCATTCTGTCAGGCAATTTATAAAAAGCGTATGATTGGCTATACATGTTACTATCACCGTGACTACTACGTGGTATGTGTAGTTCTGCTAAGCTCCGCCAAATCTTGGTACCACCGCCTTACTTATACCTGCCGCAATAGTGTCAATGCTTGTCATTGTCGTGTTCCGGTTTTGAGGTTAAAATAGCCGATAAACTTAGGCACGTGGCATTACCAACCTGCCAAAACGATAGCAACGCACCATTAACATCTTTCGAGTTTATAAGCGATGGTTGTCTCTTTCCATCAGTAGAGCCATCTGCTTGTTTGCTATCTAATGATATACCTACATAAAAGAAATAGTCAGTGAAGTTGCACAATGTTAAATTACGTTAAACTCAAAAGTAAAATGATTAAACTTAGAGTTTAGTCCAAATTTAGTTTAAAAAATAAAATGAATATACCTATTGTAAAACTAGTGATAAAACCGAATAATGTCCGTTAATATCTCCATTATTTCTTAATTAAAACTGTTAAAATTTATTTTGAACGGATGATAAAAGGGAAATTTACTACATAATGCTTTTCCAATTCATTTTATTGGGATAAACTATATTTTCATTCGCAATTAAGTTTAACATAAAATAAATAGGTTGATTGGTTTAAAATCAACAACAACTTATTTTCAGATTTGCTGTAATTTACATTTTGTATATTATATTTTAATATATTACTCGTACCATTTATTCTCGTAAATGTTATTTTTTTAAATTATAATTAAGGGATCATCGTCTAGTATTTTTTCAATCTTTAAGTATACGTCGCTCTGATAATGATAATTTTCTCCGTGTTGGTCCGGCCCCACTTTGAAGAATAGACCAACTGCCATTCTGTCAGGCGATTCGTAAAAGCTGAACAATTGAGACCATCGTGACTACTGGTGATAGAGTTCCGCAATGTCTCGTCTGGGTAAATGGTTCCTCGCCTTATCTATTCCTGCCGCAACAGCCTCAATGCTCGCTACTATCATATTTCGGTTTGGAGCGTAGGGCAGCCGGTAAACTTATGAATGTGGAATTGCCATCCCGCCACACAGATAGCAATGGACCTATGAATCTTCGGTGTATATAGGCGATGATTTCTCTTTCCATTAGAAGAACCATCTGTTTGTTTGATATCTAATCATATAAACAAAAATTAACCCGCACAAGATATACGACATGATATATGTCGCATACGAGGACAGATGCTTTGAAGATGTCGAATAACATCTCGTTTATCGTAACATGCATGTCGCAATGTGTTTCTTCTCTTCGGCAGATGATATGACCACTGATAAATAAGATTATAACGTCATAATATGTAAGTCGAACCATATATGCAGCCAGTACAAAGCAACACTATGTTAGCTACAATAGAGAAGTAAATATAATAGTTTCAATGATGAGAAAACGTGCCGAGAATTTTCGCGTATCCTTATGGGGCTAGTGCTTAGTCGGTTTCGAATTACTTAAGAAAATTAAATGTATTTGTTGTGTTGACTAAACGGTTATTCAACATACCAAATTCAACTGAAAATTATGATTAGCCTGAACCCGGTACTTTTGCAGACAAGTGAATCGCTAATAGAAGATCTGGTAGGAAATTCCCATCCCCGCGTACCTGAAGCAGCCGAACTTCCCAAGTCGCAGCTGATGAATAATGTGACATACATGATAATATATACACCCGTATATTGTTCTCTTTACGGCTAAAGTTTATTGTCAATATTAAAAAAGATTTCATTTTTAAGCTATGATCGAACTTCGACCACGTGGCACCGCTAGTTTAATGAAATCTCTCATTTTGCTTCGTATAAACTACATTTATAGTTAGTTCGTTTTATTTAAATATTCTATCAATTTCAATACAAATAATCGCAAAGCTGAAATCAATTCTTTTTAATTTATTTTGATTGCATTAATTCCACTTATTTCCATCACAGAACATAAAACAACAGTGACAGTTGTTTAAAAATAGAACACTGAAATAAATTGCTCTGGCTGCGAACTATTGCGGAGATCAACCTTTTTGATTTTTTTACAACTCTGTCGAATCGTTTTATGGAGCAATGGCGTGTTTTATCATATCGTACGCTAATATTGAAGTAGTCTTAGGGACATATCACTTTTATAAGTTTTTTTTATATCATAAGATAGCAAACAATAGATGGCTGTCCTGATGGAAAGAGACGACCATCGCTACGTATTACGTATACCCGCTACCTACGTATTGGCTACGATAAGGAAGTTACTGATTTTACCCCGATTTTCGAAAATCGAGCTTTCACCAGCTCCACGTTTTAAGGTCCTATGAACCTTTTCCGACTATTTTCAGTCTGTCTGTATATACGTGTGTAAGTGAACATCTCATAACTTTTGAACGGCTCTACTGATCAAAACGCGGTTGATGGCATTCGATTGGATTCTACTCAACTTAGACTTCTTGAAAATTTTAACCAAGTCGGCCCTGGAGATTTTGAGAAATTTTGAAAAAACCCCAAAAAAATTTTTAGCTAAACAGTATTTTTTTATTATAACTTCTAGATTTACGAGTAGATCTAATGTATAAATTGCATCAAAATCGGTTTTTTCGTTTGAGAGTAATCGTTGACGAAAAATTTTTAAAAAAGTGTTTTTTCGACATAACTTCGAAGCCGAAGATACCAATGTGCCTTACTACTTTTTCGTGAAATGTTAATGACACATGCATAAGTTTACCGGCTATCTAGACCTTCTAACCGGACGCTATATATGCCGCCGGAGGTCTTAAGGCGGTTGTACCAAACCTAGGCGTTAAAGTGCGGGTTTGTGTTACACGAACTGTCAAACAATATATGAAACGTCTAACTGAAGTTATCTATTATCTCTTTTGATTAATGGTAGTATGATTTTATCATTTTGTTACTTTAAAAGTCATCAGCGAATATCCACTTATCTGATCCGTCTTACATTTTTTTAAATATACTTTAAAAAATCTACTTTTAAAAAAATTCTGTACTATTTATTTAAGTGGCTTCGTTTTCATGATATTAAATGTAGTTAAAGATTTACAACTCAAGTTAACAATACTAAAATGTATGTGACAACAAATTAGTTTATTTTTAAATTTTTATACGATTTTTCTAAACATTTCTATACCTACTCAAATTGTCTTAGGAACTAATTATAGAAAGCGCCCAAGACTGTTGATTTATTTGTAGCGCCCGGAATACACCATTCAAATGTATGAATATCTATGCGGAACAAGTTCACATATTCATTATATACTTTACTAGCTGCTATTCACGACTTCATTCGTGTAACCCAAAATCATTAATTCTTTTTGCTTAACCTCGTAAAAAATTAGCCTATGTCACTTTTTGATAGTGTAGCTTTCAAAGGATGAAATGTTTGTTTAAGATCGATCTAGTAGTTTGAGTTTATTCGTTACAAACATACAAAAATGCAAGATAAAAAGTATTTCTCTTTATATTATTATATTGATCATGAATATGAACATCGAGCGTTTTTATGATTAGTATATAAGTTCATACCATTTAATGGTGCGGCCCAAGTGTTGCGGATCGAGAGCGTATAAGTAGTTTGGTGCAAGCGGACTTTAATGTTTGAAGTTCACGTCTTCATTAAATGCGTACTTATCAAACATTATTGATCTCAAAATACTCGTAACGTGGCTAATGTTGCAAATACAAATACTTAATTCAAAACCTTATCATAGTTATCTTAATTTTGATAAAAATAACCTTGTCTCGAGGACTATACGGAGTCATGCGATTGGTTCACATACAGGTATTTGTGGCACCCATTACTTTTACGATCGCTGCATTCATTTGGTAAGGTGTGTACCATTCGTAAATAAAAAATTGGCCTTTAAGCTTACAAACATTTTTCAGGGTTTTGTAGAATTGCCATAAATGAAAAAAAATTGGCGATTTACAGCGATCGTCATCATTTGATCGTAAATCCCGGTCGTACCTCATTCTGGCGGGTTGGTAATTCGGGGCTAACTTTTCTTTTTCCTCAAAAGCTTCGAGCTGCTTTTTTACTTCGAACTGATTTATCACTAAAATTTAACATGGAAGATATTATGAAGTTTTTTATTTTTTATAGAGTAATAAACAAGCAGATGGCTGTCCTGATAAAAAGACAGAGAAAGATGCATAAGGTTACCTTTCCCTTGATACTGGAATCCGATAGTGACAAACACTGACGCTATTGCGGCAGCAATGGATAAAATAGCGATACCATACCTGGGCAAAATATTGCGGAACTCTACCACCTGCTTGTCTCGATGACACTAACACGTATAGAAAAACGTTTGAATGTAACGACGTATGTAGCAAAATGTCAGATAGTTTATTCTTCAATAGGGACCCTAGCTGACACGAAAAATATTTAAAAAATATTTTTTCATATCAATGGTCTAGTGATACTAACTATAGCACTAGAACAGACGCATGAGAGCATTGAAGTCCAGATCAAGCAATTCATACTAAATTAATTGTTCAGTATAATATCTTGGAAATATACCTTGCTGGATGCTGAATATATGTTTGATTTCTCGCATTCATCTATCGCATCATGGAACTTATACTATTGGCCAATTATAGGTGCACCAGATTTTTTTTTATATCATAAGATAGCAAACAGGCAAATGGGTCTCCTGATGGAAAGAGTCGACCATCGCCTATAGACACCAAAGATGTTAATGGTGCGTTGCTATCTTGTGGCGAGGTCTAATGCCACACGCATAAGTTTACCGGCTACCTTACTCTCCAAACCGGAACACGACAGCGACAAGCATTCACGCTATTGCGGCAGGAATAGGTAAGGCGGTGGTACCTGACCCGGGCGAGACAATGCAGAACTCTATCACCTAGTAGCCACGATGGTAGTGACTCACATAGCCAATCGGTCGCCTTTTACGACCTGCCTGACAGAACGGCAGTTGGCATATTCTACAAAGGAGCCCGGGACCAACACGGGGTTCTTTAAGCATGCAGATATATTTACTTTAAGATGCATCTTTGAGTAAATATAGCTGGATCTCTTCAGGAATATAAGCTTAATAGTGTTTTCATACAACGCAGATGTGTAATACTTTTTAAAATGACTAGTTAATTAGTCAACGCTATACAGTCCAATGATTAACTTTTCAAAACATGTGCAATTAAGCACAAACCAAATTAATAGTTTTAATCATTCTTAATGTAAAAGTTATTCATTTAAATTTATTACCCGAGATTTCCTCACAGCAATTTTCCCAAGTATTGGTCCAGGGCTCCTTTGAAGAATAGGCCAACTGCCGTTCTAACAAGCACATCGGAAAAGGCGACCGATTGGCAAAACAAGTCAACTACCATCGTGACTACTTGGTAGTAAAGTTCTGCTTTGTCTCACCCGGGGCTGGTACTACTGCCTTACCTATTCCTGCCGCAACAGCGTCAGCGCTAGCCACTGTCGTGTTCCAGTTTGGAGTGTAAGATAACCGGTAAACTTGTGCATGTGGTATTAGACCTCGCCACAAGATAGCAACGCACCATTTATATCTTAGGTGTCTATAGGCGATGGTTGACTTTTTCCATCAGGAGACCCATCTGCTTGTTTGCTATCTTGTGATATAAAAAAAGCAAACTGGTCCCAATTAAAGGTTTTCTTTCTTTCTAGTATCTGCATGTATATGAGCGATTGGGGGTTAAAAGCAGTCGCCACTGCCCATGGAAATTTGTAACACAAAAAGCCAGTTGTCAACACGATGCCTGGTTCCGAATATTTTGTTGATCCTCCTCTTAAAAATCCCAATGTCAAAGCTACTCGGAAAAAACTGTGTGAAGGTGTTTCAAAGTTTGAGTGTTCATATCATAAAGAAGGTATGAGCAAAACGAACAGTCGCAGATGACCAATTAGAAACTTATAATGTTCGAAAGTATTATTACATACTACAATTTTGTTCACTCTAAAACTAAATTGCGTACAACTTAGAAGTAGAATAATTCTTTCTAATGATGCTACGAACGTTTGTGCTGGTTTATTTATTTGCAATTTGTAGGATATCGTTTCCTAGGTACCTTAATGAGGCAATAACAATAAATAAAGACCCAAAAGTTTTCTAACCACTTCACCCTCGTGGATTCAGACCCTTCCAAGAAACCTCGACCGTATTAAAACGGAACATATTATTACACATTATAAATTATCATCTCGCACGTAGGATTCTTACGGCGGTATAACTTATCGTAATTTAATACTTTACTTCTTTTTTACCCGACTGCAAGAGAAGGTTATTTTATATATCTTATGAGACAGCAAAGAAGCAGATGGCTGTCCTGATGGAAATAGAAACCATGGCCTATAGACACCAAAGATGAAAATGGTGCGTTGCTATTCGTATAACGGATTAGTATTACCACGTGCATAAGTCTACCGGCTACCTTACCCTCCAAACCGGAACACGACAATGACAAATATTGACGATATTGCGTGCCGCTAGTGCGTTTTCGGGACAAGACCCTCTACCAACCCATGGCCCTACTGACCCCTCGGTCATACGGACCGCGTCGTAGCCCTAACACGAAAGATGTACTGTGAACATTTCAACATTCTCACTCACGTGCATGTTCTCTTAGCTCCCTACAAGTTTTTTCTACATGTCCCTAGAGTTCTTGTCACCATTCTGGGACTGCAAATATAATAACTAATTCGCGCCAGCCATCATTCCCAAACTCTTTTGCAATATCATGACAAAGAGTACCCTCGCAACCCCACGACATTAAGTCTTACAAAACATGGTCCCTGAACTTCTCAAGCCCTCCACAAGGACAGTCTGCCAATTGCTGAAGTTGCCAGTTCGAAGGTGGCCAAGGAAACACCCGTGTCCAGCAGGCATCTGAGACGTCACATAATCTAGCTTTCTCTTTTGTGCACCTGAGCATCTCTCCCTTTCTCTTCTGGTTCCCAGTGCTTCTGTAGCCCTGGTAAGGTATTCCTCCAAGCATCTCTTTTACGTGCGCTCTAAAATTGCGTTTTTTGTCTGACGTCACCCCATCGATTCCGCAAATAAAAATCCTTCAACCTTTAGTGTCTATATATGTGTTTTACAGTCTGCCGCATGTTTTCTATTAAATACTATAAAAATGTATGCAAACAGCTACGAGAATTGTAATTGTCAACTGTCCGAGATTATAACTGCGAGTAAAATGCTAAAATCACAACACCAGCGAAGTATTAATGTCCTGTTATGCACGGCAATAAAATACGGAAACTGAACGTCAGTTGAAAACTTTTATTAATACAACAGAATAACAATTTTATGATCTCTAAGCTTTAAAACATATCGTAGAAATTCACACACATTGTAATCCCTTGTTGGTGCATAGAATATTCAACTATTTTAATATTAACGTGTTTTGAATAGTTTTATATTTGTCATTGTAACATTATGCTTGCACTCAGCAACTACTAGCTGAGACCAGATCGTCAATCTTCTAGTTTTTAGACAGCCTGTGCTAATTATAACATATACAGAGAGCCAGAGATGTTATCTAATTGATTGGTACAGCGTCTTAATGGATCCGTTTGAAAGATATCAAGTTTTAAAAAGCTTACTTTAGTTAGAATCGCTTGTCGTCGATACGATATACGATACGATATGATACGATTTTACGGTAGTAAGATATATTATAACAAAGTTTAAAGTACAACTACCCAGGCTAAGTACGCTTTACAAGTTTACAAGTAATTGTTGGCCTGCTGACAAAATATAGTTGGAGAAATTTTTATAGACTGTGAACCTGAATTGCGAATATATCCGCCATTGACCTTGAATAGGTTAAATGTTCAGAGTACAAAACGAAAACAAAAATGCCCTCCTCTTCTTAGTCCACATTATTGTGATGAACAACTAAGAAACCCCACATTGCGCGTGGCCCGACACGCTTGGCCGGTTTTTTTGTTGCAACAGGAGTAAAGCATAACTTGGTGTGATAACCCTGTTGATTTTATGCTCTATGCGTTAGGGGTCTATTTATTGGAGAAATGTGCAAATTGGTTTAGTATTATAATTCTACGAATTACTCACATTTGATTATTTTATATGTATTAGTAAGAACAATAATTTTAAACGACTTGGTTGGAGATTTTAAGTCTTGGCTTAAAATATCCGATAAAGGTAAGAGTTACCGTAAAATCAATAATGTGAAAAAGTATACGCATTCCAAAATGGCATGATGAAAGCAAGGTATTGCCTGACTAAGTAAGTCACGGTGACAACACGCAATATTGTTTAAGAACTCTATACAACGATATTTTACACTACGGGGTTTGCGAGAAAACTTTACTTGTAGAGGGTACTCTAAACAATATACGTTTTATTTTTTACCGTTTTTAATGGCATGACTAACATGTATAGGTACAAATGCCAAATTACAGCTTTCTACTATTAAGAATTCTAAGCTAAGGCGCAGATGGACGGACGGATAGACGAATGGACGGACGTATGAAACTATAAGGGTTTCCAGTTGACTTCAGAACCCTATAAATCCCTAAGTAGGACATAAAATTAAAACATCCTAGTGAAAACCATTGAAAAATCCAACAATTTCCCATAAAATATGTAATTTCATTTGTTTAAACAGTTAATGACCAGTCAAATTATTTGTACCTGATCGTGGCATGGGTATTCCATCAGTACTAGACGAAAGAAACCGGGTAATTGCCTTCAAAACCGAGCATAAACGCCGATTTAAGCTGTGCAGTGGGCGACCTTCAATCGCTGCAGCAACCACCTCATCCACTGTTTCGAAGATGCAGCAGTGGTTTTTCTTACACAGAAATTGATGATCTTTCAGATAAGCTTTGATTCGTTCGGTAGTCCGATGGTACTAGATACCTAGGTACAAGGCGTCACTCATAATGCTGCTGCCACTGATAAGGCCAGTCATGGGGACATGCAGCACCGCATTTTCGTAGAGTCCTTCCCCTCCCCTATGTCGAGGAACGAACGAAATTCGGTAGTCTTATCGTACCAGAAATCGATTTTTTTTTCATTATTTTTCTTTTTTTTAATAGCGCCACCCGGTTTTTCGCATTGCAGCATAGCCATTTGGTATCTCCAATTAACGACGAATCTAACTATGTATATGCCATCCGGTAGTCTTATGGTACCAGGTTTAGTGTCGTGGGCTCCCATACTATTATAAACAGACTTTTGCATTTATAATATTATATTAGTGTAGGTATGTTTTTCTATCAGAAATCAGAAATACTTTATTCAATAAAACTTTTTACAAATTATTTTGACACGTCAACATATTTTTTTAAAAACTACTACCGGATCGGTAACGCGGCCACACACAGAAGATCCGGCGGAAGAAACTCAGCGGGCTTATCTTTTTTTTCATATCATTGATTTTTTACATTATCACAATATTATAAAAAATATATATAAGATCGGTATGAGGAACAATTAATCCCAGGCTTTTTTGTCTTCTAAATAATCTGAGATTATATAATATCCTTTTTTACATAGTTTTGTTTTAACACATTTTTTAAATTTATTGCCTGGTAGATTTCTTATAGTTTCGGAAAGTTTATTGTAAAAGCGTGTACCATAAAAGAGTTACTTATTCTGTGGAGAAGAGATGCATGCACAACAACATTGTTTTTGTTACTTGTATTGAGTGTACGTCACCATTTTTTTTAAAAAAAAGCACATATTTTTACGAACGTACATCAAGTTCTCAAATAAAATCTATATTGTTGTTATTTTGTTGTGATCATTAAATCATATCGGGTGATATACATTAATCAATTCTTATAATTTACCTTTCGATATTAATTTAAACAAATTTAAATGTCACATTATTCTAAAACAGTATAAGAATTGACTTACGTAAAAATTTATTAAACTAAATATTATATTTCCAGCTAAGTACCGTACTTTTGTGTTAATAAAGATGCCAATTATGCGTATAAAATTTGTTTATTTAAGAGACAAGAAAATGTAAAGTTAGTTTTCACAGGACGTGCAACAAGGCTCAGCCGCGCGGCACATTGGCCCGACACAAAATATTGTGCAGCCCGGGTAAACCCGCTCTAACTTCCAATACAATATAAATTGCACTTTGAAAATGTTTCGTACTTGAAAATCTGCATGCAATTTACAACCTTAAAACATTAAACTAGGGGATATATCCGTGGAGCATATGTTTAGGTTGTAGTACTACCATAATACCGGTAATGTGGTGTCGCCTTTCTGTGGCGAGATAAGAGTACGCGACATTGACTATTCAAAGGGTTGCGGTCCTCAAAATTTACGCTCAATAAGTCTAAAATACCTATGCTCGTGCTATGAACTAAATCACAATTTTATCTCCGCCGTTAACCAAACAAATACAGTGTGTTTGTAACGTATAAATTGTATCTATATATGTCTTTTATTTCTATCAGAAGGTTTAATTCGCAGGTTTAATAGAAATAACAGACACAGATAATTGCAATTGACATAGTATTAGATACTTTAATAACATACAGTGGTTTGCCTTATACCTTGAATACGCCATGGCATAGTTAAAACATCAGATTTTAAGCTTATTCTTACAACCCCTATATCTCGGCAACCTCTTGACCGATTTGGCTGATATTTGAACTTAAAAAATATTTCTTACGGTCACCTATCAAATTTCCCTATATTACCTTACCCCGTGTTGGTTCAAGGCATTCTGCCAGGCAATTTGGAAAAATGAACGATTGGATATACATGTTACAATCTAGGTGGTAGGTTTCCGCATATTCGCCCGGGTATATGGTGGTGGCCTTATCTATTCCTGTCGAAATAGCGTCAATGCTTGTTGTTATCGTGTTCTGGTGTGGAGAATATATCCCATACACTTGTGCATGTGGCATTACCATTCCGCCATAAGGATAGAAGCGCACCGTTAACATCTTTGAAGTTTGTAGGAGATAGTTGTCTTTTACCTTCAGGCGAGCCATCTGCTTGTTTTCTATCTCATCATAGTATATATATATATATATATATATATATATATATATATATATATATATATATATATAGGTCGGTTAAAAGGGTATATAATCCAAAATCTCAGTAGAAGCTACCGCTTACTACTCTTGTGCCTTGGATGAGCACGTCAAGCCATCGGTCTCGGTTATCGATAGAAATAGTCAATAATTGTTAAGTTGGTAAAATGCGTCAATCATCTGGCCAACCGACCAAACCGGTGAATCGTGGTGAACTGGAAAGTATATAAACGTTTGGTTTACTCTGCCAGCTCCACAAGGGAACCAACCGTGCGTGTTAACTGATAATACTTTTATTTTACTTTTACTCAAAATTTCGCACAAATTAAAATTCATTAAGATTATATAAATTAGTTTATTTCAAAATAAACTAGCTACTATACTCGCCTAGGTTTCGAAAATATATGCTGTACAATGCTATATTACATAAATGAGTTTACATTTTCACTTAATAAATATTCTATACTAAAGAGATTCTTTAAATTATTGGTAAATGAGCTCCATAATTATTTAACTGCTAACAAACTGTCAGAGGTGTGTGGAGTATAATCTTAATTAATATACGAAAGAGATTATTTGTTACGCATTCGCGTCATAACTACTACACTGACTTCCACGAAATTTTGTTCACTTTTTAACAGTAAAAGACATGAAGTACATTTCATATAGAAAAACTCCTGTTTCCGAGTGATAGAAAAATAAACTTTAACGCAAGCGAATCTGCAGGCAAAGGGTAGTAACCATAGTTTAACCATAGTTTAGTAACCATAGAAAAATAAATACCAGCTAATCATATTAGCATGCATAATCCTGTTACTGTTAATAAATGATAAATCCTGATGACAAAAATGTTTGTTAGGAGCCTCGAGGAACTATGAGGCTCGAAAGGGGGGGGACGGGGTCCATAAAAAATCACGAAATATCACGATGGGGAAGGGGGGCTGTAGTAACATATCACATTTATTTGCAAGATACATATCCAGTTATTGGTGTTGAAGAAAATGTGGTGGTGGTGGTCCGGGGAATTTTTTGCATTCCTTTTGTTATTCTTATGTCAGCCAAAAACAACCTGTAACCTTTCTGACGTTATTATTGTAGTCTTTAATTTTCTATAGTAAAATTAGATCACATTTTTAGGTACTAAAAAAATACACGTTATATAGAGGGTGTGGGGAAGGGTAGTCTTAAACATCACCATGTATCACCAAGCGGGACGGGGGGTTAAAAAATACCAAAAAAAACATCACATGATTAATGGACGGCCCCTTACCAGCAAAAATTAAAAGATTATACTAAACACATTTCCGACCGTAAGAATACTTAAGCAAGGT
The DNA here is from genome assembly GCA_036924255.1 of Apodemia mormo. NCBI lineage: Eukaryota > Metazoa > Arthropoda > Insecta > Lepidoptera > Riodinidae > Apodemia > Apodemia mormo. Next base: position 17,646,807 of record JAUPFN010000003.1, on the reverse strand, counting down.
AAAATAAAGTTTAAAAATAAATTGACATTTTAGCTGTTGACATCCATGACGTGACATTTTTTTGTACTTAATTAGCAGAAGACTCAAGAGGCCACCCCTTCATTAGTGAAAGCCTTCTCTACAGTTTAAAATGAATAATATTCGACGTTCCTTGTTTGTCATGTTAATTTACTTAATGTTTTGACATTATTTTTTAACCGATCGCAAAACAAAAGGAAAACTATGAGTGTCTATAGAAAGTTCGCCTATAAACCAACGTGTGGTAAATTATGTATTATCATATATACGTTTTTAATGCTACAATATACGAAAAATCAATAGGGAATAAGGTTATTTAAAATTTGACAAATAACATACTATATATACTCCTATTTCAATCATTTACGTTGTAACACGTCGGCAAATAGATTGAATCCATGTTCGTGTAAGCTATGATAAAAATGTTGATTTATGATTTTTTAAGGTCGTCATTTTATCTATCTACGGTCGTAAATTTATAATTATCTGGCTGACCCGGGCTGATAGCAGTAGAAATACAACGGAACTCGATTGCAAGAAAACCTACTGGTTCTTAGGGAATTTCTCGCGGTTATATATGGACGGAAAAAGACAACTATCGCCTAAAAAATTCAAATATTATTAAGTTCAAATATCAGCCAAATCGGTCAAGAGTTACCCGGCAAACGTTGTTCTGCCTTTTTAACTACTCTTATTTTTTTTCTATATTTCTCACCTTTTAAACCTTCCCTGGACTTTAACAATTAATTCAAAACCAAAATTAGCCAAATCGGTTCAGCCGTTCTCGAGTTTTAGCGAGACTAACGAACAGCAATTGATTTATATATATAGATTTTGTTAAAAATTTTGCGTCATATATATCAGACACATTTTATACTTTGACAAAAATAAAACAAAATATTATTTTTTGCCAGAAAAGAATGAACTTTGTTTGCTTTAAAAGTAAGAAGCGAGCATAAAAGTTTGAGGAGGTGATGACTTTGGAAGTATATTCCTTTTATTCCCTAAATAGTGCATTAAGGTGCATTAAGAAAAAAAGGAATATACTTCCGAAGTTCTGCTATCAAATAGAGCCTATTTAATACTGATATGGGTTTTGTTGTTCGTGAAATTAATTCAATAATTTTAGTTTAAGGTTTTAATGTTGTCAGACTTTAGGCAGACTTCATTAATCTTATTTATGTGTTTACATAAACATGATATTTTATAGTACATCCCTAGCAATATAGCATCGTATTGGACCATTATCGACATCGCGCTAATATGAATTTAGACTACTAATATTACCATTATTATCAAAAGATCAAAAAACAATCTGTTGGTTACTCGCTTCCCACAGGATGACTCGCTGAGCTAATGTAAAGATTGCCTACAATTTCATCAAAAGCACTTCAGATATCTTTTCAACCGACTTCCCAAAGGAAGAAGTTATACGGGAATGGTAACAACACCACCCGCCAGACTCTGAACTGCTACTGAAATTTTGAATTTTCGAGAAAATCTCGAAGAAGCCTCAGTAACACTTTTGCCCGACCCAAATATTGAACCCGGGACCTCATGATCTGAGCCGAATAGGTTATCCCCACCACGAGGCAGTACCTATTTTTAAATATTAAATTACAGAATCAAGTACTTCTCCACCCTTCTCCAATATCTACAATCCTTTACATGTCAACATACATATTATGACATAAAATGGTAAACAAAAACAGGTAAACAGGTACAAACAGGTAAACAGGTAAAAACTCGGTACACAGCAACATTTGCAACGCTAGTAAGAGCATGACAGCTTTTTGCTGTATAAGAATATATTGAAAATCTGTAACGCAAAGCGACGAGCTGTTTGCACATTTCCAACTCATAGGTAAATCAAGAACAGTTTCATTTGCATATTTGCATTCTCCTTAAATTTCTTTTGCCAGTACTCAAAAGATTTATGGTTCTATTGAAGTGAATTTCATTACCGTAGAAAATTGTTTAGTTACCTTGTTACTTTTCCTACGTGCTGAGTTTAACTGCGCTCGTTCCTTCACATCGAAGATACATAGCCTGACAATAATGTAGTCTATTCGGAAATCGTATCGAACATTTTATTGCATTGCAATATAACTGCCAGTATTAGAGGAATAAGAAAGAATATTCAATGACGATGAAGTGAACTAGTTTATTGAAAAATATACTTTCTTTTTGAAGTTTAATGTAAAAACTCGTATTATACTTCGATTATTCCAAACTGTACTCACTGTTACTTTCTTGTTAACCTAAATCACTACAAAATTGAAAAAGAAACAGAATAATATAGTTAACATTTAATTATATACATAACTTGTAAATTTAGATATTTTGTTGTCTTTTGTTATAGAAGGTTGTGGTTATTCACAAAAATTGTAAAAAAAAAACTCATATTTTTTTGTACACTGCTTATGCTGCAGCATATCGTAGGAATACTCATAAATAATAAGTTAAGTTTTATACTTTATATGAAAAAAATCAAGCTGGTGTTTCTTTCGTCAGATATTATAAGTGTATGACCGCGTTTCGATTCGGTAGTAGCTCTAAATAGTTTGAAAAATCTAAAAATACACAAATTATGATGCTTATATTCGATTGTGCAATATAAACTATATGAGAGAAATAATTATAATAAGTGAGTGAGTGTGAGTGTAAAAAAATCTAATATCTTTAAACGAGCAAAAAATATATAAATGAATCTCGGAAACGACTCCAGGACACACAGGTAGATGATGACCTAGAATAAAACATAGGGTACTTTTTATCTTGGATAAATGATTTGTTCTCGCGGGATTCACCAAAAATCTTTTATAATGCAAGGAGCCGCACGCTGCAGCTAATAGGTCCATTTTTTTTCTTTAGTAACACTGAGGAAAAATTACATAAAACACATACATGTAGGAAAAAAGAAGCAATATTCAAGAAGCTAAAATTAAATTAAAATATGAACAAATTACGCAGTAAGACAAACGTCCATTTTGTTAATGCTGCAAATTAAGAAAGAGACAGTCCTTTGAAATTCGAAATCCTTCTAGGACATTACAAATCTATAAACAATATATAAAACATTTTTTTCTCAAGATATATTTCAAGCTATACATAATAATTACTGCTTGACTTTTTTTAGTTTTTCTAATAATTTTTATCTCATTTCTACCAACATTAAATAATTTCTGAACCGTGCAGAATTAATCTTAACTAATTTTTTAAAATTGTATGTAAACTAAGTAGGTAGGCAAAAATGTTTTCGATCGAAAGCACTATCGAGTCGTACCAAATCTTGAATCATCAAAAACGCGGGTTTATTCGAATAAAACATATTTTAATTGGATTTCATTTGAGTCTCTACATAAATGGAGTCTCTTCGAAAATGAATACTTGTCTTGTTCACACTTATTTATCAACAATTAAAGCAATGAACTTAAAAACGATTAGAAATAATCATGAACATAAAATTATCTACCTGAAACAAATGTAATGCGATGCGATATTTTTATATAATTTCAATGTTGAGATTGCGTATACTTATAAAATATGATAATCTTAATTAAGGCATGTCAAAATAAGACAATAATAATAGTTTTGCTACTTCTACTTCTAAACATAAGTTATTCGATTTTCTCATCCGATTTTATGCGATCCAGGCTGAGTCAATACGAAATTTTAAAGTTCATATGGTATAAGATACTTTTTTCTAAAAGGTTTCAAAAAATTTCGATAGAATATCCTTAGCCATACATTTTATTTTTTGTTTATCGCTAAAGTGGAAACATTTCTGCTGTAAATTAAATTAGTTCACAACAACATATCTTCACGCCAGATCCCTTACGGGGTAGGCAGAGAGAACCGAGTGCCATACATCACGATCCTTGCAGGCTTGTCTCGCTTCTTCCACATTCATCACTCTCCTCATACACACACGCCGGTTGCGAAGACTCTTGACACCACCTTCGGACAGTACTCGATCAATCTGATCGTGGTATGTCAGTCTTGGTCTTCCCCGGTACCTACATCCTTCCACATTCGCGTTGTATATCTGTTTTGTTAACCTTTCATCTACCATTCTTTCTACATGTCCGAACCAACGGAGCATGCCCTTTCTCATCTTTACACCGACACTTTCTTTCAAACCTAGCCTCTCTCTCACTTCGGCATTACGAACCCGGTCCGCGAGTGTCACACCACATATTTTTCTTAGCGACCTCAGCTCGACCGCGTTGATTCTACTTTCATGCCCTTTCTGACATACCCAACTCTCACTTCCATACAATAGCGTTGGGATAAGCACATGATTATGCAGGGCTAGACGGGCACCCTGACTTAAAATTGTGCTATTAAGTAATCTCCCTAACGCTCCATTCACTCTGTTCCCTGCACACACTCTTCTTTCAACATCAGCGGTGTACCTTCCATCCCTGCTAAAAGCACATCCAAGATATACAACCTCATCCACTTGCTCCAGCACTACATCATCGACCACAACTCTTACATCCGTTCTGGTTGTTTCTCTTTCAAATACCACAACTTTAGTTTTCTTCGCATTCAAATGTAAGCCCATACTCTTACAATCCTCATTCATAACTGTGACCAGTGTTTGCAGCTCAGATGGAGTTGAGCCTAAAAGTACAGCGTCATCTACATAAAGCAGGCAGTTCACCACTAGATCACTCATGCGCATTCCCACATTCAATGACCTCAATCTTTGGAGACACTTATCCAGATATAGAATAAATAGACGAGCTGACAATACACAACCCTGCTTGACGCCGATATTGACATCGAACCAGGGCGATATGTTGCCGTCCACCCGCACACATGCTTTGCATTCCCAGTACATGGATTGCAAAGCACGCAGCAGACGCCCATCTATCCCATAACAGGGTAAAATGTCCCAAAGTTTCTTTCGCACAACTCTATCAAACGCTTTCTCCAAATCCACAAAACCGCAGAAAACCTTCTGGCCGACAGCCAGATGCTTCTCTACGATGTTGCGGAGTGAGAAAACTTGATCCATACATCCTCTTCCAGATCTGAAACCCCCTTGTGCCTCCCACAACTTTCCCTCGGACTTCCCTTGCATTCTCCTTTCAATGATCTTACCATACACCTTCGATGCTAAGCTGATCAAACTGATGGCCCTATAACTATTGCAGTCTATACGTGAGCCCTTGTCTTTATACAAGGGCACGATGACCGCGCGCCGCCAGTCTTCGGGTACTCTGCCGGTCCTCCAACATGTATTGCAGAGGACCAAAAAGAGTCCCAGACGGCAGGACCACCGTATTTGATCATCTCAGCAGTCACCTTATCTATTCCCGCAGCCTTTCCGTTTTTCATACTTCTTATCGCCCATACGATCTCTTGCATAGTAATGTCCTGGCACGCTTCCACCGTCTCTGAGTCACTTACTGAGTCAGAGACGGAGGCAGCGTCCTGAACAGCATCATACATATCTCCAAAATATTCACTCCATCGTTTTAACACGTTTTCTGTGCTTGTAAGAATGTCACCATCCTTAGATTTAATCCTATTCATTCATCCCACCATGCATCTCCTTCCATTGACTTGCACAGTTTTGCACTACCACATACTTCTTTCGCGGCTACTATCATACTATCTTTCAAAACTTTCCAACATTCGTCTACATCCAAGTCCGGTAGGTTCACTTTCGCCAACCTATCTCGAACCTGAATCTCATACATACTCCTTATACTCGGGTCTTGCAACTTTTCGCTCTTTATCCTTTCAAGCTCTCCGAATGGAACACGTTGTCTTCACTTCTTACGTTCACGTTCACGTTCACTTCTTAAACAGACCCCTATATCGGCTTATTACCAAATAGTGGTCCGTTTCCAGATTAGGACCTCTGTAGGCGCGCGTATCCATTAGACAACTGCGGAGTCTACTATCAATCAAAATCAGATCTATCACACTCTTTTGGTCATTCCTTCTCCATGTATACAAATGTATGTCCTTGTGAGGGAATATTGTGTTAGCCACAAGAAGATTCCTTTCCATGCATAAATCCACAATGTGCTTACCGGCGTCGTTCACTCTACTGTCACCATACGGACCAAGAACGGCATCGAAACCAGGCCGCTTAGTCCCGACCCATCCATTGAAATCACCACACAAAATGTCTCTTTCATTGTCATCAACCATATCCAGAACATCCCTTACAGAATCCCAAAACTTTTCCAGGTCACTGGGCGACGAAGAGCTTACCGGTGCATATAATGCGACCAAAAAGACTCTCGTGATTCCCAGTTTGATCCGGACCCAGAGAAGTCTCGAGCCAGCCATCCCATAATCTTTCAGACCAGAGACTAAGCGTGACGATAGAAGAATACCTACTCCGGCGCCAGCATGATCGCTCTGGGGCACACCAGACCACAGAGCCATCATGCCACCGGGGAGATCAGTGGTTTCACTACCTTTACGTTTAGTCTCTGTTACACACAAAACATCTAGGCATCTCTCATTCATTACATCTATCAATTCATGCATCTTATCTTCCAACCCACCTCTTACATTCCACGTGCCTATTTGGCACTCTGCTCCCCTCGACTCGCCTATTCGGGCCTGGCGTGATGGGTGGCGGCCCCCATCGCCGCATCCGCCGCTTTTCGTACCGACGGGGGCGGATCGGTACGCGTCGCCTCCAGGGGACGCCCTAATCCGCACTGCGGTACTTATTCGGGCCAGAATTGCAGTCCAGTGGACTGGCAGGGGTCGCGACGAGCACGCTTCTGGCCAATGACCCCCTAAATTAGTTAATAGATAAATACCCGATAAACTTAGCAGCTAAATACTACTAAAGTAAATAAAATTACTTCAAAAATAGTAACGCACTATCAACACATTATTGTCTCTTAACTATAAGAAAATCGTCTCAATGTTTCTTATTACTATGAAAAATAAACAACAAACTTTTAAACTCACGTATTCTATTATTAATTTTGTACAATTGACGAAATCGATCACCACGCAAAAAAGAAATTCGCCACGTTGAACCAAACAGTAGTAGCTCAGTTGATTAGAGCATGCTGACCAGAGACAAGGTTGCAGGTTCAAATTCTGTCATATCAAAATATTTCCTTGTTAAGTTCCCAAGCACGGGATAAGTGCTAAAACACAAAGCTGGAAACATGATAGTATTAATTATATTATAAATGTGAATTTCATCTGTAACAATGAACTCATTTAACTAATGTATACGTATACATACGATCTAGCGATAAATATATTTAAGGAAATCGATCATAAAGCAAAGACGAACTAAAATTTCCAATCCAAATTTCTAAATTATTAAGAAAACCGCATTAAGGCGAGGCATCGCGACAAACGGGAAAAAGCTAGTTTGCTTAATCACGTTTTTTTTTGATTGTTAAATAACAATTTTACAAAAAATACACGATATACCTGAAGATATTATCTAAAGAATGTGCTAACTTATTATATTATAAAATGTACTTTACTCGATCACATAAAATTCCGAAAACAGGCTAAAAAAATCTCTAAAACAAATAATTTGTTAATATTATTTCTAATCTTCCACAAGACTTTTATATGGTGATATTTAGTTGTAAATACAAAAACGAATGTGCTAAATTTTAGTTTTCAGCTGATGTCCTATATTTATTTATCCGAAAATTAACACGTTTCCCAGCGGTTTCAGAACATACCGCGCCACCCATTTTCTATAGAATTGACGCGCGTCGAAATACCTCGTCTTAACATCATTAATTTTGAATTAGAACACAATAGTACTCGTATATTTTAATTAGATCACATGAGAAAACAAACAACTTGTTTTCTGGAATGAATAAATAAGAGAATGGTTTGTATTGAATTCGCGTAATTTTGTGTGAATATTTTAAATGGAGATAAACAATCGACAGTACAATGTATTTTATGAGAGTCATTCTGCTTTCACAAATTAAAGAGGAAAGTCAATCAAGCTATAGCACTTGATAAAATCTCGTTTATTGGCAATTTCATAGTCGGACACTGTGTTCGCTTAACAAAGTTAGTATATTTATTACTTAGCAATGACGTTTATATAATTCTATTGATCAACTGTTACATAGTCTTGCCTCATACTTAGTATTGTGGAAGATTCCTAACTTTCTAAGTAATGTAACAAATGTGAGACTTTTTTGTTAGCGTTTTAAAATCTTAACTATTTAACTGATCACCATGAAATTCAAATAGAACAGCAAAAAAGAGATAATTCTATCAGGTAAAAATGATACTATAAGTGATACTACAATACAATCACCTACACGCACCATATATCTGAATGATGCGATACCGATGATACTGTTGGTAAAGTAACCGATAAACTTATGCATGTGGCACCAACGCACCATTAATATCTTTGTTATCTATGGGCGATAGTTGTGTTTTTTCATTAAGAAAGCTATCTGCTTGTTTCTTATCTTATGATATTTAATAAAAAAAATCAACATAGAGAAAAGTTATAGAAATTAGTTTTTCACAAATTCCTTCCTTCCTTAGTTTTTCACAAAATCGTTTCCTATGGTTTTAATAATATTTGTATTATATCATTCTATATAGATACTATATCAATGTATTTGATATTGTGGAGCAAATATTTTGTATAAAGAAATTTAGAGCTTTTTATAACTTATTCTGAAGTTAGCCTTTTTTGGTTTAAGTAACTTCTTCAATTACACAAATTTTGCCTTCTTTATTGTTACTTCTACCTGCTACTACAAATTATTTATTTTAGGTTTCTATCACTGGGACAACAAATACAATGCCAGCTGGTTTCTAAATTTCTCGGGGTTGATCACATATTCTATATCACTTTTAGGTGATAAAATTGTTTGTTATAATCGTAAAAAATAATTGTAATTTTGTCATCATCACCGTCATTCACTATTGTAAAATTAAATCTTCTATTCAATAAAAAACAGTTATCATAAATCAAAAAAGAAAAATTCGTATTTTTGCCACTTTTGTACATTTTATTTGACTAAAAAGAGTAATAAAAAATACACATTTACAGAAATATTTACAATTGTAATTAAAGAGAAAAGTTCTTGTTAGGGCTACTATTCCCGCATATTAACTATTTGGCTTACAATAGCATAATGACATACAATATTATTCTATTTTAAAAAATGTCGTAGAAACGTAAATAGAGCACTATTATTTAGTTAGCTGATAGATAGTGTCCAATCGGTCAGGCAATGGAGTCCGAAATAATGCTGGGCTCAGTTCGCGTGTCACAGGTGAATTCGAGCGGACGGCTCGTGAGCCGATATCGCTATTCGCATACCCAACCAGTCAGTTTAATGCACCCTCGGGATTTGCATGCTACATAATTATATATGTGTACTCTTCTTCATTGCTGTGTGCATATTTTATTCATTTGAGAGTTTTCTGAGTTACATGCTCGCATTCCATATTGAATTACAAGTCATCATTCATGTTTAAAAATGAAATCTGTTTAAACTCGTAGAACGACATCTGGGACAATATTCACCAATCAACCCTTTTTAACTTTAAAACTATTATAGAACTTATATTAATTCAAATTGGTAACATACATGTGAAAAAATATACTACATTAAGACAAGGTTCGGGTTCGTTTCCCAACAAAGAGATACATGTGTATACTGAGTATAGATCTTCGCATATCTGGGTCTGTGTGTTTATAAAATATATTTCAGTGTGTGTATTTATAAGCATCGTTGACTGACGCCCTTATTATAAACTATTTGTATGCTTACTTTGGGGTTAGATCAATTTGTGTAAATTATACAATTATATTTACTTATAATGTGTAACAACACATTGTATAATTTTCAGTCTGACTTTCAATGTTGAGTAATTATAATAGGATATTACAATGTTTAATATCATTATTACATATTGCATGATAACGTACATCGTTAGGTACCTACCTATTAAGCATTTTGGAAAAGATATGCTATTGTTATACGAGAATTATGTTTGGAATTCGTAGCTACTATAAAATTCTCTTTTCAATTTATGTTACAACATAAAAAAATTCTCGACAGTTTTATAATGCAAATTTGATTACTAATAAAAGCTTTTAAGATAGAAAATTGCCTAACACGAAGAATTTGAGTGTTTTGGCCTATCTGTGACTTTTGTAACATTACTTTTAAAAAGAGTCATTAAGTATATCTGCTTCTATCATAATATAATACATTGCAAAAGCGTAAAATCAATTGATACATAATATGTAGCTATATAGGACTGAAAACCAAGAGCGTCAGATCGCAAGTTTTTTTACCTATTTTTGAGAAGAAATCGACAATATGTAAATTAAACTATAAATTGTTGTTTATTAGTAATTACAGTATATCTTTAGGAATAAATAATTAATAGGTCTCTTTCTTTCAGCTTTTCTTATATATAAAAATAAATACTTTGTGCGCGTTATTGCCAAATAAAAGGCTCGAAATAGCTCAAACTACGAGTAAATATTAAAACGTAAAGAGTAAAACATTCACGAATAGTAAACAGTATTTAATCCCAAGTTGTGATAGTCTGCCAACAAATGGACAAATCGACACAAATCTCACCTCAAATAAGATATGTGTTTCAGACAACTGTAAACTCATTCAACTTTTGCGGAACACGGCCGTTTTTATCAGACACTAACATGAGGCAGGAACAAATAAACGTAAAATTGACTATACAAGGCACTACCGTCATGGCTACTAGGTGGAAGAGTTTTACATTGTCTCGCCCAGGTCTGGTACCTACTCCTGCCGCAATAGCGTCAGTGCTTGTCACTCTCGTATTCCAGTTTGGAGGGTAAGATAGTTGATAAACTTATGCATGCAGTATTAAGAGCCCGCCACAGGGATAGAAATGCGTCATTAATATCTTTGGTATCTAAAGGCAACGGTTGTCTCTTCCCATCAGGAGAACCATCTACTTGTTTTCTATCCTATGATATAAAAAAGATTACGAAATGTCCTTCTTTGTAGTGTCTTACACAAGATATTGACGTCCAGGTTTCTTAGTAAACGCACAAAATTTGAAATATACCTATTGGACGCTGATATATATAATATACCAATATAAATTTACGACTGTGAAACCTAGACTGGACTAATGTAGAAAAGCCTGGTGACAATGAAATAATCTGAAGAAACATCTTGGGGTCAGTCCTAATAGAGATGGAGTGTGGCGCTTACGGAAAAACATAGAACATAGAACCGTGACAATCACGAAGACTTCGCTAGCTTAGTCATGAAAAAAGGATGGAAAAAGCGTTACTCTAAAACGAATTTATTTGTGAAAGCCGAATGGCCAGCGACTAGTTGGACGTCCTAGGTACAGTTGGATAGAAGAAGTCTGCAAAGAATAATAAAACTATAGGTCGACAACTTGCAGGAAACAGTACAGAACAGACTTAAATTGAAAACTTATTGATGGAGGCTAAAACACATTTTAGATCAATGCGCCACACTTGTTAGTTAATAATAATGCCGCTACCGCAAGGCTAATTAAGTAATAATACTTATTTGTATTAGTTGAATTGTAAAGTAACCATACGGTACATAAACTAAGTAAAAATAAAATATTTTCTACAAAAAATAGTTCTTGACATTAAAATTATTCAACTAAAAAAAAAACAAACCCTTGATCAATTTACAATCACTTAATAAGTGACCTACGTAGCTTTGCCTGCAGGCTTTTGCTTTATTTAAAAAAATAACGGTTGAAAATCAATAAAACTTATGATGACAGAATTGAGAAATAAAGTTGTTCTTATCATCAAAATGATAATAATCTTTTTTTTTACCACGATCTCGCCTGATGGTAAGCTAAGATGCGGCCTAAGATGGAACGCGCTTCCCTAGAAGGTACCTGTTCACTCAATGACAATAATCTTTAGCTTATTACCATTTTTAAAATACAAATGTCATGTCAAAATATTCAATGGTTTTTGTTTCGCGTGATGCGCGTCAAAAGATTATATTATTAACTCGGATGAATACATAGTTCCATGATTGATAATGAAATTGTTTTGTTTTAAAACTATAAAACGAGGTACTTAACTGACTTAAAGAATTTTTTCACCCATGAAAAGCTAAATTGTTTACCCGAATAAACAAACTGAAGTGAGTATAAAATATATATAAGTTAATCGGTTCCGGTTGAGATTAGCAAATTATGTTCATTTTTCCACGGGGTTTCAAGTGTTAATTCTATTACAAAAACGATTTTTATTTTTTACATAAGATAATAAAAGTTGAACAAATTTTTTTGTGAAAATAATTATAGATTACCAAAAGTTAATGAGCAGAAATGATTTCGCAATCAACTTAAAGTCAAAGTTCAAATGTTAGGGTTACGGGTTAGGCATCAAAATATCACAACTTAAAAATTTATCGGTGGAGTGCGCATCGATCGGACAAGGGTCAATCCGGCCCAGTGTTGCGAGAGGGTTGACTGGAGCGGATCTAGTCGGCCCTGTATTTATTTACATGTAATTAGGTCGGTGTCAGTGATCGACGGCGGCGGCAGACGTCCACACGGAGGTAAACAATCCATTACAAGCCTGTCAAGCCAGAGGGTAAAGCTGCGATACTATGATTATTGCCGAAATCAAAGAGTATATAATCACTACGTGGTCGAAATTTATCCCAATGAAAACAACTGACGTGCATTTAACTATTAACACTTTCGTTAGTTGTTGTTAACTAATAATCAGAAACGGAGAAATCCATGTACAATCTGTGTAGGTTCCAACCTGTTTCGGACCTATATGGGGTCCTTTATCACGGTGAATTGTACAAGTTTCTAGTCGCATTCCGTCTCGCAATGGGCGCCTGAGCTGTCAGCGCGCGGCTTGACAGATCCAGGGGCATTAGGTGCGCCGCCGTTGTGGTACGCATATACGCAGCGTGACCGATGTCTTTATACCACAGTTTGTATATTTTAAGATTGCAAAAAATATACTTAGAGTATATTTGCTTCGTTTTGCTTACTTACTGTACTGTATCGTTCTAAGTCCACGTCGGGATTAAAAACACGGGTTTCCAAACAGGTGGCTGAGCCAATCCTTTTTTATTAAAATTAGGACGACGCTCAATCTCAATGGCATCAATGAATTGCATGACACAAAGTTTATTTCCGGGCTAATACTTTTACCTTGTCAAACTTAAAACATAATTCGTTCGTAAGGTATTCGAGTGGCGTGCTCTGCTACCACCAAGGTGTTTATGTACATTTTACGCTCGCTACGTATGTGTTAGGCGAGTCCAAAGAGATTAATGTCCCTGTCAACGTCAGTACATAAAAGTTGGGCAGACCTGGTATTAATGATACGTCCCGCCGTAGTTTTTGCTATAATCGTAAAGAAAAAAGGGGCCAAAATAAGTGTATAAGACGAATACTTTGCCCAGCCTTGTGCATCAATTTGGATTTTAGGCTTAGTGCCTGCTGCAGTGGCGTGTCCTGAAAACCTTAACCTGCAGGCGCAGGGCAATCTATTGTTGTGTGCCGTTTGTTTGCTCTCTTGCTGTAATATAAAAAAACATCACAACGGCGAGGCAACATTCACGTTAGAGTGTGCTGTATGCGTATTAATTTGCCATTCTTCTTAATGACCTAATTATGCCTCCCTTATTTCCAAGAGGAATTCCTAAAAGAACAATTGATATATGTTTAACTAGCTGTTGCCCGCGACTTCGTTCACGCGGACTTCGTTTACTCCGCACAGCTCCTCCCCCGTAGGTGATAGCGTGATAATATGCAACCTATATATTGACCCGACCTGTTAGTAATATTCATGCAATATTTGAAGTAAATCCATGCAGTACTCTTTGAGTTTACCCCGGACATACATTGATTTTCCTATGATTTTATTATATGTATAGATAGTAAAATATTTTACGGTGCACATTTAACAACTAAAGGGGGTTTTTTTACATGCTGTCTAATTTTATACACGTGTAGTGCACCGACATCAATTAGTTGTTTCATTTTTAGCTGCATAACCATATAAACTAGCTTTAGTCATTAATATGTGGTTCCCATTGTAATTTTTTAACATATGTAGTGCAACACGCATAAGTCTATCAGTTACCTTACCCTCCAAACTGGAACATGACAATAACAATAACAAACCAATTACCGGCAGGGGTGTTTCCAAACGGTTACGACTTGGGGGCCTTCAAGAAAAGAGCTTACTCATTCTTAAAAGGCCGGCAACGCAACTGCAAGACCTCTGGTATTGTGGATGTCCATGGGCGGCGGTGATCACTTACCATCAGGTGCACCTCCTCCTCGTTTGCCCCCTCTTCTATAAAAAAAAAAAAAAAAAAAAACAAACATTGACGCTATTGCGGCAGAAATTGGTAAGGCAGTGGTATCAAATACTCGGGCGAGAGGTTGTGGAACTCTTCCACCTAGTAGTCACGATGGTAGTGACACGTATAGCCAGTCAGTCGTCTTTTATTCTTCAAAAGAGCTCGGAACAACACGAGAGAAAATTATTAATGTATTTGTATATGATACACAAAAAAAATTATAGATGAACACTACAGATCTATATAATGTAAAGAATTATATAAAGCAAATTATAGATATATACACAACAGGCATGTATTACAGCGATAGTTAATTAACGTACGCCTAATCCAAATCTGAAACAATAACTGATGTGCGTCCATTGTGATCAAATCTTTAGTTTGGCCATCTCATGCATATAGCGCTACAGTATTGACGGGCAAACAGAGAAATTTAGAACAGTTTGTTGTCCTTCCATTACCAATATTGACTTTTTCAACAAATCTGTGGGCGAAATCTCTTCGTTTTGCTTACGCAATTCTCTGTTTCTAAATCTCTTTAATTTTTAAATCGTAATGTAGTTACTCGTTTAGATTATGAAGTAAAATTTATTTTTCTAACTATTGTAATGAAATGCGTGGCAAATGCTTTAATATGTTACACGTCGACACCAATGAATACTTACTTCTATATTTATATATAAAAATCAATCCCTATTTTCCTTGGTCACGACATCACGCCTGAATGGCTGGACCAATTTCGGTAATTTTTTTTGTTGTGTTTGTAATTGTAAGGAGAAGGTTCTTATAAAAGAGAATATTAAGAGAATTGCGCGGAAAATTAGAAAATTTAAGAATACTTAACCACTATATAAAGTTTAATCCCGTAGACTTATAGAAATTAAGTGTTACGTTGTTTGTCCGCTATGGATTCCTAATATGTAAGGCAAAACAACGTTTGCCGGGTCACTAGTTATATTATTATTTTATAAATATTACACATTAATAAATACATTACTATCACTGGTTTCCATTGCAGATCTATACCTTAGCACGGCTCAAAACCAGAATGGTCGATTTACGACCAATAGAGCCCTGATTACTAAAACTTCGTGCCAAACAACTCACGGACTGGTTGCTTTGTTGCCTGTTGTTGATTTGGTATTGTCAGCAGTATAGCATTCAAGGATCCAAATCATTTATTGGTTAATTGATATTAAATAAAAAATACATTTTTTTATTATCGATAGGAAAGCGATTGACCACGATCTCGCCTGATGGTATACTCTTCTCTTGAAGATCCCTAGATTGTACTTGTCGGGGAACACAGACCCAGGAAGGATGTTCCAGTCCCTTGCGGTTTGAATGAAGAATGTCGAGTCGAACCGCTTTGTTCGGGTATGTAGAACGTCCACCATATGGTAATGCCTACAATCTGTGCGCCACGAGGATCGATAGATAAACTGAGATAGCGGAATCAAGTCATACAATTCCGCAGTGTACTCTCCAAAGTGTGTCCGATAAAAAAGCGATAAACTAGCCACTCTGCGGCGATGAGCGAGGCTCTGGAGTTTTTTGCCTACCAGATTATCGTCGTTTATGAGCCTCTTGGCACACCTTTCGCCTCAAGTGTCTCCAGCTGGTATTTGGCGGAACCATCCCAGAGGTGAGAACAGTATTCCATGCACGGACGGACTTGTGCTTGATAAAGTTTGAGCAACTATCCCGGGCTGAAATATACTATATAATACTATCTCACCTTCGCTAGAATACCAAGGTTTTTTGAGGCAACTTGGGCTTTAGATTCGATGTACGAATCAAAGTTTAGAGTAGGCATTAAGGTGATACCAAGGATCTCGAGGTGATCAATTATCGGCACGAACACACCCTGGAAAGATGGAGATAGGTGGGATGGACTCCGTTTGACGGAGAATAGACACACCTAAGTCTAAGTCGCATTAAACTTGATCAGACTGGTATTGCCCCAATCAGAGACTGCCTGTAAAGACAGGTATAAACGATTGACCATCGCCTCCCTGAAAGACCGGATCTCCACAACAGTGCTATCGTCTGCGTACCAATAGATACTTCAGCTTCAGCAAGTTGTTAATGTATAGCAGGAATAGATTTGCGGAGAGAACTGATCCCTGAGAGACTCCGTCATTTATTATCATTTGGTCAGACGAGCAGCCGTCGACGACTACTCTAATCGATCGGTCACTCAGAAAATCTGAGATCCAGGTGCAAATACCAGTAGACAGACCATACGATGGAAGCTTGCTACGAAGACTATCATGCCAAACCCTGACAAAAGGCCTTCAAGATATCAAGGGAGACAGCTAGTGCTTCACCATGATTCTCGATGACTGCGCTCAAGATGAAGATGGCAGACGCTAAAAGATCCCCAATGGACCGATTTCGGCGTAACCCGTATTGGCGGTCATTGAGTAGATCGTTCGCTTCTAGATGTGCCTTGAGCCTGCTGTTCGTACACGCTCCATAGTCTTGCAGAGTATGGACCTGACTAAAATTGGTCTATAGTTGAAGGCGTCAGCATGACTGCCTTTTTTGGGCACAGGTTGCACGTTGGCAAGCTTCCATGTTAAAAATAATTACAAGATACTTTAAAATATCACACTAGGTGGTATAATATAGACAAGTCGTTGATTTCTTATGTCTTTCATCTGTTACTGCTGTTTTTTGGTTACCCTCATAGAGATTTCTTGGTTTGAACTTTTCAGGTACCACTTTGGGATCTGACAAGTGCGCTGTTGCCAGAAATTTTCTTTTTCACCACGCGAAGCAATAATCGTCACAGTTAGCAAAGTGTGAATGGCTCACTCTTATCTCGCTCCACATTCAGTGACGCATTTTTTACATATTATGTAAGGCCGCGGTTACACTTTGATCAGTGCGATCGATTAATGCAGGTGCTTAGTATTAAGCAAAAACACGCGTAGACAGCCGTTGATTAGAGCGAGTGATAATCAGCGTAGTAAGGTGAATAGACGCTGATAACTAATCACTCATGTTTTTTGCTACGCGTATTTTGCTTAACGCTTGTTTCTTGCTATTAAGTATTAACTAGACCGACGAAACTTCATGCACCTATCCGAAACACGGTATGACACAAGCAGAATACGAGTTAATATAATTAATTTTTTTGAAAAACTTTTTAATTTTTTAATTAACTCTGATATTAAATCCGGGGTCTTGGTATAAAAGCCGCTTAAACTAAACAGTACCTAATTGGCACCCGAGAAAGTGCTGCTAATACTCATACCTAACAGCTTCACACTTTACACATTATTGTCGTTTCACAACCTCATTGGTTTTTGGGTGTCAGTTTCAGTACAAACGCAATTCTTGAATTCGAATCATGAAACGGGCAAATCGTTTTAAATATTTTTTGTAGTTTTTTTGAAAAACCTAACATATTTTTTAAGTTGCAACTTTCTTGTGTTTCAATAATGAGCAGTTAAATATATATATATATATATATATATATATATATATATATATATATATATATATATATATATATAAGTCACTTAAAACTTAAAAAACAATATCTATAAACTAGTTTTAATTGATACTTGTTTAATTTTAAAGTGATTATCAATAAGAGAGTTCTCACTTAACAAATCTTTATTTGGAAATTTAATAAAAAATTGCTATATTTACTATCCGACTTCTCAACAACAAGGCGGTTGTCTATTCAGTTGTATTCTTTATATTTTTTACCTTTAGAACTTTACCATTAACAAAGCAATTAAAAAAAAATGTTATGTTATGTGTAGAGTATGCACTCATCATCATATTTTGCAAATCCGGTTCACGATTCATGATGTATAGAAGGTTGGAAGTAGGTTATTGCAATGTTATTGAGTTTCAATTATTAGCAACTGAATATATACAAAGGTTGTACTTAATACATTCATATAATCACCAAAATATCGATACATCCATAACTTAAATTAATAATGACTTCATGACAGAGCAGAATTGGTTTGTGTCTAAAATGAACACAATGAGCGCTACAATAATATGCGCCAACGTAAATGTTATCAATAATTCTCGCGTTAAATCACATCAAAACAGTGATTTTGTGTTTGGATACCGAATTACTACAGATAATAAAAAAGGCGTGTGTTTGTACATTATAACGATGATTAGCCCATTATATATTAGAAAATAGAAATCACATTCCGAGTAACAAACTTTGTATTCTTAATTATAATAAAGATTGTAATTTATCAATTATTTATTAATACTAAAATAACAGAGCTGAAAATTAGTTTTGTTTATTTAAACACGCTCAACCAGTCAGATTATACAATAAAATCTGTGTACCTACTTTAGGCTACTTTTTTATAGAGGAAAAATATGTAATGTTTTTTTATATTATTGACAAATTACTTTCCTAATACAAAGACACTATCATCGCCTATAGACACCAAAGATGTTAATGTTATATTACCATGTAGTGGAATGGTAATGCTAGAACATTAGTCTACCAGCTACCTTACTCTCTAAAATATAACATAAAAATGACAAGCATTGAGGCTATTGCGACAGGAATAGGTTAGGCGGTAGTACCAAATATTTCGGCGAGATGTTACGAAACTCAGCAACCTAGTAGTTACAATGGTAGTAACACGTATAGCCAATCGGTCACCTTGTACGATCTGCCTGGCAGAACGGGAGTTACTCTATTCTTCAAAGTGGGCCCAGGCCAACTCGGGGAAAATCTCTGAACCTTTTTTTTTATAGCAGAGGGGGCAAACGAGCAGGTGGTGCACCTGATGGTAAGTGATCACCGCCGCCCATGGACAACTGCAATACCGGGGGTCGTGCAGCTGCGTTGCCGGCCTTTTAAAAAAGAATAAGCTCGTTTCTTGAAGATCTCTAAGTCGTATCCGTTCGGAAACACCCCCGAGAGTAATTGATTCCACAATGGAGTAGCGCGAGGCAAAAAGTGCCGACAAAAGCGCACGGTTGTGGATTTCAAGACATCGAGGTGGTGAGGATGGAATTTTAAATTTTGACGCGATGTCCGATGATGGAATTTAACTGCAGGAATTAGTCCGAATAACTCTTCGGAACACTCCCCATGATACACACGGTAAAAAATGCAGAGCGAACCTACATCTCTGCGTAACGCCAAAGAGTCAAGCCGATTAGAAATAGTCTGATCGTCGGGGATTCGAACCGCTCTACGTTGAATGCGATCAAGAGGAAGAAGCTGGTATTGAGGAGCTCCGGCCCAGAGGTGAGAACACTACTCCATGTGAGGTCGAATTTGGGCCTTGTAAAGTAGAAGGCGATGGGCTGGCATGAAGTACTGCTTTGCTCTACTGAGTACGCCAAGCTTTTTGGAGGCCAGTTTAGCCTTTCCTTCCAAAAGACCGCGAAACTGAACGTTGTTCGATATTTCGACTCAAAGAATTCCAATACTGGCTGAGGCTGTCAGGTGAGTGTTCTAGAACCGAGGTGATACGACAAAGGGTGTTTTTTAGCGGTGAACGCACAAAGCTGCGTCTTTTTGGGGTTAAATGTAACAAGGTTTTGACGACCCCATTCTGAGACATCGGTTAGTCGATTCTCGAGTTCAGACACAAGCTTGTTCCGACCCTCTTCGACGTGTTCCCGAGAACTAGTGCTACGGCCGGAGTATGTAGTATCACCAGTACTGTCGTCCGCATAGCAATGTATAGTAACATTCGCACAGTCGTGGGCGTTTAAACGATATAGGTTTAAAAAATTAGGCTTTTCAAAATAAGCCCATAAGCGCGCTTACGGATTTAAGCTGTTTTCGTTTAAACGTTGTTTAAGATACAAAAATTTAAATACTATTTATTTTATTGGATTGGTTATCGTATTAGCGGCTAAATTATTTTCTACTTGTTTACGCAATATTTGTGTCGGACTGACAACGCTTCGTTTTTGGTTGGTTAGTACTTTTTACAACGAATTGACAACTTACGTTTTTTCAAGTTCTGAGTTCCAGTACGCTTTTCGTTGTTGAAGCGATTCGACGAGCTCATCAATTGTTTATTTTATTTAGCGCGACAAATTTCCAAAGTAATTTTGTTTATATTAATTATTGAAATTACGTGATGGATAAAAAAGTATATATTGTGTTACTATTCATTTCAGACAGTCCTAAGTCCGAAAAGTACGAAGGGAAGTTGATTGATTGAGAAAGTACCTTATATATAAAATTCTCGTGTTACAATATTATTTACCATACTCCTCCGAAACGGCTTTACCGATTTCATGAAATTTTATATGCTTATTCAGTAGGTCTGAAAATCGGCTACTGTTTATTTTTTTATACCCCTAAGTGATAAGGGTTGTCCACCCCTAACATTATTTTTTTATTTTTAAGACAATTTTTTTTATTTTTATTGGAACGAAGTTCCTTATCGCGCATTGTGAAAGGGGGCTAGACGGAAAAAATTCTTACGAAAAGTTGTCACGACACTTTTTGCTATAGTAAGGTATTGTAAGCACAGAAATATCCAGCCACTTCCCTTTAGCTCGTGCATTGAAAGTGAGTCTATCTACTATTTGATTGAGTTTACTTTTTTTTCTAGTGCCAAATGTTCGACATTTATACAGAATTTCGGCCGAATGTCGAATTTCGACCAAAAGTTGAATTTCGACGGACAGTCGAATTTCGAACGAGTGTCGAAATTCGACCGAGTGTCGAATTTCGATCGGTTGCCGAGTTTCAACCGCCGGTCGAATTTCGACCGGGTACCAAAATCCGACCGCGGGTCGTAATTCGACCGGGTGCCGAAATTCGACCATGGGTCGAAATTCGACCGGGTTCCGAAATTCGACCGTGGGTCGAAATTCGACAAGGTGCTGAAATTCGATCGTGGGTCGAAATTCGACCGGGTGCCTAAATTCGACCGTGGGTCAAAATTCACCCGGGTGCCGAAATTCGACCGTGGGTCGAAATTCGACCGTGGGTCGAAATTCGACCGTGGGTCGAAATTCGACCGGGTGCCGAAATTCGACCGGGTGCCGAAATTCGACCGTGGGTCGAAATTCGACTGGGTGCCGAAATTCGACCGTGTGTCGAAATTAGACCAGGTTCCGAAATTCGACCGGGTGCCGAAATTCGACCGTGGGTCGAAATTCGACCGGGTGTCGAAATTCGACCGGGTTCCAAAATTCGACCGGGTGCCGAAATTCTATTCCGCATTGAACAGTGTGGTGTCGCGACGATGATTTTTGTTGAGTGTATACAGGTTTTTTGTAAATAATAATAAAAGGAACTTCGTTCCATTTTGGTGTCCCTTGACACCTCTCAAGTTTTTTTTTAAATTGTGGCTTTAAAAATACATACAACCCTCATATTCACCCTTCTATCATCAACCCCTATTTTTTAATTCAATAATTTATATGACGAAACAACGTTTGCCGGGTCAGCTAGTATTGTATAATAATTTGTATTGTATTTGATAACACGTCATTTCTATAAGCTAGTAATAAGTAATAACACTAACAAAACCACAAAACATTAAACGCTTTTTTCAGCTCTCGGCTTTATCGGTCGCTAATAATTCACTTAAATCTTCGTTTTATAATTGACCTTCTCAACGATCAACAACTTTTATTTAAAAAAGCGTTTAAACGAAAAGTGCTTTTTTAAGCACGCTTAAAAGTATAAGCAAAACGTTTAAACGTGTTAATAATTAAAAGCCCTTTATCACATCTCTACATATCATTGATATGCAGAAGAAACAGTGTCGGTGATAGCACGCAGTCTTGGGGAACACCAGCATTGATAGGTTTTAGGTCGGAGCATGCACCGTCGACTACGACCTTGATGCTCCGATCACCCAAAAAACTGGCGATCCACTTGCATAATTTCTCGGAAAGCCCATAGGAAGGCAGCTTTGAGAGAAGCGCTTTATGCCATACCCGATCGAAGGCCTTCGCTATGTCTAAACTAACTGCCAATGCCTCCCCCTTGGACTCAATTGCCTCTGCCCAGCGATACGTCAGGTATACTAGAAGATCACTAGCTGAGCGACCACGACGGAAACCGTACTGACGGTCACTAATCAGCTGATGCTTTTTTAAATACTTCAGGAGCTGACAGTTTATAAGTGTCTCCATAACTTTGAAGAACAAGGAAGTTATGGCTATTGGCCGATAGTTTGACGGATTAGAACGTTCACCTTTTTTAGGGATGGGATGCACTAAAGCTGTTTTCCATGAATTCGGTACCACGCCGAGTGAATAAGAAAGCCGGAATAGGTGCGTCAATACTGGCGCCAACTCTGGAGCACATATTTTAAGCACAATCGGAGGGATGTCATCAGGCCCACTCGACTTGTGGATGTCCAAGGAAAGTAGTGCTTTACGCACAGATGACTGCCGAAACTGAGGTTCTGGCATAGAACTATCACACTGCGGGATGGTAGGCGGTGCGTTCCCTTGGTCATCCAGGGTCGAGTTGGCCGCAAAGAACGAGACCAGATGATCGGCTTTCTCCTTTGCGGTATGGGCCAGAGAGTCATCGCCTCTGTGCAAGGATGGAAATGAAGGCTGGGAGAAATTCCCTAAGACAGCCTTGGCGAGAGACCAGAACGCACGAGTTCCCGAAGGAAGGCGAACTAATTTCTCACCAATTCTGCCAATGTGTTCCGATTTTGCCTTGGTAATAACTCTTTTGAAGAACCTCGAGGAAGAGTTGTACTCCTTTCGTAAAGCGCTAGTTTTTACATCACGAGATGTCGACGCAGCAGCTCAAGCTCGGTAGCATTCCTGCTTTCAACGTAAAGCCACTTTGCAGTGGCGACCAAACCAAGACTGAGACTTGCCACCAATGGGCACCGCAGAAGATGGAATGAAAAGTTCCATGCCCTGCAGCACCACATCAGCGACCGAGTCAACGACAGCATTCGGATCATCCAGCGAGAAGCACAACCGCCCCCATGGGTAGGATGCAAAGAAAGACCACATTCCGTCCCAATCTGCTGACCTATAGTGCCAAACGCGAAGACAGCCTGTAAAAGGAGGCCGTGATGGGCGCGTAATTGGCACTTTGCTCCGAATCAGGCAGTGGTCCGACGTGCCAATTAGGGCGTCTACCGATACCTGATAATGATCCGGGTGAGAGGTTAGCAGGAGGTCCAACAGTGAAGGCGTATGGTCATCCACATCGGGAACTCGCGTAGGCGAGATTACCAATTGTGTTAGGCCATACGCCAAGGAAACATCGTGAACAGACCTCCCCGCATGATCGGTGGTGCGAGAACATAGCCATTCGGCGTGGTGGGCATTGAAATCGCCCAAGATCACGATCTCTGTGGTGGGGGTCTGCTCTAACACGGAATCTACAGCCATTTGTAAATGCTCAACGAGCCGGTCAACTTCAGTATTACCGCTATGGGATCTGTATAGGCACGCGTAGCTGCGTGGATGGTCGTCGCAAGCTACGCGTAACCAAAGGATGGATAGGTCCTGACCTTCAAGCCTGCCGAGGCGCCGGTAACAGATATCTTCCCTGACGTATGCGCACGCACCAGCCCGCGGTGCAAAGGAATGTTCCAGTTTGTACACCGGGTAGGAGAGGTAAGAAGTATCAGCCGGAGAAGATATGTGTGTCTCGGTCAAGAAGAGCAAAGCTGGCTTCGCCGTCTCGAGATGGTAGTGTTGGATGTTACAGAAATCCACAGTAAGCGTGGTAGGGGGTGCCATGGTCTTCTTGCTCTGTTTGCCCCGGACAGGGTTGTCTGTGAACGCAATTTTGCCCCCCCCCCCCCCCCCCCCCAGAATACGCAGGGCAGCGCCTGAGCATCCCTGATCTGGTTTGAATCGAGAGCACGGACGCCCAGGGGGATTCTCCACTGCAAGTGCAAGTGGTACCCCCCTGGGGTAATTTTTTTTTAAATCGCGCATCCATAGTGCGTGTGTGGGGGGGGAGGGGGTAGGCCTCCGGGACTCTCACAAACCAAACGAAACGCAGCAGCTGGGCTGCTACTTTACGTCGGTGTCAAGTGAGAGAGTGGTATCTCCCCGGGCGTGCCGGCCTATTCAGTTGCAAATGCAGTATGGCACTACCACTAATTTGGTTGACTGACTGCACCGGTGTTAAATAATTTTTGTCACAAAAATTATCCCACCAGTGGGCGATGGGGTTGTCACATCCCTACGCCAGAAAACCTTGACCTACTGAAATAATTTTAAAAATACTTTCACCAATAGAATAGCATATGGTAATAAGTAACATTATAAATCGACTGTCCCAGTGTACGTTCAGGCGCATAATGGTAAAAATACACAAGATAAAATTAAACATTTTTAAGAACCCCCGACACATCCTCAGCCTGCCATTCTGCTACATGTGCATCATTTTAAGAGCAAAACGTGAAAGGATCTCATGATCTTCGAAAGGGGATTTTGCAGCATCAGGTTAAGGTTACCACGGTTCCTTATTCAATGAGTTTGAGTTGTTTTATTGCAAACCTCCCATGGGTTCCAGTTCCACTATGCAACCCTAGAAATCATTTTAATTTAAAGTGTATGTAAGCATATAACAAATGAGACCACACTTAATGGAGTTATTTTGTTTAGTGCAGGAGTTCCACGATGTTGCACTATCAAGACCCTGTAAATCTCCTGGTAATAAAGGGCAACGATGTCAGCCCAATGGCCACCTTTCAGTTCCATCATTATTATATCTTAGAAAACATCCGGCAACTAAGTGTGTCCCAAAATAAACCGAATTAGCCCACATTCAACTTCCTTCTTCCTGCTTCATTGTAAGACCCTGAAAATCATCTAGCATTAGGGTATTGGTCAAAACAGAAAAATAAATTTAGGCTCGATGGTTTAAACTTGTTTAGTTTAAAAATTATCATGACCACTTTCTAATTTCATCATCAGATCGTAAAAAATATCCAGCACCAAAGTGTATGTAAAAACAAACCCAATCAGTACATACTCAATGAGTTTATCTGGATTTGCTTAGAATTTCTATCGTGCTATAGATTTTTCCAGTTCTATTGTGCTTCAGAATCCTTGCAAAATTTTTCTCAATTTTATTCCAAATTTCCCATGACCTCCATCATCATCAGATTCTATTGAATCATAGCCAAGAACCATCTCGCAAAACAGGGCTTTCAATTAAAAAAACGGTAATCAAATCGGACCATCCGCCAGGGCGCTACGATGCCACGTTTTAACACCCCTCGTTTTGCGTCTTAAAAATTATAGCTACGCGTAAAATGGTAAAAGTGACAGTATCGAAACTAAAAAGAAATGAAATTTCTTTTATTACTGACACCCCTCTTTAAACGTATATTTCCACACACAAAACAGAGAATATTAGATGATTGTATAGAATATAGACATTTATAAAAACTTTTATTAAAAACTAGCTGACCCGGCAAACGTTGTTCTGCCTTTTTAACTACTCTTATTTTTTCTCTATATTTTCTCACCTTTTAAACCTTTCCTGGACTTCAACAATCAATTCAAAACCAAAATTAGCCAAATCGGTCAGCCGTTCTCGAGATTTAGCGAGACTAACGAACATATATATATATATATATATATATATATATATATATATATATATATATGTTACTTGCCGTTAGCTTCTTAAATGACAATTTTGTTTGTTTACAAAATTGTCACAATTAACTTTGGATAACTCGCTTTAAATTTAGGTAGTTTTTAATTTCGGCGATATACGTAGGGGCAGCCGACATGCGAAAATATATACTTTTGTCAAAATATTAGGCCACAAAATAAGAAGTGTCACTACCCCGCATGATAGGCTGGACTTTTTTTGAAGAATAGGGCATCTACCTTCTAGCCAAGCTTCGTAAAGAATCGGTGGACTCCTACCTTACCGTGCTGTCGAAATTCTGTCACTGTTTATTACTGTAGTATTATATACACACAGTTTACTGGCATTCCTGCCACACGAATGCATGAATCTTAAAATAAAAAGATTTATCTACTTACTTGCTATAATACAACAACAATTACATACTTAAAAATAAAAAAGGAATAAAAGCGTTATTCTAAGACTGCCATACAGGTCCAAGATTTTTTTTACCATAGGATAGCAAAAAAGCACGTGCTTCTCTTGATGGATAGAACTATGCCTATACAAACCAAATATATTAATGGCGCCTTGCTATTAGGTTTGCTACCTTTTTTGTTTAAACAAAAACAGTCCAGTCGTTATTACCATCGAATAATCGCTAATTTTAGAAAATATTGCTATTTTTCCCCGACTTACGAATTGAACACAAAACCTCTTGATTCCTAACTGGTAACTGGATAGTTCCTCAAAATGGTCAAATTGTACTGTTTATAATTGAATTAACTTTTACGATAGATTTGGGCTTAAAAGTTTTACAATCACTAAAAAAATGTTATTATAAGCAAGAATTTACAGTGTTATATATAACCTTTGTTATTAGATTTTATTTTAAAACCCTTTATATCATTACTAGCTTATGCCCACGGTAACGCTCGCCTTTAAAATTGATAGAAAGTGCAATGCATAAAAACAGATATATGTACAATACACGTATATCTATTTGAACGTTCAAAGAAGAAATTGAGGTATTTAATTTGCAAAATTGCCCGGAAACCAGAAAACGAGTGCAATTTCTATATGTAATATACTGTTATTTATTCTGTGGTATCTTGGTCAAATTGACCGAGAATAACGTTCCACGCACAAAGTCTGATATTTACCAAGCCGTGTTACTATAAAAACATATGAATATAAATCAGATATATGAGGGTCGTAATTCTTGTAATATTAGTCTACTAGACCTATTTTAAGGATTTTTTACGTAACTATGATCTATATAACCTCTCGTTGCCCAAGTAAGACGATATTTGGTATGCAAAGAAAATAACAAAGGCAGCATACCTGGACCTGACTATACAAAGCAGACCACATCTCGTAATCCACTCAATGTATCACTATGCAGCCGTCCTTATCTTCCCGGAGAACGCCAATCCGCTACCAATATTTAGGCAAAACAGAGATTCTTGCCAGTTCTATGCTAATCTAAACGCTATATCCGATACACTAAGTTTATTTTCAAGAAATCTTTAGACAATTTTACAACATTTTACAGTGGATAATCCGTATGATATTGGAAGGCTCGTCGTTGCATTCACTGGGCTGCACAAAATTTTCTATAAGGATAAAAGCAAACAAGATAGCCATCGAACTAATGTTACGAAGCTGAGCTCTATGGATGCCTACGTTGTGTACTCAAACGACAGCAATTTAAAGGAGACAAAGAAATATTATAAGAGAATTTACTCAAAATTATTTTATAAATTTTATTTTAAGTATTGTATGTAATAGATTTGAAAAAGATCTATACTTTTGATGAAACTTTTTAATAAAGGAGATTGATGAGATCAGCTTTAAAGTGCTTCAACAATATAGCGTCAACCGAAATTATCAAACAGGCCAACTGCCGTTCTGCCAAGCAGGTCGTAAAAGGCGACCGATTGGCTATCGAGTCACTACCATCATGGCTACTAGGTGGTAGAGTTCTGCATTGTCTCGCCCGGGTCTGGTACCACCGCCTTACCTATTCTTGCCGCAATAGCGTGAGTGCTTATCGCTGTCGTGTTCCGGTTTGGAGGGTAAGGTAGCCGGTAAACTTATGCATGTGGCATTAGACCTCGCCACAAGATAGCAACGCACCATTAACATCTTTGGTGTCTATAGGCGATGGTTGACTCTTTTTGAGACCCGTCTGTTTGTTTGCTATCTTATGATAAAAAAAATAATGACACTGCTTAATAGCAAGTAAATTGTAAAAATAAATGTAGTTGACCCTCATCATTCTCCTTGCAAATTATTATAAGATTATAAAATTCAATAATTTATACCAAAATAATAATCCTGTTTAGAAGCACAGTTTTAATTAAACAAATATTTTTCCTAAGTTGATCCGGATGTCTTTCAAAAAAATGTCTACGCCCTTGCTTCTAAGCATTTAGAAAAAGGCGAGAAGCTAGTACTTGTCTATATCATCGGGGCTACTAACTAGATGATAGAATTCTACAATGTTCGCCTGGGTTTGGCACCACCGCCATACCTACTCCCGCTAAAATAGTTGTTGTTATCGCGTCCTGATTTAATGGGTAAGGTAGCTGGTAAATTTTTGCATTTAGCATTCCACCCCTGTTATATAGATAGCAACGCCTTATTAACATCTCTGGTGTCTATGAGCGAGGTTTGTCACTTTCAATCAAGAGAGCCACCTAATCTCTGTTATCTATTCTCAACGAAAACTGATTCAGTTCCAAATTTAATTGCATTAATTTCTAGTTTAAATTACGCATTTTCGTAAAGTTACGCCTCATCCTATAAATTACTCTTTCCTAGGTTCATTTTTCCTTTTTTATGCGGACCCTATAAATGGGTGCAAATATTACGACACAAATAAGCGTCGTTGTGTTCGCAGTGTTGTTTTGTAAACATTAACTAACTTGAGAGAACGCCAAAAACGGAAACGTTTTAGCGTTCGTTTCGCCACACCGCCCGCCATATTGTCGCTTTGTTTATTATTTCCCCAAATTAAGAAAGTAATGTTATATTTAACGCGTAGAGCTCAGTACTAAGCTTATATAAGTTATATTTTAGAAGAAAGTAACTTAACAGATTAAATTTATAATTTACGTAGGCTTTCTTGGGCGAAAGATAAAGGGAAATCTATATTGTTAGACATTCCGTTACACAACGAATCATAAATTAATAAGATGTGAGATGTGAAATGTGTGGTTATTTCCATCATCGTAGTCATAGTAAAATATCAACATATGCCTTGACATTCACTCCCTTGAGCCTACATTACAAAGAGAATAGCGTATGAAGCAAAATATAATAAAAAATTGCGAGTTACCAAGGTTTTTATAAATATGTCTTTGTTATATGTTTGTAAATATTAAATAAATCCCAATGTTGAGCTAATTATTTTTCTTAATGATGTTTTTTTTTTACTAAAAAAAAAAGATCCCATGAAATTCGGCGTACTACGGTATCTTGACCTATATGTTGACTTTTATTGTTTAGACTAAAACTATCCTACTGGTTTCCTCGGCTGAAACCACAAGAGCGAATAATAGTGGAAGTAAAAAGATATATGTGGCGTAGATACAACATTAAATAAAATAAAAAAGCCGTTAGGTGTTTGGGTTCATATTAAAAGGCAATAAAAGCTCAAAGATTTTATAGTTTCTTTTACTAGAAATTGTTACGTTTATACGAGCATTCAAAATCTACTCGGGTCTTAATAAAACCAGCTTCAAAATTTATTTTCAACGAGCTTTTCGCATTAATACACTACTAAACGTAGAATAACATCACGCTGATGATGCTCCCTAGTGTGTAGGTACTTTGTTAATATACGTGCTCCAATAAAATTAAAAACTTAAAGAGTAGCGATATATTTGTATATCTAGCGATCAGTACAATCGATGAAATCGATCTCTAAGCAAAGAAGAATGCCGCCAAATTGAACCACCGATCCGTAACGCAGCGGTAAAAGCTCTTTTTCTTTGTTAAAAAGTTTTTAGGTTTTCCCTAGTACTATATTAGTAAATTTCTAAAATTTATTTAAAAAATGCTAAAATTTATCTAGATCCTAAAACTTACAAAATATCTGGTTTCGAGGGCAGGGTAGCCGGTAAGCTTATGCATATAGCATGAAACGATAGCAACTAAGCACTACGCGGATAGCAACGCACCATTATTGTTTATGGTCTTAATAGGGGATGAAACTTATAATATACTAGCTGGTACCCGCGGCTTCGCTCGCGCATAGAAACTTTAATCCCCTATTTCACCCCCTTCAGGTGTGAATTTTGAAAAATCCTTCCTTAGTGGATGCCTACATCAAAAGAGAAATAGGTGTGCAAAATTTCAAGATTCTAGCTCTAAGGTTTGCCCTGTGCGTTGATACATTAGTTAGTCAATTTTGCCTTTTATATATATAGTTATAGATTTACAATAATTGGTCTAATTATTGTAAATATATCATTAGTTTTCTTACTTATGATTCTGCCTACATTGCTATTATAGTGCTAAATGACAAATTATTTTTTAATCATCATATGTATCGTATATTATTACCAAATTGTTAAATTACCAAAAACAGCAAAGCTTACTTACCCAGCAAATTATACATTTCGCAACTAGTATATGAAAAACGCAATTACAAGAATATTTTCACGCACAACGTAAATATATTAACACAACGTTTTAAATTTCAGTATTATATTAAACTACCACGGTGAAATTAAGCATATGGGCAACAAATTATTCGTCATGGACACGACTACATGGAATTCGTATTGGAAAATATTTTAAAGTGACATAAAAGCTGGTGTATGGGTAATTTAAACAGTCAATGGTAGCTACTAAAGTAATTGGAACGTATTTTATACAGTAATTATGATTGAGTGTTTAAAAAGGTAAACATATGTTTATCTTTTTAAACTTGTCTTGTCTTAGCCAGTGTACTTGTGAGAAGAAACTTCAACTAGTGTCTTTCCAGATAGCTTCACTACACTCGTGTTGGTCCCGGGCTCCTTTGGAGAATAGGTCAACCGCTGTTCTGCCAGGCAGGTCGTAAAAGGTGACCGGTTGGCTATACGAGTCACTATCATCGTGGCTACTAGGTGGTAGAGTTGTGCATTATCTCGCCCGGGTCCGATATCACCGCCTTACCTATTCCTACCGCAATAGCGTCAGTGCTTATCACTGTCGTGTTCTGGTTTGGAGGGTAAGGTAACCAGTAAACTTATGCATGTGGCATTAGACCTCGCCACAAGATAGCAATGCATCATTAACACCGTTGGTGTCTATAGGCGACGGTTGATTTAAAAAAAGGTAGCTTCACTACCAACATGACCACTAATTTGTAAAATATATGTAGATAACGTCTTATTTCGTCGGCAACCACTATCGCTTTAAGCGCCATTCAGAAGATCAGAATCGATTATCATTTTGAAGATATCCGTCTTTTCGAACATTAAAATATTATTCTTGCAAATTTTAGATTTTTGAACTCCTTGCGTTCAAAAATTCATTCTTAACATATATTATATTTTTGCTTCGTTGAGCTTAAAATACCTCATTTTAGCGGGAAGTTTCAGGGCTGGCCTGCAAGGTCAACCGATCTACAGATTTTTTTATTTATATCATAAGACAGCAAACAAGAAGATACCTTTCTTGATGGAAAGAGACAACCATCCTCCATAGACAATAGAGATATTAGTGGTGTGTTGCTATCCATTTGTGTGGTAATTCCACATCATAATTTTACTGTATACCTTACCATTCAAACCGGAACACAACAGTGATCAAATCAAAATATCTTTATTTCCATGTCATTGTTTAACATAGCTTGCTATGCAAGTGTTAGAATCGACCTACTAAGTATTTTACAAAATACTTGTGTAAGGTGATTCTGCTCTTCCATAGCTAATTTTGACATTCATATATTATTGTTATTATTATATTCATTATTATTACCGGATTTTTATTATTATAATACTTGATTAAATAGTACAACAATATAACAGGTAAGTAATTTATAAACAAACATTTTTTAATTTTTTGTACAACATGCAATGAAAACATGCAAACCTGATGTGTGTATGTATCGGTGCAAATGTACGTGTTTATTGGAGCATCCATGTGCATATGTATGTGTGTGTGTGCGCGTGCATGCTTGTATGTGTAAGTTTGTGTGTGTGTGTGTGTTGTTAATTATATATATATATGCATGTGTGCGTAAGTATGTGTATCTGTGCAACTCGAGAACGGCAGAACCGATTTAGCTAATTTTGGTTTTTAATTAATTGTTGAAGTCCAGAGTAGGTTTAAAAGGTGAGAAAATATAGCAAAAAAAATAAGAGTAGTTAAAAAGGCAGAACAACGTTTGCCGGGTCAGCTAGTCTTATATATAAAAATCAATTGTTGTTCGTTAGTCTCGCTAAAACTCAAGAACGGCTGAACCCATTTGGCTAATTTTGGTTTTGAGTTAATTATTGAAGTCCAGGGAAGGTTTAAAAGGTGACAAAATATAGAAAAACATAAGAGTAATTAAAAAGGCAGAACAACGTTTGTCGGGTCAGCTAGTCTATATATATGAAAATCTATTGCTATTGAAGTCCAGGGAAGGTTTAAAAGGTGACAAAATATAGAAAAACATAAGAGTAATTAAAAAGGTAGAACAATGTTTGTCGGGTCAGCTAGTCTATATATATGAAAATCTATTGCTATTGAAGTCCAGGGAAGGTTTAAAAGGTGACAAAATATAGAAAAACATAAGAGTAATTAAAAAGGTAGAGCAACGTTTGTCGGGTCAGCTAGTCTATGAAAATCTATTGCTATTGAAGTCCAGGGAAGGTTTAAAAGGTGACAAAATATAGAAAAACATAAGAGTAATTAAAAAGGTAGAACAACGTTTGTCGGGTCAGCTAGTCTATATATATGAAAATCTATTGCTGTTCGTTAGTCTCGCTAAAGCTCGAGAACGGCTGAACCGATTTGGCTAATTTTGGTTTTGAAGTCATTGTTGAAGTCCAGGGAAGGTTTAAAAGGTTAGAAAATATAGAAAAAAATAAAAGTAGTTAAAAAGGCAGAACAACATTGGCCGGGCCAGCTAGTAATATTAAAAAAAAAGATTCAGACTTTTTATTCTTAAGAGTACTAATGCTTTCGATTCAGGATGATGAAAAATCTGTCAATTATTTTGGTAAAGTAGTTCAGGAAAAATAAATTACCGCAAACTACTTTTTACCCGACTACAAATGAAGAATTATATTTATCGCGCGTATCTTCTATATACGTAGGTATGTAATCTATATATTAATCAGGGCGAGCGAAGCGAGCCCTACACTAGGCCACTTTCTATGCACTTTTGTGGTACATTTTACTGAAAAAATATCGCATTTTTAGGTTTGAGTTTCGACGTGGTAATTTATATTCATGTCTAGATTTGTTATCTACCACAAAAATACCATTTTATAAAAATAAAAAAATAGAAGGTACAATTTGTATTAGAATCTTATTACTACTAACGCCATCTCTTATTAACTTATTAAGAGACTACCTACTTCATGAATTGTTTCTTCATATTTGACTGGCGGCGCACGGTTATCGTGCCCTCGTATAAAGGCGAGGTTCAAGTATAAACTGCAATAGCTATAGGACCATCAGTTTGATCAGTTTGGCATCGAAGGTGTATGATAAAATCATTGAAAGGAGAATGCAAGGGAATTTCGAAGTAATATTGTGGGAGGCACAAGGAGAATTTAGGTCTAGAGCAGGGATGTTTGCTGGGAACAGAGTTAATAGAGCGTTCAAGAGTTTCACAATAGGCTTATTGAGAAACAGTACAGATGTATTAATTGATTTATATTGTATTGAGACCAATTCCCAATCTCAGCCGGAGGGCGAGGGTAAAAAGCTAAAAAAAGGTATATTTACGCCCGTATCCCCGAAGAGGTAGGCATCGAGAGGTAGACAACGTGTGCATCCACGGTTAGCTGAAGATAGATACTTAAGTCCCACAATGTGATAGGTGGCCAGCCTATCGCCAGTAGGGCACTTTTCCAATCCCGGGCAAACAACTTTGGGCAAAGTTGTTGGGCAAAGTTGTTTTATCAGAAAACTGAAAAAAACACATTTTTTCATTTGCCTGTCTCTGGAATCGAACTCCGAAGGTTTCTCTGAGAGAAAAATTCGAAAAATGTATTCGCTGAGTGTCTACCGTCAATTCTTCGTGCCTGCGTAGTCCAAAAATTTTGGAGGTTTATTTAAATAAAACATTTTTTGATTTTGATTTCGTAAATCGACGTAAAACCAGGAACTTCCTGATTTTAGAAAAAAAAAACAATTATTTCAGCAAAATGTCAAAAATGTGTTTTTTATAAGATCAACCTTCATTTTTAATACATATTTTTCCTTGAAAATACCAACAAACAAAAACCAAATATCCAAAGCCTGACGACGCGGGCCTTTGATGCGAATGTAATATTTAGGTGAAAATACGCTGAGTTTTTTAGGTTAGATAATTATAAATGAAGTCCATACATTAAAAGATGTAATTCTCATAAAAATACTTTTATAACAATATTACTAGATAGTATAACTTTGCGAGCCCTTACAAAGCTCTGCTTTTTGCTAGTATTATAAATGTTAAAGTTTGTGTGTTTGGATAAATGGATGTATGTATTCGTAACTTAATTACGCAAAAACGGCCGGACTGATTAAGATGAACTTTGGTACACTTGTAGACGATGACCTGGAATAGCACCTTGGCTACTTTTCTTCCCAGAAAAATGAGTTGTTCCCGCGGGATTCACCAAAAACTTTTATAATGCAGCGGGCTTCACGGTGCAGCTAGTCTTCGATATATTTACTACGAGAAGGAAAAACTTTGGACCCATTTCGCGAACGGTGGAGTGTCAAATTTGGCACAGTTAAAGTTTACATTACGTATTTATGCAATACTAGCTGAGCCCGCGGCTTCGTCCGCGTGGAAAAATTTCGATTAAAGTAGCCTAAGTTACTCCCTATCACATCAGCTATCTGTCTGTGAAAGTCCCGTCAAAATCGGTCCAGCCGTTCCAGAGATTAGCTGGAACAAACAGACAGACAGACAGACAAAAATTGTAAAAAATGTTATTTTGGTATGTGTATCGTGTATACATCCATATTCATTTAGTAAATAGCGGTTATTTTAATATTACAAACAGACACCCCAATTTTATTCATTTGTATGTATATATGGATAATAAATTAGATGGCTTAACTCTTAACTTTAAAGAGACTGTAGGAGATATACGTTATTATTACTTTTATTAGACGTAGTATTTTAAGGAATAAAGCTGATGAGATTTTGTACTCGATCGTTACATCAATTTGGAAGTTATATTAAGAAAATACGATTTCGCCAAAATAATTTTTGAAGTTTTTTAAAATTTCTCAAATGCTCTTGAACCAATTGGTTAAATTTTTTGAAAGTCTAAGTTGAGTACAATCCAATCGAATGCCATCAACCGCGTATCGATCGTACAAGCCGTTCAAAAGTTATTAGATGTGTACATACACACACATATATTTTTTTTGTAATATTCCGATATTGTAAAAAAATAGATGATATGAAAAAAAAGACAAGCCCGCTGAGTTTCTTCCGCCGGATCTTCTCAGTGTGTGACAGCGTTTCCGATCCGGTAGTAGTTTTTTAAAAAATATGTTGACGTGTCAAAATAACTTGTAAAAAGTTTTATTGAATAAAGTATTTCTGATTTCTAATTACACAAACACATACATACAGACACACCGACGTCATCGTGAAAATAATCGGAAAAGGTTCCTGGGACCTCAAAACGTGAAGATCTTATGAAAACTCGATTTTCGAAAATCGGGGCAATATCAGTAACTTCCTTCCTTATCTACATACGTAGCGGAAAGTTAAAAAAGTATTTTAGATCGGGACATTGTCGGGTTTTTATTATAATAATTACTTATTAGTGTCTTTTCAATAGTTTTCGAAAAAAATTGCAGAGTAAAACGAAAGTATGATCATATAAATACAATGAAGTGTCCGTAGTAGTGCTTATTGTTTACGACTGCTGACAACAGGCCATATTTCACGAGCACTGGCTTCTGCTATCGCCCGAGCGCTGCCACTAAAAATACCACTTTCATCCGCCACCTCCGACGTTGACACAGCAAAAATTCCTGCATTTTTGTTAATTTTACACTGTTTGCTATTCAAATTTCGAAATAGACTCACTATAGAATGTGCTATAGATAAATAGTGGAAATCTCAGGGATATGACCACGGATTAATAAATGGGTACTCCATTCAAGACAATTTCTTAGTTTGTCAGTGTGGCTTGAGTATACTATTTCCAATGATATAAAATCATTTAAAGGGTAATTTTTAAAACTATCTCATTCTGTACGATAAAACAGTACAAAATGGTTTATTTTTTTATTTTTTCACAATATAATGTAACCTACAAATGTATGAAATTTGACAGTAATGGGAGCGTTTGCTCATATGCACGACGACACGATTCCTTCCCAATGGCATGTCTATTAGCATTCGTGTGGTCTGTGGGTATGACGCAATGTTTTTTTATGAAAGCTTTGCTTAGAACCATAGAAAAATACTAAAAATCTCATATCTAAGGGTTTACCTAATTGGCTAAGATCATAAGGTCCAAGATTTGACACTCGGGCCGAGCTAAATTATGGTGGAGATTTTTTCAAAGATTTTCTCGTGATTCCAAATCTCAGTAGCTGCTCCGGACTCGGAATGATAGTGTATAAATTATATAAATCCATGTCTCTGATGCGCACATAATGCGATCCCGATTACCGCTAGAAATAAGCGGTTATCGTAATCAGGTTAGTACAATATGGCGATGGATCAAGCCAATTAGCGAACTGACGAAACGGTGAATTGTGGTAAAACGTAAAGACGTTCGGTTCATTCTGCCTATCCCGTAAACAAACCGGCATGATTATACTAATTTTTATTAATACTCAATTTCATTTATTTAGACTTACTTAATTGAAAAAATAAATGGAACAATATGCATATTTACCTATTAATGCGTGAAGAAAAAGCTATTGACCCCATTTTAAGACAATTACGCGAACGATGTAGCATTAAATTATGCACGTTAAATTTTACATTGCAGAGGACGTATAGGTACATTTACGACAAATTAAGTAACACTACTATTATGCCGCAGACATTACGGTTCTTTAATTGATAGCGATACAGTGGCAGCACTCTATAAGCTCCCATGCGAATTTATCGTGCTTTAATACATATATTGGCACGATATATAATTTACTACATATATAGAATAGAATAGAATAGAATAGAATAGAAATCGTTTATTTAAGACATACACTACAACACTTACAGTAATTAACACATACAGTAGCAAAATAAAATACAAAGGATAAAAACACAAAAAAAGACAAAATAATTAGGTATTTGACAATATATAAAAAAAAAGATATCACCAAATACAAAAAACTTGAAATAAAAAATATATATTTATGAACAAATCAGAGTGGTACATAAAAAAACGCTAGTGCAGTAAACATAGACTATGTGTATTATATTTTACATAACAAGGCAACAAATTAGGCATATTGTGCTTTCATACAATAGTCTTATGCTGGAGCCGCATCTGCGCCTATCACCCCGAAGTTATATGCGCGCTAAGGTACACGAAATGTATGCGAAAATAGCCAATAATAGATAGCCGGTCACATCTGCATTTATCGTGTCAAACTTTGTGACGATAGACACAACTCCGGCTCCAGCATTATAGTATTACAAATGTACTAGGTATGTACCTTAGCAACTTTAGAAAATTAATTCATGTAAGAAGACGTTACTGTCTCGTCGCGGAATTCAGCCCGCGATATTAATATCAACTAATCCGGAAACGAAGTGGTAACCGACATTTAATGGAATACTGAATTTCAATTATAACGATTGTTTACTTTTTGCTATAATTTATTTAGAAATTCACTAAAGGTGCGGCTAAATTTTCAATAATATGTTCGAAATGAATAAAATAATAAAATTATGATTTAAAAAATTCAAAATTTCATTTTTATCCGGCACAAAAATAAAACGTATGGATATAATTTCAATTACGCAACAATTTTAGTGTCTTCAATCAAAATAAAAGTGATCGAAAAAAAAAATTTAATAATATTTACTATCGTAATTATAGGTACATGTAAAATGACACTGCCAGCATTACAGAGTTAATTCACAAGACTCGGTGCATCTAATTCATGAATTTAATGGGATAATTTCAAACGATTATTTTTATATTATCGTGTAATAATTTTACAATGTTACACTTTCAATTCAATATTTAGTTCCTAATTTTAAAATTTAACCGGACCTTTAAAAGTAAGCCCGTATACATATTTAGTAAATTTCTAAATAACTTATAGCAATAGGTAAGACAGCAAATTAGCAGGCAGTTCTTCTCCAAAGATGTTAACGGATTGTTGCTATCCGTGTGGCGGGATGGCAATGCCGCATGCATAAGTCTACCGGCTACCTTACGCTCCAAACCGGAACAAGACAATGACAAGCATTTATTGATACCAAATACCTGGGTAAGACGTTGCGGAACTCTACCACCTAGTTGTCAAAATAGATATGACATGTATAGCCAATAAGTCGTATTTCACGACTTGCCTGGCAGAACGGCAGTTAGTCTATTCTTCAAAGCAGCCGGGATCAACACGAGGGAAAACTCATTTAATAACATGGTTTAATTAAGTTTACGTAACATTTGTTTCAGATTTCTCAATAAAAAATTAGAATCGAGTAAATTAATCGTGCGTAACCTCATTACATTTAAAAGCAAGTATTATTATCATAGTAATATTATTATTTAAGAAAGGTAAGCGTAAGTTAGAAAAGTTCAACATCAAATAGATATCCTAAAACCACGGATTAAATGGATACACTCTTCAAGATAATTTTCTTAGTTTGTCAACGTCAAGCTACGTTGACAAACTAAGAAAATTATCTTTTACACACGGAAATACAGAGTTAGACTACTTACCGATGAAATAAAATCACTTCAAGGGTAATTTTTAAACCTGGTCATCTCAATCGGTACGATAAAATAGTACAACATGGTTTATTTCCATTTTTTCACAATATAATATAACCTATACAAGTATGACATTTTTGACAGTAATAAGAGCGTTTGCTCATATGCGCGGTGACAAGTTTCCTTCCCAATGGCGTGTCTATTAGTATTCATGTGGTCCGTGCTTAAAACAAACGAGCTTACCACAACAACTAATTTAAAATATAAAATGTATACCTTTTAACAAGCTTACCAAGCTTCATTGAAGTTAATTAAAAGATATGCTAACAGTGTAACGTAGAAATTATGATGAAGGCGTTAGAGAATCCGCTTTATTTACTCGCTTCTCACCTGAATAGTTCCATGAAAGGAAGCAATTAATTCGCTTAGTCTAGTCACGAAAATTTTTCATTTTAATTAAAGCTCCAACCGAAGGATCGTCGGCTAATTAACCCATTAAAACACAGACTCTCCATTCATTTTATCTTTTTTCCCCAGCGTTCACTTTCTTGATTTCCGAAATGAAAATAAGGTCTACCTTCTATGAAAGCAGATAGACGTTGAATTGCAAAGTGTAATTTAATATCTCTGTAACAAATCCCTGGATTTTAAAACAAAACTTTCAAAAACATGTTCAATGATTATGATATTACTTAACCGTGAAATATATGAGCCAAAAACAAGTTTACTCAGTTGCAATAAATCTTTAAAGAAAAATAATCAAATGATTTTACTCCCCATGTTAATACGGGCTCCCTTAAAGAATACTACGTGGACGACTACTAGGAGGAAGGAATACGTGTCACTACCATCGTGACTACTTGTGGTAGTTCCACAACGTCTCGCCCGAATATTTGGTACAACCGCCTTACATATTCCTGCCGCAATAGCCTTAATATTTGTCATCGTCATGTTCCGTTTTGGAGGAAAAAGTAGCTGGTGAATTTATACACCTACAGCAATGCACCGTTAACATCTTTGGTGTCTATAGGAGATGGTTGATCTTTCCATTAGGAGAGACATCTGCTTCTTTACTATCTTACGTTATAAAAAAAAATTGTTTAAAATCGGTTATATCAACATATTCTTATATTTTATCGGGACTTAAATTTAAAACTGTGTTTCATTAATAACTACTCCCATACTGTGTGGTTTAAAGGAGCTTAAAATATTAATCACTCTATCGCAACAGTTTTGTTTCACATGAATATCATATTTAAATATTCAAATTAAAACATATTGTTTGGTTTATCCAAAAAGCGCAATGTCAAATTGATTACACTGACCTAATTCAAATATACAGCACGTTGTTCCAGAAATGTTACAAAATGTTTTTCCGAGACCAAACAGAAACATAAGCTATCTGCTCTATAGAGACTAGGCGTTTTAAAATGTGCCTTTTATTTTAGTGAAATACAAAGTATTTTTTACGTTCAAATGTGCACTGAAACTTGTTGCCATCATAAAAGCGAGCGGCAAAACTCCCTAGACAATGGCATATGTCATCTAACGTTAGGCCGCGTGTACAAAGCGAGTGCCTACGATACAGTCAACAAGACACACGGGCAAAGCTACCATCATCTGAATGACGAAGCAATTACGTGCATTCAGCCCTGAGCGCAGTCAGTCGAGGCAAGTGGAAAGATTGGTTTCAATAAAAGCGCAATCTCCCCCCATGTTTTTCTTTTATCGTTCACCTCGAATGGTGTTATTCAGAAGGCGCTGTGTTATTATCCCTGCGACAAGTGAAAATCAATCGGATGTTTAATATTTAGCGCGGAGATATTTCGAGGAATGAGAATATTGTTATTATATTACTTTTGGAACGTAATCCGTCTGAAACATGATTTAATATTTTATTTTTTATTACTAGCCATTTACGAGGTGCCCTGCTCATTTTAAAAAAAATGATATTTTCTTTAATGTTGGATCAAAGTTTATATCTATACACACACACACACACAGAGAGAGAGAGAGAGAGAGAGAGAGAGAGACACACACACACACACAGTCAGCATATCTTCAGGCTTGATCCGTTACTGGGTATTCAGATAGAACCAAGTGGTTGTGATAACAGTCAGGTCGAATTAACAAACAACAAACACACTGATTTTGGCGGCTCCCAATTTTTATCATTAATCTTTAAGAGCGTGCAATCCATTTATTGACAAAGTAGAGGAAACAGAGCATTAGGGAAACTTACCACTATACCAATTCGAGCTACCCATGGAATTATGGACGCTATGGAAAATACTGCAGAACTCTGTGCTTATCCCAATGCTATTGTATGGACGCGCAATTTTCCTTACCAGGGTTAAAGGCACATGAAAGCAGAATTAACCCGCTTAGAATAAAAACATTATGGAAAATGTATAGCGTCATAATTGCAGATTATGTGCATAACTTTAAATTTAGAACTATTGGGTTTGAAAGAAATTGTCGATGTAAAAATTAAAAAGGACATGTGTCGTCGATTTAGACATGCAGGAAGAGATGAAGGATTAATAATACAAATAAAAAATGCAAATGCAGACGGAAATGAGTAACAGGAAACCAAGAATGAGGTACTAGATCATCATACTCAAATATTATCTAATTCCAACAATATTACACGTCAAATTGATAACCTTCGTTTTTTCGTCTGTTGAATAACATAGAAACAATCGTGGAAATCAGCAGATATTTTTTTTTAAACTAATTGTTCCGACAAACGTTGTCCAACCTTAGCTATAAATATTTAAATTTAAGTAATAAAAACACTATTTTCAAAAGCAAAAGAGCTGATATAAGAAAAGACGAACTGTCAAGCGCGTAAAGGTTTAATAGCCGATAAGTCCCCTGGGGTTCACCAATTTACTACGTAATTTTATTAATTTTTCATTCCATAGGAATTTTCTACAAATTATTAAAACAAGTAAATGCACTCGGTAAAGTTCTTTTATGATAAACTATAAGTAAGGGAAATAGGGATTCAATTATATAGATAAGTACAAAACCTCAAATAATCAACGCCGTTAAAATAATTAACAACAATCTGAAACTCGTCTACGAACACGCACCACTAACAGAAAGAAAAGTGAGAACGTCCGAGAAACTGATCATTAAAGTCAGTTGTGCCCGCGGCTGTGTTGATTAATTATCGTTCTGTGATTAATAGACAAATTGCAAAAGCACTCATCTGTCTAAACTGCCCCTAATATTTAAATCAATTTTTTTTTTTTATGTTATAAGATAGCAAACAAGCAGATGGAACTACTGACGGAAAGAATAAACCATCGCTTACAGACAACAAAGATGTTAATGGTGCGTTGCTATCTTGTGGCGAGGTCTATGCATGCAATGCCCCGGCTCCTTTACCCACCAAACCGGAACAGGACAGTGACAAGCACTGACGCTATTGCGGCAGGAATAGGTAAGGTGGTGGTACCAGACGCGAGCGCGACAATGCAGAACTCTACCACCTAGTAGCTACGATGTTAGTGACTCGCATAGCCATTCGTTCGCCTTTTACAACCAGCCTGGCAGAACGGCAATTGGACTATTCTTCAAAGGAACCCGGGCCAACACGGGGAAATCAACTTTATAAACTTTATTTAATCATGCAGATATTGTGCAATAATTACATAGATCTGATATGTTAACAGAGAGTTAATGTACTACGTACTAGAGAAGCTATACTAAGTAGAAGTCGTGTCCATTTAATTAATTACAAATCGTACAGTCAAAGTCGAAATTAAGCAGTACTATAGCGCGTAATATATATTCGTGACCAAAAGGTCGTAACCGCTGTGAGTTCCATGGCGCTTAAGCCTTGTATTCAATGAGCTCTGTAGCAGCCCATAAACTGCACTTTAATAGACCACAAGGTTGTTTTGTCACATAAGTGATATGGCGCATGCTTTGTCTAGTACGTTAGTACATAGAAATCTTTGTGTGTTAAATTGTTTTCGTTTACAAAAATGGATTATATTAAAAAAAACATGAAAGCGGTTTACCCTGCAGGCCATCCCTGAAACTTCCCGCTAAATTAAGACAATTTAAACTCAAAAGAGTAAAAACTATAAGCATAGAATTTTTCAGTTCAAAGTTCTATTTTGTTAAAAATGGCAGTATATTAATTTTTGTAAAGCTGTATATTTTGAAAACGATGATCGATTTTGATCTTTCGAATGGCATTCATTTCAATTTCTGAGATCTAAAATATTGCTTTAGCAAAATAATCGATATATTACAAAATTTAGAGGCAATGTCAAAAACATTTTTTCAAAAATTTTCGTCATTGATAAATCCCAAACAAATTGACTGATTTTGATCCAATGAATGGTATTTGACGCAGTTTTTAAAGGAGAAAATCTGATAAGTTTTTGAAGTCAATCGGTGTATTAGCCTGAAAGTTATTTCAAAAATGATAAGTAAATTTGCTAAAACAACATCATTTTAATATTTGAAAAGCTGTAACTTTTGAAAATAGGATTAGATTTTAGACTCTCAAACGAATAAAGCGATTTTGATGCAATTTATGCATTAGATGTCGTTTTTTGAGGAATAGAGCTGATTAGTTTTTGTACTCAATAGGTACATAAGTCTGGAAGTTATATTAAAAAATACTGTTTCGCCAAAACTTTTTTTGGGATATCTCCTGGGCCGACGTGGGTCAAATTTCCACGAAGTCTAAGCTGAATGGAATCCAATAGAATGGCATCAACTGCGTTTCGATCGGTCGAGCCATTCAAAAGTTATGAGATGTTTACATACATACATACAGACATACTGACGTCATCGTGAAAATAGCCAGAAAAGGTACCTAGGACCTTAAAACGTGAAGATATGGTGAAAATTCGATTTTTGAAAATCGGGGCAGAATCCGCAACTTCCTTATCTAGGTACATACGTAACGGGAAGTTAAAAAAGTTGTTAAAGCCTTATTACTTCTGTTTTCTCGTCACAATCATCTCGTTTGTATGAAGAGACTAATGAATGTGGAGGAAGCGAGACATGACTCGTGGTGTATGGCACTCGGTTCTCTCTGTCTACCGTATAAAGGATATGGCGTAAAGATATGTATGTATGTGTTCCTTTCGGTCTAGATGTTAACCTACTTGTTTTCACCTCAAATCATGATATCGTGGATTTTGATCGTGTGCGTAAAACGTTTGTGTCTTATTATTTATTGTTAGAATGAGCGCTAATCTGAATGCATGCTCAAATAGATTTATCAACAACGCCATTAGTCCTTAAAAAATAGCACGATGTCTTCAC
This sequence comes from Apodemia mormo, assembly GCA_036924255.1. Taxonomy (NCBI): domain Eukaryota; kingdom Metazoa; phylum Arthropoda; class Insecta; order Lepidoptera; family Riodinidae; genus Apodemia; species Apodemia mormo. Next base: position 17,602,525 of record JAUPFN010000003.1, on the reverse strand, counting down.
TTTACACGTAGTTATTTAAGCAAAAGCAGCAGCAAAAAGCATTCAGCAATGAATGTTAATTTAATTAATAGTACAAGGAAGTCACGAGTATTAACAACTTACAACTTGTAGTGTTCTATAATTTTAATTAAAATCAACCCAAAAACTCAAATAATCAACGCCGTTAAAATAATTAACAACAATCTGAAACTCGTCTACGAACACGCGCCACTAACAGAAAGAGAAATGAGAACGTCCGAGAAACTGATCATTAAAGTCAGTTGTGCCCGCGGCTGTGTTGATTAATCATCGCTCTGTGATTAATAGACAAATTGCAAAAGCACTCATCGTTCTAAACTCCCCCTAATATTAAAAACAATAACTGTATAATGCAGACGATATGGAAAAATGAATTTACATGAATTTGAAATGGTGAATTATTTACGTTTACACAATAAATTCGCTTAAAATGAGCACATTGTTAAAACTTTGCTACTCTTTTGATCGAGTCGTTCGTCTATTCGACTATAGTCATGAGGTCGTGAATTTGATTCTTGTGTCGGATAAAATATTTTTGAAATTTTCCTGCTTTGAAATATTTCAATAGCAGACTGAAGTCTTGTCATCTTTTAACACTTGTGTCTTTGAAAAATAAAGTAATATAGTTTTTTAGCTTCCCACTATGTATGTAAATAAGCTAATGGTTTTGCCCCGATTTTCGAAAATCGAGTTTTCACCAGATCTCCACGTTTTCAGAAATCATCAGAAATCAGAAATCAGAAACACTTTATTCAATAAAACTTTTTACAAGTTATTTTGACACGTCAACATATTTTTTTTAAAAACTACTACCGGATCGGAAACGCGGCCACACACTGAGAAGATCCGGCGGAAGAAACTCAGCGGGCTTGTCTTTTTTTTTTCATATCATTGATTTTTTACATTATCACAATATTACAAAAAATATATATGAGATCGGTATGAGAGCAATTAATCCCAGGCTTTTTTGTCTTCTAAATAATCTGAGATTTTATAATATCCTTTTTTACACAGTTTTGTTTTTTAAATTTATTGACTGGTAGATCTCTTATAGTTTTGGGAAGTTTATTGTAAAAGCGTATACATTGCCCCATAAAAGAGTTACTTATTCTGTGGAGACGAGATGCATGCACAACAGCATTGTTTTTGTTCCTTGTATTGAGTGTACGTCACGTTTTTTTTTAAAAAGCAAACATTTTTACGAACGTACATCAAGTTCTCAAATATATATTGGGATATAACAGTTAGAATATTGATTTCTTTGATTTTTTCTCTCAGGGAAACCCTCGGGCTAACATTGTAAATTGCCCTAATAGCTCTTTTCTGCAATACAAATATAGTATTTATTTCAGCAGAATTTCCCCAGAGAAGAATTCCATATGACATAATGCTGTGGAAGTAACTAAAGTATACAATTCTTGCTGTGTCGACATCAGTTAACTGTCTCATTTTTTTTTTGTTTTGAGTTAGTTTTGAGTTCCTAGGTACCTTTTCCGACTATTTTCACGAAGCGTCAGTATGTCTGTATAAATGTATATATATATATATATATATATATATATATATATATATATATATATATATATATATATATATATATCGATACGACTGATCGAACCCGGTTGTTGGCATTCAACTGGACTTTCTGAAAATTTTAACCTATTCGACCCAAGGAGACTTTGGGAAATTTTGAAAAATATTCTAAAATTTTTTTTTGCCAAACAGTATTTCTTTAATTATAACTTCCATATTAATGTACTAATGGAGTACAGAATCTAATCAGCTATTTTCCTCAAAAAACTGCGTTTATTTTGTGGTACCAGACCAGACCCGGTGGTATCAGACTCGGGCGAGACAATGGAGAACTATACCACCTAGTAGCCACGACGATAGTGATTTACATAACCAATCGGTCGCCTTTTACGACCTACCTGACAGAACGGCAGTTGGCCTATTCTTCAAAGGAGCCCGGGACCAACACGGCGTCTAATGCATAATTTGATAATCCGTTCGTGGGTTATCGTTGACGAAAAATTTTGAAAAATGTGTTTTGGAGATAACTTCAAGATTTTTTAAGCAATAATTTTTCGGTCTTCTACAATATATTAGTACTTAAAAAATTACGTCAAAAATCAAAATTGAATCAAGTTTTCAAAAGTTACAAGTATTCAACCCTTCTAATTTTGTTGTTTACAGCAAACTTACTAAATACTTTTAAATTAACTTTTGCGACAGGAATAGCTAAGGCGGTGGTACCAGATCCGGGACGATAGTAGTGACGCGCATAGCCAATTGGTCGCCTTTTACGGCCTGCCTGGCAAAACGGCAGTTGGTCTATTTTTCAAAGGAGTCCGGAACCAACACGGGGAAAGAGAAATATATATATATATATATATATATATATATATATATATATATATATATATATATATATATATATATATATATATATATATATATATATATATATATATATATATATATATATATATATAATAAAATTGTATTAAATATATTATGTTAATACAAATTACAAAGTATCTGTGGGCTCAATTTTATTCGACTTCGTTTTTACCTTGAAATTTGTTAAAAATTTAAAATGAAATGTAGATACTAGATAGTAAAGAACTTTATAAATATTAAACATATAAAAATCTTAAATATTTGCATACCATATCATAGTTAAAAAGTATCTTTACGCCCGTAACCCCGAAGAGGTAGGCAGAGGTACAACAAGTGCACCCACGATTAGCCGAAGATACTTGGTCCCACAATGTGATACGTGGCAAGCCTATCGCCAACCGGGCACTTTCCAATCTCGGGCAACATTGTTTTTATCAGAAAACTGAAAAAACATATTTTTGAATTGCCCGACCCAGGAATCGAACCCGGGACCTCATGTGGTCAACTCCGACACCGGACCACTAGACCACAGAGGCGATCATATCATATCATAGTTAAATATACTAAATAGAAAGAATACGTAGAATTTCCGTTAATATTCTTGCTAATAAAGACTACATCTTCCTTTCAAATCCATTCTAACGCTTCTGTGTGATATTGTATCCAATATCTAAACAAATAAGTTTTTGCATTTATAATATTAAGAGGATGTAAATGGCTGAATTTTCATCTTCCGTCAGTCTTCCCTGTTCAGAACTTATATGTTTGAAAATGCTTACACTATAATGAATAATTCCGTAATACGCACGGGCAATACTCTTACCGTACCTGGTTATGGTAATCACGAGTCGCAAGTCTAAAAGTTTCGATCTGTGCCAATCTTCATATAAATAGCACTGACATGATTAACATTTGCATGTATTTACATGGCGTGGGGCGATAATAGGGGTGGAAACACTTTTAAAGCTTTTACCCGGAGTGTTTTGGATTTACTGCATATTACAGGTGATAATCGAATGAATATTCATTATATTAGAAGTTGATAAGGTTCCATGACATAGACAAAATGATAACTAGTTATCTTGCTTACAAAAAATCTTTCTTATCTAAGGGAGATATTGAAGTGCGAAAATTGAGACCTGCACGTTTCGGACACAAATAAGATTTCCTGGGAAACATTAACTTGCCTGGTACCGGGTATGTACCCGATTTGCCGACAGATTGGCCACCTGTTACTTGATATGACCTAATACCGTTGGCTGATCATGGGTACCTTGTACCTCAGCCTAATTACTATTTACTATTTTAGGGTTCCGTACGTAAAAGGCAAAACGGGATCCTATTACTAAGCATCCGCTGTCTATCCATCCGTCTGTCTATCTGTCACCAGGCTATATCTCATAAAGCGTGATAGCTAAAGAGCTGAAATTTCCACAAATTATGTGTTTCCGTTGCCGCTATAGTAACAAATACTAAAACAAAAAAAAACAATAAACGTGTTTTTTTCGTTTTTTTTTTTTTTTGTTTAATATTAATAACGGTAATAGATAGACGTACAACACACAACAAACGTAATTTTTAAGCAATTTTTTACGCGATCTTAATAAACAAGTAGAAAATTGAATATTTTCAAAAAAGTAAGTATTTTTAAATATATTAACTATAAAAATACATACCTAATACATAAAATAAATAATTAAGTATAAATACAACAAACGTGATTTTCTTTTATAGATTATGGTACGGAACCCATTGTGCGTGAGTTCGACTCGCACTTGGCCCGTTTATTTATAATATGATAAGAAAGAAAACAAGCATATATCTCCGGATGGAAAGAGTCGCCTATAGTCATCAAAGATGTTAATGGTGCGATGTTATCTGTGACGAGGTCTAATGCCACATGCATAAATTTATCGGCTACCGTACTCTCCAAACCGGAACACGGCAGTGACAAGCACTGACGCTATTACGCCAGGAATAGGTAAGGCGGTGGTACCAGACCCAGGCGAGACTATGCAGAACTCTACCACCTAGTAAATTACTACTATTCGATATTTGGACTATTTGACAACTTTATAAATCCATACTAATATTATAAATGCGAAAGTAACTCTGTCTGTCTGTCTGTCTGTTACGCTTTCATGGCCAAACCACTGAACCGATTTGGATAAAATTTGGTACAAATATATTTTGAGACCCAAGAAAGGACATAGGATAGTCCTTATCCCGGAAATCCCACGGGAACGGGAACTGTGCGGGTTTTTATTTTAGAATTTTTTCCACGCGAACGAAGTCGCGGGCACAGCTAGTGATTAAATATTGAGAACTATTCGACCGAATACCGAATACCTAAGTGTGACAAAAAATCACACATATTACTCTAAAAAATTACCTACTCTAAAATATTTTACCAAGAAACATCACAATTAATACTTAAAATGTGTCAATTAATGCAAACATATTTTTCATTTCAATTAAATTGTCAATATTTTTTTATCAATGCAATATAATACAATCTATAAAAAAACAATACAGCAAGACTATTAGTCAATTTGTCATAAAAAAAATCGACTGTGACTGTGTGTGAAATGTGACTCGATCAGCTTGCTAATCAAACCAATACGCTGACGAATATTCGGAGGCCGAATATTCGCCCAAGGGCCTGGCTGGATATTCGGTATTCGACAAAATCACTAACATGGAATCTCTTATACCTTCACCACTGCCTCCGTACTCACATTAGAAATTCAAATAAAAATATATCAATTCTCTCTTAAGAGCCATTTTACAAAATCACCCAACTGAAATTAAGGTATTTTCTAATCGATCCGAGAGATGGACGTCGTCGTCCATATAGTGCACCTAGTGCTGGTAAAATGAAAATAGTATTGATATTTTTAATATTTTAATTATTATTACAAGTAGCGGCATGTAAGTCTAGCGCTGAGTAAAATGTGGAGGGGATAGCTGCGCATTGGTACAGTCGTGCACGCAATACAATTATTACTGTAATTAAATTAATAGCAATAAAATGACATATTTTAATATACTGGTTGTGAAATAGTAAATCTAGCGCAAAACGGAATGTAGAGAATTGCTACGCCTGCACAATACAGTTAATGTTAAAGTGTACCAAAGTCTGAAACAGGCTGTTCTACCATTCAAGTAAACCATTTTTTTTCTATGAACAAAATTAACAAAATGAAAAAAAAAAAGACTTCAACCAACGGTACTTTTGGGCAGAGTCATCAATTTGTAGGGAACAGAAAAAAATAAAAGCATTATAGAATTTGTTAATTTTTATTTTAGATTTAATAAAAACTAGTTTATTTAATTTTAATTTTATTAAGTTTATACAATAAACCTTATTACATACATTTTTACAACCCGTTTTTCCCGTGTTGGTTTCGGGCTCCTTTGAAGAATAGACCAACTGCCGTTCGGCCAGGCACGTCGTATAAGGCGACTAATTGGCTATGCAGGTCACTGCCATCGTGACTACTAGGTGGTAGAGTTCTGCATTGTCTCGCCTGGGTTTGGTACCACTGCCTTACCTATACCTGCCGCAATAGCGTCAGGGCTTGTCACTGTCGTTTTCCGGTTTGGAGGGTAAGACCGTTAGACCTCGCCACAAGATAGCACCACATTATTAACATCTTTGGTGTCTATAGGCGATGGTTGACTCTTTCCATTAGGAGACCCATCTGCTTGTTTGCTATCTTATGATATAACAATAAAATTAAGAACGCGACTGTACACTAGAAGCGCGCGAGACGTCGCACAGTGTATCGCGTGGAACATGCTAGGTGGACAATATTATTTTATGTTATATAACGATGCTCTTACTTATTTCAAATATGGGTAGTCATGTTTTTGTAATAAAAAACGAAAAAAATTATGATAGCAAAAAAATATTTTCAAAAATAATATATGAGCAACAATTAACTTAGCGAGTACTATGAATGCTGTAAATTGCATGCAGTTCAGATCGAATAAGTATCAAGAGGTATGTACAATATAAATCTAAATACATAAAATTACAAATAGTAACAAAACAATCATAGGTTTATTTACAATAAAAGAAAATATATGCATGAAAACTAAAACTAAGCAGCAAAGATAATATTTCATAACGTAACCTAATAATCATCATCAGAGTCTTCTGATGAATCGTTTACTGTGTAATCGTCATCATTTTGTGGAACTGTGCGATAATATGATGACGTTTCCAGTCTTGATTCTACTATACTAGGGCTTAAAATTAACTTTAAAACCTCTGAACATATTTTTTCCGGCTTTTTTTGGGGAATCTCTCGAAGGCTATTGATCAAGGGATCAGATGTTATAACCAACATTGACAGCAAGTCTCTGTTCGTGGCAACACGCGAGCACTTGCGGGTGTTGTACTCCCTAAATCTGCGGCAATCTTTATTACGTGCTTCCTGAGCCTCTTCGGAAAGCTGCCCAATTGGAAGCAATGCAGCTTTGATGACCTCTGTACTATGAATTAATATTTTATGTACAGTAGCAGGCATACAGTACCACGAATAGAGACTTAGATAATGTCTTCTGGTTTCAAGACAAAATTTATTAAATTCAACTAAGTTTATCTCGAATCCAGAAGACAAAGTCCTCAATATTACATCGAACTGTTTGATGATTTCAACATCCAATCCCGTGATCTGAGCACTCATCTCAGCATTCTTAAAAAACCGACGAGCCGTGTTTCCATCGTTTGAAGAACCAAATCCTGGCTTTGGTTTATCTACAATAAGTCCCATCTCGTTCTTAAATTTTAACTTAATTTCGTCGGAACGAACCTTGATATCTGCTTTGTCTTCGTTGCTTCTAGCCTGCCATTTCTTAATATTCAACTTGTAGCTGATATGTAAAAGGCATTCGAAGCAACGAATCCAAGCATGAAGTGTAGATAAACCAAAGCCAAAATGATCTTGGTTGCTGTTGAAGTTCGCGGGTTCATCATTCATCGTCTTGGGGGTGGCGCCACAGATGAAACACTTTTGAGTTGAACGAGTTTCCGTTAAAGCGTTGCATACCTTTCCGTCTGTCATTGTCAGCAAAAGTTCGTGTTTCACAGAGATTTGAGAATCACCAAAGTCGATACGTGTTGGAAGAAGAGCGTTAACTTCTTCCAACAATCTATTTGTCTCCGTTAACGTGAAGTCATTCGTTTCTTTAGCAAATATTAATTTGATTGGGCGACAATACAATGTTGATGAAGACCGAGGATTTTGCCAAACAATTTTGGCCCCATCATATAATCTAAGGGGAACTAAAGAAAATACGAAAAGAAATTCGTCCGTATCTTCAGTGTTCTCAAATCTCTGTTTGTATGTGCTGTGCCCAGAACTTCCATCACATCCCCATTTACTTACAAGTGTAAAAGACGAACTTGTTGCGAGGACACTGCTGATAACTTCATGCTGTGCTAATACTAAACGTTCCACTGTTTTGTTTAATAATGCTTGCAAATTTATTTCAGCACGTGTTTCTGTTACAGCAATGTGCTCCTGTGCAGGATAACAGGCCTGTTTAGATTTTGTCAAACTATAATATGATGGAAACAGATTATGTCCTGCCTTCATAGACCACTTTCTTGTTTGTTTGTACGCATGTGTTGTTGACTTAGAATCTATATAGTAAGCTAACGCTTCGTCACTACTTAACTGCCTAGGATTAACATTACTGTTATCCTTAGACTTAACATTAATAACTGAGCTTTCACTAATGTCTCTAATTACGCTGGCAATTTTCCGTTGTCCTGCTGAACGCGCAGCAATTTCGGCAGCTGTCACCAATTCACTGACACTTCGCGATTCTACGAGATCCACGACTCGACGTTTTTTGGTTTTAAACGACGATTCTTCGAATTCTTTGCGAGGCCTTCCTGCTGAAATCACAGCCTCACTCGAAGTTGATGGTTGTGGCTCAAAAGAACTCACAGTAAACTGTATATCTTCTTCATCCAGCCAGGTCTTATTTTTAATTAAAAAACGCTCCTTCGATTTTCCTGAAGCCAACCATTTGACACCAATTTTATTGGAAAAGTTGGATATCTTCAACTTTATTTCTTTTTGGCTACATTCAGTAATGTTACCAAAGTGAAATTTTGAAGAAAGGTACTCATATATACCCGAGTTCTTTTCATTTTTTGTGGGTTTCAACCACTCTTCAAAAAATTCTACCCTAGAAATAGAGTATAAGCGTTCTGAAAAAAAAAAGAAAAGAATATGTTGTACTGAAGTGTGCTAAACAATTTGTGTATTTTTATGAAGAATAAAGTATTTCCTATGATATATCAAAGAACTAGCCCGGATAAAGGTGAATGTCTGCAAAATTAACTCTTTAAAACTATTCTTTCATAAAAAAAATACGTTAAAATATATAAGCTATGTTAAAATTATACCTAAAATTCATTTGAACAGATTCAGATTTTAAAAAAGGTTTTTTAAATAATAGGACTTACCCTCCGTGTTGATATCCATCACAAACACTCAAAATATTAACTATAAGCCACTATGGATGTGTACGAAAGTGTCACTAAACTGCAACTGATTGACTGTAACGATTTCATTAAACTCAATACCTGACTTCTAACCGCTATTCCTTATCAGTTAAGCATTTGACAAACAACCGATTCTTGGAATCTGGAGATTAGGGGTGTTGTTTACGTTTTGCAATTAAGATTTCCTGGAAATGATAACATCAATTTTGTCCACCTAGCATGTTCTAGGCGAAATACTGTGCGTCGTATGAATACGGGGAACGTGGTACGACTGGAGCCAATCGGCGCATCGCACGCCCGCCTTTCGTCCCTCTAGCCCCCCATGATACCTTATTTTTGACTTCTGCGCAATAACGGTCAGCGCTAGAGTTTCGTGCCGCTACTTGTACGCGATTTTAATTTTGGCACACGGACGTAGCGGATTTTACACTATTATCTTTTATTCATTTTTGAAATAAAAAAGAAATAAATCTTATTTAAGTGACTAATTTTTGCATAAGAATAGAAAAAAGTTTTATTTTATGCTAATTTCTATAAGAAAATGTCATTATTTGATAACAAAAAAACCCAGTTAATATTTCGTTGAAATAGGCATATTGGTTTAATTAATTAGATATAGTTATAGATCTTTTAGGAAAAAAGTAATCCTTTCAGGCACAATTGTTGGATATTTCTGGTAATTTAGGGTTTTTTTTAATTAAGTTTGTGGATTCTAGCAGTAGCAATACCTTTTGGAAAAATAGCTTCCTTGCGTAATTGTCGAAACTTGATTTCGGAGAACATTTATTATATAAGAAATACAATTGATGATTAAAAAGTCTGTTTCATTGAGGCAATATTTTAAAGATTAAACTATCTAATGGTACCATTTAATTAAATAAAATTAGCAGTTGAAAAATTTTGATTTCTCGTCAAAAGTTGGTCTAAAGTGTAAACTGCCTCTTAATGTAGTAAAAATTCTTCGCCCAATCTTTATTTTGCAAACGTTGTTATAAAACAAAGTAAAATATTTAATGCTTCAAAGTTTCTATGATCTTTGTTTTACTTTTTGTAAGCACAACGTCAGCAAATGTTTATCTATTTATAACTGGAAAGTTTGTTACAGCACTTGCAGTTTTGTTCTTTAATCTAGAGAAGCTCTGGTATTACAATATTAAAAACAACCCTTGCCCTGGCGTCTCAGCATAGATTAATTAGTAAAAATTAAAACAGTTGATGTTAAACGAAATTTTCGTCGCAGTGCTACATCTGGCTTTTTGGTTATTTTATAATTTATAGTGATATTTGAGCATTGCTTTCAGTTAGCGCTTATTCTGTCGCATCAATTTCGATGTAGCAATACGTGATAATGAACCAGACAAAATGGTGATTAAAGTACAATCTCATTGGCAATCCTTTTTTTAACTTATTAGTTGAAACTTACTATTGTCAATAGTGACAGTAAAATAAAAGCACAAATGCATTATAATTAAGTTTCAACTAATAATAATGGAATTTCAACAAGTGCCTACGATTGAAAGTGTAAAATCTATTTTTAAAACTTCTTTATACTTTAACATTGACAACACATTTTTTTAAACATCTATGTAATTAAAATATAATTACACGCCTTTTCACATGTATTTTCTTTTCAAATAAGTATTGTTTTGTATTTCTAAGTATATAAAATAATAAATAAATAACTATATTAGCAATATATTTGTTAAATTACTTGATACTTAAAATATCACATTGGCAATATATTTTTTTGAATTCTATATAGTAGTTAAAATTTTATTACATTGACAATACATTTTTGTAAACTTACGTGTACTTAAAATATAATTACACGCCTTTGTACACGTATTTTCTTATTAATATTAGCAATAAATTTTATTTCTACATTACGTGTCACTGCCACCGTATCATGACTACTAGGTGTTAGAGATCTGCAATGTCTCGCCTGGGTATATGTTATCACCACCTTACCTATTCAATAAGCAATATCGTCACTGCTTGTGATTGTCGTGTTCCGATCTGGAGGGTAAGCCGGTACACTCAAGGATTAAAAACATTATAATTTCGATATATTTGCATCGTTGTGATTGGTTATGGTATATGATATTATGACTTTGTCTTCTAGCGCTAGTTGGCGAACCAATCACGAAACATCATTAAACGCAGCGAACCAATCACGAAACATCAAAAATATCGAAATAATAACGTTATAAGTCCTTGGGTACACTTATGCATTTTTACATCATAGATAGCAAACATGCAGATGGCTCTCAGTGTGGCGAGATAGCAATGCCACATACATAGAACTGACATGTATCTCGATCTCCTCTTACATCCTGCCTAGCAGAATAGCAGTTGGTCTATTCTTCAAAGAAGCCCGCAACAACTCAGGGAAAAATGCGTTTGACATTCCCATTCCGCCGTGCGGATTGCAACGCACCATAAACGTCTTTGGCATCTATCAGCGATGGTAATCGCAATATATTTCTTAAAACCTCTATATACTTAAAATAGTACATGCAAAATATTTTTTAAAACTTCTGTATAATTAAAATAAAATAATCATCTACATTTAATTTCATTTGAATAAATGTGGTACTACGATATTTCACTCTGAAATTTAATAACTAATTTTGGAGTTACGTTACATCGGGCCACATCTAAAAATTTATTTTGAGTTGTAATAAATCGGACAAGTGTATTTTCTTTTTATAATAATCGAAGTATTATGTTTATACTCGTGTGTTGTTCCAGGTCTATTTCCAAGTCCATTATCCTACGCCTGCGCCATTCTGAAACTATTTGCCACGTAAAACTGGTCACAACGTTTCTCCTGTATAATTTAACCTTGTCTAGACTCCATGGTGTACATGCTTTTGGTAATACATCGACGCTTTACAGACGATTATGAACGATTAACATTTTCAGTCATCTATAGGCGATAGTTATCTATTTTGTAGGATTCGTCTATTTGTTTGTTATAATATACAGGAAGGATTTTTTTCTAGTGCAACAGAGTAACCCTTAAATCCAATAAATAATTTAAATGAACCAAACTATTTAATAAACTAGCGATCGCATAACGAAAACCTCTATCGAAATTGCACGGTGCTATAAAATGCAACGCAAATAAAAAGATAAAAGCAATTTATAGCAAATATTCGTTGGAGGGGAGATGGGAGATTTGAATTTCCTCTTTGCTAGATGAATGATAATAATTTACGGCTAGCACGACCCTATGAGTCATTGTTCGTAAATTTAATACCCTAAGTGCACCCATTTTTATGCCCGTTTTAAATGTCGCTGAGATTGATCACTTCGATCGCGTAGCTTATATCAACACTGAATTAAAAACACTGTGTGCAAAGCTTAAGCAATATTCATTTTACTATGTGTGATAGACTTATTTCACGACATAGTTTTTGATTTAAAGGTAAAGTTCTTGTTTTTTCATAGAAAATACAATTTTTTTTCAATTAAAAAAACACAAAATATTATTCAAAAAACCTTTTTGTAAAACAAGTGGGTTTTAAAATGAAAGTTTGCGATCGTTTTGTTTGCATCAGTCTAACGATATCTACATCCGTACACATGCAAAAGATTAAAAAATGAAAGTTAAACGCAGATAAATTGAAATAAATCGGAACTAAGTTTTAGGGTCCTATGGTATAATGAGTGATGTTATCAGGACATTAAATCATAGACGTATAGATGCATAGTTTTCAACCAATTTAACAAAAAGGTTTTTATGTTTGTGACTTCAAAACGGGTCGTATTCATTTAATGATTTAGACAATTTTTTTCGTTTGTGGAGATATACTTTCTATTATTATGATCCTATGTAAATCTGACCCAGGGCTCCAGGTATACAGGAAATCGGAAATTAGCAGTTGTTGTAGTAAGTTTACTACGTTTAAATAATTTAAGTCTTACGCTAATTGAACGAGTACCTTGTAAGGTTTACAGACGTCGCAGTTGTTAAAAAACACTGAAATACACACATTTAAAAATATCACCAAGTTCATTCATCTTAATAGTTGATGCAACAAATTAAAATTACATTTAGTGTTCAAACTTTTAGTCATAGACTTCTTCTACTAATATATACTAAGCAGTATTCATATTTACATCGAAATAACAAATAGATATATTTATGGGTGTTGCAAACTCCGCTCAATTAAGTAGAAAATATGACGAGACTAGATGCTTCTCGCTCGACTAATAATTATAATAATTGCAAAAGTTTCACAACTTTGCAGCTAGAAATAGTCATTCCCTGGTATTTATTATTCTCTAGAGAAATACAATTTTGAAAACAGGAATCGATGTTTCTTATAAAAACTTGTGCTGTTTGCTATTTTTTGGGTTATGTGTTTTTACGTACCAAGATCTACACAGTAAAATCTTCTCACAGCCTTGTTTTGATTTAGACCTCCATGTAGAGGTGTTAAACACATTTTTAAATTTATAGCAAATAAATACATAATCAAAATGACTAGCCACGAACCGCAGCCCACTGCGTAATAAAAGTTTTTGTAAATCTAACGAGGATAAGACGTTCTTTCCAGGAAACCAAGTGTCTAATTTCAATACGTTATTATTACTAAGTTATTACCTATCTGTGTGTCTCACTTAAAAACATCCGAACATACAAACATTAACATTCATAATATTAGTAGTTAGTAGAATTATTACTATCTGTATATATATATAAATCAATTGCTGTTCGTTAGTCTCGCTTAAACTCTCTAGAACGGCTGGACCGATTTGGCTAATTTTGGTTTTGAATTAATTGTTGAAGTCCATGGCAGGTTTAAAAATTGAGAAAAAATAGAAAAAAATAAGAGTAGTTAAAAAGGCAGGACAACGTTTGTCGAGTCTAGTTTATAATATTGATGAAATGTTCCACGATCAGCGAACTCAAAGCATGAGTTCACTGTCCACGATAGGTACACTTTCTATTAACATTCTTAGCCACAGGACCATCAAAAAGATGGAGATCGAGTTTTTTTTTTTACATCAAACAAATAATATTATTATAATAATCGATTGATCTGAATCTTATCCAATTTTATATATTTCCTTGTTAATGTGCCAGATTTATTCCATTCAAAATTACAATAAAATATTTATATTCAAAATTACAATAATATATTTATATTCAAAATTACAATAAAATATTTTAATACTGCTATTTTTGATAAAACTCGTACTATACCATAGTAAGAGTTTTATCAAAAATAGCAGCGCCAGACTTAATGTTTTATGTTTTAATGATCAAAACATCTTCAAATGGTGAAAAATTTTACTCAAATTTTACTAATCAATTATTTTACAAAAAAAAAATAGAAAAAAAATTGGACAAGTAACAGATCGCCAGACCGATCGCTTATTGTTTGTCTGATGTTCAAAAAGCAATAACGTCCATTTTTAGGGTTCCGTACTAAAAGGGTTAAACGAGACTCCTTCACTAAGACTCCACTGTCCATCCGTCTGTCTATCTGTCCGTCTATCGCCAAACTGTATCTCATAAACCACGATAGACAGTTGAAATTTTTACAGATAATATATTTCTGTTGCCGCTATAACAACAAATACTAAAAGCAGAAAAAACGTGATTTTTTTCATTTTTTTCTTGATCTTGATAACGACAACTGAAAGGCGCTTAAAATGTTTACAATATATACATATCTTCACGTCAGATACGTTACGGAGTAGGCAGAGAGAATCGAGTGAAATACATTACAATCCTTGCAGACTTGGTTCGCTTGCTCCACATTCATTAACTCTCTTCATACAAACACGCCAGTTGCGAAGACTTTTGACACTACCTTTCGACAGTACCCGATCAATCTGGTCATGGCACGTCAGTCTTTGTCTTCCCGGGCACCGTTAAAGGTTTATAAAACAGATGCACAATGTGAATGTTCATCATTCACTTTAAAAATAAATAATTAAATTAAAATAAAGTCAATATTACAAAGAGCTTCCCTACAATGAACGTGATTTTTTGCCGTTTTTTTATAGATGGTACGGAATCCTTCATACGCGAGTCTGACTCGCACTTAGTTTGGCAATTGTTCTTATACTCAATCTCCACGCTTTTTGACCATTCCCGCTTGAACTATCTTCTGTCTGTCTTTTTATCTATGAACATATTACGATATTTTTATTACTTACCCAACTTTTTCGTTTCTATTTACAAAGCTATTTTTATAGTCCTGTATTTCTTTTGTTCATATTTTCCTTAGATTCTTGTTCCATAAAATAGAGTAAAGCTTTTGTAATCTGACGGTTCACACTTTACAGCTTTTAAATGTTTAAAACAGACTGCGCGCAACGTCTAGTCGACAACAGCTATGTGACATCAGGTGCTTCTTTTGGCTCATCTGTCATACTTTTCTTTATGGAAATAGGGGATGTTGCTATTGTATTAATTTTATTTAACAACTCACACTGGTTTACTTCTATTAATTTGTTTTATTGTAAAGTAGTAATAGATGGTCTATATTTCTAAAGTTTACTTTTCTAATTACAACTAATTTGTAGATTAACCTTAGATAAAGCCCCATATTGGTCCGCGCCCCTTTTAAATAATAGACCGTTTGCTGTGCTGGCAGGCAGTTCGTAAGAGCGAAGATTGCAGTTACTGTCATCTAGCTATTAGATGATAGAATTCTGCATTATCTTGCCCGTGTCTGGTACCATCGCCTAACCGATTCCTGCCAAAATATCGTCAGTGCTTGTCACTTTTGAATTCCTTATGCACGTGATAGACGATGGTTGTCTCTTTACATCAGGAATGCCATCTGCTAGTTTGCTATAAAAATATATAAAAAATAAGATCGGTTAAATTAAAATCAAAACTAACTAAACTTACACTACTTATACCTACAACAATTTTGTCTTGAAATATCTATTTGTACTCTACTCACTCTATTTATATTATTATATTTGTTGTTACTTAAGATTCGTCTTAAAATTGTCTTTTAATTTAATTCAGTAAAACAAATACATATTTTATATCCCTTACAAGGTACACAACTAAGTTCCTAAACGAACTGATTATTACGAACCTTGCAGATTTACCCTGCTTTCGCCACATTTATACAAGCATGCCCTAATCGGACACTTTGCATAGCATAAGATTAAACTGATCATAGTATTACTCAGTTTTCCCCTCCTCAATACATTTTTTAAACGAATTCAGAAAAGGTTCTGAATTCTTCGCAATATTTGTTTGTTTTTATGTATGTAAAGTGATATTTCGTACAACAATTTTCTTGATCCTTTTTTATTTGAAGGCCTGGTTTCATTTTAATTTGAATTAAGATAAGAATTTTTTGAGTTACCCTCGCAATTCAAAATTTCAGTAGAAACTTCAGCACGTAAAGCTACCGGTCCTGGTTATTACCAAAAATAAGCATCAGTTGTTATCAGTTCAATAAATCGCTGCAATAGAGACCACCATCCATCTCGCTAACCAAAAAAACTGCAAACCCTATTTCCAATCCAACGTCGTGATATTTATTTATATATAAATTACAAAACGTTGAACCTAATTAAAGTGGAAAACATTTTCTATGCAACATTCTTAAAATGCAAAATTTCTTAACCTTTTAAAACAAGGCAACGAAACAAATACAGTATAAAAAAGACGGCAACTCCCTACTTTACGATAAACGTTGACCGTTACTAGACCTCGTACAAGTTCAGCATATTGAACTACTGCAGAAATGAGCTGCAAAGAATTCTATAAAACTTCTCTCAGAAATATTCCTCGAACAGGAATACAAAGTTGTGCTACCTACATTACTTTATATAACATTTTTGTTTTCATTATTTTGTGTAAGCTTGAAAATTTTGTTTGAGTCTGTATTTCTTCTGGAAAGTTCACAAACAAAAATTTTTGAGAATAAATATCATTTGAATTAGTTTTATATACGTTTTAAAATAAGTTAATTATAAAGCAATAACTTTACATTTTGCGGTATTAATTTCAGTTCAGTTCACTTTACCCATTAATGTGTGATAATACCCTCGACCTTAAAATATTTGTCTTATTAAAAACTTGCACAGGCAATAGGCAGACGTTATCCTGCCAGCCTTTTTCTGAACTTACACTATGACACTATCCATATCGGGTCTTGGTATAGCTAATAACAAAGGACACAAAAAAAATATCAAAACCTGCCAATGCGAGAAGAATTTAGTAAGTACGCATGCAAGGATGCATATGTATAAATTATAAATAAATAAATAATAATCCATACTTATATTATAAATGCGAAAGTAACTCTGTCTGTCTGTCTCTTCTTCACACCTAAACCACTGGACTGATTAGGTGAAATTTGGTGCAAAGATAGTTTAAAACCCGAAAAAAAACATAGAATAGCTTTTATCCCGGAAATCCCACGGGAACGGGAACTACGCGGACGACGTCGCGGGCACAACTAGTAAAAAATAAAGGAATTGATAAGGTCGAAAATTGATGGAGAGAAAATATTTATATCCATATATACTAAAAGTTTAAATAACCAGCCAACTTACAAATGTTAAATTCAACCACAAAATATTTTTTATGCCCTTCCCAAAAAACAACTTCCAAAACCATAAATGTAAACATATACAAGCATATTACGTAAAAAGAGACTTCATTTCCATATAAAAACAGAAAACTTTAGTCACGTACTCAAATAATGGTACTATTTGAGATGTAACAAGAACAATGTTGACACCAGAATCAGAAAATTAACTGGAAATATAATGCGGGACGAATGCCCGCGCTTCTTAGCTACAAAATGTACATAATTAGAAAAGTTTTTACGAGCGTAGCTCCGCCAAGTCGACGCTTGTCACCGCCTGACACGGCTCCCTCATGTCCGGATGCGGATTATAATTTACTGTACAAATTATTTACAAATTGTTATAAATGTCGTTTCAGGTTTTTACTTAATGGTAGCTTTGAAAGGTAGAATAACTTCTAATCTATAATAATCTTGTCTATAATAGATTTTTGCATATGATTATATTTATTGTAAATGAATAGCAAATAAATACATAATTGTAAGCCAAAGTCAAAACCTTTTTACTCAAATTATAATTTACTGTCAGTTTTGACGAGTCAATATTTTTAAAGTTACTACCAGACAGTACTGACAGCCAATGGCAAATCTTATATATATATAAAAATCAATCCCTATTTTCTTGGTCACGACATCACGCCTGAATGGCTGAACCAATTTCGGTATTTTTTTTTATTGTGTTCGTAATTGTAAGGAGAAAGTTCTAATAAAAGAAAATATTAAGAAAATTGCGCGGAAAATTAGAAAATTTAAGAATACTAAACCACCATATAAAGTTTAATGTCATTTTGGCTGCGTGGAAGGATAATCCCGTGGACTTACATAAATTACGTGTCACGTTGTTCGTCCGCTATGGGTTCCTAATATGTAAGGCAAAATAACGTGTGCCGGGTCAGCTAGTTATATATATATAACTAGCAACGCCAAAAATGTTACTGCTTCATTATCATCTACGATACCGTTAATATTAGTTTCCGCATACGATTATTTTATTGCACAGCTAATTATTTATCATACTTTCCAAACATTTATTGCAAGAAATGAGTAATTGCAATTTGCAACGACGCCAAAGATATTGTTCCATTAGCATCTACGAATCTGGAATGTCATGTGTCAAGTAAAATATCAGTTAAGTATATGCAAGGCAGCGGATTATTATCTGATAAAGTCAGGTACCATGGGCGTATATACAGGGAGTGTTTGAGGGGGATCTAAACACCCTCATAATAAAGATATAGCTTGTACAATTTAAAATCCTTGAACACCCCTCATAATAGATTAGTTCCCATGGGCGTAGCTATACGCCCATGCGAACTAATCTACCACCACTTGTAATGTGTGAAGTGTAATGAAATATTAAAGTTTATATAATATAAAAACATTTTACTGGATTTACAAAATATTTAATCTTTATATTGCGGACCAAGTACTTTTTATTCCATTGGGAAAAGTCTGGATATACAAAAAAGATTTATTTATATTTGAGTAACCACACGAGCTCTCTGACAGAAAAGTAACGAATCGTGTACACATTTGCGATTCTCTATTAAAACGTAAAGAAATTGAACCGTTTTTGTAAAAACGATCACTGGTAATGAAAAGTTACCTACAGTAAGATCATGCAAAAAAGAGCATAGTCGAAGTGGAGTCAAGCTTCACAGACTGCAGCAAAATATGGATAAGCTCGCAATAATATTATGATGTTGTATATATGATGAGATTGAAAAGCATCGTTAATTATAAGCTTTAACAACCGCGCAAAACGTGTCGAACGATTGATTTAAAGTGAATGAAAATCAAATTGCGTGCATCATAAGCGGAGCGTTGAGGTAGTGTTCTACTCTCATTACGTCAAGGTCAAACATTTTTCTGGATTTAAACTGTAACTACTATATGTTACGCGCCGCTGTTGTAGTCTATGACATCGAGCGCTATAGAAAAGAATACTTGTGACGGCGAGGCGACGTTAAGAAAATATCTGACGATCGGATGGATTGGTTGTCATTCTGATATTCTGATTTGATTTACTGTAAAATTAATATAAAATATAGTGATTGATAAAACTATTGGCTTTAATTAACATATATGTATAACAATAATATAAATAAATATACAGATAAAAAGAATAAACTTTTTATAAACACATTTAATACTTTTAAAAAATATTCAAGTACATATAAAAAAACTAATTAAAAAAATAGTGGACGTCCAGACGTTTGTATGTATGGATGTACTTCGATTACGCTTAAAATACTCAACATATCGATACCATTTTTTCAACAACTTCATTATGTCACAGAGTTGTTTCCTATTAAAAATTACTGTACAATTCAATGTCGTTTAATTATTTTTTTTTATGAAGCTAACGTAATGAGATGTGCACTTTTAGATTTTCCAATTTTTTTTTTAAAACTTCACTAACGATGAAATTATTAGTTAAAAGTTAACTTTAAAATACGAATTCAGAATATATGGTTGTACTATGCATTACCAATTATCTTTTCTTTTTTATTCTGTGCAATATTAATAGAAGCCGTCATCTGGATCATACAGTTGCCATCCTATAATCCTTGATCTATTTTCATTTATACCACCCATGTAGTATATTATAATGACATCTCTAAAACATTTGCTGTTCATCCATAAATTCAGGGGACGTATAATCAAGTGATGCAATTTTCTGGCAATAAACCAAAATATTTCTACTTATGAATTCAAGATTATCCAAAACATGGAATTTAATAATCCAAATTTACATTGATGTCAAGGTAAATTGAGTTCAGGTCATTATTCAGGTCATCATAATTCAACACATTTATTTCAATCTCTTAGCGCGCCAAAATGTTAGTAATATATCAAAATTATTGCGTTATGAATCCAGTAATATAACCTTGTGAAATGAATATTTGAGTTCTATTTAATTCAATGTCTATCTTAATTGCTTTCAAGGTTTGTACTGGAATTGATTGTCACTGATTAATTATCTCAATTTAATTGCACTCATTTTAATTGCATGACTTGCAAGTTTGATTTTTTCACAGCTAAGAAGGACCATAGACCCGAGTATTTGATATAATCTTCAACTTTACAACTTGAACGGACAACGAAGTAACCCTATAAGAGTTCCATTTTTTTACTTATGAGGTACGAAACCCTAAAAAGACTTCATGCTACATGTTTCAAAAACGTATTGTTGAATTTTATTACTTTCAGATCTAAAATTATATTTGTATTTATAGTTCACGTATTTATTGAAACGGCGCCTAATCGCACGTTATCATTTGCAGGTTGAGGGGTTTGGCAGGCAATGTCGACGCCCCCGCGAATATTCCGGTAATAAAAAAATACAAGTTGTTCGTTGTTCAGGAAAAATAAAATAGTAGTTTTTTAATATTTACTTTTCGAATAGTTTTGTATCTCAAAAGAAAGCTAATTTGTTTAAGATATCTTCATATCGAGGCAAAATACACTGATATGTTTTTCGTCGATGGAGAATATAAATTAGATTAAAACCGTATTATTTGTTTATATAAAGTTAAATACTATAGTCATATCTTTGTGAATATCAATAGAAAAATTGTGGAAAAATTTCACAAGTTGAATCATGACCTTTAAATGCTGAAAAACACATAACACAAAAAACTCAGTAATAACTTATTACCGGAATATTCGCGGGGGGCGTCGATGTGTAAAAAATTTTTGACACCAAATAACATACAAAAACCAACCATTTTGCAGTGAATTCTGAGGCACTTCCCGGTAAACCAGGAATCTAAATTTTTTCCAATCGATTCAGTTAGCCGAGAATTTTGAGAATATGCAAAAATATTTAATAATTTTAACGCTCATATACCCTTTTTTTGCGATTTCAAAAGGGAATTAAAACTTATAGGGTACTTCGCGTTGACCTAGAATTATAAAATTTGACCAGAAAAAAATTTTTAGGAGACGCTAAAATTGTTAAATAAATAAAATTAAAACAATAAAAAAAATTAAATTTTTTAACAAATATTTTTAAAAAAGTAAGATCAAAGTATGATTCGCACTGATATAATTATAGTTTATTGTTCTATAAAAAATCTCGACTTGAATAATTCAGCCCTTGCAAAGTTTTAATATTATTGCATCAATTAAATGTTTAATCTCCTAGACAAAGCAATTATTCTATAACGCTGTAGGATTAATAATAGTTATGCATAAGACATAGACTTTAAAAGCCGGTCCTTAATACTGCACATTTTCAAAGAACTTGCTAAACCAGTGTCATGAAAATAATAACCATTTTTGGCACGACATAGCGTCATCGCAAGTTCTTTTCTCAAATTAGAGCAATTACAAAAGTTTTTATTACTAACTGCGAGCCAAAATCACCATCTATAAGTAGTATTACGAATCCGGAACGAAACTCAAGTAATAACTTTCATATATTGAATAAATTTCTGAATAAAAGGACGATAAAATTGTCGAAAGGACTTGTTAAAAATAGTAAATTGAATTTTTATCCATCTATCGACGTAGGTCGAACGAGGTCAGAGTGCATTCCTGCACAATGAGCCGATTAGTTCCTTAACGAAGCCGGGGAGTAATTTGGGACGGGTATGGGAGGTAGGCGTATCGCAAAATAAAAGAGAAAATCATATGAAGCCGTTAGATAATCTTTTGTACGCATAGTTGAAAATAATATAATTAGGTCTGCTTGCACAACCCTATTTAAATTACTTTTACTACGGTTAAACTAAACAATTCAAAAAGTATTTAATTTGTTTAGTTGAAAGGGGCCTTAGTGTTGATTATTTTAGGCCAATACATTATGTGCCTTATTGTAATTAAATTAGAAGATATAATATTATGATATTTACATATTCTATTTTAACAAAAACACTAAGGAGTTTAGCTCTAGTCGATGTTATTTCCTACCAAAACTCAGGTTATCATAATTGGTAGCCCAGGATTAATAAGGAAAATTGACTGGGTTAATTTACCACTAGTAAAACTTAATGGTGTCACTATTCCCTATAGGGAATAGTGACACCATTAAGTAAGGTGGCGTACTAGTGGTGAATACGTTAAAGATCTTGGAATCTATATAGACAATACACTGTCGTGGACTAAGCAGATCCAAGAGGTTAGAAGAAAAATTTTCGGTGCTTGGAGTTCTTTGAAGCGTCTTAGGTATTTGCTTCCTATTCCTACCAAGATTATGCTGGCAGATTCTTTAATTCTCTCTATTTTAGATTATGCTGACGCTAGTTATGTGAATTTCTCCATTGACCAGGTTAAAAAACTTGAGCGACTTCAAAATCTGTGTATTCGATTCATATTAGGTTTGCGCAAATATGATCACGTTACCGAATTTCGCGCCAAGCTCAAATGGTTACCTATTTATCTTCTTCGGAATACTCATATACTTTCACAGCTTTACTCTATTCTTCACGATCCAATTTTTCCGTCTTATTTGAAAGCAAGAGTTACTTTCCGTGACAACCAGCTCATATATTTGAGATCGGCTGATAATCGTTCTCTGTTGGTGCCAACGCAAAACACAAATTATTACAGTCGGTCCTTCACCTCTCAAACTGTTATGCTTTAGAACTCCTTTCCAGAAGAGATAAGAAAAGTACAGAGCCTTAATTCTTTCAAAATTATGGTTAAACGTCATTTTCTATGTACCGAGTAGCTTAGTTTTAGATTCATTTGATTTTTAAATTAGTATACGAATTATCACTGATTTATTTGGCAAACTAGCAGATGGGTCTCCTGATAGAAAGAGTCAACCATCGCCTATAGACACCAAAGATGTTAATGGTGCGTTGCTATCTTGTGGCGAGGTCTAATGCCACATGCATAAGTTTACCGGCTACCTTACCCTCCAAACCGGAACACGACAGAGACAAGCACTGACGCTATTGCGGCAGGAATAGGTAAGGCGGTGGTACCAGACCCGGGCAAGACAATGCAGAACTCTACCACCTAGTAGTCACGATGGTAGTGACTCACATAGCCAATCGGTCGCCTTTTACGACCTGCCTGGCAGAACGGCAGTTGGTCTATTCTTCAAAGGAGCCCGGAACCAACACCTTGTAATGCTATGTTTTTATATAATATAATTAATTTGTTTATTTTTTTTCTTGATCATGTAAATGCATAAAACTGTACATTTATTCGTGGTTAGCACTACTTTTCTATATATTGTTATCGTTTAACCAAGGGTTGTCTGGAAGATATCGCTTTTTAGCGATAAGACCGCCTTTGTGTATCAAACATTGTACGAAACTATACTTTACCTTTATGCTGTCATATATTATGGTGCACTATAAGGAGTTATTGTATTGTATTTTAATATTTCCTTTTTTCATTTCAGGTACGAAACTATACATGGCTGCATTTGATTGTAAGTGTTTAATTTAAAAAACACTCTATATAGTATCAACGTGTTAATGTGTATTGATACTCTATTGGAATACATTTAGTGTTGCCTAAAGTCAGAAAACGCAATTTTATTGAAAGGAAATGAAAATTGATTTAACTATTGGGAGTGTTAAGTAAAATCCTTGTTTGTGGGGTCGCAACCCTTGTCCTTCTGCCATCTTGCAAAAAAAGTTTTAAGCTATATCGTGCGTGCAAACTTACAAGTAGACATAGTAAGAAAGGTGTTGATGATATGGGATATCACCATCTCGGAATTTGATCATTTCATAATCATTTACAGATTTTTATTGAACTTTCACTAACGTGACCAAACATTCGTAACATGTAGTGTATTATAATATTGTGGTTTAGGGTTACAATAACCACAATGAATGCTCTAATCTTACTAATTATGTCAAGTTATTTTATCGGCCTACTAGCTGTTACTGCGGCCTCGCTTGAAATGGTTTTGGATTTTAAATATAAAATATAACTTATGTTATTCGCTGATAATATAGAATTCTGTAATTAAAAGAGTTTTTATATTGATCCTTACCGCCGTGAACCAAGAGTTTATTCATAGAAATTAAATAAACTGCTATCTTAAAATTGTTGTATATACTATTAATATTAAAATATATAATATTAATATTAAAAGCGGCAGAAAGCTTTGGGTCAGACAATATACTATGGTAGATTTTCTACGAAAAATCACAATAACATTTGGTAATACTGTGGTGGTGCGACACGCCGTTACCACGGATAAGAACGTAAAGTCCTGAATATTGCATATAACTAGCAATAACTTTTAAAGGTCCAGTTTAGTCCACATACTTCGCAAAGGAATCGATGTGACGATATTTATAATAGTAGTTGGTGATACAATTGACATTTTAAAGAAACAGTGAATTAATTGTAAAACAATAAGCATTTATCAATATGCGTTTTGTTTCTAGGCGAACTTTGTATATTGAACACTCATCCTTTAAAGACTTTTTAAATTAGGTTCTATTAGATTCTCAGAAATGAGATGTCAGAAAAGGAACGTGTGTATAATTTGTGCTTTTGTTTTTGCTTCTAAAACAATGGATAATATGATGAACGATTGAAAGACATTGACATGGTGCTGCTTGTATTTATTTTCAATGTAACACCAACAGCAAATACACAAAATATACAAATTATAAATACGACTAAGGGTATAAGTCTAGTGTACATGCCAATAACAGGTGTACACTTAGTTCATACAATAAAAATAGTGAAACAGTTTTACAAAATCTATAGTCAAAAAGAATATACATTAAAACAAAAATAACTAGTAATTTAAAAAAAACAACAGCCAACAACTAACAAGACAAAATTACTTCTAATAAAAGTTATAACAAACAAATAAAAGAAAACAAAGTATAAATTTTATTAATAACCTTATAATACTTTAGGTCGAGTCAAATCCAAAATTCTTAATCTTTAAAAAAGTTCTTTAATTCCCCGAATTCCGGTTTCAGTGGTGCCATTATCCACGCTGCTTTTTGAAATTTTAGAATAGAATAAAAATTCTTTATTAAAAAAAATACCCCACAACACTTACCCCAGAAATTAACACATAGCAAAAATTAAGAACGAAACACAAAAAATTAAATGCCCTCTTAACAAATCCACACATAATTTAATCTAACCAGTGGTTTGATTTGAGCTGTTCATATAGTCATTTTTCTTGAAAATATGTCATTTTTGCTGTTTAACTAAACTATTTCGACAGATGATTGAAACGACTAAAACCTTTCAATGACAATCATAAAGTCGTCAACTAAGTTAGGCTATCCACTACCAGGTAAGTACCACCTACCCAGAAGCATGGACTTATTCCTGCATTATAAAGTGGGTTTCCATGCAACTGTTTTTTTTCGTTTTTTTGTTTTTGTCCCTTTCAATCAAGCTATAAGTTTTACCCCCCAAATCAGAACAAATGAGTGACAAGCACTGACGCTGTTGCGGCAGGAAAAGGTAAGGTATCAAAGTCGGTCGTCGGGACGTTACAGAACTCTACCATCTAGTTAGTAGTCACGATGTAATGAAATCTTACTCATTATGCTTTATATCGTGAAGAACTTTTCTCTAACCATCGATAACTATACAAATTGGCCGCGTCGTTGGTCGAGTTGCTAGTGACCCTAACTAAGCAAAGGATGGGTCTCGGGTTCGATCCCTGACGGGGACAAGCATTTGTATATTGAGCATAAATGTTTGTATTTCTGCGTGTGTGTGTTTATTAAAAATATTCCAGTATATATACATGTATTTCTATGATTAGTATGTTTATACATGTATTTCTATGTAGTAGTATGTACTGACACCCATAACACAAGCAAATAATTTGCTTACTTTGGGGCTAGATCACGTGTAATTTGTCCCGTGAATATTAATTTATTTGATATTTATAGAGTAAGTAATAAAAACTCTACCCGACCCGAAATGGCTACATAGGTAGGCCGATTATATTATCAAAAATAATAATGATATTCTATTTATAAAAATAAAAATATAATGTTATTTTAAAATGCGTGTATTTACTTTCCAGTTTTCTTAAAATTCAGCAAAGATTTTGATCCGGCCAACACCACGTCAAGTTCGCGCTCGTCTCACTAAAGCCCGGCTCAAACGCAGCTATAATATTATATTGATATGAATCGTAGCATGGCATATTACGACACATTTTTTATATACGTTTTCGAGTGACCGCACACGCAGCTACAATATATATTTCTAAGACGACACCAAAATATGTTGACATATGTCTCAGGTATATTTTGATACATTGATATATGTATATTTTGTCCGCAGACTAGAGAAAATATATATTATAGTATAGCTCCAGTAGATATTACAAATAAACTCGCTAGTACTTCCAGTTCACGTATATTTTATCGTTCACACCCAACCGGTTTCGCGTGTTATGGCATCATCAGGGATGTTTTGCACATTTATAATATTTTTCACAGATTTTATACCATTACAAGCTATGTAGTATTACATAGCAATGTAGTTTCACCAAGTGCCGACGATGGAAAGTATCCAATTTATAGCTCCAGTGTGTGAGAATGTTTTTCCACGTGTTGGTCCCGGGCTCCTTTGAAGAAAAGGTCAAAGGTTATTAATCATCTAATCTTACTACATTTTAAAATTTAATTTTTTAGGGTTCCGTGCCCAAAGAGTGCAACGAGACCTTTTTACTAACTCCCGTGTTGGTTCCGGGCTCCTTTGAAGAATAGATCAACTGCCGTTCTGCCAGGCAGTTCGTAAAAGGTGACTGAGTGGCTATGCACGTCACTACCATCGTGACTACTAGATGGTAGAGTTCTGCATCGGCTCGACGTATCTGGTACCACCGCCTTACCTATTTCTGCCGCGATAGCGTCAGTGCTGTTCACTGTCGTGTTCCGGTTTGGAGGGTAAGGTAGCCGGTAAACTTATGCATGTGGCATTAGACCTCGCCACAAGATAGCAACGCACCATTAACATCTTTGGTGTTATAGGCGATAGTTGACTCTTTCCATCAGGAGACCTATTTGCTTGTTTGCTATCTTATGATATAAAAAAAATGTTTGTTTCTTTATATTTTCCGGTCGACATTTTATGTTGGCATGCATATATTTCAAATATCATTTAAGGTTAATTATTTTTATTGGTGAAATTTATTAATCTGTATCCACAAAATGATAACTGACGTATACATACGTATGACATATTTGGCTATCAGACAATGCCTTTGCAGATCGGGAAGGGTATTTTTACACACTGTATATTCTAATATAATAATGCTAAAGAGTATTTCAATACGCCCTCATCTATGTATCTGTCAATCAAATAAGATAAATTATTTTTTCGTTTCATTGCCTATTTATTGAAAGATATGCTTGAGCTATAAATATGTCCAAGGCTCCATTAACATCTTTGGTGTCTATAAGCGATGGTTGTATCTTTTCATCAAGCTATCTTTTCATCGAATCAAAGTTCCAGTATTTTCATAATAATTCCAATATTCAATTAAATAAATTTAAAACATATGGAAATTATTCCAGTTGTTCTAGTATTTGTTACTTCAAAACAGAGACAAAAAATGTTATTTAACAGAGATAAACTCACAACCGTCTGTGTTCTTTGATTAGTTTCAGTAAATCCCCTCAAACCTTGTTATTATTCATAAATTATTTGCGAAGTGTTAGTAACCAAGTAGGATTCACTAAACGCCTGAATCCCGCGGAATTGAAATTTCCAACCCCGCAAATATCGGGATTGAAAACTTCTTACGCGATTGCATACCCTAGTCTATATCGACAACTATCTATTTTCTAGTGCGCGACATATCTCACATTACACGTCCTAAGACAAGTTACCTTAATCATTATCTTAATTCTGATAATATTCTTAAAAGGATTATCCCCAGATGTATTGTAAAGATTTACTAATAGAAAATCCATTAGTCTTATAAACGAATTAATATTAATTTATTAATCATCTAATCTTACTACATTTTAAAATTTAATTATTTAGGGTTCCGTACCCAAAGAGTGCAACGGGAACTTTTTACTAACCCCTTGTCGGTTCCGGGCACCTTTGAAGAATAGATTAACTGCCGTTCTGCCAGGCAGGTTGTAAAAGGCGACCGATTGGCTATGTGGATCACTGCCATCGTGGCTACTAGGTGGTAGAGTTCTGTATGGTCTCGCCCGGGTCTGATACCACCGTCTTACCTATTCCTGCTGTAATAGCGTCAATGCTTGTCGCTATTGTATTCCAGTTTGGAGGAAAAAGTAGCCGGTAAACTTATGCGTGTCATTAGACCTTGCTACAAGATAGCAACGCACCATTAACACCTTTGGTGTCTATAGGCGATGGTTGACTCTTTCCATCAGGAGACCCATCTGCTTGTTTGCTATCTTATAATATAAAAAAAAGTTTTAGTCCCTTGAATCACATTCCTTTTTGGCTGGATATCTTTGGTAAGATGTACTGAATGTTGTGTTAAAAATATGTTCACCTATTTTGGAAGGATCTTATTATATGTAAAAAAATTGGTTCTCAAATATTGACTGAATAATCCAACAATAATATTAAGTGCCGGTGTGTGGTAAATATATCGAATTTCATTGTTTATAAACAGTAAACTGTAGAGCTGCAGCACGTGTAATCAAGGCGCCTGCAATGTGACCATTTTTTTATACACTAATTTCGTTTAGTTTACTATGAAGTTAACTAATATTTTCTTTTTATTATATTTTAATTGGTCACATATGGCTATAATTAAATATGTACAGTATTTTACGGTTAAATAGTAAACCTGTATAATTAGTCAAAATACCGCACTAAGACTTGGTCGGTCTCACGGGAGACAGCCCTTAGCGCAGGCGTTAGTAGCCTAAATTTCGCTTTAAATACTGGATGAGCACTTTGCTTGTCCTAAAATTCGCAATGACCTGTATATAAAGCCTAAGGTAAAATATTATAGTCTTTCAAAAACAATTAAGTAGATATACTCGTATGACTTATTCTCTCTTTACCTCGTTTTAGAACTTATCTGTACTATCGTGACCAATAGGTGGTAGAATCCCGCAACATCTCGTCCGGATTTAGTATTTGTACCACTACCTTATCTATTCCAACCGCAATAGCGTCATAGCTTTTCACTGTCGTATTCTGCTTTGGTAGCTAAAGTAGCCGGTAACTTATATATGTAGAATTACCATGCCACCACACAAATAACAACGCAACATTAACATATTTGTAGTTTAGGGCCATGTATGTCACTTTCCATCGGAAGACCAATTTACGTTCTTTTATGATATAAAAATCTAAATCTTATACATCATCGCACCGCAAACTTAATGACCCCTTTTGTTACGTAATCCGTAGTAATAAAAGTGCATAAGCAATAATACGGTCTCTATAATACCGAAGAGTGTGTGGTTTGCGGGGAAAAACTACTATTTGCGTAATAGAAACACGAGTTTCCTTTCTGTAATCTCAGCAGCAATGCAATAGGTGGGGTTACGTATATCGTAGTCCATTTACTTAGCATTATAATGTGTTAGATGTATGTTTGCCCGGGGGCGAGCGCTTGTGGCTTGCATATGCGGTGTCGGCGCGATATGCCACGTCCTCGGTGATGTATGCGACGCTAACTTACGTGTTCTCCTTCTTACTTAACACCGCTAACACTCGCACAGTATAAATTTCAACTTAAACCCACGACTTCGGTTTGGAAATGTGTAGAATTCATGGAATGAAGTTTTTCTAACTTTCCCGACAAGCTGACGGAGTTATTGCCTTGGTTTAAATGTTGGTTACATTAATGTATAAATATTTGGTTAAATATTTGTGCTTAAGTATAAAAATATAGTAAGGAAAAACTAGCTTCTGTTGGTTACGATGTGAACGACAGAGCCTCGTCAGTAAGAGCAGTATGGTCTGTATTTCATTTGATTATATTATTACCATTAAAACCATTTATTTGAAGAAGGAAGTAGTCATTGTTAATTGAAGAAGAGAAAAAGTATCTTCACGCCCATATCCCCGAAGGGGTAGGCAGAGGTACAACAAGTGCACCCACGATTAGCCGAAGATACTTGGTCCCACAAATGTGATAGGTGGCAAGCCTATCGCCAACCGGGCACTTTCCAATCCCGGGCAACTTTATGTTTCTCAGAAAACTGAAAAAACACTTTTTTTTTTAATGTGCCCGACCCGGGAATCGAACCCGGGACCTCATGTGGTCAACGCCAACGCTGGACCACTAGACCACAGAGGCGATCCGAGCGAAGCTGAAGAAGAGAAGTGTGCGAATTGTTATTTCTAATAGGGATAGATAGGGATCTATTGAGAAAAGCATATGCATATGGACCCTCGTACTTAAATTTCACACCTTTGAGTAATTGTATTTGTCTCTACTGCCAAAAAATTAAAATAAAAATCGCAGTCTCAAATTTTTTTTTATTTTAAAAGCTTATTTTTGTGGTGAACAACTTCGTTTTGATAATATTAAAATAGAACAGAATAGAATGAAAAACATTTATTACAATAATTATTTTTTATATATTAAATATTTTTCATTCACAATTGTCGTGTTTGACGCCTTCGCGCTTTATTAGTTACCCAATTTAAAAAAAGAATGATGTTTCGTCAAAATTTCCTGGGATTACAATCTAATTGTGTTGCTATCTGTAAGTTTAGTTTGTCGGTAAATTTTCGTATAAGATTAGATATGATTGAAAGTTATAGGAGGAGGCTAGCACAAGCTTGAAAAATGTTCTTGCTTATTTGTTTTTCTATCTATAACGTTTCAGATTTTACCTTTTATTTAAAACTTTGACAAGAAATATAATTGTTGTGCGATATATTGTCAAATAACTAGTAAACTAGTATTAGACCGGGATCCCAGGAACAAACTTTTTTTTATTACTAACAAGCTGAATTTTTGTGAACAGCTTCGTTTTGACGAGACAACCTTTGAGCTTTGAAAATTTTGATTCGGTGAAGAAAAAATATTTATTAATAACAATAATTATTTTTTGACTTAAATCGCTTGATTATATTATGAAAAACTCGATGAAACTTTTGTCCTACACATTCGATGGTTTTTCTGGCTAGTCCTCCACTCTAAAGTTTCGGAATTATGAGATGTTTAAATTGGTATTAATCAATTTAATAACAACCTAATTTTCTCACAACAGCTTAATAATTATTATTGTTATTCAAGGGTAACATTGTCCTACACGTAAAGTAGAAACTTTTCTTAGTCCAACACTCTAAAGTTTTCTTTTTTATCTATCTTTATTAGTTACCCGATTCGAGATTTTTCGAAGATAGAAAAGAAGATAGAAAGGTTGTCTCGTCAAAACGAAGCTGTTCACAAAAATGCAGCTTGTTATTAATCAAAAAAAAGTTTGTTCCTGGGATCCCGGTCTATATTATTACGTAATTAGCATCAAGTTTCCCAAATAGATGGAAAGTGGGTAAGGAAATAATTGATACGGAAGGAATTTATTGGAAATAATGATGTACAATTCAAATGCGGTGGAGGATGTCTTAACATTGGATTTCTGACGATGATAACATACTTGAACCCTTTTTAGAACCCAAAATAGAAAGTGAATGATACTTGTCGATAAAAGGATGAAACATAATAATGATTATCTTCGTCATACAAACTACAGATTCTATTGATTACTAGCAGTAACTTCTTCTTTGTTGCAATTTCACCAAGTGCTGACAACGGAAAGTATCCAATTTGTTAATTTCTTTGTCTGTTTTATTATTTGTGAAAAAATAAAATCCCAGAATCGGCAGAAAAAATAAATTAGAAAACGTGGTAATGGTAAAATCAAAACCAGACTTCGAACACAAGCAATCTGTTTTCACAAGTTCTCCATTAAAAATCGAAGATGGTTTTTAATAAATTCCCAGGGAACGATTAAAAGTAAAGATAGTAGAGGTGAAGAGTGGGAGGGTTGAGGGGGTGTCACGAAGGCGTAATATCGGAACCGGTGGAGCATGACCGGCTGCAAGACATTTGCATCCTTCTAAATGAAACCAAGTTATCGATGTTGCTTCGAATAAGAACAATTGGTTGATACTATTTAATTTTGTATTATAAGTATTTTTAAATTTTATCCACTTTCTTGAGACTTTTTGTGCTACTTCTCTATAAAATTAAATAGGAGAGTTTTAAAATGGATATCTACGACATAAAGTTCAAGAAAAAAATATTTATTTATTCATATAACGTCAGCAATACAAGACTTCTGGTGGTGTATATAGCCATAGGTGCGGGTGATCACATAACGTCAATTATTATTAACAATCAGCACTTGTATTGTTTCACATTTCACACACTTTTTTTTTCGGAATGTCTCAATTGCTGCTGGCCTTATTGGCCGCTACAGCTTCACCGGTCGCGGGGGCGAGCAGAGTACTCAGCCAGAATTTATAGGTGTTGGGCTGTACGCCCTCTGCCCTAAGGGTGTCTCCTGCGAGACCGAACCTCGGCTTAGGGAGGGGTCGTGATTTGCGATAAGAGGGCTAGTGGCATTGTTTTGTCCGTCGGCTGAACCTTGCCCTTGGGCTCGGTTCGCCGAAGGGCGAAACAGGGGTCCTCGTCGCCGCACTTCACACACTATTTTGTTTGCTACATAGCACCCATGCGAAGCCAAGGCGAGTCGCTGCTATCTATATTAATATTGTAAATGCGAAAGTTTAGATGTTTGGATGGATGTGTGTTCGGATGGATGGATGTTTATTACTCGATCACGCAAAAACAATTCAATAGATATGAATGAAATTTGACACATAGGTAGGTGATTACCTGGAATAGCACATAGACTACGTTTATACCGGAAAAATAAAGTTACACCGCGGTTTCGGCAAAAACTTTTATAACGCAGCGGGCTGCTTTATAAAAGTTTTTGGCGTGCAATCAAAGAGTGACATGGATTATCTACTCGTGTAATCTATCTATTCGGCGAGAAAATGTTTGTCATGATATATTTATATTGATTGATTGGTTGACATCGACAAATATCTAAGCTCTCGTGGGAGACATATCTCTTATGCATATCCTAAGCAGGCAGTTCAACGCGATGAACCGGTCTATCGACTAAGACGAAATAATTCCTTAGTCCTACAATACATTATTTCGTGAGTTTTTAACATTCATAGTTCACGCTAAAAATTTAGTAAAACCTTTTAAAAAAAGTTTCTTCATGCCCGTGTCCTCAAAGAACGTATATATCGAAGAACGTATATAACGTATATATTCGCATGGGCGTACCGAAGTGGGAGCAGGGAGGGGCAGCCCTCCCCCCCCCCCCGGATATGTTTACCTCTCTACAAACCATCTACTCTTGTAAACAAAAATATAATAAGATAAAAATATAGTCTTAAAATGTTACGGCCCTTCCCTGGCCCAGAACCTGGGTACGCCTATGGGCAGAGTTGATAGGTAGCTAGCCTACAGCCAACCGGGCACTTATCCAATCCCGAGCCGCGTTATTTATTTTTTTCATCAAAAAACTGAAAAAACACGACAGTAAAACCTTTTAATTGAAATATAATGATACGAACAGAAAAACTTCAAAAGATGTTCAAAATCACTTACCTTTCACACAGACAAATTCGCAGACGTATGCCAGCTTAAAGCAAACTAACGACCACCAATCCATACTGTCTTAAGTATTAATGGATACTATTCAGCTGAATGGCATCAGTTCAACAGGAATTCACCACACGTATTCGATTCTTGATTTCCTTCTCGAAGATAGACGCATCCGTAGCGAGTTTAGGTACTGGCAATATAAAAAGTAACTGCCGTTATTTGATTTTTAATGGTTTTGTTGGTTGGAATTCTCGCCTTTTGTTATTTTCATAAAACTTTTGTAGAATGTAAATATTTATAAAGGGGTAAGTTATAATAATTACAGCGATCGATTGCTTAACATAAATCTGGACGAGTATTACAATAGTAAAATATTGCACATATTGAATGAAGGACATGATAGTAAATAGTCGTCTGTAACCAATAAAAATATAATAAATAAAGAATATTGCTAGCTACACAACAAGGCTTTACGTAATTAAAGTAGTAAAATTCAAAAAGTATGGTCACCGCGTGGACTACAGCGGCCAGCTATCGAGGGTTTGGTAAATCGCTGTTTGTACCAAAATTCAAGTACCTTTTTTACATATTCAGCATCAGAATCGAGTCCGGTATATACAGTCTTTTACCAGTCAATCCGTACTACTCTAAGCTACAATTAAAAAAACTTTATGCTACATTTAAAAATTTAATAACACCGCCTTATCCTTTCCTGCCGCAATAACGTTAGTGCTTGTCATTGTCGTGTTCCAGTTTGGTAGCCGGTAGACTTATGCGTATGGAATTGCCATCCCACCACACGGATAGCAACGCATCATTAACATCTTTGAGGCCTATAGGCTATGGTTTTTTTTTCCATCAGAAGAAGAACAAATAAAAACTTCATAACAAATACATATATATATATATATATATATATATATATATATATATGTATTTGTTATGAAGTTTTTATTTGTTCTTATTTATTCTATATATATATATATATATATATATATATATATATATATATATATATATATATATATATATATATATATATATATATATATATTTTATATATATATATATATATATTATATTTATATATATATATATATATATATATTTATATTATATTTATATATATATATATATATATATTTTATTCTATATATATATATATATATATATATATATATATATATATATATATATATATATATATATATATATATATATATATATATATATATATATAGGAATCTCGGCTCCAGCGATTTTCATGAAAGTCATAATAATATACACACAATAAAATATATACACAACCAGGTACAGGAAAAAAAATATTTATTCTATAGGAATCGATTTACCAAGGTGTAAAAAACCGAGCGAAGCTCGGTCAACCAGATATTAATATATTATGTACCTACATTATAGTCCTAGCAAACTTACCATGATTCCTATACATTCATACAAACACGCAATTTTCAAACATTTTATGTTGTCAGTATCGGGCTTAAACCTAACAATGTTGAAAGAATAAACCTCCAAATTTGAATTCGGAATATCTTTTCTTTATTTTCTTTTAGGCATTTTGTGTTCGAATATACCAGTCCAAAATCGCAATATGTATGATAAATAAATTGCTATCCAATATCAAATTGAAACGATGCCGCTGAAATGTACAGAGCAATTTTTCCTTTTACTATGGTACATATATGCCTGTAACCAGTTTCAATACCTTATTTTGATTTTCTTATGCCGCAGCAATATTTTCATTTGTCATTTTAATAAAATTTAAAAATATATACGTAATACACCTGGATTGCCCTTATGCATGGGCGTACCGAGAGAGGGGCGGGGAGGGGCAGCTACCCTACCCTGGAATATATTTACCTCTCTACTGTGGTAGATAAAATTATAATAAAAATATAGTCCTAAAATGTTACGGTTGCCCCCCTGGCCCAGAACCTGGGTACGCCTATGCCCTTATGTATTCCGGCTTGGAGGCTAAGGTAGCCGGCGAACATGCGCATGTACAATATATTGACTATGCACCATTATTTTTTTAACTTCCCTCTACGTATGTAGATTAGGAAGTTACTGATTTTACCCCGATTTTCGAAAATCGAATTTTCATCAGATGTTCAGATTTTGGGGTCCTAGGAACCTTTTCCGACTATTTTCATGATGACGTCAGTATGTCTGTATGTGTGTGTGTGTGTGTGTGTGTGTGTGTGTGTGTGTGGATGGGTGTGTGTATGTGTAAACATCTCATAACTTTTGAACGGCTGGACCGATCGCAACGCAGTTGATGGCATTCGATCGGATTCCACTCAACTTAGATTTTCTGAAAATTTGAAGCGATTCTGTCCTGGAGATATTGAGAAATTTTGAAAAAACTCAAAAAAATTGTAGTACAAGTACAAGTGTGTATAAGTAAAAAGTACAAGTGTATTAATAGATAAATATTGTATTAAAATGGAGTGAATGAAAATGAATTAAATCCACCACGCCAAGGTAGCATTTTAACACGTTAAGTTTCATAATAGATGGCGATAGTAGTAATAAAATTCTAATACAACATGTATATTCTATTTTTTTTTTATATTTATTAAATTGTATTTTAATGGTAGATCATATTTAGACATGAATTTAAACTATCACGTCAAAGCTCAAACCTAAAAGTGCGATACGTTTTCAGTAAAACGGTACCACAAAATTGTATAGAAAGTCCCCTAGTGTAGGGGATAATAAATTAACATGCGACCACACGAGAAATAAATACCACCTATTAAATAAAAGAACATAAAGCCGAATTGATAACCTCCTTCTTTTGGGAAATTGGTTGTAACTAGCCTATAACCAACGTATAGAAAAAATGTCTTTAGCGTAATAAGTTTTATATTATAACACTAAATTAAACATTTGAAAACCCCCGACACATTTTTAATCGTTAGACCACCTTTCTGCTGCATATCATCATTTTCACCAGTAGGAGGGATGCACTGTGCCGCGCTCCCGGCTGCATGGGTACCACCATCTCGCTTGTTTCTCCCGTGAAACAACTTTGCTGTGTTTCGGAGACAAGGGTAAGATAGGCAGTGTAATTACTGGCACCGAAACTTAACGCCTTATATTTCAGGAGAGGCAACACACAAATGAGTTACTGGGCTAGTTCAAGGTGAAAGAGTTTATGTTCATTGGCGACGTCGACCACTTACCATCAGGTGGCACGTCTGCCAGTTTGCCTTTCCAGCTAACTTAAAAAAAATTAAGAGCTAAACATAAAAGGAGCTACTGATCATCGAAAAGGGGTCTTAGAGCATCAGGTTAAAGCTACCATAGTTCGTTTCTCAATGAGCTTGAGTTGTTTTATTGCAAATTTCCAATGGCCTCCTTCTAGCTCCACCATGTAAACCTAGAAGTTATTTGCAGAGTGTTTGCAAAAACATAAGAAATAAGTAAGAAGTAAGTAGGCCAGCTATATAAACCCAAGCTCAGATAGCCACCTCCCAGTTCCATCATTATGTGTTAAAAGGCATCCGGTACCTAAGTGTTTTCCAAAACAAACTAAATTATCCCATACTCGATTAGTTCATCAAGTTTAGGTTAGAAATTCTCATTGACTTTTTCCAGCTCTGTCACCAGACATCGCAAACCATCCTACCCCAAAGTCCTTAAAAGAACTAACCAAACGTTCCAATGACCTCCTACCTGCTCCATCATATCCTGGAATACATCGAGCGCCAGAGTATTTTTCAAAACAGAACAAATGAGTCCAAACTATACGTTTGGTTAGTTTAGAAGTTCCCTTAACCAACACAACATGATGATATGATGTTAGTATAAATTATAGCATTATTTGAGAGTGACACTCTTAAGGCTCCGTCTCCAAATGTTCCAAGTTATATATGATGGAAAGTACACATCAAAAGACCAACTAGCCTTAACTTAAATGTCTTATCCCTTTACGAGTGAGTCTCGGTAGCACTTTTCCAGCCAGTAACCTCTTCAGGCCCGACGAGGGTCTCATGAGTCATAAGTAATAATCAAACTTATAAAAACAAAACCTATGAGCCCCAACTTGGTTGTCTCGTCAAAACTCTACAACTGAGAATTCCAGTCAGTCACTCAGTTCCAGTTCGAGAAATGAGATCCGCTGGGTGGTACTATAATATATATATATATATATATATATATATATATATATATATATATATATATATATATAACTTTCACACACGTTTACAACAAAATAATAAGAAAAATGTAATAACTGTGGTAAATGTAAACCATAAAGTGGAACCACTTACAGAAGAACATAAAAATATAGTATGCATCCGCTATACTACAATATAAAGACGCCATAAAGACCTTTCATATAATTATTTTACGGAAAAAACTGAAACAGGCATCACATTCTGACTCGGGGACAAATGAAACAAAGAAAATAAGAAATATTAGACGTGACTGGAATGTCAAGACGCTTTCCATACATGATACGGGATTGTGGCATCTCACGTTGGGTTTATGTAAACCATTGTACTTTTATGGAAATACGCGTTATTATAACGTAGAACGAGACATCGTTACCCTAGGGATTTGTAAGAAGAGTGTTGTTATAGTGATGCTATTACGTTTTATAGTTCATAGTTTTTTATGAAAAAAGACAGGCTACAAAATTCTCAAGTATCTTGCAAGGTGATAAATATTTCGTTAGATAAGACTTTGTTTGATTTTCCGGCGTTCCATACTTTCTTATAACCGTAATAATGATACAATTTACCCAGGTCACCAATCAGGTCAGTCACATCACGGATCTCATATTTATAAGTTAGCTGATAAATTTATTTCAACAACATTAGCTGTTAAAGAAATGAGGCAACTAAATGACGAAACTGCATATTACACGAATTTATCTAACCCCAAAGTAAAAATAAAACGATTTGCTCGACATGGTGTTAGTCAACGACTATAAAACGTTAAACGTATTCATTACTTATCTTAACCCAAAATACAAACATCTATGCTCATGCACAAATACTTTGTGCCTATCGAATATCAAACCATAATCCCATTGGTTTTGTAATCAAGGTCGCTAGCCACTCGACCAAAGGGATGTTCTAGGCGGCTACTAATGTCAAAACAACGAAAATTGTTTAGTTACTTATTTATGTTATATTTGTGCCACAACAACTAGTAATAATTAAAAAAGGCCAGTTAAAAATCTTAGCCTGAGGGTTTTTCCAGAAATAATAACATTCAAAGACATTAAAATTTTTACTGTTATATCGCAGCTTGTGCTGTATTATGTGAGTACCTGGTGTATAACCGATAAATTATTTGCTTATCAATGACTTAAACTTTCTAAGTGCAAAAAATAAAAACAATCTCGTTGTGCATCCATCTCAACTACATAAAATATGTAACTTATTTATGGGCCCAAGTATATAATACACATATACACTTTAACAATAAGCTTACCGAAGTTTTGAGAGATTGATTAGAAATTAAATTTATATTAAAATACAACCGATTTAATACAAATTTTAAATTTATACATATTACAGCAGGCTTAACACGAACATATTTTAATAAATATTCTACTATTTCGTCGAAATTAAATTCCAACCTATATATTAATGTACCCATAGCACTCATGTGCCCAACTTATTAATAAAGTGTTCGCAAACGGCAATGAAATTTTATGCCACTCGGGAATCTGATTAAACGTGGGGTGAAGCAAATTATGCCATTGACACAATTTATTTCCACTGTAATAAAACTATTATATGGATATATGTATTGATACAAGTTGTTTTTCAAATTAATATCAAACAATCGAATACGAGCAAAAACTTCATTCCTTGAAACATAAAACAATTATGGAAATTTTTATCTCGGTACTAAACTTGATGCATAAATATTTCGCTATATTTCAACTAATAAAAACATACCTAAAAATTTAGATTTCATCCCAAACATATAATATTGTAGAATATATTATTATCTGAATAGAACCCAAAATAATAAATACTTTTACAATAATACAACCATAAACACACGCTGCAAGTCGAGCAGTTTTTTTTATAATTTTCATCTTCGCACTTGTTTAAACTGCGTCAAAAATTATTTCACTAAAACTCACTTGTATAGCTAGTTCATTTCTTTATGTCATCTATATGCACCAAACTAGTTTCGTCAATAAATATACATTTTATCATGCGACAATAATTTAGTCATAAACTCACTTTAACTGAGAGTGTCGACGTAGATTTATGTTTTAAGAAAACATTCATGTTGCGAAACTGATTTAATGTAAGTAATAGAAGTGACAATATGAAGAGAACTTGCAATACAAGTGAGCATTTTTGAAATAAATAATCTTCCTGTAACGAAGAATGTACGTATCTCTACTTATTTAAATAATTGCTAAGCCAAACTTACTGGGGAGATTATACGTTTTTTGTAAAAAAGCATATAATCTCCCCAGTATTTTAGATAGTCTTAAATATGTATTGATACGTGAAGTAAAAACTTTATACGCATTTTTAAGAATAATTACGAGAACGGTGGAGAATGAAATTTGACACGGTTAAAGTTCACAATTTAGAACAGTACAGAAAATTGTTATATTTAAATAATACACACTACATTCATGTGACATAATAGAAGATAATAGACACACATCCATACTTTTATAAATAAATAAAATAAAAAATGAAAATAAAAAAGCCTTTTATTTCATGCTGTTTGTACATTTTACAATAAATTAGTGAGTTACATTTTTATTTAATAAATCAAATTTCAAATTTCACTTATTACCTGTCACAATGTTTTTAAAACAATAATTATAACATTGAATTAAATATGACATTTATCTTAACGCTTAATTCTGATCACATTAAAAAATTTACTACACACAATTACTATTTACATATTTTTATTTTTACTTTGGAGAAAAAAAATATGACCAAAGAACATAATATGGCAAACAGTACCAGACATTGCGTTAGTCTAGAAAATGTGCCTATAGAGTATGTGGACCATACTTTTATATATAGCTAAAATCTGTTATCAAACTTAAAAGAGATTTTATTGTTGAGTCTATGGTCTAGGGCAATCGCTAATATAAACTCTTTGAGTATATACCTCAACATATCTATGTATAAATTATATTAAACCAATCCAATGCTCGAAAATGTCAAAGATATCAAGAATTAAATGCTTCTTATTGTTGTAAAATGTTTATTATGTTAGATTTTGTCTAAATACTAAAGATGCAATCGTTACTCTTACTAGATTAGGCGAGTCTTGACTAAAATAAATGACTTGTTTGAAATATCCAATTCATGGACTAAGGTATTTTTTAGTAAATAATTAAATTCTTTTTTTGGAAAATCTGGATCATTTTGTAATAACGCCATCGTTTTATAATCACCTCTAACGTCTACTTCGACAGGAATATGCGAAAATGTGGTACCAAATCCAGGGAGGTCCGACGCTGCAAGACACTATTCTAATAGTCTCTAGTTGTCACATTGTTGACAACTTGAGATTTCACCATTACTTATGTACAGTCCTACTCTACTATACTAGTAATCAAAAATTATCGAAAATAATCATATTTTTTAGTAACATATTTATGATGTAATAATGAACAAGTAATAACGAATGATTCTACACTTTTTATCGTCGGCGTTTGGTGAAACTCTATTTTAACACAATATTTATTAATTATTAACAACAGTGCAATACAACAGTACAAGTGTTATTGTTAATAATGAATTAATTGAAAAAATAATATTATATTTAAATGATAATCTCATATTTTGTGTGATTGGAAACAATTTAGAACACCTGGCCGAGTGCGAGTCGGATTCGCGCACGAAGGGTTCCGTCCAATTATCTATAAAAAAAACGGCAAAAATCACGTTTGTTATATGGATTCCCTCTTAAAAATTTATTATATCCTATTTTATTTTTTGTTGCTATATCGGCAACAGAAACACATCTTCTGTGAAAACTATCTAGCTATCACAGTTCAGGAGATACAGCCTAGTAACAGACAGACAGACGGCAAGCGGAGTCTTAGTATCTAGTAGTCTTTGTGTACGGAACCCTATAAATGTTATATCTTATGTACTCACATTTTAAATCTGAATATACTAAAACGCAAATCCATTATCACTAACCATAAAATAGGTACTGCGCCATGAAATAGGTACTGCAATTCATTATATTGTATAATAGTACCTATTTGATGGCGCAGATACATTAATAATGTAGACGCGGACAAAGATTGATAATCGTCCCGGTGACAAATATTCTAAAATTATATGCTAATCTAGCCTAGACATATTAACAGAGATGTACACTGAAACAAATAACCTGTTCCGTCCAACAAATCAAGCTGAATGTAATCCAGATGCGGACCGAGTTTAATTTTACATTAATTGTAAAAATATATAGTTATTATTATAGCATATAAATATATACATAAATCTTCATGCCAAATAGTTTACGGGGTAAACAGAGATTCCAGTGCCAAATGCCATGATCTTTGCAAATATGTCTTGCTTTATTCATTCACTTCATAGAAATACGCCGGTAGCGATGACCCTTGACACCACCTTCGGACAGATTTGTATAAATTTGCCACCTTTTGCACACCTCAACGTGAAGGGTTAGGTAGTTTCTACTCTCGCTATACCGAAATCAAACAATTTTCTGAAGTAAAATATCTATTTTGTTTATATTGAACTTTTGGAATAAAATTAATACATGTATGTCAAGAAAAAACACTGGGTTTAACATATGTGATATTTTTAAGATATTTATTTTCTTTAGTGTAAAAGAAATCTAACTGAAAAAATTCCAGCCTATCCGAATATTTGTATATACGGGTCTGACAAGTTTACGACCACAAAACCGAAATTTCTATGAGAGAAATTGGTAATAATAATAATATACCAAACTATGTGTATAATAATAACAAATATAACATTAAATGAATAAAAAACAGTATAGTCCAGTCTGGATATAAGCCTAATTTGTTAATAGACTGGGAACGTCATGTCATGGGACTTAACACTGTTTTTCATCGTACATACGTTAATTCCATCTTTGGCTACTCCTTTAAATTAAAAGCATAATATGATTACTCGTAAACGTGTATAGTCTACATAGCTGTCATAATTTTTCTTTGAACTTTGTTACATATACTACTAGTGTGAATTTTTTGGACGTCCAAAACCAACCATAACATTGACAGAGGGAGACACTATAATATATCAAAAATTAGCATCGATTTAAAGGAAAACTCCTTAAGGGGATTCACAAACGGATCTCTGAATCAAAAAATTTTTTTCACAAACCCGATTTTTTTTAAAGAATGATACCCCATACCATGGGGTACGCAGTACCCTAAACATTTTTTTTTAAATATTTTATTTTACAACTTTGTCGGTATGACTAATATGTACATTCATGTCAAATTACGTCTTCTAGTACTAAGTATTTGAGCTAAGTTACGAACAGACGGAAGGACGGAAAAACTGGCGATTCTACAATTGTCCATACTTGTCACATCCATCGTG
Organism: Apodemia mormo; assembly: GCA_036924255.1. Lineage (NCBI taxonomy): Eukaryota > Metazoa > Arthropoda > Insecta > Lepidoptera > Riodinidae > Apodemia > Apodemia mormo. The sequence continues at coordinate 17,558,857 of JAUPFN010000003.1, read as the reverse complement.
ATTACTAAGTGGTAGAGATCCGCAACGTCTCACCCGGGTATATGGACGCTACAATAGCATCAATGTTTGTCATTCTTGTGTTCCGATTTAGGGGGAGGGACTTATCTATGTGGTATTTCCATCCTGCCACACGAATAACAACGGACCATTAACATCTTTGTTGCCTGTAGGCGATAGTTTATCTTTGCTCAGAAGGGCAATCTGCTTGTTTGCTATCTAATGATATAAAAAAACTCTATAAAAGTTCTTCGTAGAAATCCACATAACAATATATTTACCATCGACCAATATCTCTTTTCTATCGTGCACGAGAAACATACATAGCACATATGCATATTTTAAGTTTTGTTTTCGAATTGACTAACTACAGTTGACCTTTCGGTCTTTACTGTGACACCGGACTGATGGCGTGAACAGAGTGGTCAGTCACCGTTTAACCGTTTTAAGTTTAAATTTGGGCAAATAACGCTAACGATAAGGACTGTCTCCTGCAAGACCGAACCTCCGTTTAGTGCTGCGTTCGCACGGATTAAACTGGGTTCGCTTTTCAAGGCAATTTCTTAGGTTATTAGTGTAGATTACATTTACACCCAGAAATAGAGACATATAGTACTTAAAGATGAAATAAATTCACTCCAGGGGGTTCTTTTAAGTTTTGGCTACTTATTCGGCCCAATAAAACATCACAACATAGCAGTTTCAATTTTTTCACAATATAATATAACTACAAGCGTTTGACATTTACAAGCATTTCCTCATATGAGCAGCTACATGTTTTTTCACCCAACCCCATGTCTATTAATATTTGTGTGGTCAATGAGCGTTTGGACTAAATATCTTAAGGTAGTAGACTTTTATTCAAATTGAAAGGGGAATTTATTATTGTGCTCACGCTACTCTCTCTGTACTCAAACGCAATTATTAACAAATATAGACAAACGTTACCCAAGGCAACATTAAAACTACGTATAATATAATTAGAGCTCAAAGTAAACGGTAATATAATTTTATAGCTGGCTTTCAATGTAGCCGGTTTTTGAACACAAAATGTTATGAAAGTAGACGCTTTATAGTTTTACCAAGTTTTTTACCATTTATTATTTTTTTAATATTTTTAAAGGGCAATGGGCCCACCTCTCGTTCCCACCACTGTAACTTCTGTAAACCAGAATCAACAGCGGCAACCTTCCTGATAACCACTGAGTTGCGAGCTCAGGGTGCCCTGGGGAAAAGCTAAGCTGTCTAGCTGTCTTGGTTTTTTTATATACCATAAGATAGCAAACAAGCAGATGGGTCTCTTGATGGAAAGAGTCAACCATCGCCTATAGACAACAAAGGTGTTAATGGTGCGTTACTATCTTGTGGCGAAACTAATGCCACATGCATAAGTTTACCGGCTACCTTACCCTCCAAACCGGAACACGACAGTGACAAGCGCTGACACTATTGCGGCAGGAATAGGTAAGGCGGTGGTACCAGACCCGGGCGAGACAATGCAGAACTCTACCTCCAGTAGCCACGATGGTAGTGACTTGCATAGCCAATCGGTCGCCTGTTACGACATGCCTGACAGAACGTCATTTTTTTTCTCTTCTTTTTTTTCTTTTTATATTCTTCAAAGGAGCCCGGTACCAACACGGGGAGCTCGGAACCAACACGGGGATCCCACAACGAAATTAATCAGAAGTATATAGGAGGAACAGGAAAATATAGACCTTTTTTATTTTATTGATTTTTACCTCGATTTGGTTCGGTCTCCTTTGAAGAATAGACCTAGAGACACTATGAGTATCCCTAGTATGAGTACGATAACAAAAAAGGATCTGCTGATGTAAGTAGACAACCACCGCCTATAAACACCAAAGATGTTAATGGTGGATTGCTATACTTGTGACGGGGTCTTAACGTCAAATGCATAAGTTTACCGGCTTACTGTCCAAATCGGAACACGACAAAGACAAGCACTGACGCTATTGCGGGAGAAATAGGTAAGGCAGTGGTACCATACCCAGCCGCGACAAGGCAGTATCCTACCACCTAGTAGCCAAGATTTTAATAACTCACATAGCTGAACGTTCGCCTCTTACGAACTGTCTGGCAGAATGACAAAAGCTCTAAACCACCTAGGTATAGTCTTAATGTGGTAACTAACCGTAGAATTAACGCGATATTCGCGTATATAACGTGTTTTATACATTTAAAATTATTCATAGATCATTTATGGTATACAAAGATGTGACATATAAAGAGGTATACAAAGCGGGATTTAGGTTATCGAATCGCCATAGCAAAATTGTAGTTGTAAAGTAATAAGACACAGTTATCGTCCATTACGTACATCCGTTCATCTAAACTCTAGAAATAGTAAAACAGTCGTTAATGTCAACTAATACCACTTAGAAGCAATTCTAAGAAATGTTTTCGAGTAAATTCAATAACAACATAAAATGTAAGTGAAAGAGATTGTATTGCCGCTGACCCGAGTGGCAAAACAAAAGAACCAAAGCTATCTAGACGGACTTATATAATCTAGACTAGGAAGCTGATTAACGTCAGTCGGGGTGTGGAGTAACTACAGGGGTGGGGCACAAACAACACGATTTATTGTTAATGGCCTATAGCCAGACGCTAAATGCGATGAATTTCTTACGAAAATAGACTCAACTTTGTTGTTTGTTCATTAAGATATCATTTAACGTTCAAAATACATTGAATAATAATCTTAAGCGCGCATGAATAAATAAACATTTTTGAGTTATAGTTATTTATTTTTCAACCGACTTCCGAAAAATAGGAGGTTATCAATTCAGTTAAATGTTTTTTATGGTTCTTGAATCAGAACTAGTGATAGGACTCGAACCGTGTTTCACTCCAATCACTTGATTGGCTTTTATTCTACTCGCATTCGAGTAAAATATACAAATAAGTCGGATTCTCAACTCGACTCGGGTTTATTTGGACTACTCGAATAACCTATACCGACTTGAGTGAGAAATTCATGTTTTGACAGATTTGACCGATATATATTCCATTAGAAATTCAACACAAATCTGTGCAGGACGACGACTAATATGGTAAAACATTTTATTTTATTATTTTATAATACCTGGCTATGTTGTTAAAGTAATGCGAAAGCCTAAAAAGAATGTTAAAATTAGGTCCCCACTACAGACTGTAATTTTAAATTTATGTAATTATATAATAGCGAATATAAGCCACAGAAGAAGATAGCAAAAATTAAAGATTTGATTTTATTAATTTATAAATATTTTACTTATTTTTGTACTTTATTTACCTACCTACTATAAAAAACCACATTTTTACTCTGACAAATCGAATCATATCCTTCACTCGAGTGAAGGAAAAGACACTCGAGTCGCACTCAAGTGACTCGGTTTTGATTGGTGAGTGACTCGAGTGAAAAAAAGGCTCTCGCGTCCTATCACTACTCAGAACTCTATCATTTATGAAGCGATTTTGGAAATTGTTTTTTTTTTTTGAGAGGGTATATTCCCCGTGTTGTTCCATTTTCATTTTCTGAAGATCTGATGCAGGGTTCGAGTTAATAAATATTTTATTTGTGGCGCAATAAAACATTTTTATACTTATATTTCGGTTTGCATCGCAATTCAACAAGTGGGAAAGAATTTTTGCGAATATCACGGAAAGCTTGCATTTTTAACCGACTGTTCTAAGGAGGTTTATGTTTTTGGAATGTATGTGTCTATATACTTTTGGCATGCTTGTAGCGTAAACGGCTTTATAAATTTATATTAGTCACTTAATTCATCTTAGTTGTAAGAGTGATATAGGTTTTATAGTTTTAACCCGACTGCGCTAGATGAAGGATTATGTTTTTTCGATCGGGTCGAAGTCGGGTTTGTGCTTTTATAATATATATATTTACATATTTTATGGTAGACGTTGTCCTACTTCTTTTTCTGAATGTTGACAGCAGCACTATCTTAGAAGTTCAACCCTGTATAGCGAGGAACCTTTGAGTATATAAACCTCAAAGAACTGTCATTATGCTTACATAAGAACAAGAGGTATCAAAGTTGATTAGTTGATGCGTGTAAACGAGAAACCGCTTTTAAATAAAACAAAGTAAAAGAGTACAAATGATTTTAAGAATATATAAATACAACTTAAGATTGAGTTTTATCAAGTTCCGACAATATTTACTGTTGAAAGTACAGATATATAATTAAAATAAATATAAATAAATGTAAAAATGATTTATTTTACACTATTTAATCACGCCGATTTCCTTACAAGTGAATAGAGCGTATCTACCAAGTCACTACTTTTTACCGCAATTCAATGAAACTGCTGATAGGGGTGATAATTCCCACCGTCATATTTGACAACCTTTCCATCTAACGCTTATTATTGGTAATAACGGGGACCATTTACCGAGTGTTTAAGATAGAACTAGTCTAACAATTTGTCTGAGAAACAGCCCAACTTTATTTTAGATAGAAACAGTCTAACAATTATTGTCTAAGACACAGTCAAACATTTTTTAGATAGAAACAGTTCGACATTATTTTAAATAGAAACAGTCTAACGGTTTTTGTCTGAGAAACAGTCCAACATTATTTTAAATAGAAATAGGGCAACTTTATTTTAAATAGAAACAGTCTTATATTATTTTAGATAAAAACAGTCCAAAATTTTTGTATGAGAACAATCGAAGATCATTTTAGATAGAATCGGTCCAAGATTTTTTGTCTGAGAACAGTCAAACAATATTTTATTCAGAAACTGTCCAACATTTTTGTCTGGGAAACAGTCTGAGATAATTTTAAATAGAAACAGTCCAACATTATTTTAGAAAGCAATAGTCCAACATTTTTGTCTGAGAAATAACCTAACATTATTTTAAATAGAAACAGTCAACACTATTAGCCTGAGAAACAGCCCAACAGTTTTTGCTTGAGAAAAAGTCCAACAATTTTTTTGGATTTTAACCGCACCCTTATATCTACTACTGGCATGACCCACCACACCAGACAAGTAAATTCAGCAAATAACAAAAATCCAGTCCGATTTTCAAGTGCATTGTTTGTTTGGCAGCTTAATACGATCACTAGCTGACCGACTGATCTTCGCTCTGTTGATATTTTTTCTTGTAAAAAGATTGAAAAAAGATTATCACAGAGATGACACTTACGTAGATCAATTTTTATTGTAAAAGACCATCTAAATAAAAAATTTCGACCAAACCGTTGAGCCGTTTCCAAGAAACCAATCACATACGAATATACAAGAATTGCTCGTTTAAAGTAAAGGATATATCTGTTATTTTGTGGATAATTAAGTTTATAGGTAAATAAAAAAATATCAAATAACTTAGAAACAAAAAATGACTGTCAAAACATGTCAGCACATAAATAAGTCATGTGACCGACTTATTTTTTAAATTACTTATTAACTTTTTACATTTCTTCCTATATCTATAACTTCTAATTACGAACTGACGAGTATAACCATTAGATTAAAAGGAATGATGTTACTTTTATCATATCTTGAGTATTGATTGATTATTATTAAATTATGTCTCGTTATTTTATATCATCTATCTGATAAACAAGCAGATAGCTCTCCTGGTATAAAGAAACAATCGTCACCTATAAGCGATCACCATCGTCTATAGGCACTGTAACAGACTTCATCTATCCCTTAAGAGGTTTAGTGTAATAAAAGATAATAATAAGAATCTATACTATTTTTTCTTTTAATTAAAATATGTCAGCGTTAGGTTTAATAAATAATATAAATGGAATTAAAGACGAAAATAAATAAAAAAAACTAATTCTCAATAATATATAAGACCTAACATATAAACATATAAAACCTTAAAAAGAGAATGACAGGAAAGAAAATTTGAGGATTTGAAAAAATAAGGGAAAATAAATTTGAAAAATTTAAAGAGAGAAAATGGAAAAGAAAAACGGAGGTTATAAATAGACCTGAAGATGAGAAAAAAGGGATTTTTGCTTCTCGGATGAGGAAAGGGATTTTGTTTCGCGAGTGAGAAAATGAATGTTGAAATTTTCATTTTAGAGATTAAGAAGAAGAAAGTTCTAGTTTTGACGTTAGAAGAAATATTCTTTGCTTGATACAAAATTTATTAAAACAAGGATTAAGCTGAGAATATCTCAGTGATATTCCGGAGTGTAAATAATAATGGAAATATTCTTAATGTGAAAAAAGGGATTGGTAAAAATTGTATTGATCAAAACCGTGAGTATGTAGAATAGAGATTTATTCAGGGATTACGTATGTACATATGCAACTTCGTATTTGATTTGGTAGTCGTTGGGTTTATTTAAATCTAGCAGTATTGGTAGAATGTAGTTTTATTAGAAGGTAAATCTTTTGAATGCTGTCTATACAACTTTAATAAACATATTACCGATAAATATGTGATTAGGTTTACAAGAATGAAATTGTGCAAAATGTTGTGTAAAGGTGGATCGATCCTTGACTGAGTGAAGAATGTTTGTTGTATGAAGAAAGGAAATTATTTATTTTAAGGAATAGCTGTTGAAAAGATATTTAATAACATGGGAGAAACGTGGACTTGTTTGCTTTATAGAAATTGTGTGATATTATTATTAGGGAAGTCTATTTTGATTTTAGGAAAATAAAACCTTAATTTCTGTTGTTATTTAAATGTTCTTTTCTTTCCATGAAAATGTGAGCAATGGTTGTGGAGCTATTGCTGCCTCACAGTCTTGCAGCAGGGTTGCTCATCAGGACGCAGGATAAGTCGGAATTCTAAACAACACAGGTGATGTAGTTTTCCAATTTAAATTAAATTAGTGTGTGTGATAAATAAATCATTTTGATTTTATTTCAGCAGAGTCGTACAAGTGACTAAGATTATTATGTTTGTATAACTATACTAGACTAAGTAATGGCTTTACTTTATCAAATTTCAGTGCTTGACGGATAACAGTTTATTAATTAATTAGGAAATGGATTTATGGACTTAATTATATGTATATAGATTTTCATCATCGGTATTTAAAGGAAACCCATTGCCTTTAGACACTTATTATTGCATCTATACCTTACAATTGGCTAATATTGCTATGTTTGTTTATTTTTCACAGGAATAAGTAATGGCTTTGCATTATCCAATGCCAAAAGCATGTTGGCTAAATAGCTTATTAACTAACAAGGAATAGATTTATGTGCTTTAATTGTTTATACTATACTTTTACCATATGCATTTGAACTATCATTATTGCATCTTTACCTTACAAATGGCCGATATTGCTATGTTTGTTTATTTTTCATAGGAGTAAGATATGGCTGCATTACTAAATTCAAAAGCATGTTGGCTAAATAGCTTATTAATTAGGAATAGATTTAAGTGCTTTAACTACTTTATACTATACTTTTCATCATCGTCATTTGAAGGGATTCCATTGTTATTAGATACTAATACTACTGCACCTGAATTAATATTATCAACTAGTTTCAACGTACAACCCGCAACATTATAGAAGCGAATCCCGCTGGATCACTAGATTTTCCCGGGATAATAAATAGCCTATGTGCTAATCCAAGTCATCAATTATCTGTGTGTAAAATTTCATTCAAATCCGTTTCGTAGTTTTGCGTGCGTTTTTATCTTTTAAAATCTACTAACTGGTGATAGCTACCACATATCTTTATAGATGAGAACCGGCTAAGGAAGTTCTTAGAATAATTTCCATAGTACAGTTGATCCTGCTTGTTATTTAAACTTTAGGGATCGAGAGCTGATTCCTTTGGAGTCTTCGAGGCCGCGTGGGGGCGACTTCTTAGCTGTCGTCGGAGCTGAATGCTGAATTACTGTAGGTTTGTTGCAGAGTTGGAGGTATGGCAAATACGATTTTAATTTCTGCATTGTTATAATTTTGGGCAGTTATAATCTTTTTTATGAAGGAACAATTAGGTGATAGGGTAGGGCGTGTAGATATTAGGTGGAAGAACTGATGCTTTAATATATTGAGGAATTTAAGGAATACTTTGTTTATTATTGACTTTCAATTAAAACTAGATGATTCAAGCTTAGGAAATATTTATTATAGAAACTTTCTCTAGTTAAAATGATTACTTGAATTAATGCTTCAAATTGGATTAGGAGGAAATAGGATCTTTTAAGAATTGAAGGCAGAAGGTCTATTACTGTAGGAATAATATATTACAACCAATAAGTGGGGGCATAAATCTACACAAAATTCACACGAAAATCTACCTTAATATGAATTATTAAAATTATGAAATGTTAATACGAATTACTATATCCTATTATAAAACTAAATATTAACTAATACTTAAATTGATTGCATAGGCCAGTCTCCTAAAATAAAATCTTCATAAAACATTATTTTATTTACAATCAAGTTTAAAACCGAGTACAAATATTAAACGAGATAATCACAAACTAATACAAATTACTCTCTTCGTGTCTAACAAAGGAATAATTAATATAAACTGAATTGTTGAATTAAATTTGGAGCGAAAATCTTAAATGACTTTAATAAAGCTTCAGGGAGTTAGAGTGCAAGAGAGGAATGAATGAACTTTATTCCAAACGTATTATGTTTATTTAACCATATTTTGTATAAATTATTTATTTAATTTAATTATTTATTTATTTATTTTATTCTTATTTTATATTATTTATATAGGGATTTAGGAGAATAGGAATTATAATATTAAACTTCTTCATCAAATTAATTCTTATGGATAATTGAAATATTATTGTTTATAGTGACAGTGCATAACAGATCTTTTAGTAAGATAGGAAGTTTACTAAATAAATCTGAAATTAAGGTTAATTACTAATTTTGGACTAGATATTTTTACCTTTTACCTTGGTAAATAGATCATGTCATCTTCATCTCACGGGAATATCGACTTTACGAAGGCAACAAGTTGTGCTGGGTGTATCTATATAAAGACATACATGTAATGTTGTCATTATGGTCATCTTCTCTTCACCAGTGCAGACACACGGTTAATATGCCCCTCTGTCGTGAGCAAGGTGTTTGGGGCGATAACCCAGATAAACACCCAACTATACCGCCAAGCAAAGTTGATCCATTTTCATATCTAATCATCTCAGACATGAACTATTTTACAGAACTAGAGTTATTTGTCTAAATTGTTTATCTGTATATATTCATATATTAACCTGGATTCCATGATTGAATCTATACATCATAAGGATTGTACAAATGAACTTTACATATGATTATTCGGGAGGCTAGATGTTTCATAATACTGTTCACTTAAAGCAACAATAGATCTAATAAGCGTTGATTTTCTAAAAGTTCAGACCTTATTAAATTCCGAAATTTGATTAAAGAGAAACTGAAATAAGTGTAATAGAACTCTAATAGTCAGGAGAAGATATAAATAACTTAGTTTCATTGGAAAACGAGTATAAGACGAATTGTTTGGATTCTAAGATGTATTGAGTATTCAATCACAATATTAAAGAGTTCAAAGATCTTACTAAGTTTCATCTATAACTTCAAATTCGATTAATAAGTAATATTTCATTGCTTGTGGTGACTATAAATTATTAGGGTTATAGGAGGAAATTTGACTATAATAACTTTAGAACAAAGGTTAATTTCTAGTTCAGTAATAATTTATTTTAATTATTTGGCTTTTTGATTGGACCATACCTTCGTCACAAGGTAGTGTCGGCTTTGCGAAGGCATCAGGGTTGTATGCATGTCGCATGCATTGTGTATATCTATATAAAGACACACATGTAATGTTGTCGTTATGGTTATCTCCTCGTTGCCAGTGCGTGGTATTCGGATAAGGCCTACCGCAAACAGTGTATTCAGAGGGTTAACCCAGATAAACACCAACTATCTATCGCCTAGCAAAGTTGAACTATTTACATAATTAATCAAATCGTCAACCAGGTATGAGCTACATCACAGAGCTGGATATATTAAATTGCTTGTTTTAATGTATTTTTATACATTAACCTGAGTTCATTTGACTTTCGTCATAAGGATTATCTTAATTGATTTTACTTATGAAATTTTTATGATTTGGATTATTTGAAGTTCATTGCGAGCAATGATTACTTTTTATATATGTTTATTTATCGCGTACCGACTATTAATGTTTCGGTATTGTGATTGAAGACAACATATTATCTGTCTTAGTTTGTCAAGTAATTGTTAAAACAAACTTGCACAAACTTTAATTGTAAACTTGAGAATTATATTTATTATTTGGCTTTTGACTGCGCTCAATACAAATGATGCACCTTAGTCATGCCAATATTTATTATTACTGGCTGTTACTAAAATAACAACAGTATATACTTTATCAACATTTATGTACTCCAAGTCAATGCTATCGCAAACTTGAGTACTTTATATATTATTTTAATCATTTTACTTTGATCAAGTCAATGCTTAATCGTATACTTGAGAATTATATTTATTGTTTGGCCTTTTGACTGTGCTCAATACAAATGATGCACCTTTGTCATGCCAATATTTATTTATTATTTTGTTACTGTTTGTTACTAAAATAACAACAGTATATATATTTTTATCAACATTTATTTACTTCAAGTCAATGCTTAATTGTATACTTGAGAAACATATTTATTATTTGGCCTTTTGACTGTGCTCAATACAAATGATGCACCTTTGTCATGCCAATATTTATTTATTATTTTGTTACTGTTTGTTACTAAAGTAGCAACGGTATATATTTTTATCAACTTTATTTACTTCAAGTCAATGCTTAATTGTATACTTGAGAAACATATTTATTATTTGGCCTTTTGACTGCAAATGATGCACCTTTGTCATGCCAGTATTACTTATTATTTTGTTACTGTTTGTTACTAAAGTAGCAACGGTATATATTTTTATCAACATTACTTACTTCAAGTCCATGCTTAACTGTATACTTGAGAAACATATTTATTATTTGGCCTTTTGACTGTGCTCAATACAAATGATGCACCTTTGTCATGCCAGTATTACTTATTATTTTGTTACTGTTTGTTACTAAAGTAGCAACGGTATATATTTTTATCAACATTTATTTACTTCAAGTCAATGCTTAATTGTATACTTGAGAAACATATTTATTATTTGGCCTTTTGACTGTGCTCAATACAAATGATGCACCTTTGTCATGCCAATATTTATTTATTATTTTGTTACTGTTTGTTACTAAAGTAGCAACGGTATATATTTTTATCAACATTACTTACTTCAAGTCCATGCTTAACTGTATACTTGAGAAACATATTTATTATTTGGCCTTTTGACTGTGTTCAATACAAACGATGCACCTTTGTCATGCCAATATTTATTTATTATTTTGTTACTGTTTGTTACTAAAATAACAACAGTATATATATTTTTATCAACATTTATTTACTTCAAGTCAATGCTTAATTGTATACTTGAGAAACATATTTATTATTTGGCCTTTTGACTGTGCTCAATACAAATGATGCACCTTTGTCATGCCAATATTTATTTATTATTTTGTTACTGTTTGTTACTAAAGTAGCAACGGTATATATTTTTATCAACTTTATTTACTTCAAGTCAATGCTTAATTGTATACTTGAGAAACATATTTATTATTTGGCCTTTTGACTGTGCTCAATACAAATGATGCACCTTTGTCATGCCAGTATTACTTATTATTTTGTTACTGTTTGTTACTAAAGTAGCAACGGTATATATTTTTATCAACATTACTTACTTCAAGTCCATGCTTAACTGTATACTTGAGAAACATATTTATTATTTGGCCTTTTGACTGTGCTCAATACAAATGATGCACCTTTGTCATGCCAGTATTACTTATTATTTTGTTACTGTTTGTTACTAAAGTAGCAACGGTATATATTTTTATCAACATTTATTTACTTCAAGTCAATGCTTAATTGTATACTTGAGAAACATATTTATTATTTGGCCTTTTGACTGTGCTCAATACAAATGATGCACCTTTGTCATGCCAATATTTATTTATTATTTTGTTACTGTTTGTTACTAAAGTAGCAACGGTATATATTTTTATCAACATTACTTACTTCAAGTCCATGCTTAACTGTATACTTGAGAAACATATTTATTATTTGGCCTTTTGACTGTGTTCAATACAAACGATGCACCTTTGTCATGCCAATATTTATTTATTATTTTGTTACTGTTTGTTACTAAGTAGCAACGGTATATATTTTTATCAACATTTACTTACTTCAAGTCCATGCTTAACTGTATACTTGAGAAACATATTTATTATTTGGCCTTTTGGCTGTGCTCAATATTAATGACGCACCTTGGTCATGCCTATACTCATCAACTTCCAAACAATGTATTCACATGTTTGGACATTAAACTATATGGCTATCACTTTGTGACCCCACAATAGTAAAGCCTATCTGCCAATAACTTGGTTCTTCATAATATATTGATTTTCTCTTTGAGATTAAGGACTTTAGTTCCTTTTAGTTTCAATATACTTCTGGGGGATACGCTAGGAAGGCCTTCAGCCGGCTTGGTATCCACACATGTGAGGCGTGGCGGCGCCTCTTACATATCCCACAATAATAAAATTGCGGCACTAAAGTGCTTTACAACTCCCAACCTAAATATTACAATAATTTTATCCATATATTCCATACTGCCGTACTTCTTTCCTTTAGATGAAGACAATGTAATTATTAATATCATCATATTGCTTTCTTAAGCTATATATTTTATTATGTATTTTATGTATATATTTAATATATTATTCCCTTCCTTAAAGTCAAATATCTTTATTATGTACTTATGTATCTATGTAATGTATTACTCCTTTTCTTAATTCAAATATCTTTATTATGTATTTATGTATTTATGTAATATATTACTCCCTCCCTTAAGCCAAATATATTCAATTTATTAAATTTTAGTCCTTTAAATCAATCTATAGTATACATTTCCTGATAAAGTATGGTTGTTTATAAGAGATGAAGTGTACCTTTGAAAAGAATGATTGGGTAAACTATATAACACAAAATGAGTCCTCAATTTAACACTAGATGAATCATTTGGCCAGATAATATGATTATAACTCTGTTGACTCCTTTATAAACGAAATATAACAGACAATTTTGTTATATTTAAAATGTGCGTTTAGAGGGTCTTCGGGAGAGTTTGTTACAGCACCAAATATGTTAATGGTGTATTGCGTTGTAATAATGCCACACGCATAAGCATACCGGCTACCTCACTCTCCAAACTGGAAGACGACAATGGGCTCTCCGCTCGCCACCGCGACCGGTGAAGCTGTAGGCAAGCAGTGTTTTTTTTATATATCATAAGATAGCAAACAAGCAGACGGGTTTCCTGATGGAAAGAGTCTGTCGCCTATAGACACCAAATGTGTTAATAGTGCGTTGCTATCTTGTGGCGAGGTCTAATGCCACCTGCATAAGTCTACCGGCTATCTTACCCTCCAAACCGGAACACGACAGCGACAAGCACTGACGCTATTGCGGCAGGAATAGATAAGGCGGTGGTACCAGATCCGGGCGAGACAATGCAGAACTCTACCACCTAGTAGCCAGAGCCAGCCAGTGACTTGCATAGCCAATCAGTCGCCTTTTACGACATGCCTGGCAGAACGGCAGTTGGTCTATTCTTCAAAGGAGCCCGGAACCAACACAGGGAAAAAGTGATTCAGACTCCGAAAAAAAACATGACCGTGACGAACGCTAATGTTATTGCGACAGGTATAGGTAAGGCGGTGGTACGAAACCCGGGCGAGACGATTCAGAAGTCTACCACTTAGAAGCCGATAAGACCAATATAGCTAATTGTTCGCGTCTTACAAACTCCTTGGCAGAACGGCAGATGGTCTATTTCCGTGAGACCGGGACCAACTCGGGGGATCCTAGTCCAAGAATCCGTTACGTCGATGTCCGTCACGACACCATCGCATCCGGTTTAAAAAAAGGGCTCCTGTTCGCCCCTTGTTGTGCAAGATATCATGAGAATTATTTCTAATATTAGTCATAATTATTCACTGACCTAAAATTGAATCTCACAGAAGACAGACCAACACGGGCGTTAGAAGCCCAAATTACCATTTTATCACATACTTAGCACTTTGTTGAAAGTAGAAATTATGAACAATTCAAAAAACATAATTGGACAACACGAGTAAGTATTTGCGCACTCGACCTCTCAACGCCTTTATTCGAGACACGTGTAGATACTATGCACAACTTTATAATTATCTGATTTGGTCGCTATACATATTTATAAGAAACCTTTTTTGTAGCTTTAAACAAGATTCTTGGTATTTTTAACAACATGTGTTTATTTAATAGGTTTAAAGAACGTTTATTTCTCATAAGAATTACATTCACTTGGTTTTAAAAATTTTAACATACATTGACAAAAAACATATATTTATTTCTCTTCGGACAAAACGTACAAAATCATTACAAATTAACATTTAGTAAAATGTTAGTTTCAATTTTAATTTTTTGTATATTCCATAATGTTACAAGGGCAATATAATAAGGCTTAAAACTATTGGAGCATTATGGACCCTGCATTATATGCATGTATATATATATATATATATATATATATATATATATATATATATATATATATATATATATATATATATATATATATATATATATAAATTCTATGTATATAAAAGGCAAAAGTGACTGATGTATCAACCAACAGGCCAACCCTTAGGGCTAAAAACTTGAAATTTCGCAAACGTATTTCTCTTATAATGTAGGCATACGAGATACGGCAAGGGGTGAATTTCAGCGATAATCGCGTAAAGTAAGCAATCTTGTATTTTTTCAGGCTTACACTGGACGCAATTTAGTCAATCCGCAATAATTCAATTTGGTTAAAAAGATTTCCGAATTCAGTAACAAATTGGTTTTGATTTTCGTTAATATATATTCTCTAGAAATGTGGCTGCTGGCTATGTAGATAGAAATAAATGCTGCTAATTTGAAACTCGTTATTATTATGCAGAAAAACAGTTGTGGAGATTGCACGCAGCTTGAGGTGTGTGCTATTTCCAAACTGAAAAAAAGCATCATCAGAAAGATAATGAAACTATTTTTATGTAATACATTTCAATGTATTTGTTAATTAATTAGCATTACGCTCATATCCCTGAATGACAGGCATAGGTGAAACTAGTTCACGTCAATGATGTAACAGGTGGCCAATCGACCGACAGGTGCTCGGGTCTTATTGTAAAGCCACTTATAGAATCTTATTTGGGATCTAAACTATCCAGGAACTTACTCATAATCGGTTCAGCTGTATAGGAGGAGAACAATGACAGAGACATGTACAAAAGAATTATAGTCAAGACTGATAAACTAAGCAGGCGGGTTGCCTTGGACGAATCTGATTGTAGTGCTGACACAAACACGCACATAAAGACATCAGAGTCGGTCCAACGTATTTCATGGATAAACACACGCACAAATCATAATCATTTATTAATTTCAAATATATATATTTTTTTTATATCATAAGATAGCAAACAAGCAGATGGGTCTCCTGATGGAAAAAGTCAACCATCGCCTATAGACACCAAAGATGTTAATGGTGCGTTGCTATCTTGTGGCGAGGTCTAATGCCACATGCATAAGTTTACCGGCTACCTTACCTTCCAAACCGGAACACGACAGCAACAAGCATTGACGCTATTACGGCAGGAATAGGTAAGGTGGTGGTACCAGATCTGGGCGAAACAATGCAGAACTCTACCACCTAGTAGCCACGATGGTAGTGACTCGATAGCCAATCGGTCGCCTTTTACGACTTGCCTGGCAGAACGGCAGTTGGCCTATTCTTCAAAGGAGGCCGGGACCAACACGGCGAAAATACAAAAATATCATGTACATACAAAAATCATATAACCAAATAAATATAAAAGTTGAAACAAAGCATTGTTGAGTTGCAAGATTTACAATTCCAGGTTATAAACTACATTTTGTTGGAAATAAACTAGAGAATATAAATACGTGTCGATAAAGTACAATATGCATTTTCTTCAATTCGCCTGTCCAACTATTTCCTAGAATTTCAACAGCCGTAAAACACTCGTTAGAGGACTTCACTATATTTTAGACAGCGCCAGTTGTTTTCAAAACGGAACTTTGTGAAAATATTGTTGGATATTAAGCTGTTCACAACACTCAATTATAAAGCTATTTTATATTTAATGCAACCCGCAATCCGCTGTTTGATTAGATTTTTTCCTATTTAACATTCCTTTGTCATGCATGCACGAGATAAAATAAATATGTACTTAAATTTAACTAAACTTAAAATTATTTAAGTACTAAATCTGGAAATGGTGTTAAAATTAAGATAACTGTATTATATAAGTAGAAAAAGAGGTGTTATATTTCAAGCAGTAAGTATGGTGTAACAAACACATACACATAAAAAGTTATGGGCTGATAGCTCCGTGTTTAAGGTAAACGCTCTGTTGTCTGAAGAAACAAATAATTATCGTCAAGTAAAATATGGCAATGAGGATAACCATCTACTCTACTATTCTTCCTCCGTGTTACTGTCGTGCTCTGGTTTGTAGAATAAAATACCCAATCGCTACTATACGAATAGTAAAACACTATTAACGTATTTGGTGTCTATAGGTTATGACATTCTGTCAAGAAGACTACCAATTTTGCTAATCCATGATATAAAAAAACGTTGTTAAGCATAAATACAGCTTACATAGCAAACATAGCTAAAATAAGTATATAAATTAACTATACATGTAATATTTCAAGCAGATTGGTTGCAACAAACTTGCTTTCCAATATGACCCCCAACGTTTTCCAAGCATATCAAAACAAGTTACATCGTTCTAATAGTTATCCTATAATCTACTTTAAGAACTCTCGGAGTAGATTGCGGTTTCTTTTCTCTTCAGTCTGGCTCGTCGAAGATTAGAAAACACGTTTTGGAGAGCTCTCGAACAATTTTCCGTTTACGTAGCGGTAATTGTCTTAGAACAGGTACGAAGAGCTTTCTTCGGACAAGCGGGCGCATTGCGGTAGCCGCCGTATCCTCCAAAACCTCCGATATCGTACGTGCACTGAATCCAAATAATTGTACTGATTTTATTTTTACCTCCCTCACTCTTGATTCTGCTATCTAATAGTTGCACCATTCGTAGTTACGACTTTTCTGAGATCTCATGAGAAAATACGTTTAAACATTAAGACATGACATTGAAGTCATATTATGTGAACCTATTTCAGCTGTAAAACAATGGCTTGTGTATGAATTTGATTTATTGTTTATTTCTGGTGCAATTCTACTTGTTTTTACAATATATCTATAATAAATGGTGGAATTTTAGTATTTTACTGCTGCTTACGTATGCCTTCAACTTTCGGGAATTTACAAAGCGTAGGGCTTCGATTTTGCAAGCCTCGTTTTTGTTAACCTCCACGTAAATTTTCTATCGCCAAACTTGCGATAACCAGTTTCCGCAATTCCCGCCCATGGAATGTCGCATCGATTTAGGCGAACTGAGCACTGAACTTCATCAATAAAATCTCTATCACAACGATTACATTTATACCTAAAGAATAAAGTAAATAACTCGAAGTAGGTTGAGAACCGCTAGCTTTTTTAGTTTTTTCTATGTATCTAACTTAAACGGTGTCACCCGATACACTAGGCCGAAAACGGCGAATTCTGTTGTGAAAGGGTGTATAGACCAAACTGTAAGGTAGAAAAGGCAGGATAGGATCACATTTTACACAAATTGCAAATTTTCAATGAATAAAAATAAAGCAGAAACACCAGCCCACTCACTCATGTTTACAAAACCGGCGCCACTTCGTTTTAGACAAAGTTCTAACTTAACTTTTTTATTTGATCCGAGACCGCTCTGTATTAATACTATTTTTTTGTTTATAATCAATTTAATGTATTTAAGAGACTACACAAAAATTAATTTAACAACCTTGGCTTTTATAACAGTTCCAGCAAACCGCCATATAGCCGACTTTAAGATAAGCTTTTTTTTTAAATACGGACAAAATAATATATTTTTCATATCATAAGATAGCAAACAAGAACAAGTTGATGGATAGAAACAACCATTGCCCATAGACCCCAAAAATGTTAATGATACGTTGCTATCTTTACTGCGGAGTCTTAAGGCGACATGCATAAGTTTACCCATTATCTTACCCTCCAAACCGGGACGCGACACCAACAAGCACTGCCGGAGTTGCGACCGAAATGGAAAGACCGAAGACAATGATTCCAGACCAGGGCGAGACAATGCAGAACTTTACAACCTGATAACCACGATTGATTGATTGATGACTCACATAGCCTCACACATAGCCACAGTTTATCTCTTACGAACTGCCTGGTAGAACGGCAGAACATCTATTCTTCAAGAGGAGCCAGTACCATTACGGAGTGCCCAAAGAAACCTGAATAACATTTTCGGCCCGACTGATAGGATTCAATTATTCCTATATCTTGTATTCATAGCCAAAAGTTCCAAAAAAAGTCACAGATGAATAGAATACATCGTAAAATAGCGTAAAACTAAATATATTGCAACTGAAAGTCATGTATCAAAGATTTAGTAGGTTGCAAATGAAATCGCTGCTTTCTACTCAAGATTTTGCTTACGAGCACTGACCAATGCACTTTCTGAAATTTAATTATATCAATTTACAGAGAGTTATTTCTCTCAGAGGACTTAGCTTTTGGCTGCTGTATATTGTACTTTTTATTCGTTACGTAGCCTCCAGATTTATGTACGAAGTTACGTATAACTTAATTATATCCTTCACTTTTTTTTGAACGCCTTTGAAAAACAGTGTTATGATTTTGTAAATTCTGTATAAGTTATGTTTAAATTATGTAGACTACTTGATATAGCTGTGGATTGGCTATGGAAGTTTATATACAAATAAAAATACCTACTACTTTACTGCTGCTTGAAAAACATTATTTTGGATTTATCTCCCTTGTTGATCCGGACTCCTCTTTTGAAGAACATACCACCTAACGTTCTGCCGGGCAGCTCGTAAAAAGCGAACTATTGGCCAAACTTTTCACTACCAACGTGACTAGGTGGTAGAATTCTGCAATGGCTCGCCCAGGTCTGGTACCACCGTCTTATCTATTACCTATTCCTAATCAATGCTTGTTACCGTCATGTTCGGGCTTGGAGTGTAAAGTTACCGGTAAACTTATGCATGTGGCATTACCAACCCGCCACACGCATAGCAATGCACCATTATTATCTTTGGTGTCTATTAGCAATGGATTTTCTTTCCATCGAGAGCTTCTTTGCTGTTTTTGTTGTCTTAATAATATGATGTAAAAAATAGTCTCTACCATTATGACTTCTTGGTGTTGTGAAAATTGAGTAGTGTGAAAAAAGTGCAGGTTAAAATCTACAACGCTTAGAGCCCTAACTCACCGGGACACCATGCCGACGTCGCTGGCTACCTAATCCAAAAATTTTATATTGAGATATTTGGTGGCTAACTCAATATACTAAACGATGTAACCAGTTCGTAAGTTTCAATACAAATTGTTTGGATACGTGGCTGGTGACGTTGCCATGATGCGGCTTCCCGGTGAGTTAGAACCCTTATTGGTAAAACGTGTGCGTGCCGTTTATCATCGTCGTCGTATCCTCGTCGTATCGTTATCTTGACTTTATGATTTACAGTCACTCGAGTCAGTTAAAATTTGGTATTTGTAAACACAAAACATAAATGTATCTAACTGATTGATATTTATTTGATATTAATAAATAATACTAACTTGTTGATCACTCATATCATTAATTCTCTGGTCAAATTCCCGGGTCAAGTAACGTGCAATTAAAAATTTCTATCTAGAATAATCTCAATTACAGCCAATTAGGAAAATTTTGAAGCTAGCGTCTAGATTATCAACAACTAGCAGTTATTCGTGACTTCGTTGGCGTAAAAATCTTACTTCGATTGCGGGTAAAAAAGGGAGCCTATGTTATTTATGTATAGCGTAACTTTTCTAAAAGTAAAGAATTTTTAGAATGATTAAGTAGTTTTCGAGTTAAATCGTAAGAAACGAACAAACAAAAAATCAATTATACCTCTTAATAACATATGTTTAGATTAGCAGATCCGTGCGCCTTTGCCTTTGCGAGTAGCTGAATACATCGTCGATATAGTTTTGTATATGAAGTTTCACCCTATATTTTAGGATCTTTAAATATCTCCATGCCAAATTACATTAAAATCGGTTTAGCTATAAAAGCATAACAAACAAACTTACTGTCACATTTGTAATACTGCACTACTGCATCGTAATATATATATATATATATATATATATATATATATATATATATATATATATATATATATATATATATATATATATATATATATATATATATATATATATATGTTATGGACGTCACCACTGATTTAGCCAGTGGACCGATGACCTAATGACCTTTTATACATGTAATGTCGTCTTTTGACATTTCGGCTTCTCATTCTGCCTAACCCGTAAAAGAATTGGCGTCATGATACTTATTTGAGATTAGGTTTTAATTAAAAATATTCTGTTGTAAAGATTCATTAAAACTAAAGTAACGTTATTAAATTCAAAGTTTTATTAATTAACTTTTCAAAAACAACGTGATTCCCCGAAATATACAAATATTCTTAAATTTAATCGTTTTCCGCCAAGATTTCGCCATGAAAAGTTTTCCACTTGAAACTTTGCCACTTTGCTGAAGCCAAGTCGCATTTAACAAAGCTTTCTCATACTTACATTTTTATATCAAGAATGGAATGTCACGCTCGGTTACATCGGAGCTTGTCTGCCCGACCGCAAAAAGAACGCACATAGACCGGTAATAGGTGGCGTCTCACTCGATATTTCGGTCACGTTTAGAATTCCTTATATTTCATCTTTTTCTACGGCCCCGAAAAATGTCATCGAATACGCATTTTCGTGTAATCCTCATAAGTCTCATAGCTTCAGCATCGCTCGGGATGTACGAAGTCGTCGACACGCGATATTTCCCCCTTCCCCGTTATAATTTGGTATGTGCCATGTCGTGATCGCCATTTAAAGTGGAAAAGTTTTCGCATAACATTTTATAGATATCTCATATTTTAAGTAAATGTTTTTTGTACAAAGTTAAAGCGATCGTTAATTATCTTTCCAGCTTATGAATATGACTTTTTAGTATCTCTTACCTGCTAGTTATTACGATATTTATACACGTATATCGACCTTTTTTATCATACAAATGAAATAATAAAATGTAACAACTTGAATGTTTATTTAACTATACGAAGTTTAATGTAATTCAAAACCCTGATGGATTATACCCTAGATAAAAACACATGATATTATTAACTTTCCGCTACGTATGTAGATAAGGAAGTTACTGATTTTGCCCCGATTTTCGAAAATCGAGTTTTCCCTTTAAGAACATTTTCCGACTATGCTCGCGATGGCGTCAGTATGTTTGTATGTGTGTGTGTGTCTCTCTGTGTGTGTGTAAACATTTCATTACTTTTAAACGACTTGACCGATCGAAACGCGGTTAATGGCATTTTTGGCATTGGATTCCACTTAACTTAGACTTTCTGAAAATTTAAACTAATTCAGTTCAGCAGATTTTAAGAAATTTTGAATCAGTGTTTTTTTAATATAACCTAGGATAACAAACAGGCTCTCTGAACAAAAAGAGATAATAATCGCTTATAAACATCAATTATTATATATCTGATACGTTGTCATCCTTATGACTGGGATGTAATCCCACATCTATAAATTTACCGGGTCCTTACTCTTCAAATCGGAACACAGCAATGATGCTATTGTCAGGAAAGTTTTACTTACTGAAAACAATAGGCCAGCTCCTATTTATAGACCAATTACAAACAAATTTTTAAATTAAAATCGATAAGTTTTTACACATAAAGAAAACAATTTTTGTCAGGCTAAAAATTGGTCCAGTGCACTTGGCCGTAGTAAAGTACTGCAGTTTGTCACTTGAAAACTATTTTTATTTAACGAAGTATTCTCTAATGGTTCATATTGCGTGCTTTAAATTGCACTAAATAAAAACGAAACTTATAAATATGTTACAGGACGCTATTTGTTCTTACTTTATCTGGTGAACTAAAAACAAAATCGAGTTTAATTATATAAGATTTTAATAATAACGGTCTTTATTGCAATACACTGCTTTATTGCACGGTTTTTTTATATCATAATAAGCAGATGGGTCTCCTGATGGAAAGAGTCAAACATCGCCTATAGACACCAAAGGTTTTAATGGTACGTTGCTATCTTGTGGCGAGGTCTAATACCACATAGATAAGTTTACCGGCTACCTTACTCTCTACACCGGAACACGACATTGACAAGCACTGACGCTATTGCGGCATGAATAGGTAAGGCGGTGGTACCAGACCCGGGCGAGACAATGCAGAATTCTACCACCTAGTAGCCACGATGATAGTGACTCGTATAGCCAATCGGTCGCCTTTTACAACCTGCTGAACGGCAGTTGGCCTATTCTTCAAAGGAGCCCGGTAGCAACACGGGTTTTAAGATTTGTAGTCAAACTAAAATACCTGGGTTGGCACAAGTCCGTTTTTAATAAACAATAATAGTCGAAAGACAAAACGTATCGTAACTATATTTTCGCAAAATTTCTCCTGGGTTTTTTATCTCTTACCATCAAATGAAACATTTGCTTGTTCGATACTATGATTTGAAAAAAGGCGTCAAAAACTTGCGCCCAAAAGCCAACTAAATAAAGATAAATTAAATGTAAGGTGATGTCTTATAAACAATCAATAGAATTTTATTTATTGGCGTTAGGAATATAACCGGCGTAATTATATGTAAATAAAGAAATTCTGTTGGTTTTTTATTAAGCATTTCTTCTCTTACCTAACCCCGCTCAAGTAAAATCCAATATTTTCTTACCGTGAGAAATAATAGTATATATTGTAGTTAATAAATGAGGTATCTTTCAAGGCATTTTATTACAGATGAGGATGTAGCGAATACATTGAGCGAAAAACCTTTTTTGAAATACCATAACCAAATTGATTGAACGTAGTTCGAGAGTCGAGTCAACAGTCAGGGAATTCAGCGTATTTGTATATAGATAAATGTAAATAGATTATGTACTTATTTTTTACACGTGACTACTATAAATTGTATGATTATAAATTTTAGGCGTAAAAACAAGCAACATAAAAGGGATCCTAGACCTGTCACAATAATCCAAACGTACGTACCAAAATAAAAAGGGACTAACTTATTTAAACATCATTTGTCGTATTATCTATTATATATATAAAAATCAATCCCTATTTTCCTTGGTCACGACATCACGCCTGAATGGCTGGACCAATTTCCGTAAATTTTTTTTTGTTGTGTTTGTAATTGTAAGGAGAAGGTTCTTATAAAAGAAAATTGCGCGGAAAATTAGCAAATTTAAGAATACTTAACCACCATATAAAGTTTAATCCCGTAGACTTATATAAATTAAGTGTTACGTTGTTTGTCTGCTATGGATTCCTAATATGTAAGGCAAAACAACGTTTGCCGGGTCAGCTAGTTAATTATAACTAAATAACCAAAATACATTTTGACTAATTTTTAATTCTTAATTTTTTAATGAAAATCCTCTAAGTTATGTAATTAGAAGCGACCAAGCTTCGTTCTGTTGTCATATGAAAATAGATTATCACGGGAATGACACTTAGATCTATTTTAATAGTAATAGACTATGTAAATACTAATTCTTATATACCTACAAATATACAAGAATTAGGATTTAGTAAACCTTTATATATATTATTCATATTTAGTAAACCTTTGCTTATATCAATTTTTATTTTTTTTGATATTAATAAAAGTGTAAACTGTTCCAAATCACGCAAATAAGATAAAACTATTTTATGTTAGCAATTTCTGTCATATACGCAACATCCTGGCATCCAAAATGATCCAAACTGACATTTATTATATTATATATTATATATAAAAAAGATTATAATAAAACTATTACAATCATTTTGATTTACTTAGGTGCTTTAGTAACAATTTAGAGTTATGTAAATACGATTTGCAGTCGCATAAGTAATAATCTTGGCATCCAAAATATATCTAACAACCCTTTGGTTTGACCAATTTAGAGTAGAACAATTATATTAAGTAGACCAAAGGCTTCGAGTTGTATTGATCAACGATACAAATTAAACAAGTAAATTCAATTTAATACTGAAAACACCAGCTAAGGCCGTGTTCTCAAGTGTAGCGAAATTATAGAAGAAAAGAAAAACATAACTTGGGAATTTTTAAACCAAAGGTAAACAGAAATTTCCTAGCTTAGTGCACTTCTGTCATCCAAAAAAGTATCAGTCAAGTACAAATTCAGAAGATTACACTGCTACCAATCTGCAAATCCTCCTCCTGAAGTATATTTACGTTATCTCTTTGTTAGTTACGCTGCTGACACAATGATAAACGCTTTTGTATAAAACTGACACTTCAATCTAACACACACAATAAGTCTTTTGTCTGTACCGTATAAACTAGACACGTGCCAGGATTTAGAACCAAATCCAGCTCCTTATCTAGAACATGTCGGAACATACACCTTGCACTGAACGTCTAAAGTTTTAGACAACAGCCCAACTAGTTTAGAAGCTTGCAAACTCCATCAGATACGTGCGCGGAGCGATTACTTGAGGTACTGGGCAGTAAGAAGCATCTGGCGTGTATGGAAACATCTACTTTTTGAATTATTGGTGAAATTCGCCTTTGGTTCCTTATTGGGTTGATTAGCTGTTTATAATTTATCTGATGTTAACCATATTCATATTATAAATAAGAAAGTCTGCCTGTCTGTTATGCTTTCACGGCTAAACTGCAGAACCGATTTTGATGAAATTTGGCATGAAGATAGTTTAAGACCGGGAATCCAATATAAGCTATTTTTTTAAATCAACATTAAGATTATAAAAAAGGAGATGAAAGTTTATATAATAAATAATAAATAAATATTTACGAAACAATATACACTTACTGATCTAACCTTAAAATTATTTGCTTGTGTTATGGGTGTTAGTCAACGATATAATACATAGAAATACATATATAAATACTAGAATATATTTAATAAATACCCAAACCCGGAAATACAAACATTTATGCTCATCACACAAATGCTTGTCCCCGTCGGGGATCGAACCCGAGTCCCGTCTATTGCGTAGTCAGAGTTGCTAACCACTCGACCAACGGGGCAGTCAATGTGAAAAACAATATGGGCAATATATAGATAGTTTGAGACCCGGGAAAGGAGATAGGATAGTTTTTATCCCGGAAATCCGACGGAAACGGGAAATATACGGGTAAAACTGGTAACGGGTGCTATTTTTATTTAAGAAATTTTTCCACGCGAACGAAGTCGCGGGCACAACTGGTAAAAAATAAAAAGAAATACCATCACTAATTAAATTTTGTCAAATCGACAGTAAATTTATTGTATTCGTTAACGCTATAACATTATTGTTATCATAGTAGATATATCAAACGAAGAAGCGATATTTCAAGAGGTAGGTTGTCGTGAAGGCACTAACTAGCGAACACAGCTGGAGTTGCGGTGCGGCGACAATGTTTGGATGCCGCATCCTTGGGGTAGCGGCGTGCGTCGCATCGCAATGAGCCTCGCCGGACGCCCGACCACCACTCTAATTTATAGCAACGGTTAATTACCTACAAGAATCTGACTCAGACGGGCTCCAACAACAAAGCATGCCGCAATGGACTGCGTTTGTTTTACAGAGGTCCAATCGCTTCGCTCTTATTAGACTAATTTGAACTTGTAGCGTTCACTCACATCGTACGCTATTATGAAATGAATGTGATTATTTTTCTAATAATAATAAGATTGCCACATTCTTCCAGTCAGTAGAGCTATTATATTATTATTTAATTTAATAGGATAGCTAAAATACAAATGGTTCTCCAGATGGAGACGACCATCGCCTATAGACTCTAGAGAAGTTAATGGTGCGTCGTTGAAATGTCACATCTATAAACTTACCGACAATCTTACTTTCCGAACTGGAATAAGAATGTGACAAGCAACGAAGCTAATGGGGCAGGCATAGTTAAGGCGGTGGTACCAAATACCCGGAAAAGACATTCCGGAACTCTACCGCGTAGTAGTCACCATGATTGTGACACGTATGGTTTATTATTCGCTTTTTACAAACTGCTTGGCAGAATGGCAGATGGTCTTATATTCAAAGGGCACTCAGACCAACATGAAAAAATATATGTGCTCAATTCGCAGACACTTTTCCCTGTAGAGAATAAAGCTCAAGCCCCATCGATTGCAGTCGCTCACGACTCAACTACAGACCGTCTTTATGTTGTTGCTGAAATAACGTCAATGTTTGTTATTGTCGTATTTGGGGAAAGACGGTAAGCTCACAAACTCGTGCATGTGGTACATACATTCACTGCATTGGTGTATAGGTGATGGTTATCTTTTTTTGAGAAGATCTATTCGTAAATAAAAACAGAACAAAAGGCAAAAAGTCAAGCGCATTAATAGAAGAAATTTCCTATAACTAATCCAAGACGAAGAGGATACTGTATCTAACCAATCAATAATATATTTTAACAAAAGGTGAAACCAACGAAAAGTTATGTGTGATCATACATTAAAATGAGTGAATAATCAATCAACTTCTATTTGCGTATCATTTTGAGTGAATTTTTTTCTAAAATCTTATGAGACAATCCTCGAAGTATATTCAATCTAATAAAAGAAGAATTATCAAAATCGGATCATTCTGTAAAAGTTTATGCATGGTTACGCATTAAAATTAGTGAGTGAACAATCAATCATCTCTCGTTTTCATATCCTTATATTTGGATTTAAAAAATGGGATAACTCTCAGAGAATATACATTCCAATAAAAAAAGAATTATCAAAATCGGAACACTCAGTAAAAAGTTATGCGTAGACTAACATAAAATAATATAGGTACGCGTCAAATTAAGAACCTCCTTCGTTTTCTCGTCGGTTGAAATTTCTAAACTAATCCAAACAGGTGGACAGAAAGTATTTCCCTTAAAACAACAACTTATATAGAAATACTGCCACAAGGAAAATTCTGACTGTTTGTTATCTAACGATATCAAAAAAGTTAAATTAATTTTGGTTTCCTAATGATCAATAATCATCCAGGCGCGAAGTTACCTGATTATTATGCACGACGTCTATCAGAGGAGTATTTGGAAAAGTTGTGTAACTCTTGTTTAATAAACTTTGATATTCATAAAACACATTTCATTATAAATTTAAGTAATCTCTTGAATAAAATATCAGATGAAGACTGTCAAAGAAAATCAAATGCTAATTATTTTGCAGCGAAACTCAAGGGAAAAGCAAATTAGATAACTTATTTAGTTCCGTATAAAAGACAAGGAGTGTATTTAAAAAATGAATTTCGATGTAAATAATATAACACAAACGAATGCTTTGTTTTTATTGCTGCAGAGATCCCAAGGAGGTGTTTTCGCTACTAAATTATGAACAAATCAATTCCTTTGCTCGGACGAAGCGCCGTGTTGCGGAGTAATAAATAAATAATATATCCGTAATAGTAACCAGGTCTGGACTCAGCAACACTTCAATTCCCGTCCATTTAAACATGTACTTGTTTTAAATTCTGCGTGAGTGTTTTTACAATAAAGGATCTTCTGCCTTATTTTAATACAGGTCCTTTT
Source organism: Apodemia mormo (assembly GCA_036924255.1). Lineage (NCBI taxonomy): Eukaryota > Metazoa > Arthropoda > Insecta > Lepidoptera > Riodinidae > Apodemia > Apodemia mormo. The sequence goes on along the minus strand of JAUPFN010000003.1, from coordinate 17,530,970 downwards.
AATGTAACCAAATAATCATATTAAATTTATTTTCATAATACAAATTTAATAAGATTATTTGATTTCATAAAACAAATCATAACGCTCATGATTATAACTCTAATGATAGTTATATGTGTGTTAAAGCACTCAGCCCGTGCTTGTGATTAACTTTGAACGGTTTGTAACGACGAACTCATTTAACTAGTTATAAGTATGTATATGATCACATACCAAAGAAGAATTTCGATACTTTGAACTAGTCGACATTTGCTGAGTTGGTTAGAGCGTCTCGGCTTGAGGAAAGGTCGTAGGTTCAAATCATGACGTGTCGAAATTTTTCTTTGTTGTATATAATAATGTGTTTTCTTTTCACATAGGTTTCTTTATTAAATCATACTCTAATATTTGTCCAAGCAAACAAATTATTAGTGATGAAACCATCGTCTATAGACGAAATCAAATCATCTATCAAAGATCATAAGGATGTAATCTGGTATAGTGCAAGGTTGCAATTAGTGTGGTGGCGACACAATAACATATGAATAAGTTTACCGGCTTACTTACCCTACCAACCGAAATGTAGCAGTAACAAACACTGACAATGTTGTGATAAGAATGGATAAAGCCGTGATCCTGAGACCAGGCGAAACGTTACAGAACGCTTCCACCTAGTGGTTAGGATGGTAGCGACAAAAGGGTCAATCAGCACAACTTTACGAACAACCTGATGGGATGGTAGACAGCATAGAGTAATAACGCTTAGAGGGATAATTGCATTCAACGCTTCGTTCATATTTTAGGCCAAAACCGTGTCAATGCCGTGTAAGCTTCGTGTAATCACTTGCGTCGTCACGCACACAAAGACTCCAAAGACTCGAACAGTGTTGCAAGTAAATAAATATTTTCCCAAGACGGTATTTAAAATATATCTACCTGACCGGTATACAAATAATCTTTCATACTATAAAATTATTAATCATTTAGTATAAACTTGAAACTTAAACTTTTTATTCGGTTAGGTAAACTATGTTAAATGCCGGGAAATATTCTAGATGTTCTCAAGATGATTCCAAAGCTATTTAACCTTATATTTTTTTAGTTTTTGTGCTTTTATTTGTGATTTAAAATATTTTTACCTCACTGAAATAAAGATTGTCTGTCTTTCCAATAGTATTATTAGTCATATAGAAAATTTAGAACTTACAATTTTTAGGTGAGGTAAAATGAGTAGAATTACAAGAAAATGTTTTAGAGGTTCTCAAGGTTTTTTTTAATTTCAGTAATTAAACAGCGGTAACCAACCGGCACCGAGCGTAAATAAAAAATATGGTCAATACGAATTTACGTTATTTAAGTTATAAAAACAGTGATTGAAGTAATTCTTACAAAAAAAACCTTATTGATATGTATCTACTAATATATTATCCTATATCATACAAATGTTTGAAATACATTGCTTGGCAAATACTTGTGTGTTATTATGTGTATGTCTGTGTGCGTGTATGTGTATGTATGTTTGTTCAAAGCTATTACCTAGGAACCTTTTTTATTTTAACTTTCATACAAATCTTGCCATGGTTCTAAACCTTAAACTATCTTGTAAATTAGCAAATGGGTGGGCAAGCAGAAACAATACTTACGTTATAGACGAACGTTTTAAGGTAAAAATTAATAAGATACTTATTAATCAAGTATTTATTTAAATCAACTTAAAAAATTTAAATGTTTTAAGCTAAACGTACTATATTGGCTACTATTGGCTCTGTGCACGACTTGAGCACCACCTAGCGTCCGCAACTGTTTTGGTTCTGATCTTAGAATAATAACGTCTAGAAACCACAAAAAACGAGTAAATAAAACTGAACCAGAAACGGCTCAATTCGTTTTGCGAGTTGTCAATGCTTAATTAGATCAGGTTATATCGAACACAGTTCACGAAAAATAATTCGAAATGACTTATTGCGTTATAAAGAAGTGTTTTAACACCTTAGAAAAACAAAAAAAGTGAACATTTCACAGGTAAATACTTACAATTTATAATTTTTCGTTATGTAAATTTATTATATATATATATATATATATATATATATATATATATATATATATATATTAATATTTTTCTGTTATGTAAATCGACTAAAAATAGATAATTTGAAACACATAACTTATCACTATACAGTTGCTAGTTGTGGAAAAAAAATTGCGCACAATATTTTTAGTTAGACCTTAATGTTAAGAAAATTAATTATTGTGTTTGCTTTAACTATTATTTATACTAAGTCTTATGAAAATAATTTAGCTCGAGGGTACTTTTTGATAATTCAGCATTTATTTTATTTGTCTTTTTTTGCCTTTAACAACACAGTAAGTCATATTTTTTTCGAATTGCGAGACCTGCACTCCGTATGACATGTATCGCGATTCTGAGCGGATGGCAAGCGCATGCGTAGCCTTTTAAGGCTACTTTGAAATTGCTTAAAACATCGCGGCCCACTCGGTTTCTACGTGTTATAATTCTACGTTCCAAAGCTATTTCACCTTGGATTTTTTCGTTTTTGTGCAAATTGTGACACGAAAATATGTATACTTAATAATCAAATTATTTATTTAAAATTTTAAAAATTAACATTAATCTCAGTGATGTAGAAATTTATAGGGTAAAATAGCCAAATTTCGGCCGCCTAACCAAATACATAATTTCAGACCCTATTAGGCTTAAACCGTTATCGGGAAGAAAATATTAATTTTCTTTTTCGTGTTAATCAATATTTAAATTTTACACTATTGATGTTTCGAATTGAATTCAACAACGAAATAAAAATATGTAAACGTGTAAAGTTTTAAATGATTGACCCTCTCTATCCTGGTTTCTTTTCTATTGTCGGTCAATGTTTCCCTAATTTCAGCCCCATTTTTCTCTAATGTTAGCCAGTAAAGGATGTTTGAAATTGAAATAAGGTATTGACTTTGCATTAAAATTTATTTTAATTTTATTAAATAACTTTTGTAAACATAATATGCCCTCAATTTTTTATGGTATGTATTTAAATGATCTTTTTAATTTGATAAAAACTGTAAAAGAAAAAATCTAAATGGTCACCAATTTTAATGATTGAGTCTCTTTCTTTGAGACATAAAATAAATGAAATAAATTGATATTTTAGTTTCTTTAAATCTACGCAGAAAAAATTTGATATGTAAAAATTACATTAGATCGTTACTTGCTGGTCCTCAAAATTAAGAGAAATGAGCATTAAATATTCAATATTGTGATATTTTTTTAAATAAAACGATCTATATAAATTATTTTTTGTCTATATCAAATAATCTTCAATATAACTATTTTAGGGTACTTATTTTTATTAAGTTGTAGTCAAAGAAAGGAAACAATTTAAAGGCACTTGATATTCAAAGTTTTATTTTTCACTATTAGAATAAAACTAGAATAATTTTCTACGATTGTTAAATCAATTAAATAAAATATATCGCTAGGAACAATTATATAAAAAATATTGAGACTTTAATTTGATTGAATTCTATCATCAAATTTAAGTGTTATCATTGTATAAAACTTAATTTACATTTTCATTAAAACAGCAATAAGTTTATATATTATAATTTTCATTATAAGTATCAAATAAAAATTCTCCCTGTTTTTGTATTAAAGAATAGTTAAAGCTAATTTATTTTTTGTTCTTTTAAGTACCTATAAAGTGTCTTCGCAAAAACTTAGCTCAGAATTCTGTCAAACTAACTTAGATTTCTGAGATTAACAGCTGTTACACTGAAGACACCCAATGACAAAATAAATATCTAACCACAGACTACTAAGGAGAGAACTGATTGCTTACGTTAACCTTACCTAAATTCCAACTTTATTTAACTACTATTCCCCAAGATAAAAAAGTATTTATTAAAAATTAAGCAGTTTATATAGAATCTTAAGAAACACATTAAATTTTAAGATAATAATTAAAAAACGATGTATGAAGTCTTGCCCGCGTTCTTAAAAGTTATGTGGAATATTAGCTTAATTATCAGTATAAACATATTAGGAGGTCGACATTAGGCGCAGACTGATTTTAGGGCACGTTACCCTACATGTTTTCGTGGATAAAAGTCGAAAATATCGCTAATAAAACTACTTGACACTAAGCAATACGAAATAATGCAGTAAGATGGCATATTATTTAATAAGAAAATTTAAAAAAAATGACTTTGGTAGTGACAGAGTTTTTTTCTGATGGTCACTGTGGCATCTAGAATGCTAGTTGGAACATTTTTTTTGTCTTCTAAAAGTCCTCATTATATACGAATAAATGTTTCATAATATTGGTCTGACAAACGGATTTGTAATATTTGTGTCAGTATAATGGGTGAGTCTCAACACTTAAAAACTATTTTTTATGCAAAAGCAAAGTCCAGGCTATGTAATATCGCACATAAAATAGGAATACACATATTATTAATTATAATGAAAATAGGTAAAAACAAATACGTGGTAGAATATTTTTCCCTTTGGCTGGCAACATTTTGAATATCGTTCTACTTAGATATTTATGATTTATTTGTTTGGATTTTATACAAAAATATCCGATGCCAAGTAGTTTTTATCAGTGAAATGTTATCTTCAAGTCCTAAATACGCTTTTGTGAAGCACGGTGACAGCATTTCACCACACAGTAACTCACATTTTTTGAAATTGCGAGAGCTGTACTCCGCGTGGCACGTGTCGCATGCCTGAGGGGCCGGCGAACGTAAGAGGCCTTTTCAGGCTTCTTTGAAATGGCTTAATATTGCGCGGGTCGACTCGGTTTCTATGCGTTATTATTCTATGGTAGACAGTATATTTTTTAAAAAGGGCCTGCTTCAGAGAATATATTGCCTGTCATTCCTTGAAAGGCTTTATACTAAATAGAAAATATTTGGTTACTTCCAATACCTTTGTATAATATATAATAATTTTAGTGAACTTTTTTGTTATAATGGCGAATTTACCCTTGACACACCAATAAAAAAATTATAGTTGTACAGTTTTATATCACAAACAGGATAAGTTTTAGATGTTCCCTGTATTACTTCGGGGCCTTTTGAAGGATTGATTACGTTTTTTTAAATTATTAGGCTACAAACAAAAAGTTAAAAAGTTGTCTTATATAGACCATTTTCCAATTTCTTGTATATCTGGAACCCTGTATCAGATTTTCACAAAATTACCCGTACACTCTCCGAAAGAAATTTCAAAATCAGTTCATTAATGACCGAGTTCTGAGGTAACAAAACACCTCCTCTTTTTGAAGTCGGTAAATCAGTAAAAAGCAGAACATAGATTATTCATAGTATTTCTAAGATTCGGAAAAAATACGGTAGCGATATAATATAGAAAAGAGGTACACCACAATCTTAGAAATTACCTTAGATAAGAGGAAAATATCTTCTTGGGCGGGCGAAGAATTATATAACAAGGTTACTAATTTAGTTTAATGTTTAAGCATTTTCAAACATCTGTGTAATAAAACTTGAAGCTTGTGCCGAAATATTTTCAAGTAAAATAAAACATAAAGATGTAAACTTCAAAGATACAAAGCTTCTGATTAACGGTTTTCTCTGAGGTACGATTCACGCCGATCGGCTCGCATCAGCTCGCGCCGGAACGGATACATACACATGCTGTGATGAGCAAAAAGATCCAACAACCTTGTTTCCTCCTATTTATAACTTTCATAAGTTTCTGAACTCTGGACGTCAGTCGGACAACATCTGATCAATTTAATCACGGTGCAGGTGCACATTCATCCACTGCCATATTATGTAATTGCTTCGTCTGTTTTTCTGCATGTACCCACGAATCAAATCCTTCACTATAACGAATTTATTCATTATTAAAAATACGATACATGAAAATTATTTCACATTTTTCCATAACGCTCTCATTCCTGTCGATCCTACTTGTATGTATTATTCCATTACCTGTTTAGATATACTCAACAGCTCGCTTCTCTTGGCTTATCACACAATTACGAAAAGCTTGATGGAAACCCGGTCTAAAATTATGCTTTAAAGAAGTTTCAATAAAGCTCCGTTCACTCTTTTCTTTGCAATTACTTTTTTATTTCTAGATTGTTTACATTCCGTGCCTGTCAAAATCACATCCAATATCTTTAAAATTATCCACTTTTTTACACTATTATTGCGTACTTTCTGATTACTTCTTTTTAAATGACAATATTTTGATTTTTGCATCTATATATAAAATTTCAACCTACATTTTTCTAACAATAATTTTTCACAACCGTCACTAATAGTTGTACTTCGTAACAGAGAGAGTTGAGCATAAAAATACATCGTCATCAGCGTAAAGCAAGCAGTTCAACACTAGGTTACTCATTCAACTCATCCGTCAACCTTACTTAGCCTTTACAGTTTTTGTTGATTAGTCGAAATTCTCTGCTGCTATTGATTATGCACCAAACTTAAATTAGGCTTTGGAATTATTTTTCCCTGTGTTGGTCCGGGCTCCTATGAAGAATAGGCCAACTGCCGTTCTGCCAGGCAGGTCGTAAGAGGCGACCGATTGGCTATACGAGTCACTACCATCGTGCCATCGTGGCATCGTGGCTACTAGGTGGTGGAGTTCTGCATTGTCTCACCCGGGTCTGGTACAGCCTCCTTACCTATTCTTGCCGCAATAGTGTCAGTGCTTGTCGCTGTCTGTTCCGGTTTGTAGGGCAAGGTAGCCGGTAAACTTATGCATGTGGCATTAGACCTCGCCACAAGATAGCAACGCACCATTAACATCTTTGATGTCTACAGGCAATGGTTGATTCTTTCCATCAGGAGAACCATCTACTTGTTTGCTATCTTATGATAAAAAAAATGTATATTTAACCGGATACAAGATAAACAAACGGAGTATATTATATCCAATAAAAGAAGAATGATTAAAATTGGACCGCTCTGAAAAAGTTATGCGTGGTCATACATCAAAATCGGTGAGTTAACAATCATCATTCCTTATTTACATAGCCTAGTTGGAATTTTACAAAAAAATATTGGAACCTCATAAAAAAATAATTTATTATTTTTAATAAAAATAAATAAATAAATAAATAAAATACTATTTATATTTAATAAATAAAAAAATAATTATTAAAATCTGACTACTTTATAAAAAGTTATGCGTAGGTGGTCCAACATAAAAAAATATACGCGTCGAATCGATAACTTTCTCCATTTTTTTTGTCGAGTTATAAAAATATTTCCCAGCAAGCAGCTTCCTCTAACTTCACAAAACTATGTTGTTGCAGGTGTTTCGGACAAAAAAAACCTTGATCCGAAACACATGCTCTAGGCTTGGTCCTCCTCAGTCCTTATTTTCTCAACATTTCTTCAGACTTAGCTTGCATTCTATTTTGTATCATTTTCCAACACAACTTAGATATTTAGCAAAATTACAGTCAAACTTGATATCTATTCCTGGCTAATGCAGTTCATATGTAAAACCTGACTTTTTTAATGAATACGTTAATCTTGTGGAATTTTGTCTATCTCCAACATATTTTATAGAGGGCTCTAAAGGAGCATAAGACAGCTACATCACAAGTTTGATTATTATCTTAACATCATTATTAATCTTAACATCATTATATCATTTCGGCAGTTATTATCTGATCCCATTTTCTTTTAATTTTTTATACTTCTTGTAGCTAATACAATTATTTGTATTAGTCCGGGCTCCATATGAAGAATAGATCAGATGGTCTATCCTTCCTTCCTGCCTTCATGCCAAACAGCTTTTAGTATCATGAATATTGGGTGATAGAGGTATGCAACATCTCGTCTATGTTTGTTACTATCGCCTTAGATTTTCCTATCGCGATAGCATCAGAGCTCATCACTGTCATGTGCTTTAATTTCCGGCAACCTTTACCTTTAAAACTTGACCAAAGGTTGATGTATGCATGCTGCAGTACATCCCCACTACCCAGATAACAATGTACCATTAGCATTAATGGTGTCAATAGAAATAGTTATTTCTTTCCATGGGTGGAACTGCCTGCCTATTTGTTATCCTATGATATTAAAAGAAAACTTTTTTCTTTCCTTAAGTTTTCAATGGCATCCTACTAACAACAATACTTTTCTTTTTCCCATCTTTCAAAACTTACTCCGAAGTAAACATATAACATGTCTAGCCAAGCTTTTCCTTTCTACCAATAGCACTAAATCAAATTGATTAACACACAATTTATCTGAATTGTGATACCCTACAACCGTAATATCGAAAAAGGAAATCAATATCAGCGTAAATATTTCTAACTTTAATGAAGACAAATAAAGACTGTACTGGAGATATTTTCTATTGATCAAAATTTACTGACTATTTGAGAAACCATTAAATTTTCATATATGAATACGATTCTATGTCTTTTCATGCTACGATTCTACATTTGATAGGACAAATGAACCATAACTTTAAACTGTGCAGCTTCACAAACAAACACATTCACAATAATAGGGAATGTCGCGGTCAGCAAGATAAGATCACATATAAAGATATACAAACTTTCAAATATACGTAAAATTAGCTGTCAGAAACAAAATATTACTAATACCTTTTATTTATTTTAATTCATAAACTGTGCGCAGTCGGTCTGGAAAAAAATATTTTCATTTATATTAAAATTCGCTATTGCAGATCATTAGAAATCTATTGGTCAATGTTTAGGATACTCGTTCAGTAGTATTACATGCCTCAATTTGTTCTAAATCATTATGTAGCACTTTGTTCTTGTAAAGTTCGTATTATCTATAAACTTTCTGATCAATATAGATATTAGCACTTACAATATCAACCGCTTCAAGTACGTAGAGCATATTGATGCAGGTTTACGATACTAAGTTTAAGCGCAGACAGTTTTCCTAAGAATCTTTACAAGATTCGGTGCACGTGACGTTATTTCGAAAGTTAAGTGGGTTCGCCGAAGTAACTATCACATTAAGTTTATATTGCCATTGTGTTGATTTTTTACAACTATGATTTTAAAATTTTTAACGCTTTGAACGTTTACTTAAAACTAGCCTATCGTATTAGGTAGGCGATTAGGCATTGTGAAATCGTCTTATTAAATTAGTCGCTTCTGTGATCCAATGATCCAGTGATTGATTCCATTCCCGGGTCTGGCAATTCAAAAAATGTGTTTTCTCAGTTTTCTGATCAAAACAACGACAACTATCACATTGTGGGACAAACAGTCTTGGGTTAATCGTGGGTGCAGTAGTTACACTCCTGCCAATCTTTTCGAGGAATGGCGTGAAGATACGAAAGAAGTCCAATTTAAGAAAAAAAAACATAACATTTCGCTTTAAAAATATTGACCAAATCCATCCTTACGAAAACCACCCTCAGACCGAACAAGGGAATAAGGCACTGTAATGACTGAAAATAGAATGAAAATTAGGAAATCTGACATTGTACAATTTTCTTTAGAAAAGAATTATATATTATACCGAATTTGTAGACTCTGTGGTTGAGTATTATAATATAATAGTTGAAGACAGACATTGTCCAGTTTTAATTTTGTATATTCACTTCTAGCTGGAATAAAAAAAGAATTTAATGGCGCACAAATTGTTAAACGCTCGAATTGTCAAACGCGCATAGTTTAAATAGTCATTAGGTTTTCTGGAATTTTCGAATTTTCTGCGCAATTTTCTTAATTTTTCATTCCATTAAAACCTAAAAAAAATATGAATGAAATCGATGAAGTCGTTTTCTTGAAATAGAAATTCATTATTATACCTACACTAGCTGACCCGGCAAACGTTGTTTTGCCATACAATTACTTGTATTGAATATTTTGGTGAGGTACTTGAAAGGGGGAGGGGAAGGGGGATAAACGAGTTTAAAACTATCCTATCTTTTTTTCTTATTCTTGCTTCTAAAATTTCATTAAAATCGGTTTAGTACTTTAGGAATCCAAAGTGGACAAATAACATGACTCGTAATTTATATATATTAATACCTACTACCCGTAGCTGACCCGACAAACGTTATTTTACAACATACAAATTTTGATACATTACTTGAGAGGGGCGGGGAAGTCAATTAAAATGAAGACTTATCTTTTAAGTTGAACCAAACAGTAAATATCTACAAAAATTCATTGAAATTTTGTAGATATTTACTGTTTAAAATACAAAATAGTTTTTTTTTCTTTCATTTCCATCGATTGTTGTTCATTTTTAAATATTATGTGGCTAAATTTAATGTATTTAATGTGACTGTTATAATCATATGTATCTAGTTTTATGATTATTGTACACTATTTTAACATTTCAATAATTATTGTGTTTACTCTTATTTGGGTCAGCTGGAAGAAATCTCTTTCATTGGGGATAAGCTTGCCCATTGTACAGTCTGTTTTTAATAAGTCTCTATGTTCTACTTCTCATTTAATTGTTTACAATAAAGTATTAAATAAATAAATAAAATATATAAAATCAATTGCTGTTTGTTAGTCTCGCTAAAGCTCGAGACCGATTTGGCTAATTTTGGTTTTGAATTAATTGTTGAAGTCCAGGGAAGGTTTAAAAGGTGAGAAAACATAAAAAAATAAGAGTAGTTAAAAAGGCAGAGCACCGTTTGCCGGGTTAGCTAGTTAATGTTAAATATAGATTAGTACCAATCCTACTTTTCGTTCCAAAAAATAACAGTACAATACGAATATTTATATCCGCTCATATCCCGCTTGCATTGACAAGAATAAAAAATCAGGCCAGTATTTTCATATGGACACAAATGTATAACGTGAAACATTGATGCCAATATCGAAATCCAATCAGCGTTCTGTGATTGACAGGCGAGGCTGGCAGCCAAACATATATCCATTGCATTCACTTGACGGCATCGCACATGAAATGGACAAACGTAGTTCGGTCTTGGCTTAAACAAAAGCCTAAACGATACGTCCTATATCGCTTCTGGAATAAACTGGTGCGGATATTGTCGAAGGTGAAATTTCCGAATGGTTTTTCGATTTCTCTTTTGTTTTGGATTGTTTTTGTGATTATCCTTTCCATATTCGACCGCCCGTTGGTCGAGTGGTTAACGAACCTAACTACGAATCAATAGGGCACGGGTTCGATTCCTGACAGAGACAAACATTTGTGTGATAAGTGTTTGTGTGTTTATTATGTATATAACAGTATTTATACATGTATTTTTATGTATTAGTATCGTTAAATGTACATAGTATGACGTAATAAAAAGATAGGCTATTTCGGAACCCTACATTGCACGTGGTGCGACACGCACTTTACCAATTCATTTACATTATAAGACTAGCTGACCCGCGCAGCTTCGCTCGCGAGTATATTAATAAGTCGTCCAAATAGCTTTTAATAAAAATTTCATCCCCTATTTCAGCCCTCCAGGGACTGATTTTTGAAAAAAAAATTAGCCTATGTTTGACCCCGGATCTTCAACTATATCCATGCCAAATTTCATGAAAATCGGTCCAGCCGTTTAGCCGTGAAAGCGTAACAGACAGACAGACAGACTTTCGCATTTATAATATTAGTGTGGATATGGATAGTAAACAAGCAGATGGGTTTTCCGATGGAAAGGGACAACCATCGCCTATAGACAATGTGTTAATGCTAGGTTGATATCTATGTGGTGAAGAGTTAATACCCCTTGCATAAGTTTACCGGCTACCTTACCCCCCAAACCGGAACACGGCAGTGCGAGCACTGACGCTATTGAGGCAGGAATAGGTAAAACAATGGTACCAGACCCTGGCGAGACAATGCAGAATTCTACTCGCCCAACAAATCACTCTAACGACTGGTAGAAAAAAGGGTTAAAAGTGTACGGTCAGGCTACCAAAAACAAACTTCTGCATATAGCCACACCGATACCAACACAACATTAACTTCTTTGATGTCTATAGGAGATGGATATCTTTCTCCATCAACCTAATTACTGCTTGTATGCTATTTAATGGCTAAAATGACATTAAATTCAATTTGGTATAGTATTCATTATAGACATACATAACATGATTATAAGTGTTATATAAACAAATGAATAATTTACATCTTTTGATTTTTAATTTTTCTTTACTTATTTTTCTTCACATAACATTGGAATTTTAAATGCACTTAGTATAATTAGGTCTAATTTAAGTAAGTACTCTTAGTTATATAAGAAATTCATAACTATTGTTACAAGTTAATAAAAAATATAATTATCATCTTACATTTCAAAATACTTAAAACAGAAAAGTTCACTGACATTTACTTAAACTAATGCTTATAAAACAAAATACAGTATCGTCACTTCTTAATTGCATATATTGCTGATTTCATATATTAAATTCCTCATATAACAACGTAATCCTGATTTTAGATGAGATCTGGAACGATGAATGTACTAAGTATAATTAGGTCTAAATTATTTTTACAAGTTAATAAAACAGTATAATTTATCCTCTTACATTTCAAACGTTCAGAAAAGTTCACTGACAGCAAACATTTACGTAAAATAATGTTTATAATACAAAATACGGTATCGTCACTTCTTAATTGCATACATAAAACTAAAAAAGCAATTATTTCAAGCGCGAAGAGATTAGATTTTCGGTAAGCGAATGGATTATGTATAACCAGCCAAGCGCGTGTCGGACCACGCGAAATGTAAGGTTTCCTAGTTTCCAATCACATTAACGCGTTAATCCGCTTTTTAACATTTCATACTACAAAATTTTAACCTTTTTTTATGTTATAAGATAGCAAACAAGCAGATGGGTCTCCTGATGGAAAGAGTTAACCATCGCCTATAGACACCAAAGGTGTTAATGGTGCGTTGCTATCTTGTGGCGAGGTCTAATGCCACATGCGTAAATTAACCGGCTACCCTCCAAGCCGGAACACGACAGCGACAAGCGCTGACGCTATTGCGACAGGAATAGGTAAGGCGGTGGTACCAGACCCGGGCGAAACAATGTAGAATTCTACCACCTAGTAAATTAAAACTTATTTAGCACCAATAACAGATATATCTACGTTACAGGTTCCTCGCCTGTAAAAACTTCTTCAAGTGAATTAAATAAGTTGGTTGACTATTACTCGTATACTGACAATGCCTATTGAGCCGCGATAGTTTTCCTTTTAAATTCCTTATATTTACTCTTACCGTGAAATTTTCACACATCCAAAATCAATCACTTAGCTGGCCGGGGAGAGGAGGACACTCTAACTAAAATTAACACTTTAAACCGAAAAATAAACATGTTACCTAAAAAAATATTTTTGAATTAATTGTTTAACTAATATATATACTTAGTACTAAAGTACTATATATATATATATATATATATATATATATATATATATATATATATATATATATATATATATATATATATATATATATATATTTGTGCCTGCCAAATTACAGCTTTCTAGTACTATAGTACTAAGAATCTCTAAACTAAGTTGCGGACTGACGGACATGGCAAAACTAAAAGGGTTCCTAGTTGATTGTGGAACTCTAAAAATTACTATTAACTCATCAAATTAATGAATAATAGAATCAGTGATTTATACAATTGTGTAATTAGTACCTATCTTGCCCGTCAAGCACACTGAAGCTTTAACTTAATTCTATAATATTAAAAACATATCAGTCCGCTTATTTTTAGCTCGTTTTTTGTTCACATTGCTTATATTCGTCTGTCATTAAGATACTTTCAACGCTTATCAAAATTTAAGGCATATGTTAAGCGCTTACACTTTACACATTCACCTTAGACTTCAGCGTATCGTAGCATAAATTCGTGTATACTTTTAGCATTAAAAGTATATTCTGGTGTGAACGGTAAGGTAGTTGATAAACTGATTTATGTTGTTTTAACATTCCGTCACACAAATAACAAAGCACCTTAATATATTTGGTATCCATAAGCGATGGTTATCTCTTTTGTATCAGGAGAAATGATTTAATTTGCCTTTCTTTTCTTTTCATTTCACCTCATTTCGCCACATTTCGCCACATTTCGCCACATTTCATCTCATTTCATATCATTTCGTAAATATTTCTGGACAGATTATAAAAAAACAAAATAAGTAAATTATATGCTTGTGATATGCTTGTGCTAGCCAGTAGCTAGATGGGAATAAAGAAATAAAGACCTAAACCTAGAAATACAAACATATGTCCATCATACAAATGGTAGTCCTCGTTGGGAATCGAACCCAAGCTCCATCAATTGCCTAGTCAGAGTCGCTAACCACTCGACCAATGGTGCGTTCAAAATTTAACAATCTCATTAGCAAATTTTGTTATCTCGTATAGCGTATGCTATCAGTGTATGCATTTTGTTATCAAACAAAATTATTAGAGTTTAAATCTCACAAAGTAATATTTTTTAGTTATATATATTGTAGTTTCAGTTGAAAACTGTTCCGTTACTAGCCGAAATATTTTACGTTACATCGAATGGAACGAAAACAACTCTAAAGTATCATAGCGCTATTTCCTAAGTCAATTTAAAATTTATTACACGAAAACAAGTATTATGGTCATCATAAAGTTACGAACAACCCTCCAAAATGGCACGCACGAATTGAAATAAAATTTACTGATACGTAACCTGCGCTACTATACACACTCAATTCAAGTCGTAACTAAATAATACAGAACAGAGAATATATTAAAAATTACTCTACATTGGTATTTGTTAGCACCAAATTCTATGTTCTGTTATACTGGCATCAGGATTTTTCTCCAGTTTTGTTACAAGATGATTCGTTTTTTCTTTAAAGGTTAACGTTCAGGTCTTAAATTTAAACATTAGCATTGGTCTTCTCACATTCTTATATAATTATATAATTTTTTTAAAGCGTTTGCTGACTAGCCTGAACTTCAACGCCCTGTAAGACTGCATTATAACACAGGGCCTTTTTTATACTCATAGAAGTATAAAATTTAAAGTTCCACCCTCACCATCTCGATGTTTGGAAATCCACACGAGGTTTTCCCGGCACTTTTTGCCTCGCACTACTCTTTTGTTGAATCAATTACCAGCAGGGGTTTTTCCGAATAGATACGACATGGGAAACTTCAATAATAGAGCTTACTCATTTTTAAAAGGTCAGCAACGTAACTGTAAGACCTCTGGTATTGCGGATGTCCATGGACGGCATTAATCATTAACCATCAGGTGCACTTTCTGCTCGTTTGCCCCCTCTTCTATAAAAAAAACAAAAAAAAAATATCTTCACGTCCGTATCCCCGAAGAGGTAGGCAGAGCTACAACTAATGCAGCCACGATTAGCCGAAGATACTTAGTCCCGCTGTCACAAGCCTATCGCCAGCTGGGTACTCATCCAATCCCGAACAACGTTGTTTTTATCAAAAAACTGAAAAGCACATTTTGGAATTTCCCGACCCGGGAATTGAACCTGTGACCCCATGTGGTCAATACCGATATTATTTATATTTACTTACATCGCGGTCAGATTAACTTGATGCATGTCGTTGATGACGTCATTTGGCGCAAAACGTAACAATAATGTCCAAAAACAATATAACAATAACAGACAACTAGCCAAATTATCTACGCGCGTATCGGTAACAAAAATACTGACCATGACCATACTGACACTTATATTATTAACCGGGCGAGCTATAGGAAGCCCCGCCTTCCATTCCAGATATGCGTCAAGTTAATGTGACCGCGTTGTATTATTCCCTGATATCAGTGTTCGTAATAGTTCAACTTAAGTATTTAACGATAACATATAGCTACGCAGAAGCCAGGAAATATTAAACCACCAAAAAGTCGCGCAGCTCCCTGCTCCCTTAATCATCCGTATCCCCTCTTATCCGATGGAAAGTACCCGCCACAACCGGAAGACGATAACCCGCCACAAGCAAAAGGAGTTTCAAATTTACCATACGTGGAAGTACAAGTGAGTTTATTTGTAATACATAATTTGAAATGCAGTTTCACCAAGTGCCGAAGATGGAAACTATCCAATTTATAACTTATACTGATACAAGAGTACGTGAGTGATTAGCAATCAATGGCTATAGGGATGATGGCTACTTGGATGTTTTTTCAACCGAAGAATAAACGAAGGTTATCAGTTTGAAATTTATCTATGTAATCCTCGTGTTAGTTCCGGGCTCCTTTGAAGAATAGGCCAATTGCCGTTTTGCCAGGCAGGTCGTAAAAGGCGACCGAGTGGCTATGCGCGACACTACCATCGTGACTACTGGGTGGTAGAGTTCTGGATTGGCTCGACCGGGTCTGGTATCACCGCCTTACCTATTCCTGCTGCAATAGCGTCAGTGCTAATCACTATCGTGCTCCGGTTTGGAGGGTAAGTTAGCTGGTAAACTTATGCATGTGGCATTTGACCTCGCCACAAGATAGCAATGCACCATTAACATCTTTGGTGTCTATAGGCGATGGTTGACTCTTTCCATCAGGAGACCCATCTGCTTGTTTGCTATCTTATGATATAAAAAAATGTGTAATATTGTTGGATTTGGGTAATATTTGCGTATGATGATCTAAATAGGCGTCCACGTTTGTGTAGTTCATGTACTAAATTTCGTAAGTACTAAATATCTCTGGAACTAAAAGGCATATCGAGATAATTCTTTTAGGTCTATATCAAGTATATTTCAACTTAGGGAACAAGTCTTAATTTTATCAATATCGAATCATTCATTTTGAGATATGGATATAATAATTTGAAGTCGGTTTTAATTTTTATTTGGCTTAATTACTATTATTATTTAAATTACTTTTATTATGAAAAACACACAGTAAAATGTAGGCAAATCATTGGAGTTTTGTAGAAATATAAAAATAAAGTAAAAACCTTATCCAACTGTATTGAAAAATTTAACATATTGGTTTAAACTTCGCGGTGTATATCGCTAACCGACTATAATAAATAGTACAAATGCGAAGAGCTAAGTATTATATATGATAATTCGAACATTAGCCATTATTAATTTGTGGGACGTTCTGTGATATATTCTATTAATGATACCTATTAATTAGGTCTCAATACGTCTTATAATCGCACAGTTGTGTATGGTTACGGTCCGTTTAATACTAGAAAGTACGTTATTAGACATTGGAGAACTTTACCACTAGGTGGCAAATTTCTGCATCATCTCGCCTAGTTTCGAGACCACCGCCATTCCTATTCTTGCCGCAATAGCGTCTGTTCTTCTGACGATCGCGTTCCGGTTTGGAAGGTAAGTGAACCGGTAAACTTCAGCATGGGCTGACATAGATGGTACCGCAACTTTTACATCTTTGGTGTCTATAAGTCCAAGTTCTGAGTAAAAAATATGAGGTAAAGTATCTTCACGCCCGTATCCCCGACGGGGGAGGGAGAGGTTACAACCAGTGCACCCACGATTAGACGAAGATACTTGGGCCCACAAATGTGGTAGGTGGCAAGCCTATCGCCGACCGGGCACTTTTCGATTCCGGGCAAATTTGTGTTTATCAGAAAACTGAAAAAAACACTTTTTTTTAAGTGCCCGACCCGGGACTGAAATTAAACACCGGACCGTTGGATCACAGAGGCGACTAATTTAATAAAGCGATTTCACAATGCCTAATCGCCTACATAATATGATAGGCTAGTTTTGACTCGGGACCTCATGTATTCAAGCCAACGCTGGACCACTAGACCACAGAAGCGAGTAAAAAACATAAAAAACCTAAAGCCGAATTGATAACTTCCTCCTTTTGGGACGTCGCGTCGGTTGAAAATCGGTTAAAAAATAATTATACCACATATCAGAAATATAATTTTTACTTATCTTAAAGAAAAGAGCACACAGTCGAAAAGTATTTTTATTAATCGTAAAGTTCTTTCATGAAGCGATAGCCGTAATTCAGAAAATCTTCCTCGCTACCATCACCTACTCCTGCCGCCATAGCGTCAATGCTGTCAGTGTCGTGCTCCGGTGTTGAGGCTAAGGTAGCCAGTAAACTTATGTAGGTGACATTACCACCCCACCACATGACAGTAACGCAAAATTAACATATTAGTGTCTATAGGCGATAGTTTGTCTTTCCATCAGGAGAATAAAAAAAATTATCCAATAAAAAAAATGTTGAGTACATTTACATATTAGAATCATCATTTCGCTTATCTTAAAGAAAACAGCACATTTAGTCAAAACGTATTTTTATTAATCATACAATTCTTTTATATTATCAATTTTAAAGAGTGATAGCCGTAAAATTGCTATCCGTTCCGCCGGCCTACAAATTGGTGAATGTTGGAGTACTGAAGTATTTAATGACTCCGAGGATTCGCCTGCCTACCTTTGAAGAATAAGGCCATCGGCCATTCTGCCAGGCAGTCTGTAAAAAGCGATCGATTTGTTATAAATGTCACTAACATCGTGGCTACTAGGAGGTAGAGTTCCGCAACGTCTGTCCCAGATTTTTGATACCACTGCCTTACCTACTCCTGCCGCAACAGCGTATTAACGCTAGAGATTGGTCTAGCGTCACTGTCGTGTTCCGGTTTAGAAGGTAAGGTAGCCGTTAACTTATGCATGTGACATTACCATCCCGCCACACTGATAGTAACGCACCATTCATATATTTTTTGACTTTATAGGGTATAAGGGACGGTCTATCAAAAATTGAAACCATAGATTTGGATCATGATTCTGAATAGGAAACTGTTGGAAATGTGTGTAATCCACACAATTTTTTAAATTATTTGACGATTTTTTGAATTTAACTTTTGTATAATTTGATATATTCTAATGCTTTACGGTGTTTTTTTTGAAAACATAGTAAAATTAAAGGAAATACACAAAATAAGCAAAAATACCGCGCAACTTAAACGGCTGGTTCGAGAATCGAGAGTAGTAGAGTTCTGCATTGTCTCGCCCGGGTCTGGTACCACCGCCTTACCTATTCCTGCTGCTAATAGCAAACAAGCAAATGGGTCTCCTGATGGAAAGAGTCAACCATCGCCTATAGACACCCAAGATGTTAATGGTGCGTTGCTATCTTGTGGCGAGATCTAATGCCACATGCATAAGTTTACCGGCTACCTTACCCTCCAAACCGGAACACGACAGCGACAAGCACTGACGCTATTGCGGTAGGAATAAGTAAGGCGGTGGTACCTGACCCGGGCGAGACAATGCAGAACTCTACCACCTAGTAGTTACGATAGTAGTGTTGCGCATAGCCAATCGGTCGCCTTTTACGACCTGCCTGGCAGAACGGCAGTTGGCCTATTCTCCAAAGCAGGCCGGGACCAACACGGCGATATCATTATTTTCATTAACATAGTCATCTTCTTGTTTGCTATAGTATGAAATAAAATCAAGTAAAATAAATAAATTAAACATATTAACTACGCGGACAGCAACGCATCTTTAACATCTTTGGTTTTTATAGACGATGGTTATCCTTTTCTATCAGGAGAGCCATTTATTTGTTTTGCTGTTTTTTAAATAAAATTATAAAAATAAAAAACATCTGCCACACGCAACTCATCATTTGTGTTAATGAGAATTAGTTATACTATCAGGAGAATCATTATCTGCTTGTTTATTATCCTATAAAAGAAATAAATTTGTAAAATGTCTGCCGGGCCACGCACAATGTAGGGTTCCGAAGTTCCATCACAATAATGAGGGCTTTTATAGTTTCATACTGTGAACATTTAAGATATTCAACGTCAATGACAAATATATATCCGCACCACAGGTTTACCGCCTATAAAAACTTGTCTAAGGTTTTTTTATAAGTTGGTCTACTCAAAAACTTGTAAAGCCTTCTAATTCGTGATACTTTTCCTTTTAACTTCATTATATTCATTACTATCATGATTTTTCCCCCACCCAAAAAAACTGTTTAGTCTGCAGAGGTGGGGAACACTTGACTCTAAAAAAATTAGCACGTCAAAGCTTAATATTTTAGATACGGGTCCCTTAAACGAAAACTTATTTTCACAAACTAACAATATTTTTAAAAGCCTATCCAATGATACCCCATACAACGGGTTACGCAAGAAAAAAATTAACCTCCCGACTTTACATGTAGGGAGCTACCCTGAAAAAAAATATTTTTCAAGATTTTATATTTCCACTTTGCTGACGTGGCTAATATGTATATTCATGTCAAATTATATCGTTCTAGTAATAAGATTCTCTGAGCAATCGTGCGGCCGGACGGACAGACGGACATAGTGAAATTATAAGGGTTCCTAGTTTACTTCGGAAGCTTAAAAAGATTACGAATTTCCAACCATCGAATAAGTTAAAATTATATTTTATACCAAACATACAGTTTTAATTTCATGCGCACCATTTCTATATTAGTAATGAAGAAAAAATATATGGTAGCAAAAATCAATTTACTTACCGATATTTTATTACTAATTAGGTATAATTAAATAATAAAAATAAAAAGTTAAAAATTATATTATAATTTGTTTATATAAAAATATTGAGTTAATATTAAAACAAAAGACGTTTCCAATAAAGATGATTGAACGACAGAGTTTGAGTGTGGAGAGGAAAATTCTTGAGCAGTTGAAACAAGTTGAGGTCAGCTCCGTCTGTGACGGCAATATCGGCAAGTTCGGACACAGCTGGCATACCGCCGCCAATGTCTCAATAATCTTCAAGGTACCCCTCCTAATCGACTCTTCCTTAGTTTAGCACAAGTGTGACTAACTGATTAATTCTGCCCTCTGTACGTGATACTTTGTCTCACGTATCTATTTGTTCTTTATGTACTAAATTTCTTCGTCTACACTCGTAAAAGTTTTCTCTTGTCTTTATTTTACTTATTTATTGACCTGATACATTTCTTATTCACAAAGTCACTATTTATTTTAATACACATTATCCACTTACACACACACACACACACACACATATATATATATATATATATATATATATATATATATATATATATATATATATATATATATATATATATATTATATTATATTAATATTATAAATGCGAAAGTTTGGATGTTCGGATGGATGTTTAAATGGATGTTTGTTACTCAATCACGCAAAAACTACCGAATATATTTAAATAAAATTTGGCACACAGGTAGACGATGATCTGGAATAGCACATAGGCTATTTTTTATCCCAGAAAAATTAGTTGATCCCGCGGGATTCACCAAAAATTTTTATAATGCAGCGGGCTGCATGCTGCAGTTAGTACTTAAATAAATTAAATCAGCGGTAAACCAGTATCATGAAAAATTTAGCCTGATATATATCGCTGTAGTTTCATAACAATATTTGTGAGTTCAGAGACAAAGCACATTGTTATGGGTATTATTCTAGTGCATGTCGTTTACCGTCGTGCAATTACCAAAATCCGCTGGTAGAAATGATAGAACACTATACACAGTTTATCCTACTTTAACGCATTGCTTAAAACTAGCGTATAGAGTTGAGCAAATCTTTAATTCATCACAGTGACCTACTGAAATATAATTGATCATTGTTTATAGTAATTGGTAAATAAATTTGGTCGCCTCTGTGGTCTAGCGGTCCAGCGTTGGCGTTTACCACATGAGGTCCCGGGTTCGATTCCCGGGCCGGGCACTTAAAAAAAAAGTGTTTTTTTCAGTTTTCTGAGAAACACAAAGTTGCTCGGGATTGGAAAGTGCCCGGTTGGCGATAGGCTTGCCACCTATCACATTTGTGGGACCAAGTATCTTCGGCTAATCGTGGGTGCACTTGTTACACCTCTGCCTACCCCTTCGGGGATATGGGCGTGAATACTTTATAGTAATTGCTTTTAATTTATAAGATGATTCTGTACTAATGTCATACTCATATTATAACGAATGGTAATGTGCATTTTATATTTCATTTCACATTTTGTGCATGGACCGACGTAGTGTATATATTTTTATAGCGCTTGGTTTGAAGATAAATTAATTAGTTAGCGACTGGTCGTAACTCATTGCGCGCGCGCAAATTCTTCATTTCTAATGATTTATTAGAGCATTAACGAAGAACAAAGTTTGTGTAGCTACGATTAATAATTTTGAATGTGAGTGCATGTACGCATAACTGTCATTCAATTGTGCTCATCAATAAATATAAATAATCTGCCAAAATAGCGCCAATACTTGTCACTATCGTGATCCGCTTTAGAGAGTAAGGTAGACGGTAAAGTTATGGGCGTAGCATCATCATAAGTCTACCGGCTCACCGTCTCGCTATATATAAAGAAAGAAATAGTTTATTTTCAAGAATATGATGTAACAGGGAACAGAGTAAATGGAGCGTTAGGGAGATTACTTAAAAGCACAACTTTAAGTCAGGGTGGCCTGCATAATTATGTGCTTATACCAATGCTTTTATATGAAAGTGAGAGTTGGATATATCAGAAAAGGCATGAAAGTAGAATCAACGCGGTCGAGATGAGATCGCTACGAAAAATATGTGGCGTAACACTCACGGACCGGGTTCGTTATGTGAAAATGAGAGAGATTAGGCTTGAAAGAAAGTGTCGGTGTAAAGATGAGAAAGGGCATACCCCGTTGATTCGGACATGTAGAAAGAATGGTAGATGGAAGGTTAACATAGCAAGTATACAATGTGAATGTGGAACAACGTAGGTACCGGGGCAAACCAAGACTGACGTACCATGATCAAATTGATCGAGTACTGTCCGAAGATTGTGTCAGAGTATTCACTTGTGTGTACCGGCGTGTGTGTATGAAGAGAGTTACGAATGTATAAATGTATAATTATTTATATATTATATTGTATGTATAAATGTATAAATATTTAAAAATTTGTCAATTTTATAAACCTACACCCTAATTTTATAAATATGAATAATTTTAAAATACATATTAATTTAAATTTATTAATTGCTACGGATTTTTTTCGACCACCCCGTGGTTAGCGAACCTGACTACGCATGGATGGAGCTCAGGATCGATTTCCGACAGGACCAAACACTTGTTTGTTTGATGAGCATGGATGTTCATTTTCTGGGTTTGAGTATATATATATATATATATATATATATATATATATATATATATATATATATATATATATATATATATATATATATATATATATATATATATATATATATATATATATATATATATATATATATATATATATATATATATATATATATATATATATATATATATATATATATATATATATATATATATATATATATATATATACTCGTATGTATTTCTATGTATTTGTTTGATTAGCATAGTTTATGTTCATTGGCGACGTCGACCACTTACCATCAGGTGGCACGTCTGCCAAGTTGCCTACCCAATGACATGAAAAAAAAATTTAAATAAAATTTTACTTAATATATATATATATATATATATATATATATATATATATATATATATATATATATATAAAATAGGCATTTCTTTTCTAAATATTGAGTCTGGCTAGCTATTTCTAAAATATGTGCTGCCTTATACCTAAGCATTTGTTTTAAACAATGTCTTAAACAATAAAGAGGCAAGATAATGGTAGTATTTTAAGACTTTTAAAAGTTTTTTTTACGATAATGTAGTTATTAATTAGGTATTGTAAGCCACTTTTTACAATCTTAATACAATACACACACTACAAATTCTGAATAAATCTACTAAGTTTACCAAAAAGGGATTCCACGTTGCAACATGATGAGAAATAATCAGTGATACGCTAACAAAGTAGCATTTATATTTGCTATCTCTCTTATTCTTCTCAAAATATACACAACTCTATCAGTTTTATTACAAAGGGAATAAATGAATTGCAAAGCTATCAGTAAGCGATGGATATATATTTTACCATGAGGGCTTTCTGCTTGTTTGTTATCCTAATAATGTTTAATTTAATTGTAAATATTTCGTGCTTATTACTCTCATTGACTGTCTTATCTTTAGTGAGTCTTTTTGGCTCAAATCGTGACACAAGTGCGATCTCCGTGTCAGTTATTATGGTTTTGTCGAGGAAAAATATTAGTGACAGATCAAAGCGTGGTGGTGATGTGTTAAAACTGTTGTGTTTTATTAGACGCGTTTATCG
This sequence comes from Apodemia mormo, assembly GCA_036924255.1. Lineage (NCBI taxonomy): Eukaryota > Metazoa > Arthropoda > Insecta > Lepidoptera > Riodinidae > Apodemia > Apodemia mormo. The sequence continues at coordinate 17,506,859 of JAUPFN010000003.1, read as the reverse complement.
CAAGAAATATGTGATATTTGTTATCACTTATTAGGCTAGTGAAATTCGAGAAGATCATCATCCACCATCATCATCGACAGGCGACAAAGCAATAATTGTTAAACTGAGCGCTATCTCTCTGCCTATTCCGCAAGTAAATCGGCGTAATTATATATTTTTATTATTCCCTATTTTATAACAAATTATTTCTATCATTTTACTCACTAAAAAATTCATTCATACAATACTGCTGAAAGCTTAGGTGTGTAATAATATTATTGACTTAGCTAATAAACCTTTTAGGTAAATGTATTTTGAATATCTTTTTAAGTAACGATCTGTTTACACATATTTGTTTGAGTACGAAGTTTTCGAAAGTCACATTCAATCCATTTGCAAGCCCATTTTAGTGAAATAAGTAATTATTTTTTGACCGCGCCTTTGGTCCAATGGTTAGCGAATTTTATTGCGAAATTGATAGGGCTTGGGTTCAATTTCCTGCAAGGACAAACATTTGTGTGATGAGAATAGATGTTTGTATTTCTGTGTTTGGGTGTTTATAAAATATATGTCTATGTATAAGTATCGTTGATTTACATCAATATCACTAATAAATAATTTGCCTACTTTGGGGTTAGATTAATTTGTCTACGTTACCTTTAATATTTATTTATTATTTGTTATTATAAAATCGAAAACCCAACAACGATCCGATCTGAAAAAACACGCACTTTCTACTGGCGCAGACGGATGAGGGCTATATAATCTATATCGGTCTCAAAATAATGAGGAAACCAATAGCACCCCTCAAGCTTAAATCTATCAAACCATTTAGGCTTCAGGGCGTGCCGAATAAATATTCATACAGATGTAGTATGCACACATATACATATACTCGAAAATATAACCCTCCTTCTAAGGCAGTCGGGTTAAAAAGTATTTGAATTCATCAAATAGACAATTACTGATTATTGAGGTTAAGTCGATTAAGCGATCTGTTCTCGAAGAACAGGTTACCACTGACAAGTAGATAATCCTATTTACTGTAGTCTGAAGAGCCGCGGCATTAAATCTTATTTACACATTATTAGCGCATTAGAGTAATGATCCCCGATAATCCGCTTTGCCGATGAAATGTTACGTCTGTATCTTACAGACGAATCCTAAATTAACTTTTGAAATTGCGCGGTTTTTTGGCATTGGCTTTAGTACTTAAGATCATTAAATTTATTATACCATAATTTAAGTTAATTATTTTCATTTAATTTTTAATTTTTTTTTTTATCATATAGCAAAGAAGAATTTCGCCGCCTCGAGCCTGTCGAAACTAGCTCAGTGGAAGAGCGTCCCGGCTTTAGGGAAATGGTCGCAGGTTCAAATCCCGCGTGTCGATATTTTTCTTTGCTGTTTTTAAGGTTTATTTAATTTATTGAGTACATGAACTACACAAACGTGGACGCCTATTTAGATCATCATACGCAAATATTACCCAAATCCAACAATATTACACGTTTTTTATATCATAAGATAGAAAGCAAGCAGATGGGTCTTTTCATGGAAAGAGACAACCATTGTCCATAGACGCCAAAGATGTTAATGGCGCGTTACTATCTGTGTGGCGAGGATTTAATGCATGCATGCATGGATGCATTAGTTTACCGGCTACCATGCCATGTCATGCACTGACGCTATTATACCAGAAATAAATAAGGCAGTGGTACCAAGCCCATCCATACCATCTACTAGTCACGATGGTAATGACTCGTATCGTCAATCGTTCGCTTTTTACATACTGCCTGGCAGAATGACAGAAGGTCTAATCAAAAGAGGCTTGGATAATTATTACGGAAAATGGGATATTTTCAGATGAAATTCTAGATTAAGTTACTTGTTTTTCTCAATTAGGTAAAAAATGATCGCTATAATAATCAAGAGCAACAGTTACTTGGAACTGGGAAGATAACTGTAAAAAAGGTTGTTGCTACAGATATCTTTATATTAATAGGTGAAGGGAAAATTTTGCACCCCTTTTTATGACAGTTGCGCGAACGGTGGAGTATGAAGTTTGGCATACTTAAAGTTTACATTGCGAAGGATTACAGTAAGCCTGATATTTTCAAATAAAAACATTAGAAATCAGTGATATGTAAAGAAAAGTCATTGTTAGAAATACACTAAATTAATAAAAACATTACAGACTACGTACATTGGACATACATGATATTTTACACACATGTATACTATTTTCTTTACGGCTAGTCATTTGCCAAACCTAAAAACGATTTTATTGTTTTCTATGGTCGAATTTCGACCACAGGTGATCGCAAGTTTATATAAAAAAGTTGTAGAAGAGCCCAGTTGTCGACATTGAAACTTAATTATTCTGCGTAAGAGATAAATTATTCCAAAAACTTTAATTTTCTGAACTTAGAACGACGTACAGGCGAAACTAAAAAATTAATTTTTGCATTAGCATTTCCTTTGCTTTTTTGCGTAATTGAATGGTTTTTTGGCGTCTCTAAATTTATTTTATCAGCTACGAAATATTTTAATACTACTGTTTCACAAAGGACGAATGTACTGCATTCTGTTCCGAGTGTGAAATTGCCAAGGTGGTAAACACGCGGCGAAAAATGGAGTACTTTGGTCCCATGTTGCATTTACTTTTTTTCCTACTAGGTCAAATGTTCGCCCTAACAACACATAAAGTCATGAAAAAGGCAGACAGGTAAACAGACAGATAGGCAGATAGACAGACAGACGAGCAGATATTCGGACAGACAGATGGACAAATAGACCGACGGAGGGAAAGAAAAATAGACAAACAGACAGACTGATAGCAGACAGATAGATGGCAGACAGACAGGCAGTAGTCAGACAGGCAATAGATAGACAGTAGTCAGACAAACATAAAGCAGACAGACTGACAGCAGACAGACAGACAGATGAATGGACGGATCGACGTACGGATGGACAGACGAACATATGGAACGACAGACGGACGGACAGATCGCCAGACAGACAGATTGACAGCAGACAGACGGACAGCAGCGAGACAAACAGCAAACAGACAGCAGTCAGACAAATAGCAGACAGACAGCAGAGTGACAAACAGCAGACAGACAGACAGGCCGACAGCAGACAGACAGACAGCAGGCAGGCAGACAATAAACAGACTGGCAGGCAGACTTGCGTGAATGCCGATGCAGGAACTATTCGCTTCCCGGGAACAGTGTGTCATTTTCGCTCCGGGTCACAGGGCAAAAATCGAACTTAGGACATGCAAATATTTTATTCTCAATATCAGTAAAGGCAAACATTTAGATAAAAATTAAGCTCAATAGCATTAATTAAATTTTGTGATAAGGAAGTTCATCGTTCACCGAAGCATATTGTTATAAATGTTTTATTTTAATAGGGGTCCCCCATAATCGTCGAAATCGAAATATAATTTTTATATGAATTTTAACTTTCTGCGCTTCTTTGCAGATAAAAAATTCAGTATGTCAAGTCCTTCGTGTGCGCAATATTCTTAATGAGGGTTTCGAAGTTTTTACTCTTGACCTTTCTTTTCTTAGAAGAGGCTAACGAATACTTTGAATGATTACCCCCACTCATGATATTTGCAACACTAGCGTTTGAGTATTTCATACCTACCCTTTGAAAGATTGTGTAAATTCTTTCTTGAAACTCCATAAATTGTATCCCTTGAGCAAAAAGAACCTCCAACTACAATCGGTTCTTAAAAAGTAACTGGAGAATAATAATGTATATAAAATAAAGCTAAATATTAATAATAATCACCTATGTGGTCTAATAGTCCAATGTCGGTGTTGATAATTAATAATTGTCATTGTCAACTGTCATTTTTAACGGTTGTATTACATTACTTTCAGGAAACTAAAGACTATGTAATGTATTTATTGTGTCCTAATAACGAATGTTAAGATGGATAATTAATCAATTAGCTTAAATCAAAACGAAATAACTTATTTCATAAAATGGGTAAGACCAACAGTTTCTCGGCGATAGAATTTGAATACTTGGAGAAATTCATTGAAGTATTGAAACCAATTTCTACAGGTTTAGATTACATTAGATGAAACTATTGTTACTATGACAAACTTCTGCCTACTTGATTGTCTGTAAGAACTAGATTAGATCGACTGCTGGATTGCAATTTGAGACATTTTACTGTCATTTCATTACAACTAAAACAGATCTTAGAAAGAAGATTTGACAAGTTTTTAAACTGCCACCGGAAATAAATGGAGCTATATTGGCATCATGCTACCACTCTAGATACAAAATTTGACCTCCCCGTTAGATAAAAAATTTGACCGGGGATCGAACCCGTGACCTCAAGGTCTGAGCCGAATAGGCTACCCCTAGACCACGAGCCAGTCATAGTAACATAATTTCTTAATTAGTTGTTTAAGGAGCAAAATATTTTTTTATATAAATTGGTTTTTCTTCAAATTTAAGTCTTCACCTTATTACCTTCACTTAAATGGATTAAGCTGATAACAAACAAAAACACCTGTCATGGCTTATAATGTTTCCAAAAATCCTAATAAACTAATATCTTTAGTTACTTATCCCCACAGCCTGCTGCACTATTTTGTGATTTTTTTGTGAATTGTACAGGAACAATTTATATCCTAATTTAAGAATATGTGTTAAATTTTGATATAAACTATCAGTATACCAAATTTAAGCCAAATGAATCAACCGGTTAAAGCTTAAATAAACGTAGAATCATACCAACTTTCAGTTTCCACATTTATAAAAGTAATTAGTTGTATCCCTCGACTTCTTCCGTGTGACCTAAAACCATTACTTACTTTTGCTCTGTCCGGTAAAAAAATATATTCTTTTTCATGTATGTGACTATCATACACACGAATAATTTTTCAAATCTAATTGGTTCATTCACAGATTGGCCCCCTCAAACAAACAAAATAATTTTCAGTTTTATTATATTGGTGCATATTTATTGTGACAAACGATAATATGCATATTGTTCATGTCTGTAATTGTAGTAATATATCAATAAAACGTTATTCTTTTAAATATACCAATATGCTGTTAACGCCATTAACCACTAATAATACAGATTAAATAACGAGTATGATTATCTGCTTAGTTATAGGTTAAAATAACATTTTGCTTCAGAAAATAAGATAGTATAGCAAAAAAATAAATATTTGTTATCAGTATACTCGTATCAATAAAAACCACATTTAATTGCATGCAGTAGTTGAGTGATGGGCGGACAAAAATACAGATCAGTAGGCTAAAATTCTAAAAATAATATATATGCTCATCATTTAACACACGTTTTCGTTTGATAACGTTGACTGGTAGAGAATGCATGTTACATTGAGTCCACCCCTAAACATGTTTTTGCTTAGATTTTAAATACGTTACATTAATAATTATGTAACGTATTTATGTGCAAAAAGTAACCGAGTTAGAAAATATGTAATATGTAAAATTCTCTTGTCGCGGTGTTTGTTACCAACCTCCTCCGGCTCGGCTCGACAGATTCTTAAGAAATTTTGTATATATATCGGATAGGTCTGAGAATAGGTCAACGTCTATTTTTTATACCCCTAAATATTAAGGGAAGAACAACCCTAATTTTTTTTTTGGGCAAAAATTGTTGTTTTTATTTTTTTTATGATTCAGCATTTAAAAATACATACAACCTTATTTTTCACCCTTCCACCACTAACCCCTATTTTTTAATTACATAATTTATATAAAACAACTTTTGCCGGGTCAGCTAGTGACCTTATAGATTTAACAACCGCATTATTAAGCTTATTTTAATAAAACTTATTTGTGCTACTATTTCACTCTTATTTATTATGTAACTAAAATATTCTAGATAATGATGACATTAGTGAAACCAGTTGCATTCATTTTAAATGATAAAAAATTTTAATGAATTGTAAATTAATTCAATTGAAATCGATAATTACGCACTAGACTATTATCTAAACTCCGCTTTACTTAATTGGTATAGTCTCGCCTCTATATACATTTTTTCCCGATATCAATATATCGACCCCCGTTCCGAGTGTGGGTGGTTATGGCAAGATAAAATGAGGTCGACAATAACTTGTTCCATTGTTTGTTGGCCGCCAGCTTAATAAGTTCGTCGAATGTATTGCGATTTATATCGTACATTGTCGGTGTCTAATGAAATTCTTAGATTATTCTATTAAAATTGTTGGCTATGGAAACAGCTTCGATTGGGTTTGTCTATTATCTTTTTAACATTTTTACTATCAGCGAAGTAAAAGCAAACCCACTTTAAAATAATTACTTTAAATGCAATATTAATAATTTTATATAAATACACTTGTACTGTTTTACAATAAAGTTTACAATTTAGTGTGAAACAGTATCTGCACCCTGAAGCATGCTGCATTATATAATTTTTTGGTTAGTCGCACGGTAACAACCTACTTTTCCGCAATTAAATAAATCTGGAAATGGACTGTTCCAGGTCATCAACTATCTGTGTACCAAATTTTGTCGAAATCGGTATAATCGTTTTTGGGTGATAGAGTGCCAAATATCCAAATATCTAAACATCGAAACAGCCAAATATAAATCATGAAAACTTTCATATATATAGTATGTATGGGATTGGATTGAAAATGGAATTGAAAGCGCCGACGACAGTCTGTAGAAAAAAATTCTGTAAAATTATTAAAATATTTACCTACATAAAAAAATCTTTAAACTAATAGCAAGATGAAGTTTAAAAAGTATCGCAATTTTTAAGGAAAGCGTGTTTGTGTTGTGGAACATAACAAAAAACAATGAGGCTATTATAAATACACTATGTTCATAATAGCCTCATAGTAGAAAAATTCAGGCAATTCCCTAATAAAATACATGCAGAACTTACCGTCTAAGATAAGCTTTAGGAGTTTATCAAGATGTCACAGATAATCTTTAAAATAATTCAGTCGTGGTTCCCTGCTATCACTGTTATAATAAATGAAGAACTTTTTCTTACATCTAAGTAATTGTTTTAAAAATGACACTATACTTGTATACCATGTATACGTGGCATACATGGCATAAATGGCATAAATGGCATACATGTATACCATATTACCTATTCGATTTTTATACCGAATATTTGAAAAATATGGGTTTAAATTATGACGTCATTATCCAAAAAAAAATCTGCACGGACACTGCGTATAGATATCGAACTTCATTTTTTACAGACTGAGAAATTGTGATTAGACTCGTCATTGTTACGATGTCGCCCGCGCGGTGGCCATACTTTTACATTGCATTGTAATTAAGCAATGTACTCTATTTATTATATTTTAATTGGCTACATAGAGCCATTATCTACTGTGCTTCGATATGTACAGCCTTTTACCAGTCAACTTATATAAAATTTACATTAAAACATATAAATTCCAAAAATGTATGTTACTATATTAAGTTAGAAAGTAAATGTAAAATATAATAAGTAACATTAACGAAGAATAATATTTAATTTGAAAATTTTCGCGATCTTTCACGTGCGCTTACAATGCCACTGAAAGGGAGAAAAGAAAGAAATTCAAAGTAGACCTGAAAAATAAAGAAGATCCCAGCGGCACAGTTATATCCCTCGTCCATGACACATTCCAACACTACCGTAGCAGCAGAAGCAGATGGCTCTCCTGATGGATATAGAACCAATCGCCGATAGACACCAATGTTAATTGTGCGTTGCTATTCGTGTGGCGAGATGACAATGCCACATGCGAAAGTCTACCGGCTACCTTACCCTGTAAACTGGATCACCACAATGACAAACAATGACGCTATTGCGGTAGAAATAGGTAAGGCGGTGGTACCAAATACCTGAGCGAGACGTTACGGGATTCTACCACCTAGTAGTCACGATTGTAGTGACACGTAAATCCAATCAGTCGCCTTTTACGACCTGCCTGGCAGAACGGCCCTTAATCTTTCTTCAAAGGAACCCGGACCAATACGAGCGAAAAACGTGTAGTCGCTCATATGAGCAATCGCTTATAATTGTACCAACACGGGATAAAGAATTCTCGAAAATTCAAAATCTCATTAGTAGCTCGGAGTCTTGCTGGTGGTGTACCTTGGATGAGCACACAAAGCCATCGACCCCGGACAGAGTCGACAATCGTTATCAAGTTGGTAAAATGCGGCAATGGGGACCACAACTAATCTCGCCCACCTACAAAACGGTAAATCGTGGTGAACCGTAAAGTCTACAGACATTCGTTTTACTCTGCATACCCCGCAAAGGTTTAATGATAATGCTATGCTCCTACTTTTATGGAAAGTTGGTTGATAACAGTAAAAAGTAACAGCAAAACATATTATAGGTTTATATTAAACTATCTGTTGACTGCTATCAAAGGAACTTTTCAGAATACCTCTAGGACATCGTAAATCATCGCTAATACATCACTACGGTTAAGGACGAATCTCATCGCCGCTATTAGCAAGATTTGCACGGCGGCCTATTTGTTATAATTACTCACTAAAGTATAACGAAACAAAATATAACGAACCATTTGACACTGTCATTCTAAATTACCATCCTATTCAAAATGAGGTTACTTCCAAGGAAGCATTAATTAATTTATCAACAAATTTTCCCACTTACAATAATATTTCGAATGTTGTCTCATATAATTAAAATTGCTTAAAACTTTTTGGTATATCAAAATTTAATATGTTATGACATACAAAAAGGTTGTATGAAAATCGTTAAATTCATCAAGGATTTAGATTGCGCTCATTCAATACTAGAAGGTTAGCTACTATCAGAGACAAAATATACTAATAGGATACGTCTGCTATGGTCGATGATACAATAAACCCAAAAACGGGATTGGAATAAAAAAAGGATGTTGTCAAAAACGGAACAAAAAGTTTCTTCCCTCAACAGCATCAATGTTCATCACGGTCGTGTACCGGTTTTGAGAGTAAGGTAGCCGGAAAACTTATGCATGTGGAATTAAAACTCCATTAGTGTATAAATAAGGGAGAGTTGTTTCCATCAAGAGAGCCATTTGCATTCATGATACAATACAATTAAATTTTTAAATGAATACTTATTCCCTTGTACGATCCTGTTTTGAATGATATATCTACTGCTTTCATACCAGACATAAATGGCGAACTAACGTTTCACTATTGTCGTAACTACTACGTGGTAGAGTCCTGCAACCAAGGCTTGTTTGCCGGTTAATTTTCAAACCTTAATCAACGTACTTACTTAAAGAGCGTTTTGTTAAGTTTGGGTTCAACCTTAAACTTAAAAATACTAGTTTTTTTATAGAAGACGGGGTAAATGAGCAGGAGGTGCACCTGATGGTAAGCGACTACTGGTATTGATTCGCAACACCATAGGTCTTGCAGTTGCTTTGCCGGCCTTTTAAGACTGAGTTAGCTCTTTTCTTGAAGGTCCCCAAGTCGTATCCATTCGGAAACAGCCCTGCTGGTAATTGATTCCACAACAGAGTAGGGCGAGGCAAAAAGTGTTGAGAGAAACGCACGGTTGTGGATTTCCAGACTTTAAACTTTAACGCGATATGCGATGATGAAATTCAGCGACAGGAATTAATCCAAAGAACTCGTTGAAACACTCCCCCTGATAAATACAATAAAAGACGCAGACTGAACCTACATCTCCGCCCAATGCCAAGGAGCCAAGCTGTTTCAAAATAGCCTGGTCAGCAACAATCCGAACCATTCTACGCTGAATACAATCAAGAGGTAAAAGCGGATACTGGGATGAAAGATGTGAACACTGTAAAGTCGAATTTTTGCCTTATAAAGAAGTACTGTCTCGCTCTGCTGAGTACACCGAGCTTTTGGGAGGCTTGTTGAGCCAAGTATCCCCAAATCGAGATAGAAACGACAAACGGTTTTTTTTTAGCGGCGAACACGCAAAGCTGTGTCTTCATGGGGTTAACTGTGACCAGGTTTTGATAACCTCATTCCAAGAAATCGGTAAGTCGATTTTTGACTTTAAACACAAGCTTGTCTTGGCACTCTTCGACGTGTTCCCGAAAAATACTGCTACGGCTGGAGTATGTAGCATCTCCAGTGCTGTCATGTATGTTGCGAATTCGCAACGTGTCATTGATATGCTGAAGGGGCAGTGTCCGTGATAGCTCACAGCCTTGGAGAGCACCAGAATTTATAGATTTAAGCACGCATCATCGAGAACGACCTCGATGTTCCGATCAACCAAAAAACTGGTGGTCCATTTGCAAAATTTCTTGGGAAGCCCAAGAAGCGCTTTATGCCATTTCCGATCAAAGGCCTTTGCTATATCCAAACTAACTGCCAAAGAGGGAGGCCCTTGGACTCAACTGCTTCCGCCTACCCATGTGTTAGGTATACTAGAAGATCACCAGCTGAGTAGCCATGACGGGAAACGCACTGATGGTCGCTAATCAACGCAGGCTCTTCTAAATGCTTGAAGACCTGAGAGTTGATGATTGTTTCCTTATGGACACACATAAGGGTTTTGAATCAATAAGCAGTTTATCGATTTAGTAAATATTTATTTGATATTCCACGCTCCCAATTTTTGACGGAACTGTGCGAGATGTACCATTTTGTTTTTTTTTTTGTTTTGGCTTGAAGTGGTATATTTATATACCTATGCAATGGTCTTTTTCCACCAGGAGAACCATCTGCTTATTTGCTATCTTATGATATAAAATAAAAATAAAAAAGTTTATCTAGAGGGAGAGACTTACTTATTTCACACAAGCTGGACCGTGCAGGCCGCTGCATTATAAAAGTTTTTGGTGAATCACATTTCCTATTCCTGGTCAGATTATGACTAGGAATAGAAAATGGGATTCACCAAAAAGCTATGTGCTAAATTTCACTCAAATCCGTTCAAATAGTTTTGGCGTGATTGAGTAACAAATATCCATTTCACACAATCATCAAAACTTTTGCATTTTTTTCATAGAAGAGGGGACAAATGGACAGGAGGCTCTTCTGATGGTTAGTGATTACCAACGACTATAAACAAATACACTACCGGGGTCTTGCAGTTGCGTTGCTGGTCTTTTAAGAATGAGTAAGCTCTTTTCTTGAAGATCCCTAAGTCGTATCCGTTTGGACAAAAAAATCTGGCGATAACTGGTTCCACGTAGGAGAAGTGCGGGGCAAAAAGTGCCTTGACAATCGCACAGTTGTGGATCTTCAGACATCAAGGATGAAACTTGGAGTTTTGTCGCGATGTCTGAAGGTGAAATTATACGACAGGAATTAATCCAAACAGTTCCTCGTAACATTCCCCATGACAGAGCCGATAAAAGATGGAGATTGATGCCATAACATCTCCACGTAATACCAAAGAATTCACCAAATCAAGTCGATTTAAAATAGTCCTGTCATCGACGATTTGAGCTGCTTTTGAATGCTATCAAAAGAAAGGAGCTGGTACTGAGGAGCCCCCGCCCGTAAAAGAGAACAGTACTCTAGATTTGCGCTTTATAAAATAGTAATCGATGGGTTGATGTGAAGTGCTGCCTTGCCCTGCTGAAAACTTTTTTTTTTTATATCATAAGATAGCAAACAAGCAGATGGGTCTCCTGATGGTAAGAGTCAACCATCGCCTATAGACACCAAAGATGTTAATGGTGCGTTGCTATCTTGTGGCGAGGTCTAATGCCACATGCATAAGTTTACCGGCTACCTTACCCTCCAAACCGGAACACGACAGCGACAAGCACTTACGCTATTGCGGCAGGAATAGGTAAGGCGGTGGTACCAGACCCGGGCGAGACAATGCAGAACTCTACCACCTAGTAGCCACGATGGTATTGACTTGCAGAGCCAATCGGTCGCCTTTTACGACCTGCCTGGCAGAACGGCAGTTGGTCTATTCTTCAAAGGAGCCCGGAACCAACACGGGAGGGAGCCCGGAACCAACACGGGGGAGCAAACTCCCAGCATTTTAGAGGCTAATTTAGCCTTGCCTTCCAAGTGATCGCGGGACTGAACGTCGCCAAACATATCGACTTCCAGAATTCCAATACTGGCTAAGGTTTTCAGGGAATTATTTTGAAAACAAGGAGATATGACGAAGAGTGTTTTTAACGGTAAACGCGCAAACTTATGTCTTATTGGGGATAAACTGGACCAAATGTAATCCGAAGCTATGGAAAATTGTTCTTCAATTTCTGACAAAAGGTTGTTCCGGCATTCGTTGACGTTTTCGCGAGATATTCCGCTGTGGCCAGAGTGTAAAAGATTGATCGCAAAATGTCATTAATTTGCAGAAGGAACTGCGTAGGCGATAGCTAACAGCCTTTAGGAGGACTAGCATTCTTTGATACTCCGATCCGTCAGAAAACTGGTAATCCAAACGCACAATTTTCCGGGAAGCCTATAGGATGGGAGCTTGAAGAGAAGTGCCTTCTGTCATACTCGAACGAACGCCTTCGATTTATTCAAACTATATTCTATACTTTCCATCGTCGGCACTTGGTGAAATTCCATTACTGTTAGACACAATTAACAATGCACTTGTACTTTAATTTCACTTCACAACATATATATTTTTAGTATATTAGGTCGAGTAATATACTAAAAATATATATGTTATGAAGTGAAAGTACAAGTGATTGTTAATTGTGTCCTACTGTTATTCATACTAACTGCCATGCCTCTTCCTTATTCCCAACTGCCTCCACCCACCAATATGTTAAGTAAACCAGAAGATTACCGGCTGAGCATCCGCGAAGAAAACCATACTGACGGTCACTAATCAGCTGGTGCTCCTCTAGATACCTCAGTAGCTGGCATTTAATCCTCCATTATTTTGGAGAATAAGGAGGTTATCGCTATAGGCCGATAGTTGTACTGGACAATCCGATTGCCTTTCTTAGGGACTGGGTGCACTAAAGCGGTCTTCCAAGTTTTGGATACGACGCCATGTAAGTAGGAGAGCCGGAATAAACGCGTTGGGACCGGCGCTAACTCTGGAGCATACATCCTAAGCATGATAAGAGAGATGCCATCAGGCCCACTCGACTTCGACGTCCAAAGAAACAAGTGCCTTACGCAGTTTACGTCCGGCAAGGAAGTGTCACACTGCGGGATGGTTGGTGGTGTATTCCCTTGATCGTCCCGAGTCGAGTTGACTGCAAAAAGTGAGCTCAAGAGATCAGCTTTCTCTTTTACAGAATTGAATATGTAATAGACTCATAATTATTTCCACAAAAAAGTAGGTTGATTCTGTTTGGAAAATTTATCGTAGACCAAATAAATATACTTAGTACTTATATATTTGACACATATTTGTGTAAAATTAATTTAGTCTAAAAATAATGTGACTTATTCGTACGAGTAAAACTAGTAAAGCTAACTATATAGTTTAGGTAAATTTAGTTATCACGTATGAAATGCAACCTTCACGCAATAATAAAACGATAACAAAACCTCGTCGCATCGCATATATACATAAGAGCACATTAAAGATCCTTATTATTAAGTTCATGAAACTATAAACGCTAGCTTTCATACGTAGCGCTCAGTTCATTACACCCTTGAGAATTGCCAACGGTACATTACGATTATAATCAAAAATGGTAGCTCAAGTATCTTAAAGTAATTAACAATTACTCTGTTATCCTCCAGCGCGTAATGAAGATAATTTGCTAGTATACAGAGACGCAGCGGGCGGGATGTCTCTGGCTAATTGAATTTCACAACATCGGAAAATAACTACGACTGCAGATACTCTTTCTGTAAATCTTGAAGACTGTAGGGTTGCTTAATTGCAATGTCGCCTTACATTAGATTGAATTATTTAATTTCAGCCGCCCGGGGGTCACGATTTAATCACGGCCTTCACACGTAACCTTCATAATGTAAACAATGACGTTATTTTTGATGTGATATTCGTCATCTCTTAGAACGTATTTGTAAAAATAATGAAAAATTTACGCACATGACATGAAAATACGATTTTAGATAGTTTTTCTATAAATCTTGAATGTTATATATTAAATGCAATGTCACAATATTATTTAAATTGAAAAATTTAATTTCGGCCCTCTGAAGATTATAACTTAGAAAAAACTTGTATCATAGCGTGAAAATAGATTTTATGTCCTCTGCTACGAAATAACTACCACTGAATGTGGTCAAAATTATTACTACTATCCAGGAATTCTTAAAAGTAGTGTCAAATGTACTAACACATCACCTACTTTGCTCAAATAACTGAAACACAACTGTTATAATGATTATTATAATAGATAACGCCTAGAAATTAGAAATTATTTCTTGTAATTAAGAAGGCACGAAACATGTAAAATGCACGTAATTAAACGATTCACATTCAATATAATAGAAGAAACGGCAATAAAGAGCAAAGCAATCGTTCTTATCTACTTATATAATACTCTCTACCACTCCATTCTCTGTTCAAAAACGAGTGCAATTTCCCGCGTTTCGTATCGCGAGCGACATTCGAAAATTGCTTTTCTGAACGTGAAAATATAGAGAGAAAAAAACATACCATGCAAATTTTTGTAAAGTCATTCGGAAGCGTGCGTTTGTATTTCTCGGCTAAGAGTAAGAGGGTAAAGAAGGCGAACAATTGTCGTCGCGAGGAATTCCTTTATTTTGTAAGAGGGATATTGCGCGTCGAATGCAGGCGAGCAGCTGCCGCCAAACGCAAACTCTGTTTACCGGAGACCAGCAATACAGAGCCCGAATCGAAGAATCGAATCGAATCTAACACGATGCACTCACTGACATAGAAATACCGTGAAATTACGAATCCATTAAATACGAGAGGGACTTACAGATTTTATTTTTGAAATTGCTTCGAGAATATTCTTATAATTAATTATCAGATGGATATAATGAGATTCTGATAATAATCAGATAAATTGTAGGTAATCTATCTAATTTCGTTGTAAACAAGTGATATCGGTAGTATAAAATATGTACATATGTGTCACGGTTGCCTATTTATTATTTATTCATCATACAGGGTTCAAAAATTGTAAATATTATTATAATAACGATACAAAATCCATACTTCCATACTTCCATATTAATATACTAATCTATATTCTACATTAATATAGTTATACGTGCGAAAGTTTAGATATATGGATGTTTGGATGGATGGATGTTTTTTCTCAATCACGCAAAAACTACTGAAAGGATTTGAATGATACTTGGCACACGGGTAGATGATAACCTGGAATAGCGCAAATGCTAAAATGTATTATCCTGGAAAAATGAGTTGTTCCCGCGTAATTCCCCAAAAGTGTTTATAATGCAGTGGGCTGTACATATACGGCTAGCTAGTAATATTACAAACGCGAAAGCGTGGACGTTTGAATATATGGATGGATGGGTTTTTATTACTCAGTAGCGAAACAGTATTTTTTTAATGTAACTTCCAGATTAATGTACCGGTCGAGTACAAAATCTTAAATCAGTTCTATTCTTCAAAAAACCGCGTTCAATGCGCAAATTGCATCAAAATCGGTTTATTCGTTCGGAAGTTATTACTGACGAATAATTTTGAATATGTGTTTTTTCGATATAACTTCGAGACTTATTAACCAATAATTTTTCGACCTACAATATTTTAGTACTTAAAGCACGTCAAATGCAATTTCAAAAATCAAAATCGAATAAAGTTTTCAAAAGTACTGTTACTTTTTAAATATTAATATTTTGTTGTTTTTAGCAAACTTAATTGATATATTTAAAATAACTTTCAGGCTAACATACCGATTGATTTAAAAATCTTATCAGATGCGTCAAAAACCGTTAATTGGATCAAAGTCGGTTAACTTGTTTGGGATTTATCAATGACTTGTTTGGTAATGATTTGTTTGGGCTTTATCGATTATCTAGCTAAAACAATGCTTTAGATCCCCAAAATGTAACTGAATTTAAAAACTTAAAATATCAGCATGTCAATTTTAACTAACTAAATGTTTGAATTGAAGAAATCGATGCTTATAGTTTAATCTTTTGAGCTTAAAATACCTCAATTTAGAGGGAAGTTTCAGGAATGGCCTGCAGGGTCAACCGTTTACACATTTATTTTCAAAAATCTACTACCAAGAGGCAGAAATAGAGGATGAAACTTTGTATAAAAATAAAAACGAAATGTCACTCTACAAGCGCTACGGTACATATTATATGAATATAATAATGAAGAAATAAATATAATTTATTTAAGATTTACACCACTAGGCAACCAGGAAATAACAGTAAATATTGAATTTAGTGCCAATAGACTTCAAGCACACCAAGATTCTTCAGTTTCGGCTGCTGAGATTGTTTGTGATCCATCGCCACATTTTACCGACCTGATATTGACTATGACTTGTTTTTTCAATAACCGAGACTAACAGTTTTACGCGCTTATCTGAAACACTAATGTGATTTAAATTTTTGAGAAAACTCCTTAAACATCTTGATAACATTTTACTCAACCTAGATAAAACCCGGGAACTCATGATCTAAGCCGGATAAACTAACTAATGTACCGATCGTACCAAATTTTTGAAATGTTTTCTTGTATACAACATCTAGCACAATTTATATGTAGGTTGACTGTTAAAAGTTTTTTTCTATATTGAAGAACACTATTATTATTTGTCATACGTAACGAATAAACATAAACGAGTTTTATAATAAAAAGTGTAATATTCAAAAAATATGATCACCGTGGGGGTGACAGGCACGCGATTTAGGCACCTACACATGCCGCGGCTGCCACTGCTGTCACTCACTCACTCACTGTAAGCAATGAACTTTGATATCTATGCATGGGTATCCCTACGGGGGGGGTTGGTCGAGTGGTTAGCGACCCTGAATACGCAATCGACGGGGCTTGGGTTCGATCCCCGACGAGGACAAGCATTGGTGTGATGAGCATAAATTTTTGTATTTTCGGGTTTGGGTGTTTATTAAATATATTCTAGTATTTATATATGTATTTCTATGTATTAGTATCGTTGACTAACACCCATAACACAAGCAAATAATTTACTTACTTTGGGGTTAGATCAGTAAGTGTATATTGTCCCGTGAATATTTATTTATTTATTTATTTACGAATACCCTTACTTAATATTTTTAATGGATATTAGGTCAAAATTTAAATACCTGCTTTTTTACATACTATGATACCAAATATTAGTATCGGGGACTGAAAACTCTTATTCAGTATTAATCTTTTATCAGTCAGTCTGTATATCCATACTTATTCATGCGGAAGTAACTCTGTCTGTCTGTGTGTCTCTTTTTCACGCCTAAACCACTGAACCGATATTAATGAAATTTGATACAAAGGTAGTTTGAAACCCGAGAAAGGACATAGGATAGTTCTTATCCCGAAACTCCCACGAGAACAGAAACTATGCGGGTAAAATCCCGGGACTATCTATCTTTTAAGCCACGGTAATAACGAGTAACATAAGCTACTTTTATTTTAGGAATTCCCCACGCGGACGAAATCACGGTCACAGCTAGTTTAACATAACTACGTAAAACAACAGACTGCAGTGATAATAATTAATTAATAGAAAAACAAACTCTCGCGACGAGATTCCTCCTGTCTCTTAAATGAGCTATCTGTAAAATCTTGTTTTCAGATTACGTTGCCGCCTTGTGCTCAGCAGATAATTTGCGAAAAAGGTAAGTTTTCATAAGTATTCGCTTATTTTCCTTCGTCTGCTTTTAAAGTGGAAATTAGAATAAACCTGAATTCATTCATTTCAAAATTGCATTTGAAATATTGTATAAAAATATCTAAATGAATTATTTTGAGTTACTTATTCTAGCCATCCACATAAAATTTGAACTTCAGGTGAAAAGGTAAATAAAAATTGGTAACGTGTGTACCGTGCCACGCGCAATGCATGGTTCATAAGCTGCCCATATTTATATATGCTTCTATAGTTTCAAACTTTCGTTAAGCTGTTCAATTTCAATGACTATATCCGAACCACAGGATAAAACTGCTTTAAATACATTTAATAAATTCGTCGACTATCACTCAAAAACTTGTAAAGCCTTATAAGCCCTGATAGCTTTCCTTTTAACTTCATTTTATTTACTTTTACCATGATTATTTCCCAACCCCAATACCAACTGTTTAGCCTGCAGAGGGGACACACCACATTAGACTCTTAAAAGCACTTAAAAGCTTAATATTTTTTTTACAAACAAGTGCCTGAATCCGAAACCTCTTTTCACAAACCTACAATTTTTTTTAAAAACCTATCCAACGATATCCCACACAATGGGGTACGTGAGAAAAAATTAACATCGCCACTTTACATGTAGGGAAGCTACCCTGAAAAAAATGTTTTTCTAATATTTATGTTACCACTTTGTTGCCGAGACTAATATGTATATTCGTGCCAAATTACAGCTTTCTAGTAATAAAGACCTCTGACCTATCGTGCGGACGGACGGACGAACGGGCGGACGGACATAGCGATACTATAAGGATTTCTAGTTTACTTCGGAACCCTAAAAACAAGCTTAGTTTAAAAAAACACTTTAAAGGATTCATGTTCAACTGGACTTTAAAATTTCAAATTTAAGATTTTAACCAAAAGAATTCTTACAATTACATTAGTTAAGAACTTACCTAATAATTTTCATAAATGGTTTCTTCAAGTTATAACCTCAAACATTTCCTAATTTAATAACTTCTTAGTTAAATTTTGAAAGGCTTTAAATACATTTTCATTGTAATTTATTTAAAAGTACTTATTTCTCTTGTGGTCTATAAGTAAACTTCGTCAGTTTAAAATCTCGGGTGCAATTCCCGAATCGAACAATAAATATTATTGTTGATTTTTTATCAAAAAGTTCTCTGTAGTAGTTTGGAATTGTGTTGCATTAACACACACGAGACCGCTAGCATCTTCTGCTATGATGATATGATGATATGATGATCCGGTATGATGATGTAAGTTTTTCTTCATATTATTATATAAATTTCATCATGATATCGCATGTTTTTTACTGAGCCTAGATAATAACGATCTATTGATATTTTTGGTGTCTATAAGTCACGGTTTTCTGTTTCCACCTAGAGAACCATTTGCTGTCCTATGACATAAAAGCGAATATAACAGAATAAAGTGCATGAGCTCGAGGAACACAAATCACAATAAACGAGATTGATGTAAAAAAATAAACAATAATATTTTGATATCACAGCCTAACTGAAGTACAAAGCGGTACTTAGAAGTTTAAGTTTAGTATAAGTAATATGATATTCATTTGGTATAAAAATATTTTTTTAAGTTTAGGGATTTTAAATGATTAGTCATTAAATAAAATAATGTCATGTCCTGTACTCCTAATTAGGACTTTCTTAGAAAATACCTTTGTACCTATTGCATCACAACTAAAAATAAGTACTGTGTATTTGTATTAAACCCAACCGGGGAATTTGTATAGCTTCCAATTTATTTTATACATAATTGAACATAACTTTAGTCTGTACACATTACGTATACTGTTTTTTTAAGTGTACTATTTAACCATATCTACATATAACAATATTATATCGATTTAGACCGATTTAAAAAAAATATTTCACCAATTAACAGCTACATTATCACTGGGTAGATAAAATAGGTTTTTTATCCGACTGATAAATTGAAGAGCCTGAGTCACGCGAACGATGTGGCGGTGAACAGCTAGTATATAAAATAAACAAAAAGCTCTGATGATGCTCAAATAAGCGAAAAACAAATACATTGCAATATTAAAACATAACCAGAATTTCTTTTAAGAAAATCCACCTTGTGCAATTTCACTATATGTCGACGATAAGTTATAATATTTGCGAGTATAAATTTTACTTAATAAAGACTTATAAAACTTTATTTTGCTATTCAGTACATAACATATCTATGAGAATAATAAAAATCGGACACAGTCATAAAGTCTGCCGACAGAAGAAGAAAACTTAAAACTGTATTATAAATTTTTAAACTGATCGTAATATTAAAAATTTAAATTCCCTAATTTCACCTTAAACAAAAGCATGTTGCTGACATGAAACGGTAAATATATTATATGTGTTTAAGCACTCACTCCGTGCTAGGGAAAACCTTAAACATTAAAAAAAATCGTGAAAAATTCGTATCATGTCAAAATTTTTATTTAAGTTTTTAAAGTAAAACTATAAGATTTATCTTTATGTTATTTAAGCAATCCCATCAGATTTTTCCCAACATAAATCGTCCAACGCACCTACAAAAATGTTCACTTCAATATCAGACAACAAATATTACCATATTTATAATATATACTTTAATAATGAAAAGAAAAAAGCAAACATTTTGGATACGGTTTACAGTCGTCATCGAGCGCGCCTTCATCTTCCCATTCCGTGGTGGAATAGCCCTAATAACATGCCACAACTCATTCTGATTTATACGGTCTCGTTATAATTGTGCGCTTCGCTGGCGCGCTGCTATTGCCCGCTGCTGCAATTTTCATGCAACTGATTCGCGAGAATGGATTTGTACTTTCTGGCAATTTACTTCTTTCTTAGGTACCCACGATTTCGTTTAAAATATCGTAGATTTTTACCACTATTTCGATTAAATCACTTTCGCAACTGTTGAATATTTTACTATTTTAAGTTTACTATTTTACAGATATTTCATGATATTACAAGTTATTTTCAAATTTATCTTACAATGAGTATTTCAAAGTAAAAAAATAGTATTTCAAAGATATCTTACAATAAGATTCCATTTAGAAAACTATCTTACAATTAGGAAAGTTTTAATCTCAATTTTTTTATCATTAGATTAGCAAACAAGCTGATGGCTCTCTTGATGGAAAGGGAAACCATCGCTTATAGACACCAAGGATGTTAATGTTGCGATGCTATCCGTGTGGCGAGATGACTATAAGTACCACATGCATAAGTCTACCGGCTACCTTACTCTCAAAACCGGAATACCACAATGAGAAGCGTTAACGCTATTGCGGCAGGAATAATTAAGGTAGTGGCACCAAATACCCTGGCGAGATGTTGCGGATTTCTACCTAGTAGTCACGATGATATTGACACATATAGCCAATCGGTCGCCTTTTACGACCTGCCTGGCAGGACGACAGCTGTTCTATTATTCAAAGGAGCCGCAGCAACACGGGAGAAAATTTAAATAATTATTACAGAAATATAATAAGGGAGAATCTTTAACTAATTTAACACATAAATAAAGTATTTACCTACTTCCGGTCTCGCCTAAAAGCGATCTACTTAAATCAAGATTAATAATGCTTTAAAATAAAATTGAAACATAGGTAATTAAAATTAATTAGCCATACTTCGCAATAATGGAGACACGTGATTTGTTCGCCAGCTAACTAAATTATTCTTAGCACTTGTATTCAAACAGCCAGTCGTTACCTACTTCTAAGCGCACCAAATTTTAACGATAAATATTTAGTGATATCGGTGTTGGTCGAAATATCCTCGGGTCAAAAAAATTTGTTTCTCAGAGTTACCATTATGTTGATAGAATATAACGATATTATCTAAATCAAAAGACAGTGCTAGAGTTTAATAAAATATTAATTTTGTGGTTATATACTTTTCGTGTCTCTTTTAAGCTGAAAGTTAACTTACTGATTTTAGTTTGTACCTTGCAGCCCCCACTGTTTTCACAATTTTACTGGTAATACATTAAGAGCGTGTATTAGATTTGCAACGAATACTTCATGTTTTCAAATTTTTTCAAGAGCAATATCGTAATAATGTGATCGGATTATTCGAAGGCTATTACAGTTTTTGCAAGATTAAGTCTTGATTTAGTGCAATTCAAAGCAAGAATAAAATTTTTGATAGCGGATTTTTAAAACGAAGACAATCCCTGCATAGTGTTTTACGAATATAGACGTCAGAGCTATCTTTCAGGACGAATACAATCATTATAATGTGCCATATTATTTTGTTTTATACAATTTTCCAAGAGAATATATCTTTTTAAAGTGCAATACAGAGCCAAAATGACGAAAATATTGTGGTTACGTGGTGGTGCGGTGGTTAGATAGTAAAAATAATATTAAAAAATTACAAAATCAGGTCATTTTAACATATTTTTTTTCACCAGTAAGTATTTCAATAGAAACCTAAAATATTTATTATATTTTATTTTATTATGAACTAAGTTAATGCTCAATAATATACTGATTTTTTCAGTCCGTTATATGAAATCGTTTATTTAGAAGAATTATTTTAAAAACACTATAAATCATCGCACGTAATAGTTTGCCGTCAAATTTTAAACCTGCGGTAAATTGAATAATCAAGACCTAATCTTGCAAAAACTGTAATATCCTTCGAATAATCTGCTCACATTAATACGATACTGTTCTAGAAAAGACTTAAAAAATGAAGTATTCGTTACGAATCGAATACGCGCTAACACCGAGCGGCATATTATTTTATATTTTTTATAATAGCTTCATGTTTCAATAAGGCTTAGTCTCGCGACATTATTTCGATTTCCTCCCTGTTTTTCCATAGTTTGATTATTTAGTAGCAACTTGGAATCTGGCAGGTAGTTTGTTACTGCTCCCGTGCCTCGTATGAGCACGTAAAGCCTTCGGTTGCAGTTATTGCTAGAAATAGTATATATAATAATATATAATATATACTATTATATATTATTATATATACTATTTCTAGCAGTAACTGCAATAATATATAATACTATAACCGTTAACAAATCGGTAAAATGCGGCGATGGCGGTCACAAATCATCTCCCCTACCCACCAACCGGTGAATCGTAGTTAACTGAAAAGTCTACAGACGTTCGATTTACTCTGCCTACCCCACAAGGTAACCGGGCGTGACGATACTTCTTCTTCTTCAGTAATGGGCAGTTAAAGTAAATTTTGAAAATATTATTACCAAATTCCTTGTTGCTTACCGTAATTAAATTACTATTAGAGTTTTGCATTATCTCGCCCGGGTCTGGTACCACTGGCTTACTTATTCCTGCCACAATAGCGTTAGTGCGTATCACTGTCGTATTACGATTTGGAGGGTAAGGTAGGTAAACTTATTCATGTGACATAAAAACCTCGCCCAAGGATTTTTTTTATATCATAAGATAGCAAACAAGCAGATAGGTCTCCTGATGGAAAGAGTCAACCATCGCCTATAGACACCAAAGATGTTAATGGTGCGTTGCTTATGGCGAGGTCTAATGCCACATGCATAATTTTACCGGCTACCTTATCTTCCGAACCGGAACACGACTGCAACAAGCACTGACGCTATTACGGCAGGAATAGGTAAGGCGGTGGTACCAGACCCGGGCGGGCCAATGCAGAACTCTACCACCTAGTAGCCACGATGGTAGTGACTCGATAGCCAATCAGTCGCCTTTTACGACCTGCCTGGCAGAACGGCAGTTGGCTTATTCTTCGAAGGAGGCCGGGACCAACACGGCGTAAAAGGATAGCAATGCACCATTAACATCGTTGGTATCTATATGCGATGGTTGTCTATTTCCATCAGAAAAGCCATCTGCTTGATTTTTTATATATGATCATATTACTTATATAAAATCAAACCTAAAAGTTAAACAAAATTTTACAGTAGGAATACTACAAGTAATCTGAGCATAACTAGGTGTTGAGCGATAAATTACATCTGTCAATAAGTCGTGTTGTCAATATTTTACACAAACATATTTAAAATGAGTGTAGTGGCCATCAATTTCTAAACTGTTATGTCAAAATAAAGATGAAGTATTAATTTTTACTTATTATTAAAATATCTAATGAAATATTAAGTATTGTTAATTATTTAACATATTTTAAATTAATATGATTTTTGAGCTGATATAAAGTCAACTATTTGATTAAGGTAATTATAAAGTCAATAAATGGTTAGAATAAAATATTATAAAAGGGCTGACAGATATGTTTCCAGGCATTCGTTTTGTGAAATTGAGAAGTGAAATGTCGTAACATACAATAAAGTGTCATCAACAGTCGTGTATTTTGTATTTAATATAATTCCATATTCCGTCAGTTGTTTAAATTAATAAATCTTTTACCCTTTTACCAAGAGGAGCGAATAGTCTTCTGACCTCTAACATAATCACGATACGTAAAACCGTCTGTAAGCTAAAATTTACCAATCTCATATCAAACCGTGTTAATGGCCTCTCTGATATTGGAAGAAGGACGCCCTAAGAGTAACTATTTGCAACTTCGAACACGACTCACGGGGTTTACTCAAAACTATTATCGTAAATATAATGTGTAAAGATATAAATTTGAGTTATAATGTTTCCAAAACAAATACATTACTTGCAGATTTAGCTTAATAGTCTAACATCGAAAATGAAATGCATCATTAATTGTGTTTCTTAACGGCAATAACTTCTTAACATTGAAAGAACCATTTGCTTGTTAGTTAACATCTATCTATATCTATATATATAAATAAAAATCAATCCCTATTTTCCTTGGTCACGACATCACGCCTGAATGGCTTTACCAATTTCGGTATTTTTTTTTGTTGTGTTTGTAATTGTAAGGAGAAGGTTCTTATAAAAGAAAATACTAAGAAAATTGCGCGGAAAATTAGAAAATTTAAGAATACTTAACCACCATATAAAGTTTAATGCCATTTTGGCTGCGTGGAAGGACAATCCCGTAGTCTTATATACATTACATGTCACGTTGTTTGTCCGCTATGGGTTCTTAATATGTAAGGCAAAATCTATATATATATATATATATATATATATATATATATATATATATATATATATATATATATATATATATATATATAAATCAATCCCTATTTTCCTTGGTCACGACAACACGCCTGAATGGCTGGACCAATTTCGGTATTTTTTTTGTTGTGTTTGTAATTGTAAGGAGAAGGTTCTTATAAAAGAAAATATTAAGAAAAATGCGGGGAAAATTAGAAAATTTAAGAATACTTAACCACCATATAAAGTTTAATGCCATTTTGGCTGCGTGGAAAGACAATCCCGTAGTCTTATATAAATTACGTGTCACGTTGTTTGTCCACTATGGGTTCCTAATATGTAAGGCAAAACAACGTTTGCCGGGTCAGCTAGTTATGTATAAATTATTCTGTGAGAGTTTAACAAGCACTAACTTTAAAATAAAAAACAAATATTATATCCACTGTATATCACGTCATAAAATTAACAAGAGATTTTACATACATTCAGTAAAAATACTCTTATAAGCCAAACAAACATACGATAAGCGCAAGTATCTCTAAGTTTCTTCTCTGTCTTAGTTTTATTTAGCTTTGATATATTATTATCTAGATAAAAAAATAATACTTGGTCTCACTCTTGCAGGCCGTTCGTACAAAAATTACAATACCATCCAAAACATCTTGTATAACATCTTATATATATAAAAATCAATCCCTATTTTCCTTGATCATGACATCACGCCTGAATGGCTGGACCAATTTCGGTATTTTTTTTTGTTGTGTTTGTAATTGTAAGGAGAAGGTTCTTATAAGAGAAAATATTAAGAAAATTGCGCCGAAAATTAGAAAATTTAAAAATACTTAACCACCATATAAAGTTTAATCCCGTAGACTTATATAAATTAAGTGTCACGTTGTTTGTCCGCTATGGATTCCTTATATGTAAGGCAATGGCAAAACAACGTTTGCCGGGTCAGTTAGTATTGTATAATATCAAGTAATTATTATAAACGTAGAAATATTAGTGTTATTAAATGTCACTATTTATTAATATTAAAGAATTGTGTCATGGATTTGTTTAAAAACTGTCTAAAGAGAAGAGAAAGAATCGAAAAATAAATTTCAGCGTTACATTTTCTAAAAACTTAAATCTTGAGATAGCACAAGCAAAGATAACATAGGTATGTAATAAAACATTATCAAATAATACTTGCGTACCGCCTTTGTTAATCCGCACCTCTTTTAAAGAATAGACCACCTGCCATTTTACCAGGCAGATTGTAAAAGGAGTAATATTGGCCATACGTGTCACTACTATCGTTACAACTAGCAGGTAGAATTCTGCAGCGTCCCACCCAAATTTGGTACCACCGTTTCACCTATTACAACCGCATTAGCATCTTAGCTCGTCAATGTTGTCACAGAATACTTGTGCTGTAGTTGTACAATGTTCGAAGGTAAGAGAGCCGGTGAAATTATTAACAATTTTGTCTTATTCATATTTCATCAGATACTGTCCAATCAAATCTTTCGCGCTCTGATGCGCTTATATCGACTTTCAAATTAACCCGTTTATTTCTCTAAACATGAGCAGAAATTGTGTAATACTGGATTCTAAATTTAACTGGTTAAATATCGTATCCGAACCGCCTGAACTTTCCAAGAGAAACAGTTTTGCCTTATGGTCAATTAACACTTAGATCATTCGTATATAAGTCGATGTATCGTTATACAGACTGACTGGTGAGTTACCTTCAATATTTAAGGACGTGATAGTTTGCGATCATATATAATGAGAAAAAATAACATTAAAAATAAATATTAAAATACTTTTTAGTAAACTTAGTAAACAGTATACAGAGAATCCTATATTTACCTGCGCCATACTTGGCGCACGTGTTGCGCAGGTAGTAAGGTTGAGGGCGGGAGGAGGCGGCGGCGTGTCCTTAATGTCGACGAGCGCGGCGTGCGTAGGAGAGTATAATATCCACATTTCACTTATTTCAAGAGAAATATTGGTCAAAAATTAAGCCCTTAATTTTATTATTTCATTTTAACGAGAATCGAGTACCGAGTACTCTCCAGAAGTATCGAAGGTAACTCACCAGTCAGTCTGTATATGCATCAGCGTGTATGCTAATTTTAGCGGAAGTTTTTAGTTTTACGTTCCAAACTAATAAAACTACAAACAGTCTCTTCATTCGATGCATTTTAAGAAGACTTTATAGTTGTGGCAAAACCAATGAAATAAATTTTCAAGGGAAAATATTGGTATCGTTATTCGTTACGATCGTCTCTACAAATATTAATACTTGGTACAGGTAACTTGGGACAGGTAATTAGATCTGAGAAGTTTATCATGTTTAAATTATTTTCAATTGTACTTATAATAAATACATAAATAAGTATTCAAGGGTCAAATTACTTTTAGTGATCTAACCCCAAAGTAAGGAAATTATTTGCTTATGTTATGGGCGCTAGTTAACGATACTAATACACAGAAATACATATATAAATATACTCGAATATATTTAATAAACATCCAAACCCAGAAATATAAACATTTATGCTCATCACACAAATGCTTGTCTTCGTCGAGAATCAAACCCGAGCCCCCCTTTGATTGCGTAGTCAGGGCCGCTAACCCCTCGTCCAACTGGGTTATTAATAATAATAAATAAATATGTCTGGATAAATTAAATACACGAATTGATGAAACCTCAAAATGAGCAGATTATTTTATATTTATATATCGGCAGAGAAATACCAACATCTATGCCCATCACACAAGTGTTTTTCCCAGTCGAAAATTTGATTTTATTTATTTGAAATAACTTAAATAAATTAATTGAAATCAAAAACATAACGATCACGTACTGTGTAATATTATGTAAGCAATGTTTCTAATTCTTTAATGATACAAGTATATGTGTTTGTATGAATCTATATTTATAAAAACAAAAAATGTTTCTATGAGCACTTGTACCGTTATAGACTTTGAAACCATCTAAACGATGTACGCCAAACCGGCTTTATTTGAAAAAATATTAAACGAAATGCCTTTAGACCACTATAAGATACTGTTTATCCGAGTAAGCAAAAAGAAATACCTATTGTTTCTTGAGCACACAAAGTCGTAGGTAACGGCTACAAATTTAATAAAAATAATTTAAAAGTATCATCACGCCTAGTACCCTGGCGTTCGTCCGAACCTTGCAGTCGAGTAAACCGAACGTCTTTGGACTTTCCAATTCACCATGATTCACCGGTTTGTCGGTTGGCAAGATTAGTGGCGGTCATCATCGCCGCATTTTAATAGACATGTTGATTACGAACTATTTCCAACGATAGCGGAACAGACAACTTTACGTGTTACTGCAAGGGAGAAGTAACACATGACCCATCAGATTCCAAAGTGCTACTAAGATTTTGGATTCTCGGGAAAAAACCTAAAAAAACTTTAATAATCTCCCCAAACAGGTATCAAACCAAGGACCTCGTGATCTGAGTCGAATAGACTCATCCCTTGACCACGAGGCAGTAATTTAATACTAAAATTTGACATTACTGTTAAACGCTAATATTTAAGAGCTAAAAAATGCTTACATTTTCCGTGTAAATAGATACATTATACTATCCATTTAACTTCCTTTAGTCTGTTTAATTACGGACTTTGAACAATGCAATCAATCGTGAACTTTATTTCTTTGAAATAAAAAACAAGTAAACAATCAGAGGGTTCGGATTTCGTGAAACGAAAAGTTAGAAGTAAGTCAACGACGTCTCCTTAATGCAGAAGAAAAATACCTTAATGTACCCTCAGATCCCAAAGATAAATAAACCGGAGCGGACACGAATGAAATAAAAACGGGAAGCTGCAAAGACACCGATAATTTCAAGAAATATCGTGAAACATGTG
Organism: Apodemia mormo; assembly: GCA_036924255.1. Lineage (NCBI taxonomy): Eukaryota > Metazoa > Arthropoda > Insecta > Lepidoptera > Riodinidae > Apodemia > Apodemia mormo. Next base: position 17,478,167 of record JAUPFN010000003.1, on the reverse strand, counting down.
GACGGTTCTTGTGAAAATAAACTGAGGCTACATCCAGTACAATATTAACAACACTTATCAAAAGAATATCTTTTAGTCGTTATTTATTAATGTATTTAAATAAACTAGCGCACTATTTTGCTAGCAGGATATGATTATATCAGCAGGGTATGATGAATTTAGAAAATAGTGCGCTGATTGCTAAATGCTAGACGTCAAAAAGACTAAAAATAGTTATACTAAAAAAATATATAATGAAATACCAGACCTAGGAATAAAACCTAATGAGAACCTAGAGACGCTAGACGCTTGCCTGCTTTAGTACTAATATAGTACAAGATGCTGGGTCTTTTGACCACTGAAATATATTCCCTAATTTTTCTTTTTTATAAATAAGCGTAACTTGACTAAAGTCAAGAACTTATAAAAATCTCATTTCATATCCGATCCTAAGTACTAAGTAGGTATTTTCAGTCATTGTGGAAAAAAATGTGTGGGACATACATCTTCCTTTCACTTTGTTCTATCCTTTTTTATTCTTTTTAAGTAATTGGCAAAAGAAAATCTTAATTGTCTGCACTGTCTGAAATAGAAGCCATTTAGCCATTAGGCTATCTATAAACCATCCAAGAATATTCTTACAGGATGTGATTTGCCTCGTGATCTAGAGGTTAGCCTGTAGTAGCTCGGAGTCTGGTGGGTGGTTTGTTACTACCCCCATGCATTGGATGAGCAAGTAAAACCGATGGTCATAATTATCGCTATAAATAGTCGATAGTGAATCGTGATGAACTAGAAAGTCTATTTGCGTTTGGTTTATTCTCCTTCGAACTCTTTCCCTCTCTCCTTTCATTGAGTCGAATTGTTACTTATTCTTGCTACGCAGACAGATATTGATTCGATTCCCGACTTTTTCTGAGTCTGAATATTTATTTTTGTTTTACAGTATGAATATCTAGTGATTCCAAGCCTTTAAATTATCGAAGGATTGTATTTTTCCCGAAAAATGATTGATGGGCCTGTTAATAGCACGAACTACTCGACAACGATGGATGTTAAACATTCTAACTCATTAATAATTGATTATATAAGATAATATCAGTAAGCCTTTAAATTAGTCAAGTTTCCCTGAATTTGATCGATAAAAAAATCGTAACGACAACTTTAACCACTTAAATGCCACAATTTTTTTATTTCAAAATATCGAAATCTTTTACAGGAAAATAAAAGAAACAACCCTCGTGACAATTAAATGAATAGACGAGCTTTGGGTTGAATTGAAAAAACAATTACCAGAGCTGTCAGTGAGAACAGAATTATCTAACGTATTAGGGTTGATACTTCGAGATCACAGTCCATTTAATAGGTATTTAGTTTTATTGCTAACGGAATAAAACGCTATTAGAAAATTTAAATCTTGGCTAACTGTTGACCAATATTTCGATGTTTGGATAGTAATTGAAAGAGTAATATTCGTTACTGCTAGAACTCCTGACATGTAGACAAGCCATTTGAAATCTTTTTTAACATCTTTAGAAGAGGTGTCATCTAAGGTTTTGGACTATTTTTTTGTCTTCTCACTGATCTTAGGACATTGGCTTTAGGATGAAGCATGAAGTACCAGGTTCATATCGCGGGTCGGTTAATGCGTACTAAATTTTCTGCAAAATATTGCTTGTTTCAGACTGGAATATACATGATTTCGTGATATATTCACCACCTCCTCACATTAATAGCGTCACCTGTCACATTAATACCGTTGTACACTGAATGTGAAAAACGTATTCTGTTACAGGACGAAAACGCCATCATACGCATCAATAGCAACCTAGTCTAGTGGTAATAAATAGATCAAAATGTAAAATGTGGATATAGATGTAGTAGAAAGGAAGTACTACAAAATTGCCCCGAATATCGCAAAAGCGTGTTCGAGATCAGAGGTATGTACGTTTAGATAATATTTTAATAGAGAAAAAACTACAGGCATCTGTTAGATTTTTGTGCAAAAGATAACACGACAGGTCATTGAAGCACAGTGGTTACCTGATTATGATTTCTAAGATCTTGGAGACTTAGTTATCGGTACATGAGTCCTCAATGGCGGATCCAGAATTTTTGTTGTTTTGTTTAGAAAAGTTTGTGGTAGAGGGGAGCTTGATATGGTGAATTATTATTTGGGAGAGAGCTTGGTTGAACTGAGAGTAGTAGACTTTTTTAAGTTCATGATCGATTTTTTTAAGGTTTGGGGGCTTCTTGAGTCCCGTAACCTCCACCCCCCTCCCTTGGAGCCGCTACTGTGAGCCCACTTCACAAGTTTATTTCCATAACAGTACATTGTGTATTGTGTATATTGTGTACACTTTTTGGATAAAAGTATATACAGGATTGTGTACACTTTTTTGATAACAGTATATTGAGAATTGTGTGTACTTTTTGGATAACAGTATATTGAGGATTGTGTACACTTTTTTGATAGTAGTATATTGAGAATTGTGTATACTTTTTTGATAAATGTTCGATAAAGAAAATAAATATATTGTTAAAATGATGATTTGCTGACTCAAACCCACAGACCACATAAATACTAATAAACACGGTATCGGGCGAGGAACGTATAGCCGCACATGGGAGGCAACATTCCTTTTACTTTCAAAAGCGTCAAACTTGTAGATATATATTATATCTTAAAAAATAGACGTATGTCTTGTTGTGCTGTTTTATCGTGGTGAATAAGAAGCTAAAATTTTTAAAAATTCCCTTAGAGTCAATATATTTCTTCGGTAAATACATATTATAACTTTGTGTTTTATTAATATTTCTAGGTGTAAAGGCAAGGCTAAGAAATAATCTTGAAAGGAATATCCAGTTAATACGTGCTCAAACCTAACCATTTTTCTCCGTGTTAGTCCGGCCTCCTTTATAGAATAGACCAACTGCCGTCCAGGCAGGTGGTAAAAGGCGACCGATTGGTTATACATCATGACTACTAGCTGCTAGAGTATTGCAGTATTTGATTCTTCAGCACCTAGGAGCTTTAGCCCGGGTATTTTATACCACCGCATTACCTATTCCTACCGCAATAGAATGCTCCGATTTAGCGTGTTAGCGTGTGCATATGGAATTGCCATCCCACCACTCTGACAACAACGCACCATCACATCTTTTCATCAGAAGAGCCATCTGCTTTTTTGTTATAATGATATAGAAACAAATGGAAAAATACTCTTCAAAAGAAAATAATACCCTACGAAATAATAAAAGAATGGCTTAGATTGTGATATAAATCATATCAAAGAACAAATTCCTCCGTGTTTATTTGGGTCAATTTTCGATTTGATTTATTTAATATTTATACCACAAAGTTTATCGACATTTTGTTATAGTATAGAAAACAAGCGAAAAGACCGTTCTTTTGATGGGAAGACGCAGAAAAACGCAAAAAATAGATATAAAAGATACCTGGGATATGTCAGGTATATAAGACAAATGGCAGGGACAACACGAAATTGACAAGCATTGACGCTTTTGCAGCAGGAACAGGTAAGGCGGTGGTACCAAATACCCGGACGAGACTTTACGGAACTCTACCACCTAGTAGTCATGAAGGTAGTGCTACGTTTATGACCTTTTACGACCTACCTGGCAGGACGCCTACTGTTCTTCAAAGGAGCCCAGACCAACACGATTTTTTTACCGCCCCGTTGGTCGAGTGGTTAGCGACCCTGACTACGCAATCGACGGGGCTCGGGTTCGATCCCCGACGGGGACAAGCATTTGTGTGATGAGCATAAATGTTTGTATTTCCGGGTTTGGTTGTTTATTAAATATATTCCTGTTTTTAATATGTATTTCTATGTATTAGTATCGTTGACTAACACCCATAACACAAGCGAATAATTTGATTACTTTGGGGTTAGATCAGTATATGTAATTTGTGATATTTTTTATATATATATATATATATATATATATATATATATATATATATATATATATATATATATATATATAATTAAATAAAAATTATAATTTTTGCATATTCTTGATCCATCACTCGACAAGCTGAATCGATTGAAAAAATTGATTAAAATTAAAATGTAATTGGTAAGTACCTAAAAATAAAAATACTACTACAAGATATCGGTTTTCATTGTTAACAAACCTCAGCACGCAAACAAATCATAGCGGTCGATAAGGAACTCCGTTCCAAAAATTTGGAAATACGGCAACGGAGATTCTCATCTATTACGCCAACCGACCGGTGAATCGTTATGGATTCAGGAATCTATTGACTTCCAGTGTGCTTTGTCTACCCTGCAAGGACTTCATGCAGACTTAATATATTTTTAATAAATATATAATTGTAGATGAGTCTTAGCCTATAAGTGCTTGCATTTTCGTATTCCCCTTTACCCGCTTGATAATAATAAAACTTTCTTTCAAGCAATTGAAAATTATTATTAAATATTATAATACTAATATTACCTACCTTTTGAAGAATAAACGATTTCCCTATATACTAGTTTCAGCGTGCTACTACTTGTAACGCTGGAAAAACAGCTCGAAGGATTAATGATTTTTATGGGAAAGATACTGTAAAAACACATAGTATGGTTTTGGTTCCAATATTGATAATAGGCATTCGTTGAGTCTGATCGATCCACCATCATGTTGCCCTAACAAATAAATCCAGTGGACAGTTATAGACCATCGGTTGACAATGAAGAATTAGATCAGTTAGCAGCAATTTTCAAGATGAGTTATAAAACAATTTTAATTGATTCAATACAATTTAAAGCAAATCTCGAAAAATTGATAATGAATTGAGAGCATCACATCAACAAACAAGCGTCGAGTGCTACATTACCTTACTCAACTGTCAATATAACGAAATTAATTTTAATGGTATACTTGTGATAAAAAAATTGGTCCTGTACGATAATCAAAAACACTCCTGCTGTCCACACACAATAGTTGAACCCAAGAGAATCACTCAGATGAAACTTTTAAAAACTCAGGAACGTCTAATTACCAGTACTAATGTTATCCACTATAGTGGATAAATCCAGCACTATTCCTGAAGTCTTACCAGACGATGTCGGCAGATCTATATTGTAAGCAATTGCAAGCCAAGGAAACGCTAACCTTTAATAGATGGATAATGGTCTATTTTACTCTAGTGCTTCAGGATAACACTAGACGACACACACTGGATAGGTAGATAGGTAGTCAGTTAAAGATTGTCGCAAAATTTGAAGAGCCGCGATTGGAAATCTATTGACTCCATTACGCTTTCTAGGCCTTCCTACAACAGATTGCCATTTTATCCGGAATTTGGACAATTTCTATTTATTTTATATTTCTAGGATGAGAAATGACACCTCGATGTTGCCTTCTAAACTCCTATCTTATTCTGTGAAACTCTCATTAAAATCGGTTTGAGAATTCCAGTGATTACCCCGAACAAACAGAAAAACAGACAGACAAACAAAAAAAATATAAAAGGTTGTTAAAGTCTTGGTATTGCGTAAACAACAAGAAGCATTTAAAAACGGCTTGTTATTTTGTAGTCACAGACAGACATTTTAATTTTATTTATATGTACCTACAAATGTATAGTCAAGCAAATGTTTAAAACCTGGAATACTTTGAACACTTCTGTTTTAATGTTGACAGCCCTTACAATAAGGAAATGTATTTTTTCTAATCGTTTCAACTTTTATATCTATATAAACCTAGCCGCTTGTCATAATCTGGCTTCCTCAAAACAATGTCGTTTTTAATTAAAATGCTTTAAAAATTATAAAACTTGAATAAAAGAGCCGACCTAAAGCAATTATACACGCTTATTGTTTAAAAGCGAATGGTTTCTTTTGTTTTTCTCTCACCCTTATGAATATTTTAACGAAATACTGTGTCTTGTGGTAAGAAAAAAGCAGCTGTATGACAAGGGGGCTAAAACCACCGATTCCTAAAAAATGCCTTTACTACGGTTCTGTAGCTTTGTAATATGAAACGAATTTGTACTACAGCTCTTGGTGTAATTCTTTGGGCTAAAGAATGGCTGTCTGAGAAAAAACTGTAAACTGGTTAACACTGCTAGCCATCCCTGAAACTACCCACTAAGATAGAATCTGGAGCTCGGGTATCTTTAATAGTTGTTGCTATCCTTGTGGCTTAATACCACGTGCATAAACTCACCGGCTTCCTTACTCTCCAAACCGAGACACGACAATGACAAGCACTGACGCTATTGTGGCAAGAATAGATAAAGCGGTGGTACTAGACCAGGGCCAGGCTCTACCACCTAGTAATCACGATGGTAGTGACTTGCATAACCAGTCGTTCGCCTCTTACGAACTGCCTGGCAGAACGGCAGATGGTCTATTTTTAGAGGGGGCAGCCCAGCACGAGGAAAAGCAATGGCGGAGAGGTACATTCTTAGTTTTAATGCATTTACAAGATACACTTCGAAAAAAGCAATTTATAGGAAGTTTGTTAGATTCGTCAGAAGAAAGTCAATCACGAAGTTTCTAGTATGTATTCATAATTTAATAGTTAGTACGATGTTCTGTGAACTAATATCCTTAGGGAACTGATTCGTTTTGCGTATAAATATAAAGATTTGTTCAGGACAAAGTATTTTCGAGTAAGTTAGCTTGAAATAACATTTTATTTATACAAGCATAAATTATATGTAAATATAGAAGACGAACAATCGAACTTTAAAAATACATGAATATTATCAAGCCATTACAAAATAGATACATACAGCAAACCGATACTTAGTACGACGACGTCAACACCGGTTCCACGGTTCCTGGTTCAACACCGTTCAGGTTTGTAGGCTGGAAAAATAGATTGTTATTTCCACCGCCAAATTTTACCAAGCTTTAGCGACTTACTATAACTTAAACTGATATATTTATGTGTTCACCTGAGACGGGGATATAAATACACCAAAATACTTTTTAAAGATACTTAGGTGGGGCAAAAATATGTTTAATAACATATTTTTGCCCCACCCAAGTATCTACCCAGGATTTTTATCTAGTACAAAACTTTCAAATCACAAAACGCCAGTAAATTTGAATATATTTACCTCTTCCAGTTTAATTAAAGGTCAAAAATTTGCATCTATGCACAAATCGCAAAAATATATTTTTTCCTATCTTAAACCGGGCCCCGTTTTGCAAATTAGGCATCTCGTTAAATGGGACAGAAGGCTAATACGTATCGCTGACATCGTGACTATTAACTAGGTGCTGGAGTTCTGCAATATCTTGACCAAGGTAGGTACTTACGGGGCGTCCATAAATTACGTGAGGTGTTTTTTTTTTTAATTTTTTGTCCCTCCCTCCCCCCTGGTGAGATGTCGTAAGGTTTTATTCATCCCCCTCCCCCATCCCCCAATCTCACGTGAGATTTTTCAAAATGTGGGTTTCTTAAATATGTAAACGCGTTGGATTGTTATTGAAAAAGAAAAAAAAATGCTTCGTGCTTTTATTATATTTGGTATTTGGTATAAAACAAATATGGTGGTTTGACAGTCAGTAGTAATGTCTAACGTCGAAGTGTGAATGAAATTATTTTCTTTCAAACGAATTACTGAATGATCTCGCGAGTCGCGATGACAATACCACATGCATAAGTCTATTGGCAACCTTATCCTGCAAACCGGAACACGATAATGACAAGCATTGACACTGTTGCGACAGTACCACCGTTGCTGCCACCTAGTAGTCACGATTATAGTGACACGTATAGCAAATAGGGGCGCTTTTTACGGCCTTCCTGGCAGAACGGCAATTGACCTAATCTTCAAGGGTGCCCGGACCAACTTGGGAGAAAACACGGGATAGTTCTCTTTCTGTCGATAGATTTATTGCTAACTTATATTCTAAAAATCCACAAAAATATTATATTCTTTAATAAGTTTACTTTTTTATAATTTACAACTTGCATAAACACCTAATCCCATTTTGAAATACTGAAAGTAAACGTTTAAATCAAAGAACCGTTCATTACTCAGGTTGCATTTCGTAATAACTTATTATTTAAGTCTTTTAAGCATCCTTTGTACAACAAAGCGCATTAAGCTAACGAGTAGTTAAGGTTAGTTTAGGGGCTAATGTCTTTAACAGCGTGAAAGTTTAAGCTAACAAAATGCTAAGCTTCCAAATCGTTCGAAATAACCTTCTTTCGCACAACTTCTAGATAACAGTAGTTGGAACTTTCAATTAAAATAATTTCGGGAAACTCGAACTAACAAATTGAGAGGTATAGAGTCCCAAGTTATTATTAACTCTATAGAAACTTTAGAAAGTGACTTTGCAAATAACTTTGGAGCGTATAAGTGATGGTTTAATTTTACTCGCATATTGGTCGTATTAATCAAGTTATGCCACAAAGATATTAAAAACCACGTTTGTAAATGAGAGATAAATATTTTTTTTACTTTGAAGTGAAGACGAAATTTTTTGAATGCTGTTTAACCAATGCATTTGTGTAATCAGCATAATGTTTGTATTTCTGGATTTGGGTTTTTATTATGTATTTAACAGTATTCATATAAACATGTATTTCTATGTATTAGTATCGTTGACTAGCACGTATAACACAAGCAAATAAATTGTTTACTTTGGGGTTGGATCAATTCCTGTAATTTGTCCAACGATATTTATTTATAGTGTTTGCACGTTGCTAATACCAAATGAACATTAAAAATATATGTCTTAGTTTATCCGTCTGTTTACCTGTTTAAAATTGTGCGCTGCTATCCGTGTGGCGCGATGGTCACATGGCCGTTGAACTGTATAAATAAATACAACGTTCACGCACACACACTTCAAACTAATCTGATATCTCTCAGTGTATCGAAGCGTCATACAGCAAAAACCAATAGTAACGTCATTATGACATATTGCAATGCTCCATCTTTATTTTCTTTAATCAAATTCTCTTCCATTACGGAGAATAAAATATTTCCCTTCTTAAAAATCAATTTATAATTCAAAGAATTTCATACAACCACATTATTTTCCCCGTTTGGTCCTCTTTGAAGAATAGGTCAACTGCTATTCTGCCAGGCATTCGATAAAATTTGAACGATTGGCTATACATTCACTACCATCGTGACTACTAGGTAGTAAGGTTCCGCAAAGTCTTGCCCGAGTGTATGGTACCACCGCCTTACCTATTCCTGCCGCATTATCGCCAGTACCTCTCATTGTGTTGTTCCAGTTTGGATGGTAAGGTAACAGATAAACATGGTTATCCATGTGGCATTCCATTCGTGTCATTCAGATGGTAACCCACGATTAATATATCTGATGTCTATAAGCGATGCTTATCTCTTTCCTCCAGGAGAACCATCAGCTTATATGCTGTCTTATCATATAAAAAAAATTGCGTATTAGATTACGAAATACATAATTAATACAATATGAGTTAGCCTCGGCTAATCTGCCATGCGCCTTCCATTTTATCCCTACTCCGTAGCCAGCTGTAATGCGACATGAGATAGAAGAATGAAAAATTTTGGAGCGATAGAATAAAAGTTTCACTTTAAAATGCATACTTCAAAGGCCGGCAACGCGACTAAAAGATATCTAGTGTTGCAAATGTCTTTGGAGTCGTTAATATAAGTCGAATCTCGTGCTCATTAACTAATTCAAATGTAGATAGATTTTGTAAAGTGATTAAGGAGCCAACAATTATGTACCTAGTCATATTTCACAACCATTCTTTACTACAAAGTGTAACACAACATAATTAATTAACACAATTCTAGTGGAATTATGTTCTAGATGCAAGAACTCTTTTTGATCTGACTTAAAAAGGCCATACTTTTTGTATTAGGTTACTTTAAATAATAATATATGGTTTAACAAATTGAGAACCTCTTTCATAACTAACTTTAGGAATGTCTGTAAAGTTTCATCAAGTGTTGTCTGAAAAACCTTTTCAATTCTTGGATTTCTTTGAATATTACGTTTGTGTTCATTCATGTGAAACTTAAATACACAAAACAACTGTTTTAATATATTGACTCAGTACGTTAAACCCTGTATTTTTAAAGAATAATAAATTTTCGCCCATGATGAACCGGGCCGCCTTTGAGAATAGACCATCAGCCGTTTTGCCAGGCAGTCCGTAAGTGCCAAACGATTGACTATGCGAGTCACCACCATCGTGGCTACTAGGTGGTAGAATTATGCATTGTCTCGGCCGGGTTTGGTACCACCGCCTCATCTATTCCTGCTGCAATCAGCATCAGGTCTTGTCACTGTCGTGTTCCGATTTAGACAGTAAGGTAGCCGATACACTTATATATATATATATATATATATATATATATATATATATATATATATATATATATATATATATATATATATGTCACTAAGACCCTGCCACAAGTAGCAAATACCATTAACATCTTTGGAGTTCGATGATAGTCTCTTTCCATTAGAAAAACCCTTTTGCTTGTTTGTTATTATATGAAAAAAAATGTATTTGAGAGATCACCAACTAACCTTTCTATGATAATTTTAATTACACACAAGTAAGGAAAACCATGGCATACAAACCATCGTTTTAAATCCCGTGCAAGGGGACTCTTGAACTTTTGCATTTTTTTATTTCCGTTAATCCCATTTTAATAAAATGTGTTAAACATTTCTATTAATAAGGTAACCGAACCAATTCAGGCTCTATTGGCTCATAAGTGGATAGTTTCGCCAAGTCCATCCATTCGTCCGTCCGCAGCCTTACTCAGAAATTATTCGTACTAAAAGCTGTAATTTCATTCGAATATATATATTAGTCATTACAACAAAATGGTACAATAAAATCTTGAAAAGTAATTTATTTTAGGGTACCTCCTATACACGTAATGTAGGGATGTTTATTTTTTTCTTGCGTATCCCAAAGTGTGGGATATCGTTAGATAGGTATTTAAAAAATACTGTGGATTTGTTTAGGCAGTTTTCCAATTAAAGTATCTGTTTGTGAAAATACGTAAAGTTTTGAAATACTAATTGTTGTCATAGTCAAGTGTCTCCATCTTCTGCAGACTAAACGTTTGGTATTGGATGTGTAAAATAAATTCACTGTAGTAGTATATACGATGAATTTAAAAGAAAAACTATTACGGTTAAGTAGGCCTTATAACTTTACGAGTAATAGTCGACCAATTTATAAAATGTACTTAGAGAAGATTTAACAGTGTAGATATATCTGCCATTTGCGTTAAATAAGTTAAAATTTCAAAATATGAAACAATAAAAAAGACCTATTCTTAGCCTGCACTATTGTGATGGGCAACTACGATACCCTATATTGCGCGTAGCCCGACACCACAGTATACTGGAGACTAACAGTAGTCAATCTACATACATGTGATATTCGAGCAACGCACACATAGACAGCTCTCACGGATGCGATATCTCGAAATGGTTCGGGACAGTTTGTTCCGCACCAGTCCGAGACATCGCGTCCGTGAGAGGTATCTATGTGTGCTATGCTCGAATATTACTTGTATTGACTTCTGTTAGTCTCTAAGTATTCTGTGCCAACACGCACTTCACCGACTATTAAATCTTCAGAGGAAACGTGTCAAACTGTCATGGCTTCCCGAAAGACGTCATACGCAAACTAAAACAGTCGACATCACAGGTTTTAATTGATATTCGCACGTGACTAATGTGTGTAAATTCCTAATTTCATATTCTTATTTTCAAACACATCTATTACCTTAATTATTTTAACTAATGACACCAATAACTTGTGCACTTATCTTCTTCTACATTTCTTTTTTTATCAAAGTAAAAATAAATACTCTCCAGTGACACGCCTGTTGATTAAATACTTATATAGCAACCTTACAAAGTAGAAAAATATTGATAATTGTCGAGATAATTTCTATGGTTTATTCATTTCAATTGAGAATGTTCTGTTAAAAAAACACTATCGGAATTGAAAAATTGTATAGGTAGATAATATACTATTGACAATATTTTAATAAAAATATTACATATATATTTTACATATATATTTTACATTATCGCCGTGTTGGTCCCGGCCTCCTTTGTAGAATAGGCCAACTGCCGTTCTGCCAGGCAGGTCGTAAAAGGCGACCGAATGGCTATCGAGTCACTACCATCGTGGCTACTAGGTGGTAGAGTTCTGCATTGTCTCGCCCAGGTCAGGTACCACCGCCTTGCCTATTCCTGCCGCAATAACGTCAGTGCTTGTCGCTGTCGTGTTCCGGTTTGGAGGGTAAGGTAGCCGGTAAACTTATGCATGTGGCATTAGACCTCGCCACAAGATAGCAACGCACCATTAACATCTTTGGTGTCTATAGGCGATGGTTGACTCTTTCCATCAGGAGACCCATTTGCTTGTTTGCTATCTTATGATATAAAAAAAAAAAAAAAAAACATTTATCATCCCTACTAATATTATAAAAAAGAATGTAGGTTACATTACTTTGATATATTTCAACTAATCGATTTTGTTGCTATAACATTTTAGAGCACACAAAATAACTCGATTTATTACTAAAATTGCCGTTCGAAAATACATAGACATTCTTGATTGAAGTTTATAAATACAAAAATAAGTACTTGTCACCTTTAACAAACTTTATATTTTTGATTTCCTTGATCTCATAAATCTAAGCTTAGGTATATTTGTTATTCCTTTAAGATTAATATACCTCAATTTAGCGGAAAATTTCAGGGATGGCTTTAGATGGATTTAATTGTAAATAAAAAAAACAATAGCTTACATTTATTTACTGGGTATAATTACAAATAATATAATCATCATGTTTTAATAATAATATGACTTAATATCCCTCTTTACAGAATTAGGTTCACGGTTAAAATTTGACACTTAACATTACGTCCACACCCTTCACCTTTCTAAGCACTAGGGATGCGCTGAGTATTCGGTTATAAATTGAAATTCAGATACTAGTCGTACTCAACGGCATACTTCAGTTCGAGTTAAGAATGCTCGGTAACAATATGTACGTATTTTAGTTAAACAGAAGTATATGCTTCCGACTACAAATAAATACATGTGTCTTGTGACAGTAAAACATATCCGTTCTTGTGACAGTAAAACATATCCGTTCTTGTGACAGTAAAACATATACATTATCTGGAGTTACTAAACGTGTTTCTCAGGAATTGAAGTTCTAGATGTTCTAGGAGTATTAAGCCTGATGTACAGGTTAACTAATCAAGTAAAAGTGGCAAAGTTCCGCATAATACGACTCTATAAGCCCCGTATTGGATCCCAAGAAAAATTAAACTTGTTTTTACATCTCAAAATTGCCTTTAAACTGAACTAAGCACTTGGTTTTACAACAATAACAATTATATATTCTGTGGTTTTGCTAATACCCACCCCGTTAGTCAAGTGGTTAGCGCTCCTGACCACGCAATGAATGGAATTTGGGATTGATTCCTAATAGGGACAAACATTAGTGTGATGAGAATAAATGTTTGTGCTTCTGTTGTGTGTTCAGTGTATTTTGATATTTATATATGTATTTTTATATATTATTATAGTTACCCATGAAACAAGCACATAATAATTAGCTTACTTTGGAGTTAGATCAATATATGTACCTACCTAATTCGTTTAGCGATATTAATAATATTTATTATTAATATTAAATTGAGTTGATTTCGGTACCTACTCGGTTACTCAATCGAACTTATAATCATTCCATCTCTAGTAAGTATTATTCTGTAGATATATAAAACTAAAAAAAAATGCAAATTTGTCGGTTTGTTGTCCGTTAATATCTAAAAATAAGGTTGAAAATCCATCGGAAAGTTCAGGTAGCAAAGCGCGGGCGGTGCGATAACTAGCACATAGCAATTAAGTCCCGCCGTGTCCCTCTCAACGTTTTTGCGGCCCTCAACGATGCGCACAATAAAATTGTCTACTGAAAACTTTGTTTACAACACTGCATTCTATTTTGGATAATTTTCATCAATTTAACTTTTGTTGTTTTTGGTTTTAAATTAGGAAAAACATTGAAAGTGCTGATGTCTTCTTCGTGAGTCGACTTATTAACCCATTCGGCTCATATTATGAGGTCCGGAGTTGGATTCCCGGTTCAAATTAAATATAATTGGTAAGTGTCGCTAACACAATCAATTTAATTTTAAACGGAGCTTTCATTACTCCATATAAATACTTCGTAATAATGAAATAATTGTTTAAACTTAAAATTTAAAAAAAATATTAAAAATCAAACAAACTAATTCGTTATTATATCATAGTGTGTAGTAATGGATTGTTTTGTCGTCCTATTATCGCATTGGGTATGTACCTGTAATGATAGTAGGAAAATTATGGAAATAAATAAATAAATAAATAAATAAATCATACAAAACTTGAAACAACCTTTTCTATACATATTTTTACCGCATGCTCTGTAATTGTTTACGATACTATCGTCTTGAGTGAGCTTAATACGAGTACTAAATTTAATGCGGCTGGATTACAATTTCATTGTCTGGCCTGGCATAATACTAGTTTGTTATTACATGAATTAGGTACAATGCGTTTCGTTGTAACGTAATATTTAGTAAATAGAATAGAAAGTGTGTGTAAAAATTACAAATTAAAAAAATATATCTTGTGCTTAAACTATTGAGAATTCTTGGGTTATTTTTTTGTGTATGGTCTGACAAAAATAAGACACTGTGTCAATCAAATGGATTCCGTTTCCTGCACTCTGTATATATGCCTATAATATTAAAGAAGTTTCCTCAATGTCTTGTTGATTTCGTCATCATACTTGGGTTTTGATCAAATTACAACCAATCTGTAGTGTTAATATTCGCGAACGCGTTCGTCATACCGAGGTTAGAGAGAGGTTGGAATTAAAAGCCAATATTTGTGTAAAAATGAAAAAGGGCATATTCCATTGGTTCGCAGTGCTGAAAGAATGGCAGATGAACAATTAACAAAACAGATATATAATTATATAATGTGAGTGTGGATAGGTAGGTAGGTACCGGAGAAGACCAAGGAAAGAAATTGGTCAGGTGCTGTCCGTAGATAGTTTCAAGTGTCATCGAAACCGGCGTTAAACACGCCGGTCCATGATCTATGTCACTTAATTCTCTTTGCCTACACCGTAAGGGATTGAAGGAATATTATTGTTGCAACAATGAAGTTGCGTGAAGATATATTGTTGTTGCAACAAACCTATGTAGAAGAATACCCAATTTAAATAATTGTGAAATTTCCAATAGAGTTCCGAAGAAAAATTTTTTTTGAATCTTCTTATTTACTGGTAGATTGATAGATTGAATTTTTACTAGCTTTAAAAGAGGTTGTGATAGACAAAAATATGACTCAATAGTAAAGATCAATGTTAGCTTGTTGTAATGTTTTCAAATAGTTTTTTCTCCAGTGTATAGATAAATAATGGCTAATTAAAAGTTCTACGATATATTATTTTCGCCGTGTTGGTCCCGGCCTCCTTTGAAGAATAGGCCAACTGCCGTTCTGCCAGGCAGGTCGTAAAAGGCGACCGATTGGCTAACGAGTCACTAACATCGTGGCTACTAGGTGGTAGAGTTCTGCATTGTCTCGCCCGGGTCTGGTACCACCGCCTTATCTATTCCTGCCGCAATAGCGTCAGTGCTTGTTGCTGTCGTGTTCCGGTTTGGAGGATAAGGTAGCCGGTAAACTTATGCATGTGGCATTAGACCTCGCCACAAGATAGCAACGCACCATTAACATCTTTGGTGTCTATAGGCGATGGTTGACTCTTTCCATCAGGAGACCCATCTGCTTGTTTGCTATCTTATAATATAAAAAAAAAAATACTTCGTTATTAGGCTACCTTCCTACGTTAGCTGCATATGCATCAATTGTAGAACGACAAAATCAATCCTATGAGCAACGATATGGCACCGGGAGTAAAGATAAATGACGCTTACGATTTCATAACAACGTGAGTTCTTCCATACAATCAATCCGTTATAACTGAACAAGCGAACGAAGTTTTTCGCGTAAACTGTAACAATCGAGTGCTTGTTTCTTTTTTTATATCATTAGAAAGTAAAAAATAGATGGTTTCTGATGGAAAGAGAAACCCCATCCTATAGACACCAACGATGTTAATGGTGCGTTGTAATTCGCGTGGCGGGATGGTAATTCTACGTGCATAAGTCTACCGAGTACCTTACCCTCAAAACCGGGACACGACAATGGCAAGCACTGACGCTATTTCAATAGGTATAGGTAAAACCGTAGTACTAAAACTCGGTCGATACGTTGCAGAACTCTACCACCTAGTAGAAGTCTATCACCCAGTAGAACTCTATCACCTAACGTTAGCTCTACATGAGCCAAATCGGACAAGGCGTTGCAGAGATATAAGAGGAATAAGAGTTCTTATCCAATTGTTGTCCAAAAATCTAATGTTAAAACGCTGTTCACAGTTCGGGGTGATTCTCTAGTTGTACTTCAAAACTTAGAACGATTTGGCTAATGTTAAATCCTTTTTATTTCATTAATTTGCCTACTAAATTTCACGTCGTCGTCGTACATCGTACTCGTGCAATCGTCAAAAAAACATTTATACATACATACATAACAAACTCCGGATATTACTAGTAGATTCGAAGAAATTTTCTCGCTCTGCTTACTCGTTCGAAAACATGATCCAAAATTGGTCAATCCATTTTGATGTTTACAATACAGATATGCAAATAAAGACACGTAACACTTATAACACGCCTTTTTTTCGTAGGAGGTTAAATTTATATATTTAAACATATAAATCAAGAAATATATAATACTTCATTCTAAAATTGTAAAACGGCTTTCAAAGAACGCTTGAAAGAAATTTTAGCTCCTAGAAATTCCTCTGAAATTAATTTAAGAGAGATGTTGAGAATGTGTTAAAAGTTGAATCACATATTTTTATTAGAAAAGCTTCATGCCACACTTAGCTGTACTTTGCGTTTTGTAAGTCTACCGAAGGGATTTCCGCTTAGCGTTTCTAGCCACAACAACAACAAAGCGTCGTACTTCAGTTTTTTGGAGGAGGTAATTGTAATTTCCGCATAAGCTGACGGTAAGACAGAAATTGTTACTAGTTTGACTAATAAAAAAATAAACATTAATTAATTATAAGTACGATGATCTGATGGAAAAGGAAGTGACGCCGATTTTATAAATATGTGTGCGTGGGCTGGCGTTGCTGTGTTTATGTTTATTTATTGAAAATATTAGTACCGACCACAACATAAAAGTATTTAGATGTGTAACAACTGAAATATTCTTGTTCCTTTTATAGTATAAAGCTATGGCATTAGTGTAATGCCACATGCATACATTTATCGACCACTTTGCCCTCTCGATCAGAATATTATGACAACAAGCATCAACGTTATTACGGTGAGATGCAGAACTCTACCAATTAATTGCCCCTATGGTAGCTCGTTTTTTTTTTGAGCTGACTCTAAAAAGGCAAATGGTATATTCTTAAAAATTTCAACATTAATTAAATAAATTCAACATACGAGTTATTTGGATTAATTCCTGCCGCCGAATTCCATCATCGGACGGATAAAAAGTAGCCTATGTGCTATTCCAGGTCATTGCCTATCTGTGTGCCGAATTTCATTCAAATCCGTTCAGTAGTTTTTGCGTGATTGAGTAACAAACATCCATCAAAACATCCAAACTTTCGCTTTTATAATATTAATAATAATATAGACTATAAATTATAATACTTTCGTGTTTCTAAATATATAGGTATGCGTTTTGGCTTGTTTAAGGAAATAAAAATAAAAAAATGTTTATTTTTTTATTTTTATTTCCTTAGCATTAATTTTATGATATACAAATGATGATTTGGCAAAATTGAAGTGTTTTAGACACATCAATAACGTTAACATTACTTATTGACATATCTACTAACAGATTATTTAAGTAAATATATCCATCGATCAGAAATTCTCTCTCCAATTTTCACGTGAAATTCCTTCTCCAATTTTCAGTTTCAAATTGCTACGTAATAATTTTAAATGTTAGTACAGAAGTTTATTTACATCAATAACAGTTCTAGAAAGTGGTAATATTTTATTAGTTGCAGTAGCGTTATGAGTAGTGAACCTGTGAACAAACGATAAATTTTATACCTTTTAAACTTCGCGTTTCTCATTTAACGACTTTATTTTAAAAATAAATTGTACAATTAAAAAATCTATATATATATATATATATATATATATATATATATATATATATATATATATATATGTGTGTGTGTGTGTGTGTGTGTGTGTGTGTGTGTGTGTGTGTGTTTTAGCACTTACCTCGTACTTGGGAAAACTTTAAAATCAAATAAGAATTTCACTAACCAGTCAACAATAGTTCCGTTGGTTAAATCGTGCTAGCCAGAGAAATTGTCACAAGTTCAAATCCTGTCATGTTGAATTTTTTAAATATAATTTTTTAAATAAAATAATTAGTATAACAATCATGAACATTTGCAAAACCAGAGAAGGGAGTGAAGTAAGTACAATTTAGGGATTGTAATAAAATAAACCATTTTCTTACATTCCTAATCCGAATATCGACTCGAAAATACTTTGTAAAAACTAGCTTCACAGAGAAGTTACGAAAGGAAAAGGTAGATGGGGATTTCCAAACACTGAAATAGTTCTGTCGGTCTTAATGTCTTAATATTTGCAAACCCTATTTAGTAGAATACGTTGCTAACTATAAAGATTCTGTAATAACTTGTAACTGGCGATCGCCTGTGGCCGAAATTCAACCATGGACAAAATAATAAAATCTTTTAAGTTTGATAACTGACTTTAGCCGTAAAAGAAAAAAAGTCTACATGTGAATGTATGAGTAAACATCCTTTATGTATGTAGTTTATTGTATTGTAGTATGTAGTATTGTAGTTTAGTACCAAATGAATGTGGTTTGTGTAAAGTTTATTTTTTGGAACGAAGTTCCTTATCGCGCGTTGTGAAAGGGGACTAGACGGAAAAAAATCTTACGAAAAGTTGTCACGACACTTTTTGCTATAGTAAGGTATTGTAAGCTGTGCGGCGTGCGGATGTTTCTCTGTCTGTCTCTCTCTCTCTCTTATAGAAAGCAAGCCAGATATTTTAATTTCTATTTCGCATTGAACAATGTGGTGTCGCGAAGATTATTTTTGTTGAGAGTATACAGGTTTTTTGTAAATAATAATAAAAGGAACTTCGTTCCATCCGGGTGTCCCTTGACACCTCTCAAGTTTTATTATTTTAATGTATTTCTAATGAACTCTATTTAAAAATATTAGGTTTCGGCAGTCCTCCGTAATGTGAACTGTAACTGAGCCAAATATCTCTCTTGCAAATAAACGGTCTTTCATTTTTTGGGAACATCAAGTTTTGATGCAAACTATATTATTCCACGTATGCCACGTGTCACTGGGCCACTGGGAGTGGCCCAGTGACACATGCAATACATTAGAACAATCATCTCTAAACAAAGCTAAAGTAATAAGTCCATAATAATGAGCCTTGTCATCGACGATTCAAGCCACTCACTCCACACTAAACGCAATCAAAAGGAATACATAATCAATTAATAGTGCCCAGCTTCCATGCCATAATAATTTGTATAACGGGTACGCATACGCTTGTTTTAAAGAACGGTCCATCTGCCATTCTGTCAGAGAGTACGTAAAAGGAGAACGATCGACTATACGATCGTTCGCCTTTTACTAACTGTCTGACAGAATCTCTATCATCTCTCCCTAGAAAGTCTCTATCATCGTGAATACTAAGTGGTAGAGTTCTACAACGTCTCGCCCGGGTCTGATACCACCGCCTTGCCTATTCCTACCGCAACAGCGTCAGAGCATATCACTGTCAGTACCAATTTTAAAGGTAGGGTAGCCGGTAAACTTATTCAAGTCTTGTTAACACCCCGCTACACGGATAGCAACGCAGCAGTAAGATCTTAGATGTATAAAGGTGAAGGCTGTCTCTTTCCATCAAGAGACCATCAGCTTAATTGCTATGTTGTGATGTAAAAAAACATCGCTGTCCCGGCGCGACACAATAAAAAATAAATACTGTTTAATTAAAATTAAATAATTTTTATCCACAATTATTAGTTTAAATTATTAGTTTAAATAATGTAGGAATAATATTTTATATAAGCGAAAGAAATTCTGTCTGTCTGTCTCTTCTTCACGACTCAACCACTGAACCGATATATATATACGAAAAAGGACGTAGGATAGTTTTTATCCCAGAAAAAAAATCCGTATATATCCTGGAATCCCACGGGCACGGGAAGTATGCGGGTAAATTTCCGGGACTGCCTGTCATAATACTGGATTTTAGTATTATATTAGAACTCAAATCCGATTGTACAATCAGGATCACTTATTAATCAACAGGGTTTTTTTTATTTTTTTTTTATTTTTTTTTATATATCATAAGATAGCAAACAAGCAAATGGGTCTCCTGATGGAAAGAGTCAACCATCGCCTATAGACACCAAAGATGTTAATGGTGCGTTGCTATCTTGTGGCGAGGTCTAATGCCACATGCATAAGTTTACCGGCTACCTTACCCTCCAAACCGGAACACGACAGCGATAAGCACTGACGCCATTGCGGCAGGAATAGGTAAGGCGGTGGTACCAGACCCGGGCGAGACAATGCAGACCTCTTCCACCTACTAGCCACGATGGTAGTGACTCGATAGCCAATCGGTCGCCTTTTACGACCTGCCTGGCAGGACGGCAGTTGGCCTATTCTACAAAGGAGGCCGGGACCAACACCACACCAACAGGGTGTCCAATGGCCATCATACATCGCCTGGTCCAACATCTAACAAATGGCAAACATCAATAAGGATTATTAGTTTTCAATTGGCTCGATATAATTCGGCAAAACTATTAGATTTTCAATATGTTTTCATTATATAACAAGTCCACGTTTGATCATAAAAGTTGGAAACCGCAATATCACTACTCTACAGTTATTACATTCCCGTCCCCGGCGGCGGCTTGCTCGCGCTGTCGCCATGTAGTCCCGCCCCCGACGACCCGAGACCCCAACCCACACCATACAATCCCATAAGGTAATGAATTCGACCACGGCCTATCTGTGTGACCTATAAAAATTAAGGGCAATATTAGTGATATCGACACTAAAGACAAATATATTGCTTTACAGGAATTGATGAGCTCAATTGGAGTGGATCAATAAATTGATAGCATTTTCTAAGAGACAGTTACAGTTAATGGTATAAAGTCTTTTGCCTCATAAGTTTACAGTGACTATAATTATAGTGATGTTCGAGTTTGAATTAAACATTACACACAATACGGTAACGTCACATATACGTATATGATTAATATACACACATGTATACTATTTTCTTTACGGCTAAGGTCTCCTGTATACTTAAAATAGATTTTATAGTTTGGTCGAATTTCGGCCACAAGCGATCGTTCGTATCTATTCATATCCCAGTAGCACACTAAAGCAGCCTATGTCGTGCCGGTTAGATATCATGAAATCAACATTTATAAAGTTTGTACGAATGTGGTGATTTTTGTGGTTAACAATTTGAACTGCCTCCCATTTCACGTAACAAAACGTCAATCGAGTCATGTGCTTAGGGCTCTTACATACACAATTACAATACAACGTCTCGTCGTTCTACGACGCGGCATAATATGTAAGAAATTGTTTTAGACATGGAACATAGAACAAGCGGAATTGGCAAGTACAAACATTTGTATCAGGACCGCGATCGCCATACTCACACATAAAATAAGCGTTATTGCATATAAACTACTAATGCAAACATTGTTTCATTGGTCGTTTTCATTTTAAACAACAATAATCCGAAACACACAAACAGAACATTTAAAAATATACCAAACTGCGTTACAATAAATTTTATTTTGCTACAAAAAAAAGAGTATTTACGTCGTTTTGTAGTCTATTCAAAATAGACTCATCTATTTGTACAATAGTGAAACTTAAGATCTTAATAGTTTCGCTATTCTACAATAGATGGCAGTATTGATTTTTCCGTAGTTTTCAGTTGATCATATTTGAGTAGAGAACTTTCTAGAACGATATACATAATGACTGTCATTACGTATATCTTTTTAGAAAAATTAGGTCAACCTAAAATGAACTTTATATGTAAGGTGTACGGCTGATTTTAGCTTGACTTTCTATTATATTTCAGTTGATCATATTTGAGTAGAGAACTTTCTAGAACGATATACATAATGACTGTCATTACGTATATCTTTTTAGAAAAATTAGGTCAACCTAAAATGAACTTTATATGTAAGGTGTACGGCTGATTTTAGCTTGACTTTCTATTATATCATTAGAGATTATATTAAATCAGGAATTTAATTAAAATAAAATGAAAATTGTACTTTCGATTGATCTGAAATATCTCCATTTTTAATCATCTGTATTCTACTATCATTTCTGCATTCAAGGATGGCACAATACGGCATAATTCAGTGTATAATATATTTTCGCACGACGGCTATCTCCGCCCACTCTTCACTTCCACTCGTTCTATGTTCCATGGTTTAAGAGCACTAAACTCGACTCGACTTCGACTCGATTAATGTTTTGTTACGTAAATCAGGCCTCTGATGTGACTTTTAGTCCACTCTGCCTACTCCATAAAGAAACTATTATGCTAGGGTTGATCGTACTTCACGTATGAATAAATGTGTGGTCTCGCCCAGGTCACTGTTATTCATGGGGCACACTAAAAGTTTTGCACTTCTAGCTAATCCGAACTATTTGAATTTCGAATGTTATATATTTTTAAAACGTTGCAACCTTCTTAGTAATAAAAAAAAGAATTGGCGGGAAATGATTTGTCAATTGTTTTTCTATCACACATCACAGTTTTACGTACGCAACGAAAATGGAATTAAGTCGAAAAGATTTCAGAGCGATGATTTTTTATGATTTTAAAAGTTCTCTTTCTCCGCAAGACTGTGCCGCTCGTCTTCAAAATGCTTTTAGAGGAGAAGCACCTTGTTTGAGCACCGTGAGGCGATGGTTTGCTGAATTTGAGAGAGGTCGAGTTTCTTTACATGACGAAATTCGTGAAGGGTGGTCTTCAACTCCCGTCAATCAAAATAATGTGACTACTGTTAAGCAGTTAATTGAAGAAAACCCCCGGATTACCTATGAGACAATTTGAAGGCTATTTAGGATTGGTATGAGCCAAATTCAGAAAATTTTACACGAAGAATTGAAAGTTCGGAAACTTTGTTGTCGTTGGATCCCTCATGAACAGGAGCAGGAGCGGGCTCGCGTGGAATGATGCTCACAGATGCTACTGAAGTACGACCGCGGACATTCTAATGCTGTTTATGACATTGTCACAGGAGACGACGGGTTCAAAACAATAAACGTTAATTTATTGTTTTGAACCCGAAAAAACAGTAATCTTGCGAATGGGTGTTTGAAAATGAGAACAGGCCAACAAAAGTGAGACAGGCGAGAAACGTTGGTAAAAAATGATCGCGTTTTTTTCTCAGCTACGGGTCCCATCTGTACAATGCCACTTGAAGATCAAAA
Organism: Apodemia mormo; assembly: GCA_036924255.1. Taxonomy (NCBI): domain Eukaryota; kingdom Metazoa; phylum Arthropoda; class Insecta; order Lepidoptera; family Riodinidae; genus Apodemia; species Apodemia mormo. Next base: position 17,454,544 of record JAUPFN010000003.1, on the reverse strand, counting down.
GAGTGTTAATCCGAGTGGTATTCTACCATTTGTTTACCCAGGGTGTTAGAAAAAGTTCGCGAAAGACGACCCAAAAACCACGTTCTCCTACACCATGATAACGCTTCTTCACACAGGGCCAATAAAACAAAAGTCATTTTTAGCTTCCGAAAAAGTTCATCTCGTCACTCATCCTGCACATAGCCCTGACCTAGCACCCTGTAATTTCTGTATTTTCCCCAAAATCAAAGATTTGATAAGAGATTTTACATTTACTAACTCCGAAGAGGCAGTGATAGCGTTCAATCATCACATAGAAAACATGCCTTTAGATCTGTGGTCCTCCTGTTTTAAAAAATGATTCGATCGCATTAAAAAATATTTAAAATGTAAAGGAGATTATTTTAAAAAGCAATAAACATAATATTTCGGTTATAACATGTTGTTTTTTTAAGTTACGCAATACTTATAGTGTGACCTACGTATATTGCCCTCGGTTACCACTGTCATATTCCAATCTCAAGAGCAAGTTAACCGCAAAACTCACTCATGAGGTAACTATAATACTAATCTCCCGGATAACAACGCTTTAGGAATGCCTGTTATTACTCTTGAGTATAATCGATTATCGGATTCCATTAGGTGAACCATGTGTGATATTCACATTTTTATGAATGACTTCATTTGTTTGTAAATATACGTTTTGCAAGCGTTACTTATGATACTTTAGTTAGCTATTTAACTATATCTACATTTACTTAACTTGTGCATATGATTGTACATCCCAACTACGGGGGTTTAATTGTAACTAATAACACATCATTATCATCTGTACTACATTATATGAATGACTTTTAATGTTACGCACAGTGTACACGTGTATTTTTTAAAATGTTTGGACGAAAGTTATATAAACATCGCTTGAAAAATTACAACAAAATAACAATACATTTTTCGAGTATATTCGTCTTTATGCCGTCCTTGTTTTCATGACAAAACCATACATATCGTGTTCCCAAGCTACACATTGATATAAAAAACCTTTTATACCAATAAAGTTACACAATTTTGATAGGAAAACTGTTAGCGTATTTTAATGATTTTCTCGTTCTTTTTACACTAAAATAATTTTGAAAATTATAGGATTAATCTATAATAAAACATCTATACAATGGTATATAAATTAGGTAGGTTCTGTGTACTAGCAAAAGTATCACAATAGAAATAGCTGCAAAAAGGCAGTGAAGAAAATATTCAACCGAACAGCATTCTCTAATGCTTCGCGATATAAATAGTGCAACTTAATATTATGTACAAAATAATACCATAACTTTATTTAGCTGAGGTTTTACAAGTTAATTGTTTATATTTCAACTATCGAAAAATTCTTTAAATAACTTAGAATCTTCCCTATAATTTCATCGAAAATGCTAGAAGACTGTTAAACGCACGTTCTATGTTTTGAGCTCTTCCAGTTTTTTTACCATAGAGCTTTTTCTTTGCGTTATACATGATTGTTAATTAGATTTATTCATATAAGTAAGACATAAATAAAAAAATAATCATATAAATGTTTGTACGTGCATAACTTTGGAATAAATACACCAAATTGGATAATTTATTTTTTTGATGTTGTTAGAAGGTTTATGTCAAAGAAAATGTTTAAAAATCATAGATTTTTTTAAATCTCATAATATATAAAGTGAATGAGTGAGTAAGGCAGAAAATAATGGAACGGATCTTCAATATCGTGACACCAAAAATGTCATAGTTATACTATAAATGGTAGATTTTGTCTCGTTATTTTCATGGCGTACACCACTCGTGCCTAACCGCCGGCTAGTAATTTAATTCAGAACAATATTTACCGGGTCAGATAATTATCTAAGAAAAATCAGTATTAGATCAGTGTTAATCAGTATTAAGGTAGGATTTAAGTATGTATATAGCTTACACATAGACTTATAATATGCATTGTTCCTGTAGTATTCACGAAAACTCACGTAACTTGCTTGCGTCAGTCAATGTTACATACAAGTAATATTCGAGCATAGCACACAAAGACACCTCTCACTGACGCGATATCTCGGACTGGTGCGGAACAAACTGTCCCGAACCATTCCGAGATATCGCGTCCGTGAGAAGTGTTTATGTGTGCGTTGCTCGAATATCACATGTATGTAGATTGACTACTGTTAGTTTCCAGTATACTGTGCTTGCGTGGTGAGTCGCTACTCGGTGGTGATTATTATTTTCTACAAAGCAGCAATAAATCTATGACACATTCGACTTATACGATGTTGCTTATTTTCACGATTAGTCACATTCTGTTTAAGATATTTTTATTAGTCACGGTAATAAATTAGTCATAATGTTCGTTTCATTAAATTATCCCATTATAGCTAGCGACGGAATAAAAATAATTCGAGCAGCCCAACTTTGTGTGCTAAGAAGTGTCGTTTATATGTGTGCGTGGCATGTATAGATGTAAACATTACACTTTCAATAAAAAAAGAGGTATTGACGAAATCTTATGGTTTAATATTTCGCTACTGTTTGCAACATACTCGTATCAAGAAGGTTAGCTTATACATTTCGGATCATGGGGTCCCAAGTTCGATATCCGAAATTCGATACCAACGAAAAGTGTTGTGCAGTTTTTTGAGTCTATCCCTGAAAATTGAACATTATTAATTAGGCAATCAAACCCGAACACCATTGACTGGTTAGTCAATTCGCTAACTACTCGATCAACGAAGCCGTCTAAAATGACATGAATAAACTTAGAATGAAAAAAATATATATTCTTTAGCATTTTGAGGTGGTGCACGGACTTAGAAAGTTAATAAATACAAAAATATTTTTTAGGATTTTTTATTTCAGTTGGTCTAAAAATTGTATAGTATTAGTATCCTATAGAAGTTATGAATAAAAAACTGTGTTATTGTAATTTTAAATAAATGATCAAAAAGTAACGTATTTTTATACTTATTACTAGAGAGCGTAGGAGTTTACATAATAAAAGAAAAATTAGACGCGCTCAAAAATATGAAGACAACGCTTACGACGTTTGAGTAACTACCCATACAGCATCTTGGGCTCCCCTACTATTGATGTTCTCAGGGATTATAAGAAGAAAAAACTCCCAGAAACAAATTCTTTAGTCTTGAGGCAGTGCGCCATCGTAAGATGTTGATTTTTTTTTACTTTATAAATTTTCTTTTTTTATCACTATAATTACATACTCAGGCCAAGAAGAAAACGGGTTTTTTTTTTGCTTCACTCTGTGTATGGACAAATACATGCTCATCTCATAAATTCCTATTCCTGGCGGAAATCAAACCCGAGTTCCATTGATTGCGTAGTCAGATTCACTAACCGCTCTACCAACGAGAGGGTCATATTAATAAGTGGCTAGAATCGCGGGTATAAGCTAGTATAAATAACAATTTGTACAAAAAGAAAACTACGGCCTGCCCGATACCCATATCCACTTTAACTTGCTAATTCGCTCAGCTTTCCCTATAGAATGAATCATATTGATTCTCTCCCCTTACGAAACACTAACTAAAACTCGCTGCGGCTGACTATGAGAACAAACAATCGCACGCATATTATATTGATAATAAAAAAATAAAATTAAAAAAACCATTACATCTTTTGATTGCGTTTTTTATGATGTAACTAAAAACTTACGATTTTCGGATATTTTCCTTTGCATGTGCTGTTGGACATTGCTTCTTGCCAAATTTAATACTTCTAGGTCAAGGGGAAAAACCCTTTGGTATTGATTCCCTTTTGAAATTGCAAAAAAATCACAAAATAATCGACATAAATGGCCATATCCTTCGATTACGTTGACTTAGAAAAATTGATTTTTCAAATTTTTCATTGAGACGCGCCGTAGATCCGAGTATTTGATATAAATTTCAACTTGATACTAAAGGTATTCTTGAAAAAAAGGATCTTGACAGACGGACAACGAAGTGATCCTATAACGGTCTCGTTTTTGTTTTACTGGTACGGAACCCTAAAAAAATTAAAAACCAAAATATATTTATTTATTTAATATTTTATTGTACACAACTTAAGAGGTTTACAGAGAAAAAATTAAAATCGTACAAAAGGTAGACTTATCTCTAAGGTAAAAAAGATTTCTTCCAGCCTTCCCAGCTTATGAAGCGATTACAAAGAAACAGTAGACATTGTGCACAATCAACCTTAAAGTTTTAATACACATAATATAAGCAAAAAAAAAATTGAGAATTAGTGTTGGGATTTTATCCGGATAAATACTCAAAATGGATAAATACTCATAAATATCCGTTTTTATATAATTATGGAAGAACGACTTACCGTGCTTTTCAAAGCACGGACGAATTAGTTACAATATCAGCACATGAGAAAATACGGATTTAAACCTTGGACACTGATTATTCTGCCACCGTCTCATCTTCAACACGTGTTACTACCATGCACAACTTTCTTTGTGGAGATGAAACCAAAACGACCGCACCAGGTGACACCCATGCTGGCTACGCCACTAGTAATTATTCCAGCGATATTTATTATTTGTTTGTATAATTTCTAGCATTTTACTTTACAAGATCACGAAAAAACATTTACACCTATTTATAAATAAATAAATAATAAATAAATATTCACGGGACAAATTACACTTACTGATCTAACCCCAAAGTAAGCAAATTATTTGTTTGTGTTATGGGTGTTAGTCAACGATACTAACACATACAAATACATATATAAATACTACAATATATTTAATAAACACCCAAACCCGGAAATACAAACATTTATGCTCATCACACAAATGCTTGTCCCCGTCGGGGATCGATCCCGAGCCCCGTCGATTGCGTTATCAGGGTCGCTAACCACTCGACCAACGGGACGATCAACTTAGTAAAACAAGGGCAAACAAGTAGATGGCTCTCCTGATGGAAAAGAAAATCATCGCCTATAGACACCAAAGGTGTTACTGGTATGTTGCTATCCGTGCGACAGGATGGCAACGACAAATGCATAACTCTTCCAAACGGAAACACGACCAAGACAAACTTTGACGTTATTGCGACAGGAATAGGTAATGGTATTACCATATACGCAGGCGAGACGTTGCAAAACCTCACCATTTAGTCACGGTGGTAGTGACACGTATAGCTAATCGGCTGCCTTTTACGACCAGCCTGGCAGAAAGGCAGTTGATCTATTCTTCAAAGGACCCTGATCAACACGGAAAATAAAATATGCGAAATATTATCTTCCTTTGTGTAAGTTTTTTATATTTGTTTAAAAACCTAGCACGCTATCTAATCTATTTTATTATAACTTAGTATAACATAAATTTCGTATTCAATTGAAAATGTGTAATACGTTTTGTTATACTTTATCATGGCCCATTTGTTACAATATCATGCAATACAAAACGATGCTAAACACACGCCTGCGCTTAGAATGGCAACGAAAAGCCTACCCAATTTAGTCTGACCTCTTATGAACCCCATCTTGGATCTTTAAATGTGTTGAAAAGAACAAACTCTCATACATTGACAGGTCTCATGATATTGGTCTCGTTGTAATAGCGAAAGCGTGTCCCATAAAGAACATTCTATATTTCGTACATCTGGCTTGTTTCATTACTTGATGTTATTCCTAATTTTATTCAAAAATATTGTGCATATAATATATTGCTAATGGTTTTCTTCGATTTATTTAATGTTTACGTACGTAGATGCGTAAAGTTTATTCCCCTTCTTTGAAATAGCACAGAAAATTAACAAGGCCCTACGTTAAGAAATAAAAGTAGCATATATCTATCTATATATATAAAAATCAATTGCTGTTCGTTACTTTCGCTAAAACTCGAGAACAGCTGAACCGATTTGGCTAATTTTGGTTTGTAAATTAATTGTTGAAGTCCAGGGAAAGTTTAAAAGGTGAGAAAATATAGAAAAAAATAAGAGTAGTTAAAAATGCAGACCAACGTTTGCCGGGTCAGTTAGTAAGCACTAAATATGGCAGGAATATGGATACTACTGAATATACCTGTACCAATAAGCTCGTCAAAGCCGGAATTTATTTTTATATCATTAAATAGTAAAACAAGTAGATGGTTCTCCTGATGGAAAGAAAAAATATCCAAAGATGTTAATGATGCGTTGCTATCCTATACTATACCCACGAAACCGGAACACGACAATGACAAGCTTTAACGCTATTGCGGCGGGAAAAGGTAAGGCGGTGGTACCAAATACCCGGGATAGAGCTACTAAGCGCTAGAGTACCAAATACTGCGGTACTCCAGCACTTAGGAGTCATGATAGTACACATAGACAATCGGTCGCTTTTTACGACCTGCCTAGGAGAACGGCAGTTGGTCTATTTTTCAAAGAAGCCCGCACTAGCAATTCATCCACGTGCTATGTCTATGATCTTCTGAATATGTATTAAGTCAATCTAGAAATAATATATCAACAAATATTTCGCTGCTAACTTTTGAATTTCACGTTTTCTGCTTAAGGATTTGCGTTACTAATTTCGGATTGGATGTGGTTGGAGTTGATTTTGTATTCGGGCTCTCGTGAACTATGCAATACTGGGGCGGAATCAGTTGGAAACAAATTCAATGCAGCAAGTACGCTCTCTGGATTGCTCTATAGTCGTAAAGTTCGCCTTGACTTTCATTCCTTGTTCAAAGCATTCATTTTTAAATATGTGATTTAGCTAGTACAAAGTGCCTGTCTAAAATTTTATGGGAAAATTTCTATTTGATTGCTTTATAATGTTGAAAGTTGACATTAAATTATGTAAAATGCAAGCTTGCACAAATATTTTTTGCAATCTATTATCGATATTATACTTTAGCTCTTTTCACACATTATGTATATTTTAATCACCGTGTTGATCCCGGGCTCCTTTGAAGAATAGGCTAACCGCCGTTCTGCCAGGCAGGTCGTAAAAGGCGACCGATTGGCTATACGAGTCACTACCATCGTGGCCAATATATATAATAAATAGGCCAACTGCCGTTCTGCCAGGCAGGTCGTAAAAGGCGACCGATTGGCTATCGAGTCACTACCATCGTGGCTACTAGGTGGTAGAGTTCTGCATTGTCTCGCCCGGGTCTGGTACCACCGCCTTACCTATTCCTGCCGCAATAGCGTCAGTGCTTGTCGCTGTCGTGTTCCGGTTTGGAGGGTAAGGTAGCCGGTAAACTTATGCATGTGGCATTAGATCTCGCCACAAGATAGCAACGCACCATTAACATCTTTGGTGTCTATAGGCGATGGTTGACTCTTTCCATCAGGAGACCCATCTGCTTGTTTGCTATCCTTATGATATAAAAAAAATATATATATAAAATCCATCCATCCAAACATCCAAACTTTCGCATCTATAATATTAATATAGATTTTTCTTATATTATAAGATAGCAAACAAGCAGATGAGTCTCCTGATGAAAAGAGTCGACCATAGCCTATAGACACCAAAGGTATTAATGGTGCTTGCGGCGAGGTCTTAAGCCACATATGCATAAGTTTACCGACTACTTTACCCTCCAAACCGGAACACGACAGTGACAAGCACTGACGCTATTGCGGCAGGAATAGGTAAGGCGGTGGTACCAGACCCGGGCGAGACAATGCAGAACTCTACCACCTAGTAGCCACGATGGTAGTGACTCGATAGCCAATCGGTCGCCTTTTACGACCTGCCTGGCAGAACGGCAGTTGGCCTATTCTACAAAGGAGGCCGGGACCAACACGGCGGATGTTTGTTACTCAATCACGCAAAAACTACTAAACGGATTTGAATGAAATTCGAAAAACAGGTACAAGCATACGGTTTGACAGATGTTTTTTTTTATAGCAGAGGAGGCAACGAGCAAGTGGTGCACCTGATAGTAAGAGATCACCGTCGCTCATGAACATCTGCAATACCGGGGGACTCGCAGCTGCGTTGCCAGTTTTTTGAAAATGAATAAGCTCGTTTCTTGAAGGTCCCCAAGTCATAACTGTTCGGAAATACCCCCGCGGGTAATTGACTACACAAAGGAGTAGTGTAAGGCAAAAAGTGTCGACAAAAGCGCAATTTTGTGGATTTCCAGACATTGAGGTGGTGAGGATGGAACTTTAATGTTTGACGCGATGTCCGATGATAGAATTCAGCGGCAGGAATTAGTCCAAACAACTGGTCGGAACACAAATTTTTACTTTTACAAGCAATTTTTATTACTTGAATAAAATTTTTATATATATTATTCGAGTAATAAAAGTAATTTGATCTATTGTTTTGTTATATAAGAGCCGTTTGTACTCATTTTAAAGTAACGATCAATTTGTTGATGGAATCGTTATCTAAATGAAAACGTAACAAACAAAAGAATCATATCGCAATAACGGTGGCCATGCCATAAATACACCTTCCCAATTCTCAATCGCATTGTAAAGGGAAAAATAGAATTCACGGTGTGAATATTTCTTCCACGTCGTAACTTTTTTGGGACCTCATGAAGTATTTTACTCGTTTGGTCGCGACTAATCTTTTAACACGTCAGAGACGCTGCACATAAATTGAAGCTGAATTACGAGTCGGCTCGAATAAACCCGACATTACGTTTTATCCCTTTACCTCTTTTCAAATTTTACTACCTCATAAGGAAGGAAAGAACCAGCAAATTTATGTGTCAACAAACTGAAGTTAATATTTTTTTCAAGTTTACACCTACATATAATATTATATATAAGTGTAAACTTGAAAATAATATTATATATTATACCTTCTAAAAACATAACAAACTTTTTAATACATATAATAATATAATCCAAACACTATCTGGGTCATTCCATGTCAAATCGACCAATGGTTGGAATCGACCCCTTTTGATTTGGATGAAATTTGGTCAGAAGTTTTCATTTATCATATAAAGAAGTTCTGCCAAAGGAAAAAAATTTAAAAAATTTTTTTCAAAAGTTATGCAACTTTCAAAAGTCCACTATTTTTCCTATTTTTTAAACTTATTCTTCAAAGATCTCGAAAACTATTATAATTACTTTAATGATCTGAGCTAATCTTTTAAGGGAATACTTAAAGCTACCAAAAAAAAATTTTTTTGAAAATTTTTTTCAAAAAATCGCTTTTTTGAAGAATTTTGAAATTTACAAAATCGTAAAAATCGATCGTCGACATTAAATTTTTTGCTCAAATTTTTTTCTGGAGTACCTCTAACTGATCTCAAATGATCCTGAAATTTTTGGGAAGGTGTTTTTTTTCTTTCAAAAGATATAAATTTTTGAATTTCGAAAAAAAAAAATTTTTTCTTCGGAACTTACTAAAAAATTATAAATTTACTTGTAATTTTTAATTTTACGGTACAAAAATTTATTTTAATGATAAAAAGCACATGGAAAAATAATTGATATGTCATTTACATTCATTAAGTAATAAAATTACATTTATATCAGTTAAGAAGAGATAAATTCTGCCATCTACATGTTTGCTACTAAAATTTTTCTACTAGATATTTCCCATGAAACTTTCCAGAGGTCTCTATTATCTCTTATTGTTTGCCATAATACTAGAATTCACGAAATTTGTTGTTTATATAAAGAAGGAAATATTTTACTGTGTATTCTTGTGATTAAAATTCTTTATTTATTAAATCTTCTACATTTTGTATAAGATTCATTAAATCAATCATGGAAAATAATAAATGTTCGATCGGAATATTTACAAATGAAGAATGCTCTGAGGGACAATTAATTGATTGTAATGATTTTTCTGACGAAGATCGCATAACCTTAAATGCGCGAAGTGGTACAGATGTTAATTTTCTTTGTCATGAACATGAGAAACAGTTTTGTAAACATTACATTTCAAATCAAAAAGTGTGTGCTGATCCTTATAATATTCACGTTACTAAACCACGTAAATCATTGAAAATTATCACGTTTGAATGGTATAATCGATTGAAGGCTATTGTTCCTTCCATTGCACCTGGACGTAAATTATGTATTTCATGTTCGAAAAAAATCGGCTCTGAGTTGATAGATCAGGGGGTAGTTAAATCAGAAACAACAGATCATAATGTGAGCCTTAATGTTAATGATGATGAAAATCCCACTGAAGATTCAGCTTGCAATCCATCTGCTGAGCCAATAATAACACCTGATCAAGATGAAACACCGGCTTCTACTCAAATGTCTCTAGTGATACAAGACAAAATATCTTCTAATCTATCTGAAAAATTACAGTTATCTAATGATTCAACTTCAACTTCTGAAATCTGTAGTTCAACAAGTGAAACTTTCACCCCAAATGAAATACACCTTGATCGTCTTAATACTGTTGCTAAAATATTTCAATTATCTCCGATTAATAAAAAAGATTTGGATCGATCAAAAACCTACGCGCAGCACAAATATTATGGCATGAAATCGAAAATAAAAAAATGCTTTGAACAAGTTATGGACAATTCTTTTGATACGGCTGAATGTGACGACTTAATTTCTGATAATAACCTAGAATCGACTGGAAAAGAAATGATAGTGCAGTTAAAGAAAAAATTTGAAAATGCTAGCAAATTGAATGAAAAGTTACAAATTCTATCAGTTTTACCATCAAGTTGGTCAACAGAAAAAATTGTTAATACATTTGGAGCAACAACATACATGGTTAAAAAAGTGAAACAACGAATGAAAGAAGATGGTATCTTGTTCATTCCTGAGCAAAATAAAGGTCATTCGTTGTTAAAAACGACCCAAGAAAAAATTCAAGAATTTTATAGAAATCAAGATATTAGCAGAGAATTACCAGGTAAAAAAGAGTACAAATCCGTACATGAAAATGGTCAGCGAGTTCAGAAACAGAAACGTTTAATATTAGGCAACTTAAACGAAATTTATTATATGTTTAAAGAAAAATATCCATTTGAAAAAATAGGTTTTTCAAAATTTGCGAGCTTAAGACCACCTGAATGTGTTCTTGCCGGTGCATCCGGTACACACGTAATATGTGTTTGTCAAATTCACGAAAACTTCAAACTCATGTTTCATGGAGCAAAGCTCGGTAAACTCAAACTCAATGATGAAAATCAGCCATTTTTGTCACATCGGGATTGCATGGACATGGTTATTTGTCAACCACCTACAAATAAGTGTTATTTCGGAGAATGCAATGACTGTCCCGGCTCGGAAAAATTGAAAACTGTTTTAGAAAACTTATTTATGGATAATTTTTTAGACGAAATTACATACAATCAGTGGACTCAAGTAGATCGGTGTTCTTTAGAAACAATTATCAAACCAGCTGACGATTTTGTTGATATTTTTGTAGAATATATTCCAAAATTACTTCATCATGACTTCGTAGCTAAACAACAGGCTGAATATTTTCAAACCATAAAAAATAACCTTGAAATTGGACAAGTACTTGTTGTTGCTGATTTTTCAGAAAATTATTCATTTTTACTCCAAAATAGTGTTCAAGGAGTATATTGGAACAATAAGCAAGCAACTATCCATCCTTTTGCGTGTTATTATAGATCAACTGAAGGGAATAAAACTGAAATTGTACCTCTCAACTTGGTAATAATTTCTGATAACTTAACTCACAATACAACGGCAGTTTACACTTTTCAAGAAGTATTGATATCCTTCCTCAAGAATAAAATAACCGATATTTCTAAAATTATCTATTTCTCTGATGGCGCTGCATCTCAATACAAGAATCGCTATAATTTAGTCAATTTGTTGTATCATGAAGAAGACTTTCAAATAACAGCCGAATGGCACTATTTCGCTACTTCCCATGGGAAAGGCCCAAGTGACGGTTTGGGTGGGTTAATCAAGCGATTAATTAGCCGAGCTAATCTTCAACTTCCGGCTGATAAACAAATCCAGACACCTGAACAATTATACCAATGAGCAAAGGACAATATTCAGGGATTAAATAGTCATTTCGTTTCAAATGAACAAATTCGGACAGCAGAAAAAAAACTGAGTAACAGGTTCAAAAATGCTTTACCAGTTCCGGGAATACGTGGTTGCCATGCCGCAGTCCCTACTTCAAATGAAGTTTTGAGAGTGAAGCGCTTGTCATCATCTACAGAAGGAGAAAATTTTTGATTGAAAAACGTAGATGACTACGAGTTTTCCGAGGAACCCAGCATTCAAACTCGGTAAATTTAGTCATATTTTATTATTAACATTCGATTTATATAAAATTTTCATTGAAAAATTGCTTTCTAATAATTCTATTAACTTTCAGATTGAGAAAAAGAAGAGGGGAATTAACACCACAGCAAGGGACTAAGAAAAAACGATCTTTCTAAGACAATTATATTGAATTTAAAATGAAAACGCAACTAATAAACAAAAATATCACAAATTATTTTTTCATGTGCTTTTTATCATTAAAATAAATTTTTGTGCCTTAAAATTGAAAATTACAAGTGAATTTATAATTGGTTTATTTAGTCAGTTTCGAAGGAAAACATTTTTTTAACTTCCCGCTAAGAAAATGAATGTAAATGACATATTAATTATTTTTCCATGTGCTTTTTATCATTAAAATAAATTTTTGTACCGTAAAATTAAAAATTACAAGTAAATTTATAATTTTTTAGTAAGTTCCGAAGAAAAAATTTTTTTTTTTTCGAAATTCAAAAATTTATATCTTTTGAAAGAAAAAAAACACCTTCCCAAAAATTTCAGGATCATTTGAGATCAGTTAGAGGTACTCCAGAAAAAAATTTGAGCAAAAAATTTAATGTCGACGATCGATTTTTACGATTTTGTAAATTTCAAAATTCTTCAAAAAAGCGATTTTTTGAAAAAAATTTTTAAAAAAAATTCTTTTTAGGTAGCTTTAAGTATTCCCTTAAAAGATTAGCTCAGATCATTAAAGTAATTATAATAGTTTTCGAGATCTTTGAAGAATAAGTTTAAAAAACAGGAAAAATAGTGGAATTTTGAAAGTTGCATAACTTTTGAAAAAAATTTTTTTAATTTTTTTCCTTTGGCAGAACTTCTTTATATGATAAATGAAAACTTCTGACCAAATTTCATTCAAATCAAAAGGGGTCGATTCCAACCATTGGTCGATTTGACATGGAATGACCCATCTATAATATATTCCAAAATTGTTGCCTGGCTTGTCTCAAAAAACTTGAGAGAGGTGAAATGATTTATGTAAGTATGAATGGAACCCCGGATGGTTTTTGAACCCCGGATTTGCACTTGGATTTAGACCACCACAACGCTACCTACAACGTTTGCCGAATTCGATTTTTTCAGTGTCTAAAAATTTTCTAACAAATATTTGAAACCAATTTTTTGTTTGTTTATTAACAGTATTTTAAACTAGCTGTTGCCAGTGACTTCGTCCGCACGGACTTCGTTTACTCCGCACTGCTCCTCCCCCGTAGGTGATAGCGTAATAATATGCGGCCTATATGTTGACCCGACCTGTCAGTAATATTCATGCAAAAGGAGACTGATACCGTTGCATACAAACTTGGGCCCCCCTTGTAATAAGATGAATATTATGTTAATTAATAGCTAGTTTAACTTTATATAAATACTGAAAATTTTACAGATTTTAGCAATCTGAGAATAGAGATATAAGATATTCACTAGAAGTAAGGTTACGGTACTATAGTATAGTTTAACTCACTGTAACCGTTTACTATTATATAAACAACTGATACTTGTAATACAGGCAACTACGCTTCATGTTTATAAATTGACACAATACTAAAACACAGATTTTTGGAAAACACAAATTAAAGGATGCCTCTCTGTAGGTAGGTACGTAAAATAGCGAAGAGTGAAGTCCGCGACTTGCGAGTGCGACTCTTGCGAGCCGTCAGTGATGTCAGTTGTAATTGTCTATTTTAGCTGTTTTAACTCCACAGACACTAAATTGTATTAAGTTTGAAGTAACGTAATCAATCGATTATATAAATTGTATCGATTATATTTTTTCTTTTTATATTATAAATGGTTTGTAAAATAATGATGGTACTTACTGTTGATTATACTAAATATTAATCAAAAATACACTTTTACATATGTTTACGAGCTTATATTTCGATTAAAATTATTTACATAAATCGATTATAATTTTATCGATTATATAATTAAAGTACCAAAAACTTATTTTCGTGATTTCTTTTTTCTCAGAAAGCGGATTAAGCTAATGTTTTGAACTTTAAAATAGAAAAATAGTATCATTTTTTTGAACCATACTTCAACCCTTTACATTTGGGCCCAAAAATCCCCCTCTCCTTTGAAGTTAATCCATGCAGTACTTTTTGAGTTTACCCTTGACATACATACAGACAAACAGACAAAATTTTAAAAACTATATTTTTGGCTTCGATATCGAATTTAGATCACGCCCCAAGTATTCTTTTAAAATTCAATGTACAGTTTTGACTTTCCTACGATTTTATTATATATATAGAAGATATGAAATATTGTTTTTTAAAACTTAACACGTCTACATGGATATAATAAAATTCATCTTACAAATTCAATTACGAATATAGGTAATGTAACAGACTTCACGCAACAGGCTTATAAAATAAATATGAAACTTTTAGTAAGGTGTAATCTCAGACCGACAAAAAAATTTTGTTGGTCTAAGGTAGTAATTATCATATTAACTATTTGTTAAGTGCAATTTTATTTCGAATACAAAAACGCCGCTGACTACTGCACCAAGAATTTCAACGGGTCCTATGTAAATTGTTATAACTTAAAAAATACGATTTTTGTTTTATTCATAAAAATGACTCCACCTTTTTAGATCGATCTTTTAATAACACGAAAAATAATTGAAGTTTCTGTTAGAAGTTGAATTTCTCTAATGGAAATTTCATTTTTATTTTTCGTGTTATTAAAAGATCTATAAAAGCGGAGTCATTTTCATAAATGAAACAATAACCGCATTTTTTAAGTTACAACTTACGTAGGACCCGTCGATTTGTTTTAATATAAAGAGATGAATGTAGTACATTAAGTACATAAAGGTCGTTAGTTAATGCTTTCCGTTAGTACCGCATACATATTTAAGCTGTGTTAAAAAGAAATTGTAATAATAGCAAATGATACTTAATAACAAGACAAAACAAGATTTCTTTTATATTTCAACAGCGGAACGAAGGAAATATTAATCTTGCGCAATTCTTGTAGTCTTATTCTTAACTTTCAGGTTAGTCTTCATTACTTTTCGCTGTTTCCGGTCGCTGTATTTGATTTATTGCTTTAATTTGGCAACGTTAGCGACGACGGGCCGAGACATGTCGGAGTGTTTTCAAGGAGCCATCGTGCAATTGTTTAATTAATCTTAAGCTACGGAGGCGTCGAGCGCCACACGCGCTGCGGGTGCACTACACTCGGCCCAACTTTAAACTCGTTAAAAGTTCCTTTGAAACATTTGGCGCCAGATAAGCCGCAGTCAGACTCGCTCTTTAGATTGTTAACTTATCTGGTGTTATAATTAAACAGCGTTTCATGTTCCGTTTTACGGCTCTCTATTGATTATGCACACAATTGATTTAAACTTCATCAAGGATTCAACCTTTAAAGTCGAAATATATACCTCGAGTTATTTGAAATTATCAGATTTATTATGTATCAGATGTCTGTGTAATCAAAGACGTTTCACCTATCTATCTATATACATTATTACAATATGTCGTTCTTACTACAAGATCACCAAAAGCGAGTACATAACAAGGCGTTTAGTTGAACATGGCTCATTCCTCGTACACAAGATGGCCGACAATTATGGCCCTTAGCGGATAATTACTCAAATAGATTGCCCATTGGGGCATTGTCTCTATGTGCGTCTAGCATAATACAGCTAGCGTTCTGACTTGCATATCAATCGAATTTAATATCTCTATGGAATATCACTGTTAAGTTATGCCTTTATTATTGTATTTCATTCATTCTAATACGTTTTAATAGTTGATCCAGGTAACGATCAATATTAAAATGCCTTAAAAATGTCACTTTTATCAGTTTCGATTATCTGCCGATTAAACTAATGAGTGTAAACTTTGTCTACTTATAAAATACCTTAGCAACAATAGAAAAACTCAAAATTAAATATTTGCAATTCTTAAAGCACGAGGGAAAATTGATTGATAGTTAATCATAACCTCTAAATATAAAAAGGTACCAACATGTTAATGGTCCTGGTCCTGGTCTGATCCCAATAAGTTACCGTCGCCATCATTGTTACATTACACATAGCACAGTAACACAAGTATTTGCCATTTAATTTTGATATCAGAAGAATTGAAGTCTCTTTTACATGACATTTTTTAAAATTCAAAATAGGATTTTCGTAAATAAAATATAATACAACCTTGATATTTCTTTAATGTACTTCTTGCAGACTATTCTTTGGTGTATACAGGTTTTCGAGTTCATGGCTCCGAACCGTCTGTCGCCGAAAAATGAGGTCTCTCATATCGTAAGCCCCACTACGCGCCATCTTTCGGCGTTCTGTTCCCGCCATTTAGCTTTCACAACTTTAACGAATAGGAAAATGACGCCTTAGTGTTGCCATATTTCGACACTTATTTTAATATAAGGCAATTGAGACATATTCTTTTGATGAATAAAATTATTACAAATAGCTTAAATCATTACATTCGGCCGCCCCACAAAGTGTAACCCCCGGCACACTACTCAATTCTAAAATTAACTTTTACATAAGTCCTTAGGATTTTAATAGGAATCATTAAAGATACAGAAGTACATATTTTTAAATCATTACAGGATTAATTTTGTAATCTCTTTTTGAAAGTAATATAACATTCTAAAATACATTTTCAGAGCTTATAAAACGCATCTTATTTTGCCTTGGAAAGAAACTTATACATGCTATATTAGGTATGCCATTTAGGTAGGAACATACATATTTTATCAAAATTACAACTATTACCGCTCACTCTGTTAGTTGCACAGTTGAATCAATAAGAGACATCATAGAAGTTAAGGATTTTTTTAATTTTGATTCATAACATACAGGTAACATATACTTACCAATATTTTTGTTGCCAATCGTTTTTTTTTAGTCCGAATCATTCCAATGGTGGAAAATAAACTCTCCGATGCTGCAGATGATTGTTTGATTGAAAACTATTTTTTGCTATATTTTTTTCTAAAATCTAGCATAGACATAACACAAACATAAAACAATATTTTTTGTTAAAACTAAATAGCTAATAATATTAGCTAATGATAAAGATGGATAGTGCACCCATGATTAGCTAACGTATTTCGGTCCTATGATGTGACCAGTGTAAAGTGTCCAATCCAGCCGCAGGTAAAAATTTCGAGCGGGCGGACCTGAATTTCGAACTCCAGATTTCAGGTGTCTATATCAAGGTGGGTGCCATTTGATCACAAAGGGGAATATTGACCATAGCACAATATAACGGCACTTCTCCAAGTCAGCAAAAGGCTTTACATTTTAGCTATAAATCATATGTAGTAAGCATAATAAAGAGTGGTTATTTAAAGCCCTTAGGATGCGTTTATACACGAAACTGGTATAGACGCTTTCTCATGGCTTTAAATTACAAATTGGTGTTAAATAACCTAACCATTTTCTTTCTGACTCAAATCGGGATGCAAACGAAATATTGCATAAAAATAATTCTTGATTTGAATTAATTTTGTATATATTTTCGCTTTGTATATACTTCGAATTAAATATAAACCAAGTAGCTTCATAGTAATTAAGCTCCATGCGGTGCTGTCTTTCGCGCAATTCCAAATCAAGGAATTTGATGTAGATAGGTGAATAAGTATATGAATAAGATTTATTGAGTGGAACATTTTTGCTCTCACTGGGGACAGCGGAACACACAGCCTGAATGCGGGACAGAGCATGACGTATGGCCACGTTAGTTATTAAATAAGTACATACACTAAGTAATAAAATATCTTCCCTCATAAAAAGCCATTATCTATGATCTCATCTGCTAGCTTAATGCGATCTCATATCTGAAATTATTTGATAGATGTAGTTAGATAAATTTGTAAATTGTTTGATTAATTTAAGGGAAAAATATTTTTATGTATTTATTTATACTTAATTGTAAGCAAATATAGATTTTCCCTCGTGTTAGTCCCTGGGCTCCTTTGAAGAATAGGCCAATTGCCGTTCTGCCAGGCATGTCGTAAAAGGCGACCGATTGGCTATACGAATCACTACCATCGTGGCTACTAGGTGGTAGAGTTCTGCATTGTCTCGCCCGGGTCTGGTATTCCTGCCGCAATAGCGTCAGTGCTTATCACTGTCGTGTTCCGGTTTGGAGGGCAAGGTAGCCAGTAAACTTATGCATGTGGCATTAGACCGCGCCACAAGATAGCAACGCACCATTAACCCCTTTTGGTGTCTATAGGCGATGGTTGACTCTGTCTATCAGGAGACCCATCTGCTTGTTTGCTATCTTATGATATATAAAAAAATATACATAAGGAAAATTGTTAAATGAAACATAAATTTCATAAAACAATAATTTTGACCTTTAAGCTACCAACAACCTTTGGTGTATGTACTACATCCAGGCATTTAGTCAAAAACAAATATTTTAATATCCATATAAAACACTCCAATTTTATTTATTTGTACAGATTTAAAAAAATCGCCTCTGTGGTCTAGGGGTCCGGTGCCGGACCACATGAGGTCTCGGGTTCGATTCCTGGGTCGGGCAATTCAAAAATGTGTTTTTTCAGTTTTCTGATAAAAACAACATTGCCCGGGATTGGAAAGTGCCCGGTTGGCGATAGGCTTGCTACCTATCACATTTGTGGGACCAAGTATCTTCGGCTAATCGTGGGTGCACTTGTTGTACCTCTGTCTACCCTTTCGGGGATACGGGCGTGAAGATACTTTTTTTTTCCTAAAAAAAAACATTAATTAAAATATTAATAAAAATCCAGTAAGTTAGTTACCATGTAAACGTAAATTAGGCCTTACCTATGAAATAAATTATTTAAAAAAATTAATCAGTGATTTGAGCTCCTTTTATTTGTTTGTCTTCTTAGGGTTCCAAAATAAACTAGGAACCCCGATAGTTTTGATGTTTCAGTCGGTCCGTCCGTCCGCAGTCTAACTCAGAGATCCCTAGTACTAAAAAGCTGTAATTTGGCATGAATATACATACATATTTATAAGGACATCAAAGAGGCAAAATAGAATTTTCAAATATATTTTTTCAGGGTAGCTCCTCTACATGTAAAGTAGGACTGCTATTTTTTTATCCGTAGGATATTGTTGGATACGTTTAAAAAAATATTATAGGTTTGTGAAAACAATTTCTCGATTAAGGTACTCGTTTGTAAAATAATAAGCTTTAAAATGCTAATTTTTGTTAGAGTCATCCCCCCCTCTGCCAGCTAAACGATGGGTTTTGAGGGCGCGAAAAAATTCACAGTAGTAGAATATATAATGAAGTTAAAAGGAAAACTATCACGGCTTAAAAGGTTTTACAAATTTTTGAGTAATAGTCGACCAAATTTAAAACGTACTTGGACCAAGTTTTTATAGGCGGTGAACCTGTAGTGCGGATTTATCTGTCATTGACGTTAAATAGGTTAAATGTTCAGAATGATACAATGAAAAAACCTTCTACCTCGTCCACATTGTTGCAATGGGAAATTTCATCCAAATCGGTTCAGTGGTTTAGGCGTGAAGAGACAGACAGGCAGACGGACAGAGTTACTTTCACATTTATAATATTATGGATCAAGCATTTCATAAGTAAATGTTGCCACTTTATGTTATTTTATGCCATTCGTAGATTTTCTCTAATTATACATGTTGTTTTCTTTACATTAATATTTGAACATTTAATATACTAAGGGATGTGGTAAAAAATAATTTTAAAATATTAATATTTTCTTTGTACGTAGAACACTAAAGTATGAACGATATTATAATGTGCTGGTAAAAAGGTCACTTTATTTAAAAATATATTAATACTAGCTACAGCGTGCAGCCCGCTGCATTATAACAGTTTATTGTGAATCCCGCGGGATCAGCTTATTTAGTCTATGTGGTATTCCAGGTCATCATCTACCTGTGTATCAAATTTCATTAAAATCCGTTCAGTGGTTTTGGCGTGATTGAGTAACAAACATCCATCCAAACATCCAAACTTTCGCATTTATATATTAATATAGATTACAGTAGATTGTCCTCATTACATGAAACTTAAAAATATTGAAATTTATATAGAGCCCTAGGAGTTTTTAGTGTGCGCTAAATTGCAACGATTTCGCAATACCGGAATGGTTTTTTTGTTGCTTAATTATATAATTACTATATACAATTAGATTTTAAATAGTATATTTTAGTTATCCATAGACCGTTTTTTGTAAATCTATTGTCCAAGTACGAAAAGTGCATACGATATTATTGTATTTTAATCAACTGTCTTAACTTCAAAATATTTTAAAGCTTTTCTAAACTAATTCTCTTTGATAAAAATATTTGTTGTGAAAATTTTAGTACTGATAATAAATAAAGTTGAAAAGAATGGTCGCCCATGGCGAGGCATTTACCGCTGCGTAGTTTAAACTAATAAGAAGGTTAAGGTTATTCGCTCATTTGTTAGTTTTCTTTTTTCTGATTTTACGTGTTAAACGCACTGATGTATTGAAATCTTTTTGAAAACGTTTTTAATTTGTTTCAGGTAAATGCTTGTATGGGAAACAGCATCATTGTTTGAGGCGAAGCCGTGCTGCTGCTGTTTTGATATAGTGTGAGATTATTATTTAAATTTTTAAAACCGATTAGATTTTCACTTTCTTACTTAAATTAAAATGAATTTAAATTATGTTTTGATAATAACTAAAAATCTAACTAATATACGAAATGTGATACCAACCACCCATACAACTAATAACGAAGAATATTGTCTAATCATATAACATCGTAACTATATAACTTCAAAGATAAACCTTATATACTGCGGGAAGATATGATCCGTAGGGAATTGTCTTCATAATTAAAGTACGGAGCTTCTCGATATATTATTATCAATATAGGAAATTGAATCCATTGCAATGAGGTCGAAAAGAATCAAAATAAGAAAACAAATCTCTTGCTAATGAGAATTATATCAAGCGCTTTATTTTTAATTTTTAACGATATGTGGTATTGATTACATCATTATTATATTTGTTAAATACAAAGTATTATATTTATTAATACTATACTGAGCCAACAATGCATGGTTGTAATTTATTAATCAAGAGCATTACAAATACATACGATTATCAAGAAAATATTAGGTATGTTTATTTATAAACTTCAATAACTTACAGATATGATTAAAAAATAGGACGTATCATAATATAAGACACCCGGTTAGAATGGAGTTCCTTTCATAGTGAAAGGAACTCAATTCTATCCGGGTCCATCTGTGGCTGTGACTGTGTCTTAAAGGAGATGCCAAGTTTAACTGGACGGATGAGTTATTTGTATGAAATAAGCTAGACCCCCGTTCACAGTTGTGTAGTAATAATTCTTGATTTCCTATATTTATTAATAGCGATAAGAAGGGATATTTCAATGTTTTATTAAAATTATAAAATATTTTCGCATATTCTCAAAATTTATGTCAAGCTGAATTAAATGAAAATGGTTTTGATTTCCTAGTTGATCGGGAAATGTCTCAGAAATCACAGCAATATGCTCGGATTTTGCATGTTATTTGGTTTCGTTTTCTTTGTTACACAATATTTTTGTCTAGCTCCTTAATCTGTACGCGATAACGTACGATAAGAAACTCCGTTCCGAAAATATGAATTAAATAAAAACCGTTGCCAATGGGGTCATTCCATGTCAAATCGACCAACAGTTGGAATCGACCCCTTTCGATTGGACGAATTTTGGTCAGAAGTTTTCTTTCATCATATAACGAAGTTCTGTCAAGGGAAAAAAATAAAAAAAAAATTTCAAAAGTTATGCAATTTTGAAAATTTCACTAATTTTCCTGTTTCTTAAACTTAGTCTTCAAAGATCTCGAAAACTATTACAATTACTCTAATGATCTGAGCTAGGTTTTAGAGAGGATACTTGAAGGTACGAAAAAAAAATTTTTGATAAAGTTTTCAAAAAATCGCTTTTTGGGAAAATTTTGAAATTTCAAAAATTGCAAAAGTCGATGACTGCCATCAAATTTTCAACAAAAAAATCTACAGCGATGCAACAAATATAGCCGTAATTTCATCCACTCGTGACAGACTGACAAAATTTTTCTCAGTTCACATCACGGGCCTTTAATCAGACATTTTGATCAACACGTCCTCGCTCGGCAATATAATTACAGTTAACAGCAGTACGGCGACGTTATCGCGCATATAAATTAGAGCGATTTACATTTAGCGGCGCGACACGGACCCAGCTATTATCGTGAGTGATGCGGGAGTAGGTGCGGGCTCGAGATCATCTATGGGCCTGATTGCATTATCAGGGACTTTATTTGTTTCACCAAATAAACAATGCCTATTCGAACAACAAATATATATTTTTAATAACATTTACTTGTTGAAACGCTTATATTGATATTGATTTGTATAGCTTAAATAATGTACATTTTAACTTAACATAAATCACCTGTATCTAATCTAATACCTTTAAACGAGCAATTCTTGTATATATATAATTGGAATCTCGGAATCAGCTCCAACGATTTTCATGAAAGTCACAAATTAGGGGTTTTTCGGGTCAAGGAATCGATTTATCAAGGTTCTAGGTCCAAGAAAAACTCGGTTCCCAAAATATGGATATGTGAAAAACCGAGCAAAGCTCGGTCAACCAGGTACAGAAATTTTTTTTTATATATTCTATAGGAATCGATTTATCAAGGTTCAAGGTCCAAGAAAAGATCGGTTCAAAAATATGTGAAAAAGCGAGCAAAGCTCGGTCAACCAGATATTTTAGATTTATTACACGAATCTATTCTCACTCTAAATTAATTAGAAAGTATCATGATCCAAACACCTGAATTCAGATGGACCTATCTTGCAATTCCAAAAAAAGGGCAAACTAGTTGAAAAGGGTCACATCAAAGACGGAGTAACTTCGCCACTTCTTGTCTAGTCATATCTTCACTCTCTTAACAGTCACTTAATTATGATTATCTAATGATTAAAAAATGCATTACAACTTCTGATATACTATAAGTATGGTACATATTATATGGTCTGTTAAAAACACGAAGTAAAAATGGAAGAGAGTAGATGAAAACCGCTACTTTACAGCAGCAGAAAATTGTAAACTCGCTGCCACATTCCACTCGTGACAACTTCGACCAAAAATAACTCCAACAAGAGCTGCAACACGATTTAAACATCATATTACGTCAGTTCTTTCTTTGTATCACACAATAGCAAACAATTGAAGAGCCATCTCGACAGAAAGAAACAATTGTGCCTATCACCAAAGATTTTAACTGTGCGTTGCTATCAATGTATATTATTAGTATATTAATACCAAATGCATAAAGTTAGGCTGTATAGATACAAAAAAAAACTTATTAAAATGCTAAGTCTCGTCACACTAACACTTTACTTCTATACCAGAGGATAATACCAAACAACCGTTACACAGTAAAAATAAAGATAGGCAGCAGATAGCTCCAAAAACTCCCGAGAGAATGAAACAAAGCCAACCTTGTAATTTATAAAACAATTAATCCAATCCGAGCAAGAGTCTTCTCAATTCTGTAAAATTAATTTAAAATCATTCATTAAACGTTCACTCACATTATTTCTGTCACGTCGTTGGTAAATTAATTTTCCACATTTTGCGGTAGTCTTCACAAATTGATCTTAATTTGTATGAAATAAAGCTGGTATAATAAGTGTGTAAGAGCGTTGATTGTAGGGAAGTCGTTAATTCACAAATCCCTTGAGTTACACATTTGTAAGAAAATCGTAATGAAACCCTTCAACGAAATTAATTACCTATAATATATCTTTGTAAATATTTATGATCAAGAAATAGGTGTTTCATTTTACTTTTCCTTATATATGGTATCGCAATCTGCTCATTATTTTTATATTATAGAATAGCACATGTGCAGATGAAAGATGGAAAGAGATAACCATCGTCTATAGACACCAAAGTTTTTTTTATCATAAGATAGCAAACAAGCAAATGGGTCTCCTGAAGGTAAAATTCAACCATCACATATAGACACCAAAGATGTTAATGGTGCATTGCTGTCTTGTGGCGAGGTCTAATGCCACATGCATAAGTTTACCGGCTACTATACCCTCCAAACCGGAACAAGTAAGGCGGCGGCTGCATTGTCTCGCCTGGGTCTGGTAGACCCGGACTAAACAATACAGAACTCTACTACCTAGTAGCCATGCTGGTAATAACTCGCAAATCGGTCACCTTTTATGACCTGCCTGGCAGAACGGCAGTTGGCCTATTCTTTAATGGAGCCCGGGGACCAACACGGGGAAAGCTGTCAATAATGAGTAGTCATCCATATGGTGATGATGAAATGTGTAATAAACTTAGAAATATTTACTATGGCTCTTTACTATACAAAATTACGAATACAAGTAAATTGACTGCTACGTGGTCTAGAAGATAACCTATTCGGCTCGGATCATAAGGCCCTGGGTTCGATCCCCGAGTTGGAAAAAACTTTTACTGAGGTTTATTCGAGGTTTATCTCGAAAATCCAAAATCTCAGTAGCGGCATGTAGTCTGGCGGGTGGTATATTACTGCCTCGGATGACAAACCGTGAATCGTGGTGAAATAGAAAGTCTAGAGTCGTTCGATTTACTCTGCTTACCCTGTAAGGGACCCGGGCATGATGATACTTTCAAGTAAATAATAATAAATAAGTAATTTCAGCTAAACATAAAACAAAACCGGTATCGTAAAACCTTAAAATATCCAGCCCACTATTTGCGAGCTTATTGAAAAATAAAAAAGAAACTATAATACTATCGCTTTTACCGCTCGAGGGACTCAATTTTTATAAGCTGTTTTATCGAGCGTTTTAATCTTAAATTCTTGCGGACAACTGCGGTATGAATAAACCTTATTTCTTCGTGTTTTGAAGAAAATTTTCCGTAGTTTTGCTTTAAGATTTCGTAGTAAGGAATAAATGTTTTCTTCCTTTTCGTCTTACATTATCTTTAATTCACTATCTGAAATAATTTTTATGATCGTAAGAGAGTCAAGATAATCTATGAACAATATCAGATATATCATTTGTTTAAACCAATAAGTCAATTAAAGGCCCATATTTCAAAATTAATAATAATGATTGGAGTTTTAAACATAGTTTAAAACGAGATTTTATTCTGAAACGTCTTTTCAATATTCAACCAATGATCATTGTTCATTTAAAGGCTCACTTAAAATCCGATGTGGGTGATGTTTTAATGTGCCTTAACTGGAGTAAATATACTATATAATGTATTGGAATGGTTATCTCGCTAACATATTTCAATACTGCCTTAATTCCTACTTTACATTACATACACACTTCGTAAAAATATTTACGTGTCGAAACACATATGCACCGAAACTCATTTTTAAAACTCGACGTTTCATTCAGTGACGTGTCATTTATCACCACATTTAATACATATTACATACATCTCTTTACGCCAAAAAATCACAGTCCATACACTTGCCATACTTACACTCTCTTAATGATCAGACACCCGTTGTGATGATATTTGATATCACTCATGGATATCTGAGGGGACGATAGTACCCCGAGATATTTATGAACCTTATCTCAAAACGCTTCGTCGTTTTTTTTACATATTTCTTAAAAATATTTACGTTACGTTTCGAAACTCATATGTATAGAAGCTTATTATTTAAAGCTCGACCTTTTATTTATCTTTAAAGCCGATCATCGAAAACAGATTATCATATCAAATCTCATCTCTCTATACATATTCAAATATTATCTGATTCCCACAATATATACAGGTCTCCTTTTGAAGTTGGTTGAAAATAATAAAAAAAAATGTTTTATTAAGTAATAAACTACGTAATATAAATGTAACTAACACTAAAGTATTGCATACAAATTGTAATTAAGTAAAAAAACTGTAATGTCTCTATAAACTTATATAATTCTTAAACACAGTAAGACTGAGATATTCTGAACCACAATATTAAAGTGTTAAAATACGCCCACGGCAAACATCTCTCCACGACTGGCGTTGATCTTGATTCGTAGATGTGTATTACTCGTAGACAGACAATGCAAGATAAAGCAATAATTAGGTGAAAACGTGAACAATATAAACTGCCTCGTGGTCTAGAGATAAGCAAATACGTTGCAGACTAGGAGAGTCCGGTTTCAGTCCCCGAACTGGGTAAAAAATGTTAGTAAGGTTTTGCCGGAGTTTTTTAATATCCAAATATAAGTGGCGGGTGGTGTATCACCATTCCCGTGTCTCGGATGAGCACATAAAGCTGTGTATTCCGGTTATCGCTAGAAATACATGATAATCTTTATTCAGTTGATGTTGATCACCAGTCATCTCGCTTTCCAACTAACCGGAGAACTCTGGTGAACCGGAAAGTCTATATACGATTGGGTCAACCTGTCTACACCGCAAGGTGGTTAATGAATAATATAATATAATTTTATTACGTACTGGCTTTTACCTGCGATTTAATCCGCGTAGAATTATGTACCTTATGTTCGATATTATTAAAGTCTATATTCTGCTGCAAGCCATTTCTTATCTACTCGTAGAAACCTTATAAAATCACTAGTATTTTGAAGGATACGCGAACAAACAAGTAAACAAAAAAAGTATTAGTTCTCTTGTCGTACTGTATGTGTGCGTGAGTGTAAACATCTCATATCTTTTGAACGGCTAGATCGATCGAAACTCGGTTAATAGTGTTCTGTTGGGTCCAACCCGACTTAGACTTTCTGAAAATTTTAACCGATTTGACTCATATTTTGAGAAATTTGAAAAAACCTCAAAAAAAGTTGACGAAACAAATTTTATAATATTTTTAAAATAACTTACACATTAATTTATCGATTGAGTGCCAAATCTAATCAGCTCTTTTTCTTATAAAACTGCGTCCAATGCCACAAATTACATAAAAATCGGATTTACCGTTCGAGAGATACCGTTAACGAAAAATTTTAAAAAGTATTTTTTCAACATAACTTTGAGATTTTTTAAGCAATCATTTTTTGACCTTCTACAATATGTTAGTACTTAAAAACTACGATGAATTCTATTTCAAAAATCAAAATCAAAGCAATTTTACAATAGTTACAGCTTTTCGAATATTAAAATTATGTTATTTATTTATTATACTTACTTATTTCTTTTAAAATAACTTTAAGACTAATATACCAACTGTTTTCAAATTCTAATCAGCTCTGAGTGCTAAGTGTGAGTTTTTCTTTAAGCATTCGATCGTGAGCGCGTTTGGAGTTTACTAGGAATTTGTATGTGATTTGTACAGCGCCACCTAGCGGTTAACGTGAGAAACCAGTTTACCACTAGGTGACGCTGTACAAATCACATACAAATTCCTAGTAAACTCGAAACACGCTCGCGATCGAATGCGAAAAGAAAAACTCACACTTAGCACTCTGATGACTAAAAACTGCGTAAAATATCGTAAATAGGATCGGAGTTTTACTCATTTGACCTTGAAATACTTAATTTAGCGGGAAAACGAGCAGATGGCTAGAAAGAGATGGCAGAACACAGTGACCAGTAATGACATGACTGCGGAAAGAAGAAGAAAAGTGGTGGTACCAAACCTATGTACTGCAAAGCTACTACTATAGGACCTTATAGTTATGATACGTTTAATATTTTCTCGCCTTTAACAAGTTGCCTGGTAGGAAAATATGAGTCATGAGACTACCATCGTGATTACTACGTGGCAGAGTTCTACATTGTTTCGTCTGGGTCTGGTACCACCGCCTTACCGTTTCCCGCCGCAATAGCGTCAGTGCTTGTCACTGTCGTGTTACCGTATTGGCATTAGACCTCGCCACAAGATAGCAACGCATCATTAACACCTTTGGTGTCTATAGGCGATGGTTGACTTTCCATCAGGAGACCCATCTGCTTGTTTGCTATCTTATAAAAAAATTACATTCTTTAAAAGGGATTCAGACCAACACGTTAAAAACGAACAGAGTTATATCACCATAAACACGATCCCAATCAAAATATTACCTTCAGAAATAAAGTTGCTCAATACTGCAGATTAAATAAATTAAATCCATTTAGGAGTAAAACACACTTAAAATAGCAGAAAGGCCGCCTGATGCTGAAGAATGATACCATTATACACAGTTTGGCCTGAAAATTTCCAGTCATCCTAATCATAAAATTAATCTCTGAATTAATTTATCGCTAGGAATTTCATAATGTCCGTTGGTTGACCACAAACGTGCAGCGTAAAATTCTTACCCGACAATATAATAGGCCTACAAAAGGTATCTAGTACGAACTACGAGATGTCATTGTACGAATACGTTACAGCTTATAAGCTGTATTCGCATATATACGCACATATGTATCTCATAGTTTAGTAGCAATTAGTTTATCTTTTTTTTTCAAAGAAAAATAGAAAATAGTCGAAAAAATATTAAAATGGTTGGGAAATAAAAAATACTATAAGCAAAAAAATCGTAATTTAAATAAATTATTTTATATCACATTAAGATGTTGATCCCGTGTTGGTCCGATCCCATTTCGAAGAATAGACCGTCTGCCGTTAAACCAGGCAGTTCGTAAGAGAAAAGCGATTGGCTATGCGAATCACTATCATCTTGGTTATTAGACGGTAAAGTTCTGCATTATCTCGCCCATTGACACCTTTGATGTCTATCCCATCTGCTTGTTTGCTATCTTATGATATAAAAAGTAATAATTATTATAATTATAGATATCACTCGATATATTACACAAATTGATCTAATTCCAAGGTAAGCAAATTATTGTGATATGGGTGTCAGACAACGATACTAATAATTAGAGATATAAACTTCTGTGCTCATCATACAAATGTTTGGCCATGTCGGAAATCGAACCCAAGCCCCATTGATGAGTTTTTAAGGTTCGCTGACCACTCAACCAACGGGGCGGTCAAATATTAATCCGCAACGATGAACTCATTTACCTAGGTCCTAGAATATGTTTGTATATCTAGCGATCATCGACGGAATCGATCACAAAATAAAGAGAAAAGCGGGTTCAAATCCTATAGTGTCATTATTTTTCTTTGTTAAGTTTTTAAAGTTTTCCCGAGCACAGGATTAGTGCTCAGATACGATAGTTACAAAAGCTTAAGAACCAATGATTCGATGGTAGTGATTTGTCTAGTTATGTGTATGCTGCTGCCTCTTTTACATGTTCTTACAATTTATGAATATAATTTCTGTAATATTTATTCTATATGAAATTGAAATATCTTTAGTAAAAATAAATCATTAACTGGAGCATAACTATTCTACTCTTTAAACACATTAATAAGAAGATCTAAAGTTAAAATAGAAACTGGATATTAATGAGATGTCAAGCTCCCCTTTTCAAACAACTAATATTGCTAATTGTTAACGAATCATCTATCTCAATTAATCTTTATCAAGCTGCTGCATTCATTTTTTGCATTTCATTATCAGATGACTGTACTGTCTCATTTTACCGGGAAACTTAATCCGGGTGCTTGTTTCTAAACGATAAAGTTCGCTTTGTGCTATGCATGGCTGAGATTTGCAGGTAAACATTTTCTTTCTGTTTTGATGTTTATTTTTTCTAAATCTAATACCATTTGATTAGAAAGACATTTTATACAAAGAAGATAATAAAACACTATTTCTTTTCTGTTTTGATGTTATTTCTTTCTAAATCTATTAGAATTTAATTAGAAACGCTTTTGCTACAAATCATTAACTTTTCACTATCAACTTTGTTCTGATCATTTTTTTTTCTTAATCTGTTACAATTGGATTAGTAAGACTTTTGTAGACTTTTGATAAAAGGACATATACCTAATACATTTTACACTGTTCAGTTTTTCAATTTTGATGTTTGTTTTTTTTAATCTATTACAATTGGACTATGATACAAATTCAGATAGTTTTATATTTTTAATCTAATTGGTATATTTTTGTTTTAATAAAAATAATATAAAATGAAAATTGAAATAATAGCGATAGCAAAAAGAGCACACCGCTCTCCTTAGGATAAAAGACAACTGTTATCCATAGACACTTCAGATGTAAATATTCCGCCGCTATCTTTATAGCAAGAATGTATCGCTACTTGCGTAAAATTACAGGCTACCTTACCATTCAGGCCAGAATACGATACTGATAAACACCAAAATGACGTCAATAAGAAGAAAGACGACAAAGGCAATATAATCCGCCGTGTTGGTCCCGGCCTCCTTTGTAGAATAGGCCAACTGCCGTTCTGCCAGGCAGGTCGTAAAAGGCGACCGATTGGCTATCGAGTCACTACCATCGTGGCTACTAGGTGGTAGAGTTCTGCATTGTCTCGCCCGGGTCTGGTACCACCGCTTTACCTATTCCTGCCGCAATAGCGTCAGTGCTTGTCGCTGTCGTGTTCCGGTTTGGAGGGTAAGGTAGCCGGTAAACTTATGCACGTGGCATTAGACCTCGCCACAAGATAGCAACGCACCATTAACATCTTTGGTGTCTATAGGCGATGGTTGACTCTTTCCATCAGGAGACCCATCTGCTTGTTTGCTATCTTATGATATAAAAAAAAAAAAAAAACAATGCTTTAATTGTGTTAATTGCTTTTCGACTCTCCTGAGGATGCTTCAGAAGTGAAACATGCGTTAAGCTCATACATGGATAAACTATTCTCGGGTATACGGATCTCCTGTAATTTTCAAACCTTTGGTAAGTTTGATGCATTATTATTTGTCTTATTTTATTTATCACACTTTATTGTACGTCTTAAAAATAAGTTTGTAGAAAAGACGAACTCAATTCCTAGTAGCGTTCTCCACCAGTTAACCTCTAAGCCAGTAGAAAGTAGGTAAGCGCCTCTTTCTTACACTACTTTTTCTGTCACTATTTCTGTCACTACTCCGTTTTTATTGTTAATTAGGAAATACTGTTCTAAGCTGGAATATATGACACATAATATGAAACATTATCATCATCATATATATTATTTCTAAAAGGTGTTTTTTTCTTTAGTGGCTCCTCTTTCTCTTTAACTACTTCACCAAAAAAATACCCAGTTTATGTTTTCTACTCTGGGCGAACAATGTGAAAAAATTCGAAAAAAAAATTTTTGTTAATAAAAAAATTAATAAAATATAATTTTATATCTTAATAGAGTTTTATACTTGGAAAACGCTAGATGGCGCCGTGCGAAATCTTCACACGGATCAGCTAGTATTAATAAATAATATAAAAATAAGTTTTGCCCCATGTTGGTCCTGGCTTCCTTTAAAGAAATGACCTTCTGCCATTCTACCAGGCAGTTCGTAAAAGGCGGAGGCACTACCATCATGACTTTTAGGTGGCAGAGTTCCGCAACGTCTCGCCCGGGTATAACTGCCCGACCACGCATACCGACGGCGACGGCGGCGGCGCGGCGGGCGAGGCAAAAATTCACGTGGCGCGGATTTACAGGCCAAGGGAACTTGCTTTCATTGCCGCCACCAGAATAGTCCGAGAGCGAAATGACTTTTTCAACATTATCTAGATATTGCTTGAACGGCAGTAGTTTTGTACTTCAAGACTTACTGTTGGAAGGGAATGGTGCAGTACATGATTTAAATAAGAATCGAGGTAAAGTATAGACGCTGAATTTCACAAGTATGAGAAATACGTACTATATTCAGACAATTTTCTGGAATGAGTGTCGAAACCTTTCATTTATAGTGTTGCCGCTTGATAATCCATTATCAATAAAGTTTGATTACCTCAGTAAGTGCAATACTATGAATAAGGAGCAATACAATCGATAGCATCGATAGTATTCATGATTTAAAAAAATGCATCGATAGTTAATGCAATATTGTCTAACAATACTATTGATAGAATCGATATTTTGTTTATCTCAAACAATTGATACTATCGACACAATCGATAGTTTATTTATTTTCAGCGTTCAATACTATCGACTAAATGATGTTTCCAGATTAAAATTATCGATTTTTTGACGACACTACTATAATTATATTCTTATGAATATTCAAGATTGTGGAAATAAGAAAAATTGTATCTCAGTACTTTGTTTATACTTATTATGTGGTGACCAGACTTATAAATTGCTGGCCTAGTAAGTATTTGACAATTAATATTACAATCATGTTCATAATGTATTTCGCGCCAACTACAACTAAACCGTTTTGATTTTCTAACTATTCGCCGCAGCCGCCACCCAATCCATGCGCAATACTAATTCAAACATTCGTTCGGCAAAATTCGTCGGTCACCCCCCAGGTCGCTACGCCGCGTGGCATGCAGTTTCCGATACATTTGTTTTAAACGCTAGACGTTTCGCCGTTCGCGCTGAGCGAAAAATCGCGGATACCAATTTCTCTATGGCGCCACCATTTTATCTATTCTTGCCGCAATAGTGTCAATGCTTGCCATTATTGTGTTCCGTTTAGAGGGTAAGGTAGCCAGTTGTCTTATGCATGTGGCATTTCCTTCCCGCTATACTTGTAACAACGCAACATTAACATTTTTGATGTCTACAGGCGATGGTTTCTCTTTTCATTAGGAAAGCCATCTGCTTGTTTGCTATCTAATGATATAAAAAAACGAAGATATTTGACAGGATATAAAGATATCGAGCCGCACATATTCTAGGCATCGCCATATGGTGGACGTATCGCGTACCCGGACAAAGCGGTTCGACTCAACATTCTCCATTCGAACCGCAAAAGACTGGAACATGCTTCCAGAGTCTGTGTTCCCCGACGAGTACAATCTGGGGATCTTTAAGAGAAGAGTGAACAGGTACCTTCTAAGGAAGCGCGTTCCATCTTAGGCCTCATCTTAGCTTACCATCAGGCGAGATCGAGGTCAAGCGCTTCCCTATCGATAATTTAAAAAAAAATCTGACACTAACTGTTCTCCACGATTTCGTTCGCGTGACCAACACACATTACTTCCTTTTAACTTAGTTGGATAACAAAACAAGAAAACTAATCAGCTTTTGTATTGGTGAAAGAGTATTTGAAATCGTATCAGTTATTTTTGAGTTTATTCATTGTAAACAAACAAATCTTACTTCTATAAGATTTCTACGACTACAGACTAGCAGTTATTATATAGACCAGCATTTCATTCGCGTGACCAAAAATAATTACTTTCCTTTGGTCTGTCAGGTAAAAAAATAGCCTGTGCTACTCCTGGATAATGTAAATTTCAAAAGGTGAAACAACTTTCAAAATCATTTATCGATTCAGGCGTTACAAGTTAAAAAAGTGAAATTACTTTCACTCGCGTCGAGTGAAATAGTGTTCGTTTCTCCTGAAGATGCTTCGGTTTCGAAGTGAAACGTGTGTTGAGTGCGTAAATTGTGTGCTTTTGTGCTTGGTACCGACGTGGGTGAAAATATGGTGGATGTGGGTGGATAATTATTCCGCTGAAGTCTTCTTTTTGTCCGGACCATAAGTGAGTTTTATCCATTTAAATCATTTTATATATTTATAATATTTAGGTGCCAGGTCACATAGAACAGTTCGAGAATAATCGCCAATTTTAATTAATTTCACTTTTAAAATCGGTCGAGTGTTTGAGTTAAATCGTAACAAAAAATCAATTCTTTCCTCTTTATAAGATTAGTATGGAAGTTTGGATAAAACAAAGCTAGACGTTCATAAAGTATCAAACAACTTTGTCATAAAGATTTCGTTCACCCAAGTAACCGCCAATTAAAGTTAAGCAGACGAAAAATTTATAGCGTAATCTTATAAATTAGGGGATCTATAAAACTTTAGAAGTTACAAATTAAAGCAATTTGATTTAAAAGTTAGATATGAGATGGATCATTATTAAATCAACGGCCACGAGTCGTCATTGAAACTCAAAACAAAGGACAAATGTTACTATTTTATTATAAAACATTTTTCTCGCAAACTTTTCTCGAACAAACGAAAATTCACTCTGAAATGCAATCGATGTTTTGTAGTTTGAAAACAGAGTATCTAAAATTGGAACTAGTTTGAAAATAAAATTTGTATATAAAATTGTACACTGTTTCTAGATCATTTCTGTTTTAAGAGGGTTGAATACAAGTAAATACTATAATTATCCCCGTGTTGATTTAAATAAAGGACAAAAGATTAACTGCCTTAGTGCTAGGAATCTCATAAAAAGCAAGAGAAGGCGTTTACGTGTTACTTTACATCGCGACTACTAACTATAAAGTTCTGCAATGTGTCGACCGGATTTGGTAACACCGCCTTGCCTATTCGTGGCATAGTATTATAGGTGCTTCTTGCTGTCGTGTTCCGTTTTGAAGGGTCAGGTTACCGGTAGACTTATGTACCTATGAACCATTAGCACTGTGGTGTCTATACACGACAGCTTCTTTCTTCATCAAGAGGGCTATCTGTTTGTTTGCTATCTAATGATATAAAAATGTTATAAATCCTAAGTATGTCTTTCTGTCTGTTACACTTTCACGGCTAAAGCGCTTAATCGATTTTGATGAAATTGGTATGGAGATAGTTAAAAACTCGGGATCAAACATAGGCTACGGGGATAAAAATCAACCCCTAAGGGGAGGGAAGAGGGGAAATAGGGGACAGATTGTAAAAGAAATCCTATATTGATTATTTTTACTGTATTCGCAGGCGAAACTGCACGGGTCAGCTATTCTAAACTACCTTAACTAATATTATAAAAAGAAAAGATTTAATATTTCGTTTGTTTTTTGTTACTTTTTAACTATATAACTACTTGGCTGATTTAAAAAATATTTCACTTTTAGAAAGCCACATTATTTATGAGCTACCTTTTTACCGGACTGAGCAAATAGAAGTAATGATTTTTGGTCACGCAAACAAAGCGAGTAACCGCTAGTAATAAATATAAAAACAATTTTCCTTTTAAATCTTTCATTTCGAAAGAAATAAATTAGCTCAACGCAGATTTCGCGAAACATGTAACAACAAATGCTTTCCAGCTTACTGAACGTATAAAAGACCAATAACAAAGTGTATCATCACTGAACGACATTAAAAAATCTTACTGAAACAGATAGGACTCTGTTTATTTTTTCGAAACGCAATCACGATGGCGAAGCTTACTACATATTACATTCATTATAGGAAGATATCGATGAAAATCTCCAAGATCCAATCTCGCGGGAACGCTAGCGGCCTACGTATTCTAGTAATTTCTGCGGCATAATTTTATTTATTAGAGTGTGCCCTCATTGAAACTGCGAGAACACCCCATTTGCCGCTTCATTGACTTACAACGGCACTCCATAATACTTCGCACATATTTCTGTAGCGCCTCTCTCGCAAACGTAAGATCCCCACATCTCATTATATTGCGAATGACATTTAATAAAACATTACGGTTATCTGAAACACGATTTCTGATAAGTGTCCCGCCATTAAATTATGTAAAAGATTATACGCATTAACATAATATACAATATATTCTATACTTATAAAAAGGACAGATTTGAATGTTTTTATGTATAAATGAGTTATTATTATGTTTGTGATTACATTTATGTGGCTTTTAAAAACTACTCAACCATTTTTTTTTTCACTTAAGAAAAGTTACCTACGTTAATTTGAAGTAGCATAGAATATTTTTACCCGACTAAGTAGGGGGAGATGGGGTACATTGATACATGGGGCACATAGATACAGTCAATGAACATTGAAAACAAAACACGTTAGAAGAGCCGTCCGCCACACAAAGGAAGGTTCCTACACGCATACTAACGCGGAGCAACGCTACTCGACGATTAGCGCGTGACACGTGTAAATCTGTTTCCGACGTCCGCAACAAAATTTTCATAGTTTTCTTTCGGATGTGATTCTTCTATGTTTAGTATAGATGTATTAAGGATATTTGATCAGTACATATCTGTCATTACATTATGTAGACTTGATTTTTTTTTATTATTTATTGCTTTAATTCCATAAAATATTTACTTCGATTTTAGCAGGCAGAGGCACATTGATACAAGGGCTGTCGGGGCACATTGATACGATACCCGGTATGATACCCGGCTATACTCTCTTGAACTTTTGTTTCATCCCTTAGCTACATATATAGAGGACCTTTAATAATTTTATTTTTAAAAATCGTACTGCGCTATTTTGTAACAATTTGTAGAAAACACCTATTTTTTTCAAAAATTCAACCACATATACACATAATCCTCCGAGTAAAAGGACTTTCACCTACGGACAGACACGAATAGACGAAAAGACCGACGGACATGACAAAATTATAAAGGTTCTATTTTTAGCCAATTGGCTACGAAAAGCTAAAAAGGTGGTGCTGTCGTTTACGTTAAAATTATACTTCAATATAAATATTGAGTAAAGCTAGGTCTCCTAGGTCCTGTTTATAATTATGTTATGGACAAACAACGGCAAACGATTCAGGAATGTAAATACAGCCAATTCAAACTTACGTAATAGATTAGTGGGTAACTAGTACATAGGTAAACCTCCGGACAGGAGATAAATTGGAGCTCATTTCTATTAACCGCACAATTGTTTTAGCTCACTGAAATACTGTATACCGTGAACAAATATTTATTTCAGTACAAAATGGACAAATTACTATTTTACAATTACTATAGCGGTTATTTTCACCAATACCACTAATTGTACATGGTGAAATTTGTTAATTATTGCCGCACTAGTGACGTGCACAGTTTTGCATAAGTGCAAATACACTACTTAACTAGATAACATTACCGTGACTAAACCACAGAAACCAAAAAAATAATGTTGTTTAATATGAGCCATTGATTAATTTAGCCTCCCTTAAAACCTTCTAAGCAAAGATTGACTTACAAAATTTCTAAGTGACATTAAAAACCGTAGTAGTATCTTTTGTATGTTTAAGGAGGTTTTTTATAAATTGAGAGATTAATAAAATATATTAGATCTGTCCCGAACAGCTTATTTTTTTCCGAAGGAAAAGTATTCTATGTGCTAATCCATAACTAACTTGTGTGTATTTCATTCAAACCGATCCAGTGATTTCGGTATATATAAGTAACAAACATCTACACTAATAAATATACAGATTTTCACATTTTGTCGTGTGGATAGCGAACTAGACAACGCAATCCTGGGGCTCGGGTTCCATTTTCGACATTGACAAAATTTGTGTGATGAGCAGAATTTACTAAATACATCTGTATTTTTATATATACATATTATTGACTAAAGGCCCATATCATGAAAAAATAATTTGCTTACTTTTAGGTAAGATCAATTTGAGTAAATTGTCCAACGATTATTTTTTTTTATTATTGTTTACCTAAGGGGGCGTCCATAAATTACGTGAGGTGTTTTTTTTTAATTTTCTGTGCCTCCCTCCCCCCTTGGTGAGATGTCGTGAGATTTTATTCAACCTCCTCCCCCATCCCCCAATCTCACGTGAGATTTTTCAAAATTTGAGTTTCTTAAATATGTAAACGCGTTGGATTTTTATTACAAAAAAGAAAAAAAATACCTAGTAATCAATATTGCTGAGTTATGTCATAACAATTTAACAATAGAATACTTAAATCGTAATTACTGCGATTGCAAAAAAATGTCTACTCCTCTGATAGTGGCGCGAAATCAAAGGAAGGGCTACTCTGTACCGTAAATTCAGATTAAATTTAACTATTTGGTATAAAACAAATGTGATTATTTGGCAGTCAGTAGTAACGTATAGCGTCGAAGTATGAAATTATTTCCTTTCGAACGAATTAGTGAATAATTTTAATCGTATTACGATTACAATGACCGCCCCGTTGGTCGAGTGGTTAGAGACCCTGACTACGCAATCAACGAGGCTCGGGTTCGATATATCGATTTATATATGTATTTTCTATGTATTAGTATCGTTGACTAACACCCATAACACAAGCAAATAATTTGCTTACTTTGGGGTTAGATCATTAAGTGTAATTTTTCCCGTGAATATTTATTATTTATTATTATTATTACGCTTAAGATTAAATCTTAAGCATGTACAATCTGGATAATGGACCAAAATAGTATATTTTTTTCTGTTTCAATCAGAAAAAAATTGCGTGATATTTGCCGAGACCCCCTCACCCCCTTAAACATCTCACGTAATTTGTGGACGCCCCCTAATACCTTTAAACGAGCAATTCTTGTATATATATATATATATATATATATATATATATATATATATATATATATATATATATATATATATATATATATATATATATATATATATATATATATATAATTGGAATCTCGGAATCGGCTCCAACGATTTTCATGAAAGTCACAAATTAGGGGATTTTCGGGTCAAGGAATCGATTTATCAAGGTTCCAGGTCCAAGAAAAGCTCGGTTCCCAAGATATGGGTATGTGAAAAACCGAGCAACGCTCAGTCAACCAGATATTTATTTATAATAGAGTGTACAGGCAACTTTACAGTAGTAATTATTACATAATCTGTGGTACAAGACAGGAGTTCCATGTTTATAAGGAAGTAGTATTATAGTTCGTCAATTTTTACCCTAATAAAAATGAAAATTACGCTTGATAAATCTTTCGTAGCAATTTCCAATAAAAGGTATATTAGGCATGGAAACTATTGTTGAAATAGATTAACAGTGCGATTGTATACCCAGCTTTGTTTGTACAGTTATTTTTATACGCTAATTATAATATATAATAAATTTTTCAATTTCCTCAACATGTCAACTACAACCATTTGCAACAACACTATTTATATAACGGCAGTATTATTTAGCTTGCAGTGTTAACAGTATAGTGTTATTTTTCATTAACAGTATTTGTTCAGTTCATTATTAGTCACAAGTTTTAATGATACTTTTTACTAGTAATAAAAATAACTTTTAAACAATTAATAATCGCTATTTATATGATCAAACACTGTTAAGTGTTTGATCATATAAATAGCGATTGTTAATTGTTAAAAAGAATTAGTACGAAATTTTACATGTTATAGTTGATTGATCGATGCCTAGTATTTACACATGGTAACAAATTGATGCGCGATTTGATTCCCAACGAGAAGCAACTTTGTATGTTTAAAATTATTACAAACATGTTGCCTGAAGAGCTAATTTTGACTTCAGCAACAGATCATAATCGTAATAATATTTATTATTACAATTATTGTATGCAGTAGTCAAAAACACTTCAAACTTGGGCACGGTTCCATAAATTTAACCACTCTGGTCAAACAAACGGAACTTTGACCTTGATTGTCTTCGGTGTTGTTTGTTATTTTCATTATGTTATGTTTATAGGGGCAAAAGGGGATTTTGGAATTTACTTAATCGCAAAGGAAGGGACGCTGGAAAATATATGGATTCATATTTTTTTGACAAGTAAGAAACATTATTAACTTTCTTTCATTACATTTGTCTTAAGTACCTCAATATAATCAACTTTCTTTTACATTACATTTTGTGAAGGCTAGCTGATTAAGCAATTGATGGGACTTGAATTAGGTTTCCGACAAACATGTTTGTAAGAAATATAGATTTCTTCGTGTCTGGGTTTGGGTGTTTATGTAATTCTAGCGAGCCTTGTGCCATAGATTATTATACAATAAAATCTCTTATATGTTTTTACAGACGTTAACTGTAAAGAAAATAATATATATACGACGGTAGCTACGCCCCTGACACATATATATGTCAGGGGCGTAGCTACAGTCGTATCTGCCGTATCAATTATACGTTTCAATTAACCGTATCAATTAACCCACGTTGGGAGCCCCCGTGGTCTGGGGGCCCCCAACGTGAGTTAGCAAAAATTAATAAAAACTTCCGAAATGGTAAAAGCCAAAAAAGGAATTTCTTTTTTTTAATTCCTTTCTTTAACTTTTTAAATGTAATTTGAATAGTTTGTAAAAATTTTGAAAAAAGTGGCAGAAAGATAGATTTATGCAAAATTTTTTTTCTTTCGTGAAAAATCTCTTCCCTTCATAAGAGCCCCCAAACAATTTTTATACGGGGCCCCGCCAAGGCACGCTACGCCACTGGCATCTGTGTATATTATCATGTATGTCACATAAATGTAGATCGTGTAGTACTTATTTTTATTAATTTAATGTATTTTAATCATTTTGCAAATTTGGCAAACAGGCAGATGATAACCTAGAATAATACCACATTGGCTATTTTATCCAGAAAACTGAGTTGTTCCCACGGGATTTCCAAAAAACCTTTATACTGCAGCGGGCTTCATAGTGCAGCTAATTCGTTCATAAACCTTTTTATATATCGTACTTTTATATAATTTAAAAAAATAACCACAACTTACCGGAACCGTTATTCCACTTAATTGTTACAACTTCTTGGGAATAAAATGTTGTTTAAAAAAACTTATAAATTTGGATATAAGATAATTTATTCGATGTCGTATTTTTACGCAAACTGTATGTTTTGTTTATTTAACGTTGCTATTATATTGTTATAATTCATTCAACAATATATGTTATAATTCATCCACCAATAATCTAGCACGTCGGCTCAGACAAAGATGTAGTAATTCATTTACTTATAATCTAGTGCTACGTCGGTTCAGACAATGGTATCATAAATTATAACGTATCATGAGTGAAGTCGCTGACTTGTGGTTGTTAAATAAATTCTGTGAAGGTTATTTCAAGTATTACATCATGACACTAGCTGCACCGTGCAGTGCAAATCCCGCGGGAACACCTAATATTTCCGGGATAAAAATAGCCTAAATTCTATTCCAGATTATCACCTATATGTGCACCAAATTATATCTAAATCGGTGTAGACGTTTTTCGTGATTGCGTAACAAACACCCATCCAAACATCCAAACTTTCCTATTTATAATCCATACTAATATTATAAATGCGAAAGTCTGTCTGTCTGTTACGCTTTCACGGCTAAATCGCTTGACCGATTTTCATGAAATTTGGCATGGATATAGTTGAAGATCCGGGGTCAAACATAGGCTAATTTTTTTTTCCAAAAATCAGTTCCTGGAGAGCTGAAATAGAGGCTGAAATTTTTTATAAAAGCTATTTGGATGACTTATTAATATACTCGCGGGCGAAGCTGCGCGAGTCAGCTAGTATTAATATAAATAATACGAATGCTGTTACCTGTTTATTAATTTTTATATTTTAAATAAAACAATTATTTCATTCTTGCTAGTTATTTGCGTGGACTAGTAAAAGCCGTGGATAAAATTAATAGATAGTGCCAACCGCACTGTGTAGATAAACTCCACCTGTTTAGCCTCAAAATAGAC
Organism: Apodemia mormo; assembly: GCA_036924255.1. Taxonomy (NCBI): domain Eukaryota; kingdom Metazoa; phylum Arthropoda; class Insecta; order Lepidoptera; family Riodinidae; genus Apodemia; species Apodemia mormo. The sequence continues at coordinate 17,413,025 of JAUPFN010000003.1, read as the reverse complement.
GATCTTGATTTTTGCCTTAAATGTATGTATGCATTTAAGTATATATTCACGTATATTTAATTAGCACTATTTGATTTAAGCTTTAGCGGTGTCATGATATTCGTATTAATTGTGAGAATGACATAGGTTGTATAATTTTTATTTTCCTAGAAAGCGAATTATTTTTTTCCGATACAGTTGCCTTTATAATAAACCCCTATTATAAAGGCAATCGGAAAAAAATTATTATAAAGGCAATCGGAAGTATCGGAAAAAAATAACTCGCTTTCTAGGAAAATAAAAATTATACAACCTATGTCATTCTCACAATTAATACGAATATCATGACACCGCTAAAGCTTAAATCAAATAGTGCTAATTAAATATACGTGAATATATACTTTCGTTTTTAGAATAAAACTTGTTAATATGTAAATAAATAATACGGCATGTAGCGAAAAATACGGCCGACTTCCATCAAACTATTTAAATACTTTTTAAATGTATTTAACTAAAGTAAAAGTCATTTAAAACTGTATTTAAATAGTTTATAATAATCATCATCATTATAATCATTATTTTTGATTTGATACAAGCCAACATCAACCTACAGTAGAATAAGGAGAATATAGAGAAATCGCAAAATAACAATAAACCACAAAGAGCTGACAAGTGCGCACACTTATTTTTTCCATATTCAGGTATGCTGCAGAAACGTAGATGTTGCGCGAAATAGAACGGAAAAGTGCATGATTTTTAGTGCTAAAGGCGAATGCTTGGGGTGTGATACAATGAATTTCATACAAAGTGTCAAAAAATTCGGCATCAAGCAACATACATCTTAAATAGGACACTTTCGCATCCTTAGCTTTTTTGCCACATATCAAGACAAAATAGCGATTCCTAGAGAAAAAAGATAAAGGCACCAGACTCAGAGAACGGTCATCCATGCGATGAACTAATTCAACTTAGTTGTTGCATACATGAGTGTACTAGGATGATGGAGGAACATGAAGAAATGGCGAAAAATTGTAAGCCTGACTACGTCGACCTCTATTTAAATCGTACAAGTACTTTGCCTAGAATACTACGTCTAAAAAGAGGGATACCGTAGTAATAACGTAGCAATAACTACAATTTTTCATTTATTTTATAGTTCTAACTTAATCGTATTGATTTTAGTCTGAAAAGCCGAACACAAACATCTGCCTATACAATACAATTCATTAATTGTTGGCCTTGCCCTCGCTTTTGAAAGCTTCTCATAGTCATAAGTACTAACAAAACATGAACTTATTGTGTTTTTCATAAATAATGTATTCATTATGCTAAATGCTTCAATTTATTTTCCCAAAAACAGATTAATAAAATATGAATTCATTTTTATGCCGAACAATTCTTTCGGCATAATTTTTACATTATCTCTGCCCTACATCTCCTAATAAAATTATTTCACCGATACATTACAGTTCGAATCGTATATTTTAGAATTAATTAAATTATTTTTAATTTAATTTTTATACATTTTGTCGCCTTTATGGTGTAGCGGTTCCGACTGTAGACACAGACTGTAGATACACGCACATCCTAGATTCGAATACGGGTCGTGCAAATCATTCTAACAATGTGTTTAGTTTTTCTGAAAATATAAATTTCACAAAACTTATATAAGTGCGAAATTTGTCGACAGGCTGTATATTAAAGATATGTATCGAAATGTAGAGAATAAGAGAAAAGTAATGAAATTCTAGAAGAAAAACTAGAAGTAGTTTTAATATAAACAAAGTAAGACATAAATATAAAGTTAAAAGATTTTAGATTCTGAATCAATTTTATAATTTCATCTACTGTACTGTCACTTGTACTGTTACACAATAAAGCAAAGCTTATTATTTTCCAACCTTACTAGCCAGCTTACATAAGCGTCATTCGGGCAACAAGACACGATGCTTCAATCGAAACTACATAATATATAAAGCAAAACGTCTATTGATCTTTAGGGTTTTCAGTCACAAATATATAGGTACATATAATATAATTAACACGATAAGGTTAAAATTGCCTCCCTTTTTAGAGAAAACTTCATAATTACTCCAAATAAATTTTATAGATAAGAAATTCTATTTTATAGATAATTGCTTGCTCTACCGGTATCAACAACCAAAAAAATTATAACTGCTTTTAAAAAAGTATATTCACGCCCGTATCCCTTAACAGGAACAACAAGTGCACCCACGATTATCCGAAGATACTTGGTCCCACAAATGTGATAGGTGGCAAGCCTATCGGCGACCGGGCAATTTCCAATCCCGGGTAACTTTGTGTTTATCAGAAAATTGAAAAAACACTTTTTTTAAGTGCCCGACCAGGGAATCGAACCCGGGACCTCATGTGGTCAACGCCAACGCTGGACCACTAGACCACAAAGGCGATATTACTGTTTTTGTTCTTAAAAATTGTTAAAATTAAAATTATATACATATATGAAGACATAATACAGCAATGCTGTCATCTGACAGCTTTAATTTTGAAACAACGTCAACATGATTGACGGTTGTTAATTTTTTGTTCAATTTCAAATCAACTTAAGAAGTATTTAATAAAATTATTTAGTGCGAATTATTCGCACGGGTATTGCTAGTATATCGTGTAATTATTAATTAACATTTATCACACTTGCAAGAATGCAAGCATGATAACTGTTTATCATTGTCTATTTAAAATAAAAAAGAAACAATAAAGGCTATTAAATTTTGAAAAAAATAAACCTAGACTAACCTCCTAATTTTCTTTTTTTAAAATATTTTATTATTAATTCTGATAAATATTACTAATGCTTAGAATGAAACTTCACTAAAAGCTAAAGCTAAGAAAACCTAAAATAATATCTAATAAGTTTTTCTTTGAAATATATATAATTAATTCTTATAAATCTTACTAGTGCTTAAACGAGAGTGATTATTAATCAGACAAAGATGACGTCACGTGGCGCTGCCTCCCTCACCCGATTTAAGGCCCGCCTTCATTTGTTTTCTGGTGTCACTCCTTATCTCGTCTTGCAATTATTACAATTTGTCCGCTCCCCTTATCTTAGCCAGTTTGCCACTTCAGCATAAAGGCACTCGACTTCAGCAGATTCGCGAGATCGTATTGGGAAGGAAATTCCCTTTTTCTCATTTTCTTAACGACTGGGAATTTCTCAAAAGTTTGAGTAATGATGGCTGTAAATTATGAAGGTGGTCAGAAAAAGCTGCTGACAAGCACGTTTGTTGTTTGTTGTTTTACTAACTTTTCTTTTTTCATCGCTCGACCCGTTGTTTTTAATCGGGCCTTTTTCGATGTGAGTTTTTAGAATTCACTTTACCCTTTAGATGCTTTATGTTTTCAAACATAAGTATTAAATCAAACTTTTTGACGTATTACAATACTATAATTTATTCAAGGTTCCCATTTCGGTTTGTTTTTGTTTCCTTGCTTTAACTCCATCTTTTGGTAATATATGTAGTTATATTTTAATGTTAAATATTAATTCCAAAATTTAGGTTTGCTTGTTTCTCGTTTAAATGTGATTTTGGGAGAATTGAAATTTAATCTCTCAATTTGTAGTTGTACCTTACAGAAATTACTTCTTTGTTGATTGTGGTCAGTCTCTTCACTTCAGACTGCGAAATCCTATGTTTTAGTAGTACCTAGTTAAGATGGTTGTAATACATGAGGCCCTTCATCCGACTTTTCTTATTTACTTAGTGGGAAGGCAGATAGTTTTTTCCTTAAATAGGGACTAGAGAAACAACGCGGAATAAATTAAAATAAATGTCACCACCATTTACTACCTCGGTTCCCTCGCGGGTTAGGCACGAAATATTATAAAGGGGTAGTAGGCATGTAAACCAAACGTCAATACACGTTCCGTTCATAGACACGAACATTTTGAAATATACACAAAAATATCTAGAAAAATAATATGTATTTATATACTAGATGACCCGTGCCAAAATTTCGCACAAGTTTTTTATTTTATTTTGGTAAGGGCGTTAAGCAACTGTCATTATCAAGAATAAAATCAATTTTAATAATGTCACAGCAAACAAACAGATGGGTCTCCTGATGGAAAGAGTCAACCATCGCCTATAGATACCAAAGGTGTTAATGGTGCGTTGCTATTTTGTGGCGAGATCTAATGCCACATGCATAAGTTTACCGGCTACGTTACCCTCCAAACCGGAGCACGACAGCGACAAGCACTGACGCTATTGCGGCAGGAATAGGTAAGGCGGTGGTACCAGACCCGGGCGAGACAATGCAGAACTCTACCACCTGGTAGCCACGATGGCAGTGACTCGATAGCCAATCGGTCGCCTTTTACGACCTGCCTGGCAGAACGGCAGTTGGCCTATTCTTCAAATGAGGCCGGGACCAACACGGCAAAAAAATAGTGTTTTTAGAAATATAAAAATAGATATTGAAATGGTACTTAATCAATACCAATGACACTCACGAAATACAGTGTTGAAAGTATCTAGATCATACAGTATAAGCGTTTTAAGAAATATAAAAATAGATATTGAAATGACACTTCACCAATGACGCTCAGGATATACAGTACTGAAAGAATCTAGAACATACAGTATAAGTGTTTTTAGAAATATAAAAATAGATATTGAAATGGTATTTCACCAGTGCCAATGACGCCCACGATATACACTGTTGAAAGTATCTAGAACATACAGTATATGTGTTTTTAGAAATATAAAAATAGATATTTAAATGGTACTTCACCAGTGCCAATGACGCCCACGATATACAGTATTGAAAGTATCGAGAACATACAGTATAAGTGTTTTAGAAATATAAAAATAGATATTGAAATGGCACTTCACCAGTGCCAATGACGCCCACGATATACAGTGTTGAAAGTATCTAGAACATACAGTATAAGTGTTTTAGAAATATAAAAATAGATATAAAATGGTACTTCATCAGTGCCAATGACGATCACGATATACAGTGTTGAAAGTATCTAAAACATACAGTATAAGTGTTTTTAGAAATACAAAAATAAATATTGAAATAGCACTTGACCAGTGTCAATGACGCTCACGATATACAGTGTTGAAAGTATCTAGAACATACAGTATAAGTGTTTTTAGAAATATAAAAATAGATATTGAAATGATACTTCATCAGTACCAATGACGCTCACGATATACAGTGTTAAAAGTATCTAGAACATACAGTATAAATGTTTTCAGAAATATAAAAATAGATATTGAAATGGTACTTCACCAGTGCCAATGAAACTCACGATATACAGTGTTAAATATATCTAGAACATAAAGTATAAGTGTTTTAGAAATATAAAAATAGATATTGAAATGGTACTTCACCAGTGCTAATGACGCCCACGATATACAGTGTTGAAAGTATCTAGAACATACAATATAAGTGTTTTTAGAAATATAAAAATGGATATTGAAATCGTGTTTCACCAATGCCAATGACGCTCACGATATACAGTGTTGAAAGTATCTAGAACATACAGTATAAGTGTTTTTAGAAATATTAAAATAGATATTGAAATGGCACTTCACAGTGCCAATGACGCTCACGATATACAGTGTTGGAAATATCTAGAACATAATCATTAAACCAATTTTTTATAATTACAAATCTACAGTTCAATTTGGTACAGATGTGCACATTAACTTTCCACGAGATCATTAGCGCGTACGATTAGCGCAGTTTCGTATTTTTATCGCTTCTTCGTTGAAACACTACACGCGCATGCCGCGACAAAACGACCAATTTTAGATACAAATAAAAAAGGTCGGATGCTTCGCTCAGAATATTAACGGCTCACAATATGAACAGAAGCATCTGAAATTCGCGTCAAAAGTGCTAAAGGAATGTTATTCTTTTCCGCGCGGAGGTAATAAGCGGAGCCGGCTTGGTCGTACGTATATGAAATCCTGATGATTCTTATGGCGAACATTATAGCTTATCCTTCTTATATGATATTAGTTTATATTTATAAATTATTATAATTTAGTTTTCCCCGTGTGAGTCTGAGCTCTTTTGAAGAATATACCATCTGCCGTTCTGCCAAGCAGTTTGAAGCGGCAAAAGAATGGCTCTGCGAGTCACTACTACCGTAGCAGTGTTGTGCATTGACTTAGCCGGGTCTAGAACCACCGCCTTACCTATTCTTGCCGTAATAGCGTCAGTGTTTGTCACTGTTTGGAGTCTGCCACTGGAGGGTAAGTTAGGCGGTAAACTTGCATGTGGCATTAAGGCCCCGCCATAAGTATAACAATGCTCCATTAACATCTTTGGTGTCTACAAGCGATGGTTGTCTCTTTCCATTAGAATAGCCATCTGCTTGTTTGCTGTTATGTGTTACGAGTATAAAAAGAGATTGACATTCGCATATGACCGGGTTTGTAATATTTAAGTGAGAGAGAGGTTAAGCCTGAAAGAAAGTGTCTCCGAAACAGCATATGAGTTGATCAGCCAGTTAGGTATATAATTTAAATATTGAATTTAGTATTTAACCATGAATAAATGAATAAACACCATCACGCATAGAAGAAGAGGTAAATAGAGGTAACTACAACTAATCTATTATGGTATAATGGTATTAAAGATCAAGACAGTCTTAGTCAGGTTTTCCAAAATAACTGAAAACCTATTTAGAACTTTTTTTTATACCAGAAGGGACAAACGAACAGGTGGTGGTGCACCTGATGGTAAGTGATCACCGCCGCCCATGGACAACTGCAATACCGGGGGTCGTGCAGCTGCGTTGCCGGCCTTTTAAAAAAGAATAAGCTCGTTTCTTGAAGGTCCCTAAGTCGTATCCGTTCGGAAACACCCCCGAGGGTAATTGATTCCACAATGGAGTAGTGCGAGGCAAAAGGTGCCGACATAAACGCACGGTTGTGGATTTCCAGACATCGAGGTGGTGAGGATGGAATTTTAAATTTTGACGCGATGTCCGATGATGGAATTTAGCTGCAGGAATTGTGTTTTCAACACTAGATTTGATTTTAGGACCCCATGCGTATAATATACTGAAATAGGTACCGCAAGACCATTAAGATGGCATAATTGGTTATAATAGATAATTAATATCATCCATAATAATTAATAATGTCTCAAGGTTGGGTTTTAATGATTGAAATTTATTTTATAAATATTAATATTTTACAGTAATTGTGTATCGTTTAAGTATTATAGCATATAACGCATTTACAAAAAATAAATTCACACAAAATGATAAAGTGTAAACAATATTGTACAAAGTAGTAAGTATAGCTAATACGTTATGAATTTCATATTTTACATCATAAGGTTTAAAACAAGATAGTTCTCCTGATAAAAAAATATGCCATCACCTCAAATCAAATTCAAACGACAAAAGCAGGTAATGTTGCATTGCAATTTTTGTGGTATGGTTGAAAACCCTGTTTAAATTCAGTGTTGTACTAAAGTTTGTCGCCTTGTTCCACAATCTGTTAAGGAAATATCTATACATATAATAAAATCGTAGGAAAGTCAAAACTGTACATTGAATATTTTTTTAAAAGAATACCTGGGGCGTGATCTGCAATGTATATCGAAACCAAAAATATAATTTTTAGAATTTTTGTCTGCTTGTCTGTTTATCTGTTTATCTGTTTATCTGTTTATCTGTTTATCTGTTTGTCTGTTTGTCTGTTTGTCTGTTTGTCTGTATGTATGTCCGGGGTAAACTCAAAAAGTACTGCATGGATTTACTTCAAATTTTGCATGAATATTACTAATAGGTCGGGTCAACATATTGGCTACATATTATCACGCTATCACCTACGGGGGAGGTGCTGTGCGGAGTAAACGAAGTCCGCGCGGACGAAGTCGCTGGCAACAGCTAGTAAATAATAAGCAAAATACTGTATTTAGATACACCCTTAGAAACTCAATTAAATCATATTGTCATTGTTTATATACACATGTTTTTTTATATTAAAAATTGTATTTTCTCCGAAAAATACTGTATTTTGGCAACCCTATTACATATAGGACTACCAATACTTTTACCTAGATAGTATAAAACTATAAAAGCCTTCTTCATAGTCCGCATTATTGTGATAGATACCAATCCATTGGTAATCCGGCCCATGTCTAGTGCGACGCCTCCTGTAAACCGATATTCCGACGACGACCGATGACATAGGTGAATTTATTAAGATGTTTGTATAGGTGAAAATGGTGTTTGTATAGGTTTGTATAAGCGCCATCATGAATTTTACTCATTGCGCATTGTATTAGTTTGAATGTGCCTGTACTATTCTAGTTGTGTTCCTCGGTAACTACTTATTTATTATGCATCACATATCTTAACATCTTCGCAAGCTCAAAAGCGAATATACAAACCATTAATAATAATCGTATGGTTTATAGTGAACTCGACAAATCACATATTAAAGTTACTCTTTTTCGAAAAGTTCCAGACTACAGGGTGTCCTTGACAATATAATCCGACAAATTCGATAATCCGACACCGTGACATCCCGACATCCCCGTGTTGGTTCCGGGCTTCCCTGTGTTGGTCCCGGGTTCCTTTAAAGAATAGGCCAACTGCAGTTCTGTCAGGCAGGTCGTAAAAGGCGACCTATTAGCTATACGATTCACTAAGATCGTGGCTACTAGGTTTTTTTATAGTAAAAGATAGCAAACAAGCAGATGGGTCTCCTGATAGAAAGAGTCAACCGTCGCCTATAGATACAAAAGGTGTTAATGGTGCTATCTTGTGGCAAGGTCTAATGCCACATACATAAGTTTACCGGCTCCCTTACTCTCCAAACCGAAACATGACAGTGATAAGCACGATGAGCAGTGATGAATAGGTAAGGCGGTGGTACCAGACCCGGGCGAGACAATGCAGAACTCTACCACCTAGTAGCGACGATGGTAGAATTGCCAATCATATGAAGCATAGGGTTTGTTAACAGGTTTTTTTTGAAACCTAAATCGGGGCAAGCACATAGGGAGCGTTTTGTGAAGGGTTAGCTCTAATTTAAACTCAAAAATACCGATTTCCTTATGGCACAAAATTATGAGGATTTTGAATCAATAACCTGGTTTCTAAAGGTTTTTGAAAATATTTCTTTGATGTTCGCCGCTCCTAAATTTATCTGCACTGTACGTGACGTACAATTCTACGGTTTGGCTTAAACCTGTTTATGTAGGTTTATGTAAATCTCTCTTATATCAGGTAAGCTCCGAGCGAAACCTTTTATAAAAATTGGTAAAGTGCGTAAAGTTGGCCACGCGCAACGTAGGTTTCCGAAGTTAATATTAATAATATTTTCATGTTATTAATATTAAAGCTATTAAATGTAATTGACAAATACATATATATCAGCACCACAGGTTCACCGCCTATAAGCTCTGAGTATATTTTATAAGTTGGTTGACTATTACTCAAAAATTTTTAAAGCCTTTCTAAGCCATTATATTTCCTTTTAATCTTCATTATATTTACTACTACCATGATTTTTTCCCACCTTGGGGGTGGGAAAACCAACCGTTTAGCCTACAGTGGAGGGAGGGACACTTGAATCTATCAAAAATTAACACTTAGAAGTTTATACCAACGAGTCTCTCAATTAAAAACTTGTTTTCACAAACCTACCCCACATAATGGGGTATATGAGAAAAAAAATCCCATCCCCACTTTACATGTAGGGGAGTTACCCTGCAAAAACATTTTTTTCAAAATTTTATATTATGTTTCGATGACGTGACTGATATATTTATTCGTGCTAAGTTACAGTTTTCTAGTGGGGACGGACGGCCGGCCACAGCTAAACTATAAGGATTCCTATAAGCTTACTAAGGAACCCTAAAAACCGTTAAATACCTGTATTAACTAGTATCTTCTAAACCGGTTTCAAATCCTGAGCAAAATGATTAGAAAACAAATAGTTTAACATAGTTACATACGGAGATAGAATGTTAAAATCCTAGCAAACATTATCCGAGTTCATTTGTCTATTTGTGCTATAATCTGACGGCGAAATCTCCGGAGTGATCGAAAGCTGTCAGTCGCGCCGTGTCGCATACCACCGCCGACCCACACTTGACTGCTCATAGACGAACATCGTCACCTCTAATTGCTTCTGTAATTTACTAATCAATCTCGCGAGTAGCATGCCAATGGGCTGAAAATAAATCGCTCATTTTAACAATTCAATTGACCACAGCGGGATTAGTTTAACTGATGATCGTTTAAAATTAAATATCGTTTACGAAGATAATATTAGATACACTAGCTTAGCCACGCAGCTTCGCCCGTGAATAAATTAGAACGTCTGTATGTAAGGAATTTCCTAAAATGCTTCACCCCTATATTTATTTTTCAAAGGAAATGCCTATGTTAGACGCCATCTCTTCAACTATCTTCTTGTTAAATTTCATCAACGTTGATTGTGTGATTAAGCCGTAAAAGCGCAACAGACAGAAAGACAGACGGACCGACATATATTATAGTATGAATTTTAAGGAATCATCTTTTTCTATACAACTTTATAAATCTGAGGCATCATTGTTTACAATATTGTTGTAAACAATGATGCCTTTACATTACATACATTGTTTTGCAATAAATATTCGCTTTAAGTCACTAACATCAATTTTACCGTTTTGAAAAATTTTGTATTTCTGTCTGTATATGTACCGTTGTAACTCAAGAACTGCTAGACCGATAACGATGAAAATTTTAGACAGTGAGAACACGTAATTGGGCAAATTATTTTTCAATAATGCCAATAAATTTAAATAAATTAACAGTGTTAAAGAGCTTACTCATTGTTAAAAGGTCAACAACACAATTGTAAGATATCTGGTAGTCCATGGGCGGCGGGATCACTTACCATCAGGTGAGTCTCCTGTCTGTTTCCTTTAAATGTTAAATCCAGTGAAGCGGTTTCTCCTATGTTGATCCTGGCTTCTTTGAAGAAGCCAGGCAGGTCGTAAAAAGCGACCGTTTGGCTATACGAATCACTAACATCGTGGCTACTAGGTGATGGAGTTTTGCATTATCTCGCCCGGGTCTGGTACCACCGCCTTACCTATTTCTACCGTAATAGCGTCAGTGCTTGTCACTGTCATGTTCCGGTTTGGAGCGTAAGGTAGCCGGTAAACGTATGCATGTGACATAAGACCTCGCCATAAGATATCAACGCACCATTAACACCTTTGGTGTCTATAGGCGACGTTTGACTCTTTCCATCAGAAGACCCATCTGCTTGTTTGCTATTTTATAATATAAAAAATAGACCAACGGCCGTTTTGCTAGGAAGGTCATAAAATGTCGCAACGTCTCGCCCGGATATATCTAGTCCGTCATGTTCAAGTTTGGAGTGTAAGGTAGTCGGTAGATTTCTACATGTAGTGCTGCAAATCCGTCACGCGGATAGCAACACACCAATAATATCTTTGGTCTCTATACAGGAGATGGTTTCTCTTTTCATCAGTAGAAGCATCTGCTTGTGTGCTATCTTATGATTTAAATTAAAAGCTTGTAACATAATTCTTAATTGATCCCATTCATTCTAATTGAATGTTACCTGAACTGATTCAACTTAATGATCGCTAATTTTCAAGCAGCATAAAACAGGTTTGTTACAAGAAGCGTTTGCTTTAAAAAGTTACGTTTGCTCTAAAGAAGACAAATGATCTACTCTTAGACGATTTGGATCAACACAGAGATTCATTTAAACAATTAACGTTAACAATTTTACATTGCAATATTTTACAAGCTAAAATATTTATAGCGACTTGGGTTTTAATCACACACATAAAGTATTCAGAAAAAAATATTAAAAAGTTAAAAATCTGGACCATACGTATAATTGACGGCACAATAACGCTGGTCGCTAAAGGCTTTTAGCATTGCAATTTAGCCAACGTATAGGCCCGATGGTTATTACCATAAAGTACATACACAATATGCAGTACAATACTAAATAGGGCGAGTAATATATACGGCATGTTATGTGCGATCTGACTTATGGACCGATACAACGTATACGTCGTCGACATCCGGATAATACGCTAGACAGATTTGCTTATAAATTGTTAAATCCATGGTTTGAATTATTTTTTTACTTTAGGTAGTGCACAAATTCTCCTTATATTTTCTATTTCCTTAAGAAAATACATAATATATATGTGTATCTTCTATTATGTGCTTATCACTAATACTAAATACTTATTTTACTATATTTAATTAGTTTTGTTGTCCAGCTATGGTATAAACGCTTGAGATCTTAGATTTGAATCATTTATCAAACATGAACAACAAGTTTTTCGGAGTTTCCAAAACGAGTTTGGAAAATCAAAGTTAGGCAAAGTTCAAACAAGTAGGCAGAGGTACAAGCAGTGCACCAACAAGAATTAGGCAAAGATACTTACGCCCGTATTCATAAACAACCCTTACCTAAGTAACGTAGTAACACTGTGCGAAAAACACAATTTGCTATGCAATTCACATGACAAGCCATCTGTTTCATGACCCTATGCGCTCGCTAATACTATGCAATCTCATAGTATCGTTTGTGAATACGGGTGTTAGTCTCACAATGTGATGGGTGGCAAGCCTATCGCCAGCCGGGCAATTAACCTATCCCGGGCAACGATGATTTTATCAGATAACTGATAAAACACATTTTTTGAATTGCTCGACCCGGGAATCGAACCCGGGATCTCATGTGGTCAACACCGATACCAGACCACTACATCACACCACAGAGGCGATCCCAATAATCGATATGCCATTAGATAAAGCCCAATAAAATAGGCTTTGAAGCACAGAGACAGCAGCACACTATTAGCACAATAAAATAATACTACACAGTAAAGGGCTGTGTTTTGAAATTATATATATATCTACAGATGAGCGGAGCCGAGGGCTGACTCCTACAAAAACTAGAACTGATGGTGTAGATTTTTATAGCAAGGCCAGATAAGTCTAAAGGGAAAAATAATACATTACGTATTTGCCTATGCTATAGTATGTAAGTATGATGTGCACAAGTTATAAATATATCTTTCTATGTTCTCTTATGTAAATGCTGATTAGATGAACCGTTTTAAAAATTTTATATGTTGTTTAATTCATCAGTGACGCAAGTTCTTAAGACACCTATATATGAAAACAATATGAAATTTCGAAAAATGCGAAACGGCGAATTTTGGTTGCCATATTGAGAGTTATATTTTTGAAATTATACTTACTTCTTTTGTCGCGTTAGGGAAAAATTATTAGAGTAAATTTTTAAGTAAATTTTTAAGCACACAGTCACGAAAACCCGGCATCATGAAACTAGCTAGTCAACACTTTAGTTTGTGCAGTTTTAGCTAGACTTTTCAATTTTGTATAAATACCTAGTTCTTTTATGATACTTAAAAATATTTAACTAGATAATAATAACACTAATACGTTGTGATAAAACTTTCTTTCAATATATTAAATACCTTTTTTTATTATTATTAGAGATGGGCTGAATGTGGTTTGAACCGAATTCGTATTTCGGCCAAATGTTCGGTGAAAATAATAAATTCGGGCGAATTTCGGTTCAATTATGGTGTATTTTCTCGAGAGCGTCACGTGACTTACAAATTTACTTAAATATTGCTAGATGTACCCTGCCCGCACACCGTGCTCCTCCGCGTGGCATCTAGCCGGCCGGCCATAACTCAGGGATCTCGGTCAGTGATCTGCATATTTTTTTAAAATATAATATAACCTGTGTAACTATATATATTTTATATTATATATAAAATATAATATAATATAGTAAGTTTAAGTAACTCTGTTACTATTTAATATGCACCACCTCTTTTATTTTTTCTCTGTATAAGATAAGAATGGCTAGGATAGAATACACTTAGGCGTCAAGTTTCACCTTTGTAAATTTTTTTGTGCATAAATTTAAACAAATAAATAAAAGAGAATCTATGTATTAATGTGTCAAACGTAAAGTGGGTATCACTTTTTCTAAATACTAACAAAAAATCATTACTATATTATATTACATTTTATATATAATATAAAATATATATAGTTACACAGGGATGATTTAATATGTTTATAAGGGTGAAAAAATTTGCAAATAGGTCTAATAGTTTTTGAATCTATTCGACACATATAAAAATACAAAAAACAAATCTTGCATCTTTATAATATTAGTGTAGATTTTAATCGAAATAGTGCAATTAGTTTATTTTTTCTAATGCTGAATGCTCGGCATTTAAACCTGATTTCGGACGAATGACGAAATTCGGCTCAAGCTGCCAAAATTCGGTTAAACCGAATGTAAAACGAATTTCGGCCCATCCCTGTGTAGTTTTCTCTACGAAGATAGGCTAAGGCCTCGATTATCCTTTGATTAGATCGAGTGCGAGTGTTGCAGTGATGCAGGTGCTTATATATATACACATTGGTGCGAGTGATTAGTAATCAGCATCTATTCACTTTTATTATGCTGTCTACACGTGTTTTTTCGTTAACACTAAGCACCTGCATTAAACACTCGCACTCGAACTAATCAAAGTAAAAACGGAGCTTAACGCAAAAGATAAAATTTTTAGAAGGATTTTTATCTTGTAATGACAAAGTAGTATAACTTCTAACGTGCGTACGTAAGTACACATACAAGTTTTTTTCTGTTTTAAGAAATATCAAAATTAAAGGATGTGTAATTGTAATGATATCAAAAATTTATAAGCAGCTTAATTAAATTTAAAAGTGAGTAATGCAATCAACGACAAACAAATGATAAATTTATAATAGGTTAGTGGCCGTGTAAACGACACGTCTGTGTGCGTGCGGCGATTCGGGCGCTATGAATAGATTTGTTTTACTGTGTTATTATTTCTATTACGCTATTAGTATCTTTGCTGTCTATATACAATATTTGTCCCTTACTATCTGTCGAACCGTATGCTTGTTTTCTATCCGATTTAATAAATATCCAATACTTAGGAGTTGATTTAAAAAAGATTAAGTTTAACCCCGAATCTTCAACTATTTTCAAGCCAAATTTCATTAAAATCGGTTCAACGGTTTAGCCGTGAAAGCATAACAAACAGACAGATAGACTTTCGCATATATAATATCAAGTATGGACAATTGCAAACGAGCATGTGAATTCCCAGATAGATACAGATTTGCCAGACAGTTGATAAAAGGCAAACGATTGGATATACATGTCACTACCATCGTGACTACTAGGTGGTAGAGTTACGTAACGTGTCGTCCGTGTTTACTACATTACGCGTGTTACGTTATGCAATAGCACCAGTGAAAGTCTCTGCCGTGTCTCGGTTCGGAGGGTAAGGTAGCCGCGTAAGCTTATGCAAGTAGCATTACCATCTCGCTGCATGCATTGCAATGCATCGTTACCATCTTTGGTGTTTATAGGCGATGGTTGACTCTTTCCAACCCATTTGCTTGTTTGCTATCTTACGATATAAAAAAGCTAGTATTAATCTTTGATTAATAAAAATATCGTTGGTTTTAATATAGATATAAATTAAACAAGCATATGGTAAAAAAATATATCAGTATAATTTGTGTACAAATCAAACCAAGAAATACTTTTAGAATACCAAATTAGTTCTCAGAACAGAGAGTTAATTTTTGGTATGCTCAGTACCATAGGTCCCGAATAGAGTCGCTCATTACGTAGTCGAACTACAGTCTACAGTAGCGCTTAGGCTCAATAGGCAGGTTCAATGTGGTCCCTCAATAGACCCGTGTAATAATATTTGCATACAAAGACGATCCCGCCAGAGTTCAGTACTTTGTACGCAAATTTGCAAATTTTCTACGAACTGTTAGTATACACTGTACAGTCAATAACAAAATGTAGATACAATTAATAAAAAAATCGGATCAGCAATTTTTTGCATCTTGGCTATTTTATTTGTTTTATATCATGGGATAGCAAAACAAATATACCTTTTGAAGGAAAAATATAACCATCGCCTATAGGCATCAAACACGATTAACTGTACGTTGCTATCCATGAGACAGAAATGCAAGGATACTTCTGTCGAGTTAAGTTTACTAACTACCTTACACTCACAAAATGTCTAGCAGTGAAGCAATTGCAGCAAAAACTGGAAAGGCGGTTGTAAGAAATTCAAGGGAATTATTGCAAGACTATCACCTCGCAGTCACACGTTAGTGACATGTTTAATATTAAGTTTTAAGATTCTGTTAATCAGTTTTCAATTTTCCGTTCCCTCCGTTGTACCTCGTAACAGAACTGGTGCGCTATATTATATTTTGTAAAGAGTTAATTTGTTTGATCTCTTCGACTGTTCGAGACTATTCTGTAAAAAAATTAGAAAAAATCTCCTAGAAATGTCGTTTTTAGATAAGATCGCCTATACCTAAGTACGTGGGTTAGAATAGATGTCCACATTTAATATACATACGAAAAAATATAACCTTTTGATGCACAAAAATTTAAAATGATTTATTTACACTAACTAAAGGTTACTTTACAGGCGCTTTTCAAGAGTTATTTTTTTTATATAAGTGATTAATATTGAATCGCAAAGGTGTGTCAGTGTTTTATCATTCATTATATGTGATAACATTTATACTCTCTATCGTCGGGCTACGATGAAACTCCTTACTGTTACTTTTAAATTCAGATACTTGAACTGTTTTACAATTCAGACGCTATATTTTTTACTAGCTGACCCGGCAAACGTTGTTCTACCAACTTTATGTCTACTTTTCCGGTGTTTTTTCTACATTTTTTCACATTTTAAACTTAACCTGAACCCCCATGAATATTTTAAAACAATAATTATGTTTTAAAATATTCATTTCACATTGAACCCCCAAATCGTTCCAGCTGCTGTCAACAGAACAGTAATTCATTTTTAAATATATAAATTAATTTAATAGTTAACCGCTTTCACATTTTACTGTGTCACATTTCTAGCCCTGATGCAGTAATTGTGAATATGTTTGGCTATTAAATTTAAAAAAAAATTATAGTCCATAAATTGTGAAACAAAACAAGCGTCTAAATTTAAAATAATTAGTATCATATATGATGACAATGTTTTCATAAATGACCTGTAAAATGAGATAGACTGTTATTTTATTTAGATGTATCGCCGCTGCCGTACCGGTACATACCGGTACACTTCTACAAAATATAACTAAGCTTACCTACATAAATATCTTCACGTCAATTACATCACGCGGCTAGAAGAGAGGTTCAAATGTTATACACCACAATTTTGTTTAATCATTAAAACTTGTCCTGATTTCAAATTCGTAATAGAAGCATGCTGGTTCCAATGACTCTACCCTCGCACAGCAACTGATCAATTCCAACGAATCTTCCGACTACAGTTTATTCAAATTTAAACCTAGTGTCTACCTTGAGGAATATTGATACCAACTGTACGTTCAAAATAGAGCTTGTATTTATGCTTATAAAATAATAAGAACAATGAAGTTCCTGTTACGTCTAGACAAATAATCATCATCTTAAAGTTGTTCAAGATGCATGAAATCGCCATTGTTCGTGACGTTTTTGCGCTGCACTACTTTTAGCTCATTTCGTTGATGACCTCAGCTTGGGAAAATTGGAATATTTAAATGTTACTGTTTTGTAAAGGCGTAATAAAGAAAATGGTGAATAGAAAATATAGCTGAGTGCATGCAATCGTTTTTACCTGTTGACATTATACCTGTTGAACATTACTTTTGTTGTTTCGGTTTTTTCATTATTCTCGATAATTTATTTAATAAACATTAATATAGTTAATGTGACTATTTTCCCTTAAAATCCAATAAATTTGATTTAGATTGGTAAATAAGTATATAAATTGGGATGATTGTTTGGGAAAACATTTTTTAAATTAGGTTTGTTTGCAAAAGCGGGACATTTTTGCTTTTGCTGGGGACAGCGGGATAGACAGCCTGAAAAAAGGGAAAATCCGACCCAAAGTAGGACGTATAGTCACCTTATTAATATAGATATAGTGAGTACCGTTTTTGGCAATCTTAGTAACCTTTAGGGTCACTTGAAAATTGAATCAATAATAGTTATTTAAAAAATTAAACCGACTCTAATCATCAACAATACATATACCACATAAAGTCCTTGATCGATTTTAATGAAACTTGGACTGTTCTCTGAAAACTATAACCAATTTGATTTGGAAAGAATTATCTAGATACGATTTTTAGTTCCCGAGTAATTCGTGAAAAAAAATACAAACATACATACAGTTAAGACATTTAAATCCACATGCTTGGATGCCTAAATAGATCATCATACTCAAATATTATTCGATTCCAACAATATTACGTGCATGCATTTCACACTGATAACCTCCTTTTTCGATTTTTTTTTTTCATGTCATAAGATAGCAAACAAGCAGATGGGTCTCCTGATGGAAAGAGTCAACCATCGCCTATAGACACCAAAGATGTTAATGGTGCGTTGCTATCTTGTGGCGAGGTATAATGCCACATGCATAAGTTTACCGGCTACCTTACCCTCCAAACCGGAACACGACAGCGACAAGCACTGACGCTATTGCGGCAGGAATAGGTAAGGCGGTGGTACCAGACCCGGGCGAGACAATGCAGAACTCTACCACCTAGTAGCCACGATGCTACCATCGTGACTTGATAGCCAATCGGTCGCCTTTTACGACCTGCCTGGCAGAACGGCAATTGGCCTATTCTACAAAGGAGGCCGGGACCAACACGGCGAAAATGAAATAATATTTTTATCAAATTTTCAAACTTCATAAGTGCATTGTATAAACGTATTAATATAGATTTATTTTTATAAAAAAATTGACATACACTGACCACAACCGGAACTTTGGTAGTGGTGGCTATCGTTGTAACGTCAGACACGGGTCTGAAAGCTTTCCCAGCAAGGCAAAGTGTTTACTTTTTTTGATATGTCTAACTAGCTAACTACTTATAGTAGGGGAGCCCAAGAGGGGATTTTGGTATCTACTTACTGTTTTTTTAACATGTCACTGTTTTTTTTACATTTTTAATCTGTAATTTTTTTCCCCACAATTGAAATGAAAAACATTACATAACCTTTTATTTTTCCTGTTATTTAATGTACAAAATCCAATAGGTCCTTATGACGCTCGAGTAACTACACATTTAGCATTTTGGGCTCCTGTAGCAACAGTAAACAATGTAACTAAAATAAAATCTAGTAATTTAGATATGTACATACAGAAAATAAGTTCCGTGCAGTTTCAGTTCCAATAAATGTTCAAGAATTGCACTTCTCTTAACGCCTTTTGTCCATCCGGTCGCATCCATTCGGAGTATCTGAATACAGTATCAGGGAACGGAACGGGACGGATTAAATTGCTAGTTCGTTGATGTATTTATAGCCAGTCGGAGACAAACGAGCGCGCGCGTGATGGACCTGGCTCGTTATGGGAATTAATCGAAGTTGCAGCAAATAGCACACCTGCACCGTCTAACTGAAATATGTTTTGTGCTGCACCGACTGATTAACACGGGCTAAAGTCAAGTCTAGAAGCCAAATGGTTGAAGCGTTGTTTCATCTACGTAGAATACATTTTCATGTCGATAGTCGTAGTTGCATCAAATAGAATATATTAATATATTTTATAATAAAATACTGGTGTTTGTGCTAAGTTATGTTTTATTAAATAACTAGATGAAAATCCGGCTTCGCTTGGAAGTCTCATAATACGCAATCCTATATACTAACTCAAATAGTAGACATTAAAAAGTAGCAACACTGAAGTGACGTCTTCTTTCAACTATTACATTGGTTTAATAAAGACAACATTATAGTGTTGCCATTTTTTAATTTCTACTCTTTTATGAACGAAGAGAAATAAGTTTCACGATAATCTGCGCTCCGTTCTACGATACTTTAAAGTTTAATAAATGTTCACGCCATCTACACCACATATTTGTAACCTTTAAAGAAATATGGCCGATTTGTCTGTCAGCACGGTTAAAATTTTTAATCACTAATTTAACAAAATACTTGACAATCCAAATTTTGCGGATATATGTTGTCGAATAAAAATTATTATTTTTTTAAGCTTTACAATTTAGGTAAGGTTTCGATTGAGTCTACCGAAACCCTTGACGAAATTATTAATATAGATAAGCACAATGAAGGCATGGTAATAAAATTGTACTACGATGTGACCGAATTCTCTCTCTGTTTCTCGTCTCTATGTCTCTAATACCCGCACAGCACTACTACATTTTTTTTAATTTTTATATTTATCTTATTCACAATCATCTCCCCGAAGAGGTAGACAGAATAACAACCAGTGCACCCAAGGTTAGCCGAAGATACTTAGTCCCACAATGTCAAAGGCAGTTTAAAAATCTCATAAATCCGAATCTTTAGAGTGGATACCTCGTCAGAAAAACCATTGAATGTGTCGGACAAAAGATGTTGTGTTTTTCATAAAATAATCAAGCGATTAAAACAAAAAACTATTTTTATTAATAAAATATTTTTCCTTCACCGAATGAAAATTTTCGAGGTTCTCTAACTTAATTAGTTACTTGAGTCGAGATTTTTTGAAGGTAGAAAAGACTTGCGCCTCGTCAAAACGAAGCTGTTCACAAATATTCAGCTCGTTATTAATCAAAAAAAAGTTTGTTCCTGTGATCACGGTCTATATGCTTTCGGTTATAATCACCAACGTCAAATCAAATTATGTCATCACGACTATATACCACATAAATACTAATAGACACGCCTTTGGGAAGGAAACGTGTCGCTGTGCATATAAGCAAACGCTCCTTTGTTATTATATTGTGAAAAAATAGAAATAAACCATGTTGTACTGTTTTATAAGATAAGATGACAAGGTTTATAAATTACCGTTGAAGTGATTTTATTTCATCGGTAAGTAGTATAACTCTGTATTTATGTATGTAATTGCAAGCTACACAGCTACACTGACGAACTACGAAATTGTCTTGAAAGGTGTATCCATTTAATCCGTGATCTCTTATATAATCTCTTAAAATTCGGCCTTCTACAACTACAACGCTTCGTTTGTTTAACCCAGTCCCTTACATTAATTACTGTAGTGTAACCTTCGATATTGCTCTGATTTGTACTGGGTCAGCTTGATTAGAATGTAATTCAAATGTGTCAATGTATTGAATGGTGGCAGATGGGGCTTTAATTCGATTTTGCGGTTATTTTAGCTCATATACGTTGCGTGGACCGCAGGTGCTTGCTCCAATTGTAATGATCAAACCGTACTGTGTGAGAACATTAATTGTTTATTGTGGCACTTCAATTGAACTTTATAAAGTCTATCAGAATTCAATAAATTACTGTCATTTAAAAAAAGTATCTTCACGCCCGTATCCCCGAAAGGGTAGGCAGAGGTACAACCAGTGCAACCACGATTAGCCGAAGATACTTGGTCCCTTGGAAGATACTTGGTATATATATATATATATATATATATATATATATATATATATATATATATATATATATGGATGTTCGGATATATGTATATGCCAAGTTTACGCTCAATAGATTAGAACTTATTCGTACCACTTTTTTGATAGCTAAAGTAAGTCACCGAGTTATTTCCTATTGAAAACTATCCTATTATTTCCTTATAATTGATAGTAAATTATTGCGAGATAATAAAAAACGTTTTTATAATTTTAATAAATATTTATAATTTAATAGACTTGAATAGAAAGTTTTCTGGTTAGGCTAGCCTATAGTCGCGGCTGCAACCGCAGGTCAGGCAAAAGAGTTATTGAATTTTTTTCAAATTTGTGCTCGAAAATCGTAATTTCAATAGCAGTTCAGTATTTGGTGTCGCCGTATAAACAACTCTGTGTCTCGAAAGAAGAGAGCAAGCTAATCCGTGTCATTAACATCGTGAGTATTACCTAGTAGAGTTTAAAAAAAAAACGTTTTCGCTGTGTTAGTCCCGGCCTCCTTTGAAGAATAGGCCAACTGCTGTTCTGCCAGGCAGGTCGTAAAAGGCGACCGATTGGCTATCGAATCACTACCACCGTGGCTACTAGGTGATAGAGTTCTGCATTGTCTCGCCCGGGTCTGATACCACCGCCTTACCTATTCCTGCCGCAATAGCGTCAGTGCTTGTCGCTGTCGTGTTCCGGTTTGGAGGGTAAGGTAGCCGGTAAACTTATGCATGTGGCATTAGACCTCGCCACAAAATATCAACGCACCATTAACATCTTTGGTGTCTATAGGCGATGGTTGAATCTTTACATCAGGAGACCCATCTGCTTGTTTGCTATCTTATGATATAAAAAAAAAACTCGCCTGGGTTTGGTTCTCCGCTTTACGTGTTTCTGTCGCAATAACGTCACTCGTCAGCGCTTGTCACAGTCATATTACAGTATGGAGAGTTAGCCTGTAAACTTATGCATGTGAATTTCATCTCTTCCATAGGGATAGCATTAAAATCTGGGGTGTTTGTGGACGATGCTTATCTTTTTCCATCAGGAAAACCTGCTTGTTAGCTATTCTGTGAAATAAATAATAAATATTTGAATATGCGGATTTATCCTAAGAATTTTTCTCACAAAATCTAACCCAGAGCAACATTTCTTATAAAAGTTCAAAAGGTATACAATAAAGAAACCTTATTATTTAGAAACCTTTATTGTATACTATGAAGGTATACAATAAAGATCTAAGGAATCAATAAAGGATGCGCCTAACGGACAATACAAAACCAATGAAGCGATAAAGATAGATGAAGATTTCTTCCATACGCAATTTCACATATGAAGTACCAATACTTTTTCACAAGTGAGCAGATTATTATTAATCTAATATAATATAAAGTAGATATATAAAGTCTTACATATAATATATGTACATTGTACATGTTATATGGATTCGAAAATGGTATTTTAAATCTTAGGATAATAAACACGCAGATGGCTCTCTTGATGGAAATATCTGATGCGTTGCTCTTCATGTGGCGGGATATTTTGACCATTGACACCATTGTGGCAGGTGTAAGGCGGTGGTACCAGACCCAAACGACAGGTTGCAGAATTCTACCACCTGGTAGTTACGATGACAGTGACTCGTATAGCCAATCGTCCGCTTTTTATGAACTGCCTGGCAGAGTGGCAGTTGATATATTAGGTTTATTTTATTATATTATCTCGTATTATATTCGTATAATATATGTATATATATATATATATATATATATATATATATATATATATATATATATATATATATATATATATATATATATATATATATATATATATGTACATTATAAGGAACTATCATGCGGCGGTGATGTACAACCAACCTTCCAGTAGGAGTATGTCACAATATGATACCAACGCCAGACGAGAACTCTACTTCCTAGGAGTCATGATGGTAGTGAAAAGTTGGATCAATGCGGTCAGCCTTTACAAACTGTCTTACAGGTGGTTAAATGGTTTTTTCTTCAAAACAGGCCTGGACGAACACTGGAATTAAATAGTGTGCCAACTATAATACTAGAATGTAAACCGACATAATATAGTTTTAGCTAATAAGATGGCAAACATTGTTGTTTTTTTTATATATTATAAGATAGCAAACAAGTGCGTTGCAACACTTGTGGCGGGATCTTGAGGCCACATGCATGAGTTTACCAGCTATTCTACCCTTCAAAACCGAACACGACAGCGACAAGCACTAACGCTGAAATTCCATCCTCACCATCTCGATGTCTGAAAATCCACAAATGTGCGTTTCTCTCGGCACTTTTACCTTGCACTACTCTGTTGTGGAATTAATTACCGGCAGGGGTGTTCCAAAACTGATACGACTTGGGGGCCTTGAAGAAAAGAGCTTAAGTACTCATTCTTAAACGGCCGGCAACGCAACTGCAAGACTTCTGGTACTGCGGATCCATTGGCGGCAGTGATCACTTACTATCAGGTGCACCTCCTGCTCGTTTGCCCCCTCTTCTTTAAAAAAAAATGCTTTTGCGGCAGGAATAGGTAAGGCGGTGGTACCAGACCTGGTCGAGGTGAATTGTTCTCCTGATGGAAAGCAATAACTATCGCTAATAAAATATTTCTTTTATCTATTGGATTACTAAATGTTCTGTAAACTGATTTAATAAAACGAATTGAAGAAATATCTTTATTATCGAAATCTCAGTATTTTCTTATAATATTATTAAAAAATGTGGAAACTATAGCTGTATTTTTGACCGACAAATCATTTAAATTACTGAAACGTAAATTATAGAATGCTGGTACCATTTCTCGTGTTACAAAGAAGTATGAAACTGAAAGAATATTTAGCGCCCAACTTTTTATGATCCGCGACAATATTTTAATAAAGTTTGTAACCATTTTGAAATAATCCGCCAACATTCAACAATAGTTTTCATTCTAAAAGAAAAACTTTGTCTTTCATAGAGAATTACAAACTACAGAAATAATATGACGCTTGAAACAGCCAGTTCATAATGTTTTAAATAATTAGTGCAACGCAAAGAGCATGCGAATAGAAGCAATTTAATTATTTAACTAGCATTTAAGCCAAGAAATGAAGTCATGAAAAATTCTTTAAGAGCACGTTTCGACTTGACTTAAGAGAAGAAAAATTCGAGTAAAAATAATAAATAGCGGTATAATAGCGATCTTCACGCGAAAGATTAGCCACAAAAGCCGGAGGCTTACCAGTATTTATAAGGAGTGTTAGCGGCACGCCACAGGGCGGATCTTGCCACGTTTCGATGTCTTCCTTACTTTGTGAAAGAAAATACTAATGATATTTTTATCAACAAGCACTGCCTGTAGATTTTTCAATCGTTTAATATAGAAATACCTACGGATAGATGCATTGTATTAGGCATTATGTATTGGTTTGAAGTTGTTTGGCACACATATAGAAGTTTGAATTTTAATATTATTAAAGAAGTGATATCTTTTAGTATCAAAAACTCAAGAACCCGAAACAATACAATGTTCGATCACCAGTGGAAGGCGAAAGCCTAAGAGACGGAAGGGACCAATCCAAATAAGTGATCCGCTGGGTTCCACTCCCGTCTCTCGTCCAGTAGCATTGGGCTTTCAGTATAGTGTGGAGGAGAGGCGAAAAACCGAGGTATATTACAAACCAACTAAATGCCAGTGTACAATAGTTTCATACATCTTCCTGGATCGCTCTGAAACTACTGACAGCATGTAATTGAAAAAGACCGGTACAAACCATTGTTGTGCTTGTATCAAGTTTGAAATTTGCGGTGGTCATAAGCCAAGCGATAACTAGATAGAAATCTACCATCTGTTATTTTAAAACTCTCCATGTACGTCTATCGAAAGACGAAATACAAAGATCTTTAATGGAGATAAACCCTCACGATAACGTTAAGCGTCGTATTTCAAAAATTAAACGGTAGGTACATTATAAAAATAAAAATAAGTATGGCACTATATTCGCTGGATAGGACAAGTGAACCGACAGTTTACAGACTCTCCTGTCCAGTTTGTCTGTACCATTTAACAGTTCATTGACTGATAATTTAGGTTGTAAACTCTATTATCATATTTTGCCAAGTTTTAATGACTACCGTTCATTTTTTAATAAATGAGGTCTACAACTTCACATGTATATCTATGTATGTGCTATTGAAATCTTCATTAAATCGAAAGTTGTTGAATTTATAACTCAGTAATATACCTGAGTTTTATTGGAATAATTTTACCTTTCGGGCTGTTACTAATAAAATCCTATTATTTGGATCAATTCTGTTATGGTAATTTTGTTTCCCGAATGTAAAGCCTCGGGTTACCAAAGTAATGAACTCGATGTAAAACCTTCATAACAAAAGGAGCGAATGGCTATCACAACAATAATTAAAATGAAATTCACACAAGCTTAGGTATTTAGAAAATTATGTTAAATGCAATAGCTTGGAGCCACACAAACAAATGTGTTTACAAAGACATTTGTACAATATAGACTCGACATCTAAATACAACCGGGTTGCTATAATCAACGATCCGTCATTCGTAGCAGTAACCATTAGCCACCAATTTAATAAGAGACGTTCCGCAGGTTGTTTGGACACATTTGGTAATTTGACATTTATAGAAACAGCCTCGTAGAAAATATTGCTACTCGTAATTAAAACGAGTCGATTTATTGATAATAGCGATCGCCATAGACTAAATAATAAATTAAATAATAAATAAATAAATAAATATTCACGGAACAAATTACTGATCTAACCCCGAAGTAAGCTAATCATTTACTTGTGTTATGGGTGTTAGTCAACGACACGGTCAACGATACCTATACATAGTATATAAATATTAGAATATATTTAATAAACACCCAAACCCGGATCCGGATCAAAGGGGCGGTCACTTTTTAGTTTGATAACAGAATTTAGTAATATTTATTTTATTAATTTAATGTAATCGCTTATAGACTGGGAGCTGGCGACGAATTTTGGAAAGGTCCTTTTAGCAGATTCGAATTGCGAAATTATATAATTTCGTCAAATGGCGATACCGGGCCTGCGAGTCTAGTAAAGCGTTTGCGGTTATTTCACTACTGCGCAGTATACAACATTTGCAGAAAAAAATCCCAAAAAAGGTATTTGTAGCAACTTGATTTTTATTTTACCTTTTAATTACATTCGAAAAATATATGCCGAACATTTTTGTCGGTTTTAAAGTACTTCCAGACACCTTCAAACACATTTAACGAAAGTTACCAATAATTTTATTTTATTTAAATTGTACACAACAAAATATATAGTAAATGAATAAACAAACATTCCCGGTGTTGGTCCGGGCTCCTTTGAAGAATAGGCCAACTGGTGATCTGCCAGGTAGGTCGTAAAATGCGACCGATTGGCTATACGTGACACTATCATCGTGACTACTAGGCGATAGAGTTTCGCAACGTCTCGTCCGGGTATTTGATAGCGCCGCCTTACCTGTTCCAACCGCAATAGCGTTAATACTTGCCACTGTCGTGCTCTGGTTTGGAAAATAAGGTAGCGGGTAAACTTACGCGTGTGGCATTGCCATCCCGCCACATGGATAGCAACGTTCACATCAACATCTTTGTTTGCTATCTTGTTTATAGCTTGTTTGCTATCCAATAATCTATACATATAATAAAATCGTAGGAAAGTCAAAACTGTGAATAAAACATTGAATATTTTTTTAAAAGAATAATTGGGGGTGATTTGCAATCGAAATCGAAGCCAAAAATATAGTTTTTAGAATTTTTGTCTGTTTGTCTGTAGGTTTGTTCGGAGTAAACTCAAAAAGTACTACATGGATTTACTTCAAATTTTGCATGAATATTACTAACAGGTCGGGTCAACATATTAGGCTACATATTATCACGCTATCACCTACGGGGGAGGAGCTGTGAAGAGTTTTTTCCGTTTGTCCCGATGCCTCGCCTCAAAGTCATGGTTATTTTATGCACACTTTTTAAAGCAAAGAGTAGCAAATAATTAACTTAAACTGCGACGATGATAGGTTAAGGAATAACTGTCGCCAGAAACGTTAATGGTTTGTAACTTGTAGCATTTTCTTACGAGCTTCCTAACAAAAAGGCAGTTGGTATATTATTATAAGCCCGAAGAAAAAAGAAAACAAAAATTATGTTAATACAATGACTAATAAATACAATGAATGACAACACGAAAAATAGCGTGAGAAATCTCATTTCTCTCTCTCTCTCTCTCTCTCTTTCTCTCTCTTTAGCGACATGACATATTTGTCGACTATGCCACCAATATTTCCTTTTGTACAATTTTTAAGCTCAGAAATAAGATACCCTCGTCTGTTCGTCTGTTTGTCTAATCTATTTGTATTAAAGTCTTGGCGTGTTTAAGATGGTCCTCGTAAATACCCCGCTACGAGACCACCCTAGCTCGAGCTCGCTATAAAATAACTTCCAGCGGCCAAGGATAATTGCTTCATCATAATATATGCTTGGAACAAACAATACGAATTCCCTGAGGTTACAAACTCAAATGTTAAATTTATCTCAATGTTTCAGAAGACTTCTAAAGATGTACAAAACAAACAAGGCATTACTAAAAATAAAACCAGGTTAAGTTCCCAATAACGCACCATGAATGGTTCTGTCGAGAGTCTAAAAATAGACTTTTCACATTTAGCAGAAAATAGTATCCAATATCTCATTTACTTATTATTAATTTTCATGGAATATCTATGTTGAATGGATTTCCTTATTTTTAAAAAAATAGGATTAATATAAACTTCCGTTTTTTTTACGATAAATAAAGGACGACTTCATTAAACCAACAGATCAAGTATTATTGTTAAATACCATCACAATACCAAACACCCTGTTAATCTATACGTCATTCTACCGTAAGTTAGTGTACATTCTATTTTTTTAATATCATTAGAGAGAAAACTAGCAGATGGCCCACCTGATGGAAGTAGAAACCATCGTCTAGATACCAATATGTTAATAAATCGCTATCCATTTGATGGGATGGCAGTGCCCCTTGTATAAATTTATCGGCTCTTTTAGAACTGGAGCACGAGAGTGACAATAATTAACGCTATTGCGACATTTTCCCCGTGTTGGTTCAGACTCCTTTAAAAAATAGACCAACTGCCAATATGCCAGGCAGTTCGTAAGAGGCGACCGATTGGCCATACGTGTCACTACCATCGTGACTACTAGGTGGTAGAGTTCTGCAACGTCTCGCCTTGGTATTTGGTACCACCGCCTAACCAATTCCAACCGCAATAGCGTAAATACTTGTCATTGTCGTGTTCCGGTATAGGGTGTAACGGCCTGGCCACGGGAAAATCGCATTTGCGATTGTTCGCGCAGCGCGAACGGCGAAGCGTCTGGCGTCTGAAACAAATGTATGGGTAGAGTACTAAACATGCCACGCGGCGCAGCCACCGGCGGGGCGACGGACGATTTTTGACAAGAGAATCGGGCGCGCGGTACGGGACGTGGCGACCGAGTGTGACAAATGTATGAATCAGCACAGAGCATGGCAGCGGCCTTAGCATATAGTCTAGGAACGAGAACGGTTTAGGTGTTGTTGCCGAGAAAATACACTATGAACATTTTAACTTTAATTTTCAAATATTTACTAGGCCAGTAATTTGTAAGTCTGGTCACCAGCGGCGTGCACAGGATTGTGATACTGAGTATGCGACGGAGTACTCGGACACAAAAACATTTTCTTTTATAGATTTTAGCGGCGTGCACATGATTATGACACATTTTATTCATTTACTTACTATTAATTTAAATCATCTAAAACGTACGAACGTTTTAATAAAATATCTGTGAATGGCAAGTAAAGCACTGCTTTTCTGCCTACAAGGAGCGCACGCGCCTGCTGGTCACCACATCATAAGTATAAACATAGTCCAGAAATACAATTTTTCTTTCTTCCTACAATGTTGAATATTCATAAGAATATAAGTAGTGTCGCCAAAAAATCGATAGTTTTTATCTAGAAACGCCATAACGTCGATAGTATTGAACTATCGATTGCGTCGATAGTTCAATACTATCGATACTTGTTGTTAGACAATATTGCGTTTACTATCGATATATTCGATACTATCGATAGTTTGTACATACTATCGTATGTATGTACAAACTAGTTAAACTATCGATGGTATTGAATATATCGATCGGTCAGTCTTAGAATAAAGTTCACTATCAATAGATTTTATAGTATCGATTTATTTTTCGCCGTG
This sequence comes from Apodemia mormo, assembly GCA_036924255.1. Lineage (NCBI taxonomy): Eukaryota > Metazoa > Arthropoda > Insecta > Lepidoptera > Riodinidae > Apodemia > Apodemia mormo. Next base: position 17,383,219 of record JAUPFN010000003.1, on the reverse strand, counting down.
TTGGTCCCGGCCTCCTTTGTAGAATAGGCCAACTGCCGTTCTGCCAGGCAGGTCGTAAAAGGCGACCGACTGGCTATCGAGTCACTACAATCGTGGCTACTAGGTGGTAGAGTTCTGCATTGTCTCGCCCGGGTCTGGTACCACCGCCTTACCTATTCCTGCCGCAATAGCGTCAGTGCTTGTCGCTGTCGTGTTCCGGTTTGGAGGGTAAGGTAGCCGGTAAACTTACGCACGTGGCATTAGACCTCGCCACAAGATAGCAACGCACCATTAACATCTTTGGTGTCTATAGGCGATGTTTGACTCTTTCCATCAGGAGACACATCTGCTTGTTTGCTATCTTATGATATAAAAAAAAAACTACACATACTCTTCCAAATAGTAAGTTTTGAAGTACAAAACTACTCCCCTCCAAGCAATATCGAGATAAAGTTGAAAAAGTCATCTTGCTACCGGACTATACTGGTCGCGGTGGAGGACGCAAGTTTTCGTGGTCTGAAAATTCGCGTGCGCGAATTTTCGCCTCGCCCGCCGCGCCATGCCGCCGCCGCCAGTTCGCGTGACCGGGCGGTAAGGTCGGGCATTGTTATCTTGCCACACGGATAGCAACGGACCATTAACATCTCTGGTGCCTATAGGCGATTGTTTCTCTTTCCTTCGGGAGAGTTATCAGCTTGTTTGCTATTTTATGATATAAACGAAAATAAAATTAGGCAAAGACCCGGGCACGACGTTGCAGAAATCTACGATCTAGTATTTCTTGATAGCAGAATGCCAAGAATACTTTTCTTAACACGAAGTCAAACTGTAAATCTCATGATCTGAGCTGAACCATTACACTAACAAAGCGGTTGTAATTAGCAGCGGCGTATCTGCCGTATCAATTATACGGGCCTCCCGGACTACGAGGGCCCCCGACGTGCGTAAGCAAAAATTAATAAAAACTTCCCAAATGGCAAAAATCTAAAAAAGCAATAACTTTTTCAAAAGTTTGCCGTTTTTATTTTTTATTTTATTTTATTTTTCGCCGTGTTGGTCCCAGCCTCCTTTGAAGAATAGGTCAACTGCCTTTCTGCCAAGCAGGTCGTAAAAGGCGACCGATTGGCTATCGAGTCACTACCATCGTCGCTACTAGGTGGTAGAGTTCTGCATTGTCTCGCCCGGGTCTGGTACCACCGCCTTACGTATTCCTGCCGCAATAGCGTCAGTGCTTGTCACTGTCGTGTTCTGGTTTGGAGGTTAAGGTAGCCGGTAAACTTATGCATGTGGCATTAGACCTCGCCACAAGATAGCAACGAACCATTAACATCTTTGGTGTCTATAGGCGATGGTTGACTCTTTCCATCAGGAGACCCATCTGCTTGTTTGCTATCTTATGATATAAAAAAAAATACCTAGGTTGTAAAAATTTTGGAAAAGTGAGAGATAAATTTATGCAGACATTTTAATTCTTTCGTGAGAAAATATCTCTTCCCTCCATAAGGGCCTCCAAACAAATTTTTATACGGCCCCCCGCCAAAGAACACTACGCCACTAGTAATTAGTACTTTACTAATAACTTTACATGAGCGATGGGTTTATTTCTGATATTTAAAGAAGAAACTTTTTCATAAAACTACTATCCATCATTCAAAATGTTCGTGTTAATTTCCTGATTTCAAGCTCACTCTGATCGCCGACGTTGATTGTGTTGTTAATTAGGTCATTTCATAGCAATTATTGTCATGTTTTTGTATAAAATTTTAATAATTAATTGGGTTTTAATACCTCGAGTGTAATACTCTATGTATTGCACTCGAGGTATGTCTTCTCTGTGTTCGCTAACATGAAAATACTTCACATATGTAATTGGTTTCTAGGTGGTAGATAGAGTACTGCAATGTCTCGCCCGGGTCTGGTATCATACTATCTTATTATATAAAAAATATATATAAACTATTAAACTTCAGCCCATCCCTGAAACTTCCTGCTAAATTAAGGTATATTAAGCTCAAAAATTAAAATCTAAAAGCATCGATTTTTTCATTTCAAACATTTATTTTGTTAAAAACAGCATAAGGTCATTGTGGCGACAGTAGGTCAAAGGGGCACACTAAGTCAACACCATATTGGACAGAAAGAGTAAGGCAATAAGTGCGCATTTTTCACAGTAGATTCGAGTTTGCCTTACCACGCCAATCAGTGCGCCGCTCAGAAGTGTAGGCTACATTACAGAGTGTTCTCTGTAATGTAGCCTACACTTCTTTTCGTGATTTGAGAGTGAAAAAGTAAAAAAATATGTAAGTTTTGTTCTTTCTTTGTTCAACATTTCTGTTATTGCGTAATAAAATGAAATTGGCGTCAGTGGTATACCTAATACTAGTGGGTCATTTCTAAAGTGGGCACAGCGGGTCGATGCACTGTGTCCATTGTGACGAAAATCATTACAGGTAAGTATGTTACATTTTTCTATAACATATTTTCTATTATTATACTATTATTTTACAGATTTATATTTTTTACAGAACATAACAGTTTTATTTTACAGAACGCCTATGAAACGTCTGTTATGTAACCACACCAAATAAAACATGAAAGTTGCTCTACTAATAATTGCATCGGGAAAAAATATAGTGTTGTAGCAAAGCAAAAGAATGTTCTATTTTCCAAAGCATCCACAAATATAGAAAATTTGCAACTTGTGCCATATTATGACATTAATAAATTTTTTACAGATGAGCAAGAACAAGCACCTACCGAATGTTACAATAATTGTGTTGTTATGTTTTACGGCTTAACAATAAAATATTGTCAAATTGTTGCATATGGAAGGCCAAAATGTCACAGAATGGATGAAATTACGAAACAAAAATTATATTTTTACGTTGAAAAGCTAAAAAGCTATAATTTGTTGAAATCATCTATTTTTTTGTTATAAAAAAAGTCATTTTATATTAAGTCTAACCTAAAAAAATTCCATTGGACAAATTAGCCTTTTCCGACCATTTTCACGATGACGTCAGTATACAGTATACTGACGTCATGGTGAAAATAGTCGGAAAATGTTCCTAGGATCTCAAAGTGAAGACCTGGTGAAAACTCGATTTTCGAAATCAGTAACTTCCTTATCTACATGCGTAGCGGGAAGTTAAAAAAAAAACTTGAGAGGTGTCAAGGGACAGCCGGATGGAACGAAGTTCCTTTTATTATTATTTACAAAAAACCTGTATACACTCAACAAAAATAATCGTCACGACACCACACTGTTCAATGCGAAATAGAAATGAAAATATCTGGCTTGCCTTCTATAAGAGAGAGAGAGAGAGAGAGACAGACAGAGAAACATCCGCACGCCGCACAGCTTACAATACCTTACTATAGCAAAAAGTTTACTATAAAAAAAAGACAACTTTTCGTAAGAATTTTTTCCGTCTAGCCCCCTTTCACAACGCGCGATAAGGAACTTCGTAGAATTTCGAGCCGCGGTCAAATTTCGGCACCCGGCCGAATTTCGGAACCCGGTCGAATTTCGGCACCCATTCTAATTTTGACCCACGGTCGAATTTCGGCACCCTGTTGAATTTCGGAACCCGGTCGAAATTCAACCCATGGTCGAATTTCGGCAACCGGTCGAATTTTGACCCGCGGTCGAATTTCGGCACCCGGTCTAATTTTACCCACGGTCGAATTTCGGCACCCTGTTGAATTTCGGAACCCGGCCGAATTTCAACCCACGGTCGAATTTCGGCATCCAGTCGAATTTCGACCCGCGGACAAATTTCGGCACCCGGTCGAAATTCGACCCACGGTCGAATTTCGGCAAGCGATCGAAATTCGACACTCGGTCGAATTTCGTCTGTCCGTTGAAATTCAACTTTTGGTCGAAATTCGACATTTGGCCGAATTTCTGTATAAATGTCGAACATTTGGCACTAGAAAAAAGTAAACTCAATCAAATAGTAGATAGACTCTTTCACTTTCAATGCACGAGCTAAAGGGAAGTGGCTGGGTATTTCTGTGCTTGCAATACCTTACTATAGCAAAAAGTGTCGTGAAACTTTTCATAAGAATTTTTTCCGTCTAGCCCCCTTTCACAACGCGCAATAAGGAACTTCGTTCCAAAATGTGATGCATAAAGCAGTATCCAGCATATTATGCTAGTTAGGCATTTTTATTGTAACCCGAACCCAAGCTCAATATGATTTATTTCGTTATCTTCCCGTGTTATCTTCATATTCATCTAGTCATACAAATACACAGTTTCAGAGACTCTTAATACTATAAATACTTTAGCTTTAAGAAAGGGTCGCAGGTTCAATCCCTGCGTGTCGATATTTTTTTTATTGTTTTTAAAGTTTTTCAAATTTTCCAAGCACGGGGCGAGTACTATAACATAAAAAAAATTATAAATGTTTTGTGTTATAATGTGTCTGCAATACTCCATATTGTTTGCAGTGACATTGTCAACAAAAGCGAAATGGCTCAACTTGGATCCCGACATTATAGAAACATTTGTACGATGGCCGCAGATGTTTGAATTTATTGGTTGGAATATTTACAATATTATACAGAGTACCGGAAAAGGTATACACATAATTGATATATTTTTGATTTTTTGTTGATCGTATATAAAAATAAAACCAGCCAGGTGCGAGTTGAACTTGCGCAAGCATTCCGTACCGTCCATACTTATAAATGCGAAAGTAACTCTGTCTCTCTGTTACGCTTTCACGGCTTAACCGCTGAACCGATTTGAATAAAATTTGGTATAAATATAGTTTGAGACCCAAGAAAGGACATAGGATAGTTCTTATCCCGGAAATCCCATGGGAACGGGAACTATGCGGGTTTTTATTTTAAATTTTTTCCACGCGAACGAAGTCGCGGGCACAGCTAGTCATATATAAAAACGCCAAAAACACGTTTGTTGTATGGGAGCTCCCCTTAAATGTTTATTACATTTAAATTTAATTTTTTTTAAAAGTGAATACCTAAATATTCCGTGAATATTTCAAGCGTTTACTTGCGTAAGCTCGCGCTTATAATTAATAATTATATTATGATACATTTGCAAAATCTACCAAAACCTCGAAGAAAAAGCCGCAGACGCAAGTGAAATGAATAATCTCGACCTAGCACGTACCTGGCACGACGCGACCTATCACCATGGCAGCGATCGCGCAACTGAAGTGAACTTTGCACAAGTGTGGCAAGCTACGCAACATTTGGACACATTCCAACTTTGAACGCTTTGATGTGCGCTAAGAAAACGAAAACGCGTGGCAAATGGCAAATTTTGTTTGATTTTGTTCAAACTTTGAACACATTTTCAAAGTCCCGTGCACAGCAATCAAACACAAACAGCAATCAAACAAGTGTTTTAATGTTTGAAGCTATGACTGGCGCCGGCTTTAAATTAGCTTCATAGTGTTCAACTGCACTTAATAGAAAGTTTGGATTTTACCCACAATACAAGCCCTGATAGACGCATGAAATTCGGTGTCAAATTGCCATATAATCAGCCAATTTATTACAATAAGTACTTATATCATTTTTTTAAACATAATTGCCCATGTTACTATCATCATGAAAACCATGTGGAAGGCTTTTGAAACGCTTCGTCCAGTCTTACAACCACCAACTGAACTTTGGTTGCCATCAGTTAATATCGTGATTCAATTTGGAAAGGATAATGCATAAGGTCCTATATCCATGCCGCATGGATGGCAACGTGTCATTTACATGTTTCTTTTTATTATTCATTCTTAATCATCAGATTCCCCGTGTTGGTTTCGAGCTCCTTTGAAGAATAGACCAACTGCTGTTCTGCCAGGCAGGTCGGAAAAGGCGACCGATTGGCTATCGTGTCACTACCATCGTGGCTACTAGGTGGTAGAGTTCTGGCTACGAGGCATTGTCTCGCCCGGGTCTGGTACCACCGCCTTACCTATTCCTGGCGCAATAGCGTCAGTGCTGTTCGCTGTCGTGTTCCTGTTTGGAGGGTAAGGTAGCTGGTAAACTTATGCATGTGGCATTAGACCTCGCCACAAGATAACAACGCACCATTAACATCTTTGGTGTCTATAGGCGATGGTTGACTCTTTCCCAGGACTTTAGCAAACAAGCAGGAGACCCATACTAAATGAAATTAAATAAAATTTGAAACACAAGTAGATGATGACCTGGAACAGTACATAGGCTACTTTTTGTCCCGGAAAAATTAGGTGATCCCGCGCGGCGAGCGATTCGCCAAAAACTTTTATAATGAAGCGGGTTACACGCGGCAGCTAGTATTACTATAAATTTGGTTGTAAAAGTCAAAATTAATAACTTTAAGAAATCTACACAAATCATCACAATGATTTACAAAAACATTTGAAAATTATAGGAGAAATTGCGGAACATTTATTAACTTGTGGAGTTAATATGCGTTCTTTTTGATGGACACTTTTACACTGGTCTATTTCGTTACGTTCTTCCGCTTTTATGTTTTTACAGAAAGTGGTCAAAAATATTTATAATAATTGTTTTCATAAACAAATTTCTATAAGACAAGACCGATAAAATAACAATTAAGTCTTTTTAGATGCCTTTAGAAGCCTTTATAATTACTAATAGTAGTAGTTATAAAGGCTTCTAAAGGCTTCTAGGGTTGTAGCAAATATTTAATTTAATAAGAGTAGAATGAGATATTCGTTAAAAACAATTACATTAACAAGCGATCGCCTGTAGCCGAAATTCGACCATAGGCTAACCAATAAAATCTCTTTGAAGTTTGACAACCAATTCTAACCGTAAATAAAATAGCACACATGTTTGTATAATATCATGTATGTCACATCATTGTAGTGTGTGTAATGTCTATTTTTATTTATTTAATGTATTTCTAATGCTTTTTATTAAAAATATTAGGTTTCTGCGGTCCTCCGTAATGTAAACTTTGATTTTGCCAAATTTCATACTCCACCGTTCGCGCAATTATCTTAAAAAGGGATCCAAAGTTTAACTTTCACGTATTAATATATAGATACTTATTTTAAACTTGCAATTTTTTTTGTAACACCTAACAAACCAAATTTTTCGAGGTGGTGCTATATGCAAATGGTAGTCCCATACCAGATCTATTGAAGTCTTTCTTTTCTGAGTAATAAAGCTATGTCTTAAAGTTAATAAATCTAGAAAAGCAAATAAGCTGAACTAAAACTGAACAGCTTACCGAAGTGTCTAATATAAAACTAAAAAATGAAGTTTATTCTATTATATTGAAGAAACGTTCCAAAGTATTTAAATACTATGAAAAGAAATGAATTAACATAAAAATAAGCGACGGAAAGTTATCTTTTAATATTATTCATAGCGGGTAGACGTCAGCAAATTCATAATTTAATGAATATTGTGCATTTACTTATGCTAATGGGGGAAGAGCGCTAGCTATTAGATAAAGATACTATTAAAACCGTTTACTTTTTAAGAGGTTTAACAGACTAACTTGGAGCAATTTGCACTATTAGAAATTTTCAATTCTAGTTATTAAATGGAGATAGCTATTAAGTCATACAAGTACTTGAAATAATTATGAATAACTTTATATTATAATTGAAGTTATTTGTACACATTGTACGAAATCCAAAAATGAGGAATTTCATAAATGTTATATTAGATTTATAAATTTTCGGTATGTTTCTAATATGCTTTGTAAAGAAACAACTTACGATATACAATATTTCGGATATTTAAGGCTTATCCAAACGATAGATTAGAAATGTAAGTTTAGAATATTAAGAAAGAGCTGAGATTTAATATTAACAAAATTAAGATTACAGAATTACAAAAAATTTTGATAATATACTGATACTACAATAAAGAGAGAAAACAACAGAACATGTTTGACGTTAAACCGTAACCAAAAGTAAAGGTAAAAAGGAAGAAAAATAAATATTGACATAATACAACACAATAATGGTCTCCTGATTGAAAGAGAACAATCGCCTGTAACAACCAACCATATGAATGATGCCTTGCTATTCGTATGCCAGGTACGTCATGTGATGTACATTTAAGATTTCCAGCTACCTTATCCTCCCAACGGAACATAAAATCAACAAACATAGGATCTATTGAGACTGGAATAGCTAAGGCAGTATTAGTAAACACAATATTTGTTAGCTGATAACAATTGTACTGTTTCACAATAATTATATTTAATTTCCGACCAGTCTCGCTTTCATATGCATCCTCATAGTATTTACAATAATTATTACAACAATTATTCTTATTGTGTTATTAAATCCAGACGAGAAAGAAGTGCACTACCTATTTCATATTTATATTATTCCTATATCACATATTAGCAAACAATTAGTTCTTTGCGTTTCCCTATACATTGTATACAAGAAACTTTAGATATCGGCCTCTAGATACACAAGTAGTTATTGTACTTTTTATATTTAGTGCTTAATATACGCATGCATATATTATCATAACAAATCCCTTACAATTATTATTAAACACAGACGAGAAAGAAGTGCACTACCTATTTCATATTCATATTATTCCTATACCATATATTAGCAAACAATTAGGTCTCTGCGTTTCCTTATACATTGTATACAAGAAACTTTAGATATCGGCCTCTACATACACAAGTAATTATTGTACTTTTTATATTTAGTGCTTAATATACGCATGCATATATTATCATAACAAATCCCTTATAATCAGAGAATACTGAGTGGTATACATTACGCTCCAAACAGACTTGCCGTTTGTCTGTCATATTCATAAAAAATATTATAACTTCATACGAACACACCAGTTTTGGAGACTCTTAACAGCTCTGACCAATTTTATCATGTTACATCAATCTTGGTCTCTTGAGATGCCTCCATTTATCTAGAACAAGTTTTTGAAAGAAGTTATTTCAATTCTCATTACGACGCTCCCACGATCTTTTAACAATGCAGGAGAGGATTGAATCAATAAATAAATAATAGGTCGAAATAATAAATCTATTACACGATATGCTCATATTGTAGATACGCACCATAACCTCGAAACATTAAAATTCAACGAAACAAGGCTGTTAAATTAATATTTGATTAGTAGTAAACGAGAACAGTGATTTTGCCAGGCATTAAATTCTGCAGTAGGGTGGGCAGGTGGGTAATGAATACAAACTGCGGGCCGTGGTTAACACCGTACTAAATTAAGACAAGCGGACCGCGACTTTGAGATCGTAATGCCTCATTTACACGAGAACGGCTTCTCAAATAAAATCCCTAATTTCTTGTATCGTAAGAGGTGCATGAAATACTGCACGCTTTTACTACAGAATCTAGAAAACTATCTGTTACCGTCACTAAAATCTCGTTGACAACCTTAAATAAAACACACGTGCACAGACAAAAAAACAGATGATTCTCGTGATGATAAGATATGATCAGACTTCAAAGGTCTTAATAGTGCATTGGAGTCCGTGTGACGAAGATATAATTTTACATGCATTAGTATACCGGCTACATTATCCTCCAAAGCAGAACACGACAATCACTGACGCTATTGCGGGGGAACAAGTAAGGCGTATCACTAGCATTGTAGTAACTAGTGGCTAGAGAGTATTGCATCACCTCATCCGAACACGGTAGTACGATTTTACCTACTCCTGTCCTGTGTAATTTTCGCTGCCATATGTCTTTGAGAGTATAAAGTAGGCGGTAAATTTATGTGGATTTCATCTCTGCAGCTGCATATCATGTGAATAGCAGAGCATAATTACTTTGGTGTACAAAGAGGAATTTATTATTTCCATCAGGAGAGCCATCTGCTTGTTTGCTATAGGTAGGTACTATAAGAAAAATTTTGTTTCTCGACTTGAGTAGGATAAACAAAAAAACTTACGAACGGTTTTACATCTGATAAATATAAATAATAAATAAATATCGCTGGAAAAATTACACGAATTGATCTAACCCCAAAATAAGCAAATTATTTGCTTGTGTTGTGGGCGTTAATTGACAATACTAAATTATAGAAGTACATATTATATAAATACTGTAACATACATAATAAACACTCAAACCCAGAAATACAAAAACATTTATGTTCACCACACAAATGTTTGTCCCTGTCGAGCTTCGAATCAAAGTCTCATCGGTTTGTAGTTAGATTCACTAATTACAGTACCCGGCGATAAATATTGCACATCGAACTTTGGAAAGAGACAATCGGATAATTTCGGCTTCGTAAAGCGTTATCTCTGTCCCACACTACCTATGTGACGTTTAGTCAGTCGTTGTTCAAGTACGATAGAGTGCAGTCGCGTCCCGATCAAAATATATATTTAGAGTTGTAACACCCACAAATTTAAATAATTTAAAGTTGTAATATGGCATCTTTCGGAAAAAGAGGGAAACCTTTACGAGGTCAGTCACGTGAAATTATCTACAATGTTTATAAATACTTTGTAAGCGAAGCTGATAGATTTAAAAAAAAAGTAGATGAAAATGTAAGTTGTTATTTTAAGAAGATTCAAGAGCGAGTTGCAAATGCCACTGGAATTTCAAGAAGAACTTTGAACAATATATTAAACGAAGTCAGTACTGAAACACATTCGACTGAAATTAAGTTCAGCACTCCAAAAAAGGGAGACCAAAAAAGCAATTTCGTTTGGATATGGACGATTTTGATTACGATGTTGTTCGAAGAATGGTGTATGATTTTCACTTACGATTTAATGAACTGCCAACAATAAAATCATTAAAAGCTAAGTTATCTGAAGCTATTAATTACAATGGGTCTGAAAAAACGTTGAGAAAAATATTTCATGACATGGGATTTCAGTTCACTAAAATGGAAGATAATCGAAAAATTCTAATGGAAAAGCACGACGTTAGTCTCAAACGAATGGAATACCTTGATAACATACGCAAATTTCGCGAAACAGGAAAAAATATCGTCTACATGGATGAGTCATATATACATGCATCCCACACTAAAGGGAAATCTTGGAGTGACGATAAGAAAAAAGGAGTAAAAAAGCCAATTTCAAAAGGTCAACGTTTGATAATAGTTCATGCGGGAAATGAAAAAGGCTTTGTACCCGGTGCTTTTTTAACGTATAAATCCACGGACACTACAGGTGACTATCACAATGAAATGAATAACGATAACTATGAGAAATGGCTGGTTAACCAATTAATCCCAAATATACCCAGTGATTCTGTTCTAGTTATCGACAACGCACCCTATCACAACAAGTATGTTGAGAGACCCCCCAACTCAAACACCATTAAACGGGAAATGATCAACTGGTTAAACAGACATGAAATTCCAGTTGATCCAAAATTAACAAAAACCCAGATTTACGCTATTATATGTCAGCACAAGGAGAGGTATACAGAGTTTTCTGTGGACAAAATACTTGCCGAACATGGGCACACTGTGTTGCGATTGCCACCATATCATCCGGATTTTAATCCAATTGAAAATATATGGTCTCAACTGAAAGGCTATGTAGCCTCTAGAAATGTGGGTATGAACTTAACTACAGTAAAAACATTATTGACTGAAAAAGTAAACATGATCGGCGCTGAAGAGTGGAAAAAGGTTTGCGATCATGCAATCAAATGTGAGAATGAATATAGAAGCATTCAACACAGTTTAGACAATTACACTGATAGATTAGTAATAAATACGGCTGATAGTGACAGTGATATTGACCTCTTTGAGAGCACAGATAGTGAAATGGAAGTAATTGAGAATTAGAATTATTATTATTTTTATTGCAATGTCTCATTTTAGCAATAGGTATAATGGTGTTTATTATGTACACTAAAGCTGTAATGTTCCAAAATAATTAAATACGTAAACATAATGTAAAAATGTTTTTTTATTTTATTTTATCCCAACCTAAAGCCATCACTTATAGAAAAATTAGTGTATTTTATACAAAGAATAAAAATATCAAAAGAAGCAAATCATACTTGTTTTAACAGCTCCTAATAGGTACCGGACTGTTTGTATTTTGTGCGACAGAGATAACGCTCTACGAAGCTGAAATTAGCCGATTGTCTCTTTCCAAAGGTCGATGTGCAATATTTATCGCCGGGTACTGTACTCGGGGATAAAATAGATAAAAATATAAAAATTGCGTTAATGTCAAACGACGGGCAATAACATTTCATTATTCTTCTGCTTTTTCGAAGTTGCGTCATTTATTTTATTTTTAATGAATTACTTAACAACTATGTCTTTTGCTTATAGCTATTAGAGGACAGTATAGAAAACTGTCATAGATATGCAATAGTAATTATTACAAGCGAATGTTTTTTTAAATCTTGTGTGGATCCGGCTTAAGAAGCCACACCCGTTCCCATGGGGATCGTTCACGAAACTTAGAACAATCGACCTACACTACATAACCTACCCTAATAAACAACTCGTAAGTCTCCTTACTTTTGTAAAAAAGCCAGCCTCGAGGAACACAACGATTTAGGTCACAGCGTTCGTTGTTCCGACGTGACCAGTATTAGTTCTATTCTTTCTATTCTTAAGTATTTGCTATTACTTACATAACAATAGACTATATACGATAAAATTTTTACTTGCCGCATAATAAGATCGTTTGCCAAAATTGGTCTCTATTTAATTTTCTAAGCCAAATTACTTGTATCTTTTATACACGTATAAGATAAACTCATTTCTTATCTAAATACAGGAGACAGAAAGCAACATTCGTATATGTATTTAAGTTTACGTTGCATGTGTCACAACAAATAATGCCTATTGTTTTTAATATACGTTTTTTGGGTTCCGAAGTAAACTAAGAACCCTTATAGTTTCGCTATGTCCGTCCGTCCGTCCGTACGCACGATAGCTCAGAGATACTTAGTACTAAAAAACTGTTATTTGGCACGAATATACATATTAGTCTCTGGAACAAAGTGGTAAATCTTTAAATAGATTTTTCTTTGATTTAGGGACTCGTTTGTAAAATATTAGACTTTAAAGCGATAATTTTTAGGATTTATTAATGATGAAAATATTTGAAAAAAATGTTTTTTGACATTGCTACGAAATTTTTCAACCTATCGATTATTTAGCTAAAGCAATATTTTAGATGTCAAAAATTCAGTTGAATGCCATTCGAAAAATCAAAATCTATCATCGTTTCCAAAATATACAGCTTTTCAAAAATCAGTATACTGCCATTTTTAACAAAATATATGTTTGACGAATGAACTTTGGAAGCATTAAAAATAAATAAATTAATAGGTCGGGGCAAAAGTGTTTTCGTATTTTGAATGTATTATTAGTAATCAAATCTCTTTGGCTGTACTGATGGAACTAGGTGGTTTTAATATCATTTAATTATGACATTCTGAAGATGCGATAAATAAAAAACTAGTTCGCGCCATTTTTCAATAGTTTTTCAAGCAAGCAAAATGAACGTATGTGACGAAGAAAAACGGTATATTTTAAAGTTTTATTACAAAAAAGGTAAAAATGTGACGAACGCCATAAATAAAATATGTGCGGTTTACGGACCTAATGCGGTATCAATAAGAGTAGCTCAAATGTATTTCAAGCGTTTCAAGTCTGAAAATTTTAGTGTGAAAGATGAGGTTCGCTCTGGACGCCTTGCCCCAGATAAAATCAGTGCCATCTTTGAGAAAGTGAAGCAAAGTCGACATATTAGTAGATACGACCATGCTGAAGAACTGGATGTTGATTATAAAATAGTTTTACATCATTTACGAAATTCTGGGTACAAGAAAAAACTTGACTTTTTGTACCACATGATCTCACTGAGAGAAACCTAATGTAATAGTGTTTCCATTTGCGGTTCTTTGTTGAAACGTAATAATTCCGAACTATTTCTTAAACAGTTGATTACGGGTGATGAAAAATGGGTGACTTACGATAAGAACGTGCGAAAAAGAACATGGTCGAAGCCTCAACAAGCCCCACAGACCGGGGCAAAACCCAGGCTGACTCAAAACAAAGTGATGCTACGTGTATGGTGGGATTGAAAAGAATCGTCCACTATGAACTTTTGCCACCGGTTAAAACCATCGATTCTGACCTCTACTGTCAGCAACTGATGAGGTTAAAAAAGCTATTGAGAAAAACCGGCCGAAACTGGTGAATAGGAAGGGCGTGGTGTTTCAAAATGACAACGCCAGACCGCCGCACTCATCTATAGCTACGCAGCAAAAATTGAGAAAGCATGGCTGGGATGTGTTGATGCATCCTCCGTATAGCCCTGACCTTGCTCCATAAGATTTCCACCTGTTTCGGTCATTGCAGGATTCTTCAGCAATAAAGCTAACCTGAAATAAAAACTGTGAACACCACCTGTCGAATGTTTTAATCAAAAATCTCAACATTTCTATAGTAATGGTATCATGGTACTACCCACAAGATGACAACAAGTCGTTGATCAGAACGGCACATACATATTATAAATAAATAAAAAAGTATACTTAAAAAATATTTTCCTTTGTATGAAATATACGAAAATACGTTTGCCCGCACCTTATGCTATTAATTTTTTTCTATGATAATACAAAAAACAGAAGTTAAACAAGAATAAATAAATAGCGTAACAGCCATATTCCTAAACTTCTTCGGCAGCAGTGCAAGTGGTGCACTCGCGATCAGCTAGACCTCATAGTACGATAGATACCTAGTTTATCTGTCAATATATCAAGCACACATTCAGTATCAAGAAAATAACAAATTAAATAACTCATTTTATAACTAAACATACCCAACGCATCGCAGCATAGTAACCCAAGACCATACATACTGAAGTTGATACCGACTTCAATCAGGCCAATGAGACGACGATACTTATCGCCTTGTGTTAATAGAAATCTAAAACGTTTAATCCTAGTCTACATTAAATCAATATTCATCCACGCGTTGTCATTGGTTAGCACTGAAGCGGTCATCCATATAACGACGTCTACGATGGCCATTACTTAATATCCCAAGCACAAGCTAACTAATGAAGCTAGAGGATGCGATTACTCCGACATGTCGGTTGTAACTATCTTTCGACCCTCCTTATCGCGGGCAATGAATGCATTGCAGGAAAGGATCACATAACATTGACCCGAATAACAGGGGAGTTAGAGAGTACCCAAATGGCAACACTAGAAATTAACTAATTCTTTAAAATTCTTTTTAATTAAGCACTTTTGCTCTCACTATTACAATATATAAGTTTTATTTTAAAACTAACAGTTTTCACTTATTAGATCACCGTCAGCAGTTTCAGTTTAATAGATTAAATAATTTACATTGCATATAAGTACACTATACTGGTACTGGTGTGACTGACGGGCTGAACTGGTATGATATTATTTATCACGAATAAAATAAACGGTATTAAAATAACTATTAATAATGTGATAAATTTAGCATTAGATAGTACAATTATGTACCTACTGCAATTTTATTAGAATCTAATATAGAGTATTTCTAGGCTGTGCATGATGCACTGTGCAATGTAGACTACATTACTGACTACTAGTTTTCCTTTTACAGCAAATGATACTTTATTATGTTAACGAAATTATGGTTTTAAAATATATCTATGAATAACAAGATTTCGATTCACTACATAGTAAGAAACACCTGCTATATGAAGACATCAACGGCACTAAACATGAAATAAATTGTGTGTCAAGTCTATCGTCAAACTGAAAAGAGATTTTATTTTTTATTTTTTGGTCGAATTTCGATCACAGGGTGATTGCTACTATATATGTATGAAGAAAAACCGCATATCAACATACAATAGTAATTTACAGATAATAGCTGCGTCCTGCAATCCCCTGCGTGAGTGTGAGAACAATATATTTTGCCGGGAAAGCAAGTAGACTTTGTGTTAAATCTAAAGATTAGACTCTTTGTATACAAAATATCATTCAATTCCGTTCAGCCATTTCTACGCGACTGAGTAAAAAACATCCAAACATCCAAAATCCAAACAAAGAAACATTAATATTTATAGTGTTAGAAGAATGTCTATATAAATTGATAAGATGGAATAATACCGTTTTGTTTGTCGGTATTTAATAAATATGGAACAATAATTTATAATCGGCTGACAATCGAATGCAATTCGCAATTAAGTCAATACATAGAAATGGACGAATCGATAAAGGTCATCGGCACCATACACATCATTCATGGTGGAGCCCTCAGTAAGGGCTGCATGCACCCCTTTTCTCCCCATCGGTATGCCAGGAAAACAGTCCATTTTATATCACCTGGGGTTGCGGTTGCATCTATAAAAGATGTTTTTCTGTTACCTTTACAAAGAATATCCACTAACCTAAATAACCTTTGCTATTTTGATGGTTATTTTTTTTATTATGTTCTTACAAGTGAAAGTCGCGGAATGGCGAACTGGTTATAATACCACATTCAATTGTTTTCACGCCATTTGATTTTTCTTTCGCGTTTAAAATAAAATCAAATATTTAAAACATCGCGTTATTTACAAATACGAGTTCCACTGTGGCAAAAGCACTGCAAAAATAGGGTATGTTGGCCTAATATTTTTTACGCGAAGAATTATTAATTATTATAGTGTAATATCAAACGGTAAGTAACAACAAATATAAGGAACGAATTCTCAGAGTACATGCAGAAATGCAAAAACGAAACTTCTTTTCCAATTTTCTCCCAATGGCCATTAGGATGAGAAATGTAAAGTAGATTCCCAGACGTAGTCTAGCTATGTGTCTGAAAGAATAAAATTTCTAACTAAACCGGCACAGCGGATCCTCTCAGCCGATGAAACGACTGCAGAGCAAAGACGACCTATGTGAGAATCTTACATGTACCCACGATCTATGATAGCGCGTGACTTGAATTTTTAAAATTTTATTATTATAAAAATATAATAATACTTCCTCCTACACAAAATTTGAGAATGGACTAACGTTGTATATTAAATGGACGTTACGTAATTTTTTTGTACAAAAGCATCAAACAAGTAAAGTTTTTCACTGCATTGCATGTCGATACCATGGATTACGTCTTGAATACAATTTCTTAGATTGTCTGTGTAACTTGCATTTACACCTAGAAATAATTTTTTTGAGTTTTGGACGTGGTAACATTTATCATTTAGTTAATAACGTGATAGCAGATTTGTCAGTGTATTTTGCATTTAGACCTAGAAATACATTTTCTGGGATTTCGGTGTGGTCAAATTTATTATTTAAGTTCATTAACTTAAATAATAAAATTAACATTAACATTCATTAACTTATTGTCATTACGTGACAGCAGATTTGTCAGTGTAGTTTGCATTTACACCCAAAAATACATTTTGTGGGATTTGGGCGTAGTGGCTTTATTATTTAAGTTTTTGACTTGCCGGCAGATTTTTCAGTGTGGTTTGCATTTATACTCAGAAATATATTTTCTGGAATATGGGCGTGCTGACATTTATTATTTGTTAATGGCGTGACGACAGATATTTATTTCTTAACATTTTCAATCGAACCTGTTTGAAACTTTTCAACTGACTAAAAAAACGGAGGAGGTTCTCAAATCGATGCGTTTACAGTACCCGGCGATAAATATTGCACATCGACCTTTGGAAAGAGACAATCGGCTAATTTCGGCTTCGTAGAGCGTTATCTCTGTCGCACAAAATACAAACAGTCCGGTACCTATTAGGAGCTGTTAAAACAAGTATGATTTGCTTCTTTTGATATTTTTATTCTTTGTATAAAATACACTAATTTTTCTATAAGTGATGGCTTTAGGTTGGGGTAAAATAAAATAAAAAAACATTTTTACATTATGTTTACGTATTTAATTATTTTGGAACATTACAGCTTTAGTGTACATAATAAACACCATTATACCTATTGCTAAAATGAGACATTGCAATAAAAATAATAATAATTCTAATTCTCAATTACTTCCATTTCACTATCTGTGCTCTCAAAGAGGTCAATATCACTGTCACTATCAGCCGTATTTATTACTAATCTATCAGTGTAATTGTCTAAACTGTGTTGAATGCTTCTATATTCATTCTCACATTTGATTGCATGATCGCAAACCTTTTTCCACTCTTCAGCGCCGATCATGTTTACTTTTTCAGTCAATAATGTTTTTACTGTAGTTAAGTTCATACCCACATTTCTAGAGGCTACATAGCCTTTCAGTTGAGACCATATATTTTCAATTGGATTAAAATCCGGATGATATGGTGGCAATCGCAACACAGTGTGCCCATGTTCGGCAAGTATTTTGTCCACAGAAAACTCTGTATACCTCTCCTTGTGCTGACATATAATAGCGTAAATCTGGGTTTTTGTTAATTTTGGATCAACTGGAATTTCATGTCTGTTTAACCAGTTGATCATTTCCCGTTTAATGGTGTTTGAGTTAGGGGGTCTCTCAACATACTTGTTGTGATAGGGTGCGTTGTCGATAACTAGAACAGAATCACTGGGTATATTTGGGATTAATTGGTTAACCAGCCATTTCTCATAGTTATCGTTATTCATTTCATTGTGATAGTCACCTGTAGTGTCCGTGGATTTATACGTTAAAAAAGCACCGGGTACAAAGCCTTTTTCATTTCCCGCATGAACTATTATCAAACGTTGACCTTTTGAAATTGGCTTTTTTACTCCTTTTTTCTTATCGTCACTCCAAGATTTCCCTTTAGTGTGGGATGCATGTATATATGACTCATCCATGTAGACGATATTTTTTCCTGTTTCGCGAAATTTGCGTATTTTATCAAGGTATTCCATTCGTTTGAGACTAACGTCGTGCTTTTCCATTAGAATTTTTCGATTATCTTCCATTTTAGTGAACTGAAATCCCATGTCATGAAGTATTTTTCTCAACGTTTTTTCAGACCCATTGTAATTAATAGCTTCAGATAACTTAGCTTTTAATGATTTTATTGTTGGCAGTTCATTAAATCGTAAGTGAAAATCATACACCATTCTTCGAACAACATCGTAATCAAAATCGTCCATATCCAAACGAAATTGCTTTTTTGGTCTCCCTTTTTTTGGAGTGCTGAACTTAATTACAGTCGAATGTGTTTCAGTACTGACTTCGTTTAATATATTGTTCAAAGTTCTTCTTGAAATTCCAGTGGCATTTGCAACTCGCTCTTGAATCTTCTTAAAATAACAACTTACATTTTCATCTACTTTTTTTTTAAATCTATCAGCTTCGCTTACAAAGTATTTATAAACATTGTAGATAATTTCACGTTACTGACCTCGTAAAGGTTTCCCTCTTTTTCCGAAAGATGCCATATTACAACTTTAAATTATTTAAATTTGTGGGTGTTATCAACTCTAAATATATATTTTTTTCGGGACGCGACTGCACTCTATCGTACTTGAACAACGACTGACTAAACGTCACATAGGTAGTGTGGGACAGAGATAACGCTTTACGAAGCCGAAATTATCCGATTGTCTCTTTCCAAAGTTCGATGTGCAATATTTATCACCGGGTACTGTATATTGTTTTTTGTTAGACTATTATTACTTTAAAATACAATTAGAGAGGTTTCTTTTTTGTTTGTAGGCTTCGACTAGATAAGATTAGCGAAAACAACACAAATCATCAATACTTATAATAAAATAAAATAATATGACGTCGAAATGTTAATCGAAATATAAACGATGACTAAAATAGTATTAAATATCTAGTTAGGTAGTCTTAAAATAATAAAACTACAAAAAGACAGATAGACCAATATTGTGAGTGTTCTACTTTTACAATTTGGCTGTTTATTCTGGTTTACAGAAGTGACAATGGTGGGAATGAGAGGTGGGCCTATTTAGCTATCAAAAAATATATTTAATCCATACAAATATTATAGATGCGAAAGTAACTCTGTCTGTATGTCTCTTCTTCACGTCTAAACCACTAAACCGATTCGGATGAAATTGTGTACAAATATAGTTTAAGTCCCGCGAAAGGACATAGGCTAGTTTTTATCCTGAAAATACAACGGGAATGGGAACTATGCGGGTTTCATTTTAGAAAATTTTCCACGTGAATGGAGTCGCGGGTGCTGTGCCCGCTGCAGTATATTAATAAATAAAAAAGTTTTCGTCTATGGTCAGTAATAATCAATCTATAGTCGATAACTCGACCATTTAAATATTATATAAATTTTAGTTTTCAACGACTTTTCTCCATATAAACTTTAAACAGTTAAATTGGTAGTCACATTGCCAATTTAATTATATACGCGGCTACCACTAGTCTATAGGAATTTCGTAACAATGAAATAATTGCTTTTACTTACCAAAAATAAAAAAAAATAAGTCAAAACAAACGAAATGCTACGAGTTGTTAGCTTTTACAGTATCAGTTTACTGACCAACGTTACGTAGTCACTCGTAATCATTGAACCAGCGTAGTCCTATATTATATATGAATGAATTACAACGTTACGAGAGATATGCAGCGAGAGCAACAATCATGAACTTAAAAAAAATCCTGTATTTGAATATTGAATTTTGTTATCGAGATGTTATATTAAATGGATACTGTATATTATGCCAAATATCTGACATCTCAGCGCACATGGAGGAATGTGCGCAATTTTCTTAAATAATTATACAGATTGGTAAAGTACAACTATCTATTATATAAATTGAAGGATGAACAAACTATGACTCCGTTTGACCAGGACTTTAACAACAAATAAAATTTAATAAATTAATGACCACAGACCCTAAACATAAACAAAAGAGTGTGTGTGACAAACGCGTTGACAAGAAAAAGATAAGGACTTGGCATTAATTTCCATAAACAATCAAAATTATAAAATTGCATGCATTCCAACGCTGAACAAATAAAAATGGCTTTATCTCTCTTAATCAAGTTAGAATTTTCATAATAGACAATACTACAAAAATTTTGTCAGTGTTATAATTTCAAATCATTTTAGAAAAGTAATGTCACCTTAAACAGCTCGCGGCCAAAACGCCATTACTAAAATACGTTGTAAGTCGGTAAGTTAAAATTTAATGTCAAATAATCCTTTGATTACAAAATATTAAATTGATTTTAGCGTTTATTTATATTTTTCTATAATTTTAGTGTGTACCTTTATTCTAAAATAAAAAGTAATTGTTAAAATAACATGCTCAATTGCAATATATCTTATCAATTGTTATGTAGACAGTAAAAGCTGTTCTTAAGCCCGCCATTGTTAGAGACGAAATGACACGGTTTTCCCTTGGTTATTTCATATCTAGTAGTAGTTCACGTCGTGTTGGTCCCGGCCTCCTTTGAAGAATAGGCTAACTGCCGTTCTGCCAGGCAGGTCGTAAAAGGCGACCGATTAGCTATCGAGTCACTACCATCGTGGCTACTAGGTGGTAGAGTTCTGCATTGTCTCGCCCGGGTCTGGTCTACCATCGCCTTACCTATTCCTGCCGCAATAGCGTCAGTGCTTGTCGCTGTCGTGTTTCGGTTTGAAAGGTAAGGTAGCCGGTAAACTTATGCAAGTGGCATTAGATCTCGCCACAAGATAGCAAGGCACCATTAACATCTTTGGTGTCTATAGGCGATGGTTGACTCTTTCCATCAGGAGAGCCACCTGCTTGTTTGCTATCTTATGATATAAAAAAAGTTTCCTTTATTAAAGGACAAACGTGTGGTCGTGGATGTTTGTTTATTTATTAGGTAATCCTAATCACTTCTGATGCCAATTATATAAAAACAAGTTTTCAGCGGTCGTTTTCTCTATATTTTTTTATGAACTGAAACTAAAACTATAAACTTAAACTGAGTACAAATTTTAACAATTTTAAAACTCACAAGCAACGATCAAAAATCATTAATTTAATTTGGCTTAATAAAACTCAGTAATACTAAAGCTTTTACTAAAGCTAAGTCTTAAATATAATATTATATTATCTCTAAAATATACCTAATAATTCGCATCAAACTACCAAAGAGAGTAACATCTTAAGTTAATTTAGTGTCAATAGGTTCTTGAATCAAGTAACAAGTTGACAGCCTGTAATTTGGCACGGGCGGGGCAAGTTGAGGTCCAAACAATCTCGTCCATACTTATTTGCAAAGCCACAAGTAACTTTAAATTGCTCAAACTAATGTATAACGTGCTTGACACAACGGCGCCAAAATCAAAGTTTATGATCCGACCGGTAAATTTTCAGTGGAATATGAATTTAAAGGAACAGTTTCAACTCTTTTACTTAATAAATTGAATAGTAAGTAATAGTTATTCTTAATTTAATTAACATATTTAAAGTGTTAATGATACATTAAATGCACCTAGGTGACCAAATTTTTCTCAGTGTTAATACTTTATACTCAAATATTTTTTATCTTTTTTATATATTTTAAGATAGCAAACAAGCAGACGGGTCTTTTGATGAAGAAAAATTATCGCCTATTTATTGGTGCGTTGCTATCCTTGTGGCGAGGTCTTAATGCCAAATGCATAAGTTAATCGGCTACCTTACCCTGAAAACTGGAACACGACAGCGAAAAGCACTGACGCTATTGCGGCAAGAATAGCTAAGGTGGTGATACCAGACCCGGGCGGGACAATGCAGAGCTCTACCACCTAGTAGCCACAATGGTAGTGACTCGCATAGCCAATCGCTTGCTTCTTACGAATTGCCTGACAGAACGGCAGATGATCTATTCTTCAAATGGAGCCCCAACCAACACGGGCTAGTCTACTTGTTAATAAATGGCGCACTTAGTAAAGCTGTCAGAAATGCATGATGAAACTTTCAAAAAATGAAGGCGTCATACATCGATTTTCCATAACAAAAACCTCGTGTGAAGAAGTAATAAAAAAAATAGTAATTTTTAACCACGATACTTAAATGGATACGCTTTTCATGGCAAATTCTTTGGTAGTCAGTGTCGCTAGCATTTACACAGAGAAATATAGAGTTATAATACTTACCGATGAAATAAAATCACTCCAGAGGTATTCCTTATGCCTTAGCTTTTTATTCGATAAGATAAAATAGGACAATATGGCATATTTCTATTTTCTTTACGACATAACATATCTAAAAGCGTTTGACATTTACATATATTTGCTCATATGAGCGGTTACGCATTTACGCCCAACATCGTGTCTATTAGTATCTGTGTGGTCTGTGTTTTTACTGTCGTTTACTAAGCATTAATGCTTCACCTTGCATAGAGTGAAGTGCTATTCGACCCTCCTGAAGATGCTTCGGTTGCGAAGTGAAACGTGCGTTGAGTACTTAATTTGCGTTACTGCCTTTGCCATTGACGCGGAAGAAAGTGTGGTGGAATTGGCTGGACTATTGTGCCGCTGTGGTCTGCTCTAATTTACAGGCGTTGGATAAATTTGCCCCATTCCTCACACTACGAGTACTTTTCATTTCAGTTGCATCCCAGCAGTTCCATATGTTTCGCGGAAATTTTTCAAATTAAATACCATAATTTTTTCTTTGTCCTACATTTTGTAAAAGAAATCTCAATAATAAACACTTTCAATTAAAAAAAATATACACAACAAAAATTGCCAAAAAATGGAGAGATTCATAAATTCAGAAAGATTTTTTTTATAGAAGAGGGGGCAAACGAGTATGAGGTGCACCTGATGGTAAGTGATCACCGCCGCCCATGGACATCTGCAATACGAGAGGTCTTGCAGTTGCGTTGCCGGCCTTTTAAGAATGAGTAAGCTTTCTTTTCTTGAAAGTCCCTATATTGTATCCGTTCGGAAATACCCCTGCCGGTAATTGATTCCACAACAGAGTAGTGCGAGGCAAAAAGTGTCGGGAGAAACGCACAGTTGTGGATTTCCAGACATCGAGATGGTGAGGATGGAACTTCAAATTTGACGCGATGTCCGATGGTGGAATTCGGCGGCAGGAATTAATCCAAACAACTCGTCGGAACACTCCCCATGATAAATAAGATAGATGACGCAGAGTGAACCTACATCTCTGCGTAATGCCAAAGAGTCAAGCTGTTTCGAAATAGCCTGGTCGTCAACGATTCGAACCGCAAATATTAGTACTGACAAAATTAAATTTTAAATACAAGGTGAAAATTTTATAAAATTGTGAGATTTTTCATAATTTTATAAAACTTGTGAAAAATCTCCTGATATAAAAATGTTACTACACTGTTAACGACTTCCTTAATGACAATCACATTAATCTTTCATGAAATGGATCGGTCCAGTCCTACATTGCAATACCCTAATAGAGTGTATATGTTCACTATCTACTAATTATTATTGTAATACCTAAAATTGTTTGTAACATATAATGCAATAAATGATTGAGTATTGAGTACATTTAAAGTTCCGGCTAAATTTTAAAATTAGGGACTAAATTGAAAGTGCGATTTAATTATTATTGTAAAATTATTACAAGATAATATAAAAATATTCATTTAAAAAAATCCCACTAAATTTATGAACTGCATACACCGAGTCTTGTGAATGAACTCTGTAAAGCAGACAGTGTGACATTAATTCACATTTACCTATAATTACGACAGTAACTATTATGTAATCTATCGCTCTAAGTACATTTTTCCCGATTACATTTAATTTGGTTGAAGGCCTAAATTTTT
Organism: Apodemia mormo; assembly: GCA_036924255.1. Taxonomy (NCBI): domain Eukaryota; kingdom Metazoa; phylum Arthropoda; class Insecta; order Lepidoptera; family Riodinidae; genus Apodemia; species Apodemia mormo. The sequence continues at coordinate 17,358,610 of JAUPFN010000003.1, read as the reverse complement.
TTAGTCCGAATTTTGTGTAATTGAAATGTTTTTTTTTCATGCGTTTTGTTTTTTTTTTGTCGGACAAAAATTTTAAATTTTTTAAATTATTTTTTATTTTTGTTATTACATAAATCTAACGTATTATCGATTATGAACAACCTCTGAAAATTTGCGCGGACCTTTAATATTTGTAACATTAATACTTTTTGTGTAGTAATGCATATTCGTAAGTATAATTGCGTGAATAATAGCTAGTCATAAATAAGATAAAACAAAGCTTTACTCTGGTGGAAGTTAAATGAGAAAGAAGGTTCTAGTAGTAAGCTATAACTTCAAATTAGTAACGCAATATCCTGCTGGCAAAAACAATTTCTCAAAGCGAGGTAAGCTTACGAGTTAACACTTTTTAGAGTTCCATAATCAAATAGCAAAAACAACTTGTTTTTTGTATAATTTGTTTGTATATGAACCGCTGATTGGAGATATAATATAATCTATATATTAATACGTGAAGGAAAAAGTTTGAACCCATTTTTAAGACAATTGCGCGAACGGTGGAGTATAAGATTTAGCACAGTTAAAGTATACATTGCAAAGGAGTGCAGAAACCTAATATTTTTAAATAAAATATATTAGAAATACATAAAAATAATGAAAATAAACATTACAACAAAAAATTTATGTGACATACATGATATTATACACACATTATGTTTTTATCCCCCGTGTTGGTCCCGGGCTCCTTTGAAGAATAGGCCAACTGCCGTTCTGCCAGGCAGGTCGTAAAAGGCGACCGAGTGGCTATGCGCGTCACTATTATTGTGACTACTAGGTGGTAGAGTTCTGCATTAGCTTGACCGGATCTGGTAGCACCGCCTTACCTATTCTTGCCGCATTAGCGTCAATGGTAGTCGCTGTCGTGTTCCGGTTTGGAAGTAAGGTAGCCGGTAAACTTATGAATGTGGCATTAGACCTAGAGAAGATAGCAACGCACCATTAACATCTTTGGTTCATCATAGGCGATGGTTGACTCTATCCATCAGGAGACCCATCTGCTTGTTTGTTATCTTATGATATTAAAAAAACATGTAAAGTGTTAGGCTATTTTTAATAACTGTGTGTAAATGCATATGATTTATTACGTAAATATATTAACTAATATTTTAATAATAACGGATGTTTAAATTTTAACGGTAACCTGTTGGTGGCGCGAGTAGAATCCCGCCTTTGGCGGGGGTAAGACATTCATTTCTGCCATTCCATATTCGACGGTCCACGAGAACGGTTCTATATTTGATACTTGTCGAAATAGTAAGTCGTTATGTTGAACGTAATGTAATGCAATGGATAAGAATATTTGATTATGTTGAAAATATCGAAAACTACTTAAAACGAGAATTGAGAATAATCGCATGTAAATGGAGGATATTATATGTAAGAATCAATGAAATAATGATGATTCAACACTAATGTGTTTTTCTGGACTAAAAGTCAAAAAAGTCAAAAAATATTTCTTTACGATCAAAGTCAGTTGCCAAACTTAAAAGAGATTTTATTATTTTGTCTATGGTCGAATTTCATCCACAGGCGATCGCTATTATTAAAGTCACGAACAAATGAAATTATAAGAGGCAGTGTACAGGACTAACCATACATGGGGCACACTAAAAGTTTTGCACTTCTAATCGTAACTATTTGAATTTCGAATGTTATATTTTTAAAACGTTGCAACCTTCGTAGTAATAAAAAAAAAACTAATTGGCGGGAAATGATTTGTCAATTGTTTTTCTATCACACATCAAAGTTCTACGTACGCAACGAAAATAGAATTAAGTCGAAAAGATTTTAGAGCGATGATTTTTTATGATATTAAAAATTCTCTTTCTCCGCAAGACTGTGCCGCTCGTCTTCAAAATGCTTTTCGGAGAGAAGCACCTTGTTTTAGCACCATGAAGCGATGGTTTGCTGAATTTAAGACAGGTCGAGTTTCTTTACATGACGAATTTCGTGAAGGGCGGCCTTCAACTGCCGTCAACGAAAATAATGTGGCTACTGTTAAGCGGTTAACTGAATAAAACCCCCGGATTACCTATGAGACAATTTGAGGACTATTGATTAGGGATTGGTATGAGCCAAATTCAGAAAATTTTACACGAAGAATTGAAAGTTCGGTAACTTTGTTGTCGATGGATCCCTCGTGAACTGACAGCGGAGCAGAAGCGGGCTCGCGTGGAATGGTGCTCACAGATGCTACTGAAGTACGACCACGGACATTCTATTGCTGTTTATGACATTGGCACAGGAGACGAATCGTGGATTTATTGTTTTGAACCCGAAAAAAAACTGCAATCTTGTGAATGGGTGTTTGAAAATGAGAACACGCCAACAAAAGTGAGACAGGCTAGAAACGTTGGTAAAAAAATGATCGCTTTTTTGTCCCAGCTACGGGTCCCATCTGCACAATTCCACTTGAAGATCAAAAGAGTATTAATGCCGAGTGGTATTCTACCATTTGTTTACCCACGGTATTAGAAAAAGTTCGCGAAAGACGACCCAAAAGCCGCATTCTCCTACACCATAATAACGCTTCTTCACACACGGCCAACAAAACAAAGTCATTTTTAGCTTCCGAAAAAGTACATCTCGTCACTCATCCTGCGCATAGCGCCGACCTAGCACCCTGTGATTTCTGTATTTTCCCCAAAATCAAAGATATGATGAGAGGTTTTACTTTTACCAACTCCGAAGAGGCAGTGATAGCGTTCAATCAGCACGTAGAAAACATGCCTTCAGATCTGTCGTCCTCCTGTTTTAAAAAATGGTTCGATCGCATGAAAAAATGTTTAAAATGTAAAGGAGATTATTTTGAAAAGCAATAAACAAGTTGTTTTTTTAAGTTACGCAAAACTTATAGTGTGACCTACGTATCAGATTGATAAATAACATATATTTTAGGTTCCCCATAACATTCCAACGCGGTGTTATGTATTTTGTTTGAATATATTGGTACAAGGCCTTGTGAGAACGCACAGCTATCTTAAAAACTGTGAAAAGTTTTATTTTACTAATTAAAATAATAATAAACAATGTGTTTCGTGAACAATTATGAATTTATGTATGTGGTATTAACCCTTGTGTTGGTTCCGGTCTCCTTTGAAGATAGGCCAACTGTCGTTCAGCCAGGCAGATCGTAAAAGGCGACTGATTGGCTATATGAGTCACTACCATCATGGCTACTAGGTGGTAGAGTTCCGCAATGTCTCGCCCGGGCCTTGTACTACCGCCTTACCTATTCCTGCCGTAATAGCGTCAGTGCTTGTCACTGTCGTGTTCTAGTTTGGAGGGAAAGGTAGTCGGTAAACTTATGCACGTGGCATTAGATCTCGCCATAGGATAGCAACTCACCATTAACATCTTTGGTGTCTATAGGCGATGGTTGACTCTTTCCATCAGGAGACTCATCTGCTTGTTTGCTATCTTATGATATAAAAAGTGACTATTTCACCGTACATGGTTCCAAGGAAGAAAACAAATAGGTAGTTCATATCCAGCTCGAAAAACCATTTAATAATGTTTAAACCGTGGTCCCACGAACAGACTTTTTTTTGATTAATAACAAGCTTAATTTTTGTGAATAGCTTCGTTTTGATGTGACAACCATCTTTTCTATCTTCGAAAAATCTCGAATCGGGTAACTAATCAAGTTATGGAGTTTTGAAAATTTTGATTCGGTGAAGGAAAAATATTTTTTATTTACTTGACTCGTAACAATATTTTTTATTTATTTTAATCGCTTGGTTATATTATAAAAAACACGACGAAACTTTTGTCCTACACATTCGATTGTTTTTCTGGCGAGTCCTCCACTCTAAATTCTGAATTATGAGATGTCTAAATTGATATTAATAAATTTAAAAACAACCTAATTTTCTCACAACAGCTTGTTAATTATTATTGTAATTTAATGGTAACATTGTCCTACACGTAGAGTGGAAACTTTTATTAGTCCGACACTCAAAGGTTTTCTTTTTTATCTATCTTCATTAGTTACCCGATTCGAGGTTTTTTTAGATAGAAAAGATGATTGTCTCGTCAAAACGAAGCTGTTCATAAAAATTCAGTTTTTTATGAATTAAAAAAAAGTTTGTTCGTGGAACCACCGTCTAAACATCATTAAATGGTCTAGTTAATATGTTTTGGATTTTCCACTTGGTACTATTTTTTAAACATGATGGTACTAGGCCTTGTGACAACGTGCATCTATCTTAGGAGTATGTAAATAATATTAGTATACACTTTGCGTACTCTTAAAATAGTATATTATTTTACTAATTAAAATAATTATGAATAACGCGTGCCGTATAAAATAATGAATTGCAGTATGTGACGGATTCACCGTATAGGTAGTTCATTTATTTAAATTTAAATATTGGATAGAACCATCCAATTCACGCTTGTAAGGTATAAGCTTTTTGTCTCCTAAATAATATAGCATCTTCTATACATATAATAAAATCGTAGGAAAGTCAAAACTGTACATTGAATATTATTTTAAAGGAATAATAGTCTGTCCGTCTGTCCATCCGTCTGTCTGATTGTCTGATTGTCCGACTGTCCGACTGTCCGACTGTTCGACTGTCCAATGTCCGACTGTCCGACTGTCCGACTGTCCGACTGTCCGACTGTCCGACTGTCCGACTGACCGACTGACCGGCTGACCGGCTGACCGGCTGACCGGCTGACCGGCTGACCGGCTGACCGGCTGACCGGCTGACCGTCTGACCGTCTGACCGTCTGACCGTCTGACCGTCTGACCGTCTGACCGTCTGACCGTCTGACCGTCTGACCATCTGACCGTCTGACCGTCTGACCGTCTGACCGTCTGACCGTCTGTCCGTCTGTCCGTCTGTCCGTCTGTCTGTCTGACCGTCTGACCGTCTGACCGTCTGACCGTCTGACCGTCTGACCGTCTGACCGTCTGACCGTCTAACCGTCTGACCGTCTGACGTCTGTCCGTCTGTCCGACTGTCCGACTGTCCGACGGTCCGCCCGTCCGTCCGTCCGTCCGTCCGTCCGTCCGTCCGTCCGTCCGTCCGTCCGTCCGTCCGTCCGTCCGTCTGTCCGTCTGTCCGTCTGTCCGTCTTTCCGTCTGTCTGTCTGTCTGTCTGTCTGTCTGTCTGTCTGCTTGTCTGTTTGTCTGTTTGTCTGTTTGTACGTCCGGGGTAAATTCAAAAAGTACTGCATGGATTTATTTCAAATTTTGCATGAATACTAAATGGTCGGGTAAACATATAGGTGATAGCGTGATAATATGTAGCCTACATATTATCACGCTATCACCTACGGGGGAGGAGCTGTGCGGAGTAAACGAAGTTCGCGCGGACGAAGTCTCGGGCAACAGCTAGTATTATAATAAGTACACATTTTAACTTCCCGTGTAAGAAGTAATTAGCTTCACACTGATTTTCAAAAATCTAGTTTCATCCAGAAGACATTTTAATATCCTAAGAAGCTTTCTGACTATTTTAAATAACCTCTTTATGTAAATCTCATTACTTTTGTAAGGCTTGACCAAAAGAAACGCGGTAGATGGCAATCGATTCGGTTCCACCTATTAACACTTCCTGATTATCAGACTAAAATCACTTGAGTCGTTCGAGGTTTATTGTTAGAAAGGCCAGCTAGACCAAATTATATTTCATCCATGTTGTTGTTTATATATTTTGTTACTACCACTATACAAGCGTTTGCTAACAGATTCGTTCGCATTAAAATTGATTTTAATAAAATTTTCGAACTCCCGTTTTACACACTAGTGTGTAGTAAGTATTTAATTTTCAAAAATACATAATTGTAATAGCTTTTTTCAGTCAAAAATTAGTATTATTAATCGTATTTTACCAGTCTCAGTTAGCTTTGCCTATTTAGATTAAGAATAGACGGTATATTTGCCGCAGGAGTAAATTTTTCTATCTTTAATTGTCTTTTTAACAATATATTTATCTAATTTTTGCAAAACTTAATTATACTCAAAAATAGAAGTGCGAATGAACTTATTTATATTTAAGGCTGGATTTACTTGATTTAGACGCAACGCTTAAAATTTCGATATTTTCAAATCAAACCCACGATAAATGGACAAAATGATAAATCTACTTTTAAAATATAATATTACGGGTTTTGAGAGACTCCTTTCCGCTAATAGCTCAAAGAGTATAAGCCGTTTTAAAGTAAAGTTCATAAATTCAAATTTGCCCAGTAGCTCGCGGAGCGCCTTATAATTTGCTCTGCATATCTAAAAGAACCGTGCCACTCCGGTATGCGTTTGTTCAAAGGGCTGAGCAAAATCATCTATTTAAATCGAATGTTAACTGAATATATTGTGAATATATATTGTTCCGACAATTTTTCAGATAGGTATATTTTATCACCGGACAAATTACATGATTTGATTTAACTAAATAGTAAGCAATTTCTTTGTTTGTGGTATGAGTGCTAGGTAATGATAATAATACACGGAAATATATACTAACATTTATGCTCACTACACAAACACTTGTCCCAGACGGAAAGCGAACCCGATTCCAATCGATTACTTAGTTATTCTCGCTAATAATTTGATCAACAGGGCACTCTTGAGCTATATTATCAATGTTTTATTATATCATTAGATAGCACACAAGCACGTGATATCTGGCAGCAGAGACATCCACCGCCTAATTCATCACTAAACCGACACGACAGTGACAAGTATTGACTCTATTGCGGCAAGGAAAGGTAAAGCGGTTTCGTCAATCCCGAGCGAGAACGTGGAATTTTGCCACTTAGTATATTTTAGTAATATGTAGGTATGCAGTTGCAGAATAATATATGTTCTTTTGTTTTAAAGCAAGCCGGACCAACACGAAAGTTTAAATTAAGGGTTTATAGACATAGATTAGACTATTTATAAAATCAGAAGTACCTGAAGAATGTAATCTATATATATAAAAATCAATCCCTATTTTTTTTTTTTGTGGTGTTTGTAATTGTAAGGAGAAGGTTTTTATAAAAGAAAATTGCGCGGAAAAATAGAATATTTAAGAATACTTAACCACCATATAAAATTTAATGCCATTTTGGCTGCGTGGAAGGACAATCCCGTAGACTTATATAAATTACCTGTCACGTTGTTTGTCCGCTATGGATTCCTAATATGTAAGGCAAAACAACGTTTGTCGGGTCAGCTAGTTCTGATATATAATATATTTACATAAGAACTAGAAATTACGAAATAAAGTTGGTAAATGTTTTTAATAGCCTGTAAGGCTAGATTGAGATTAATATACTTAAATAAGGTTAAAATAAAAACGCCTTTTTAAATATACTGATAACAATTCTTTAAGACTTAAAATTACTGCTTAATAAGTTGGTGCATCGCTCGTCTTTTGACAATATAAAGTGATTAATGGGGAAACATTCATGCTTTTACATTTTAGGGATAAGGTTTTCCTTATTCTGTTACGTAGAATCAAACAAATGAATGGAATCCAAGAGGTGATCGTGCTAGGCCTCCCGAGCTAGTGAGTTTTTCCGTTATTTCTTTTGCTAAGAAATCCCCTCGCACAAGTTTAGTTAGGAATTCCGTACACCTACGTATCACGCCACATATTTCGTGTAGCTGGAAAATAGGGGAAGATTCCCTTTTCTTAGAACTAAAACTCTTTATCTAACTTATTTATGGAACCAGGCGTTATATTGCGGAAATCCGAAACTTATGAACAATCCTAAATTCATTGAAAAATATTTCGCAATCTTTTGTTGCATGGTATTTTAAATCTGTGTAAAATAAATTTATTATTACCAATAAATACAGTTACACACAGATGACAAAAAATGTTGCCTTATAAGAAGTATGATACTAAAACTCTTTAAGCGTATTCAGACAAGGTATGTTATTTACCGAGATAGAGATTTAAACTAACTAGTATCGTTATTTCCCCAGAAGAGGTAGCTTACAAATTTTTTTTGGTAGTTTAATATATTTATCATATATGTATAAGCAAGATGTGGCTGACTGTGAAGGTGGCCAAATTTGGCATACATATAACGATTTTGAATATTAACAAACAAGCAAATGACTCTTTTGTATAACTCGTATATATAGACGTTTAACCTTCGTTTGCCTATAAGGGACTGCCTGCTATGAAATCAGATGATGTATATTTCATAGAAGCTGGGACAAACAGGGAGAAAACATATATAATATGGTCTAAAATCCGCCTTCATGTAAGCGAGTTTTGTAGAGAAATAAATGTTTTATTCGGTATTTAATACGCAGTAAAGCTGCAACAATCGAATCTTAATAATCGCTTGTAGTTCAAGAACCCTGAATCAAATATTCACAAAATGTATATTGGATTCTCAAACTTAAAAAAATCCAAATATTTTAATAATTAACCGCTATCTGAGATTAAAAAATCTGTAAACGGTTGGCCCTGCAGGCCATCTCTGAAACTTTCCACTAAATTAAGGTATTTTATGCTCAAAGAAACATAAACTATAACTAAGCATAGATTTTTTCAAAGTTCAAATATCTAAATTTTGTTACAAATAACAGTAATTAAATTTTTGAAAAGCTGTATATTTTGGTAACAATGTTTGATTTTGATTTTTCGAATGGCATTCAACGCAATTTTTGTTCTAAAATGTATTTATCTACATAATCTATAGGATAAAATATGTCGAATGAATACTAATAAATACTTTTTTTCAAAAATTTTCGTTATATTAAATCCCAATTAATTTAACCGATTTTAATCCAATTTACAGTATTTGACGCAGTTTTTTTAGAGAAAAAAGTTGATTAGATTAATAAGTCAATAAGCCTGAAAGCTATTAAAAATATTAAAATAGATTTCCCCGTGTTGAAATTTTTTTCAAAATCTGTTGGACCGAATTGGTTGAAATTTTCAGGAAGTCGAAGTTCAGCGGAATCCAATCAAATGCCATCAACCGCATTTTGATCAATCAAGCGGTTCAAAAATTATGAGATGTTTACACACATATACGCATACACACACACACACACACACACACACACACACACACACATACATACAGACATACTGACGTCATCTTGAAAATAGTCGGAAAAGGTTCGTGGGACCTCAAAATGTGGAGATCGGTAATATTAGTAACTTTCTCATCTACGTACGTAGCGGGAAAATAAAAATATACTCCAATTGAAAACCTCTTCCTTTTTGTGAAATCAGTAAAAATATAAAAGATAACGGTCCTATATCCCTTCAATAAAAATTTACTGTTGAAAAAGTCTGGTTTCACTGTAACAGACCGGAGGTTTAACTGTAAGTAGCATAATTATTAAAAAACTAGCAAAAAGCAGAGCTTTGTAGGGGCTCGCAAAGTTATACTATCTAGTAATATTGTTAGAAAAGTATTTTTATGAGAATTACATCTATATACATAGACTTTATTTATAATAATAAAGTCTATAAGTCTTTTAATGTATAGAAAAATAATAGTAGTTTGTTCAGCAAGGCGAGAAAATGACCGATACCTTACGAGGGCCTCAATACACACAAGTTAGGTATCGCATTTTCTCCCGAGTGATACATACTGCTTTATACTACACCAATGAGGAAAATAAAAACATTTTAGTTAAAATTTATATTAAAATTATTACAATTATTGAAACTATGGAGTTTGGAATTAATGGAAATTCTTCATATGTTTTTTTGTACTTATGCTTGGACTTTTCTGGCAAAAGGTTTAAAATGACTGTTTAAGCAGCTTCTTTTAATTCAGGCGGCGTAAATAAATCTTCATTCTCGCTACTAGACATAGACATCAGAACAGAATGTAAGAAGATACAATAAAAAAGAAAATTCGCGCGTACAATCGTTTTTTTTTTAATATTGAGGAGGCTAAATTAAGCCTTAAATGCTAGTGGCCAGTAACATGTTGATGTGCTTCGTGATACTCTCTCTCTCTCTCTCTCAAAAAAAATCTTGGCGACCGTCCGTCATGCATATGACGGACGGTCGCCAAGATTTTTTTTACAAATACATCTTCTAATGAGATAAAATCAATTTTCGCGGTCCGCTGCGGGTGCAGGAAATATTTTTGTTTGTTCTATAATTTTTTTAACTGTTATCGAACTTATTCTTCTGTTTTGTATTGCTACAAACCTTGACTCTCAACAAAAACATTTAACCCTTGTGAGTACGGTGCCTTCAAGATAAGGGATTATAATTTAAGTTTTAGTAGTTTTGGAAGTAGAAACCGGAAAGGAGTGTTATGACACTTTCAGTATCAGCATAATAACCGGGTCTAAAACTGTAGATTAAGTTAAATATTGTCAAAAGCTATGAGTAACATCACCTTACTACTGCGTAAGTATAATTTATATCTCTATCGTCAGTACTTTATTAGCATCCTATATAATTACAATTTAAAATAAAACCAATTGTTTTACGTGTATGTGAATCGTGAAACAGCTGTAGAAGTGTTTTGCTATATATATATATATATATATATATATATATATATATATATATATATATATATATATATATATATATATATATATATATATATATATATATATATATATATATATATATATATATATATATATATATATATATATATATGTATATTATACTCTTAAAACACATGTACTATTTAACATCAACCAGTTTCGCGTTTTAGCGCATCGCCAAAACTACAAAAAACTACTGTTTTATATAAAACTGACATTTAAACAATTAAATTTGAAATTAGTGTTATTTAAAAGTAGATATATAATTACATATAGAGATGGCTAACCAAGTTCCTACGATATTCATTGTTCAAAATTTTGATTTCGTTTCTTCACACTGTTACTTCTTTTACTGCATATATCTTTCAGAGGATATCTACATATTCTTCCTTATAATACACTAGGTACTAAATATTACTGTATATACTATACAGAATTTAGTTGAAAAACTAAATAGAAACAGAGATACACAAAACAAATGTCCCACGCTTTTTACATTATGAAATACCTTTCCTGTGTAATATTGGAAAAACTTGCTGGCCCACAGATAGTTGTGGGGGTCAAGTTAATGATATAACCGCCATTTGCGGACGAAGCTCTACTCCGAATTGCACTCGGGTACGTTAATGGTCCCAGCAACAGCATTGTGAATATTTTAAAGGACATTTGCCGAAATTACTACAAAAATAATGTCGCTTTGCTTGTACCGAATTACCCGAGAACAGTTTAGAGAATGGTAATAAATATTCACGGAATTCTCTTCTTATTACCTTTGAAGATTGCTTTTTGGGATTAAACATTCGTATGGAAATAGAAAAGAATTGTTGAGAATAAAATTTATTACATACATACTGTCTCTAGTACAGGCAATGTGCTTAATAAGTTTGTTTGAGGTATTTTTATAGTATGGGATTGAATAAACCGAAACAATTCTCCTTGTATTGTTTTGCTTTACATAAATTCAATAAAAATAAAGTCATTTTAAAGTGGATTGTATTCGTATTTCTATAAAATATTTAAACGGCCAAACAACAGTATCACATGATGATATATAAAAACCTATTTGAAATGTTGCTTTGCAAGTATCTGCTATTTTTTTCAACCGAATTCCCAAAAGAAGAAGGTTTTCAATTCAGTTGTAACTTTTTTATATTTGTTACCTCAGAACTCGGCCATTTATTGACGGATTTGAAAAAATATTTTTTGTTTGAGGGTATACTTCTCGTTTGGTCCTAAAAAATGATAAATATCTAATTCACTGTTCTAGAGATACAGGTTGGAAGTCGGCTGTTGCAGTTTTGCTGCGTTTAAATTATATAGAATAGCAAATAAGCAGAAGCAAGCTCTCCTGAAAATAGATAGCAATCGCATATAGACACCAAAAACATATAATATATATATTTCTATCCATGTGATTAGGATTAAATACCTCTACAATAAAATATTATTTTCAGGCTAACTTGTTCTGCAAAACCAGACACGGTAATTTTCAGCATTCTGCCCATTGCAAATAGGTTGTGCGTTGGTACCAAACCCGGTTGAGCCATTGCGAAACTCCACCACTCTACGTTGAATGCGATCAAGAGGAAGAAGTTGATACTGGGGAGTTTCGGCCCAGACACGAGAATAATTCTCCACCTGAGGCTAAATAACTGTGCTTTATAAAGCTGGAGCCTACGGGCTAACAAAAAATACTGCTTCGCTGTGCTGAACATACCAAGCTTTTTGTAGGCTATTTTCGCCTTTTTTCCAAATGACCGCGGAACGGAACGTTATTCGATATGTCAACTCCCAGAATCCTAATACTGCCTGAGGCTGTCAAAAGTGTATACCCAAAATGATATGATACGACAAGGGTGTCTTTTTAGTGTTGAACGCGCTAAGCTGTGTCGTTTTGGATTTAATTATGATCAGATTTTGACGACCCTATTACGAGATCTACTCACGATGCGGGAATTGATTTATTGACTAAAATATATAAAGCATGGGAAAAATCATGTGATGCCATTGGATTTTTTGTGATCTTTGAAAGGCCTGTGATCGTGTGAATGTGTGGAACATCAAACTTAAATCCATAAGTTGAAATTTTATGGAATTCGTGACTCTGCACTATAACTTATCGTATCTTATCTATCAAATCGAATACAAAGAGTCATCATAGGTAAAGTCACATCTGTCGGCGCTCCAGTGACAATGGGGGTACCTCAAGGTTCCATTTTAGGCCCCTTGTTATTTCTAATTTACATTAACGACCTACCTTTCATGATAGAACAGTTAACAAATATAGTCCTTTTTGCCGATGATACATCTACTATTATTTATTGTTAAACGAGTAGAAAAAAATTACGACATAATTAACAACACATTAGAATTATTATCCAACTGGTTTTCGGTAAACAATTTAATGCTTAATTCTTCCAAAACAAAATGTATTAAATTTCCTCTCGATCCAACATAAAAATTAATAATAATGACCTGGAACTAGTACCTTCAAGTACTTTTTTGGGAGTGACTCTAGATAGCAAATTGCAATGGAATCACCATATTGAAAATTTAGTTGGTAAATTAAGTTCGGCTGCTTTCGCCATACGAAAAATAAGAAACATAACAGATCTAGTTACAGCTAGGTTACTTTATTATGCCTGCTTCCACAGCGCCATGATTTATGGTATTTTGCTTTGGGAATCAGCGGCCAACTTAGAAAGAGTATTTATTCTGCAAAAAAGAGCCATAAGGTCTTTATATAATCTAAAACCGAGACACACCCTTCGAGAACTGTTTAAACAAATAAATATAATCACCCTACCATCTTTATACGTCTATGAAAATATTGTTAACGTCAGGCAAAACGTAATTAATTGAGTATGAAAAATATGTCGCCTATCACACCAGTTCTTGAAAAAGAAATAATTTAGTAGTATCTCGATTTAGGGCTTTAGGGAAAAATTAATATACAATTTTTATCAAGAAACATTAAGCATAAAACTTGTCAAAGATAAGTTGTTATGAAATTATTGAATGAAAACTTGTATTCCAGCATTTCATGATACATATTATTCTTTGAACAGCCAGATAGACAATATTTTTAGCAATACAATACAACACGATTATTATTCACTTAATCTGTCATAAACAGATAATATGTTGTGAAACTATCAACTTGTTAATGAAACAAATACGCCGCTGAATATTCGGTACTCGGCTTGGCCGGATATTCGGTATTCGATATTTGGCAAAATCACTATTCGTGGCATCTGTGATTGGTAAGTAGTATTGGTGATAGCACGCTGTCTTGGAGAACTCCAGAATTGTCAGAATCAAGGCCGGAGCATGCACCGTCGACCACGACCTTGATACTTCAATCGGCCAAAAAGCTGGTGATTCACTTGCACAATTTCTCGTTAATCCCATAGCTTAGCATCCGTAGCATAGCTTAGCTTAGCATCCCGTAGCTTCAAAGGAAGCGCTTTGTTCCACACCCGATCAAAGGCCTTGTGTCTAAACTAACTGCCAATGCCTCTCTTTGGTGTCGACTACCTTCAACAAGTGATGCGTCAGCTATATTAAAAGATGAGCTGAGCGGCCACGACATTAACCGTAACAACGGTCACTAATCAACAATTATTCATGAGTATTCATCAATTTTTATACAGGTCCCCCATGTTGGTTTGCGCTTCTTTGAAGAAAAGGCCAACTGCTGTTCTGCCAGGCAGGTCATAAGAGGCGACCGATCGGCTATATGTGTCACTACTATCGTGACTACTATACTCTAATAAGTACTGTCAGTAAATGACTATAATTTTAGAGAGCAAGGTTTATGACTACCGGCCGACAGTTGACGTATTAGTAATCTCTTTTTTTAAGAATAGGATGCACTAAAACTGTCTGCTATAAATTCGGTACCATGTCGAGTGAGTAGTAGAAATGAAATAAAATAAAAATATTTATTTGCATTAGAGTTGGAACAGCGCGTTAATACTAGTGCGAACTCTGAAGCCAATTTTTTAAGCACAATCGGGTATATGCCATTCAGCCCACTCATGTTCATGTGGAAAATTGTGCTTTGCACATAGAAGCCTGACGAAATTTTAGTTCCGACATGGAACTATCGCACTGTAGCCTGCAGGATGGTAGGCAGTTCAGAGTTAAGTTAGCTACCTTACCTTGGCAATCCAGAGTTAAGTTAGCTACAACGAACGAGTATAGAAGATAGGCCTTCTCCTTTGTGGTATGGAAGACTCATTGTTTCTATGCAAGGATGGAAAAAGGGACCGAGAAGAATTTCTTAAGACAGCCTTGGCCTTGGAGAGGCTAGAACGCAAGAATCCCCGAAAAAAATGAACTAATTTCTCACCAATTCTGCCAATGTCTTCTGATTAGGCCTTGGCAATAGCTCTTTTGAAGAACCTCAAGGAAGGATTGTACTTCTGCCAGGCATTTCGTAAAAGGCGAACGATTAGCTAAGCATGTAATTACCATCGGGAGTACTGGATGGTAGAGTTTCGCAACGTCTCACTCGGCTTTGGTACCACCCTTTACCTATTCCCACCACATTATCGTCAAAGCTTACCACTCCCATGTTCCAGTTTGGAGGATAAGTTAGCCGGAAAACATGCATGTAGCATTACCATCCCGCAGCGTGGATAGCAAAGATCCAATAACATCTTTGGTCTATACGTTATGGTTTCTCTTTCCATCCGAAGAGCCATCTGCTTGTCTGTTACCCTATGACATAAAAAGAAATCTAATACCCAGAATTTATTTTAAAGTGTCAGTTTATCTTGTGAAAGTCAACAGTAGAAAGACGAAAGGAGTTAAGTTCACGAAGCGCAATAAGTACGTTTCGGATGAGGGAGCCTTAAATAATAAATGAGGTTCAGTGATAGAGGAGCACACAAGCGTCCGCCGCAGTCGACGGAATATTGCCCCATCTACCCGCGCCCGCCGCGTGCAGACAGCGCGCTACGTGCGCCGCATAATGCAACGTCCCGTGCAAAATTCACAACTACCCTCCGGTAAAATTTACTGCGTACATCTCATTTGCTCTTGTTTGAGTTCACGATTTGAAAAGTACTGTGCTCCTGCAGTGAAATCGCCTTTTTATTGTTTATAAAATCTTTAATATTTCATAAAAACTATAAATTTTGATACCTTATTTCGAGTTTAATACCCAAGATCGGAACTGTTACAAGTTGGATATTGAAATATCTTATGCATTTTGCAAAGTATAAAAGTTTTACACGTGCGCCGTGTGTCGGATACGCGTCGTATGCGAATACGAAGTCACATTTTGCTTTGAAGATATTAAATAAACATTTTAGTTGCTATTTGGCTATTCTGTATGAATTTCAATAACACCAGCTACTTATCAGTATTTGAGTTACATTTTGCGATCAAAAACTTATATCATATTGTTTGCTTCTTGTGTTTTTTTATTTATTCAATGTATTTGATTAATAATAGTCGAGCCAATATTAACAATACTTAGATGAATGAAAAAAAAAATTTAGCATAATAACATTTTTTTAAATTTAATTTTAACTTTCTTTCTTCAAACTTATTTACTAAATAAGTTTTTAATTTATTTAGTAAATAAGTTAATTTTCTAATTAACTTTATTTAAGCAAACCATCTAAAATAGTGGTGTGGTGGTGTGTGGTCGTGTTGGTGTGTTGGTCCCGGCCTCCTTTGTAGAATAGGCCAACTGCCGTTCTGCCAGGCAGGTCGTAAAAGGCGACCGATTGGCTATCGAGTCACTACCATCGTGGCTACTAGGTGGTAGAGTTCTGCATTGTCTCGCCCGGGTCTGGTACCACCGCCTTACCTATTCCTGCCGCAATAGCGTCAGCGCTTGTCGCTGTCGTGTTCCGGTTTGGAGGGTAAGGTAGCCAGTAAACTTATGCATGTGGCATTAGACCTCGCCACAAGATAGCAACGCACCATTAAAATCTTTGGTGTCTATAGGCGATGGTTGACTCTTTCCATCAGGAGACCCATCTGCTTGTTTGCTATCTTATAATATAAAAAAAAAATAGTAAAGTTATCTAAGTATATGTTACTAAAAGTTATATCTTTATACAGGTTCCCCGTGTTGGTCTGGGCTTCTTTGAAGAATTGACCAACTATTTTTCTGCCAGGCAGGTCATAAGAGGTAACCGATTGGCTATATGTTTCACTACCATCATGGCTACTATGTGGTAGCGTTCCGCAACTACTCGCCTGGGTAGTTGGTACTACCGCCTTGCCTATTCCAGCCTCAACAGCGTCAATGCTTGGCATTCTCGTGTTTCGATTTGGACTTTTGGAGGGAAAGGTAGTCGGTAGATTTATGTATGTGGTACTAAGACCCCGCCAATAACGTACCATTAACATCTTTGATGTCTATAGGCGATATTTTCTCTCTCCATCAGGAAAGCCATCGCTTATTTGCTATCTTATGATATACTTGAAGAAATGGAAAAAAGTAACTTCCATACATATGGAAATATTTTTGTTGCGGACCAGCAGACCAGTGTGGATCAGGCTGAGTGAGCTGGAAATTAGAGCAAATATTGAGGGCGGCAAACCTGGGGCCAACAAAGGAATTTAAAAAAAATATTTACATTCCTAAATGTTATTAGGTCCACACAACCAATGTAATATTACTTTCGACGTTATATAAATGATTTAAATGATTCAAATTATATAATACTAGCTGACCCGGCAAACGTTGTTCTGCTTTTTTAACTACTCTTATTTTTTTCTATATTTTCTCACTTTTTAAACCTTCCCAGGATTTCAGTCATTAATTCAAAACCAAAATTAGATAAATTGGTTCAGCCGTTCTCGAGTTTTAGCGAGACTAACGAACAGCAATTGATTTTTATATATATAGACTAGCAGACCTGCGCAGCATCGCCCGTGTGTAAAATAAATATGAAAAAAAATCATTTAATCGTTTTGTCCCCTATTTCGGACCCTTAAGCCATGTTTCCTTAACTATGTCCTTGCGTAATTTTATCAAAATCGGTTCAGCGATATATCTAAAAACGTAGCACACAACAGACTTGCGGATATTTATATGAATACATATAGATAAAATTATAGAATATAGAGGTTGCTATATGTGGCAAAATTACTTAAAAGCTTACTAACGGCAAATGTATAAATGCATATCTAAACAGGAGAGTGTGAATTTTTATAAATTTGTTTCAGATTCAAACCGAATAGAAAAATTGTAGGCAAGTGAGAATCTACTATGTGGTTTATGGGCAATCTTAGCTCATTTTACTTGCTTAATCTTTCAGTTCCAATAATTTGAAGAATTGGATGTACATAACTCAGGGGACGGGGTGGAGGGCAATTGCGCCCATATTGGCACGGCATCCGACGTAGTTTTTTAAGTACTAAAATATTGTAGAAGACCGAAAGGTGATTGTTTGAAAAATTTCGTAGTTAGGTAAAAAAATATTTTGCAAAATTTTTCGTCAACAATAACTTACGAATGGATAAACCGATTTTAATGCAATTTATGTATTGGGCGAAGTTTTTTGGGGAATAGAGCTGATTAGATTTTATACTCAATTGGAACATTAATTTCAAAGTTATATTTAAAAAATTCTGTTTCGCCAAAATATTTTTTAGGTTTTTTCAAAATTTCTCAAAATTTCCTGAACCAAATTTACATATAGACATACTGATGTCGTCGTAAAAATATTCGGAAATCTGGACCTCAAAACGTGGAGATCTGGTAAACTCGATTTTCGAGAATTGGGGCGAAATCAGTAACTTAATACACGCGGGAATTTAAAACAAAAAACATTTAGCCAATTAAAAAATCTAATAAATTAACATTAAAGTTACTATTCAAACATAAGTTATGAAATATAAAATTTAAATCTTTATTATAAACAATTAGTTCCCCAGACTATCTGTCATTTCCAGTAAATTGTGAAAAAAGAAATTATAATCGAGATCGGTCAATTGTTTTTTTTATTTTTTTTTTATTTGAGCTTTTAATAATGTTGACAAACACTCGTTATATACGAGTAGATTCATTGACTAGCCCTGGGTTCCAAGGTATAAATCTTACGGCGCTCTACTATAATATGTAAAACAATATTATAAAAAGCGTTTCTAGCGTTGTTCAATGTACCTAATATGCCTTTAAAAATAATGTGTTCCAAAAACCTCTCTTCTCGACGTTAATTTGATCTCAAGCAGATAATTTTATAAATTCCTTACTTTCTTGCTGGCTGTACATAGGCTTTGTCTGCAGCTTCTTATTAACGTGCATAAATATCTGCACCCCCGCCCTCCAATTTAGAACCGAGGCGAGACGGCGCTAGTCGCTACAAACAAATCAACCTTGCCTTACACAAATAGAGATAAGTAGAGTTCGTGATGCTTATATTTTTATGCAATACGGTGTCTTAAGCTATATTGGAAAATATAGATAACATTATGTTAAATAAACATATTAGGTTAAATAAAAAATACTTAAACTCTCGGTGATCTGAATACATAAGTAATAATTCCATCCTCACCATCTCGATGTCTGGAAATCCACAACTGTGCGTTTCTCTCGACACTTTTTGCCTCGCACTACTTTATTGTGGAACCAATTACCGGCAGGGGTGTTTCCAAACGGTTACGACTTGGGGGCCTTCAAGAAAAGAGCTTACTCATTCTTAAAAGGCCGGCAACGCAACTGCAAGACCTCTGGTATTGTGGATGTCCATGGGCGGCGGTGATCACTTACCATCAGGTGCACCTCCTGCTCGTTTGCCCCCTCTTTTATAAAAAAAAAATCGTTCTTATGTCAATTTCTATATTAACATAATAATAGTAACTAGCAAAAAGCAGAGCTTTGTAAGGGCTCGCAAAGTTATACTATCTAGTAATATTGTTATAAAAGTATTTTTATGAGAATTACATCTTTTAATGTATGGACTTTATTTATAAATATCTAATCTAAAAAACTCAGCGTATTTTCACCTAAACATTACATTTGCATCAAAGGCCCGCGTCGTCAGGCTTTGGACTAGGAATATTTGGTTTTTGTTTGTTGGTATTTTCAAGGGAAAATATGTATTAAAAATGAAGGTTGATCTTATAAAAAACACATTTTTGACATTTTGCTGAAATAATTTGTTTTTTTCTAAAATCAGGAAGTTCCTGGTTTTACGTCGATTTACGAAATCAAAATCAAAAAATGTTTTATTTAAATAAACCTTCAAAACTTTGGACTACGCAGGCACGAAGAATTGACGGTAGACACTCAGCGAATACATTTTTCGAATTTTTCTCTCAGAGAAACCCTCGGAGTTCGATTCCAGAGTCAGGCAAATGAAAAAATGTGTTTTTTCAGTTTTCTGATAAAACAA
The DNA here is from genome assembly GCA_036924255.1 of Apodemia mormo. NCBI lineage: Eukaryota > Metazoa > Arthropoda > Insecta > Lepidoptera > Riodinidae > Apodemia > Apodemia mormo. Next base: position 17,338,720 of record JAUPFN010000003.1, on the reverse strand, counting down.
CTTTGCCCGGGATTGGAAAAGTGCCCTATTGGCGATATGCTGGGCACCTATCACATTGTGGGACTTAAGTATCTTCAGCTAACCGTGGATGCACACGTTGTACTTCTGCCTACCTCTTCGGGGATACGGGCGTAAATATACCTTTTTTTAGCTTTTTACCCTCGCCCTCGGGCTAAGATTGGGAATTAATATAAATCAATTAATACATCTGTACTGTTTCTCAATAAGCACATTGTGAAACTCTCTAACGCTCTATTTACTCTGTTCCCAGCAAACATCCCTGCTCTAGACCTAAATTCTCCTTGTGCCTCCCACAATATTACTTCGAACTTCCCTTCTCTTGCATTCTCCTTTCAATGATTTTATCATACACCTTCGATGCCAAACTGATCAAAATGATGGCCCTATAGCTATTGCAGTTTATACTTGAACCTCGCCTTTATACGAGGGCACGATAACCGCGCGCCGCCAGTCAAATATGAAGAAACAATTCATGAAGTAGGTAGTCTCTTAGTAAGTTCAAAAATTCTAATAGAAAATGTATCTTCTATGAATTTTAACTCGTTAATTTAATAAGAGATGGCGTTAGTAGTAATAAGATTCTAATACAAATTGTACCTTCTATTTTTTTATTTTTATAAAATGGTATTTTTATGGTAGATAACAAATTTAGATATGAATATAAACTACCACGTCGAAGCTCAAACCTAAAAATGCGATATTTTTTCAACAAACTGTACCACAAAAGTGCATAGAAAGTGGCCTAGTGTAGGGCTCGCTTCGCTCGCCCTGATAAGTAATAATTCACGGGACAAATTACACTTACTGATCTAACCTCAAAGTAAGCAAATTATTTGCTTGTGTTGTGGGTGTTAGTCAACGAAACTAATAGATACATAAAAATATATTTATAAATACTGGAATATATTTAATTAACACCCAAACCCGGAAATACAAACATTTATGCTCATCACACAAATGCTTACTCCGTCGGGGATCGAACCCGAACCCCGTCGATTGCGTAGTTAGTTTGGTTGCTAACCATATTCTAATAATGTCTGATATACGCATACAAAATTTCAGCTCAATCGGTAACCGGTAAGTGGATCAAATTTACTTGCGAGATTTGATTTCAGACATCGGCATAGGTGAAATAAATAAAAAAATGCTCAAAAAATAAAAACTACTGGGGTAGGCCCTGAATCAAATTTTTATGGGACCAATTCGAAACTATTCCGTGTCAAACAAAAAAAGAATTACCTAAAACCTTCTCCTCCTTTTTTAAAGTCGGTTAAAAATATGTACCCTTTTTAAGACAATTACGTAAACAGTGGGGTATGAAATTTAGCACAGTTGAAGTTTCCGTTGCGGCGGACTGAAGACACCACCGACCACACATCCCATAGACCCCTAATAACAGGCTAATGGCTTCTGTCAACACATCTGGCTTATAGTTCCGATGTAAATGTCCATGCACCAATACCCAATCAGTGGCGACCAATCAGATTCTCTGTACATCACTATCTTTCACTGTGGCCTTGAGTAAGCCAATCACGATGTTGCAGCTCAGCTCAGCTAGTTGCCAGAATGCATTCAATACGGAAAATCGAACATTAGGCGTCTATGGGCTGTGTGGTCGATGGAAGACACCTAATATTTTTGAAAAATATGCTTAAAAAATACATTAAATAAATAAAAAAATATATATCATACGCAACATTTATTTGACCTCCTGCTGCCTTTCCACAACCTCCCCACAACCTGTAACTTACCTTTACACTGCCTTCCCGCTACCGCCCTGCCAACTTCCTATTACCGTCCAACTACCTTCCTCTTACTTTTCCGCTACCTTCCCGCTACCTTCTCGCTACTTTCCTACTACCTTCCCCCTACCTTCGTGCTACCTTCTCCCTACCTCCCGATTATTTCTTTTAAAAATATAATTAGGTAGCAAACTACCAGGTGGTTCTTCTGGTGGAAAAAGACCATCGCACCATGCACGCACGCACAATTAGCAAAGATGTTAATGCTGCGTTGATATTCGTGTTTTGGGATGGCAATGTCACATACATAAGTCTACCGGCTACCTTACCCTCTGAACCAGGACACGACATTGATAAGTATTAACGCTATTGCGGCAGGAATAGATTGGGCGGTGGTAGCAAACACCCGGGCGAGATGAACTACCTTCCCCTCATATTCCCAGTGCCTTCACCTTCCCCCTATTTTTCACGTTCTCCCTCTATCTTTCCCTTTCTCCCCTTATCTTTCCCTTACTTCACCCACCTTTCTCCTATCTTTCCCTACCTTCCTCCTACATTTCTCTACCTTGACCCTACCTTCTCCATACCTTCTCGCTACCTTCCGTTTACCTTTCCCACACCTATCTCGCCCCTAAATTCTCCTACATTATCTGTACCTTCCCGTATCTTTAAACTTGCTGCCTTCCCGTTATTACCCCTCCTTTCGCGCTTCTTTACTCCTACCTTCCCCGTACTTCCTCCTACCTTTTTCCTTACCTTGCCCCTATCTACCTACTACCTTTTCCTTCGTTATCTCTACCTTGCCGCTACCTTCTCGCTTACTTCCCACTACCTTCCCTCTTTTTTCCGCTATATTCTCTTACCTTCCCTTACTTTTCCGCTTCTTCCCTATTGGGAGCATTCGAACCCTTCCAGCAACTTTCGTACTATTTTTCCTACTTTTCTGCTAACTTCTCGCTGCCTTTCCACTACCTTCCCCTTACAGTCCCACTACCTTACCCCTACCTTCCCCACATTTCTTTACTCCTATTTTTCCCCTACCTCGTGCCTACCTTCTATTACCTCGTCTCTACCTTACCTATCTTCCTGCTACCTTCTTGATGAATATTCTCTCTTACTTATCCCTAATTTATACTGCCTTGTCTCTACCTTCTTCCTAGCTTACCGATAGCTTTCCGCTACCTTTTTCCTACTTTCTTCCTACCTTTTTTCCACCTAGCCCTTACCTTCTCCTACCTTATCTCTACTTATACCTACCTTCCTGCTAACTTTTCACTACCTTTCCGCTACCTTCCCGTTACCTTTCTGCTACCTTCCTGCTACCTAACCGCTACCTTTCCGCTAACTTTCCACTACGTTCTCACTAACTTCCTCCTACTTTCCCCTTATTACTTCCCCCTACCATCCTTCTAACTGTCCCTACCTACCTACCTAAGTTAGGGCGACCATCAGGTGAGCCTCTTGCCCGTTTGCCCCCTATTCCATAAAAAAAATATTTTAATCCCTGTGTTGGTTCCGGGCTCCTTTGAAGAATAGACCAACTGCCGTTCTGCCAGGCAGGTCGTAAAAGGCGACCGATTGACTATACGAGTCACTACCATTGTGACTACTAGGTGGTAGAGTTCTGCATTGTATCACCCGGGTCTGGCACCACTGCCTTAACTATTCCGGCCGCAATAGCGTCAGTGTTAGTCACTGTCGTGTTCCGATTTGGAGGGTAAGATAGCCGGTAAACTTATGCATTAGACCTTGCCACAAGATAGCAGCGCACCATTTACATCTTTTGTGCCTATAGACGATGGTTAAATCTTTTTATCAGGAGACCCATCTGCTTGTTTGCTATCGTATGAAATAAAAAAAATTTTTCGAATTCGAATTCGTTTTATTTTTCGAATTTCTCACTGCGATTTCTTACTTCTAAATATGTATCTTAACGCCCATATCCCCGAAGGGATAGGCAGAGGTACAACAAGTGCACCCACGATTAGCCGAAGATACTTGGTCCCACAAATGTGATAGGTGGCAAGCCTATAGCCAACCGCCCGGTTGGCTATACTTTCCAATCCCGGGCAACTTTGTGTTTTTAAGAAAACTGAAAAAACACTTTTTTATGTGCCCGACTCGGGAATCGAACCGGGACATCTCATTACATCTCACCAAGGGGTACTCTATGGAGAGTACCCCCTTGGTAGATGTCATGAGAGGTCGCCAAAATAACTCCATATAATAATTCATGTATGCCCGCCCTCATTCACCAACAAACATTTAGTCGAATTGAGGTAAACATTTTATTGTTTATTTTATTAAATTTTATATAAATATATATATTTATAAATATATTTATATAAATTAAATAAATCATTGACAGCTAAAATATGTTAAGTACTAAATTTTTTTACGAAAAGTTTCCGCAAATAAAAATTAATTCATAAATACCCAAACCTATAGGCATATAAACATCTATTCATATCACACAAATGTTTGTCCGTGTCAGTAGTATTCGAACTCGGGACCACTTAAAAATACCACTTAAAAAATTATTCGGATTTGTTTGCCGTTTTTAAGTCCAACCGTATGTCCGCGCCAACGCAACGTCCGTACCAATAAGTAATAACGTTCTATTCGAAGTTCGAACAGCATAAACGAGTTGACAAATAACATCCCTTTCTTATTTCATAAAGACTGGTAACGCAATCGCAAATTTTTTTAGTGTTTTTAGTGTTGCAGTTATTCCTAGGTAGCGGCACAAAACCACGGTACAAAACAGTAAACACTTACTATGTGAGCCTTCGCCATTCTATTAAAAATCACACATAAATATTTGGTATTACTTAGCCGTTATTTTTTTACTACTTAGCATTTAGTAAATACCTTGGTAAGTACCTACAGTATTGTTATTTAATTGTTGTTATACAATAGACGATATAATATAACCATTAATCACTAGACCAGTAGTGGTGTGCGTTAAATACGGATACTGAGAGTATCGATAGGTAATGAAAGTAGGAACATCACATCTTTAAATAAATCATGTCTTGTAAACTATCTCATCAATGTTTTAATAAAAATCATGAATTACCCAAAAACAAATATTCATTATATTATTTAAATAATGTCATTAACAATTATATACTATTTTTAATTAAAAATTGTAAGCAAGTAGTACAATATTAATAAAGTGTAGTAATTGAAAGCCTAAAATTAAAAAAAAAAAAATAGAAAAGATCGATATGTTTAATTAAATTTTACTTCTAATTCAAAGTATCTGTTTTTTTTTTATAATCAGATTATAATATTAGAAATCTAGAAGATGTCATTAAGAAAATTATTCTTTAAATCGGTGCAAATTTTATATTTTACAAAAACATTTATATTTTAATAGCAGTCTTTCTAAATTTCGTCATAATATAGGTACATAATCAAATAATGTACTTGAATAGGAATATTTCAAAAACTGCCTTCTAATCAAATAAATAAATTCACAACATTTCTCATTGTACATAATTATATTAGTAGTAGTATAAGCTTTGATATTTACACGAAAATCACATTCTCCAGAGTGGTAAATAAGATATTTATCTGCTTAAACATTTTGCAGAGAGTGAAACAAAGTTTCCATAGTATTTTACTAGATTTTATTATCTGGAACGGGTAATTTTCGCTGTACAAATACACTCCTCTGTTCATTCGAGGGCCCTAGCGCGCGCTAAATTTGAATTCATGTTACGAACAAGCTACATAAACCAATTACGAAGCAGAGCCAATAGCGGACGGAGGCACACGAGAATCGATAATTCACAATATGCCCGCTAGAGAGCAACACCATCGTCACCGGTGCGCGCCCACACTACGCCTCCACGCCGCGCATCTTTGACACGGACTTTGTATCAACGCACAAACATTCAATTAAAAATATACATACCACTAAAAAGATATTTTATTTAAACATCATGGCTAATTAACAAAATTTCATAATTTAATTTTGATAATTTTATTTGTTCAGTATAAACTATTTATTATATATAGTCCTAGTGTTATTATAAATATTAAATTAAATGTTATATATAATAAGGTTTCCCTAAACATATAATATTTATAAAAACCTCATTAACCTTTATAAGAAAATCTTTAGTGCCATATACATAATATGGCACCAACTTTCCTAAAGGATTATAAGGAGTGCACCGAGTATTAGTTTAGTATGTATTTTTTAATTAAATGACTATTAATTAATATTTATAACCCCATATGTTTTCTTGATCCTTTGTTGTCCCAATTTGTTTTTCAAGAATAAGATTTAGTTACGTCAAATTGCATGACAAGCGCACGTACAAAGTCATCCCAATCATGCGCGCGTAGTCAGCTGCTGCTTAGCTTGCTGTTTCGTACCGCGCTTCTTGCCCGCTTTCAATGTTTTCTGTTTTATTTTGTTATTTCTGTGATGTAAACTAATTTTTTAACTAAAATTTACATTAATCATTATTGTGAAAGATATTGTGCGAATCAATAGTGGTGCTTGCATCTAGACAACCAGTGTAACAAGGTAAACGCCTTAATATTTTTGTTTGTCGAGAACATAACCTCTCTGTCACCAAACAGTACATATTTTTTACTTGTAAAGGTATTTTTGTAAAGAAATGTGATTGTAGAAACAGCTGTTCAGCTTTAGACTGAATATTCCGTGCTATTTACATTCATTTTGTAATGTATTATTGCCAAACAAACTAAACAACATATTGCACTGTTGTTTAAGCAGAATTACGCGTCGTTATCAAATGTTTTAAGGATTTATGTAATTCGATACTATATTTCCGAATATATTCACAGTGTAAACTTGGTCTTGTAACAGTTGTATTATATCTGTGAAACTACATATCTATACGTTGAGTACTTCATGTTGACAAAATGAATAACCATGACAATAATTGACAATGACTTCATAAAACAATGACGTTTGAAATTCCCACAGGGGACATTATTGAAGTGTGCATATTTATAAAATTCTCTCGCAATGAACCTATTTCTTCCACTTAGCCACTAACTATCCCCTATTTTTTTATTTTGAGTAGATAAACACATAATAATTGTGTGTATAATGTCGCGATTTCTGTTAGTGCCTAGTGGTAGTGACTATCAATGGCAGTGTTTAGTAATAATCGGATTTGACATGTTGGTGCCAACAATCAGGTCGGCGAAACTCGTATTAACAAATATGAATATGTATTAGTCTCTAATATAGAAAATGTCCGATGCGGTAATAAAAAAAGCATGTACCTAAATAATTGTAAATAAAGATTTTGATGTTGCCACTTGAAAGAAAAAGACCCCTGCCCCTCCACCCCGCTCTGCGTTGCGTTTCTTTCCATTTTTCTTGTTCTCTTTGTTTGATTACTATGCGTTCCAAGTGAGAATAGGACTGTCAGGATGACGTATTGCTCTGCATTTTGCAAAAACTTCATAAGTGATAAGTACGGTGTGCAAAAAAATTCTAACAAAGAAATACTTAAAAAATCTATTTTCATTCTAATTACTATATTTTTTATTTAGATTCCTATCAGATCATGTTACCATATATTAAAACAAGGTGTAAAATAACTAACACGACTTTTATATATACTTATATATAGATGAACGGCTACTAGCAGTCCGCGTCGGCTAGACTGATATAGGTATTTTACTGTTTTTTTTTATTGATGAATATTATATTTTAATACTTTTTAGCTTATTCTGGACAAAGACATTCCAAACCCACAAAAGTCGCAACAAGTTCTTGACTTATAGGTGGTGTAACTAACACGACTTTTTTTACATACGGATGAACCGCTAGACTGATATTATTTACTATTTTTTTTTGATGAAAATAATATTATTACAACGTTTATTGTTCTCCAATAAATCAGCAATATTTTTTGAACAAATATTTGTTTGCTGACATTACTAATTTCACACTTGTGATATTATAAAGTTGATAACAAACGCGATCCTAATCTCAGTTGGAACACATAGAACTTACTACTTAATTCCAGCTGTCGCCTGTCGGGCGGCGCGGATCATAGAAAACCCTACGTTAAAAGTAATATACCTACCTACCTACCTATGCATATTTGATTATGTACTGTATAGGTATAATCAAAACTATACATATTATATACTATGCGTTCAAACTAAGAATAGGATTACACTTGTATTCACCTTCATAAGTGTGAAATTAGTAATGTCAACAAAAAATATTTGTTCAAAAAATTAAGCTGATTTATTGAAGAATAAATAACATTCAGATAATTATTCTATAATAATTACAACCGACAAAAAAGATTTGTACACCACTGATATCGGCAACAAAGTCGGTGTAAGTGGTGTAGAGGATTTAAAATCCCATAGACACATATTTGATTAAATATTTTGACTATAAAATAAATCTATTTGTATTTTTATATTTTCTTTTCTTTTCTACATCCTACTTTAATACATACTAGCATGGGAATCTGAATAGAAAATATACCAATTAGAACGCAAATTATTATTTTTTGATAATTTTTTTTGTTAGTATTTTCTTGCTCACCATACTTATCACTAATGAAGTTTTTGCAAAATCCGAAAAAATATGGCGTCCTGACAGTCCTATTCTCAATTGGAACGACTAGTTCTAACCCTCTTCCAACGTTTCATATTCTCCGAATTCCTTTTGTTCATTTATTCATCTGTCAGATATACTAAACCTATACAAATTGGGTTGATAAAATACGTATATTAAACCCATTGATATAAATTACCCAAGATACACAGTTCCAGACAAAACTGACACTCAAAACTGTCGCTAATTCAGTCTAAAAAGTTTATAGTTATGGCGCAAACGTGTTTTTGCATATTCAACCTTAAACGCAAGATTTAAAGTCATTTTAAAAAAACAATGTACAAAAAGCAATAAAATTTTTGACTTAAGTTAGCCGGTAGGACAAGGCATATGTGGAGTCGAATATAAATATTTTTATGCATTGAGGTAGTATTTTAAGGGTTTGTAAAATTTACATTAAAAAAAAATCTTGTCGAAAATCTGATTTTGCGTAGAACATTTATATATCAATAAAACAAATAATGACCATTAAAATAATTTATTTATATTTCAAACGTTATAGGTTTTTGGTTCTATTACACAGAACTTACACATATAGGCAAACTGTGGGTTTATAGCCATGTAGTATTTGACGATTGATATTGATACATTTAGTTTGCATAGTCTAATAGATTTAGAATATACTGAAATAGGAAAATTACTGCAATGGTGACTATGACTACGTTATAAAGTTCATAGATTCTTACGTGATAACAGACACGAATTTTTTTCAGACTTCTTATGTAAAGTATCGACAACATAGTAAGGAAACGCATTAATTTCCTAGAAATAAGTTTAGCTTTTCGTAGAATTCTCGTTTTGAATTAGATTTCAGTTTTTCTGTTTTTTTTTTTGCAGTATATTATGTAAACGAACATTTGTTTAGTTATAGTATCTGCAGACGTAAGAGCGAATACTGCCCATAGACATTTGAAACACAATAGGTTAGTTGCTAATGCGATGTCGGCTTCTGAAAATTTTATTGACCCTCGTATAAAAAATTCCAATAAAACAATTTAGAGCTAAAAAATTGTGTTCAATGTTATTCGGAAGATCAAACTCATTGATGATTTTGAAAAAATATACATCTTTTCAAATACTGAATAGCTATCATTTAAAAAAAACTTTTTTAAATTCAGTAGTCTATGCTTAGGCATCGTTTTTTTCTTTGAGGTTAAAATACTTAAATTTAGCGGGAAGTTTCAGGTGGCCTGTAGGGTCAACCAGCTCACAGATTTTTTTAATTTAGTTACATTAGTTGGTTACATAGGTGTGTTACATACACAGAAATCCTAATAGATACGTATATTTAGTTTGGAGTATAGTTTAGTACATATAATATTATTGCCAAAGGTAATTTTAGGTTAGATATTTCCTGTTAATCATAAATTTCTTTTATAATTACGTTAGTTTTTTCGATAGGTGTGTTACTAATAGGTATTTTTAGTTTGAGGTATAGTTAGTTATGATATTAGGTATAGAAAATTTAGAAGTTATAGGAAATTCAGGTCTTATGTTTTTACTTACATTTTAATAACAAAAATGTCGTATATAAATATGTAAGATGAATATGTAAATATTATTTTTAACGTACTAGCGGCCCACCTGGCAATGTAGAGATTTTTAATAAAATAAAGAAAGGTTAAATAAGTTCTAAAGTAAATATGCGCGAGCAAAGCCGCGGGTAACAGCTAGTATGCAAATAAAACAACTCGTACATATAAACAGTCACTTAAAATTTATACGAGACTAGCTGCAGATCTCTGCATTAGGATAAAAGTATTCTATGTGCTATTCCAGGTCATCTTATATCCGAGTCCAAATCCAAATTGGTACAGCCATTTTTTACGTGATTGATTATCAAACATCCAAACATACAAACTTTAACATTTATAATATGTATAGTATAAGATATCCGCAATCAAAAACAACATTTTATTAAAAATAAAGTATTAAATCAGAAAATAAACATTCTTAATGCAACCTGTGCCTTCCACTTAAGAAATCGTTATCAACAACACTTGTAAACAGAACAAAATTCGATGCTACTTATGATTTCCTATTGTTATATTAAAAGTTTCGTAATATATCTCCAAAGTTCATCGTAAGAATCACAATTATGTATTGTTATTTTATATTCGTACAAATAGAATAAAAAGAATCACCTAACTTGGTCCTCACAATAAGTAATCAATGTAATCAAACATTTTAAAATCGTCTAATTGATGTCCTCTTCTCTTTTGGCAGTTGGTTAACAACTATAAAAGGTATTCAAAATGATTAATGAAAAAATTAATCTTTAAAAAAAAAATAACTTATTAATAAAAAAAATCGACTCCACTAATAATAACAGGATCAATTTGTATTATTCGACTAAATTAAAAGGAGGTTGTAATGCACTGTCTTTTTACTGAAAAAGTGACCATTGAAATTTTTTCGTATTATATTTGGAGCGTCGAGTACATTTTTAAGACAAATAAAATGAAAATCGTACATTACACCCTATATTTAGTAATATAAACGACAAAAATAAATCGATAAACTCTTATACTTACCGAAAATACAATATCTTATATTTTTTTAACGTTCATGATGTTGTATTTTACAATTTATCAGGGAACAATTTTGTATTTTTGATGCGCGGGCAGTGACGTGAGCTACGGGCTTCTATTTGAAGTGAGTGCACAATTTTAAATTGTGCACTCATTCTTAGAGGACGTTTTTGAGACACTGGTTGTGTATCTTGGGTTTTTATATATCAATGATTAAACCTATATAAATCGTGATGATACTTGAAGCACAGAATAACTATATTCTGTAATTGAAGCCTGGAAATGGGTGCCGCGCAGGCGCAACGTCGTTGCTGACTTCATACCCTCTCAGTGCGCCGCAGTCTAAGCCTGCTATTGCCTGTCGAGTTAGATTTTCTTTGGCAAACGATCACCTTATAAAAAAAATACCCTTATAAACAGGCACTGAAATTCTTGCGTTAAAAAATATATATTAACGCAATGGCGCCGAATTCCGACTATTGATTGATATGGTCCAATGAATCCTTCAAAAGATAAAAAAAACACTCTTAAGCACTCTAGAAAAAATGCTTTTCTGAAAGATTACGAATTTTAATTTTAAATAATGAGCATAATAGTATTCTTTAATGAATTTTTTATACTTAAATTTAGATTTAAACTGTTGCGACTGGAAATAAACTGAAAGCATCGTTTTCCGACCGACTGACTACAAGTATCCCTATATCCGACCACTAAGTATCTAGATTCCGACCAGACAAATCCTACCTAGTAAAATCAACTCTGTGTCTTACAAATATAGTGGAAATTCGTAAATAAAAACCATTTTACATAATTGCAGTATTTATTGGAAATTCGGTACAAAATTATAAAAAAATAACTTCTATATATTTCACATGATGTAAAATCAGGAAAGTAAATTAGTTTTTATATACTATGCTATATAGTATTTAAAACTTAATTTACTGAACATGTAATTTTTTTTCACAAACTGCATATTTTCTATCCTCTAAATCTAGTATCTAAATGTAGGACTTACATCATGTTAATATTTATAGAAATAAAAATAAATTACGATTATTAATGAGATCAATTAGTAATCATAATTAAGTTATGTACACATACTACCTGTTGCCCACGACTTCGTCCGCGCGGACTTTGTTTACTCCGCACAGCTCCTCCCCCGTAGGTGATAGCGTGATAATATGTAGCCTATATGTTGACCCGGACATACCTACAGACAAACAGACAAAAATTCTAAAAACTATATTTTTGGCTTCGATATCGATTGTAGATCATGCCCCAAGTATTCTTTTAAAAAAATATTCAATGTACAGTTTTGACTTTCGTACGATTTTATTATATGTATAGATAACCAAACTATTATGTTATATATGTCGCAGTAAAATTGTCACTACCGTTAGATTGTAATCTACCTAACCAAATTATAAACTCACTAGGTATATTATAATCTAACGGCTATTGACAATTTCACTGCGACATAACGCTTTGGTAACCGTATGTATTTATGGGAGGGTTCATGGATTGTTTTCCTTTCGGTATTGTGACGATGAAACTTTGAATATTGTCGCGATGTCCGATGGTGAAATTCGGCGGCAAGAATCAATCTAAACAGTTCTTTGGAACATTCCCCATGATAGAGTCAGACTGATGCCACATCTCTACGTAACGCCAAAGAATCAAGTCTCGTTGTCGACGATTCGAACCGCCGTACGTTAAATGTGATCAAAAGGAAGAAGTTAGTACTGAGGAGCCCCCGTCCATAAATGAGAACAGCATTTATCAATAGCATTTATAATGTAGCAGCCTGATTAATGCTCATTTTCTTCTGCTGTATATCTTGCATCTATGAATTTTCTGGGCTTTTCCATATTCTCCTCTGAATGTTAACCTTTTTTTATTATTCATTTTGATGTTCCTGGAATGAACACATGTAATTTCAAACAATCATACCGAAACCAAAAGCAACTGAATTAGACGGAAACAGGTACATAGGAAACGTAACATATCCAGATACCGACCAATCCTAAATTTTTTAAAATTTATAATTTGTATTAGTTATTAGTGCGTTTTCATTGACACACACTTATTAAGATCGTAATTATTATCGTAACTATGCAATTATCTACAATAAATACAAAATATACGATTTTAAAACCAAAGTGATCTTTAGAATTTAATTGGAAATGAACTGAAAAAGAGTGCAAGTTTAAACGTATGTTACAAAAAATCCATTAATGTTAGCATGGGTTGCATACAGGTTTATTATGTAAGCATTGCTTTTAGAATAAGTAACTGAACACGAAACACTCAGAAAGCAACAAGAATTATAAAAAATTAGCTTTATTTACCAAGTTTAAAATTCCTACGAATATTAATTGTCCAATAAATCTACGAAAATACGCAATTTTTGCTTGAATACTGAAATTTTAAGATTTTAATACACTAATAAAACGTTTAAAATAAATAAATGCCAAACTTACCAGAGTATTCTTCCCAAAGAATCATATGTTTTTTTTACACCGATTTATGTTTTATCAGTATACAATCTAACATAAACAGTTTTTGTTGAAATGACAGAATGTCCATTAACTTTTGAAACACAAGTTTTGAGAGATGGTGTACGATAAGTGATTGAATTGAATGGGTTCCGTTTCACGCTTTTCGCGCGATATTTAAACGTTTTAGCCAGTAAAAACCAGAATGGTCGGATAGAGGAAGCTAGTCGGAAACCGGTGCTATTACAGTTGGTGGTACCAAAGCTGAGCAAAACGTTGCAAAACTGTCTTATTTATTTACATATTATTTAATTTAATCGGTTAGCAAGATAGTCATGCTAATGGCATAAGAAGTAAACAATTTATACCATTAACGTGACGTGTTAAACTCGACTCGACTATTCGTCTACTAAAATTATCACCATTCATGAAATATCTAACCCAAAGAATTAACATTACGTTATCAGTAATAGAACCTATGCCTTAGCTTTTCTAGGATTAGTTTTCATTACTATAAAGAAAATAGGTCAAAGTTATAGATCCGTTTTTCAATATATGGAAGGTGATGCCCAGACTTCACAAATTTATATGAAAGAAGTACATATTATATATATATATATATATATATATATATATATAAATCAATTACTCTTCGTTAGTCTCGAGACTCGAACTCGAGAACGGCTTACGTTTTTTGAATTAATTGTTGAAGTCCAGGGAAGGTTTAAAAGGTAAGAAAATATAGAAAAAAAATAAGAGTAATTAATAAGGCAAAACAACGTTTACCGGATCAGCTAGTTATATATAAGAAAACCATTTTTTTATATAATATATTGTAGCTGACAAGCAGATAGGTCTCCTGATGGAAAGAGTCAACCATTACTTATAGTCACCAAAGATGTTAATAGTGCGTTGCTGTCTTGAGGCGACACATCAGGCATAGACATTCACGAATTTCAGTTCCACTACCCAAGATCCTAGATGTATTCTCGTATTGCCTAACAATTCGCTTGCAAAAAAGTTGCGAAGTACTACCCACTATTGGATTAGGCTAACTCGAAAGCGTAAATTTGTTTTAATAAGGCCTACTATCGTTTGCTTTAAAAAAACTAAACAGCGCGGCTGAACGCTTTTTGTCGTCTGAAGGTTCACTCAGTCCGGTTATAAGCAATGTCTGTCTCTACGTCATACTCGTAGATACTTAGCTTTATACAATGGATCTCTGCAGCCCACATCTTTGTAACTTCGTACGTACTTCGTAACTTGATCCCATCTGCCCTATTTTATTGTCGCAACTCAAGACATACTGCCGACATTTATACCGACTTTATTTAATTAATGTCGCTTACATACTAACCAATACATTTTCTAGTTTTTTTTATGTACAACAAAAGATAAGATTTTTTCTTCCTGGGATGATACGGTATTCTAAAACAATAGTTGAAGTATTTGCTTCTCCGTTCAAGACCCAATTTCAGATTTCTATGTGTTAAGCTTCAGATCGGATCGGAAGAAACTCAGTGGACTGGCATTTATTCAAGATGTTTTTATATAGGTTGACTAGTAAAATACTGTACATTTTGTAAGACCCGTCTTAAGTAACCATTAAAGATATAATAAAAAGAGAATATTACTTGACCACATAGTAAACTTCAATGAAATTAGTGAGGTGACCAAAAAATTATGGTGACCGTGCGGGCAATAGGCGCACGTTATGACCGATATGTACCGCGACCTTAAATCGCTGTTCGTAAACAATGAACGACGATATATATGCGCGGCTGTCCGTACTAAACATATTTTTTTGGGTAATTAGGTCAACATTTAAGTGCATATTTTTTACATGTTCGGTATCAGAATCGAGTATTAAACACCCTTCTTCAATAGGTACAATCTTTTATCGGTGAACCTGTATATCAAAAGATAGACAACAAACACATGGCTTTTCAGGCAGAAAGAGATTGTCAACGCCTGTAGATATCAAAGACTTTACTGGTAAGTTGCTGTCCGGGGACGGAATGGTAGTACCACATGCTTAGGTTTACCGGCTGCCTTAGTCTCTAAGCCAGGTTAGACAGTTGTGTCTAAATTAAAGTTTTGTGGAAAATACAGGTTAGGCGGTGATACCTACCGAATCGGGGCGAGACGTTGCGGAACTCTACCACCACTCTCAATTTTAAGAATTGCTTGTCAGAATAGCAGATGCACTATTCTTTAAAGGAACCCTGGACCATTATGGGGGACATATTTGGCCCATACTGTCGTCATTACTACATGACTGCACAGGGACCCAAACCAACATGAAGTTTGGGGCCAAGGACACTAAGAAAAAATTAAGATACCAGGGTGGATTGAAAAGTACTCGGCCCAACACAGATCCATTCAATTCTAAAAATCAAATCTACCCACATTATTTAGTTCAGTTCAGAATAGTTAATTATATGAAGTTCAAAACGTGTGCAATAATTTGTTGTGATTTTATAAATTTTTTAACAAAGCAATCGGACATACTTTCTGGAGATGGAGCAAATCGAGCAGCGTGCTAAATACTTTAATGATAAATAGCTCCATAATAAGGGGCTATCACCGAAAACGATCTATGATGATAAGGTCAGTACATTAGAGAATTCTGCTCTGTCTTATTCATCCATCAAAAAATGGATAACAGAATTCAAGCGTCGCAGAGAGAGTGTGAAAGATGAACCCCGATCGTGAAGGCCTTCGACGTCCACTACTGACGAAAATATTAAAAAGTACTTGATTTAATTATGGGAGAACGCAGATTAAAAATTAGAAAGATAGCGGAGATTATAGGCATCTCTTATGAACGAATTCAAAATATCATAGTCAACGAATTGGGTTTCCACAAAGTGTCTGCGAGGTGGGTTCCGCGACTGCTTTCAGTTGAACAAGAAAGGACGCGATTGACTATTTCACGCGACTGTTTGGAGTTATTTGAAGCCGACGCAGATGATTTTTTGAATCGTTTTGTTACAATGGACGAAACATGGGTTCATTACTGTACGCCAAAAACAAAACAACAATCAAAACAGTGGAGAAGACCTGTTTCACCACCCCTCAAAAAGGCTAAGGTGCTTTAGTCGGCAAATAAGGTAATGTCTTCAGTATTCTGGGACTCGAAGGGTGTGATTATGATTGATTATCTTAAAAGGGGTCAGACTATAAACTCTTTTTGTCTTTTTGTTTTTGTCTTTTGGTTACTTCTGTGTCTTATTACGTCGTTTATGGGAGGACATAAAAGAAAAACGTCCAGGAATGCTCAGAAGAAAAGTCCTGTTTCATCAAGATAACGCCAGTGTTCACACGTCTGTGCAATCAATGGCTGAAATCCACAATTGTGGCTTTGAACTATCACCGCATCCGCCTTATTCACCTGATCTGGCACCGTCAGCCTTCTTTCTTTTCCCTAACCTAAAAAAGCACTTAGGAGGTCAAAGATTTTCGACAAACGACGAAGTCAAAGAAGCAGTGGATGAATATTTAGACTCTAAAGAAGAATCATTTTTTTTTCAATGGTCTAAATTCTTTGAATGGGAGATGGCAATAGTGCATCGAACTTGATGGTGATTATGTGGAAGAAAAAGAAAATATAACTGATTTAGTATGTGTTTATTTTCTTGCTTAGGCCGAATACTTTTCAATCCACCCTCGTATTTGTGATTATTCAACAATCACCACTCTCAAAATAATGTAAGATGAAAACACTTATTTGTGTTCCAAATGGACCCAACGTAATTTAATCACAAATATTCTACGAGCAACGTACGTTTAATTAAAATATTTGCCAATACGTAACATACAAAATAATGGCTAAGTGAAAATCAGAATAGCTCTCTTGTTGACTATAATATATTATACTCGTACAACTCTATATATAAACTTGTTAAAGCTCACTGTTATTTAGCTAACGCAAGCTGTGCACAATATATTTTATATTTTATGGTAAACATTCGCGGTAATCCGAGCATGTCCAAACCGGATAGCTAAGGTAATATTGTTATCTCTATACCGTGATATAATTAATAGGATTTATAAAGTTTTAAATAATTACATTTTATATTTATGCATGAAGTAACAATTTATTATAAAAAAGTAAATAATAACAAATGAATTGGTGTAGAGTAGAATATTTTTAATATACCAAGTCGTCGTTTCACCTTGACTATACTTCTTTTTTTGTTTATCTGGGCCTCTTTTAAAGAGTACGTCTACCTTCTTGCTAGGTAGCTCAGGAAAAAGAGCGGAGACCACAGCCTAGCCTAGTCTACTACGTGTTATCTGATGACGCAAACAGTGTAGGTTTTGACGTTTAAAACGAAGTGTTCTTGTGACGCCAGTAGTTTTAATAGCAGGTTTGAATTACTTTCAGCTCATAAAATTTTAAGATAAGAATATATTATCATTATTAGAAAAACCGATTCCTTTAAAAAAACAAAAACAAGATTTTCATGTGCATAGAGAGAACTAGAAAACTGACAACGAAAACAAAAAAATCTGCTCATAGCTAGAGTTCAAATTTATAGCGGACTGTTCAGACAACAGCAGTTACTAAATTTTGAGATATATTTTGCGGACAAAAATTTACTTTTGGATATAAATACGGACAAAACGATTTTTCTATGTCCGGGCTCCTTACAAAAAAAAATGAGCATTTATTTTCCTGCCATTAGTCCGTAAAAGCAAACGACTAAACGTTTCAATACGATCTTGATTACTAAGTAGTAGATTTTCGCAATATATTTTTCAGTTTTGGTACCAAACCTTAGCTTTTTTTCTATTTGAAAAGGTAATGTAGCTGGTAAAATTATGCATGTGAATTATGAAGGTATATATATACCTGCCACCGAGTGTCCATATGCGATGGTTAACTCTTTAAAGTGAGATTTAATTATATTTAACGAGAAAGAAATCTACATAGAACCCGTCAAAGAAGCTATTGCGAAATGGGTCAAATTTTCCAAATCCCTTATCGTTTGAAGTGGTTTGTGCAAACTGTCAATCCAGAATATTACACAAAATTTTATGCAAACCCATAGTTGTTACGGCATGATTAAGTAATAAGCATTCAAACTACTGACCACTAAACCGTAACTTATTATTGACGACACTGTGAATTTTGCGTCTGTTTTTGATAGTACCAAAATTTACCACAGTAACTATTTATATTATATCTTGTTTTCAATATTTTTTTGATTTTTCACACTGTCATTCTTAATAGCTTTTAATCTGAATTTATCTCATATGAAAAAAATCATCTCTGCCACACGATTAGCAAGCATTTCTGGTGTCTTAAATCTCGTTTGTTATTCTTTAAAACATAAAGAGATTTATTTGTTTGAACGCACTAATATTCGCATTTGTAAAATCCTATTTGAAAAATCAAAAATTGCACGTCTCAAAAAAATTGTTTTTGTAATCAATTTTTTATGTGGGATTAAATGTTTTTCAAGTAAAAAACGGTCGTACAGACGCAGTTTTTTCTCAAGCAGTTTGTTTTCATATGTCATAAAAAATATGTTTTAAAAATATCGGTTGCGTTAAAACGAGTGTTTTTCATGAAATACATGTATTTATATTATTCTATAAATGCAGTATTATTATTATTATGGATACATTTTTACTTCAGAAAGTTGCTTGATTTTTTTTATAGTAGAAGGGGCAAACGGATAGGAGGCTCCCCTGATGGTAAGTGATTACCGCCGCCCATAGACAACTACACTACCAGGGGTCTTGTATTTGCGTTGCCGACCTTTTAAGATTTAGTAGGTTCTTTTCTTGAAGGTCCCTAAGTCGTATCCATTCGGAAAATTTTCTGCCAATAGCTGGTTCCATATATGAGTAGTGCGGGGCAAAAAGTGCCTCGAAAATCGCGCGGTTGTGGATTTCCAGACGTCAAGATGGTAAGGATGAAACTTTTGAATTTTGTCGCGATGTCCGATGGTGAAATTCAACAGCAGGGATCAATCAAACAGTTCGTCGGAACACTCTCCATGATGGATGCGGTAAAAGATGCAGATTGATGCCACATCTTTACGTAACGCCGAAGAATCAAGCCGATTTGAAATAATCTCGTCATCGACGACTCGAGCCACTCTATATTAAATGCGATCAAAAGGAAGGATCTCGTACTGAGGAGCCCCCGCCCATAAATGAGAGCAGTACTCCATATGGGGTCGGATTTGCGCCTTATAAACGCCGCCAGTAAACGGGCCGGTGTAAAGTGCTGCCTAACCCTGCAGAGAACTCCAAGATTTTTAGAGCCTTGCCTTTCAAGTGACCGCGGAACTGAACGTCGCTCGATATGTCGACTCCAAGTATTCCAATACTGACTGAGGCTTTCAGTGAAGTATTTTCAAAACGAGGAGATACGACGAAGGGTAATTCTTTTAGCGGTAAACGCGCAAACTTGTGTCTTAATGGGGTTAAACTAATATGCAGATGAAACAGTGCAGGCGACACACAGCCATTAGGAACACCAGCATTGACACGTTCAAAGCGTGCGCCATCAACAACTACCTTGATACTCCGATCCGTCAGAATCCTGGTCATCCAATTGCACAATTTCCCAGGAAGCCCATAAAATGGGAGCTTCGAGAGAAGTGCTTTGTGTCATACCCGATCGAAGACCTTCGCTATGTCCAATCTAAATGCCAATGCCTCTCGCTTATTCTCCGCTGCCTCCGCCCACCGATGTGTTAAGTAATACAGAAGATCACCAGCTAAACGTTCGCGACGAAAACCGAACTGACGGTCACTAATCAGCTGATGCTCTTTTAGATACCTCAGAGGCTGGCAGTTAATAAGACTCCATTATTTTGGAAAATAAGGAGGTTATCGCTGTAGGCCGATAGTTGGAAGGGACCGAGCGATCACCTTTTTTAGGGACTGAGTGCACTAAAGCGGTTCTCCAAGTTTTGGGTACGACGCCATGTAAGTAGGAGAGCCGGAATAAACGCGTTAAGACCGATGCGAACTCTGGAGCACACATCCTGAGCACGGTAGGAAAGATGCCATGAGGCCCACTCGACTAATGGATGTCCAAGGAAAGAAGTGCCTTGCGCAATGCAGTTTGAAAGAACTTTACCTCCGCCATGGAAGTGTTACACTGTGGGATGGTAGGTAGTGCATACCTTTGGTCGTCCAGAGTCGAACTGGCTGCAGAAAGTGAGCTGAAAAGATTAGCCTTCTCTTTTGCAGAATGGGCCAGAGAGCCATCATCTTTGTGTAAAGGTGGAAAGGAGGGCAGACAGAAATTCCCTTGGACAGCTTTGGCTAAAGACCAGAACACACGGGTTCCCGAAGGAAAGTGATCTAGCCTCCCGCCAATTTTGCCAATGTGTTCCGGTTTTGCCTTAACGATGATTCTTTTAAAAGACCTAGAGTGATGATTTTACTCCTTTCTGACGTCCAAGAAGCAATTAATCATAATTTTTACAAGCAAATTATCTGTTAATCACAGATTAATTGCTTGTATATTATAGCGTATTTATGTAGGTTAGCGACCATTGACCATCACACATACACCATACTATAACACATACATCGCGCTCCCCGTGTTGGTCCCGGGCTCCTTTGAAGAATAGACCAACTGCCGGCAGAAGCCAGGCAGGTCGTAAAGGCGACCGATTGGCTATGCGAGTCACTACCATCATGGCTACTAGGTGGTAGAGTTCTGCATTGTCTCGCCCGGGTCTGATACCACCGCCTTACCTATTCCTGCCGCAATAGCGTCAGTGCTTGTCACTGTCGTGTTCCGGTTTGGAGGGTAATGTAGCCGGTAAACTTATGCATGTGGTATTAGACCTCGCCACAAAATAGCAACGCCCCATTAACATATTTAGTGACTATAGGCGATGGTTGACTCTTACCATCAGGAAACCCATCTGCTTGTTTGCTATCTTATGGTAAAGAAAAACACTGAAACATTAATGACCGGTACAAACGCAGGTTTTTTCAAAATGATTAACTACAGTTGATATGACTTTTCGGTATTTGCTGTGTCACCGGACTTATGGGGCGAGCAGAGTGCTCAGCCAGAGTTGTTTAAAAATCTACTAACGCTCGCGCTAAGGCCTGCCTCCTGCGAGAATATCGGTTTAGTGCGGCGTTCGGGCAAAATATCTCGGGACACACGGAACAGTACTATGACAAACGCGGACTTAACCGTGAGGAACAGCTAGTTTATATATTTTATGTTCGTACTTCTGTCAAGCTCTTTACCGTAAACAATATCTTAACATCAAATTATACAAAATAAAACCTTACTTTCAATTTTTATCAAGCGTTATCTACTTAGCATATTTATCAGAAACGTGTTAGTTCACTTTCTATAATATTGCACCCACGTTTGAGCTCGTTTCTTGGTATTGGTTGGATGAGCTTTGATCAATAACTCTTATACACTTTAAGCTGTTGCTTTTCCACTTAACATTATAAATTTACATTTGATGTGAAACGTTTATTCACTTGTTCTGCTGGCAGCTGAAAGACTTGTATCTTTTTGTGTTTGATGTAAATGGTAGTGTATATTTACCCATCTTCATATTTTATTCATTATATTAATTAACTTTCCATTTATTTGTGCACTATTCTACTTATCAGTATTAATATTCAGAATGATTATTAGCCTTTTCGAACTCGAGACAAAGATCTTAGATCAATATCATCTTCGGTGTTGCAGGTTTAACAATGTCAACTGTCTGCATACCCAGAAAAACAAACGTTTATGCTCATCACACAAATGTTAGGAATTGAAGCCTATCCCTGTTGGGAATTGAATCTGAGTCCTATCGATTTAACCTAACCACTCAACCAACACGGCGGAATACCCGGAATAACTCCCGGCGTTGCTCTTATAGGAGTCATAAAAAGAACTAATTCAGAAGCGAGTGTCATAACGGATCGCTAAAAAATCTATTGTATACATACACACACACACACACACACATATATATATACATATATATATATATATATATATATATATATATATATATACATATATATATATATATAATTTAGGGTGCTTCATTTTTGAGCAACATTTTTTTTTCAAATCCCGGTTGAAAATCTTGTAATGTATTGAAAAACAAAATTTTTGAGCATATTGCGAGCCCTTAATTCAAATTTTAACCCACTGCTAGAGATTTTTGAATTTTATCCATTAAAATAACATTGAAAAATGATTTTTTATACGTTTTTCCTTCCGCTCACCCAGAAAAAAAATTTTTGGGAATTTTGACTCATGAATTCTTGTAGTAGGTATAATATTCTACAAAAAAGTCCATTGCGTCGAGTTTGTAGCTCCAACGGGTTCGACGTAAAATGTCATTTAAGCTGTATTTTCAAGAAAATAGTAGTAAATCGCGTTTATTTGCTAAACTATTGAAGATAGAAAAAATATGTAAATGACTAATTTGTAGGGGGGTTTATGCCCTACAATTTTGTTAATAGACAATTTTTTTGTAGCTCTTATAGTTGAGCTATTAAAGCCACTTAAAACTTAAAATTAACTTTATATATATATATATATATATATATATATATATATATATATATATATATATATATATATATATATATATATATTCACGGGACAAAAAGACAAAAATTACACTTACTGATTTACCCCAAAGTGAGCAAATTATTTGCTTGTGTTATGGAAGTTAGTCAACAATACTAATAACAATAATATATTTAATAAACACCCAAACCCGGAAATACAAACATTTATGCTCATCACACAAATGCTTGTCCCCGTCGGGGATCGAACCTGAGCCCCGTCGATTACGTAGTCAGGGTCGCTAATATTTTATGACCTTGAGGGCGGGGAGTGGCGGCGGCGTATCCTTCATGTCGACTAGCGCGGCGTGCTTAGGAGAATATAATATCCACATTTCACTTATTTTTAGAGAAATATTGATCAAAAATTAAGCCCCTGATTTTATTATTTCATTATAACGAGAATCGAGTACCGAGTACTCTCCAGAAGTATCGAAGGTAACTTACCAGTCAGTCTGTATAGGGGTGTCCAAAAATATCAAAATACGTAATACTTTGTACCCTTATTACGACAATAATATGTATAGGTATGGAATTTGGCCCAGTTAGTTTTTACATTGTGGAGGAGTGTCTGTGTCTTTTTAAATATTACACAAAATTTATTTGAAATACATCAAAATACATATACACAGTACGTACCTACGTGTATACTATAACGTTTATGGCTAAAGTCTGTTGTCAAAATTAGAAGAGATTTTATTGTTTAGTCTATGGTCGAATTTCGATCAGAGGGCGATCGCTAGTAATATTAAATTACAACAAGCGTGTTCTAAGTGAACCTTTTCAATTTAAAATGATATACATAGCTGCTGAGAACAACGAAGTTAATAGTTATCCAAAATGTTAAGTGCACGTGAGTGGCTGCATAACATTTGCAAATGTCGACTTTTGTCCGAAATGTCCGTCTCGTCAGCCATATTCCGTTTAATGTCGCAATATTGTGAGCGTCGGCGGACGGCCGCGGCCGGTAGCATGCATTTACATACATTAACGTAAACGCAGCACATGCAGTACTCCGCTTTCAATGTGTGTGCGTTGCGAATTAACTGTAATTGAGCCATTCGGACACTCGATTCGTGCTCTGTTGCCTTCAGTTTGACTACTTTGTCTTCTCGTTTATACAAACGTAAATACGTATCCGATGTCGTCATTCCCTCTTGCAGTGGTTTGCTTTTCATTTTGTCATAAAACTGCATATATTTGCGGATGCTACAATCTTCTATAGGAATTAATGCAGGTCGATTACGGTAAACTAAACTTCTCTTATTTGGACCTATTAACATAAACTACGTTAAGAAATAATAAGTTCTCCTCGCTTCTTTGAAATGCATTTTTTCTCGATGTTTGACGTTGAGTGTTCATATTTTTAAATACTTATTTGAATAATGTTGTAAATGCGAAGAAATGGTCAACTAGCTCTTTGTCTACATTTTTACCTCTATGTATTTATTTGAAAATGAAGAAATTTGAACATGAAAGTGAGCAATAAGCGATAACTATTATAGAAATGATGACAGAAATAATGATCCCTAAATTAAGAAATTCGTCCTTCCTGAGGCTTCACAAGAATGCAAAAAAATTAAAAATGTATATTATATATATAAAAATCAATCCCTATTTTCCTTGGTCATGACATCACGTCTGAATGACTGGACCAATTTCGGTAATTTTTTTTGTTGTGTTTGTAATTATAAGGAGAAGGTTCTTATAAAAGAAAATATTAAGAAAATTGCGCGAAAAATTAGAAAATTTAAGAATACTTAACCACCATATAAAGTTTAATGCCATTTTGGCTGTGGGGAAGGACAATCCCGTAGACTTATATAAATTACGTGTTACGTTTTTTGACCGCTATGGATTCCTAATATGTAAGGCAAAACAACGTTTGCCGGGTCAACTAGTATATTATAATAATCATATTATAAAAACAAATAATTTGATAGCAGGTATTGTCTGTCAAAAACGAAAAAAAATTATAAAAATTGGGACTCAAACCCCGGATCCTTTATACAAAATCGCGTCACTGACAAAATTTCGCTGTTTAGTAATCCGTCAGGACAGTGAAATTTGATGTAGAGTTATTACATTTTTACATTTATGGATGTGTGCGTGGCGCTAGTGTATTTATATTAGCTTATATTCTATGGGAAAACTTATTTGGGTTTTAATGCACCTTTTCTCAAAATTGACGTTATATATTGATAAAATTATATTTGGAGAATGCTAAGAACCACTTGGAAAATTCGCAAAACTATATAAAACATACTTTATTTCTTGCTAACTGTATTAAAATAAATAAAAACACTTTTCAGATCAAAAACGCCACCTAGTTAGTGATGTTGCTTAGCTGAACGAAACGTTTAACCTTAACTGAAAATGTGCTATGTAAATAATGAAATCCTATGCTTGTTTACAATACATTTCCTCTTTCGTCATAGCATTGGAGTGCTTCCATTAAGTACTCATAGACAATACTTCTTTTCAAGTGTTATTGAGAAATAAATATGTTACATCTCAGAATTCATTTGTGACAATGCGTCTTTATGTACTTAAAAACATATTATTTTTTTCTATATATTGACATAGCAGTAATAGTATCAGATAATCATAATAACAAGAATAAATATAAGCAAACATTTCTAACAACAATTGACTCTATAACATCCTGGTTAGAACGAAACAACTTAACGGCCAACCTTTCAAAGATAAAGTTAGTCCAATTTACAAATCACAAAAATGAGTGCCATGATTTAAAAATTAACTATAAAGGTAGTTTAATAAACGAAGTAAAAGAAGCAAAATTTTTAGGAGTAAACTTAGATAGAAATTTGAACTGGAAACCACATGTTGATACAGTTTGTAAAAAAATCAATAAATTTGTATACGCCCTCAAAAAAATCTGAAAAACGGTGGAACTCAATGCAGCATTAACTGCTTATCATGGTTATATAGGCTCTGTTTTGAGGTATGGATATAACTTGGGGTAACTGTACCAATATAAACCAGGTTTTTATTGCGCAAAAGAAATGTGTTCGAGCTTTGTGTAGTGCGGATCCAACTGAGACATGTAAGCCATTGTTCAAGCAACTTGTTAACCTTAACTGGATTGTATATATCAGTCATGTGGTCTAGGGATCCAACCAGGCTACAAGTCCCAACGAGTTCTTCTGCATTGTACTCAAAAAATTGCCATGCTATGATAATAAATATTTACAATAAATTACCTAAAACATTTCGCAAACTACCATTAAGACAATTTAAAAATGTATTATATAAACTGTTAACGCAAAAAGCTTACTACAAATATTGCCGAATATCTAAATGATAAAATTGTTGTATAATAGTAATTTAATAATTTAAAAATAGTAATTTAAAAATAAGTTTATTCCCTGTCTTAAAACTAGCAAGTACCTTTCACTGGATATGCACTTAGGTTTGATAATTTTGAAGTTATAATAATACAATGAGTTATCTGTTTCTTCTTTTTATTTTGAAAATTTTTCTTAATAAAATATAATTATATTTATATTATTAAATATTAACTAATAATGAAATAAAATGTGACATTCTCTTTTATCGTTATGTGTATATTATCAAATATTAACTAATAATAAAATAAATTGTGATATTCTCTTAAATGATTATCTTAATAAAATATAATTAAATGTGAATTAGCAAATTTTAAATAACAATAATATATAATGTCTCATTTTATATAACATTTACTCAAATAAGTTATAAGTAAGTTTATAATACTTTTGCACACCGGCACTACCGGTTGACTATGGCAAGCTAGAAATAATGTTGTAACACCTCTTGTATATAACCCATTTTCATGCAAATAAAATATTCTATTCTATTCTAAATTTATCGCATATTTCACTTGTGACAATAAGGGCCATTATAGCCTAAATAAATGGCGTCATGGCGTCCCGGTGAAATATAAATATTTCACCGGTACGCCATGGCAGCGCAACTAGTCGTTCCACCGTGATGTCCGTAAGCTACCAAACTAGACACCATACAGATCCACCAGAGTCACCACACCACACTGATACAGTATCAAAATGGACCTCTAGTGCATGCTTCCGAGCTGGTCGCGCCGCCAAATTAGTTGCACTACCAAACGGTCACCACGTGAGTAACTTTCTGTAGAGCTCTTTAAATTTTGTTGGTAGCGGCAACAAGTTGCGCCGCCATGGGGCTGTATTTCACCGGGATGCCATGGCGGGCGACCAGTCGCCGAAAAATTAATCTAACCCCAAAGTTAGCAAATTATATTACATAAAACCCAGGAATACAAACATGATGGTGATGATGTTGCTTATCGCATAAATTTTTGTTGCTGCTGGGAATCGAATCCGAGCTCCATCAATTGCGTATGCAAGGTAACAAACCAGCCGACCAACGGGGCGGTAAAGGTATAACAATTTGTGTAGGTATGTATATGAAAAATATTTTTGTCATTATAGTCTTGAATTCGCTTATGGCAGTAGTAGTAGGTGGTATAAGCGCCATGCGACATCTCGCTCGTGTTTGGTATCACCACCGTCCAATACTTATCTTGCTGCAGTAGCTTTAATGCTCGTCACTGTCGTGTTCCGGTTTACTCGGCAAGGTCGGTAAACAAATGCATGAGGCACTACACTTTTGCCATATGGATAACTACGGGCCATTAACATTTGAAACCTATAGATGATGATTATATCTTCATCAGGAGAGTCATCTGCTTAATCATGACTTAAAAAGAGCAATCCTTGTATGTCTGTAGGTACTTGTAGAACAAACTTTTCATGACGTCTCCAAATTCGGTTGTGACAGTTCAGGATTCTAAGCAAATCAACAAATTTAGTATCCGCTTAATATCTATTTTCACCCCTTCTAACAAACAGCGCTGGAATTTTGTTATTACCGTTAGTGAGAGAATAGGTACTATCCCCGTCGCACACCTGACTGATTGATAGCACTTCTTTGCACCTCGGGTCGAGCTTGTAATCGAGCCATTAATAAACTTTACTACCTCCAAGTTTATCTTACAGACTCGTTATTTGCTTAATGGGCTGGTGAAACTGTTCGGTAAAGGCATCTGCGAGAAACTGATTATATAACGAATCCTAATTGACATATCGATGGAGTCGGGCTAATTTAAAATTTATGCAAACCTATTTTGATTAAACTGAATTTACATTGCGAGATTGCTGTAAATTTAGTTTCATATTTGTTTTAGTAGTTTCTCATTTCATTTTGCTTACATTTGATGTGAAATTCTAAAGTTTCTACCAAATCAATTATTTTGTTTTCCCCTTTTTAGTTCGGTCACCCTAGAAGAATAGGCCATATGCCATTCTGCTAGGCAGTTCGTAAAAGGCGAAAGATTGGCTATACGTGTCACTACCATCGTGACTACTAGGTGGTAGAGTTCTGCAACGTCTCGCTCGGATCTGCATCATTCCTGTCTCAATAGAGTTAGTGCTTGTAAAGCAGCCGGTAAACTGAAGCAAGCGCCACTACCATCCCAACGCACAGATAGCAATACACCATTAACATAATATTTGGTGTTTATTAGTGATGGTTATCTTTTTTCATCAGGAAGGCCATCTTCTTGTTTGTTATGATATAAAAAATATTTTTTTTTTAACAGAAGTTGTAATGTTCACTTTTTATCATTCTCAGCTTAGTGTTTCATTTTGCTAATATTTGAGGTAGAGAAATTATACACAGTTCCTTGAATTGGCATTTTAACTACCGAATTACTTATTGCTATGTGTAGCACTATTTTTCTTTGTTTTCGCGATTAATTTTGTTCGCATTTGAAGTGGTTAAAACCGGGATCCCAGGAACAAATTTTTTTGGATTAATAACAAGCTGAATTTTTGTGAACAGCTTCGTTTTGACGAGACAACCATCTTTTCTATCTTCGAAAAATCTCAAATTGGGTAGA
The DNA here is from genome assembly GCA_036924255.1 of Apodemia mormo. Classification (NCBI taxonomy): domain Eukaryota; kingdom Metazoa; phylum Arthropoda; class Insecta; order Lepidoptera; family Riodinidae; genus Apodemia; species Apodemia mormo. Next base: position 17,309,774 of record JAUPFN010000003.1, on the reverse strand, counting down.
TAATAAAGTTATGGGGCTTTGAAAATTTTATTTCGGTGAAGGAAAATTATTTCTTAATTACAATAATTATTACAATAACTACTTTTTACATTCCCCTGATTCTCCTTGTCGCAAATCTGTCCGTTCGTTATTGAAGTTTCCTGAATCTCATTCTCAAGCCTATTCTCGCTCTTTTAGTGTTCAGGGCGTTAACTTATGGAATTCACTCCCATTTCATGTTCGTGATAGCCCATCCCTGCCAGTTTTTAAAAAACGATTAAGAAATCACTATCTGTCTTTCTCTTTTAAAATTTAGTTATTTCTCTGTATAATTTTTATTTTTGTTATTTTTTATTTTCATAGTTACGTAAGTCATTCTCATTTTTTTTGTTTTGCTTATCTCATGTGTATTTTAATTTTAAGGTTGATTGTGCACAATGTCTGCCGTTTCTTTATAATCGCTTCATAAGCTGGGTAGGCTGGAAGAAATCTTTATTACCTTAGAGATAAGTCTACCTTTTGTACGTTTTTAATTGTATTTTTTTTTTCTCTGTAAAATCTTATAAGTTGTGTACAATAAAATATTAAATAAATAAATAAATAACGACTTTTTATATGGGTACAGGTAATTTATTATATGGAAAGTAAAAAAAGTATTTTTTTAACTCTTCAACGATTAATTCTTGAGTTTTCAACTTTTCTAAGTACACAGACTGGAAATATGTCCAATTTGTCGTTGGCATGTCACATATAACAGCAGTGGATCATGGGACCATATCACCTATAACACGTAGGCATGGATCATTTAACAGTTAACATATTAAATTTCGTACTACATTTTTTTAACAATTAACAACTGTTATTTATATTAGCAAATACTGTTAAAAATTACCAATAACTTCATATAGATTTATGATAATAATGACCGTTAAAAATTGGAAAACTACTCCAGAGGACCTTTTTTTGCTCGCTAACTCGACGGCTTTGTGTATTTGCTACTTCTAATACTTATTGTAATATATAAGCTACTACTGACATAATATAACATAAATAAATAACTGTTAAATATTAATTAATTTTAACATACCAGTTAACCTAATTTAACAATAATTTCCATGCCTAGTAACACGGGACTTGTTGGTTTAATCGTGGCTTATTAAAATCTATACATACTCTTTCTTATTTTAATAAAATTTGTTAGTTTTGTAATAACTTTCCACCAGATAGTGCCAATTTTGTGTAATTACTAATATACTGAAATGCAAGCCTGGGTAAGATGCGGCAGAATCCTACCATCTAGTGATCACATTGGTGGTGACATCTTTTCTAGTCGTTCTGCTTTTTCTAAAGGCTTGTCAGAAATGCAGGTAGAATTTTTCTCAAAAGGGAGACGGATCAAAAATGGAGGAAGTGACTATTGCAATAAGTTAATTTTTCTATGTTACTGTATGATAACAATATTAACGCAACAATCCAGCTTAATAATAAAATACATTGTAATAACCTAGTCAATAATTAAATTTTGTTTATTTTCCTTTTTTAATGCAAGACCAAGTAAATGCCCGCAGCTTCACCCTCTTGTAACAGATTATAACTATCTTTTAAATTATATTACAGCCTGTGTTCTTGCTAATAGCTTACACAGATAAAATACTGTTTAACATAGATCTTGTAGTTTTAGAGTTCATCTATTACAAATAAACATACGGGTATTTCTTTATATACTAAGGTAATATACATAATAAGGTATGTATAGTTAATAAAGATATATTTGCGTGAGTAGTATTATTACTACAGATAATGAACCTAATGCACTCAAGGCTGTGAAGATAAAATTTGAGAGGATATTTCATTTTTACGACAATGTCGTGCTAATGAAATGTTCTTAAGTGTAGAAACTGCCTGTCGGTATTACAAAATCTGCTTGTTTTGTATTTTATTGTTTTTCTGTTGCTCTGAACTCCTTTTGAAGACACATCATATCTTCCTATCAGACGTCTCATAAAAGGCAAGCGATAACCAGACTAACGTTTACTTGATAACCATCTCCCGTCTCTAGCTACTCAGTCGCGACTCTAGATGTCTTATTTTCATTAATCCTTTACCTACAAAGCCGTTACGTTATTACGAATTGACATTAATATTTGTGACTTTCGAGTGCTGGTGTAAAGCGTTAAGTAAGTAGCCGGTGAATTTGTGAATATGGCATAAAATCAACTGACTTCCCAAAAAGGAGGTTCTAAGTTCAGATTTTATATTTTTTATGTATCTTCACACCCGTATCCCCGAAGAGGAAGGCAGAGGTACAACCATTGCAACCACGATAATCCGAAGATACTTAGACCCTCAATGTGATAGGTGGCAAGTCTATCGCCAACCTGGTCGCTTATCCAATCCCGGGCAACGTTGTTTTTATCAGAATAGATAGTTAGGTAATAAAAAAGACGATCGAACCCGGAACCTCATGTGGTCAAAACCGACACCGTACCACTCTTGGATTAAATGGATACGCCTTTCAAGACAGTTTCTTAGTTTCGCAGCGTAGCTTGCAATTACATAGAGAAATACAGAGTTATTCTACTTACAATGAAATAAAATCATTTCAAGAGTAATTTTTAAACTTTTTTATCTCATTCGGTACGATAAAACAGTAGAACATGGTTTATTTCTATTTTTTCACAATAAAGTACCTTCAAATGTATGAAATTTTTGTCAGTAATAGTAGTGTTTACTCATATGCAAGGCGACACTTTTCCTTCCCAATGTCTGTTAGTTATTCATGTGGTCACCACTAGATCACAGAGGCGACTGTGTTATTTTTTTATGTATCTTCGAGCATAACCATATACAAATGGATTTGCAAAAATCTTTTTTTTGTTTAATAGAATATACTTCACGTTTGGTTTAATATATAGACCAGGATCCCGGGAACAATTTTTTTTTATTATTAACAAGCTGAATATTTGTGAACAGCTTCGTTTTGACGAGACAAAACCATGATAGTCAAAACGAAGCTGTTCACAAAAATTCAGCTTGTTATTAATCCAAAAAAAAGTTTGTTCCTGGGATCCCGGTCTAATAAATTTAGTGAAGATTTGATGCAGGATTCCATAAATAGATATAGGATATTGGAAGTCGGTTGTTGCAGGTTTAAGTTTTTATAATATAATTTGATTTAAGTTGCAATCGTTTAATTTTTCTAATCAGGAAAGCCACGTGCGGAAGCTATCCTTTACAATAAGCACGTTAGTCTAGTCGAGAAGTTGAGTTCCTGCCAAAAATAGTTATAAGTTTCTTAAAAATATGGTTGATGGCTCAAGCAAATGACATGCCGAAAATACGTATTTTGAAATTTTTTTGGGAAAAAAAATAAAAACAGTAAAAACAGAAAATAATTTAAATAAATTGGAAAATCTCATAAACAAATAAGGTTCAAAATATAAAAAAATATTCGAATAGTTTAATAATCAGGTATCAAAAAAGTCCAGAAGCATATTTCTCATAACATTATTTGTTTACTAGCTGTTGCCCGCGACTTCGTTCGCGCGGACTTCGTTTAATCTGCACAGCTTCTCCCCCGTAATAATATATAGGCGTGATAATATATAGCCTATATGTTGACCCGGCCTGTTAGTAATATTCATGCAAAATTTGAAGTAAATCCATGCAGTACTTTTTGAGTTTACCCCGGACATACATTGGCTTTGCTACGATTTTATTATATGTATATAGAATATAGATGACATCAGCATTATAAAGAATAGAAAATGCAAATTTTTAATAATAAATGCAAATTTTTTAAAATATTTTATAAACTTTTAAAACTTCATCTTTTTGAATGCGTTTGTAAAAAGGCCTCCAAAAAACAAACAACTCATAGAATAATTATTCAATCTTTTATACTGCCATTTATGACAACACAAACCAGTAAAAAACTATTAATTAACAATTGAATAACGTTTTAAAAAATTGTTATAACACTTTTATTATCACGGAAGCATATTCTTTGAAGTGATGACGCCAGAATTTTTCCAAATTTTGGAATTAATATTTAAGTGCATAAAAAATGGCGTCGTGGCGGCGCGTGCATGTCGAAAGTACCGCGCGAAAGCCGATTTTTAACATTAAATTGAAATTACAAATATTGGAACTACAATTCCGGAAGTCGAGAACTTTTATACAAAATTTTTTTCTCGTTCAGAAGCTTTTGTAATATTTGATCTCTTACACTTTTTGAGATTTTGGTCAAAAGCTAGACGGCTATTTTTTTCAGTTTTTTGTTAATGACAGTTGCAATTTTTTTCCTCAAAAAAAATCATCTTTTTGTCTGTGTCTGTGTGCTTTCAGATTTCATTCCGGGTCGTTTAAGCCATCAACCATATTTTTAAGAAACTTGCAACTATTTTTGGCAGGAAATCAACTTCTCGACTAGACTGCGTAACCTATTATCTATCCAATAGATAATATTAAAGATAGATAGTAGTTAATACAGCATTTATTAATTAATACACTAGAACTGTTTCGCAATACAAATACAAAAAAAAAAAATACAAAATTTTTATATTCTCAACTTATTTTACACTGATTATATAATATTAAATTGTCCTGCGCATCCTTTTAAGCAAAGTGATGCTTGTGTCTGGACTCTTCCAAAACATCATTAGCGTGTAAATTAATTAAAATCATCAATGTGTAAATTAAGTAGTATACATACCTATTGCGTGTGTGTATTTATGTATGTGTATAAGTCTGTACGTGTATATGAGTGTGTGCGCGTATACGAGTATGTTATGTCAGCACGGGTAATTGCAAGTAAATGTGTTACATTAATCTTAGGACCAGCAGTTTCTAACGGACAGATACATCAGTTACTAGAGTTTTCTTATATTATCTTGCTATAAATAATTGATTCAACATCGTCATAAGACAGTGACTTAAGCCAGCCTATTAGAACATTTTTAAGGTTGTAAATGGTTAGTGGATAAATATTTAACTTCTTATTAAGTTTTTTAAATATTATAGTAGACTGATTTAAGAATTGTTTATTGGCAAAAAGCGTTTTTACAATTGAGTTTTGTAAAATAGCATCCTTCCTTCTTTTAACTTTTTGGTTATTATCATATGTAATCAACCTATTCTTTTTTGTATGGCATAAAGTATATTTTTCTAAGTATATTTTTTTGAGTAGTTTTCTAAATGATAGTAAATCGCACAGTGAGTATAGTTCAGTTGTGGAAAATCTACTGGTTCTGAAATGCATTACTTTTAATAATGCTCTTTGGGCTCGTTCTACTTGCAACATTTTAATTTTAGTGGCACCAACCCATACGGGTATACAATAGCAAAAAATTGATCGAGCTAGCGCCAAATAGACTCTCTTAAGAAGTGTTTTGGATGCAACGTTTCTTAATTTTCGAAAAATCCAAATAAGTTTTCTAATCCTCCCAGATATCAATTCAATTTGAGGATGCCACGATAATCTTTGGTCTAGCATGATTCCTAAATATTTTACTACATAATTTTTTCAATAAATGAGCAGGAACATGAAGTGGTAGTTAGTGGTGGTGGTTAGGAGGTTGAGAACTATTATAAATAGAGAAGCATATGTAGTTTGTTTTAGATATATTGAGTGTTAATAGATTACTTTTTAGCCATATATCAATATATCTAAGCCCATTTTCTGCGTTCCTACGTGTAGCATCCCACGTTTTTCCATAAAAAACAATTATATATATATATATATATATATATATATATATATATATATATATATATATGTGTGTGTATATATGAAAAATAACGTTGGACCCAAAACACTTCCTTGAGGAACGCCATAACGCCACTGAAACTTGAGCCAATTTTAACTCTTTGAGTTCTATTACTAAGATAGCTTTGTAGTAACATTAAAGGTTTGCCTCTTATTCCGATTTTTCCAAGTTTATTTAGAAGTAGATGTATAGAGACGGTGTCAAAAGGCCTTTTTTAAATCTAAGAAAGCTGTTAAGCGTTTATTCCCTTTATCAAGATGGTCAACAACAGCAGAGGTTAGAGCTATCACAGCATCTTCTGTAGATTTTCCTTGTTGACATCCAAATTGAGCATTAGATAAAATGTTAAATTTGGTAAGGTAGTTTAAAAGACGTATATTTATTATTTTTTCAAGAACTTTTGATAGTGCTAGTAATATTGAAATTGGCCTATAATTGTTGACATCTTCTCTATTACCGCTTTTAAAAAGGGTCTATATTTAGTAGCATAACAATTTTTGTACTATTTTACGTAGGCATCACGTTTTTACAACTAATGATAATTTACCATAACAACTAAACGCATAACTGTTTTCTCATAATTTTTACTAGCATAACCCTATGTAGCATAAAGATAACATAGCATAATGTTTAAAGGCACACATTGAGGAAAGCATAACAATACATAAACATAATGATCAACGGCATACACTTAAAAGTCCTAATTAAAATGCAAGAAATAGGTGGATAGCAGACTGTAGCAGCATTGCATAAATAGCAAGACCAAATTACAGACTGTATTGTAGCAGCATACTATTCCCGTAACAAGTGGGGTTGGACCAAGTCGACGGAGCCCCGCGTAGCGGGGCTCCTATTTCTGGGTGTAGGGTCTAAAGAGAACCTAACTAACCTACTTCAACTGTAGCATTGGATAGCTTTGTTTCTTTGTGGCGGGGGGCTTATGCCATGTGTTTTTATGGTAAGATAACATTAGGAAAAATAAAAAAAAATGTCTAAAGACTATTATGCGTATCATCAATAGTCGAATTAAATGTAGTACATTAGATTGTTATGCTTAAAACACATTTCGCAAAAAAAAGATTATGCTTAAATTATATAATGACACTACATATTATGCTATATTCATTATGACAAAGTAAATTAGGAAAAAAAATATGCGTTTTAAACGTATTCCTTTTAAAAATAGGAGTGATAATAGACCTTTTTAGGACATTCGGGAATATCCTACCAGTGAAACACAGGTTTGCTAAGTGACTTAATGTTGGTGCTAAGACGTCTTGGGCAAGTTTTAAAAAGCACGATGGAGTATTGTCCCAATCTGGAGCACTCTCAGTTTTTAGATCTCTTAGCAGTCCTGTTATTTCACTACAGTCAGTCCCAAGAAGGACAAAAGAAAACATTTGTGAAGTGTTCATTATCATTTCATTATAATCAGATAATTTACTATTTTTACGTATGCTCTGTGCTAGATTTTTGCCAATATTTGAAAAAAAAAGTGTTTACATCATTTAAAGAATCTGTAATTGAAGATTTTGTGTGCAAAAGCTCTGTACTTGACTGCATATGTGATTGATTAGTTATATCTTTGATATTTTTCCATAGCTTTTTAGGGTCATTTAAAGATTTGTTTAAGAATTCTTTTTCATAATTAAGTTTATATTTTCTTATTAGTTGGTTACAATAATTGCGGTATCGTTTATATGTTATTTATAATACTTTATTATGTGGATCGGCCTTAAGTTGTTTTTGTAAGTTATTTCTATTTCTTACACACCCTAAAAGTCCAGTGGTCATCCAAGGCTTAATTATTCTTTTAAACTTAGGGATACTAATTGTTCTGCTGTTTTCTTTTAAAGATTCTTGTATTTTAATTATCAGTTGTTCAATAATATAATTAGGGTCTTCACTTGTTAGTAAGTCTGAGAGATTTTGCTTTTCTAATGTTTTGATTGCGTTCTCATAATTAGTTATTGTTTTATAAGGTAATTATAATTGATATTCAACCTGTTTCGCTTATGTTGGAGCCGCACTTGAGTCTATCGTCATTCGCACAGTATACTGGAGACTAACAGTAGTCAATCTACATACATGTGATATTCGAGCAACGCACACATAGACACCTCTCACGAACGCCATATCTCGGATTGGTTCGGGACATTTTGTTGCGCACCAGTCCGAGATATCGCGTCCGTGAGAGGTGTCTATGTGTGCTATGCTCGAATATTATTTGTATGTGACATTGACTTCTGTTAGTCTCTTAAGTATTTTGTGTCATTAGCTTCATGCAATGACACGATAAATGCAGATGTGATCGGCTATTATCGGCTATTTTCGCATACATTCCGGACTGCGTATGCTTTAGCGCGCATATAACTTCGGGACGATAGACGCAAGTGTGGCTCCAGCATTACACAAGCATCATCAGGTTATTTACAGTTACTACCCTTTTTGTGTGTGTAAAATGTGAAACAGTGCAAGTGTATTAATGAATAAATATTGTATTGAATGGAGTTTCATCAAGTGGCGGAGATGAAAAAGTGTAGAATTTATTAGATAATATTACCAGCTATAAGAAAAGAGTGAATAGAAGAAAAAGATAAATGAAACTAGCTTTTTCGGTTCATCTGTTCGCTAGTAAAGGGCACGCATTTTGATTCGCAATTTTTGAGAGTGAAAAATTTTATAACAACTTTTCAACGAACAGAGACAGGAATTATTTTATTTGGTTTCCAAATTATCTGACAGCGGGTCGAGCTAATGTCACCCGACGCTTGACAAAGCGACTGTTGGCACGGAGAGGCTTTGCTCACAGCTATGTAAACAAAGAGGACAACGGTTGGAGTAAAAAGTAATGAAACTTTTATTTTTCACTCCATATTATATGGAAATTATGGTCTAACAAGTTACCTTTTAAATCCTTTAATACCCTTTAAATTTAAGTTTACAATTTGTTTTGCTACAAAAGATTTGTTTGCAGAGATTATATTGTATAAATTAACGCTTCGGTTTTGTTCAGATTTTAATCAAGGTACCTAATTCTTTTAAAGTATAGGGTCTACATTATAATGTTTTCCCGATATGGTCTAGACCGGGCCCTTTGAAGAATAAACCATCTGCCATTCTGCCAGGCAGTTCGTAACTGGCCAAATGTGTTACTGCTATGTGCAGTGACAAGCACTGATATTAAAGAGGCAGTAATATGTTCTATTACTTAGTAGACGCTGTGGTAGAAACATATTCATTTGGCTTTTGGTTGTCACTTGCTAGCTCTGGTCTGTTATAAATGCGAAAGTATGTTTATATGGATGGTTGGATGTTAGTTACTTTTTCATTAAAAACGACCGAATTGATTTGGATGAAATTTGGCACACATATAGATGATCTGGAATAGCCCACAGACTACTTTTTATCTCGAAAAATTGTTTCCGTGGGATTCATCAAAAACTGTTTTAATGCAGCGGGCTGAAGAGAGCCAGTACAGTATAAAAAACTTGAAAAATCCTGCGTGTCGATATTTTTCTTCATTGTTTTTAAAAACAATGAAGAAAAATTTTGACACGCAGAATTTTTCAAGTTTTCCCAAGCACGGGGTGAGTGCTATAAAACAAAAATAATTAGTACAGTATGAATTTATGTGTAGTAGAAGTGCAACAACCGACTTCTGTCCCCCAATTCACGTAATGACGTGGCAAGATATATCGGGCTACGGTGAAGATTCGCGCTAGCACGATGTATCGGCCTATCACGCAACTGCATCGCGAAGGCCCTTGACGTGTCACTGCAGTGGGCGTTAACTGCGGTCCGTAGGTGACTAACTACTGACTACTAACTAATAACTATAATATAATTACGATAAGCAATAATTATAATAACAAGCTTAATTTATCCGCATACATATGCTAAGGTAATTTCATGTATTATAAGCCGTATTTTGTTATTGATCTAGTATATCGACGTATGCTATTTTATTTTGTTGCAGAAAAAAAAACATATGACGATAGGACCTTAATGTTTATGAAGCTGTATCATAACTTCGTAATCTTTGGGCGAATAAAATACAGTGCACAGTAGCATAAAATTAAAGAATTTAAGGAACGAATGTTCATGAATTAAGAATTTGAGAAGAAAAAATTTTAAGGAATGTCACAATATTCTTGTTTGCTTCGCCGTAGGCCGATATATGTAGCTGCGGGGTAACAAAACGTCAGTCTAATCGAAGCGCTTAGGACACATACACACATGAATTCGGTACGACGTTGCTACGACGCACGCGGCATAATTTGTTAGAAAACATGTAAAAGCCCTAAACACTTCGATTCGATTGAAGTTTTTTATGTGAATCGAACCCCTAATGTCCTGTATCTATAGACCCACTAAATAGATGTTCACAAAAATAACTGACAAACAAACAAAAGTGAAAAAATCAAAATGTTATGAATATCATCATCAACAACAAATTCTAAATCTTCAATATTAAAATTTAATGCATTTTGACCTACCAAACAAAATTAATCACTAACGTCAGTTCATAATTTGCGGAGTAATCGCATCACAAACGTACAAAAACACATACATTCGAATTGAGAAACTTTTTAAAATCAGTTGAAAATGCTTTTCCTCGGGTCAGATAAACCTAAATGCGAACAAATCGTGACGCTGATTTGTTTCCAACGTAAACTGTCCGTTTTCTTCCGGCAGGCTGTGATTGAAAGTTGACATTGAGAGCGGGGTGGCGCCAGGTACGGCTCCCCGCCCCTTGTGTTTGTGACCCCGCAGCTTATCGCGTTGGCGATCGGCCTTGCAGGAGCTGCCGTTTTATTAATCGTGTTTAATACACCACAGCATTTGCAAATGAGCAGAGAATGGAACAAATTTTCTATTTTCGTGTTACGCTAGAGATTAACGTCACGGCTGTGTAAACATGCTGGAAAGACAATTTATAGTGCTCCTTATTAATGTAAATCGAAAACTATTATAAGTTTTCCCTTTGTTAGTAACGTGGTAGTGTAGTACTAACAAATGTTTATCTGCTTTGGCCAGGCAGTTCGTAAAATGCGAACGATCAGCTAATTGTAACACTACTGTCATAACTACTAGGTGGTTACCATTAACGACATCGTCGATGCTTGTCACTGTCATGTTGTTTCATACACGCATGCTTTCATATATTTTATGCATGTGGCATTACATTTCTGTCACACGGCTGGCATCTTTAATATATTTGGTGTATATAGGCGATAGTTATCTGTTCAGCCAGGAGAACCATCACCTTTTGAACTATTCTCTGATATATAAAATGTTGGTTGACATTAAATTACAAAGGGGTTAGCTGTAAGTCTTATACGTTTGTAAACTCGATTATTTTATATTGTAAATAAAATTGTGTCATTAACAGCAAACAAATATAAATATCATGTAACTATATATTATGTGTTTTAGCACTGACCATGTGCTAGGTAAATCTTAAAAACATTTTAAACAAAGAAATACTATTTTTTACATCTAAACATTTTTTAAGCATCAAGCAGGACAGTGGTACCACAAAATAAAAAAGTACTGGTACCGTACCGAAGCCAGTCACTGTATAACTGTACTTACTATCTTGTGATTAATGCCAATACAAAGAATTATATATTATTAAATTATACTATAAATATATAAATATAAATTATGCTATATTAAAGTATTCACTAAGCACTATCTCTATAACAGTCCTCATATTTACATCCGCAGATTAACCACTAAGTAATGAAAAAAAAAATTGTTATGTGTAAATTAAAAATCAAAGTTACTTACGATTCGGGAAATCGACGCGTTAAGATTATAATATCTTTAACTTAACTAATGAAAATGAAGGAATTTGTATTTGAACGCGCTTGCTATAATAAGTCTATTAAAGAAAAAAATGGCAAATGCCTTGCGTAAATAAAATAAATTTAAAAAGGATTTTTCGTTTTCTTTTTAACATTTTATATATAAAGATAACTAAAAATAATCTCAAACTAAATAAATAAATCTAAATATCTAAAACTGTGTATACAATACTAGCTGACCCGCGCAGCTTTTCCCACGAGTAGATTAACGTGTCGTCGATATAGTTTTTCATACAAATTTCATCCCCTCTTTCAGCCCCTTATTAAAAAAACTATGTTTGGCCCCGGATCTTCAACAATTTCCATGACAAATTTCACTGCGTGTGCTTCATGAAAATCGGTCCACCGGCTAAGCGTAATAAACAGACAGACTTTAGCATTTATAATATTAGTATGGATAGTATGGATGATCGCTTTACTAAATTTGAATTTTAACGAAGAGTTATAATAATATATATAAATATTAAGCAATTTTAATGTAGTGATATCATATTGAGAAATAAATAAAATATTCATTACAGAATTACGCAATTATCCTTAATATTTGAAAGTTAAATTGAAACAGGCGACAATAAAAATATACCACTCACGTACAATATTTTACACGGGTTATTTTTAATTAATTTATGAGTTGATTGTACTATGTTAAAATTTGCTAAATTGGAAGTTGTTAATATAATTTCGAAGGTGAGGTTGACATGGAAGCGGTCGAGTGCCATACGAATTGGGTCAACGGCAATACAAAAGGTGTGGCTTTAGATAAGTAACGTATCCCGCCAAACATCTGCCGCTGGAGACTCGTAAAACAAAGCACAATGTAATATACGTCATTTTTGCACGTTAGTATTTTTTTTGGCCGAATATAGATAATCATTAATCGACGTTTACTCACCCTGTAATGTGTTTGCTTGCACGACAATTTGATACCTCGCCTGTTTGTATTGTTGCCGTTTTGCCTTCGCGATTAGGGTCGCATTCAAGCTCCATATTTATTAGAGCGTAGGACTCGCGACACGACTTTCGTTTTATACGTAAACCTAACATCCACAGTATAACTTGTATAAAATGTTTGCTTTCCCTTTCGTTCAATTAGTGAAAACGTGAGAGCTACGATATACATTTATATTTGAATGGATATATTACACACATATAAAACTAAAGGAATGTACTCTTAACTTTTTTATAATTATGTGATAAAGTCCTCAAGCTCAAAACAGACAGTGAGAACCGAAAACATATAGTAAAAGTGTTTAATTTACGTATTACGGCCTTACTCGTATTTAATAAATAAGTTAGTTCGAGTGCATAAGGCAGCTCATTCTGTCTCGTTCATTATCACTTATTGCTACGACGTAGTCGATTTATTAATAGCAACATTAGCCTTTAAGGCAAAGATAAATTTCTTTCTTTTGTTTTTATATTATAACTAGGTAATGCCCGCAGCTTCGCTCCCGTAAAGTAAGAGACAAAAAGTAGCCTATGTCACTCTCTATCCCTTCAACTACGAGTATCTCCACTTAAAAACCACGTTAATTCGTCGCTCCGTTTTGCCGTGAAAGACGGATAAGCAAGCACACACACTTTCCGTTAATAATATTAGTATGGATACAGTAAACAAACAGGTGGCTCTATTGATGGAAAGAAAACCATCGCCTATAGACTCCAAGGATGTTAATTTTTTTATATCTTAAGATAGCAAACAAGCGGATGACCCTCCTCAACCATCACTTATAGACACAGGCACAAGTACTTACGCTATTGCGCAAGGAATAGGTAAGGTTGGTGGTACTGCACTCGGGCGAGACAATGCAGAACTCCACCACCTAGTAGCCACGATAGTAGTACATACATAAATATCTTCATACCAGATGCCTTACAGGGTAGGCAGAGAGAACCGAGTGCCATATATCACGATTCTTGCAGGCTTGTCTCGCTTCCTACACATGCATCACTCTCTTCATACACACACGCCGGTTGCGAAGACTCTTGACAGCACCTTCGGACAGTACCTACTCGCTCAATCTGATCATGGTATGTCAGTCTTGGTCTTCCCCGGTACCTACATCCTTCCACATTCGCATTGTATATCTGATTTGTTAACCTTTCATCTACCGTTCTTTCTACAAACCTCTACCTACTACCTACGAACTGCTTGGCTGAATGCCAGATGATCCATTCTTCCGGACTAACACAAGATAGAAAAGTATTTACATCAGACTTTTTTTTTGTATTTATTGTATTGTATTGTACGCTTATATTTTAATGCATTTATTACCTATGTATTCTTCTAAAAATTGTAAATGAACAAACTCTGTTCCTTTTTTATAATTTTGAAATTTTTATATCCCGGAATAGACTTATAGCCAAAAACACATTTCAAGAGTGTTTATTCAACTTCAAAATACCTTTATTTCATTATAAATAATAATGTATATAAAAATCAATATATATATATATATATATATATATATATATATATATATATATATATATATATATATATATATTGCTGTTTGTTAGTCTCGCTAAAATTCGGGAACGGCTGCACCGATTTGGCTAATTTTGATTTTGAATTAATTGTTGAAGTTCAGGGAAGGTTTTAAAGGTAAGAAAATATAGAAAAAAAATAAGAGTAATTAAAAAGACAGAACAACGTTTGCCGGGTCAGTTAGTAAATAATAAAATGTCCTTAAGTCAGTAATAGTTTATCACAGAAAAGTCATTACAAAATACTTTAAAATGCAATTTATTAAATTTGGATTACAGTATATATTCATCCGGTCTTTTGTGTCAGTAAACTACTACGGTAACTTAGAACACTTTTTTAAATGCTGGGGCCGCACTTGCATTTGTCGTTCCGAAGCTTTGTACGATAATATAAGCTTTGTATGATTTGACACTAAAAAATTAGCGCGACAAAAGCAGAGGTCATATGGTTGGGTCAGACGTGTTATTACTATCGTGACAATTGTCACCTAAGTAGTAGGGTTTGTCTAGTTTAGTTTGATTAATGTTTAGCATTTTATGAGTTGCATAGCAAAAAGGTAAAAGGTCTCTTTTCAATGTTGGCCCAGGCTGGCACGAGTTCGTTCAAAGAGGCCCCGTTTGAAGAATAGATCACCTGCCACTTTGCTAGGTAGCACCTAAAAGATGAACTATGGGCTTTTAGCTAGTAGGTGGTAGAGTAACCTCATAGAGTAGCAATATGAGCCCTCTAATTCCGAAACTGATTAGTGTTTTGCCACTGATAAATAGCAATTCACGCTCGCACTAAAGCAGTACCGCACTAACAAGTGACATGTGTGTACGTCCCTGATACTCTCGAAAATATTCAAAGTTTGGTATATTATGCCGCATAATGTCGTGTTGTTCTATTAGATGGTGTGGAAAAAGCAGCAAAACGTCGAATTATAAAACAGACGGAATTACGTTTCATCGGCATCAATAAACATTGATTTTATTTTAATTTACTTTCTTATAATATGGCTCAAGTTAAACTGGACAGAAAACGAAACACGTGGACACTTGTTTATGCGTCTTGCTCTTGCCTAGGTGTAACCTATATACAACTATCACATTTTATTCAATACGTGTTATTATTGCTGCGTCATTATCAAACTACACTAACCTTGAGTCAGCCAATCACAGCATTACAACCGGCGTAGTGTTTTGGCGGAATTTGTTTACTAGCAAAACTAATAACATTGCCACTCTAACTGGTTACATACTCAATGGTGGTAGAGTTCCGCAACGTGTCGCCTGGGAATTTAGTACCAGCGTCTTACCTATTCCTGCCGCAATAGCGTCAATGCAGCGTCAATGCTTGTCATTGTCGTGTTCCAGTTTGGAGGATAAGATAAACTTATGCAATTATCAGTAACATGTGACAACCATCACATACCTATAGACATTTCTCTTTCTCCACCAGGAGAGTCATTTACTTGTTTTCTATCTTACAAAATATTATCAAAAATCTGTAAGCGGTTGACCCTGCGGGCCATCCCTGAAACTTCCCGCTAAATTAAGGTACTTTAAGCTCAAAAATAAAAACTATAAACATAGATTTTTCCAGTTCAAACATCTATTTTGTTAAAAATGGCACTATATTTGTTTTTGAAAAGCTATATATTTTGAAAACGATTATCAATATTTTGCTTTAACTAAATTAATAATAATAATTATTGCTTTAACTAAATTATCGATAGGTTGGAAAATTTCAAAGCAGTGTCAAAAAACACTTTTTTTCAAAATTTTCGTCATTAATAAATCTCAAACAAATTGACCAATTTCGATCCAATTAACGGTATTTGACGCAGTTTTTAAAGGAGAAAAGTTGATAAGTCAATTTTTAAGTCAATCGGTGTATTAGCCTGAAAGTTATTACAAAAATATTAAGTAAGAAAAATATTTAGTATTAAGTAATTACTAAAAACAAAGTAATTTTAATATTAGAAAACCTGAACTTTGGAAAATGAGATTTGATTTTGATTTTTGAAACGGCATTCTAAGTAGTTCTTTAGTACTAAAATTTCGTAGAATACCAAAAAATGATTAAGTACTTGAAACATTTCGAAGTTATGTCGAAAAAACGTAAATTTTTCACAAACGATGACTATCAAACGGATAAACCGATTTTGATGCAATTTATGCATTACATGTAGTATTTTAAGGAATAGAGCTGATTAGTTTTTGTACTTGATCGGTACATAAATGTGGAAGTTATATTAAAAAATACTGTTTCGCCAAAAATTATTCTGGGGTTTTTATTTAAATTTCTCAAAATCTCCTGGGCCGACTTGGTTCAAATTTTCAGGAAGTCTAAGTTGACTAGAATCAAATCGAATGCCGTCAACCGCGTTTCGATCGGTCCTGCCTTTCAAAAGTTATGAAATGTTTACATACACACATACATTATACAGACATCATCTTGAAAATAGTTGGAAAAGGTTTTTTCCTAGGAACCTTTCCTTCCTTCCTCCTCAAGACGTGGAGATCTGGTGAAAACTCGATTTACGAAAATCGGGGCAAAATCAGTAACTTCCTTATCTACATACGTAATGGGAAGTTAAAAAAGAGTATGTATATTAAAGTGAAAATAAAAAAACATCGCAATATTTTTTCATAAGTCAGTAGTTTTGTGAACATAAAAACGAGATGGTTGTGGTCAAACAGCTGTTGTTATTGGATAGTGGATATTTCGTATAAAGCGGTGGTTGCGGAAGGACGTGTCACTCACGGCGTGCTGACGTTTGTCTGCTTTCAGTGGAACGTGGTAAGCTTCCGACCTGCCCCCTGACACCGGCACTATTTCACGTCGCTAACATAGGCCGTATACTATTTCAATAAATATTGGATATTATATTACACTTAATGCGTTGATTTATAATATCATACAAAATTTATTAGGTTAGCACTGACAGGTAATAATTATGTATCTCATGTGTTATTTAAGATCCTCTTAATAAGACTCAGCAGTTCGTCTGTTTGTGACACGGTTATATCCACTGAACCATAAGCGCCTACGCGCTGTATCCGACTCTAATCTGGGAAAATATAAGTCTGTAAAATTCGGATCGAAATCGGATAGTGTTTTTCACACTGTTTTCGATCCTAATCCGTGAAAAAATTGACCTAAAGATAATTAATTAAGCAATCTATATCAATGCAATTTTATAAATGAAAGTGAAGATGGCACTATCAATTTAATTTTTAACAAAGCTTTAACTAGTAATTTTATAATAATAAAATATTTTTTGCTTTTACTAAAAATTAAAAAAAATGTTCGAATTCGTTGTTATAACATAATAATGAACTTGAAACACCGTGTGCAATATTGTTTACTAATCTTAAGTGCAGCGAAGTCGCACAGGATACTTTATCATTTACGATACCACCGTCTGAGTCGACGCAGTACCTACTATTATATTGTAAGCGTCAATCGCTTACAATTTCATTGTCAGAAAGGTTGAAAGTCCATTTTCATAAACAGAATAATATTTCCGTGCATGAGTCTATTTTAATAACAATGTGCGTAAAAATTACAAAAAATATTTATCCAAAAAGAAATATTTATTAAGTGGCTTTACTTAATTTTTCCAAAATGAAGTATTAATTAATGGTTCACTTTGTATACGCTGAGCTCTTACATTGTTTATTATATTTTGTCCTTATAATAGACATCAACTTTTGGTAGTGCTACATTTTTTTCCAAATTTTTTACTATGGCTACTTTAGTTCATCAATATTCCGCTCCGTATTGGCAGATTTATGGATTGAGGAAAGTAACCCGATGACGTAATTCGGATGTAGTACGTACTCTTCCATACAAATATTTCTACGACAACTTCCGAACATAATTTCACGTAATCGGAAAGGATGTAGTCTTAACAGCTCTAATAGAATGATATTTAGTATTGTCTCAATGTGTGTTATCACAATGGCTGCTATAACAACACGTAATAAAAACAAAATGAAATTAAAAATAAAGATTGACAAAATGATCGCTAAACAACCTACTCGCGTGCTCTCAAATAAATCTATTAAATGCACCAATTCATTTAATCTACAGTATTCACATTGTAGAGTACTATGTCCACTGTACACTTTTATCACGGAAAATTCAGTGTTCTCGTAACTCAAGCAAAACAAATAACGAGGCCGGTGGCGGGTAGCGCTAGTAACAACCAACTCCATACTAATAAGTGCGAAAGTAATTCTGCCTGTCTCTTCTTCACGCCTAAACCACTTAACCGATTTGAATGAAATTTGGTACAAATATAGTTTAAGAACTGAGAAAGGACATAGTATAGTTTTATCCCGGAAATCCTACGGGACCGGTAACTATGCGGGTAAACCCCTGGGATTTTGAGAATTTTCTTCACGCGCACGAAGTTGCGGGCAGAGCTAGTAAGCCATAAATTGATAAAAACTAAGAGTAACTTTAAACAATGTTTATATATTTTTATCCAATACCCGCTTAACAGGTTATAATCTATGGTGTTGATGTAAATATTATAATGAGGCTTATGGCTTTTATTGTATAATAAATTGAGGTGTCCTGCCAATCAGTCACGTAACCGGTTAATGATGCATACCCATTTGGTGCATCTAGCTGTTAAATATACATACATTTATTGTATTAAAACTTCAATGTGTTCACGCATGCTTTATGGCACGGCAGTATTTTATTTAGATACCGCTGTATCACAGTTTAATTGTAAAAGATTTCATAGAAATATTAGTTCATTATGTTCGGTATATATTTGACAGGTCCTTAGTATGCATCCTCCTTTATTATTACTTTTAAAAACTTCGTTTTCGCAAAATAACGTCCTCACTGCCTCGAAATATTGCCCTGAAATGAGTATATGATTTAACGATAAGTAACAGTAAGCATTTAGTTCTAGGGTTTCCACGTCCAATCTTAGCTCGCTTCAAAATAAATAAGGCTGTATTTCGACAATAACGGTGGAATGTGAAATACCAAATGCTGAATTGTTTCCTGCGGTATAACCCGCATAGATCCGATCCCGCGGGAAAATTAAGATAAAATAGAGCCTATTATTGCTTTATAGACAGAAGCGCTATGCGACCTTCCTGAAGGTGATTCGCTTACGAAGTGAAGCGTGCGTTGAGTACATAAACTGTATTTATGCTTTTGCTACTGCCGTGGATGAAAGTGTGATGGACGCGGGTGGACTATTGTTCTGCTGGAGTCTCCTATTATTTCCAGACCTTCAGTGAGTTCGTTCCGTTTCTTACACTACTTTTTGTTTCATTGGCATCATAGTTTAGATATCACGGAAAGTTACAAATTGCTTTTACTCAGGTATACAACCAAAGTGTACTTCTTTTTTTTAGTTGAAATTAGTTTACCACACACTTGTATTTTATTTTACTACTAGCTGACCTGCGCAGCTCGCCCGCGAGTAGATTAACATGTCGTCTAAATAGATTTTTTGAAAAAAAAAAATTAGCATATGTTTGACCCCAGATCTTCAACTATTTCTATGCCAAATTTCATGAAAATCGGTCCAGTGGTTTAGCCGTTTTAGACTTTCACATTTATAATGTTAGTATGGATTATTATACTAAATTATTTAATTTTACCGACCGGTTTCGCTTTTTAAAGCATCTTCAGGGCGTAAAGAATATTACGCCCTGAAGTTATTTAAAAAAGCGATTTTAAAATCATCCAAATTCCTTGTCATGCTCACTCCTGGTTCCACAACTAGTTATAATAGATTCGAGAGACAATGTTTTTACGGACTAGAAAACAGTCTTGCCAGGCCTTGTTTGTCCAGAAATAAATTAATATTTTACTATAAATTTTATGAATTATAGTCAACTTGAGTGATTGCACATAAAACGAGAGGAAAAAATAAATGATAATGGTTTTTTTTTTAATTTCAGGTAAACAGAAACGTTCCCGCATATAAAAGTAAGTATAAACAGTGGTTTATATAATTCAATTATGTGTGAATACTTATGTATATATTATATCAAGTAAAGCGAAAACTTTGGATCCCTTTTTAAGAAGGTTGATTTATTTATAGATTAAGATATACTAGCGATCGCAGTGTGGTCGAAATTCGGCCATAGACTCAACAATAAATCTCTTAGGTTTGACAATAGACTTTACCCGAAAAGTAAATAGTATAACATGTGTGTAGAGTATAATATAAAGCATGTATGTAGAGTATCTAATGTTTATTTTTATTACTTTATTGTGTTTTTATGCATATTATTTACAAATATTAGGTTTTCCCCGCGTTGGCCCGGGCTCCTTTGAAGAATAAGTCAACTGCCGTTCTGCCAGGCAGATCGTAAAAGGCGACCGATTGGCTATACGAGTCACTAACATCGTGGCTACTAGGTGGTAGAATTCTGCATTATCTCGCCCGGGCCTGTTACCACCGCCTTACCCATTCCTGCTGCAATAGCGTTAATGCTTGTCACTATCGTGTTCCGGTTTAGAGGGTAAGGTAGCTGGTAAACTTATGCATGTGGCATGAGACCTCGCCACAAGATAGCAACGCACCATTAACACCTTTGGTGTCTAGGCGATGATTGACTCTTTCCATCAGGAGACCTATCTGCTTGTTTGCTATCTTAAGAAAAAAATAAGGTTTCTGTTGTCCTCCTCAATGTAAATTTAAGCTATGCCAAATTTCATACTCCACCGTTCGCGTTTGTAGTTTAATTTAATGTAATAAGACTTGTTATATTTACGTCTACTTTTATAATTATTGTTTTCATTATGTTAATGTTACGTGATAATTAATAATTGTATTTTCACTTTTTCGGGTCAGCTGGAAGAAATCTTATTTGTTGAGAACTAGCTGTTGCCCGTAACTTCGTTCGCGTAATCCAAAAACATTACGTCCTTTTGCTTAGTTCAGTAAAAAAGCTATAGTGGTCTAAAACTATCTTCTTACTATTAGTTTGCAAATGAAACCGGTTGGGGGCACATCGGTTGGATGGTTTCAAAATGTATAACGGACTTAGAAACAATTTTTGTGTTTTTTATAAATAGGTAAGCTCGCCTATTGTACTTTGGTTTTACGTACTTCTTTTTATGTATTTCTAATTAATGTTAAAAAAAATTATACCTAACTCTTTATGACAACAAAAACGTGGAAACACGACACGACCGCGGCTACTTGACATGAATTAATTACGTCTGGTCGGACTTTCATTGATTTGGTATTAACATAATTTATACCAAGATTTAACACCTAGAATTCTTTTAATCCTCATAAACATAATATCGCAGATCCTGTAATGTTCAAAGAAAACTGCGTGCGTTTTGGTCTCTCGCCAAGGCTGCCTTAGGGAATTTTTGTCAGCCGTCCCTTCCATCCCTGCACAGAGAAGATGATTCTCTGGCCCACACCGCAAAGGTAAAGGCCGATCTCCTGGGCTCATTCTTTGCAGCTAACTCGACTCTATATGACCAAGGAAACACTCCGCCTACCATCCCGCAGTGTGATAGCAATATGCCTAAAATAAAATTCCATCAGTCATCAGTGCGCGAAGCACTGTTTTCCTTGGACATCTATAAGTCATCTGGGCCGGATGGCATCTCTCCGATAGTGCCTAAAATATGTGCTCCGGAGTTGACATCGGTATTGACGCGTCTGTTCCAGCTCTCCTACTCACTTGGCGTAGTACCGAAATCGTGGAAGACGGCCTTAATGCACCATGTACCTAAAAAATATGATCGCTCGAATCCGTCAATCTGTCGGCCGATAGCCATTACCTCCTTGTTCTCCAAAATCATGCAGAAGATAATTAATTGACAGCTTTTGAAGTATTAAGAAGGGAACCAGCTGATTAGTGACTGCCAGTACGGTTTCCATCGCGGTCGATCAGCTGGTGATATTCTTGTATACCTAACACATCGCTAGGCGCAGGCAGTTGAGTCCAAGGGGGAGGCGTTGGCTGTTAGTTTAGACATAGCGAAGGCCTTTGATAGGGAATGGCACAGAGCGCTTCTTTCAAAGCTTCCTTCTTATGGGCTTCCCGAGATATTGTGCAAGTGGATCACCAGTTTTTTTGGCTGATCGGAGAATCAAGGTCGTAGTCGACGGTGTGTGCTCCGACCTTAAATTTGTCAATGCTGGTTTTCCGCAAGGCTGCGTGCTATCGCTTACACTGTTTATACTGCCTATCAATGACATGTTGCGAATTAGTAACATTCATTGATATGCAGATGACAGTACTGGTGATGCTTTGTACTCCGGTCATAGCGGTATTTCTCGAGAACACCTAAATGAGAATCGGGACAAGCTAGTGTCTGAAATCGAGACCCAGCTCAACAAAATCTCGGAATGGGGTCGACTCAATTTAATCCAATTTAACCCCAGGAAGACACAGCTGTGTGCGTTCATCGCTAAATAGTCGCCTTTTGTCGTATCACCTCGTTTTGAGAACACTTTCATGACAGCCTCAGCCAATATTGGAATTCTATCTTACAAAGCGCAAATTCGCCCTCACATGGAGTTGCTGTTGAATTTCATCATCGGACATCGCGGCAAAATTCAAAGTTCCATCCTCATCACCTCCATGTCTAGAAATCCACAACCGTGCGATTCTCTAGGCACTTCTTACCACGCCCTACTCCTTTGTGGAATCAATTACCGGCGGGAGAGTTTCCAAACGGAGACGACTTAGGCACCTTCAAGAAAAGAGCGTACTCCTTAAAAGGCCGGCAACGCAGCTGCAAGACCTTTGGTGATGTGGCTGTCCATGGGCGGTGGAAATCACTTGCCATCATGTGAGCCTCCTGCTCGTTTGCCCCTTTTTTCTATATAAAAAAAAACTAATGAGCAACAGGCAATAATGCTTCGTTTGTCGGGTGTATGTTAACATTTTCAGTACAAATTTAGGCAGTAGGTATTTGTACCACAGACCACACAAATACTAATAGGCATGGTGCTGAGCCGAAAACGTGTTGCCACTCATACGAGTAAATACTTTTAAATGTCAAACATTTGTAGATATATCGTGAAACATCTCATGTGCTATTTTTATCGTGCCGATATAAACGCCAAGGCTAAAGGAATACCCCTGGAGTGAAAAACGTAGGAAGTTCTAAATTCAAAGGGTATATTTTTTATGTTAGATCCGCACGATCACGCATAATTTTTTACAGTGTTGTCCGATTCTGATAATTCATTTTTATTAGAATGGGTATACCCCTAGGGTGGTCCAATTTTTTTTAATTCCAAGCACAAGGGTAGGTACGTGAACAAGGGATGATTGATTGTTCCCTCACTGATTTTAATGTAAGACCCACCCATAAATTTTCGTTGGTTTAATTTTTTGTTTTTAAGTAAATTAGCCTAAAAGGCCAATTGACTAAATTTGAAAAACGTTTTAATATTTTACCTTGTTAGGTATATTAACCAAAAAAATACTTAGTTGAAAACTGCACGTCTATAATAAAAATTTATCGCGAAAACGCTCTGGTCTGTAATGGCATCCTAATGACATCACACCGTGACATTTTCATTACATACCCTGTGGTTTCTATGAAAATGACTACATCAAAATGACGTTTTACCACGGTGTGACGTAAAACTACCCGATTTTCGTTTACTGTCACGTGACCTTATGCCTATTTTTGCCGATTCAATATAAATTTTTTTGCCGATTCAAAAATGGATGTTTTAGGTTTTTGTGTTATCTCCATATCATAATTAATCATTAAAAACTATAACTAACATTCCCGATTAATTCTTAGGTCACACAAGCCTATTACTATAACTCTGTATTTATGGGTGCAAACGTAAGCTACATTGAAAACCTAAGAAATGGACTTTAAAGGCATTTCAAATTTAATCCGTGACCTATAATACAATATCCTTCCCTCTGATTGCGTAAAACGGTCCAAATCTTACGTTTCTAAAAAAATCAAATTAATAGATATCATAAAGCTGCGCCTACGTAACAGGGAAGCCGGATGTACCAAACGTCAGATGGTGTTATTAATAAATCTATTTGAGCATGCGTGTACGTTAGCGCTCATTCTGTCGGATCGACTACGGCGTAGCATATATGATTGATAAAATGAACGAAACAGAATAATCACTGACTTACACCTACGATCAAACTTGTTTATTAATAGAATCGTAATGTCGGAGTCACGTTATCGTCCGAAGATTCGTGGTTGTTCTCAACGAACTACTTTTTCCCATGTTGGCTCGTTTCCTTTTGAAGAATCAACCATCTGCCGTTCTATCAGGCAGTTCTTTAGAGGCGAACTATTGGTTATGCGAGTCACTAACATCGTGGCTACTAGGTGGCAGAGCTGTGCATTGTCTCGCCCGGGTCTGGTGCCACCGCCTTACCTATTCCTGTAGCAGCAGCATCAGTGCTTGTCACTGTCTTGTTCCGGTTTAGAAGGTACTATTAACATCTTTGGTGTCTATAGACGATGGTTGTCTCTTTCCATCATGAAAGCCATCTGCTTGTTAGCTATCTTATGTTATAAAAGAAGGTGGCCACATATATTCTTTCGACAATAATCAATCTCGTTTTAACTACTTGCGAAGTACACCGACGTAAACGTGAGATAATTTCAGTTGCGGTAGAAGTCTGACAAAAGCCCGAAGATTCGTGATTGACAAAGTGGTTGGCCACACACATCGAGACAACGCGAAAATTCGCTCTAAGGCGATAATGTAGCCACACCATAAGACATTAATGCTTACCATGAGATAATTTGTATTTTCTATCGCGGCATTTGCCTTTATAACAATTATCGCTTACTGGCAGTAACGAAGGTATTAACATGTAGCCTTAGCCATCGGCTTCCTTCACATTGCATTCAAATATTATTATTTTCTACCTTTCTAAATTAAAACTTTTCTGCATGAAATTCTCTATGTCCTCTTCTGTTCCACTGTCTATGCAAAATTTCATGGTGATCGGTTGAGTAGTTTAGACGTGAAAGCATAAAGTGCAAACAAACTGCATTTCCCATTTATAAGTTAGGAATTTCATCAAGCACAATATGTATTTGTGCCTGATCAGTGACCTGGCAGAAGTTCGGATATTATCAGCATATTTTTATTTCCATTGATAGCACCCGGTTTATGTTGTCATACAATGCAAGCATTATCAGTGCATGCTATTTAACGAGTCAAGTAATTGCGCTTTCATACTGTTTCATTAAATAGTGTGTCATTAAAAACATGCCTATAAAATACTCAGATGCACTCTGCATTACTTAATAATAGATTTCACTGCATTATGACTGATTTCAATTGTTATAAACAGAACATATATCAATAAACTAGATGTTGCCTGCGACTTCGTTCGCGTGACTCAATAACAATACGTCCTTTTGCATAGTTGGGTAAAAAGGTAGTCCATATAGTCAGATTAATGTAGCTTACCATGAAATAATTTTTAAAATTGTTTGTCATTTTTAAGTTTATGCAAGTCAAACAATTTTACAAAATTACAGTCAAATCTTTCCTTCCTTTCTATACATTGTGTATAAAAACTATATTCGATGCTCAAAGGCATTGTTTGTTAGCCAAATACAATAAATAAATATCTCTTGACAAATTACAGGACTTGAACTAACCCCAAAGTAAGCAAATTATTTTGCTTGTGATATGGGTGTTAGTCAACGATATTACTACATAGAAATACATACAATATAGATACCGAAATATATATAATATACACCCAAACCCAGAAATACAAACATCTATGCTGATCACACAAATGTTTGTCCCTGTCGGGAATCAAGCCCGAGACCCGCCGATTGCGTAGTCAGGGGTTGTCACTAATCACTCGACCAACAAAGCGGTCAATCAAAAATCGCTGGTAATATATGCTGAAACAAGAGTAAAAGTGAAGAGGTAATTAAGCGTATGCACTTAGTTAAATATGTGTGTTCTCATTGTTATGTGTGTTCATCAAAAATTGGAATAACTTTGCTAAGTTTCAATAAATCAGATAATACACCACGTGTTATACAACAATTAAATATTACAGTTAAATATGGTGCAATAACATTTATTACTGAAGCAATGATTTTAACGGAATGTCCCCATTAATCTGTGTTTTTTTTAAGTTCCAATATTTTAAAAGCTTTTAAAATAATATAAATCCAACTAGCCGATACATCGTGAAAAATAAAAACATATTTTATCTACGCTAATTATTATAAGCTATAATTTACGCTATATTTATATCTAAGAGTGTAAAAAAACCTTGTCCGAATCGAAAGGGGCATACAATAGGTCTATAATATTAGAAAATATATTTACAAAAATAGAGTGGTATATTCAGCGACTTCGCTGGGTATATTGAAATCCCTTGTATTTACCCTTGAATTTTACTAAAATTTAGCGAATATTTAAAATTGTACAACACTCCGCCGAGTAAGCAAGCGCAGCCTCGTAGTCGCCTCTGTGTCTCGCTATTTTATACGGACGGCATTTTGTGTGGCCATATCGACTTTTCATTTCCTGTGTCTCTGGAATCCTGAATCAGATCTTCACCAAATTAAAATGGGACCACACTTTGAGTATACCCTCCCAAATAAAAAAATTGTAAAATTGGTACATAAATGGCCGAGTCCAGATGTAACAAACATAAAAAATACAGGCGAATTGATCGTATCCTCCTTTTAGGATATCTGTTAAAATTATTCATTGACGCACCAAAAACCTAAAAAAATAATTACATTTACTTTTTTATCTAAAATCAGATAAAATTCAAGCTAAATGAAAAATGTACCGGATATTGCAGTAGGAGTTATTGTGTAAATAATTTATGATGGAGTTAAAATATCATAATGCCGGTTTCTTTGTGAAATAGCCGAATGCCCCGACCGTTTATCGGCACCACGGTTCACCACGATGTATTTTTAGCAGTTTTAAGTTCTAGCCCTGGGGCCTGATTCACGTAACAAAACGTCAATCGAGTCGAAGCGTTTAGGGCTCAGTTTCTTATAATTTGCGCGCGATGAGAACGGGATGTGACCTTTTGGAACTGAGATGCGAAGCCAGCCGTAGCGTCGGCAAACTCGCGTGAAATAACTACTGGAGAACTGTCATTTTCGATTTATTGGATAAGGTTCCATCCCATTCTAAACGTGCGCGAATTATACACAATATCCGTGCATAACATGTATAATCCGCGCCCGATTAAAATAGTATATATTTTGACGAGTCATCATATAAGGGGTCGTCCATTAATGACGTGATTTTTTTTGTCATTTTTTAACCCCACCTCCCCCTTGGTGATACATGTTGATGTTTAAGCCTATTCCTCCCCCCACCTAATCTTAATTTAGGAAATACAAGTAAAAGTATCATCTTATTTTATTATAGAAAGTTAAAAACTACAAAAATAACGTCTAGAGATAGAAAGGTTATAGGTTGTTTTTGGCTAACATAAAACTTACAAAAGGAATGCGAAAAAGTTTTTTGTACTAATACATGAACATTATTGAATGTAGTGTCCTCGGACTACGGACAATAACTGGATATGTATCTTGCAAATAAATACACATGATATTTTACTACACCCCCCTCCCTCTTGTGATATTTCGTGATTTTTTATGCCCAAGCTGACCCGACAAACGTTGTTTTGCCATATAAATTATTGAATTAAAAAATAGGGGTTGATGATAGAAGGGTGAATATTAGAGTTGTATGTATTTTTAATGCCACATATAAAAAATAAAAAAAATGACCTAAAATAAAATGCAATGTAAGGGGTGAACAACCCTTATCACTTAGGGGTATAAAAAAATGAACAGTAGCCGATTTTCAGACCTACTGAATATGCATATAAAATTTCATAAAAATCGGTCAAGCCGTTTCGGAGGAGTTTGGTAAATAACATTGTAACACGAGAATTTTATATATAAGATACTTTATCAATCAATCAACTTCCTTTCGTACTTTTTAGGCTTAGGACTGTCTGAAATGAATAGTAACACAATATACACTTTTTTATCCATAACCTAATTTCAATAATTAATATAAACCAAATTACTTTGAAAATTTATAAAGGGATTCGTGTCATGTTCGTACGCGCGCTAAGTAAAATAAACAATTGATGAGCGCGTCGAATTTATTCAACAACGAAAAGCGTACTGGAACTTGAAAAAACGTAAGTTGTCAATTCGTTGTAAAAAGTACTAACCAACCAAAAACGGAGCGTTGTCAGTCCGACACAAATATTGCGTAAACAAGTAGAAAATAATTTAGCCGCTTAATACGATAACCAATACAAATTGTTATCGTTTCTTATAGGAACAGTAGTAATAAGGTTGTTAATCCAATAAAATGAAAAATTATATTAAGTCTTAGAGTATAGAATTAAGGTTCTTTATTCTATTTTATTTTGATTTTTAACGTTTTTGAAATAAGGTTACTTTTCGTCAATCATGTTAATATGGTATTTAAATTTTTGTATCTTAAACATCAACGTTTAAACGAAAACAGCTTAAATCCGTAAGCGCGCTTATAGGCTTATTTTGAAAAGCCTAATTTTACGGCTACCTACGACACAAGTTAATACTTAGTGTAGGAACTGCAAGACATATCGCACACTATATATTAACCATAGATAGAATAATAGTAAGTAAATATTGTATTCGTACTTTATTAGTATTAAATGGAGATTTATCGGTGGAAATAAAAATTATTATTATTATCAATCGAGTCGAAGCGTTTAGGGCGTTTTCGTTATTACTGGTATTGGTATTCGGTATATATGTTTGAATTTAAAAAAGTATAAGTGTGTAAATTAAAAATAAAGTTATTTTTTTATTTTTATGATAGAGTTTCACAAAGCTCCTACGATGGAGAGTATAAATTACACGATTACTTAATTTAAGCGATTGGCGAGATAGGTGACGATCCCTATTGTCGCAATTTATATCATAGTTCATACTAATGTGATAACTCCTCCTCAACTGAGCTGCTTCTGAGATTTCGAATTTCGAGGTTAACATGGATAAAACGTTATTAAAACTTGCACTACCTAGCGATCAAACCCAGAACCTCATAATCTTAGCTAAATAAGCTAGGCAAAAAATGAAGGAAATAACAATCTATTTTCTGTTGAGATAAACAAGCAGTAAGTTTAGGACGGTGTTTATAAAATATAAATAAATTATGCCCCATTGCCATTAAGGCTTCAAACCCATATAATAATGTATTATTTGACTTTCTATAAGATGCTTCGGTTACGAAGTGAAACGTGCTTTGAGCAGGTACATAAACTTTTTGTTGCTCCTTTTAGAGGAAAGTGAAGTGGGTGTAGGTGCGTGGGTGGCTAGATTATTCGCATTGCAGAAGTAACATGTGAGATTCGCCGAAATTAAACAATTTATTGCCTTAACTTCGTCTATTAAGTATGGATTTCCGAAAGGTAACACCTGAACTAATAAAATAAATCACATTTTGCCATTCTCAGTTTTCTCATTTTTTAACAATCGACGTTAAATAAACAAACATTGTTAATAATGCAATTATAATCACTATTCAAAACAGTTCTATGTTACTTCATGAAAAGGGTTACCTTCTATGAGCACTTAGAAATAATTAATATTGATGGAATATGGCCGCAAAGGCTCATGCGGTGATTTCAATTATGCAAAACTTCATCTTACGTGAACAAGTTCATTGGTATTGCAAACTGAACTTAATATTATGGTATCGATGTTTTAAGATAAATCTCCCTTAAATAAATCTGAACTCACTAGCTTTCGCGTCTTCGTGATTAGCTAATATATATATATATATATATATATATATATATATATATATATATATATATATATATATATATATATATATATATATATATATATATATATATATATATATATATATATATATATATATATATATATATATATATATATATATATATATATATTAATATAATATTAATTAAACAGGAACTATATTAATGTTCGGTCAAGGATCACAAAGCTTATTTAAGAATATACTTACCAAAAAACCCAAACCCATACCAATAAATACATAAAACCTTATAAGCAACTCGTACAACCATTATTAGCTAAAACTAACATACTAACCGTCCCTACGTCAAAAATGGCATTTTTTTTATTGCATTTATGGCTTTAAATTTTCCATACGCTCATACCTTATCAGTTTCTTTTTCGTTTTTTTTGTATTTCTCTAAATACATATACAAATCGCATAAGAGAACAAGTGTAATAATTGCAAATAATAAGTGTCGTAGAGGCGGATATCTATACGTATCGTTTTGTACGGTGCATGTTTTTTAAAAAATTTAAAACCTCGTATAGACATGCCTTTATTAATTTTTTTTAATACTTCTAGGTGGCAATCTTATGTTATTTAAGGTATGGTTTTGAAAATTACATAATTCGTTGTTTTCATAAAACATTTAATTAAACTATATTTTAAACCTTTGTTATCTTG
Source organism: Apodemia mormo (assembly GCA_036924255.1). NCBI lineage: Eukaryota > Metazoa > Arthropoda > Insecta > Lepidoptera > Riodinidae > Apodemia > Apodemia mormo. The sequence continues at coordinate 17,279,201 of JAUPFN010000003.1, read as the reverse complement.
CTTTCAGCGTATAAAGAGGTATCTCGACTTGTCAAACTGTCACCTATCAGTTTCTGCATGAAAATATTAACAAAATAAAAAATATATAAATACTATTATAAACTCCCTACACGTAATAAATTATTGTAGAATTATTTTTTATAATTGTACATAGAATTATTTTTTGAGTCTTTTGAACCATAATTACGCTCCATGGTAAACCTTACTTTTTGACATGCCTCTTCATACGTAGGGACCGTCGATACATTTCCAAACATATTATGTTAATTAAAAAGGAAATTGAATGACTCATAAGTTGTAAAAAACCTTTCTGTTGTCTTCCACATCAGTATCTGAAAAGTCTTCTCTAAACGACTGCTAAGAATATTTAGTACTGTGTCTATAAAAATTAACCAGATACACACTTAATATAAATAAAAATTAGGACTGATTTTTAAATTTTTTATAGAGAACTCAATTTTTCCAAAATGTAAAAAATAGATTTATTAAGATGCGAGTAAAGGGTAAAAATTTGATGAATATAAGTTTAAGATCGTTCACGCATTGCATCCATTGATATAGGGTATTTTATATCAATGATTGCATCCAATTCGAATCCGAGAAATTATGTTCCGAAATAGTCGTAGAATTATTTGTATGGAAGGTTTACATCGCTGCAGGCGCTACATCGTAGTTCTGTCATCAGAGAATCGCCATATAGGAGCGGGATATTGACGGACCGAAGTAGCCCTGGTAATAAAAAATAGAAAATGTACAATAGCAGCGCAATAGGTTGACGTCAATTTAAAGAACACACGAAAACATTCGTAGGTTACGTAAACGCTGTATGAAATTGCTTTGAAATACAAGTAGATTACTTAATTTTGACTAAATTCAAATTTCTCGAATTCTTATCTGAAATAGTTTATAAAAAATTATTGCGATCTCGGTCCGAATTTGTTAGATTTGTATTTTTCGCATTCGGATCGGATGCAATGCATATTCGCTCTTACGCAGTTGATTTTTAAATAATTTGCTTGTTTCCTGGAACAGTTTTTGTAATTGTTTGTTTCGCATTGCACGCTCGTATTCAAAATTACCGCAGCAACATTAATATTGATTGAACAATATTGTCGCTCCTATGTGATAGTTAAATATTTTTATGTTCTTTTATCGATCGTTACTGAAATTGGTGTCGCTACAAAAATGTAAATTTCATATTTATTTTCGTAAAAACATTGTTCGCTTTATGTTTTGAAAACTCGTCGTTACTCTATGTATATTCAGTCAAATAGTTTTATGTCCGTCGTTTTGACTTTTATTTTATTTTTCGTTTATTTTCCTTGCGCGGCCGTAAAACGTACCTGGGCTCGCTCGCGGGGATAACGGAGCGGGCTCACGAAAAATTTATTATTGAGACCTTTTCGCCCGAGCTCCATCGACAGACATTGCGAAGGCGAAAGTTATGAATGACACATGTTTTGAAATATTACCTGCACTGAACTGCTTCCAGAGAAGAAAATTTCATACGACGAGAAGTTTATTTGTCGTGAAATATGTGGGAGTTTTATGATAGCGGGAGACTTTTACAATGCTACGGATCAAGCAATTTTCCTACCTTTGCTCCTGTATTGCTTAGTAATAAGTCGGAAGATAGGAAATAAAAACATGAGGTGGCAAATTGGATGAGGACTCCCTCCGATAATACAGATATATAAGTTTATCTTTTCAATAATCGTACATATATATATATATATATATATATATATATATATATATATATATATATATATATATATATATATATATATATATATATACATATATATATGAAGAGTGATATGAATGATAAATAATTCATCCGTCTTAGATATTTAGAAAATTGGAATATTTTTGAATAAATTGTTGCCAGTAGTGTTTACACAAAAAAACGATATCGCGGAAACTAGCTTTTTGTAGTCATATTACTATTTATCACAAGAGACAACTATTTCTTTGACTTTAAAAAACGAGTTAAGTATACTAATATCCTAAAGATGATTTAAAATAGTGAAACCGGTTGAGTAATGCACTGAAAATCTACACGGCTTTCCAAACAAATGTGCAAAATTTATCGATGTATTTATGTAAGTTTTATATCTATGAATGTATGCCTGCGCGTGGCTTTTCTGAAACATATTAATCAGACTGTGAGGAAGTTTTGACTTACATTTACTTCAACTTTGGGAACAGTGCAAGTTGTATTAAATAGGATTAATTTTAAAGATATAGCCCAATAATAGGTGTTTGACGTTGTGACTTACCCATTTAAGCGTAGGAGCAAGGAAGTCTCATTTCTCAAAATTATCCAATTTTTTTTAGGAGGGTTTAAGAGAAATAGGGGAATTCTTAATATTTGCTAAGAACTGAAAAAGACAATCAAAACTTTTTAAAGGAGGACTTTATGCCGACTATGTTGTTTCAAATAAATTACTTCTTATGTCGCGTGTTTATAAGCCAAATTCAACAGTATTTATTTGAAAGGGACTTATCCGCACGACTGTTTATCTAACTAATAAGGTTAGGAAATACCCAGACTCTTGAAAATATCGATGCGTCAGATTATATAAACTTCTTTATGTAAAGGTATGTTTTAGTTCAGCATAATACTACTATTATTATTGATGTAAAAATATGGATGTATGTTATTCTATCACAAAAAAGCAGCTGTAAAGTATTGGAAGAAGTTCGATATACTTACAGGTAATCAATATTTAGATTTTCAATAATCTCTTTTTATAGTTATTGCCTTTGTTTTGTTTAACAATTACTCGGAAGATATTAGACTATATACATGTTAAAGTGTGACGCCACTAGATATTTAAGTAAAGACAACACTTATATACCTAATAGTGATAAAATGAAAGGGCGACATAACGAAATGGTTCTTTTTTTATCAGATGGCATTTATCAGATGGATAGGAAACAATCAGATGGCTCTCCTGATGGAAAGAGTCAATCACCGCCTATGAACAGAAAGACGTGTTAAGCGTTGCTGCCCTTCTTAATGCCAGATGCATAAGCTTACCGACTACCTTACCCACCAAACCGAAACACGAAAGTAACAAGCACTGACGCTATTGCGACTGGAATAGGTAAGGTGGTGGTATCAAACCAGGCCGAGACAATGCAGAACTCTATTACCTAGTAGCCATAATATTAATCGTTCGCCTCTTACGTACTGCCTGGCGGATGGTCTATTTTTCAAAAGAAGCCCGGACCAATACGGGGGCTTTTATATTTTCCTTATTTATTATAGTATATATTGATTTTATGACTGGCGGCATCTGAATTGATTGAAAGTTCTTGAACTTAGGAATATTTATTGTTACATGTGAATTTTTTCGTAGAACGCTATATTATTCCCTGTAAAGATAAAATTTACATCAGTACAGTTGTTAAGAGTGTATCCTTTACAAATACCAATAATTAAACAAAACGCTGCTATTTATAGACAAAAGCCATTTAAACATGTGGGAAGAGATCTGTGTACCTTTGACGTTTAAACCTCTTTGATTACGCCAAAAGGGACAACAACAAAATGCTAGCTTAATTAAATTATTTTATATAGCTTGACGAATTAATGTCGTTAATTCATATAAGGCTACTTAACATTAAATAACCAATAATGATACGAATTATAATAATACGTGAAACGAAAACTTTGTACCCCCTTTTACGGAAATTACGCGGAGGGAGGTGTATGAATATGATAATGATACAGTTAAAGTTTAAGTGGAGGAGTACAGAAAGCTGATATTTTATATTATATACATTAGAAATTCACTAATTTTATAAAAAAGCAACATAATTTTATACTTTGCCCTTTATAAAGTGCAGTGCTATTCGACTCTCCCGAATGTGCTTCGGTTACGAAGTGAAAGGTGCGTTGAATACTAGTTTGCCGCTGGTACTTGTGGTAAACTTGTACTTTATAACCACCAGTAATATATTTCCTTTAATTTTCAGACCTAACATAAGTCCTCTCATTCCTTACATTACCTATTATTTTAGTTACATCACGGCATTCGCATACAGAATTTCGCGGAAATTAGCCAAGTAAATATTTTTAAATTTCGATTTTGAATTATGGATTTCCGTAAAGTAACGTCTGAATCTGATTGACACACACACGTATATTATACATTTTTATATTTTTTTTTATTTATTTACTATTTGAACGGATTAATTATTTAATTACGTAAAGGCCCTATAATAAGAGCATTAAGAAAACCACCAAGATTTATGCTGCTGCTTGGAAGAGATAATGTTGTTTTCTGTGTGGTTAAACTTAGTCACATTTTTTGTATTCTATAATAATTGTCTTATATTTTTAATTGTATCTAAAATTTATATGGTAGAATTTCGACCACAAGGCGATCACGAGTAATGACAAAGATAGTAAATCTATACAAATAAATAAAATTGGAGTGTCTATTTTTGTAAAATTAAAATAACCGCTTTTTACTAAATGCATATAATATATATATATATATATATATATATATATATATATATATATATATATATATATATATATATATATATATAAATAAATAATTTTGGTAAGTATATTCTTAAATAAGCTTTGTGATCCTTGACCGAACATTAATATAGTTCCTGTTTAATTAATTACATTTTTTTACAATTTTTATCTGTCTGTTTGTTCCGACTAATCTTTGAAACGGCTGGACCGATTTGACAGGACTTTCACTGGCAGGGATAGCTGATGTAATAAGAAGTAACTTAGGCTACTTTTATTTTAGAAATTTTTCCACACGGACGAAGTCGCAGCCACAGCTATTTCTTAATAAAACCTTTTATACACAGTCGACAACGAACAGTGCAAAAAGTAACTTATTTGGCTTACACCACAATAAACACAAATTGTATACAATAAATTGTTCGCCCAGTTATTTATAGTTCCACATTATCATAGCATATTAAGTCGACGTTGCTGTAATCTATTCATCATCTTAGGTAGTTTGTTACCGAGTATGAAAGCTTATTTTACGCTAGAAAGACTGTCAACATGTTGGCGAAAACAATTTATCCGGTGATACCGCCTCGGGGCTCACATGAGCAACTCAGACGTCATCCGTCAAAAGATTCCTTGTCCTACTAAATTAACACCAGTTTGCTTGTGATATCTTGTTCTGCAATCCAGTTGTTTTTTAAATATGTTTGGAAATATTATGGACTACATTACATTATATTGTTCTATGTATATTTCACTTCCTTTTTTAATATGATTTGAACTTATAATTTTATTAGAATTTATGGATAATAATATTCTAATAGGGGTGTACCCTATACTTATACATTTTTTTTAAATATTGTTTTTGCACTTTTTTATATGTGGTATCAAAAAATACCCCAGGTTTTTACACCCAGCCCCCTTTAATCCCCAACCACATAAATATACTACAAATGATCTATGTGGCACAAAACAATTTTTTTGGGTCCGCTAGTAGTTGTAAAATAAGTACATAAAAGTTTTGAAAAAATCGGGCAATTCAAAAATGTGTGTTTTCAGTTTTCTGATAATAACAACGTTGCCCGGGATTGGATTAAGTACCTGGTTGGCGGTAGGCTTGCCACTTATCACATTGCGAGTTCGGCTAATCGTGGGTGAACTTGTTGTAACCCTGCCTACCTCTTAGGAGATACTGGCGTGATCTCCACGTTAAACCCCCTTTTAAAATATCCTACGACTGTGTCTTTGGAGAACCAGCGAAGATGAAAATTTAGAAAACTAATTGCTTTTAAATTTCCTAATTTTATGAAACCCTGTAATGTATACGCCGAATAATATCAGCTCGTTGCGTATATACGCAATGTAACACATACTACAGTATTTCGGTTCTGTAGCTTGTCATGTCAGTAGATAATTAGTGAGTATGCACACAAATAATGCAACATTTCGTTTTATGGATGGAAAGACTGAGCGTCCCGTGCATTATAAACCTATTTATTTCAAATGAAATTCATTTGAATTTAAACTGTTACGCTACGTTTACTGCCACATGTTTTTGCAGTGAATAATAGTACTGGGACAGAATTTAAATAATATTTTAAACGACTTCAAATTTCAATAAAAGGGGGGCTATCAAATCGACAAGTATGTATGTAAAGTATCAAATCGACAAGTATGTATCGACAAGTAAGTAGGTTGGGCTTGAAAGATAGTATCGGTGCCCAATGCGAAAGCGCATAATCCTTTGGCTTGAATATGTTGAAAGAATAACAGATATACGATTAACAGAACAGACATAAAATGCGAATATTGTTTAAATAGGTAACGGGGGAGACCAAGAATGACGGCAATCAAATCGGTCGAATGCTGTCTGAAGATTGTGTTAAGAATCTCTGAAATCCGAACCACCGTATTTGTATGATGAGTGTTATGATTGTGAAGAAAGCAAGGCAAGTCAATCTGGATCGCAATGTACTGCACTTAATTCGCACTGTTTGTCTACCCCGTAAAGAATTTGGTTTGAAAATATAATTGTATAAATAGCTGTAGTTTCAGATTTTAGATATACATATTTATCAATTATCCAAAATTCAACTTTCAAACTACGAGAACGTAAACTGATCGATTTCCGTAAATAAATAGGTGAATATTTTTAAGAAGAGGATTAATAGTTTCCTAAAAAGTCACCATTGTGTTGGAACCTTATTCTTTACTAGCTGTTGCCCGCGACTTCGTCCACGCGGACTTGGTTTACTTCGCACAGCTCCTCCCCCGTAGGTGATAGCGTGATAATATGTAGCCTATATGTTGACCCGACCTATTAGTAATATTCATGCACAATTTGAAGTAAATCCATGCAGTACTTTTTGAGTTTACCCCGGACATACATTGACTTTCCTACGATTTTATTATATGTATAGATGTTTAACTCTGTATTTCTGTGTGTAAATGCAAGTTACACTGACAAAGAAGTTTTCACGAAAGGCGTATCCATTTAATCCGTGGTTCAAACACTTGTTATTCGTATCACAAGTGAACAATATTTTTGAAGCTACTGTCGGACATTTCGCTCGCTCGAAAATCTTTATTATCGCGGCTAATCTTCATTTATGGTTATAGCCTTGACTCAAACTAATATTGTAAGCCAGCCATAATCGTTTCTGTCAACTTCAACCATTACCAAAATTATCAATACCGTTATTCTTTTGTTACATTGTAGGTAACCTTAATCTATAGTTATTATTTTTAGCCGACTTACCGAAAAGGAGGAAGTTTTGAATTTAGATGTTTATATGTTTTTTTAAGTATTTTCGGGCATAACTCTGTTATATATAGATGGAATTTACGAAATTATTTTGGATTTGGTCCCATATAAATTTGGAAAGACCTGCACGGTTCCTGACATATATTTTTTATCAAGTAAAATTCCTGTTATTTGGACAAAACCTCGTAGAAAGATAATTAGGGAAATCGTAAACAATATAACGAAATAGGCAGTTAGGGGTATTACCGAAAAAAGTAAAAACTAAAATTTTCGGAATTTCATAGCTGTAAATTTAAATTTTTGGACTTATCTTACATCCCCTATGTCTCAGCAACACCTTGACCAATTTGGTTCATGTTCAAATTGAAAAAATGACCTATTTGTATATCAATTTTTTTATATCATAAGATAGCAAACGAGCAGATGGATCTCCTGATGGAAAGAGTCAACCATCGCCTATAGACACCAAAGGTGTTTGTTAATGGTGCGTTGCTATCTTGTGGCGAGGTCTAATGCCACATGCATAAGTTTACCGGCTACCTTACCCTCCAAACCGGAACACGACAGAGACAAGCACTGACGCTATTGCGGCAGGAATAGGTAAAGCGGTGGTACCAGACCCGGACGAGACAATGCAGAACTCTACCACCTAGTAGCCACGATGGTAATGAGTTGTAAAGCCAATCGGTCGTCTTTTACGACCTGCCTGGCAGAACGGCATTTGGCATATTCTTCAAAAGAGCCCAGGACCAACACGGGGAAAATTTCACAAAATGCTCAAGTTATAGTCAAATAAACATTTATACATTTACAGTGTGTACAAAACCCCTGCCGACCTGAAAGGAGCATATAAGTATGTCGATGACATCAAAAACAAATATTAAAAAAAAAAAACATAAAAAATAGCATCAATTCATAAAATAATAGTATCGTGGTATTTTTTAAATCCTTTTCTTTAACCGTCAATTTCGCTAAAATTTAGCGAACATTTCAAACTGTATAAACAAACACTCCGCCGTGTAAGCGGGAGCGGCCTCGTAGTCAAAGAGTCGATTATCTACTCATGTGTCGTTGTCGCGTCTGTGTCTACCATTTTGCGCGGTCATACTTAATGTTCTAAATATAATTTAAGATTTGGATCGGCGAAAATTTATCAATCTATATCCGCAAAATAATAGCATATACTTACATATTTGTATTAGGCTACCAAACTGTATAATGTGTTAAAAACCCTGTCTGATCCGCAAACGCATTGTTTGGTAACCTAATACAATCATATACTCGTATATAGGTATATTGTTTTGCAGACATATGTAGAAAGATAAATTTTCGCAAATTAAAATATTTAAGGTTAAATTATATTTTATATATATAAATATTACTAAGGCCATAAAAATGTCGATAGACGCAAACGCAACTACGACGTGGAAGCCGCGCCTACTGATTCGACTGAGTGTTGACCAGTTTAAAATATTCGGCAAATTTTAGCGAGATTAAAGTGTAAACACAAGCATTTTAAAATACCAAAGTATCTTCACGGCCGTATCCCCGAAGAGGTAGGCAAAGCACCCAATTGCACCCAAATTAGCGGAAAATAATTAGTCCCACAATGTGATTGGTGGCAAACCTGTCGCCAGTCGGGCACTTATCCAATCCCGGGCAACGTTGTTTTTAACAGAAAACTGCAAAACACATTTTTTTGAATTGTCCAACCCAGGAATTTAATCCGGGGCCTCGTGTGACCAACACCGACACCGGATCACTAAACCACAGAGGCGATAAAATACCACCATAATTTTATTTTTATAAATAGAACTATTTTATAAATTATTTTATGATAATGTCATCAATCTACCTATATTACATCTTCGACTCGGACATGGTTTTAATTAGTCGCTTTATACATACGTTGGTGGATTCTTCCATTCAACTCGGTTAATGATATACTAGTGGTTCATCCCGAACCGTGAAATTTCAATGGCGCAGTTTTAACCTTAGAATTTTGGATACCGCTTACAGCCTCTGTGCCTTACACATATCTCGGCAAACCCTTAAGCGAATTGGTTCTTATGTTCGAACTTAAAAATTCTTTTGATTTTAATTCGTCTACCAAGTATCTTGTCTTATGACCAACAATACCTAAGTACTTATCCAACAACCTTATCAATACAAACGTATACATACACATAATACATACAATCAATACCAATTTGTTACAGTCGACTCGGAGAACATCGTTCGCTTCTCTTGCTAGTAATACTAAATTATGACTATTTTTAGGGAAAAAAGAAAGTCTTCTACAAGAACCTAGCTATCAAATTAAAAAAAATTAATCTGACGAGGTTAGCGTGTTTCAACAAACAAACAAACTCTTCAGCTTTATTATTTTAATATATAATACAAATAAAACTAAATGGTCATGCAGGTCACACGCGTGTCGCACATGCCACAGCTTGTGTCATTTCTAGGGTTTTATTAAGCGTACGCTAAAAAACAAGTCTAGATAGCATAATCGGTGTTTTCCCATCGCAATCACATTGTGAGTCACCGCCGATCGACGTGCGATTCGCAGAATTCGCTTACCCTCCATCGGGGGTGCGTTCGCTAATGACTATCGGACAGTTGGACGCCGCCGCCGTCCAAAACGCAACTCAAACGCGCAAAACTACACCCTCATAACTATAACATTTAAACTCTTAATTGTACTAGCTCTGGTTTAACTTTGCAATTCAGTGCGTGTTTATATGCAGCCTTTCAATCGGCGCTGTTATTTTGATAAATATGCATGAACCAGCGAAACCAACAGCGTGGGTAACATAAAACGCCATCGTGAAAATTTAATATCGTTTCCTGGTCGACCCTTAATGAGTCATATCCGTCGAAGGGTTAATATTTTTGCAATATCGTTGCGGCGAATCTTACAAATTACGTATTGTTAGTTTTACCTCGGGGTAATTATAAACATAGGGTTTGCGTTAGGTTTTTATATAGACGTTTAGATTCCTAAAATTCACCGGTTCAAAATTCATCGGGTATACAAAAAAATATAATTTACTCTTATTTTTTTAATATATTTTTTCACCTTTTAAACCTAACCTGAACCTCCATGAATATTTTAAAACTAAAATTAGCCAAATCAGTCCAGCCGTTCTCGAGTTTTAGCGTGACTAAAGAACAGCAATTGATTTTTATATATATACTAGCTGTTGCCCACGACTTCGTCCGCGCGGACTTCGTTTACTCTGCACAGCTCCTCCCCCGTAGGTGATAGCGTGATAATATGTAGCCTATATGTTGACCCGACCTATTAGTAATATTCATGCAAAATTTGAAGTAAATCCATGCAGTACTTTTTGAGTTTACCCCGGACATACATACAGACAAACAGACAAAAATTCTGGAAACTATATTTTTCGCTTCGATATCGATTGAAGATCACGCCCCAAGTATTATTTAAAAAAATATTCAATGTACAGTTTTGACTTTCCTACGATTTTATTATATGTTTAGATAGATTAGGCATTAATCTTAGGGCCACTTGAACGTTGCCTCACTTCAGAAATTAAATTATTTCTTTCTGCCCACAACGTCTTAAGCAAAATACCACCCACAAACATTCTTTAAATAATTCAGCGAATCATTTTCAATAGACTGTAATAAAAAGAAATTCAAAATCTAAAAAAATGTTACTTATTAATCATTACAACCGGTAAGGATTTTAAGGTCCGAAACGTTTTTGCTTTTTACACAATACAGTGTTCGATTTGCATTATAAATCTATTTATTAATAACTTTGGACCGCTTTTTAGGACAATTACGCGAAAGGTGGCGTATAAAATTTGACACAGTTAAACATTGTAGAAGACTGAAGAAGCCTAATATTTTTAAATAATAAACAAAAGAAATACATTAAATTAATAAAAATAAATATTACACACACTTCATTCATGTCACTTACATGATAATATATACACGTCACACATGTATACTATTTTCTTTACGCTAAAATCTGTTGTCAAACTTTAAAGAGATTTTATTGTTTAGTCTATGGCCGAATTTCGAAGACAGGGCGATCGCTATTAAATCTTAATTAAGCCTATTATATAAATTTTCATACTGTCTTTATTTCTACCCGCTTTTAATTAGTTTTATTTACCCAAAAATATCATCCACTTGGTTTTTGATAATATGATCACATTTGTAGATAAAGCAGTCGTATTAGAAGACAAAATTAAAAGTATTTCAGTACGTATTCCAGTCTTACAGATTAGCAAATTCTGTCAATAAACTCAGTTTACTGTAGATTACATTTTACATATATGTAAGTTTTGTAAGCAAAGAAGAAATCGTAGGCAGATAAACAAATTACTATTAACATACGAGGTCAATGTATTCTCGGTATAGGTATGAAAGAAAAGTCGGAAAATTTTGGGAAAAATCTATTTCTCAATGTAATCTTCTAGGATCTCAATACATTTATTAGAATGAGGTATTAATTTTTCTAAACCTTGTAAAAATATTCTTCCGGCTTCTCTTCAAAATGCGCGTTAATCGCTGCCTTCAGTTCTTCATCGTTAGAAAATGCTTTCCACGAAGATCTTTATTCAAATTTGGGAATATGTAGTAATCACTAGAGGCCAGGTCTGGACTGTAAGGTGGGTGGTTAATTTTCTCGAAGCTGCAGTCTCGTACAGCAGCCTTCGCAACGCGCGCGGTGTGAACTGGCGCGTTGTCGTGAAGCAGCAACACCCCCGCAAGCTAACAAGCTTTCCTCGCCTTTTTTTCTTTAATCGCTTCCCTCAAATTGCATAAAGTGTTTGCGTATGTTGCTGCCGTTATACTTTCACCCTTTCTCGTGTGCTTGATTAATAAAATGTCTTTAGAATCCCAAAAAACCGTGGCCATAATTTTCCGGCCGATGGGGTGATTTTGAACTCCTTAGGGGGGTCTGCACCCTTTTTATGCCACTGCATGGACTTTTGCTTACTCTCAAGATCATAGCGACGAACCCATGTCTCATCTCCAGTAACCAGCTGATCAAATACACTCGCTGGATTTTTACCACAGAGTTCTAAAAACTCCTTACAGCACTCGACTCGCGCTTGTTTTTGAGATGCCGTAAGCATTCATGGCACCCATCTTTCACTGACCTTTAAGAGGTTAAGATGGTCATGAAGGATAGCGTGTAGTACCCACAGATAAGTTCTAACATCTTCATTTTTATTCGGGCATCTTCGAGTACAAATTTCTTAATTTTGTGACGTTTTCTTCAGTGATGACGCTAACAAGCCTGCCTGAGCGAGGGTCGTCTTCAATGGTTTGCCTGCCCCTTTTAAATTCACTTGACCATTTTTGTGCGGTGGATAACGACGGTGCAGATTCTTGGTAAATAGCGACCATCTCTTCGTGAATGTTTTTTTTGCTTTTTTCTTGCTTAGTGAGGAATTTAATAACCGCACGATGCTCAATTTTTTTCATCATTCTGAACGTCTTTCACTGTGGATAATTAGAAAACTAATGACCATGAATGGGTGAAATTTTACAATTATACCCTCAGATAGTGTCATTAACAAATAATGTAATTACAATAACCATATAATTAGTAAATCACTCTGATACCGAGAACACATTGAACGCCCCTCGTAGATTGTTTTACATACATACATGTTTGGCTGATATTTTGACTTACTCAACACTTCAGCAGTATCATTTGGATGAAGCTGTTGATTTAAGCTATGGCTTGACGTCATGAGTTTAACTTGTACAATTTTGAAACACATTCATGTTTAGAATTTCCAAGGAACGTTGACTGACGTTGCACCGTATGCGGTTTATTCGGAATGACGTCAGCTTCCATATTATGTGCTTTGAATGTGAATATTAAAGCCTGTCTTAGAGACATTTGCGGGTAAACATTTAAATGTAAAATCTATCTTCCTCGGCGACCGACCCGTGGTCGTCAACTGCAGTTTATAGGTCCTTCCTAAGAGGAATTTCCAAAAATAGACAAAGAATAGATATAATATCATATGTTCCACTTTATATGTACTATGCAATTTTTTGTATACTCGTAGTTTTTTATAGGGTACTTGTTTTTGTTCTATTATTTACTGCAATTATAACATAATAATATTTTATAAAAATAGGAAATGTTTAAAAATGGAGTTTAATGACAAATATTAACTAAAATTCATTTTAATTTATAGCAACACATTTTTTAGTCTTTAACCTTTGAAGTTTGTCTTTAGATTTGCATTTTTTTGTAAAATGTAAACTGAGGTTGTTAGTTCTTTTATTTAAGCAAACCGTCATTTCAAATCATGGTATCACAAAATGTTGTTCTATATTGCCTTACAGGAATTTGCCCTTTATTTGTTTATTAATCTTGGTAGGTACCGTCATACATGATATAATATTGTTACGTGCTTCGGGTTCGTAATTGTAAGAAAACGCCACTTATATTAAAAATGTGTATTTACAACACTAAGGTACAATAAACTACGATGAAATACGTAAATACATTGATAAGCTAACGTAAATACACTATACTCGCTGTACTAACACTAAACTTCTCCGACTACGCTGAATCACTAAAACACTTCTCGCTTCGCACTGGTCGTTTCAAATATCGCTCTCGATCGCTTTATAAAAACTGCTCTCTATTTGTCAACATTTCCCTATTTATACCCTAGGTAAAGTTCTGCCTCGTTATAATAAACAATTCTAATTGTAAACAAGTTATGATAAACAAGTCTTAGTACACGTTATTTTCACCCTTATACCCTATACGAAAAGATCCATTATGGCATAGCTATTCGGGTAACGGTCAATTATTTGTTTATCAATAGGAGTAGCTATCTCTTTCTTTTATTTCTAGATCTCTCCAGCGTTCCAACTCCTCACGTTTCTAGATTATTCGCCACAATATGTATGTCGTAGCCAGACATACATATTGAGCAGTATTTTAACAAATAAAAGATTTATGCTCCATACCATTACCATTTTGGACAAAGTAGTTAAGCCCCTTAACAACACCATGTTCGTTGACCATAAAATATGATACTTTTATCAAGATTCAGCGTCACGTCATAAAGCTAGATCCACCCAATCTTGATTAGAAACCAACATTCCGGACTTCATCAGAGCTGAAGACTGACCGTCATCTTGTCCCGATCTTAATCCGCTGAATTATGATTTATGGTGAGTTTTAAAGACTATGGTTTGCTCTAAATGCAATTATAAATCGGAGTCCCTAAAACAATCCATACAATTGCCAGTGAAGAATTTTGCATGGAAAGAGTGCGTTCTTCTATTGATAACTGACCTCGACGTTTAAAGGACTGTTTTGCAGCCAATGGAGACTACTTCGAATGAGCTTTATATATTTTAATGGTTTTGTATTAATGCATTAAACTAACACACTGGAATAGTAATAAATGTTACGTGCAATAGAAAAAATGATTTTTGGACTTGTGCTTGGACACCTAAATAGATAATCATATATTATCCAAATAGATATTATCCAAATCCAACAATATTAGATACTCGTACATAAATGTCAAACTAATGACCACCGTTTATTCGACGTTTGATAAATTACATCGATTTTACAATACATTAAACAGTCTATATATAACAGTCTATATATGGCAGTTACTTACTAAAAGCTTAGTAATTTTTTGTCCATTCAAATGTTATCCGTAATTAAAAACCTTTGTAACATTCCAATACAAAAGTTTATTTAAACTTAATGATTTGAGTACATTCACTTAAAAGAATTACCTTGGCCGATGCAAGGTAGTTCAGTGATATTAGCGTTCAACTCGCCAATGACGCCTTTGAAAGCACCTAGTACCTATTCAAGCAAATCCGGTTCGATTGCAGACACTATATGTATTTAAGTAATAAGCAAAAGTGGGTTAGGCGTGATAGGCGTGAAGATTTGTTTGTGTAAGTTACAATTTAGCGGCGAAATTACTCTGAAGGATTTAAGAAAATCGTCCAAGGACACGAATCTGATTGTGGAGGAGTGGAAACTGGAAATTCGATTGAATGATATATAGACTTTGTCGGCTTTGTTCTTTTTTATGTAGGCTAATCCAAACGGTGAAGTTAAATTCGTAGGACATCCACGACTTTCACTATTTTTAACGAAATTACTTCATATTCGTACTTCCGTAATTCTTACAACTAACTATAGTTGTGGTCAAGAATTATTGATTGAGTTAAAAATGCAATATTACCCTGGTACATAATATTTTAACTAATAACGCCATATTACCTTCAGTACTAGTTACGATCGTGTACCTGACACCCGATGGTCCTGAGGACAGTAGTCGGTCTCGAATCCGTAATATCGTAGTTTACACAACTTTTTCTGCGTGTGCGTTGCAATACTTTAAACACTGAATGTCGTCGGCATTTGGTAAAACTCGATGTTAACTTGGATTTATATTGTATTAAATGCACTTGTCTTGTTTTACTTGATTTTTATCTGTTAAAACCAACCGGTGTCGCGTTTTAACGCATCAGGGCCAAAATTAATATTGTTTTTGCCCTGATTATGCGTTAAAACCGGCTGGTTTTAATAGATAAAAACAAGTAAAACAGTACAAGTGCGTTTCTATCCTTGTGGGGGGTCTTATTGCCACATAAATTCGTCGGCTACCTTACCTTCCAATCCGGAATACGAGAGTGACAAGCAATGACGCTATTGCGGCAGGAATAGGTAAGGCGATGGTACAAGACCCGGGCAAGACAATGCAGAACTCTACCAACTAGTTGCCACGATGTTAGAGACTCGCATTGCCAATCTTTCGCCTCTTACGAATTGCCTGACAGTACGACAGATGGTCTATTCTTCAAAGAAGCTCAGATCAACACGGGAAAAGCGAGGCTTCACATTGACCTTCAAATTTTGCTTCATTATAATAAGCTCTGCCTTTATGGAGTGGCATACATGTACTGTCACTACAACTCACTTTTATATGACCCTATTTCACGCGGTCAAAGTCGGGACACGGCGATTAATATCTAAACAAGATAAAATATTCTATTAATAACCTACTTATGTTGTTTGATGTCTCACATATGATATTGCTCATCGACGCCAATTTCAGTAAATATGTGGGCGATGAGCGATGATGACCCTTCTCTATGACCCCGATTACGCAATGCCTTTAGTAAAAGGGAAATCTGTTTAGCGCATATATCTACTGAGAGGTACTATTATTAATGCGTAATTAATTTGATGATTTATATAACATTTTAAATTTCTTCTTTTTCATTTAGTCGTCTCATTTGTGTCTAATGGTAGTATTTTCGATGCAATCATCATCTATCTATACATATAATAAAATCGTAGGAAAGTAAAAACTGTACATTGAATATTTTTTTAACAGAATACTTGGGGCGTGATCTACAATCGATATCGAAGCCAAAAATATAGTATTTAGAATTTTTGTCTGTTTGTCTGTATGTATGTACGGGATAAACTCAAAAAGTACTGCATGGATTTACTTCAAATTTTGCATGAATATTACTAATGGTCGGGTCAACATATAGGCTACATATTATCACGCTATCACCTACGGGGGAGGGGCTGTGCGGAGTAAACGAAGTCCGTGCGGACGAAGTCGCTGGCAACAGCTAGTCATCAAATAAATCTCTTTGTTAAACCAAACTTGCCACAGTATAATGCCACCACATATTACACCATGGATCGTAATTCTGTTGGTTAATTATGGGCATATTATTTGTATATCCGAATAACATGTATTACTATTTAGTCATGCTCTTTAGTCGCTCATTCGAAACATCACAGTATCTCTAGATATATTAATACGTGAAGCAAATATTTGATACCACTTTTTACAAAAATCGCGTGAATGGCGGAATATGAAATTCGATACAGTAAGGTACGATATACACCAATCGGTTCTCATCAGGCCGCGCCGGCCGGAACGGATGCGTAGGTATAACTATATATGCGTAGGTATACTTAAGCTATAAAGGCCTTACTCGTGCCGCGGATGCCGTCCACATCCGTCGGAGCCGTACGTCTCTTGAATCATGGTATGATTGAATTTGTATAATACCTAGAATCAAGTGGACATTTTAAGTGTCAATATAGGTACTATAAGTAATTTAATAATTATTTATGTGACATATCGTTGTAGCCAAATAGATCGATGCCTGTTAACTAGTGAATGCAGCATTGCGTAATTTTGGACACAGGAAGATCGTAAATTATTATTAAGGTCGTTTGGGACTTGTCTTTAAATAGCCGTCTGTAAACTAAGACGAAAATATTTATCAACTAGGATTGCTAGATCGTCATTTTTGCGTTATTCTCGTAGAAAAGACAACCGGTTCTTCTCTGGTTTTGTTTTATAACTGCCTTATGGTCTGGTGGTTAGGCTATTTGGCTTAAATTAGGAAGTCCTGAGTTCTACCCTCGGGTTTGCCACAAAATGTAATTGAAATATTCGAGGAAAAATGTCAGTAGCAGCTCGGAGTCTGACGGAGATGTATTACATATACTATACATTCCCTTATTGGCACGTTAACGCCTGACCACGGGAAATACGCGCACGCGATATTTCGCCGGGAGCGAACGGCGAAGCGTCTAGCTTCTAAAACAAATAATGTATGGAATGTGCTAAGATTGCTACGCGACGTGACGACCGGCGAATGTCGCCGAACGAAACTAGGCATGGATCATTTAACAGTTAACATATTAAATTTCGTACTAAATTTTTTTAACAATTAACAACTGTTATTTATATCAGCAAATACTGTTAAAATGTTATGCATCACTAAAATTATAAATAACTTCATATAGTATAATGTTACTATAAATATTTGAGAGCTTTTTTTTGCATGTTACCTTGATTTATGATAATAATAACTGTTAAAAGTTATAAAACAACTACTCCAGATGACCTTTTTTTGGTCGCTAACTCGACAGCTTTGCGTTTTTGCTGCTTCTAATACTTATTATATATAGGCTACTACTGATATAATATAATATTAATAAATAACTGTTAAATATTAATTAATTTTAACAACATATCAGTTAACCTAATTTAACAATAATTTCCATGCCTAAACGAAACACGCGTGCGGCGGGCTACGCGGCGGCCGATCGAAACAAATGTATGTATGAATGAATCAGTATAACGCATGCGACGGACCCGAGCAACGATCGCGACGAATAGTCAAGGGCATTTCGCTCTCGGACAATATTAGTCGCGGCGGTGAACGCAGCTTCCCGTGGCCTGCAAACCGCGCTGAGCGAAATTTCGTCTACCGGTTCCCGTGGTCGTGCGGCTCATCTGTCGATATCGATTTTCGCTGCACTAATGCATGTGAACTACATCTGCATCTCCGCCATATGGTTGGCAATACGTAATTAACATATTTGGTAACTATATGCGATGGTTCTGTCTGTTCGTCAGAAGACCTATCTCTTTTTTGCTATCCTAAGCTAAGCTATCAGCCGCCTCGTCAGTGACAAAATCGGTGTTCCATCATGAACTGAAGCATCTATTGGCGTATGGTTCATTGCCAACCGTGTGAGGGAATCCCCAGCGTGTTGAATGTTGATATACATTTTTTTATTTCTCTGTTTTCCTTATGTGACGTACATGTGACTAAAATTATTTGTGAAAGTTCGTATAAAGTAGCATACTGTATAAAAAATTTCGCATTATATTTTTTGGGATAGGCAAAGATAATGGTGTGCAAAGCATCATTCACCCAAAGCAGCTCGCCCAGCGAATTCCATATTCGTAACCATCTTCATAAAAAAATCACGTCTAACTATTAAATTATCTTCCCACTCAGCCTCAGTTTCGTGTTATAAACTTGATTGGTTCCCAATATAAAGGTAAAAGATATCTAAAAAATGTTAAAGACGGCAATGAAACTCGTCATATATCAGGTTAAGTCTCATAATATTTTTCCACGTGAAATGAAATATCTGGACAAATATATTGTCTTTGCCACGCTGTCGAAAAATAGGGTATAAAAATAAATTATGTTACAAATATTATTTGGTAGATACAGCATAATCAACCATAAAGAACTTGGCAATAAAAAGGCTAACACTACAAGCATAAAGGCTGCCAGTAAAATGGTTGAATCGTTACAAATAAAGCAATAAAGCATTTTGTGTGCTACGTCACAATCAAAACCCGTTCCGTTTCGGGACAGTGCTCTCGGTCGCGCCAAACCTGATTCTGTAAAACCGTGTGCTAATGTGAATGTTATATTGATTAATACGCTTCAATGGAAAGAAAATTTTTCGTGCGTCATGTAATATACCGAGAGCTCACAACGAATTTCTAACAGGTTTTTCATTCAATTTTTACTTTCGACAATGTCTACTTTGTTGCTAAAATAAAGTATACCATTTTAAAACATAAGTTACTGGAAAAGATAGATAGAAAATACAGATAAGCTACTGGAGAATATATTTATCCATTTTGTTAAAACATAATATCGTTGACGTAACATTTTGATCGTTGTTATCTTTAACCAAGGTTGATGATTCATTACTTCGTAAGTGTGATAGAATATTAAAAATAACTTATAAAGAAATGTCGGTTTAAACGGTTTAATGGACCAGTTATTGTGTAAAAATATATTTAAAACATATCTTCATTTATTTATTATTTCGGAAAATATTCGTTTTCAATTTTTTCCATTAAGATTGAAATTATACGACCGTAAACAAATAATTTAGTAAAGGTTAGAAATAACCATTGCCTATCGAGTTCAAAGGTGTTAACGATATTTCCAAGTGTAGTTTCATTTCCGGAGATGTAATAAAAAACACGTAAGTGTAACTCTACCAAATAAACCTTAACAACGCAGTAATAACAACTGACGTGATTAAGGCAAGATTGTCAGGCTGTGAGAAAATACTCAATTCGCGCATATCCTTACAAAGATATGCGCTACCATAAAGACCACCTAATAGACTGATGGTAGCGACACGTTTAGCCTTTGCTCGCCTTTACGTGGCAGGAAGGCAGGTGGTGAATTCTTCAAAAAGTGGCCTGGGACCTTTAAGATTACGCAGACAATGTCATAGATTTTAAAAAAATTTCATTAGCCAAATGTGTCATTTAAAAATTGGATACTGATTAAGTAAATATTATTCAAAGATCCGCTTGCAACAAACTGTTAAAACGTATTTAACTAATATCATAAAAAAATGTGTAAACGGTTGACCCTACAGGCTATCACTGAAACTTCCCGCTAAATTAAGGTATTTTAAGCTCAAAAGAATAGAGAAAGACTATTAGCATAGTTTTTTTCAGTTGAATCATCTATTTTGTTAAAATGATACTGTATTGATTTTTGAAAAAGCTCTATATTTTGAAAACGATGTCTGAATTTGATCTTTCAATTGACATTCAACTCAATTTTGAGATCTAAAATATTGCTTTAGCTAAATAATCTATAGGTTGAAAATTTCGAAGCAATGTCAAAAATTTTTTTCAAATGTTTTCGTCATTGATAAATCCCAAACAAATTTACCGATTTTGATCCAATTAACGTTATTTGACGCAGTTTCTAAAGGAAAAAAGATGATAATATTTTTAAGTCAATCGGTGTATTAGCCTGAAAGTTATTTCAAAAATATTAAGTAAATTGTACGATTTTTCTTTCGTCTTTCGTTTGTGTTATATTATTTACTGTTGTGTACAATAAAATACTAAATAAATAAATAAAATAAATAATTTTGCTAAAAACAAAGTAATTTTAATCTTTGAAAAGCTGTAACTTTTGAAAATTCGATTCGATTTTTATTTTAGAAACGGCATTCTCGACGTAGTTTTTTTAGTATTAAAATATCGTAGAATACCAAAAAATGATTGGTTGAAAATTTTCGTAGTTATGTCGAAAAAACAAGTTTTTCAAAATGTGTCGTCAACGATTTCTCCCAAAACGGATAAATCGATTTTGATGCAATTTATGCATTAGACGTAGTATTTTGAGGAATGGAGTTGGTTAGTTTTTATACTCAATCGTACTAAGAAATACTTACGATCTTAGTACGATTGATATACGTAATGCTCATTCGTACTAAATAAGTACGTAAAAATATATATTTGAGACTTGGAAAAATAAAACAAGAAAATAAATATCGATAAAAATTTACGTATCACGACGAATGAATGTTGATTATTTCATTTTGAAAAGAAATATTTTTCCAAAAATTGATCACGTTTTATTAATATTATTACCGTTAGGCTGCAACTATTCAACAAAATTACGTTAATTTAGTTAATATAGTGCTTCCAGCTAATACACAATATAACTGAAATATTTACCATTCTGTGCTTTTACCATTTTGCTCTTTTATCATTTTGCGCTATTAACATTTTATTACATTAACGTTTTGCTCTTTAACCATTTTACGAGGAGTTATAATTTTGCGCTTTTAGCATTATGCGCCTGAACGTCTACATACGTAGCGGGAAGTTAAAAATTTAAGTAGTTTATTGGAAATGGCATTCAGTCTACTTTATAAATCACATACCTGCTTAAAATTACTAACGTATTAAATTTAAACTTGAATATTAAGCGTACTAAATATTCGTTATGTACTCTTTAGCTACGATAAATGTTCTGCTCTAGTGGTTATTTTCTCAATAAATTTTGGTTTTTAGCATTGCCCGTCGGAAATGGTTGGTTATGTTTTTTCACATCTTGTTCTATATTAATTGCTCGATGTAGTAGGTGTAAATTGACTGTAAAGAAATGCACGGATATGGGGATAATCTTACAATACCTTTATTACGTATTTGCAATGTGCTCCAATGGATTTAGTATCACCGTTTTACCTTTTCCTTTTGCAATATCTTTTTTCTTTTCCTTTTCTTGCACTGCCTGGTTTTTTTTATATCATAAGATAGAAAACAAGCAGATGGGTCTCCTGATGGAAAGAGTCAACCATCGCCTATAGACTCCAAAGATGTTAATGGTGCATTGCTATCTTGTGGCGAGGTCTAATGCCACATGCATAAGTTTACCGGCTACCTTACTCTCCAAACCGGAACACGACAGCGACAACCACTGACGCTATTGCGGCAGGAATAGGTAAGGCGGTGGTACCAGACTCGGGCGAGACAATGCAGAACTCTACCACCTAGTAGCCACGATGGTGACTCGCTAACCAATCGGTCGCCTTTTACAACCTGCCTGGCAGAACGGCAGTTGGCCTCTTCTTTAAAGGAGGCCGGGACCAATACGGCGGCCTGGTAGGGCAGTTCGTTAAAGGCTACACGTGTCTCCATCATCGTGATAACTAGGTAGTACAGTTTCACAACGTCTCGCCCGGGTATTACGCCTTTTCCGACAATAGCGTCAATATTTGTCATTGTGTTCTGATTCGGAGGGTAAGGTAGCCGGTAAACTTTTGCAAGTGGCATTAGCACCTCGCCACACGGATAGCAGCGCACCATTAATATAGTTGCGAGGCGATGACTGAAGTTTTTAATTCCTTTGCGGAACTTAAAATATGTGGTTTCCACCAAATATAAGTCCCGAATCTTTAGAGATCACAATGTAATTGATTTACATACTAAATCTTTATATTAATACTTGAAGCAAAGACTTTGTACTCTTTTTGAAGATAATTATGCGAACGCTAGTGTATGAAATTTGGCACAGTTAAAGTTTAGAAGAACTGCAGAAAACTAATCTTTTTAAATAATCAGTATTAGAAATACGTTTGCATATACTATTTTCTTTAAGACTAAAGTCTAAAAAGGTCTTATTTCGACCACAAGGCGCTCGTTGTACTAATAAAATTATGAACTAATGAACAATAATTTTATGCTTTTAAAGTCAGGCAAAAGATAAATTATCTCTTAATTGTTGTGTGGGGTAGTGTAACAGAAGCTTTATCAGTGCAAGCAGATGACTGAGCTAATGGACGGGTGCTCGGGCCGAGTATTTGGAAACCGATTTTCGTGCGAGAGCTCTTTCCCGAAGA
Source organism: Apodemia mormo (assembly GCA_036924255.1). Taxonomy (NCBI): domain Eukaryota; kingdom Metazoa; phylum Arthropoda; class Insecta; order Lepidoptera; family Riodinidae; genus Apodemia; species Apodemia mormo. The sequence goes on along the minus strand of JAUPFN010000003.1, from coordinate 17,255,930 downwards.
CTTGTATGGTTGCACATTGCACACTATACGGAAAGGCTTCAGTGCTCCTGTTCTTTGTGTTCTACCCTAAATTTATGTAACACAGTATAAGTAGAAATCAATTACCATGTTAGGCACTGCGTTAACGAGATTTTACCTTGAAAATTTTGTTCCTTTTTGTTGTGCGAATAAAAAACAAACGCCAGAGATGTAAGAATATATACATTACTGCCACTGCAAATTATGAAATACAATAACTTATTAAAATTATTGGTGTATCTAATGATTTATTATAATCTGTCCGGTCCACAAAGAAACCTAACAGTATTGGTGTTGAGTAATTTTTTATTAGACATTTTTTGGTGGTATAAAGTACCTACTTTATAATTTTTATTTGGTCATAGTCTATTTGTATAGAAAATTTCATGTAAATTTGAGTTGATGCTTTTGTAATTAGCCAATAAATTTGTAAAAAAGAAGAAACAAAAAATGTTATTAAGGCATTCACGATGGTAAAAATCGAATATTTATAATCTCGTCAAGTTGTTTTCCGTAGATACTGAAAAACCTATTTAAAACGAATTAACTGATCCAAATTTAACCCTCTTTTTATAAGATAGTAAGCAAGCAGATGGCTCTCCTGATGGAAAGACACAACCATCGCCTATAAACCAAAACCAGAGATGTTTATGGTGCGTTGCTATCCTTGTGGTATCGTATTGTTACGTACTTGGGGTTCATAATTGTAAGAAAACAACACTTATATTAAATCCGTGTATTTACGATACAAATACACACAACACAACACAATGTAATAATTAAATACTCTGAATACCACTAGTCACACACTGTACTATCACTGAACTACACAATAAAACACTTCTCGCTTCGCACTGTTCACTTTTTTTTATGTAATAAGATAGCAAACAAGCAGATGGGTCTCCTGATGGAAAGAGTCAACCATCGCCTATAGACACCAAAGATGTTAATGGTGCGTTGCTATCTTGTGGCGAGGTCTAATGCCACATGCATAAGTTTACCGGCTACCTTACCCTCCAAACCGGAACACGACAGCGACAAGCACTGACGCTATTGCGGCAGGAATAGGTAAGGCGGTGGTACCAGACCCGGGCGAGACAATGCAGAACTCTACCACCTAGTAGCCACGATGGCAGTGACTCGATAGCCTATCGGTCGCCTTTTACGACCTGCCTGGCAGAACGGCAGTTGGCCTATTCTACAAAGGAGGCCGAGACCAACACGGCGAAAACTTTAAGTACTTCTACTACTACTTAAAGTGACTAAAAGTTTTACTACTAAGTAGTAAAACTTTTAGTCACTTTAAGTATCGCTCTCCATCGCTTGATAAAAACTGCCCTGTATTTGTCAACACATCTCTATTTATACCCATAGTTAAGTTCTACCTGGATCCAGAAAAATCAAAATGTATCGGGAAACGATGAATCTCTTCTTATTGTAATCAAGTTATGAGTCATAAATCCTAGTACACGCCTCTTTCAACCATGCCATATACCACAAAGTCCATTATGGCATAACTTAGGTCAACTATTTGTTTGTCAGTAGGAGTAGCTATCTCTTTATTTTATTTCTAGATCTCTCCAGCGTTTCATTTCTACACGTTTCTAGATTATTTGTAAAGGTATTAATGCCACGTGCATGAGTTCGTCGGCTACCTTACCCTCCAAACTACAAACAATGACAAGAATTGATGCTATTGCGGCAGAAATAGGTAAGTGGTGATACCAAATATCCGGGCGAGACGTTGCAGAACTCTCATCTAGTAGCCATTATGATAGTAATACGTATAGTCAATCGTTCCTGCCTTAAACGAACTGCCTGGCAGAACAACAAAAGGTCTATTCTTCAAACGGGACCCGGACTAACACGGTAATAACTTGGCAACTCATGCGTCTATATTGCCGACACGCTAGATTAAAACGTCGACCCGACATGCTATGTTAATATGTCGTCCATATAGTTAGTCGTTTCGTACTAAATTTCATCCTCTATTTCAGCCTCCTAGGCGTTGATTTAAAAAAGTTAGCATATGTTAGACCCCGGACCTTCAATATCTTCGTGCCAAATTTCATTAAAATTGCTTCACCGGTTTGGCCGTGAAAGCGTAATAAACAGAATGACAGACTCTCATAATATACTATGGATATTATGACAAATCCCAACAAGTGCGAATAGTAATATTGTATAAACATCTTGTTTCATATAAAATAACGTCATAGAATTCGAAACATGAGTCTAACCAGGGCATGTGTTTGTAAACACGTAGAAAATCAAGGTTTGCTTGTGTTTCAGTTACGATACATATGCTAATCAATCATGGCATTCTTGCATCAGTTTTAGGGCTCCACATTAACACTTCAGTGTGTGACGTCATAGTTTATTTATTATTTTCGCTCAGAAGCGAAGCAAGAATTAATCTAAATTAAACATTTGTATTCGTCAAAACCAGATGCAAATCCTTATAGAACCTTTTTCTGTGAGTCGTTTGATAAAAATACTGACAAAAATCCAGAGAACATCTACTTGATTGTTCTCATGAAATAATAAAGAATAATAGAATATATCTTTTCGCCCAGAAGCTAATCAAAAACCAATCCAAATTTAACTCTGAATTTGAAAAGTGATGGGATAGTTACAGTATGTCTGCTTTAGAACTTAAATTAAATTTCATTTTATAATTATGGCTATAGTTGTTATTAATTAAATTTATTTACAGAATCCCAATTGCTCTATCTCCGTTTATTTTTAATTGTTTTGGTGTAACATCGCCATATGGTCTCAATAGTATATAATTTCGTAATTTACACTGCGCATACGCAGACGCCGCGCCGATCTTCTGGTGAGAGAAAGTGCATTCATTACTGAACGCAGTCGCTCCACTTTCGTCTTATACAAATGTAACAATACCATAAATGGATATCACTAAACATAATATGTACCTTATTAACATAAACGCATAACTCCTTTTTTATAAGATTTTTGCAGAGCGTGTTGAGGCTGTTTCTTGGAACATGCCGGGTCAATAAGTTTTTGTAGGTTAAATTGCTAAAATAATTGTTACGAAATTTATTTATAGTATAGGATAGTAAACAATCAGATATTTCATCTCCCTGTTTAAGATGTGCAACGTAAGATATGTTGTTGACGAGTGATGACTTTGTCGATGTCGATATATATATACAGAGTGTAAAGAAAACCCTGTCCGATCCGAAAGTGGTATTTAGGTAGGTCAATGATATTATCAAAAAAAAATAATTCTTTTAAAAGTAACCCCGCTCTGCGTTAAGTGAAAAGAAATGGATAATAAAATTTTACATGAAGTATCTACTTTACACTTTTAATCAAAAAAGCAACATGTAGCTTCGTGCATCACGTATGATTACGATGTTATGATTCTTTCGCTTTCCTCAAATAAATTGACTCGAAACCACATACATAGATTTTTTATACGCTGCCTTGGCCAAGGCTGTCCCTTACAAATATTAATGCCACAGCAAGGGGGATGTACAATACTTACTAGATTATTGGAAAAGTAATTAAGGATAGGGATAAATGGTGTCCTCGGTAATCTTTGCGATTCGCAGTTATTATACAAGTAAAAGAAAGTAACTTTACGCTGTAACCTCCTTAGAGGTAGGCAGAGGTACCGCCAGTGCACCCTCGATTAACCGAATATACTTAGTCCCACAATCAGATAGGTGGCGAGCCTATCGCCAATCAGGCACTTATCCAATCCCGAGCAACGTTGTTTTTATTATAAAACTAAAAAAACACATTTTTGAATTGCCCAACCCGGGAATCAAACTCGGGACTTATGTGGTCAAAACAGACACCGGACCACTAGACCACAGAGGCGATAATTATTATATAACTATTACCAGTAAATATGCTGGTGTTAAAACTGTTTAACAAACTTAATTCGTACATACCATTGTAATTTGTAATAAACCAATGAGAGAAAAGCGGTGGCATTAATTTTGCAGCCGTTTTGACTTGACTAAATGTGCGTGGGGCGCCTGAAGTCTGTCGCGTGGGCGAATCCAATACTGGATTCACTAGTTTTGATACTTCCATGCAATTCCTTTGTATGCTAAGTTTATAATTCAAGCGTCTACGTGTATAGTGGCATGATGAATATTCGACACGTACTTCTATCTAATGTGGTTCCTATATTTAGATTATATTGATTCTTTAGCATTAAGTTCAAACTACTCCGTTCTATGAAATATTATATTTCAACAACTTTTCAGTATAAATTTGTTATATAACCAGTTTCAAAATATTCGCAAAATGTATGCGAAAATAAAGCATTTAAGCGAACATGTTAAAAACACCACTAAATGTTTATCTGTACATATAATAATAAAATCGTAGGAAAGCAAAACTGTACATTGAATATTTTTTAAAAATAATACTTGGGGCGTGATCTTCAATCGATATCGAAGCGAAAAATATAGTTTCCAGAATTTTTGTCTGTTTGTCTGTATGTATGTCCGGGGTAAACTCAAAAAGTATTGCATGGATTTACTTAAAATTTTGCATGAATATTACTAATAGGTCGGGTCAACATATAGGCTACATATTATCACGCTGTCACCTACGTGGGAGGAGCTGTGCGGAGTAAACGAAGTCCGCGCGGACGAAGTCGCAGGCAACAGCTAGTTTTTAAAAACATAATCTTTCTTTTTTTTTAAGTAAAGTAAAGTAAAGTCATCGACTTACCTTTATGCCCCTTTCGGGTCAGACATAGGAAAGAAAAAGAAGATCGGTTGACTAACAGATTATAATAAGGTACCGATGGTCCCAATTATTAACCCTCACCTTCCTTTTTTACTAGGCGGTAGTTCCACAACATCTCGCCCAGGTATATGGTACCACCGCCTTACCTATTCTTGTCGCAATATCGTCAATGCTTGTCATTGTAGTGTTCGAGTTCGGAGAGTAAAGTAACCGGTAGCTGTACGAATATGGCATTGCTATTCCGCCACATGCATAGCAAGGCGACATTAACATCCTTGGTTTCTGTAGACGATGGTTTCTCGTTCCATCAGGAGAGCCATCTGCTTGTCTACTATTTAATGAAAAAAAAATTGTCTCCCTATTTGTTTGTTGTGTTTATGTTTTGTAGTAAATGTAAAATCGTCGGCAAAAAAAATTATATACAACAGTCAAGAAGTCATGAAGGTTGTAATTTTTGTTACTTTTTTATGTTTTACCTCGGTATATTACCGATCCAGTATCATTACTGTGCGATAGTCTCCTATTACACCTGGGCGACTATGAACCATATGTTTGGCTCTTCTCAAACGTTCCATATTAACTTTTAATATCGATCAAGCGCTTCCTTGACCACGATGTTAAATTAAGATGCGGCCTAAGATAGAACGTGCTTCCCTAGAAGGGTCACTCATTCTTGAAGATCCAGGAACAGAACAGAAATCCACACAGACTCAGGAAGCATGTTCCAGTCCCTTGCGGTTCGAATAAAAAATGTCGAGTCGAATCGCTTTGTGAACTTAACTACTATTAAAAGCCAGCTTGGTAGCTTGACCTAGAATGTTTCTATATAAAAGGATATATTTATTGCAATGTCAAAATTAAATACGGAAGATTCCCTTATTTTACTGGAAATTTAGATGTTCAGTATTTTGCAAGGTGTTTCGTCTTGAACTTGTGTGGACGAACAACGGCAATCTCCTTCAATCGGGCCATTTGCATGCGAGTCGTGGGCGCGGCCCGCCTACCTACGGTTACACGGCTCGTAAATTTTGTCCTTTTATTTCCAACTTCCAATGAGGGTTTTTTTTTAGGAGAAACAGATGTCCAGTTTTACATAAGGCTAATTTATCGCGTGATATCAAGAAAGGCATAAATGGCTTTTGATTTTGCATTAGACATAATTGTGTGAAATAAAACTAAAACGAGAATTTCCCGCTTTAAATATTTCAAATATTTACGACAAGGATTTCCTTGGTTATCCACTTACTTTTCTTCTTCAATCGTATTTAAGTATCTATATCACTCTTTTTCACGAAGGGAGCGTTCGGTAACATTTTATTATTGACTGAATCCTCTGTAAGTCATGTACATTAATTTGTCCTGTCCTTTTCCTAAAGTAGTGATAAGAAATAGAGTTTAACTTTTATAACTTCAAGCTAAAAGGAGCTACTGATTTCACCCTGATTTCCAGGCTGCATGAAAAGAAAAACATATGTTTCTCATGTTTGCGCAATCATCAAATCATCAACATACATAGTTTTTAAAACCGTTACTGGTGTGCTTTATAAGTAGAGAATTATGAATGTGGAAGCAACAAAGCTGATCTGTACGGAGCATGGCATTTGGTAATAAGCTCACTCTTTCTACTCAATATGGGTTAAGGCGTGAATATATTTATGTGTGTAATACACAGATAACATGCGTATGTCGTGACTATGTAATAAAAAATAATGACAATACGAATTGATTTTGTCTTGCTTATTAAAACAACGTCAATCGCTCCATTTGGCCTTCGTATCCTTTATAACCGAAAGAATGAGTCAGAGCGCGGCGGTCATTGCAGTATTAGCCAACGTTGTAGGTACCTTTCACATCGGTACATTGAAACCTGAATCTTTAGTCTTTTAGAATAAATTTAGGTCAATATTGTCGTTTCGGTGTAAAATAATATGCTTTTATTGTGAAATATGATAACGGTTTTAGGGGGATAGTTGTTGCGCGTTTTTTTAATGTGAATTGCCTTAAAATATTTACTTCAATTTTTTTAAAATACTAATATATAGAAATATTTTAGCTGATAATAAAATATAAATAATGTTCAGGGTATGTCACCATGTTCGCAGAATAACTAATAGTACTACCGTAGCATATTCTTCCAGGCTCTTTACTGAAAATAGATGACTATTGACCTTCTTTCCTGTCAGGTCCTAAGAGGTCAACAAAGTCTTAAGCATCTTCAGTTTTTTGGTTAATAGTCTATTCCTTATTGAGAATAGTTGACCCTCCGTGAGTTGACCTTCCTTCCTGTCAAGTCCTAAGATTTAAGAAGTGAGCAATGGCTACATATAAAAAAAACCTATAAGCATGAGTGGTTATGCTCTGTATCTGATCTGTGAAACTATTTTTCGAAGTACATAGTAGAACTATTTTTATGGTGGGACACTACCTCCGAATTATGTCATCAGATTAGTATTCGTCGCCCGTTAATTTCCAATTCGGTGCGGAATATTGACGATTCCACGGAGCAAAATTACTATGAGACGGATTATTTTTTTCTAGATTCATATTTTTCTCTGCGTCCAAGTCTAAGGGATAGTCTATTCGGCTTAGATCATGAAGTCCCAGGTTCGATCCCCGGGTCGGACAAAAGTGTTACTGAGGTTTTTCTTGAAAACTCAAATCTCAGTAGCAGCTCGAAGTCTGACAGATGGTGTGTTACTACTCCCGTGCCTCGGATGAGCATGTCAATGGGTGGTCAATGGGTCCATTGGTCCCGATTATCGCTATAAATAGTCGATAATCGTTATCAGGTCAGTAAAATGAGGCGATGGGGATCAGCACTTATTTACTAACCGACAAACCAGTGTATCGCGGTGAACCGGAAAATTCAGTTGGTTCGATTGACTCTGTCTATCCCGCAATTTAACCGGGCGTGATGTTACTTAAGTTTCATATTTTCACAGATTCGGATCAGAAATAGTGTGAAAAGAAATATTCGATTGTCGAAATGTGTGTCTATTTGTATTTTCTCGGATTCTACTCTAAAAATACAGCAACACAATTGTGCTTAAGGATAAGATAGGCGGTAAATTTGCGTATAAATTTACATTCCATAACAGAAACAACTATTTTCGGACCTGTAGCGTACGTAGGGCTTTGCACTTACGGTCATCAAATAATGTAGTGCACATTATTATCTCAACTCTATTATGAAAATTGCTTTTTCAGATATTTATTTTCATGTTAATTCTTGAAATTAAAACCTCAGTGAGTCACTTACCATTTACTCTGTAGAAACTGTTAATCAAAGTTAGGAAATAAAACAACATGGTGTATCTTATCTTAGAGAACTTTATTGCATTAAGAAAGCTGAAATGACTCGGCGTTAGGTATTTTAAACGCTACTAACAATGGAAGTCCGTAACTAGAAAGCGAATAAGGCTTTTAGTTCATACAAATGATAAAGCAGAGCGAGAATATACCGGTGTTTTAATATTTTGATAACTAAACACGTAACAAGTTATAATATGAATTCTTACAAATCATTGCTATTTAATATAGGTACGAATGTTCATACATACATGATTCGCTTATTTTGTGTCAATTTGGTATCGCGTGCTTTGTCAGACGTTGCATATTCAAATTTTGTCAATACCCGGTTCAATAATAATACGTAATAAAACGTAACATGAGAAGTAACATTATCTACGAAACGTGAGCTAAACCTGTTCCTATAAATGTCAAATAAATTGGTCCTAGACACTTGTGTAATATATGATAAGTCTCTTTGTTTTTAAATTAGTTTTTTTTTTTTTTTTTTTATAGAAGAGGGGGCAAACGAGCAAGAGGTGCACCTGATGGTAAGTGATCACCGCCGCCCATGGACATCTGCAATACCAGAGGTCTTGCAGTTGCGTTGCCGACCTTTTAAGAATGAGTAAGCTCTTTTCTTGAAGGTCCTAGTGGTTGTGGTTGCTACTACGAATGACGGATCGTTGTTTATAGGAACTCAGCATAAATATTTTTTTCTGGCTGACGCAGCCTAGTCTACTAAACAGATTGGGTTAAAATTTAACATTACTCTTGTTATGTAGGCATTCGTTACGAATTTTCGAAATAAAAACAACCCCCAAAAGGCTATAATTAAAGTTAATGGTAGTGAAGTTGCAAGCAACAACTAGTTATTTATACATAATGATTCTGTAACCACCAGGCCTCAATTTACTCCTACTTTTAACGCTAACGCTGCATCAAATATTACTTAATCAGGTTTAGAACAAACAAAGTGATGCACAGTAACGGAATTGTTTTGCTATCGTTCTGTGATCGCCACTCATCATTTTATTTTAAGTTACAAAATTTCCTTGGCATAAAAGCAAGCAAATAGGATCGAGTGATATTGTATTAGATACATAACGTTCCAGGCAGGATTGTCTCGGTCGCATCTGTAACTTTCTTTGCACTCACTTTATCAATTGATATATCCCAACTGCCATTTGTCCAGTTCTTGTAGCTTCTTTGCGTCTATTCATTATGTGTACTTATAAATTTATATAGCTGTACCTACATACCTAAAATGTGTTCTCATACGGTCTTACGTTATTAATATTTTATATTTTAATTGTTAATGTATCATGAAAGTCGATTGTATGGCTTCACAATAAATAAATAAATACACAAACTGAAACTGAAAATTGTGTCACTCTCGCAACACCTGCCTATCTAGATAATGATTTTGTGTTCGTCTCCATCGTTCCGTACATCCTCAATTTTGGGAGAAAATAAAATGTTGTCACGTGAGCCGTTACGTGTATCGCTTTAGCTTCGCAATCGCGAAAGTGTGGGTTAGAGCCTCAAGACCAGGCCGTGGATAGTCTTTCAGATTGTATCGGAATCGAGCTCGTTACTACCTTCATTATTCTCTCAATTACAATAAGATAACTACATTTTCATTTATACGTACAAATGAGATATAAGAGGTTTATATTCAGCCCCTTCTTTTATGCGATCAATTAGTATTAATTATAAAGATAGAAAATTATTTTATCACACTTATATTTATATCGTATTAAAAGCACTTGTACTGTTTTACTTGACTTTTTAATTATTAAAACCAACCGGTTTCGCGTTTTAACGCATCATCAGGGCAAAAGTTATTATTGTTTAGTACAATTGACAATTTGACAATTCTACTTTTAGACCGTTTATAGCACCGTAAATAATATATTTAGTGTCATAACAGTATCACTTTCTCATAATTTTAGGTAAAGTCCGAGTCAACGAGGCTCTTTTTTTAGATGTAAAACCTAAAAGCGATGTTCAATGTGTAAAAGAAGTTGAGGGAGAGTAGAAAAAGTTTATATTCAATGAATAGGAACATGGGCGTAGCGTTATGTTTTATTAATTGTATTTTACGTGTTCAGCCATATCCAGCTAGTATCAAATGCATCGAAATAATAAATAATTTAAAAAGGCTCAAGTATTGACCCAAAACAAAGATGTGTGAATAGGAATAAAAACTTAAATTTGTTAAAATCTATTTCATTCTATCATTTTCACTCCAAGAGAAGAAACGTTTTAATAACGGTTTATCGACTCATCCTATTACTCAGCGTATAATTTTGTCTCCAGTAAACTGGTATTAGCTCAGGGAATAAATCTATCGATAAATATTTACAGGAACATTGTCAGACGATTCGCTACAGCGAACACAATGCGATGGTAAAATATTGCAGTCGGCCACCAAGCAGCATTACTCATTGAGTTTGATATAGTATCAAGTATCTACTTGTCCATCTTAAATCTCGGTCGAGTGAACCACGTTATTGTTCTGGTGTACGGATGGCGAGGTGTATCGTAGAGTTGGAGGTAATGATACAACGAATGATGAGTAAATACTGATTTATTATACGAATAACATAGGTTTTATATACTAATCACACAGTCTCTCTCACATCTCCCCCATATTACTAAATAAAATAAAAGGTATAATTTTATTTTATTACTACATACAAAGGTAATATTATAGAAAAAAAATAACATTTCTAGTGACACATATAATATTATAATTGATGCATATATTGGCATAATTAAATTTTATGTACTTCTACAGTACTGAACATACATGGAAACATAAACATGACAATATAAAATTATAATGATAAATTACACAATCCAAACCTGAACCTACGGTCTCGCGGCCGCGGCTCGTCTACGAGTACCACTGACCTATGCGATTAATCTACATACTATATGTTACATCATTGTTACACAAATTTATTGCCTGTTTCATTTTTAATTAAGACCTTATCGTTAGGCTTATAGTGTACGGGGTTAACATAATTGTCGTACCTACTTTTCCTTTCTATTTTACTAGCAACTAGGTTTTTCCGCGCTTCAGTTTGAGAAACCTGAAGTCGATATTTAAGTTCATGCGGGTAACTATCGTAGTTGCAAAGAGGCTCTACGCATTTTAACAAATTGTTAGGCAAGTTACACTTTTTACCATAAACAAGTTCAAAAGGTGTAAATTTTGTCGACGTGTGAACTGTCGTATTATACGCAAAGCACCAGAACGGTAACCAACTACTCCACAATTCAGGTTTTCCTTCAGTTTGAATTCGCAAAAAGGCGCCTAGATTTTTGTGAGTGTTTTCTAACGATCCGATACTTTGGTGATGATACGCAGTTGAATTTAATTTCTTTATATTAAGTAGTTCACAAACCTGTTTGATGGTTTCCGACATAAACTCTGCGCCCCTGTCAGTAGCTATCTCCCTTGGTACGCCATGTTGTAGTATAAAATTATTTACAAAACTACGAGCTACTTCTGTTGAAGTTTTTGTGAAAAGGGGATACGCGCACACATACTTTGATAACTCACACTGTATTGTAAGTATATAACAATAGCCATAGTTATCTTTATCCAAAGGTCCTACCAAATCTAGAAAGATTTTATCAAAAGCCGAATGAGCAGTCGACGTAATTGTCATTGGCTCTTTAACTTGAATTGTATACTTATGCCGTTGGCATTGAGGACATTTTTTAACAAAATTTTTGACATCGGTCTCTAAACCCGGCCAAAAATAATATTTTTTGATATTGGTTAACATTCTTCTGATGCCCGCGTGGCCACTAGTGGGCAAAAGATGAAAGTCATTTAGTATCACTTTCCTATCGTCCTTGTTTTCTATACTCTCAACATCCTTTAATATACATAATCTGGGCCCTTTCCAGTTACTTTGTTTTTTTATTTCGCTTATTAGTTTCTCCACAAATATGTAGTTATTTTGATTTTTAATAAAGTATACTTCAACAACATTAATTTTTTTACAAAAATCGCTCAGTGCTCTCGCAAATTCGGCTCGCGTAATTTGTGATTGAGACGCTGGTTTTTTTATAAATATTATCCTTTGTTGCGCAACGTAAAATAATAAATTACTTTCTAAAGTTATTAAACTATCATCTCTAAATTTATTTAAACTACTTCTGTCAGTAAATCTTAGCTCTACCGCGTCTTTCGGTTTGATATAGGTTTCCACAACTTTTGGTTGATCAGGCCAATCGTTGGTGGGCAACATATCATCCGACGGAACAGTAGGTAATTGTCTCTTTTGAGCACGTGTCATGACATGCAGGCATTCGTTCATCTCTTTCAGGTCTTTCGAAGTAATTTTAATTCTAGATAATGCGTCTGCAGCCGCATTCTCCTTACCTTTCACATACTCGATTACGTAATCATACTCTTCTAAAATAAGCCTAAATTTAAACAGTCTACTAGAGGGATCTTTTAGATTAAATAAATATACGAGAGGTTTGTGATCGGTACGTATTTTAAACGTACGACCGTATAAGTAAGGTCTGAAGTGTTTAACGGCCCATACCACAGCTAAAAGCTCTTTTTCTATGGTAGGATAATTCCTTTCTGCCTTATTAAGACTCCTACTAGCATAAGCTACAGGCCGGCGATCTAAGTTACATAAAACAGCACCTATTGCATACCCAGATGCATCGGTTTGTACTATAAATTGATTCTGTTCAGAAAAATCTGGATATTGAAGAATTGGTGGTGACATAATATTTTGCTTAATAGTTTCGAACGACTTTTGACAATTTTCGTCCCACACAAATTTAGAATTTTTTCTACACAAAAGATTTAAATGGTACGCTTTCTCCGCGAAATCAGCAATGAACTTCCTATAATAATTCGCGAAGGCCACAAAACGTTTCACGTCATCTATATTTTTGGGAATTGGGTAATTTTTGATTACCTTGATTTTTTCTGGGTCGGGCAATATACCATTACCTGACACCACATGGCCTAAATATAAAATTTCCTTTTTTAGAAAATCACATTTCGAAGGGTTTAGCTTTAAATTTGCACTACGTAATTTTTCAAAAATATTGATTAGGTTTTTATTATGATCTTGAAGGCTGCGCCCCATACAGATCAGATCGTCCATATACACTAGACATTTATCGTAAGATAACCCAGCCATTGCTATAGTCATCATGCGTGAAAAGGAACTTGGGCTGGTCTTAAGACCCATAGGCATTCGAGTCATTTGATACTGCCCATCTGCACAAAATGATGTGTATTTCCTACTATTTTTCTCAAGGCCTACATTAAAAAAACCTTGATTTAAATCTAAATGTTTCAATGATAACAGGGAAAATACCTTCCTGACACGATCAGCGTTATTAGCAGTTTGATGGAACGAACATATTATGTCATAATCAGACACTTTATAAAGAGTAGGGTGAATAGAATTTAAAACTAAATCGGACTCAGTTGTATTTAATATGCGAATGGGTATTTTCCCATTCGTTGGTTTAACTAAACTACTAGCAATAAAGATTCCCTGTTGCAGTTCTGTAGCATTAACTAAACAGTCATCGGTCTCAGTCACCTGAATAAAATGAATGGACTCCGACCTCGCCGGTACAGTTATATTGTTGTTTGTCATAATTAGAGGTAAAGATATGTTCAAGTTGTTATTCCATAGTAACAAAGTCCGATTACCGAAATTCAAAACCGCTTTATACTTGCTTAAAAAGTCTTGTCCTAGAATACCACTACCTTTACATGGCAAAGAATTAAAAACAAAAAATTTATGGTTCAGAATATGATTTCCAATAACAAAGTTTAAATAAACATATCCGATTGCCTGGACTTTGCCGCCGATTCCATTTACATAACTACTCTCGATATGGATTGGAATATTCTGTTCTAGAATATGTTTATACTTAACAACTGAAATAGAGGCGCCGGTGTCAACTAATAAATTGTATGAGTAATGATTAAGCGATTTAATATTTATGTAGCCTACACTATTACACGAAAAAATTGCATTTTCAGTCTCGAAAAAACTGGTTTTCGTCTTGTTCTTTTTGCGTGGTATTACTAGTATTTGAACTTAGTTTCGATTCTGAGCTAGTCAAAGTATGTATATGCGCATGTGGCGAGCGTTGGTATCTTGGTATATGGAAATTTGACCTACCTCTGTTAGCATGAAATGTGTGAGTAGGCCTGCGCCAATTTGTCCTTGGCCCTCTCCATACCTGAGCCTGCTGACGATTCTGGTGAGCCAGTTGATAGCCAACTCGCCCACGACCTCTGCCTGCGAACGTAGAGCGGCCTCTACGCTGCGGCCGATTGTAAAACGATGTGCCTCTGAAATTCATGGTTAATATGTCATTTGAAGTTGATGGTGATGTGACGTCTTCATCGATAGCTGACTGTATGGCGTCTTTTAGAGAAGTACATTTTTGGGCTGCAATTATTGTACCCAAACGGCGATTTCTCAAACCGTTTGAAAAATATTTTATAGCCTGCTTTTCGTTTAAGGGTTTTAAAACCTTGAAGCTCTCATCATTGCCATCTGATTGCGAAAGTGTCAGTTCGACAAACATTTCTGTTATCTGCTTACCAAACTCATTAATAGACAAATTATTCTGCCTAAAATGTTGAAGCTTACTTTGAATTGCCGTCGCACATTTTTTTGGCAATAATTGTGTCTTCATGTCTACGATAAAATCATCAATATTAGAATAGGAAGAAGATAACTTTAATTTCGCGGCCTGAGAAAGTCTACTTTTTAATACAAAATTCAACAGCTTGGCCTGCGAACCTTCGTCTAACTCTGACTTATAATACTCTACACTTTCAATAAATTGTCGTATGCTAGATTCGTCATCTTTACAAACTGGCAATAAATTTAAAGCAACTTTTAAATCAAATGTAGAAGTAGTAGGTGCCATATTTGCTAATTTACAGGTTGTTTTTGGGCATAAATTTAAAATTTGCTTATACAAATCGTCAAAATTTGCACAAAGCTCTTGAATTAATAAACATTCAGATTTACTGAAAGAATTTTGGGCTGAAATAAAATATTTTAAAAATGCGTTATACTCACATAATATTTTATCCGCTTCTGCCAACGTGACATCAACAATATTACCCTTTCTCCTTTCTGGACCAATTTTAATCAAATACTTTCTGATATCTAATAGATTATTAAATAAGGCTTTTAATTTTTCTGCCATTAAAATAACCCGTTTATAACATAATTATTAAAGGTATACATATACTAATTACTATCACTGATACATTACATCGATTTTTATATATATACTATTACATATAACCTTAACTCTGTCCTTTAATTAATATAAGAGACATATTTCCGCGCACTTAGATAACACGAGTATATAGAATATATAATGCTGTTATATATTTTAACGCGCACTGATATATATTTAGTTTAAAAACGGATCCGCATTTTGCTCAGCTCACACGATATCTTCAGTCACTTTTTTATTGCTCCTCACTCCAGAAAGCTAAATCAAATCTCTTTCTCTGTCTATCCTTCTTCTCCACAGAGAGACTCGCAATCTGTTTCTTCGTATTTTGTTGGTCATACACTCTCGATGACATTTTTTAAACAAAACAAAGACACCGTATAAAAACGCCAATGAAGTAAACAGCAACAATACTATTAGTATAACATTAGTGGTACTGGCGTGCACAGTTAGTTGACGAATATCGGCGCTATTATTTCCCTTTTTGGTGACTATTCTGAGGATCTATGACCTCCTCTTTGGTGTTAGTAGTGCCCATTGTACCCAAAATATTCCGATATATTACAAAATAATGATGTTGTTGCTAGGCACTTAAAATAAAGATTGCACTTTGAACACTGCATCTTGTCGCTAAGTGTCCCAATTTGGTCACTGGAATGTAAACACGCGCGACTCGGGCGCTTACTGCGCTGGCAGGGTCGCCATGTACGGATGGCGAGGTGTATCGTAGAGTTGGAGGTAATGATACAACGAATGATGAGTAAATACTGATTTATTATACGAATAACATAGGTTTTATATACTAATCACACAGTCTCTCTCACACTGGCTTCCTGAATTAGGCTGCGGAATGGTTATATTGGCTAATCGAAAATCGTTTTACTGAGTTTATGATCTCTATCGAAGTAAATTGTACAAAACATGAATCATGTATCAGAGATCAAGTACCGATAAGTTTTTGAAATTGTTCTGGGATTTATTTTTAGAATTTTAATGCTATATTAAAATAATAAACGTTTTGGAATTATCAGCTTTATTGTAGTATTGTTTTATTGTAATAATAGATATCATATCGAAGTCTGTGATCGTAGGCGTGTTAAAAAGTTACCAGGGATTCCTCGGATGAACACGCAATTCATCATCATCATCATGAAGCATCGTATGATTAAGCATTTTATAAATGCAAAACTGCTATGTTTAATTATTTGTGATTTCATCGTACCCCAACTATTGAATGAAATCATTTAATTTTATACATGATACGACTTCCATTGAGATGTAACACAATTCATTGCACAAAATGCTGGTTCCGAAAAAAATTTAGTAAAGAAATTAAAAAGCGTGAGCAAAAACGTCAATGCAAAAAGGGAATAATTGTAATGTAATATTTATATAATTTATACTTTACATCGTCGGCACTTAGTGAAACTCCGTCATAATTATTAATTTAAATTTCGCACCTGTACTGTTTCACAATTTACAAAGTAGGTATATATATTTATTTTTATTTAAATAGCCGATTGGTTTCATATTTTACTGCATCATCAGGGCAAAATTTGAAGTTCTTAGCCCTGATGATGCAGTAAAATGTGAAACCGGTCGGCTATTTAAATAAAATATTAATATATAAGTAATATATACTTTGTGAATTGTGAAACAGTGCAAATGCGAAATTTAAAAAAATAATAAAAAATAGTAATCCATACTAATATTATAAATGCGAAAGTCTGTCTGTCTGTCTGTCTGTTATGCTTTCACGGCTAAACGGCTGGACCGAGTTTCATGAAATTTGGCATGTAAGTAGTTGAAGAGCCGGAGTCAAACATAGGCTGATTTTTTTTTCAAAAATCAAACCTTAAAGGGTTGAAATAGGGGATGAAATTTGTATGAAAAGCTATATTGACGACATATTAATCTACTCGCGGGCGAAGCTGCGCGGCTCAGCTAGTATTTATATATGTACGAGGTGAACGATTTTTTTCGTCATTGATAAATCCCGAACGAAACAACCGATTTTAATCCGATTTGCAGTATTTGACGCAGTATTTTGAGCAGAGATGCTAGCTGATCAGATTTTAAAATATATCGGTATATTAGCCTGAAAGTTAATTTAAAATTACGAAATAAGTTACCTGTAAGTAGCGTAATTTTAATTTAAATATTGTTGGAATAGTTATGCCGAGAAAACACTTTTTTAATTTTTTGTCAATTCGTGCGAAATTTCATGCAAATATGTCCAAGAAATAAAAAAAAATTATACAAATTTTATACCCTATTTAATCCCCATCGGAGTTGAATTTTGAAAAATAATTCCTTGATCGATCCCTACGTCATGCGAATACGTTTGCGAAATTTCAAGTTTCTAGCCCTAAGCGTTTTACTTGTGAATCAAGCGTCAAATAATACATGGCTATAATACACCCACAGGTTGCCGATATGTTTAGGTTCTGTGTAATAAAACCTAAACCTACAATGTTTGAAATATAAATAAATTATTTTAATGATCATAATTTGTTTTACCTATTGATATAAAACAGATTTTCGATCAGATTTTTTTAATGTAAATTTTACAAACCTGTAAAATACTACCTAAGTCAATGCATAAAGATATTTATATTCGAATCCACTTATGCCTTGTCCTACCGGCTAACTTGAGTCAATTTTTTTTTTTTCTTTTTGTACATTTCTTTTTAAAAACAAATTTAAATCGTTCGTTTAAGGTTGAATATGCAAAAACACGTTTGTGCCATAACTATAAACTTTTTAGACTTAATTAGCGACAGATTTGAGTGTCAGTTTTATTCGGAACTGTGTATCTTGGGTATTTTATATCAATGATCCTAGTATAGAAATGTTTGTTCTTATGGTAATTATGCTGAATTAACAAAAATTAAGTTAATATTTCTTATGATGAAGCTTTTAATTAGTAGTTTATTGCGCTAGTCTGTCAGTCGATTTGAAGCCCAAATCGGTAATGTGATGCTTTTGCAAACAGATTAGTTGGCGTGCAATTAGAGTGTAGAGATTGTGGCGTACGTTAAGTGCCGCCCAACGGATTACGCCTTCGTGTTTGCTCACCGCCAAAGTGGACATTCAGTGATAGTCTCTAATGCGCATTGTTTGTTTGTCGATATTTAAATAATTGATCACTTTCGATGCCCTATCTATCCGAAATTCGTTTTGAGTCACAGAAAGCACATTACTAGCCGTAAGTATTATATATAAAGGATTTTTGTAGTGTTGATCCCACGCGTTGCTTTTTTTTATATTTTATTATATAGCGTAGGATATTTTTCTTAATAGTATGAGTCTACAGTTGTGTTCATGCGACAAATATGTTATTTATGTGTGACTGTCTTCGTAGCAAGAATTTATATTATATATTTTCCCCTGTGTTGGTCCAGGCCCCCTTTGAAGAATAGACCAACTGCGTTCCATCGCCTTACCTATTTCAATCGCAATAGCGTCAGTACTTTTCATTGTCGTGTTCCGGTCTTGAGGGTAAGGTAGCCAGTAGACTTATATGTTGCATTGCCATCCCGCCACATGGATAACAACGCAGTTCAAACATCTATGGTATCTGTAGGCTATCGTTTCTCTTTCTATCAGGAGAGCCATCTGCTTGTTTGCTATATAATATTATAAAAAAATGTATATTATAATAACATTTTATTGTTACAAAGATATGTCACGTTGTAGTCACGATGACAGTAAAGCACAAAATTGCTTGCAATGTGGCGAAGGTACAGTGGTGTGCTAACGTTTATGTACAGCAAAGTGTCTGAAATTTATCTTACAGGTGGGTCAGCAAAAAATCAGGAAACAGAAACCTTGTAAGAGATCTCCATAACAGGTTTAGAACAAGAAAGAATCGGGCTAATAATGAAATTTAGCACGTTCTATGAGAAACAGTGAAACTGAAAAGATGTTTTTTTTATAGAAGAGTCACTCACCTGATGTTAGGTAATCACCGCCGCCCGTAGACAACTACACTACCATGGGTCTTGCAGTTGCATTGCCGTCCTTTTAAGAATGAGTAAGCTCTTTTTTGAAACTATGTAGGTGCTATATAAACATTGTTCTTCTGCTGTACGATGAAGATGTTGTGAATCACCGTAACGCAGCATAGTTTGTATTAAGAGGCTGAACGTAAGTAGACATTTTTGTAGGCTTGTAGTTTTGTAAAAACAATTTTTGTGGTTTTGTAAAAATAAATTGATCGATTGAAAATGTGGAGGATGCACAACAGACAAGCTCCTATGTTTGGCACTCGGCTCTTTGTACGCTAGATTTTAGGAAAATATTTTCGTTCTGATGTTTGTCGAATTAAAACACTCATTGCTCCTTCTACGAGGGTCAAACTAAAAGTTCTTAGAAAGTCAAAAACTGAGTACATTAGCAAGTTGTTATTATATCGTTTCAAAGTAGTGTCCATTTACATCAATACATCGCTGCATCCGATGGAATCACTGAAAAAAGCAATTTGCTCACACGTCCTTAGGGGTCTTTTGAAATTTTCGACGGTCTTTTGAAACGCAGCCACTGTTTCCTCGATGTTTAAAAAAGTTTTCCCCGATTTTTTTCTTTTATTTTCGGGAATAAATAATAAAATTGGTAAAGTGCGTGTCGGGCCACGCGCAATGTAGGGTTCCGAAGTTACCCATCACAATAATGCGGACTAAGAAGAGGGATTTTAGATTTTTAAACTATGAACATTTAAGATAATCAACGTCAATGACAAATATATATCCGCACCATAAATTCACCGCTAGTAAAACTACATTTTATAAGTTGGTCGACTATTACTCAAAAACTTGTAAAGCCTTATAAGCTGTGATAGTTTTCCTTTTAACTTCATTATATTTACCTTTACCATGATTTTTTCCCATCCCCAAAACCAACTGTTTAACCTGCAAAGAGCCGAGGGCACACACCACACTTGACTCTTAAAAGCACTTAGAAGTTTAATGTTTTACAAACGAGTGCCTTAATCGAAAACTTGTTTTGAAAAACCTACAATATTTTTTTAAAAACCTATGCAACGATACCCCATACAATGGGGTACGTGAGGAAAAAAAGGCAAATTAATATCCCCATTTTACATGTTACCACTTTGTTGACGTGACTAATATGTATATTCGTGCCAAATTACAGCTTTCTAGTAATAAGGATCTCTGAGCAGTCGTGCGGACGGACGGACGGACATAGTGAAACTATAAGGGTTCCTAGTTTGCTTCGGAAACCTAAAAATCGCAAGGTGCGAGATCGGGGCTATACGGCGGGTGACCCAGTAATTCCACGTCTGACTTTGCCAAATAGTCGATTGTTCGCCCGGCGGTCTTTGTGGCAATTCTAATGACACTGAACTCAATTTTTGAGATCTAAAATATTGCTTTAGCTAAATAATCGATAGGCTGAAAAATTTCCATGCAATGTCAAAATTTTTTTTCAAAAACGTTCGTCATTGTTTTATCCTAATATTTGAAAAGCTGTACCTTTTGAAAATTAAATTCGATTATGACTTTTGAAACGACATTTGATGTAGTTTTTTAGTAGGTACTAAAATACCTGTGGTGTAGTGGTCCGGTGTCGGAGTTGACCACATGAGGTCCCGGGTTCGATTCCTGGGTCAGGCAATTTAAAAATGTGTTTTTTCAGTTTTCTGATAAAGACAACATTGCCTGGGATTGGAAAGTGCCCGGTTAGCGATAGGCTGGCCACCTATCACATTGTGGGACCAAGTATCTTCGGCTAATCGTGGGTGCACTTGTTGTACTTCTGCCTACCGTTTCGGGGATACGGGCGTGAAGATACTTTTTTTTAAAATATCGTAAAATACCAAAAAACGATTGTTGAACATTTTCGAAGTTATGTTGAAAAACACTTTTGTCAAAATTTTTCGTTAACGATTACTCCCAAAAGGATAAACCGATTTTTGCATTAGACGTAGTTTTTTAAGGAATAGAGCTGATTAGTTTTTGTACTCAATCGGTACATTAATCTGGAAGTAATATTAAAAAAATACTGTTCGTCAACATTTTTTTGGGGTTTTGCAAAATTTTTCAAAATTTCTAGGGCCGACTTGGATCAAAATTTCAGGAAGTCTAAGTTGAGCGAAATCCAATCGAATGCCATCAACCGCGTTTCGATCGGTCCAGCCGTTCAAGTTATGAGGTGTTTACATACATACACACACACACACACACACACACACACACACACACACACGCACACACACACACACGCACACACATACACACACTCACATACATACAGACATGCTGACGTCTTCGCGAAAATAGTCGGAAAAGGTTCCTAGGACCTCAAAACGTGGAGATCTGGTGAAAACTCGATTGTCGAAAATCGGGGCAAAATCAGTAACTTCCTTATCTACATACGTAGCGGGAATTAAAAAATAGCTGAATCAAACCCCTCCAAAAAATATTTTGGATCCGCCACTGTCATAGATAGATTTACCGTATATTTTATTGTTCGCGTGGGATTTAAAAGTAATTTAAACCACAACAAGCTGCGAGGCGTAACTTCAGACTAGTATCGACCCAAATTATTCGTTTACATGCGTTTCGTTATAGAGTTTGCATACTTTGACACAATCAATTAAAACATTAATTATTGTACAATATAGAGCGGTCGTACTAATTACAACCTTATAAGTCATGTCTTACAAGTCAATCACCTCGTTGCAGTGGAGGCGAGCACGTGGGTACTGCCAATGAACTTGACTACAGCTATTCTGCATATTATAGCTAGACAACGTTTAATTTATGATCGCTAGGCTTATAAATAAATATTCGCGGTCTATATTTCATTGCAATACCGACATATGGATAACGTTACACTGATGTGATTTATCGTCGTGTGATTTAACACAATTAAGCGTTTATATTGTGCATTTGCTTTTGCAAATTTTAATGCGTTACAGAAAAATTACTTATGATTAATCGCAGAAGTAATGTAGAGATCTTTTTTTATCTCATAAGCTAGCAAACAAACAGATGGCTGTCCTGATAAAGAAACTACCATCGCCTATAGATACCAAAGATGTTAATGGTGCGTTGCTATTCGTGTAGCGAGGTGTTAATGCCACATGTATAAGTTTACCAGCTATTTTCACTTCAAACCGGAACGGTGACAAACGTTGACGCTATTGTGGTATGAATAGGTAACGCGGGATACCAGACCTGGGTAAGATAATGCAGAACTCTACCACCTAGTAACTACGATGGTAGTGACTCATATAGCCAATTGTTTGGATCGTGGTAATCAAAAGGCCAACCAACCTGACCAACAAGAGGGAAAATTTATATAATAGCTGTTATCCCTGATAGTATTGTCGAATTCTTTTCATGTGCATTACGGATAGACAACAGCAAAAATCCAGAATTAATTCGGGTCCCTTTTTGAAATAATAAGTGCCTTACTGTGTTACTAAATTCATGATTGCTAATTAGGTGGCAATGTTCTGCATCATCTCGACCAGACTAAGTACAACCTTATCTATTACTGCCGCGATAGCGTCAGTGCTTGTCGTTGTCGTGTTTCAGTTTGGAAGCTAAGTTAGCGGGTAAACTTATGCATGTGGCAATGCCATCTAGTCTCTCGGAAGCAATGAACAAGTATCATCTTCAATGTCTATAGGCGATGGTTATCTCTTCCCATCAGGAGAACCATCTGATTCTTTGCTGTACTATAAAAAATGGGGGTATGTACTAATGAATGGTTTCGCTTTTCAGGAACACTTAAATTCTTATAATAAAGCTGCTGCGTGAAGCCCGCTGCATTATAAAAGTTTTTGGTGAATCCCGTGGCAACAACTCATTTTTTCAGGATAACAAGTAGCCTATGTGCTATTCTAGGATATCGTCTACCTGTGTGCCAAATTTCATCTAAATCCGTTCAGTAGTTTTAGCGTGATCAATCCATTCATACATCCAAACACAGCGAAGTTCGATCGCCGTCTAAACATCGAAGCTTTCGCATCTATACATATAATAAAATCGTAGGAAAGTCAAAACTGTACAGTGAATGTTATTTTAAAAGAATACTTGGGGCGTCATCTACAATTGGTATCGAAGCCAGAAATATAGTTTTTAGAATTTTTGTCTGTTTGTCTGTACTGCATGGATTTACTTCAAATTTTGTATGAATATTACTAACAGGTCGGTTCAACATATAGACTACATATTATCACGTTATCACCTACGGGGAGGTGCTGTGCGGAGTAAACGAAGTCCGCGTGGACGAAGTCGCGGGCAACAGCTAGTTTACAATAAAAATATAGATTTTCCGAGTTCGTATCAAAGAAGACGTATACGATGGTAGTCTCAAATTAACTTTTCTTTCTATTGTATTAATAGGACGGGTTAATATCAGAGTGGGTTGGGCGATTTAGTGATTTGATCTTTATAACCAGTCGGTCTTGTAAATCGATTAGTCAAGAATACGCGCCCATGGGCCAACTTATGTCATTTGGCTAGGAGTCAAGGACGCCGTCGCGCGGCACGTTGGTGCCACGCCGACCTTATTTGGTGATTGGTGGGCGCCACTTTTACGACTTTGCTTTTATTCTACACAGTTTCCATGTTCGCTATTTTAGTTAATAAGTGAGTTTTTATATTTTGGACATTTTAAATTACAAAAATACATGCATCATTGCATATTTTCTAAAATAAACCGAGTTCTAAGTAACAAATTACGCTGACTTTCCTTGACCTCTCCACATTAATACAAAAAGATAAAGAGATAACGTTTCGCCCAGGTATTTGATACCACTGTTTTACCTATTCTTGCCACAGTAGCGTCCATACTTGTCCTTATCGTATTCCGGTTGCGAAGATAAGGTAGCCGGTTGACTTATACATGTGGAATTGCCACACGGATAGCAACGCCCCATTAATATCTTGGGTGTCTACAGGCGATGGTTTCTCTTTCTAAAAGAAGGGTCGTCTGCCGGTTTAGAAACTCTTCTCTATTGACATAAATAACCCTCAGGAAACTACCTAACCAGTTTAGTCAAGGTATATCAAGATTTTCCTCCGTGTTGGTCCGGGCTTCTTTAAAGCATAAGCCAGGCCTGGTACCACCGCCTTACCTATTCCTGCCACAATAGCATCAGTACGTGTCACAGTCGTGTTGTGGTAAATTTATGCATGTGGCGTTAGACCTCGCCACAAGAACGCTACGAACTAATCTTTGGTGTCTACAGGCCATGGTTGACTCTTTCGATGAGGAGACCCATCTGCTTGTTTGCTATCTTATGATATAAAAAAAATATAAATCTTGGTTCCCTTCAATTCATATAAGTTCGGCTCCATTCTGTTTCTATATTTAACGAAGCATGCCTTTCTCAAAACTGCTCTCCAATCTCCATAATCTCGCAAATTTCCGCTTTATACCCTTGTGGTGTATTCGGTATTCAAAAAATGTTTGTATTCATAAAGCGACAGCTAGAAGTCGGAAATATTTCATTTAGGCTGGCTTGCTAACTTCGTTGACTGGAAAGGGAACGTGACATTTTAAATGTGCCGCGAAGCTGGCGTCATTAATCTGCCGCGTCGTCGCCCTCGCTGAGGTCGTGCGTGGCCTAATCCGCTCCCCGGCCGATCTCGGTGATAGAAAACTCTCAAAAAGAGTCACGTCAAATTACCAAGCCTAAAGTGCACCCGAATCCCAAGTTTATACACGAAATATCTTGCCTTTCAAAGGTGTCCCTAAAACAAGGCTGACTACTCCTTTGGGAAGTTAAAAACTTCGAGCGCGCACGTGCTTTTGTCATACTTTCGGAGTTTTAGGCACGACGTGACGTGCAATCCGATCGAGTTCTAAAGTCACGTGTACGTAAATAATTTTTCCTTTGAGGCGAAGTTCCCTTTTTTACAAATTTTACGTGTTTAAGTCTCAACTTTAGAATCCCCACCTACTATTTAGACTTGAGCGGGATCTAGTCGAAAAATGTGGTAGGATTAAAGGACTTGGCTGTATCGCCCTATGTTCTAAAGTGGCTACGAGTTCTGGATATTTCGAGCCTTGTTCTAAAAGGATTATGTCTTGGTTTTATGTATATTATAGCAAGCTTTATACAACATTTGCAACCTTAAAACAATTCTATATAATTACGTAGGTATAAAGTTAAATAATAAAATATATAATCGGTCAATCTAATGGAATAAGTTAAAGGCTAAAATATGTACAACAACAAAAAATACCGTAACGCATACCCTCAAAGTGCTAGGCAGAGGTGCAACAAGAAAGGCGGACATACACGGAGGAAAGTTATGTTTCCGAGTAGTCCTACAAAAAAATTATTTAATGCGATTTGCGTAAACTGGACAGAACAAGGTTCTGCTAAATAGTATAAAACAAAGTCGCTTTCTCTGTCTGTCTTAAATCTTTAAAACTACGCAACGGATTTTGATGCGGTTTTTTTGAATAGACGGATTGATTCTTGAGGAAGGTTTAAGTATATAAGCTTTCCGATAATCCCACGGAAACAAAATTACGCGGTTGAAACCGCGGACAGGTCGCTGGTACTTCATAACAGTAACACAGCTAGTCTTCTTAAAAGTACTGAAAGTCGAAATACTAATGAATTCAATCCAAGCGGACCTCTTCCGGTAATTGTCCTGTTGAGATCTTGATTGTTTATAAATTACATACTTAACTAAGTGAACCTGATAAAAGCATATTATATAAATCAAAGAAAAATCAGAACAATCAGCAAACTTTCACATATGAACTTTGAGATGCTACTGAAAGAAAAAATCAATCTAATAAATGTAAAAACTCATCGAAGGTCCGAAAAAAAGAAAACCCCAGCTGCATAATTATCCACTCGTATTCACACCACACTTCCATCAGGTCAGTAGCAAAAACAAAAACATACAATACACGTTCTACGCGGAATGATTATTTATTTATTTCAGAAATCAGAAGTACTTTATTCAATAAAACTTTTTGCAAGCTATTTTGACACGTCAACGTATTTTTTAAAAACTACTACCGGATCGGGAACGCGGCCACACGTGTGATTTATTTATTGCTTGGATACCTGTAACGAAAGCTGTGGAAAAATTAATTATGAGCACAATAATCCGTAAATTGAATAGCAAGGACAGTACAAAATCCATACCAATATTATAAATGCGAAAGTCTGTCTGTCTGTCTGTCTGTCTGTTACGCTTTCACGGTTAAACCGCTGGACCGATTTTCATGAAATTTGGCAGGAAGTAATTGAAGAGCCGGGGTCAAACATAAGCTAATTTTTTTTTTAAAATCAACCTTTAAAAGGTTGAAATAGAGCATGAAATTTGTATGAAAAGCTATCTTGACGACATATTAATCTACTCGCGGGCGAAGCTGCGCGGGTCAGATAGTACTAAAAATAAACATAACAAAATTATACTACTATTTTATACACATTATACTACTTATTCTACAAATTGAAATTTTGAAACACAACCTATTCTGAATAACATATATTTAGTTAAAACACAGACTAACTAGTTAAAATAACAATAAACTATACTTTAATTTTGTTTGAATTATTACCGCTATTAAGGTAAAGCATGAATAGTCCCACAAACACTTTCGATTCGAAATTCTCTTGTAAATTTATTAAAGCTTAAATCCCTAATTATTTAAGGTATATAATTAAAAACTTAGATTATTGTTATGAACCCACGGTAATTCCATTTATAAAAGGCAATAATAAAATAAAAGGTAGAGGTAATGTTGCAAATTGAACTGATATCTTTTAAGTTATAGATAACCGTAAAGTAACACCTCAATTTATTTATTACTAGCATTTACCCGCGGCTTCGCTCGCATTTAAGATTTTTTCAACTTTCCGTTACGTATGTAGATAAGGAAGATACTGATTTTGCCCCAATTTTCGAAAATCGAATTTTCACCAGATCTCCACGTGTTGAGGTCCTAGGAACCTGTTCCAACTATTTTCACGATGACGTCAATATGTATGGGGGTGTGTGTGTATGTGTATGTAAACATCTCATAACTTTTGATCGGCTTGACCGAATGAAACGAGATTGATGGCATTCGATTGGATTCCGCTCAACTTAGACTTCTTGAAAATCCGAACCAAGTCGGCCCGGGAGAATTTGAAAAATTTTGAAAAAACCCCAAGAAAAATTTTGACGAAACAGTATTTTTTTAGCATTACTTCGAGATTAATGTACAAAAAAACTAATCAGCTCTATTCCTTAAAAAAACTACGTCTACTGCATAAATTGCGTAAAAATCGGTTTATCCGTTTGGGGGAAATCTTAGATATAAGATATTTTAGTACTACAAAAACTACGTCGAATGCCGTTTTAAAAGTCAAAATCGAATCTAATTTTCAAAAGTTATAGTTTTTCAAATATTAAAACTACGTTGTTTTTAGTAAACCCACTTCATATTTTAAAATAACATTCAGGCTAATCCACCGATTCATTTAAAAAAATTATCGGCTTTTCTCTTTAAAAAACTACGTCAAATTCCGTTAATTGGATCCAAATAGATCAATTTGTTTGGGATTTATCAATGAAGAAAATTTTTGAAAAAAAAAGTTTTATGACATTGCTGCGAAACGTTTCAAGCTCAAAAATTAAGATTAAGAAAGATCAAAATCGATCATAGTTTCCAAAATATACAGCTTTTCAACAATCAATATATGGCCAATTATTATGAAATAGATGTTGTGATTAAAAAAATCTGTGCTTATCTAGTTTTTACTCCTTTGAGCTTAAATAATCTTAATTTAGCGGGAAGTTTCAGGGATGGTCTGAAGGGCGTTTACAGATTTTTTAATAAAAAGTATCCTATGTTACTTCTAATACCTCCAAGAATTATATGTGTACAAAGTTTCATAATTTTCGGTTTCGCGTGGAAGCGTTACAAATAAACTTACATTCGCATTTATAATATTAGTAGGGATACAAAAGTTGAGTTACTACCATAGCGTGTACTGTGCGCTTTGCCGTATTTCCATGCAATTTGTAAGGTCGCTGTCCGCCAGTACGATGTCTGAGCCTTTAGCCTCTAAGTTGTACCACACTCATGAATCTCTTAGAAGTTTTAAGTACACAATGAATTATCTCGAATAAGACTATTCTTTTACACTATGTGTAGGTCATCCATATACACACTAAACAGATATTTGATATATTTGTTTACACAGTAAACAAATATATCAAATATCCAATCTTACATACAATGAATTGTTTGTTTATCACGAAAACGTTTTACGCAGATAGAAGTCGAATCACAATAGATTTTCATAGCTTAGATATCAACACTAGAATAAACAGGTTTTTGTTGCGTAAAAACGATATGGTGCGTTATGATCCTTGAGTCTAAGGTAGATATCCTCATCAAACCTCACTCTTCTAGACGAAACACGACAATGACACTCAACAAACAACTGGAACAGCAAAGATTAAGGCTAACATCAAAATCTCAATATTAGAAGCCTGATAAAAGTTCTAAAAATACTACATTTTTATCCAAAAACACCAGCGCTATGAAAAAATATCCAGTGTCTTATAAAACACCTTTTAATTAACTCGGTGTGCACTGCTCAGCTTACCGGCGGATGTCACAAATCCTATCCAAGGGCCGGGGCGTGTAATGTAAATAGCCATGTTTACCCGACTCCGCCCGCCTCACAGTCATCGCTATTCATAATAACGGCTTTTATTTCCGTAACTAGCTACGACGCCCTCATTTTGTCGGTTAACGCGTATTGTGTCACGGCGAAACGAATGCCGCCCCGTAATGGAGTTTTTAAGCGCAGCTTTTTCACTGGGTACTGCAAAAGCGGATTATGTAACTAGAATAGCTACGTGATTGCACAGTAAACACTACAGCGCCTAGTGCTGTTTAGTGCTTTAATTTTACGTTTCAGGAATTCGCTAATTGCTTAACTAGTCACCTATATATACGTTTTGTT
The DNA here is from genome assembly GCA_036924255.1 of Apodemia mormo. Classification (NCBI taxonomy): domain Eukaryota; kingdom Metazoa; phylum Arthropoda; class Insecta; order Lepidoptera; family Riodinidae; genus Apodemia; species Apodemia mormo. Next base: position 17,226,643 of record JAUPFN010000003.1, on the reverse strand, counting down.
GTTATCTCTAGTGCCGTGCTTCACCTACATTGACCTACTTTTGTAATGTCTAGTGCCGTTCTTCACCTATATTGGCCTACTTTTGTAATGTCTAGTGCCGTTCTTCATCTATATTGGCCTACTTTTGTAATGTCTATTGCCGTTCTTCACCTATATTTGCCTAATTTTCTAATGTCTAGTCCCGTTCTTCACATATATTGGCCTACATTTGTAATGTCTAGTGCCGTTCTTCACCTATATTGGCCTACTTTTGTAATATCTAGTGCCGTTCTTCACCTATACATATTGGCCTACTTTTGTAATAACTTGTGCCGTTCTTTACCTATATTGGCCTACTTTTGTAATATCTAGTGTCGTTCTTCACCTATATTGACCTACTTTTATAATGTTTACACAAATTAATAAAATACATCCTTAATAATATTAGCAACAATTTCCATTTTCAAAATTTAAACTTAAAAATATTATATATGTTTACAGGTGGCCAGTTCTAAAAACTTTCATTTAGACCCTCGTATATTAGGCTGCTTTTGCTATGTCCAGTGCCACGCCTCACTTGTATTTGCTGTATTTTGCTGTGTCTAGTGCTGAATTTCACTTCTATTGAATTTCTTTTACTGCGTCTAGTGCCATGTTTCTTTTATATTGAGTTACTTTTTATAAGTCTAATCCCATGATTCATCTATGTTGGCATATTTTCGCTGTCTGGTGCCTTGTTTTACTTATATTAGCTTTCTTTTACTATTTGTGCCAAATGCAAATTTTACTGGCTATTTTATAGTAGGGTATCCCAAGAGGGGATTTTTGGATTCACTCAATCGCGTCAGATTAACATAAGGGGGGGTTGCCTCGCATACCCTTGAGGCTTTCCACCAAATATAAGATCTTTATATAGAGGCAGTTTATTAGGACAGAAAAAAAAAACAAAATTCCAATAACTTCGGCTTGTGGAAATTCTCAGATTATAATTTTTTCGTTATTTTTGCACCATTTTCTATATAATAGAAAATTCAGACGCGCTCGAGAATGTCAAAACAACATTTTTTTGCAAATTTATGACCCTCCCACTCACTCCCTTACAAAACACTTGAATCGTCAGATTTTCTAAATTTTAGGAGGCAATTAACCTACTATACCTTAATCTGACACGATTTAATATTTCCATGTCACACATTTTTTTTTTCTATCCGTAGATTTCTACACCATTGAAATGTAAAACACCATATAACCTTTTATTTTTCCTATAATTTAATCTACAAAATGTAATAGGTCCCTACGACGCTCGAGTAACTACCCATTTAGCATCTTGGGCTCCCCTATATTCGAAACGGGAACACGACAGTGATAAACTCTGACGATATTGCAACAGTAAAATAAGTACCCATCGTCTATTAACACCAAACATGTTAACTGTGTATTGCTATGTGCATGGCAGGGATGAACTTCCACAAACATAAAGTTTACCGGCTATCAAATCTCCCAACGGAGCACGACAGCGACTATATGCTTCCAATATTATTGCAGCAGGAATACTAGATTACTTACTACTACTAGATTATCTCTAGCTTACCAATAAGTAGGTAGGGGTTTTAGTAGAGTCCTAACGCTTATAGCCTATTATTTCGTTATATCCGTCTGTCTTTCTTACCGCGGCTAAGCTTAAACAATAATCTTAAAAATTTGTTAGGGTACCCATTTCCTTATACAAAATGGATATTTTTTATTGGAGGATGTATTTTATTAATTTGTGTAAATTTCCCAAGGTTATCGGTAGGGGTATCGTTGGATAGGTCGTTTCAAAATATTGCTAGTGTGTAAAACTTTTTTCTAGATTGAGGGATCCCCGTTTTTCTAATTATCAAGCTTGAGAGTATTAATACTTGTTAGATTCAAATTTCCGCTTGCCTCATTAAAAATGTTTTGGAATATGTAAAAAAAAACTACAGTTGTATGTATAGCGAAGTTTAACGAAAAACTATAAATAATCACATGGTAGCGATAAGTCGACTAACAAAGTCTACATGAGAAATTAAAAAAAAAAATCGAGAAAATTTTATTGAAATTACTTATAGATGAAGTGTATGGTTCTGTGTCCGACGTACTTATTTTCATATGATGATATGTCTAGCGGACAATCTTAAAATATAAACATATCTCACTTTCTAAATAAAAATTGATCTCTACGACAATATTTTACTGTATGGTCCCTCTGTGACTCGTTACGCTTTAGATCGACTCATTTTCGACCATTGTTGTTAAAACCGAGATAATAAAATCTGTTGGGCTACGGTCACGAACTCAGCGGGCTGTGAGTTGATGGCGCAGCGCGCGACGTGCAGCGATCGCAATTCGCCCGCACCGCTTTGCAAACGTTTCTTAGAAATACATATTACATATTTGATACATACATATTTGATCGCATCGCTCACAGTGTTTTAATTAGCACCAGCTAGCTAGACAGAACTATGTATAAGGGTGGATATTTAGATTTGTACGACTTTCTTATGCTATTTTAATGCGGCTTTAGCAAAAAAACACCTAAATAAAAAGTTAAAGTCACGTGTACAACCAAAACCAAAAAGACAATAAATATTTAATTAGTAAAAAACTATTATTTATTTAGTAAAAAACGACATTAATTAATTTTAAAAGCTGGACTACTACTAATAACATAGGACATTATTACTACTCATTGTCAATATTTTTAACTTTCCGCTACGTATGTAGATAAGGAAGTTACTAATTTTGTCCCGATGTTCAAAAATCGAGTTTTCACCAGATCTTCACGTTTAATTGCGGTCCTAGAAACCTTTTCCAACAATTTTCACTATGACGTTAGTTTGTCTGTATGTATGTGTGTGTCATACATTTTGAACGGCTTGACTAATCGAAACGCCGTTGATGGCAATCGATTGGAACCCGCTCAACTTAGATTTCTTGAAAATTAAACCCAATTCAGTCCAGGAAATTTTAAAAAAACTTCAAAAAAATTTTGCATAACAGTGTTTTTATTAATATAACTTCTAGTTAATGAACCGATTGAGTACAAAATCTATTCAGCTCTTTTCCCCAACAAACTACGCCCAGTGCATAATTTGCATCAAAATCGGTCAATCCGTTCGGGAGTTTTAAAAAGTTTTTTCAAGAAACTGAGATTTTTTAAGCAGTCATTTTTCGATCTTCTTCAAAATTTTAGTACTTAAAAAAACAACGTCAAATGCAGTTTTAAATATAAAAATCGACTTAGGCTTATATAGCGATTGATTTTAAAAAAATCTCAGCTTTTCTCTTTAAAACGCTGCTTCAATTACCGTAAATTGGATCAAAATCAATAAATTTTTTTCGAATTTCTCAATAACGAAAATTTTTGAAAAAAAAAAATTTTTTTATTGAACATCGACATTTTCAGCCCATGTATTATGGATGTATTATATATTATGTATATATTATGTATAAATGCCATTCGATAGATCAAAATCGATCATCGCTCGTTTCCAAAATATACAGCTTTTCAAAAATGAAGTTACTGTCATTCATGACAATATTTTAATTTTTTTAACTCTGAAAAAATTTTTGCTTAGGTATAGGTTTTGTTCCTTTGAGCTTAAAATACCTCAATTTATTGGAAAGTTTCAGGGATGGCTGCAGGTACAACCAGTTTATAATTTTTATTTATTTAAATAAGATGCAGGTGAAAAAACCAATATATTTTAACTAATACTAAATTTGCTTTGACCGCCCCGTTCATCGAGTGATCAGCGAACCTTACTACGAATCGATTCCCAGCAGAAACAAACATATTTTGTATGATGAGCATAGACGTTTGTATTTCTGGGTTTGGGTGTTTTCTTATGTATATAACCGTAATATGTATGTGTTCAGTATCGTTGAGCAACTCCCATAACACAAGGAAATAATTTGCTTACTTTGGGATTTTTCAACAACAAACAATTCTTAGTAATTCATAAATTCTTCGGAAGAATATTCTCTATTTAATCTGACATGTTTAATTTCCGCACGGCACATGCGTTTCGTTTATAAAAATCTGTTCATCGGAAAAGTAGCATTCAATTTTTGCCTGTTTAACACTATAAAACTATACTTAATGTTCCACTTCATTGTTTGGTTATTAGGCTTGTTGATTGGGCCTTTACGTATTATACCAAAGCCGCCTGTTTCGAAACGATGAAGCTTTGGTATATTACGTAAGCAGTGGGTGTATGCGATTCTTCGTATACACCACTGCTTCTTATTTGTTGGCACTTTTCCGGACTGTGACTTGCTTCTTTGATCACAGAAACCATGTTTAGATGTCTGGGAAATCGCGCTAGTAGTTCAGCAGCTACTACTAACGGGTTTACGTTGTATGTGTAAGGAAGGTCGTCCACGTGCCTCATTTTAGTTTTTTGACGCCCAGGAATGGCTTACTTGATCATGATAGTGCTGAGTGATAGATGGATACTTTGAACATAAAATCCCCAGACAACTATTCTTATGGTTCTCTTTGGGAGGTTTCTTACATTCATCAAAAAAATCTATTTTTAAGACGCAGAAAAAACAGACAAAATTACAAAGTTGCGCTAAAAATTCAGGACTAAAATTACTACAAATTAAAAGCTTGCAGATATAGCTATGATATATCATTTTCATTTCGGACCTGGATGGTACAAGTACTTTCTAATCCGATCAATTCAGAAAATCGTCATACGGGTCTTTGCCAACAACTAATATTTTTTTAAACTCGAGGTATTGAGAAAAGTGCATTAAAATACATATATTTTCTTGTTATAATAAAAAGTACATACCTTCCTTTAACTTGATGACTTAAATTTTTCAAAAAACTTAACCTCACTGATACCTGTGATGTTACTTCGGTAAGCGCAATAACGCAATTAAAAAGTAATATTTTAACCTTTCTTTTTGTACTGTTCTCATTACCTTATCAGTAGTGGACATTATATAGTTCAAGACAAATTGGGACACTCGGAAATGTATGTGGGATTCAGGTAATAAATTCCAAGAAATTCAACGCGACTTTTGTCTTGCTAGCTTGATCTAATGAAAACACCGTGCTGCTCCCAAGACACAACCGCGGCCTTATCACAAAACGATGGGTTTGAGACCGAGCCCTTATTGCTTTTATGATCATTATGAGCAACTTCCGAGATCATATTTCGACTAAGACTGATTGAAAGTAATTTATATGTACTCATGCGTGAGGGAATATCGGTATAGGATATAAGGTCATCAACCATTGTGTATTTCGAGCTTCGAATTCTGGAGGTAAATCTGTGTATAATTTTATATCTATATGTATGTATTTAATACGTTTAGCGAAACCTTTGTGTTAAATTGTCAGGGCGAGCGAAGCGAGCCCTACACTAGGCCACTTTGTATGCACTTTTGTGGTATCTGTTACTGAAAAAATATCGCACTTCGAGGTTTGAGCTTTGACGTGGTAGTTTAAATTCATGTCTAGATATGATCTACCATTAAAGAACCATTTAATAAACATTAAGAAAAAAAAATACATGTATTAGAATTTTATTACTACTAACGCCGTCTATTATGAAATTCACGAGTTAAAACGCTAACAAGTTAAAATGTTACTTTGGCGTGGTTGATTTAATTCATTTTCATTCACTCCATTTTAATACAATTACTACACTTGTAATTTTTAACTTCCTGCTACGTATGTGGATAAGGAAGTTACTGATTTTGCTCCGATTTTCAAAAATCGAATTTTCACTAGATGTCCGCGTTTTGAGGTCCTAGGAACCTTTTTCGACTATTTTCGCGATGACGTCGGTGTGTCTGTATGTATGTGTGTGTGTGTGTGTGTGTTCGTGTGTGTGTATGTATGTCTGTATGTAAACATCTCATAACTTTTGAACGGCTGGACCGATCGACACGCGGTTAATGGCATTCGATTGGATTCCACTCCACTTAGACTTCCTGAAAATTTGAACCCAAGCCAAGGCCGAAGGGATTTTGATAAAATTTTGAAAAAACCCAAAAAGAAATTTTAGTGAAACAGATTTTTTTTAATATAACTTCCAGATTAATGTACTGATTGACGACAAAAACTAATCAGCTATATTCTCAAAAAAATTAAGTCTAATGCATAAATTGCATCAAATCGGTTTATCTGTTTGGAAGTAATCGTTGACGAAAATTTTGAAAAAAGTCTTTTCTCGACATAACTTCGAAATATTTCAACCAATCATTTTTAATATTCTACAATATTTTAGTACTAAAAAATTACGTCGAATGCTGTTTTAAAGTTACAACTTTTCAAATATTAAAATTACGTTGTTTTTAGTAAACTTATTTAATGTTTTTGAAATAACTTTCAGGCTAATATACCGATTGACCTCAAAATCTTATCAGCTTTTCTCCTTTAAAAACTGCGTCAAGTTCCGTTAATTGGATAAAAATCATTCACTTTGTTTGGTATCTATCAATGATTTTCTTGCTGTTTTTTGTGACTTAGCAATTGAGATATTTCAATATTTCTTAGAACTGAAAAAAAATCTATGCTTATAGTTTTTACTCTTTTGAGCTTAAAATACCTTAATTTAGCGGGAAGTTTTAAGGATGGTTAGCAAGGTCAACCGTTTACAGATTTTTCACAATATGATTATTATGAAACAGTACAAGGGTATTAATTGATTAATTTGTATTAAGATCAATTTTCAATATTAGCCCGAGGGTAAAAAGCTAAAAAAGGCCCATATCCCCGAAGAGTTATTAGAGGCATTTTATTAGAAAATTGAAAAAACACATTTTTGATTTGTGTGACTCGGGAATTGAACCCCGAAGGTTTCTCTGAGAGAAAAATTCGAAAAATTTATTCGCTGAGTTTCTACCGCCAATTTTTCGTGTCTGCGGTAAGACCAATATTAATCCTAAAAATTTTGAAGGTTAATTAAATTTTAAAAAAATATTTCGAAAATAGATCTTATCTTAGCGAAATGTTAAAAATGTGTTTTTCTTTATAAGATTAACTTTCATTTTTAATACCCATTTTCCTTAAAAACAATTTTGCAAGAAAGCTACCATAAATGAAAATTGATTAAAAGTAAAAAATTGTCTTGAAAGGCTTATCCATTTAATCATATCGTTTTTAAATTTAGCGTGCATATTGCTTAAAGGTTATAAGCGTAGAGGTCTGCTGCTAATCAGTTTTGATAATTCACCATTAAGAGAGTAAAGTATAAAAAGAACTTATTGTACAAAACACATCATTCACATTCATGAACTTTATTTACAAAATTTGATAGAAGGAAAATTTAAGCAATACCCGTTTCATCTTTTCCTACTCGACTTTTTAATGTTTCCTCTTTTTAGTTATTTAATTTATTGAGCTTCATTGTAAGTGAATGTAAAATGTTCTAAGATTGGTAAGCCTAGGTGCGTGTATTACGCTCGAAAGCTCAATTTGAACCGAAGGAAGGAGCCGCGTTGAGGACTATTCGAGTTTAACATTGGTATAATTTGCCGGGCATATTGGAAAACTTGTAATTGGTTTAGTTTTATATTCGTGCAATGTGTGCTTAGTAAACTTAAATGATATCGCTTACGAAATTATTTTTGCAAAATATTATTATTTTGACCAATGTGTGGTGTCTTTATGGTGGTATTGGGTATATATATGTTTTTTCTTTGATGTTTTTTTCATAATTTAGTATATATTAACAGTTATTTTCATCATCATCACGCCCTTGCGGAAGAGGCAGAGTAAACCGAACGTCTATTGACTTTTCAGTTCACCACGATTCACTGATAAGTCGGTTGGCGAGATGAGGGGTGATCATTATTTCTAGCGATAACCGTTACCGACGGCTTTAGGTGCTCATCCGAGACACATAAGTGGCAACGCACCACACGCCAGAATCCGAGCTGCTACTGAGATTTAGGATTTTCGAGAAAATCCTCGAAAAATTCTCAATAATACTTTTGCCCGACTCGGGGAACGTACCAAGGACCTGAAAATCGAACCAAATAGGGAACGTACCAGGGACCTGAAAATCGAGCCAAATAGACTATCTGCTAGGCTATCCACGAGGCAATCCTATTTTTATATATTCGACCACCCCGTTGCTCGAGTGGTTAGCGAACCTAACAACGAATCAATTTGTCTCGTGAATACATACCTATTTACTTTAAGAAAAAAAGTAAAAAAAAAATTGAGCTCGGTTTCGATTCCCGACTGGAACAAACATTTGTGTGATGAGCATAGATGTTTGTATTTCTAGGTTTGGGTGTTTATTATGTACCTATGTAAAAGTATTTATATATTTATTTCTATGTATTAGTATCGTTAACTAACACCCATAACACAAGTAAATAATTTGCTTACTTTGGGGTGAGATCAATTTATGTAATTTGTCTAGCAATATTATTATTTTATTAATTATAATCTATATATTGTAATATACTGAATTCATCTCTTATCATCAGTCATTATTAATCTATATATTGTAATATACTGAACAAGCAGATATGCTCTCCTGATTAAAAGGGACGATCATCACCTATGCACACCAAAGATGTTAATAGTACACGCCAAATATATTATTTAGTATATGTATAAATAAAAACTAATGTACAAAACAGTTTTTGTTTAGGCTAAATCGATCTGAATTAGAGATATACTGACTAACTATATAATATATTAACTTTACCTATGATATTTATGGTATACCTAACTTTTTTATTATATCATAAAATAACAAAGAGATTGCTCTCCTGATGGAAAAAGACAACCATATAATATAACCGAACATGTACGATTACACACGAAATATTCTTTCGAAAATTTAAAGTCTTATCACGTATTTATATATATTTATTCATCTGCACCACTTCCAATAATAGGATAGAATTTTGTCTTTTATTGTAGAAGCAACAATTACCCAAAGAAGGATTGACGCTAATAGTAAATAAGGCCCAGTATATGATGATTGATGTGTAGCAAATCGTCTACACACGACCATCCTCTCGAAACCAATGGACAACTAATCATTAGAAGTGATGTTACATACCTCAGGGGGCATCGATCTTAATATCCAATATCAATTTGCTGCTGCGTGGTTCAGTGACATAAAACTGAGGTTAGAATTTAAATATCTAGGCTGCTTCATACCCCATATATGCTGCGTATACCAGCAACCAGCATTTAATTATTAGAACGGAATCTAAATGCTTACATAACTTCGGGTAGCTTAAATGAAAATGTTTTGGTAAATGTGCAGTTATCAGACGTTACCAAATACGCAAAGAATATATTCGCGGTAAACTCAAAAGAGTGCGAGGAAAACGACAAAACCCCGTCAAAAGACCTCCAGATTATATTGGAAATAAAAAGGTGATCTCTTGGGATCTCTATGTACCAAAGTTCAGAGATATATGCCCAAAAGCAGTCAACGAAGTCCTTAATTTAATCAATGTGACTAGAAGTATGAAGTCCAATCGAGCAAATTAAAGCGGAAAACGAGAAAAACAGCCCGAGTGGAGGCTTTCATCTCTTAAGCATGTAGAACACATGCTAAACTTTAGCTTTTCTAAGGGTATTTAGTATCATGCAATGCACGTGTTGCAATCACGAAAAAAGCAACGCAACGTATCATTTACGATATTTATAGGCAGCGGTTAACTTATTTACTGCTGTACAGGCCGTCTACTTGTTTTCTACCCTGCGCTTAAAAATATTAAAGAGCTATAGCTTCTTAATTAATTATATATCTGAAATCATACAATGTACACAAATGCATTTGCAACACATACCCACACCCACACACGATAATTTTACCGTCTATTAGCATTTATAAACGTAGAAGGTTGGTCACCTTGCGCCTCTTAAAGTTTAAATACTTTAATAATATTATTTTTGTTTCAGATTTTGGCTCGGAGTCATAATATTTTCAAGACGCTCCGTTTAAAAGTAAGTAATATAAAAGAGCTATGTTATCTATTAAGTTTCTCTTGCGAACTAAACTTACTACTTAATTTATGACGTCTAGAATAAGATACTCTTGTTAGAATTCAAGTAAGTTTCTATTTCATTTTGTCTGTGCGTATTTTACTATTTTCATATAATTAAATACAATTGCGTAAATACTGTCGTTTCTCTAAGTTATGGTATCTAGATCTACGTAAAAAAATATGCAACATATAATAGATAATTAACTGTATCTTAAAAGGCAGTTTACACTTTAGACCAACTTTTAACGAGAAGTAAAAATTTTCCAACTCCTAATTTTTCATATTATAAGGTAATTTTATTTAATTAAATGGTACCATTGGATAGTTTAATCTTTTAAATATTGCCTCAATGAAACAGATTTTTTAATCATCTATTGTATTTCTTATAATAAATGTTCTCCCAAATCAAGTTTCGACAATTACGCAAAGAAGCTATTTTTCCAAATGGAATTGCTACTGCTAGAATGAACAAACTTAATTAGAAAAAATACTAAATAACCAGAAACATCCAACAATTGTGCGTGAATGGATTACTTTTTTCCTAAAAGATCTGTAACTATATCTAATTAATTAAGCAAATATGCCGGTTTAACGAAAATTAACGAAATATTAACTGGGTTTCTTGTTATCTAAAAATGACATTTTCCTATAAAAATTAGCATAGAATAAAACTTTATTCTATTCTTATGCAAAAATAAGTTACTTAAATAATATTTATTTATTATTTCAAAAAGAAATAAAAGAGAATACCATAAAATCCGCTACGTCCGTGTGCCTAAATTAGTAACGCGTAGTAATAATTAAAATATTCAAAGTATCAATACTATTTTCATTTTACCAGCACTAGGTGCACTATATGTACGACGACGTCCAGTTAGTTCTATTATCGATAAGAAAATATCTAAATTTCAGTTAAGCGATTTTGTGAAATGCCTCTTAAAAAATTTTCTAAGCAAGTTCTTATTTTGTATTAGTACCAATACATCCCTTCTAATAAAAAATTAATAAATTTACAAGTTGAATCCCATTGTATGAATTGTAGGAGCAACATCTTGAGTGTATTTGATGCTTGGTGCAGTTAGTTATATGTCAGTTTACAAAGGGAAACAGACAGACGATCTAGGCGGTCTAACACATAAATGTCATCATGTATTTAATTATTTTATTACATTAAGTATAAATATTTAATGGTGTTACACATTTTACGATTTAACTGGTATGTTTTATCGTCACTTGTAAGACCGAGTAGAGAATCGAACAGCGTTGCACAAAGTATGATGATAAAACAATTTGTCCAAAGCACTAATCGAATGTAAAGTTTTAAATTTCATAAATTGGTACATTTTGTATAATATTTTTATGAAATATGTTTAAATATGCTTATGATTCGAATTAAAATACAAGTTGTAATTAACGTTTGTCGATCAAAAGCAATATGTTACTTAACTCTATCACTTTTCCGACTCTTATTCCTTATATAATTCTGAATAACTTCGTTTTCGGTCTTGAGACAACTTTACTTAACCCCGGGCACTTGGGTCGTAACGTATAAAGTTTGCAATAAAAACGTCTAAGAGTGTGCCAGATGCTATATTCGTGACATAGCCTAGAAATGAATACTGTCTTAAAGTCTTAGCATGGCATCAAATAATCGTTACAATAGCTTAAGTGTACTTTCTTTGTAATTGCGTACTCTTTATGCATTCTATCTGGCTACTGTACGACATTATTTCTTTTTGGTTCGGGATCATTCCGTGATCTTATAAGTAGAAAAAATACATTCATAAAAAAGGATAACGATTAAGCAAGGTGATTACTAGTCCGTGCTAAATCAAGGGTTGACGCATTTCCTACGGATATAAATTGATTTTCTTTAATTATTTTATCGCCTCTGGAGTCTAGTGGTCCGGTGTCGGTGTTGACCATATGAGGTCCCGGATTCGATTCCCGGGTCGGGCAATTCAAATGTAATTTTTGAGTTTTCTGATAAAAAAAAACAACGTTGCCCGGGATTTGATAAGTGCTCGGCTGGCCACAGGCTTGACACCTATCACATTATGGGACAAATTATCTTCCGCTAATCATGAGTTCACTGGTTGTACCTCTGCCTACCACTTAGGGAATACGGGCGTGAACATACTCTTACTATTCTAAATTGACTCTTGAAGAATGAAGATACTACGTCAAAATCGTTAAGAAATATTTAAATTCTATCCCAAAATGCGAGTGTATTTTACAGCGTACCTATGTTACAGTTTTGTAGGAGAGAGTATAATTTTATTTTAATATCTCGCTGTGTCCGAACGTTTTCTTTATTTTTTGCTGGCACTAGACCAACGCTTCAGTCGCTTATCTTTCGATACTTGTAGACGGCGCTCGAGAAAAATATCGTTATAAATATAAAAATACAAGAATTCAACCTTGTGTACACACAATAAATGTAGGTGGTCTAGTATTAGCATATTTACGTCAGTTTACCAAAATAAAACATGATAAAAAACTTCCTAAACAATAAATAATGTTCCTTGGGATAATGTCACACGGACGACTGAATTTGCGTCTAGCGAAAGACAGCTGCTTGGCATTTGTGAATAACCTAATGGTGGTGAACGGAAAATAGATAATTATTGTACATCTTCTTTATTATATTGTCAGTTGACTGATATTTTATTAATATAATGTTAATAAATGAAGCGAAAGACATTGTCTGACTTTAATTTAGTCTCGCACGTCACAAGTATAAGTAGCTTTAGTAGGTAAAATTTTAATCTCGCGTTGTTTTTAAATCACAGTATTGTTGGCATATAACCTGCCTATTAGTAAAATGTCATCGTAAATAAGTATAAAAACATTACACACACTAATATGCGTTTGACACAAACAAATTTTGTTTATGGTTCAAATAACTGATAGAATTTACACCAATTTTCAACCTACGGGAATTGTTAGTTAAATTATGTCATTACTCATAAATGTATTTCAAGAAATGTATACCTATAAACACATGCCAAATCTCTTAAAGGGTCGGAGAGGAATATCAAACATTCAGACAGACCTGAGTTTATCCACATATGTGTCTGTAACTGTCGTTATAAAGGCATATCGGATTTTAGGAATAATTTATTTTCTAGATCCACTTCATATTCCTAATCTTACTTCAAGCGCTTGAAACATACTTTCGTGTCTTTCCGATATTCCTGAAATCTCACTATTATAAATAACAAACTTTTAAAAAGAACGATCTCACCTTCCGTCCCTGATAAACGCACATCAAATATAATCTATTTCATATTCTTTACTTCAAAGGACTTTTCTTCGACAAATGTTAAATCCACTTTTGATATATTTCACCTCCGAATATATATCTTTTAAACTGAAATTCTTCCAATCATCCTTCACATCTGTGGATTGTTTACGTAAAGTAAAACAAGATCCATCAAATTCGATCTGCTTAAAATGCATAATCATGGCCTTTTTTCTTTTTCTGAAGTCGGTTGAAAGACACAAATATATATTACGAATGATTCATATTAAATCAAATCGTAAGAATTGAAACGAACCCGATATATCCAATTTTGTTAAATATATGAAGTTGAAATGTCAAGGAATATTAAAAGTCATCGTTGAACTGAATTTTATATTTTGTCTTTCCAGCAAGATGAAATATCATGCTATTTTATCCAACAATCGAAGTTAGGTTTCAACATTACGAGTCTTGTTAGGCAAGCGTTATTGTTCTTGCTCAGATATTTATGAAAGAGAAAGTGCTTGTTTTGATAGATCGTACTTTTTAAATTCCTAATGTAGAAGAAATCGAGGACAAATCCTGGCATAAGTATAACTGTCTGGATATAACAAACAAGTTTGCTTAAATTACCTGCCTTATAGTAAGCTGAAGATCTTCGTGTCAAATAAATTGGATGTACGTTCGGCGTTGTTGCGCTCACGAGTCAGCGACACGCCAGACGGTAATGTTTTCGATTTTAGATGATCAGTGGTCACAGTGTACAGGCACCGCTCCAAACTAGCAAAAAATTCACTCAGATTTGAGCATTTGATCGTGTGTGATAAAATAAAATTCATTATACCAATATAAAAAGCCAGAAACCAGCCAGTGCAATTGTCGTTTTATATGACCTAGGAATCGAACCTAGTCTTAGGCGAACATGCCGAAATTCGTTAAGTAGGAGCATTGCCGTTATAATGTGCCACGAGTCTTATTTTGCATTCAGCTGCATAGAATAAACAAAAATAATTTACGTTACGTTTACGGTAACCATTACGTTACGGTAACCATTTTAGAAATGACAAAGATGCAAAATATTTCGTGCCTTTCAACGAAAAATTACCCAATGTTTTAACGTGTGCGCAGCATTGAAACGTCCAATTTGGACTTGCTTGCGAATAATTGCCTACAAAAGATTTAAGTAATCGAACTTTACCTATATGCGTTATAACACTAATCCTATGCAGGGAAGACTTGAAAACTTCAATAAACGTAGAAAAATGTTAACATGACTGTATTTGAACGAGCCACCATCCTGCTTAAAACCACACAAAGCCTTTACCGTTGAGCTACGTGTCGGTGGTTCAATGTGGCGAAATGCTTCTTTGCTTTGAGATCGATTCCGTTGACTATTCAAAAAAGATAAATAATTAATTGCAAACAAGTGCAAACGATAATTTATAATTAAATAATCGTTTGCACTTGCACGCATCGATAAAGACTGCTGATAATACCGTATTGGTTGGTACTATTTGAAATTTATATGGGCAAATATTGTTTCTAGTGAACTCGTCCATCAATAAGAGGTCCTGCAAGAAATCAATAAACACTTAGATTAAAGTAGTATGAACAAAAGATACATGTTATTATCCGCATTTGAAACATGCACGTAAAGTTATTTTGCCAAATGTGGATGTTACAAGGGATTAATCAAGCTTATAAATAATTGGGGCAAACAGATATTAACTGAAATACTCAGAAGCCACTAGATCGAGAGACACGGTAATAATTATCATGTATTAGAGATAATAAAATAACAGCAATATTGTAACACGTAGCCACATAATCGAAATCCATTAGCTGATAATATTTCAAGCTCAATTAGGACAATAAGTATTTGTGATTGTGGTTTCAGTATAGAAATTAATTTTAGTGGCTTTATTATGTAACACTAGCGACTCGCTCCGGCTTCGTACGGGTAATATATACAAAAACCTTAACAAATTATGCACCTAAACCTTCCTTATGAATTTCTCTATCCATTGGTGAAAAGCGCATGAAAATCCGTTCAGTATTTTTTGAGTTTATCGCGAACAGACAGGAAGATAGACAGGCGGAGTACTTTGTTTAATAATACGTGTAGATTGTTTAAAAAATAAGTAAGATTAGAATCATATTGTTTATACAATTTAAAAAATGAACATCAAAATAAAACATTTTTTAATTTAATCTGTAATAAATTATATACACATATGCAAAATTATTAACATAAAATAATTACCTGTTCTAACATCAATGGTCCGGAAATGAGCCTTTTAAAGATATAATTGATGTTTCCGAAACATTTTTGAATTTATTAATTATTAAATGGTCTCCGTTGTATGCTCGAGGCACTCTGCTCTTGTTTCTTATTACATTACACAAAGGATATTTGTTATATATACTTCCTTTTAAATATGTTTATTATCCATAAACTGCTTTTACGATTTTACTGAAATCAAGAGTATTCGACAAACTGTTTTAATTCTTTGTCGTATGCGGAAATTGCCTTTAAATTCCAAAGACGTTGATTTTTCAATAATTTTGGCAGACGTCACAAATTTAACTTCAAAAATAGTTACAAATAGCCGGAAACTGCGGGATTAATTAATTCTAGTGTGTAGTTAGTCTACATTATCTACACCTATTTCTTATCAATATTTAAATATGTAGATTTGATTTTTTGTTAGTTTGTAAAATTGTAATTAATAAATACACTCAAAAACTTGTTTGACCTTAAATTCTTTAACCTTTTTATTCCGGAATAACAGGTTATATCCTTGCTTGAGCCACGCGAACAAAGTCGCGAGCAACTGTTAGTAATAAAGTAACTCCTCCATGCGTTAAGTTTATGGTGAAACCTACAGGAATAATGCGTTATTCTGGGATAAAAAGTTTATTTATTAAGTCTAGACTGAAGAAATGACAAACATCAACACCCTCGCAAACTTCCGCATTTATAATATTATTGGGATATTTGAATGGCGGTGATATTTATTCAGTTAGTTGTTGTAATATCTAGGCCTTATTATGTTCTACAAATGTTCTTTGATTGATCTTAAGGAAAGAGATTTCTTAGTTGAGAATAGATGATCTCGAGTTCCACCAGGCAGTTCAAGAGCCGAATGCTTATGAGAGTCACTACCATCGTGGCTAGGCTCACATATTCCTGCCGCAATTGCGTCAATGCTTGTCACTGCCATGTTTCGGTTTAGAGAGTAAGGTAGGTGGTAAACTGATGCATGTGGAATTAGGACCTCTCAACAAGATAACAACGCACCTTAACATATTTGGTGTCCATAGGCAATGCTTGTACCTTTCCATCAAGAGAGCCATTTGCTTGTTTGCTATCTTATTATCACAGATCGGAATAAGCAGTGCAATTTACCGGGATTTCGTGACGCTGTCTCGATATGGATATACGATTGATTGAATTCTACTATCCCCCTAGTTATTAAACTAACTAAGGGGGTATACTTAAACGTATTTCTACAATAATTCGCCTTTTGCGAATTGCCTGGCAGAATGGAAGATAATCGAAGAATTGATTCTAAGAATAGACCATCTTAGATTGGATATTTGTAAAATTATGTAGAAATCCTAGGCTAAAAACAGATTGAAACTAGTTACTGTAATATGAAGATGTTTGTGTGTTCGCCCTTGCATTTACTTATACTACCAGTTATCTGCTATTGATTACAAATTCTAGCGTAACCCAATTTGTGTATATCGAGCATCGTCAATAAATCTGTATCGTGAATGTTTAATACTGTGTGGAAGCAAACGTAACTTGAGAATTGAGATCTATTATATATGTACTTACTTTACCCATTTGATTGATGTTTCCTCATAATTGAGTTGTCTCGCGATTTCCTTAGCTCATGTTGCAACTTCCAGTAAATGGTCGAATTCAAGATATCCTACACTACAGTATTAACTATTGATATCATAATGGCATCGTGGTCTAGGGGTTAGCCTGTTCGGCACAGATTGTAAGGTCCGGGGTTAGATCCCCGGTTCGGGATATTGGTTTTTTCGAATATTTTCCGAAAATTCAAAATCTAAATAGCATTTTCGAGTCTGGTGAGCGCCGTGTTACCACCTCTGCTCGGATGAAAACATAAAACTGACGGAAGATTATTATCGATCCCGAGTATCGTCTATTTCTAACGATAAACGCAATCGACAATAGTTCACCCCGTTAGGAATTTGGCGTTAAAATATATAGGTATGTATACGATAATCGTTATTCAGATCGGTAAAGTGCGGTAAATCGGTACAACAAATATTAATCTTTTAAGGTTTTTCGTGATTTTTAGCATTACAAAAAGTGTCCATGATACAATTTAAAATTCAGAAGAAATTAATAATGTTTACAATACGATAAGCACCTATTAACATGTGTTGCCAACTTTGTATGAGAGTCCATCTTTCTCCTTTAATCGCACTGTTGACTTAATTAAGGATTTTTATGCATAGATTTTTTTGGGTAGGTGTATTATATACATAAAAATTGGTCAAGGCTATATTACTCAATCCTAATCTGTGACATTTAAAAGATCATTAATACAGTACTCGACGGAAATGTGACTACATAGACCACTTGGACCGTCATAAAATTTGATTAAGTTATTAATGTACAGGGTATAATGTATATAAATTTGAACGTTAGTCAGGATGGCTTGCCATTTCAATGATGTTAATTAATATGATTTATTTGTCTTAGCATATAAGTTAGATTGGACTTTAATTTTAATAATATTCTCCTTCATGTATTAACATGTTAAAATGGCAGTAATGTGTAAATGTGTAGCTTAGATTTATTATTATAGATATTTTATATGTTTAGAATTAACTGCATATATTTTGGCGTGATTTAATCAGATATATCGTAAATAAATTACGTAGTGGATGGGTAAAAGATGTGGGCGATATTGAATATATATTTTAAATATATTTATTAGGGCTTTTTGTGTATTTAGGCTTTGCGAATCCATTTCGTAATAAAAAAAAATCGTTGATGCATTTAATTAGTTTTAAACTTATTGAATACTAAAATAAGTTGCTGCCTTTAAAATATATCAATATTTCCCCTTTTTTCATATATCATAAGATAGCAAACAAGCAGATGGGTCTCCTGATGGAAAGAATCAGCCATCGCCTATAGACACCAAAGGTGTTAATGGAGCGTTGCTATCTTGTGGCGAGGTCTAATGCCACATGCATAAGTTTACCGGCTACCTTACCCTCCAAACCGGAACACGTCAGCGGCAAGCACTGACGCTATTGCGGCAGGAATAGGCAAGGCAGTGGTACCAGACCAGGGCGAGACAATGCAGAACTCTGCCACCTAGTAGCCAGATGGTAGTGACTCGTGTAGCCAATTGAGACAACGGAGGAGGTTCTCAATTCGACGTGTATATTTTTTTTATATTAGACCACGGCTAACATTTTACCCATAGTCCGATTTTGATAATTATTTTTTATCGGATTGGGTATTCCCCGAGGAGGTTCCAATTATTTAAAAAAACTTCCAACCATTAGGGCTTACGTGCCCTAGGGATAATTGTTTGTTTACTCTCTGATTTTAATGTATGACTACGCATAACATTTCGTCGGTTTAATTTTTGTTAAAAATGTTTTATAATGATTTAGTTTGAACTTCTCAAAATGATACCGTAATTCCAACTACGTAGAATTACGGTTGTTCTGCCTGCAGCTCACTTTCAAAGTGTTCGCTGTTTTGAAAATCTCGTGCAGTCAACCGCGACCGATTGGCTATGCGAGTCACTATTATCATGGCTACTAGGTAGTAGAGTTATGCATTATCTCGCCCGGGTCTGGTACCACCGCCTTATCCATTAATGCCGCAACAGCGTCAATGCTTAACACTGTCATGTTCCGGTTCGGAGGACAAGGTAAGGTAAAAGCCGGTAAACTTGTGCATGTGTGATAAGACCTTGCCACAAGATAGCAGCGCACTATTAATATCTTTGGTATCTATAAGCGATGGTTGACTCTTTTTATCAGGAGACCCATCGGCTTGTTTGTTCTCTTATGATATAAAAAAGAACATTAATATTAATTAAGAAAGTGACAATAATGGTCACAAGAAAATCAAAACGTAGACAAACTTGTGACATTACAAGGAAAATATTGATTCATAATTTGCTCTATTTTTGTCACTATCGCTTATAAATCTCAAAAACTTTTCTCTCTCTACGTTTCAGAAGCGATTAGTCATTAATAATTGAACGATGCCGATATTCCCTTGAAAGAAGACAAAGAGATGTCATCCCTAAACTTTGTCAATTACGTCGAGACCGTAAAGACTTAGGTAGACTCGTTCAAGTCCGTACTTAAAATAAAAGTGGGAGTAACATCAAGAGAAGTTTCCAGTCGTACTTACCTTGTCTAGAAAGGGATCAAACTGCGGTGCATTCACTGCAATGTATTATGCAGTCCCAAAGCGGACGCCTGTGTAAGCGACTCGAAATCACTACGCTCACCTAGGAACATTGCTATTCCTGTGCAATGTTAAAAGTTCAAAAGCTATTTTGGCCGAATATCTTTCGTAAATTACCTAGATAGAACGGATTCTAAATTCAAGCTACCGTAATACATCGCAAAGTATTCTAATAACTAGTCTTTCCATGTTGAAATATTCCTTTAGATACTTTTAAGACACAAACGTTTAAATTCTGTAATAGATTTTGCATAATTAAACGTTCGTCTACTACTGATTTTAAATTTGTTTGTATATTTAAAAAAATATCTTTGCATGAAATTTACGTGGTATCAACTATCTATCAAATCACTGTCGTTTAAGATGTGATGTTAGAATTATAGAGGTACATAAAAAGTGATCGCGAGATGATGTGGCAATAAAAGGAAGCTTTACTTAAAAAATAAAAATACAAACATGAATACATTTTTTAATGGTTTTATATTAATGTTATCGATAAAAACAAAGCAAACGAAAATTTCGTTGTGTGAAGCAGCTCCCAAACAACTCAGTTTCATCAATGGCAATGACACCAAAGTTTAAATCCAACTTGTAGATTATTTTCCGAATAATATTTATTTATTTATTTATCTTTATTGAACCACATATAAAATGTATAGGGTACAAATGGCGAGCTTAATACATAAAGCATTCTCTACCAGCTAACCATACGGCTACAGAAAATCACACAAAGTGGTTAAATTTTCGTAATATTCTTAAAACTAGATTATGTAATATATACATTCATTCTTACATATATGCTTATATATATATATATATATATATATATATATATATATATATATATATATATATATATATATATATATATATATATATATAATGTTAGGATGTGTAACTTTAGATTTTTCTTAAATGTACTTTTCAAAGCTGGTACTCTAAAATTAGCTGGAAGATAATATTATTACAGTAACATTTGAATCTTTCATTACGATTAAATTATCAAAACTAAGCTTTGTATATTAGCACAAAGTCGGGGACTTTCCTACATTCCTCCTTAATCACATATAACAATAAATACAAGTTCAGTACAAATTAACTGGTATCTTATTTACAATAAAAGTAATTCTCAATACAGATAATGACTAGCCTATAAAAACTAGGAAGAAATCTGCCAATAGCAACGTTTAAGCGAGGGTATAAAATTAAATGGGTAGGAGGCGTTTTTACAAGTTTATCGAGCGTTCCACATCGGGCAGACATCTAATGGGCTAGCAGGCGCCGAGCACGCTGCCTGTCTGTCTCGACGCGACGCCCAGTGACGTGGGACTGCTTCGTCAGACCGAACCTGACATCACACTTTATACAATGTAATGATACATATAAACGATTATTTCCACTGTTGCGTTTAATAATTGGATTAAAGTAATGTAAAATGTATTAACGGCGGCTTCATAGAAGGGTCATCAGAGTGAATCGAATGGGAGAATACACTAGTTTTGGTTTATTTCGGTTGGATTGGTGGTAATAGCCAGTTGCCGCGTTTGTCTGTCTTGACTTGTAGATAGCCTTGTTATGACGGAAGCTTTGGCATGACTACAAATCCCTTACTCCAGGTTACTAATCAAAATTTAATTATGTCTTTCTTCTTAAAGTACTGGGCTAAATCCCTAATCGAAAGAGTATTTATTATTGAGTTAAAAAAGTGCGAGTCGGGCTCGCGCACGAAGGGTTCCGTACCATCATAGCAAAAAAAAAAACTGAAAAAAATAACACGTTTATTGTATGGGGACCTCCGTATGATTTTAATTTTTATCATTTAGTATTTGTTGTTATAGCGGCAATGGAAATAGGTACATAGTTAGGGAAAATTTCAGCCTTCTAGCTATCACGGTTTATGAGATACAGCTTGGTGACAGACAGAAAGACAGCGGAGGTTTAGTAATACGGTTCCGATTTACCTTTTAGGTACGGAACCCTAAATCACCCATTATAACCAATCGATAAATCGTGATGATCCGCCGGTTTGCCGGCGTGATGTTTGTTTTGTATTTTATATTTTTTTATAATACAGCTAAAACGTTCTGTGTAGTAAAAAGTATCACCGCCTTATATATTAAGCGACATGCTTGAAACGATCATATTCTGATTCAATCGATAAGCCAGCAAAACACATGCATTCGGTCTCGCTCTTCGCCGCCCTGATGGCAACGCTCCTTTATCATCTCTGGTGTCTTAAGGTTATGTTATTTCTTTCCATCAGGAAACCGTTTGCTTATTTTCTACGTTATGAACAAAAAACAAATTACGCTCTACCCCATGAGCTACACTTCATCCGGTTAACCACTAGAGCAAATAGGCAGTAATCATTGGATTAAATATATAATAAAAAGATTAACTTCTACTGTATAATGAGTTTTACTGGAACAAGTCAACGAGAACAAAGAACTCTGAATAGTTAGAGAGCGGCGCGGTCGGCCGGCCCTGGCCTAGCTTTTTATGCGGATTTATCGACTCAAATTAATCGTGTAAGTAGTGAGCCGACAAAGGAAGATTGCGTATAACCCGATATAGTTCCAGTGGTTTCATTTTGCACTTTCGTTTCGACTTTTTTCTTTTGTAATGTTTTTTTCAATTATTATTTAGAAATAATTAACAAATAACGGATTTCTTTTGTTTCTTATAACTAATTACCTTCTTGGTTATAATTATACAGACTTTTCCAGGGGATTAGTTTCTTCAAAAAATACTTGAAGGCATGTCTTATTAACTGGTTAATTTTCAAACCTAAATCAGCGGCAAGTACTTATGTACTTGCCGCTGATTTAGGTTTGAGGTTAAGGCGCGTTTTGTGAAAAACGTTTCTATTTTCACCATCGGACATTACGCCAAAATTCTAAATTCCACCCTCACCATTTGGATGTCTGCAAGTCCACTACAGTGCGATTTTCAAGGCATTTTTTGCCCCGCACGACTGCTCTGAGGAATCAATTACCAGCGGATGTGTTTCCGAATCGATACGACTTAGGGGCCTTCAAGAAAAGAGCGTATTCATTCCTTAAAGGCTGGCAACGCACCTGCAGTGCCTCCGGTGTTGCAGCTGTTCATGGGCGGCGGTGATCACTTACCATGAGGTGAGGCTCTTGCCCGTCTTCCCCCCTATTCCATAAAAAAAAAAATTAATCCCTGTGTTGGTTCCGGGCTCCTTTGAAGAATAGACCAACTGCCGTTCTGCCAGGCAGGTCGTAAAAGGCGAGCGATTGGCTATACGAGCCACTACCATCGTGACTACTAGGTGGTAGAGTTCTGCATTGTCTCGCCCGGGATTGGCACCACCGCCTTACCTATTCCTGCCGCAATAGTGTCAGTGCTTGTTACTGTCGTGTTCCGGTTTGGAGGGTAAGGTAGCCGGTAAACTTATGCATGTGGCATTAGACCTCGCCACTAGATAGCAACGCACCATTAACATATTTGGTGTCTATAGGCGATGGTTGACTCTTTCCATCAGGAGACCCATCTGCTTGTTTGCTATCTTATGGAATAAAAAAATACGGGTTTCCTTATGGAAAAAAATTATAAGGGATTTGAATCAATTAACAGGTTTATAGATGGTTTTAAAAAATATTTCTTTGATGTTTGTAGCTCCCAATTTTTGTCCACATTTGACACTGCGCGTGATGTACAATTCCACGGTTTTGGCTTAAACCGGTATTTATTGGTTTATGAAGCGCTCTCATCTCAGATACGCTCCGAGCGAAACCTTTTATAAAAACTGGTATTTTTAAACCAATTTTAAGCCCTGCTTGAAGGTGCAAGCCAGTTTTGAGAAACATTTTTAGGGACAGTCATTAATAATTGTTTTATTTTACATCGTTTTGTAATCCATGAATTGCTAAGCTTTTAACTGCAACGTAATATATTTAAATAAAGGAAAAAGGTGACCAAATCTGCCTTAGTTCTAAGAATCAGTCATCGATATTCGTAGAAAATAATTATTCATATCGTGATTTGTACTGGATTCCAGTAAGCTATGTAAGGGGGTGCGTATTATCATTCCACCTTAATGGTGTGCTAATAAGATTTCTCGTCCTCAGAAAGAGATGACCATCATCTATAGATACCAAAATTACTTTAGTACGTTGTCAACCGTTTAGCAGGTATATAATGAATGCAATTTGGCTAAATTTACTGGCTACCTCTCTCTTTAAACTTAAATCTCCTTCTGAAATATCTTGCCCGCGTTTGACATAAGACAGTGTTTCAGAATTGGGCGAGATATTTTAGAATTTTGACACATATTGGTCAAGATTATATTGGCACGTTTAACCTTTTATGGACTGCCCGAGGAAAGACAAATTGTCTACTCTTTACAAGGGACCCGAATCGACACCCATTTATATAATCGACAAGTAAACACTAATGCAAAATTAATCGATAATCTGAAATTATTAAACGCACTGTATTTCGTGGCGAGGATGAGATGTTCTTAGAAAATACTTTGATGCTGTTAGAAAGCGTGGGTGATGACCACGTCAACTTATTGTACCTACTAAATATAAGACTTATATCACGTCATCGTCTCTCGGAATTAAACTATACTATGATTACAAGTCTCTGTATCGGTAATTTGGATTTTTTGCATTTAGGTATACTCGTATCATATTTTTAATCTGGCTAAAAATATTCTCATACCACTGTCATTTTGATATTTAAAAACTATGACAAGTCAGATTGTTTCAGGTTTTCCTTTAATCAAAGAAGATAAGTATCTTCACGCCCGTATCCCGTGAGTGGTAGGCAGAGAAACAACAAGTGCATCCACGATTAGCTGAAGATACATGGTGCCACAATGTGACAGGTGGCAAGCCTGCCGCCAACCGGGCACTTATCCGAACCTTTCCGACTATTTTCACGATGATGTCAGTACGTCTATATATGTATGTGTTTTGTGTGTGTATGTAAACATGTCATTCCTTTTGAACGGATTGACCGATTCAAACCCGATTGATGATATTCAAATGGATTGCTTTACCCTCTAATTCACATAATTGAGTTGATGCTCTTAGGGCTCTCACACACATAAATACTATAGAACGTCGAGATGTACTAATAACGACGCATCATAATATGTAAAAAAGTGTACAAGAATCTTAAGGCAAGGCATCGGGACAAACAGGAAAAAACTGGTTTGCTAAATCACGTTTTTTGTACTGATTGTTAAATAAC
This sequence comes from Apodemia mormo, assembly GCA_036924255.1. Lineage (NCBI taxonomy): Eukaryota > Metazoa > Arthropoda > Insecta > Lepidoptera > Riodinidae > Apodemia > Apodemia mormo. The sequence goes on along the minus strand of JAUPFN010000003.1, from coordinate 17,201,699 downwards.
AATTTTACAAAAATTACATATTATCTAAGGAATTTACTAACGCGTTACATGATAGAATGTACTTTACTCGATCATATAAAATTCCGAAAACAGGCTAAAAATCTCTAAAACAAATAATTTGTTAATAATATTTTTAATCTTCCACATGATTTTTATATGGTGATATTTAGTTTTAAATACAAAAAAGAATGTACTAAATTTTCGTTTTTAGCTGAAGTCCTATATTCATTTCTCCGAAAATTAACACGTTTTCCAGCGGTTTCAGAAATTTTCTCTAGAAGGATATTATATATATCCTAGCATAGCCTTCCTGAAAATTTGAACCAATCTGGTACAGGAGATTATTGAGACATTTTGATAAAACCTAAAAAAATTTGGCGAAACAGTAATTTTTTATTATAACTTCCAGATTAATGTACCGATTGAGTAAAAAACCTAATCAACTCTTTTTCTCAAAAAACTGCGTCCAATGCATAAATTGCATTAAAATCTGTTTATCCGTTCAGAAGTTGTCGTTGACGAAAAATTTTGAAAATAGTGTTTTCGAGATTTTTTAACAAATCATTTTTCGTCTTTCTACAATATTTTAGTATCTACTTAAAAAACTCAAAATCGAATCAAGTTTTCAAAAGTTACAGCTTTCCAAACATTAATATTTTTTGTTTACAGCAAACTTATTTAATACCTTTGAAATAACTTTTAATCAAATCAGTTTTTTTTCTTTAAAAAAATGCGTCAAATACTCTAAATTGGACCAAAATCGATCGGTTTATTCGGGACTTATTAATAACGAAAAAAAAATTATACATAATATAATAACTTCGTTATTTGTCAGCCTATAGATTATGTAGCTAAGAATACATTTTAGAGCCCAAATATTACGTTGAACACGATTCGAAAGATCAAAATTGATCATCGTTTTAAAAATGTAACGCTTTTCAAAAATTAAATTACTGTCATTATATCAAAATTTAGATTTTTGAACTCTAAAAAAAAATATATGCTTAGGCGTATTTTTTTCCTTTGAATTTACAATACCTAAACTTAACGGAAAGTTTCAGGGATGGCCTGCAAGGTCAAATCAGTTTGCCGATATTTTTGAGGCTATGCAGGCTAGCATTATCCACATAATGTTTGATACACATGAACATCTAGCACTTGAAAATTTATGAACTTGCGTTTCAATGAACTGCACAAGGCAAACGAAATATTTGAAACGAAAACGTTTATATTATATATAACATATCGCCTTCAATAACGTTATTAATATGGTTAATAATGGCTAGAACTCACGTCACGTTACGAAAGTTGATGGTGGTGGACTTTTATCAAAGTAATAATGAATGTTTTCTTTGTAATTTTGATTTATATTTAAAAGCTTGATGTACTTATTATCGAAATATTTGCTTGTTGGAGGAAAATTGTCAAATACTAAAAACAAGATCAATTTTGCTGTGCATCTTCATCTTTACCAACAAAGTCACAGTAACAGTTTTTTGTCATATTAATCGATCATAACACGGGTAGAACCGAACATCTTATGTTTGTTTTTGTATAAACCTTATATAATTAAATAGTTTCACAATTAAAGTTGATTAGGTACATATAAATTCGGAAGAATTGGATCCTTTGCTTAGAAGCGATGAAGCTACTAGAAAGACAGGTCACTTGTTGATACACACTTCGAACATTTTAAGTGTTTACCATTCAAAAGAGGCAGCCAAGCGACAGATGGATATTCAAACGGATGAATAGACAGCGGAGACATTTTTAAGTACGGAACCCTAAAAATACCTGTATAAATACGAAATGATATTAACGGACGAGTGACGACTCGTCGCGAAATCAACCTTAATATTAAGGTTGTACAATGTATATATGTTCATATAGTTTGTGCTTAAATTTCCGAACATTACGTTTGTTTGACATTCTCTTCCTTAAATAATGTTCCCGGAATCCCGAATTTACGTACACTGTACTTCGGAAATGTTTAAAAATTTAAATGAAAAACATTTTGTGTATTTTTTGATTCAGACGCTTTTTGGATACTAGACTATCTTGCTTTCGTTTTCGTAAAAGGCGAACGAAGGTCCAACGTGTCAGGATGGTCAGAGCTCTACAACAGTTCGCACGAGTTTAGTCCCACCATCTTATCGACGACTGCTGCAAGAGCGTCAGCGCTTGTTAATATCGTTTTCTGGTTTAGGGAGAAATTTAGGTAACAAACGCGTGATTGTGGCACTACATCCCTGCTATACAGATGGCAACACGTCATTAACATTAATGTCTACAGATGATGGTTACCATTTTCTTTCAAGATAAACCATTCAAACTTTCAACAATCCATGTCATCGTATTCTACCATTGTTAGCACGATTAGCATTCGATAGTTTCTTCCGAGCTGCCTGGAAGACAGATTGCCTTTATGCTCATACCAGTCCAAACACATTAAACAGTATTTTATAATTAACGAGCGTTTTGGACATACGGCACCAATATCTCAGATATGATATTGTAGGGTAAGGGCTATTTTTTGCAAATAATATTGCAAGAGGGTGTAACTGCGCAATTCGAGGCGCCGTAAGTGATACGAGTGAGCACGATGTGAACACGTTGCTGGGGAAAGGCCGCGACCAAAGACATTATGTAAAGTACCATAGATATTCCATACTCTATTTTTGCATGTAGAATTACTTTTTTATACGGATTATTAACGTATTCGGCGTCTATAGGCAAAGATTATCTCTTTTAATCTGGAGACTGATTTGTTTGTTTGCTATCCTTTGACATAAAAAGATAAAACTGCAATTTATCATTATATCCCTTGCCTGAGTCATTTTAAAAGATAACTCTAAACTTATTTAAGAAATCTCTTCAGTGAGAATTTCTACTGTTAACATGCAAAAAAGAGAAAAACTATTTAACAGAACGTCTCTGCATATCAAGCCGATATATGCGCGAAAATACCGCTTGAAGTTAAGAAGATGACTGTTTTAGGACATGATGGATTATCATATTATGGTGTTAACAGGTTATGAAACTTAAAGAAATTAAAGTTATGGAAACCTTAATATTTTGTAAAGTGTTTGGGTGTCAAATACTATACATAAAGTGGAGAAAGCACATTTTGCTTTTTAATGCTTTTTAATAACGTTATTCTGAGTTAGTTATAACGTGCTTTCAATATTTTATTCATTAGTATTCATATTAAATTGTCACCAGCAATAAAAATTACTATGCGTTCCAACTGAGAATAGCATCGCGCTTGTTATCTACTTCATACCACAAGTGTTAAATTAGTAATGTCAGCAAAAAATATTTGTTCAAAAATTTTTGTTGAATCTTGAAGAACAAATAATGTTTTAATAATATTATTTTTATCAAGTCTGTAAAGAAAACCCTGTCCGATCCGAAAGAGGCATATGCCTCTTAATAAGGTGTAAAATAATTAACCAACCTATATAGGTTGGTTAATTATTTTACACCTTATTTTAATACATGGTTTTATATATATATCATAAGATAGCAAACAAGCAGATGGGTCTCCTGATAGAAAGAGTCAACCATCGCCTATAGACACCAAAGATGTTAATGGTGCTTTGCTATCTCGTGGCGAGGTTTAATGCCACATGCATAAGTTTACCGGCTACCTTACCCTCCAAACCGGAACACGACAGCGACAAGCACTGACGCTATTGAGGCAGGAATAGGTAAGGCGGTGGTACCAGACCCGGGCGAGACAATGCAGAACTCTACCACCTAGTTGCCACGATGGTAGTGACTCGATAGCCAATCGGTCGCCTTTTACGACCTGCCTGGCAGAACAGCAGTTGGCCTATTCTTCAAAGGAGGCCGGGACCAACACGGCGGTAACATGATCTGATGGCAATCTAAATAAAAAATATACCAATTAGAATGAAAATAAATGTTTTTTAAGTATTTTTTTGTTAGAATTTTTTTGCACACCTTACTCATCACTTATGAGGTTTTTGCAAAATGCGGTGCAATGTGTCATCCTGACAGTCCTATTCTCGGTTGGAACATAGTATTTTTATAGTGACAATCACATTCGAAGTTCATTACCGATTACAAAAAATGCAAAAGAATTTTCAGTACTCATCACTTATGAAATTTTTGCAAAATGCGGTGCAATATGTCACCCTAATAGTCCTATTCTCAGTTGGAACGCATAGTATTTTTATAGTGACAATCACATTCAAAGTTCATTACCGATTACAAAAAATGCAAAAGAATTTTCAGAGGCAACAAATAACTAAATGCCGTTCTAAGAGTACAAACTATTTGTGTATTGAAGCTGCAAGATTCGATCGTACGTCAGGTCTAACTTTGTTCAATTAATGTTAGCCACAGTAAGGTCGAGTTACACCGTTTGAAAGTGAGATGCGAGGCGCCAGGAGAGCAACAAATTAAGTCCCCGCGGGTAAGCCCGCCCACGCCCGCCCGCGCCCTCGTTGAGAGCCCACCCGATAACGTCTCGCCAAAGGAAAACGCGAATATTTCCTAAGAATTACATAACCAAACTCGCCAAATAAAACTTTATGTATACCCTCCTCACAATTGGCTAACCATTTATAAAGTTAAGGTGATATTGAATAATAAAACAAAGGAATTTTCTCCGTGTTGGTCCCGGGCTCCTTTGAAGAATTGGCCAACTGCCGTTCTGCCAGGTAGGTCGTAAAAGGCGACCAATTGACTATGCGAGTCACTTCCATCGTGACTACTTGATGGTAGAGTTCTGCATTGTCTCGCCCGGTTCTGGTACCACCGCTTTACCTATTACTGCCGCAATTGCGTCAGTGCTTGTCACTGTCGTGTTCCGGTTTGGCAGGCTAGATAGCCGGTAAACGTATACATGTGGCATAAGACCTCGCTACAAGATAGCAACGCACCATTAACATCTTTGGTGTCTATAGGCGATGGTTGACTCTTTCCATCAGGATGAAACCCATCTGCTTGTTTGCTATCTTATGTTATATAAAAAAAAGGAAATGAAAAATTAAGAAACCCTGTTTTCCGTCTTGTCTAATCTAATCGGCAGTTTGTAAAAGGCGAACTATCGGCCAATTGTGTCTCAAACCTCGTGGCTACTAGGTGGTAGAGTTACGCAACGTTTCGTATGCGATTGTTACCATATTCCTGCCGCTATGACATTAAATTCACTCTCGTGTTCTGGTTTATAGGTTAAAATAGCCGGCAAAGTTATACACGTGACATTACCATCTTGCCACACGGATACCAAAGCGCTATTAACATCTTTTATGTCTATAGGCGATAGCTATTCCAATCTGCTACAGAATATTCGATTTTCGAGAATAAATTACACAAACCTCAATAACACTTACGAGGAGTAGTGAATAGTGAGTGAATTGGGGACCTTATGATCGGACTCAAATAAACCATTAAACAAGGCGGGTTTTCTTTACTGACATTTCGACTCTGTTATAAGTGGCAAAAGGAATTAAAAAACAACGTAGGTACTTCAACAACAATTGATAAAAGATGTTGATTTTTAGATATGTTTTTTAAGTTATTAAGAGAGCTTTTCCTAAAGAATCTATTTCATACAAGGCGTTGGTTAAATCCAGTGTCTGTATTTAAATTCATCCAAATACTTAAAGTTTTGGCGATGGTTGACTCTTTCCATCAGGAGCAAACCCATCTGCTTGTTTGCTATCTTATGATACAAAATAAAATAAAAAAAATAAAATAGTCGCTTACAAATCAAGCGCTGAGGCATCACACTTTACCCTTACCGTAGTTTAAACATTCTAAAATTGAATTTTAAAACACATATCAGTAAAACACCTTAATAATAATTAACGCAATGATCTAAAGGCTCAATAAATGGAGAGCTGAGACCAGAACGGGCTCAGGGGTCGTTACATGCACAGCGAAATTGGCGCGGACCGCTGAACTGTAACGATAATGATACCGAGCGAGCCTTGTATGTCCGCCAACCTAACACCTCTCTTGGGGAGTCCTAAAAGGTACTCATACTTAAAATGAAGTAAAGTTCCACATTTGGTATTTGTGCTCAACTTCGCGGCTATTTCTGTATATATTCGTATCTACTAGCTCAAGTGCCGTCTGCTACCGTATCAATTAATGTCCAAATTTCATTTTTTTGGTAGAGTGGTTAGCGATCCTGACTACGCAATCGACGGGTCTCGGGTTCGATCCCCGACAGGGACAAGCATTTGTGTGATGAGCATAGATGTTTGTATTTCTGGGCTTGGGTGTTTATTATGTATGTAACAGTATTTATATATGTATTTCTATGTATTAGTAACGTTGACTAACACTCATAACACAAGCAAATAATTTGCTTACTTTGGGGTTAGATAAGTTAGTGTAATTTGTCCCGTGAATATTTATTTATTATTTATTTATTATCATATTAGGTATAACAAATAAGCCAATGGCTCTACTGATGAAGAGACATTCATCGCCTGTAAACAACAAAGATAAACTATAGTAATTTCACATGCATAATTTTACAGGCTACCTTTCTCTTCAAACCATCACGACAGTGACCAACACTGACGTTATTGCGACAGGAATAGATAAGGCTGTAGTATCAAACCCAGACGAGATGTAGCGAAAATCTACTGCCTAATAGTTATATTATTAGTGACATATTTAGCCAAATAGTTCGCCATTTACGAACCAGATGGTCTAGACTTCAAAGGGGCATGGACCAACACGAAAAAAACAGGTAATACACTTGAATATTCGAAAATCTGAAGAGATAGGTAAATTTTGATGTTGCTTCTAATAATTCTCAAACGTTTAGCTTTTGAATCCCCGAGTGAAAAGACCATCTCCCTTCCTGCCTGGCAGTTCGTAAAAAGCTAACGATTGGTTATACGTATCACTACCATCGTGACTACTATGTGGTAGAGTTCTGCGAAGTCTTGCACAGGTTATGGTACCACCGCCTTATCTGTTTCTACCGCAATAGCGTCAATTCTTGTCAATGTTGTAATGCGGTTTGCAGGGTAAGGTAACCGATATGCTTATGGTTATACCATTTCCATCCCGCACAGCAACGCACCATTCACATCATAGACGTCTATAGGTAATGGTTTGTCTCATTTCATCAGGAGAGCCATTTGTTTTTTTACTATCTATATAATTCTAATATGAAAAAAATGTGTAAGCGGTTGACCCAACGGGCCATCCCTGAAACTTCCCACTAAATTAAGGTATTTTAAGCTCAAAAGAGTAAAAAATATAAGCATAGATTTTTCAATTCAAACATCTACTTTGTTAAAAATGGCAGTATATTAATTTTTGAAAGGCTGTATATTTGAAAACGATGATGGCATTCAACTCAATATATCTAAAATATTGTAATAATAGATAGGTTGAATAATTTCGATGCAATGTCAAAAAACATTTTATTTTTAATTTTCTTCATTGATAAATCCCAAACAAATTGACCGATTTTGATTAAATTAACGGTATTAAACGCAGTTTCTAAAGGAGAAAAGCTGGTAAGATTTTTAAGTCAATCGGTGAATTAACTTGAAAGTTATTAATAAAAATTAAGTAAGTTTGCTATAAACAACGTAATTTTAATTTTTGAAAGTCTATAAGTTTTGAGAATTAGATTCGATTTTGACTTTAGGAACGGCATTTGACGTAGTTTTTTCAGTACTAAAATATCGTAGAACACCAAAAAATGATCGGTTGAAAAATTTCGAAGCTATGTCGAAAAAACACTTTTTTCAAAATTTTTCGTCAACGATACTCTCAAACGGATAAACGGATTTTGATGCAATTTATGTATTAGACGTAGTTTTGTGAGGAATAGAGCTGATTAGTTTTTGTATCAATCGGTATATAAATCTGGAAGTTATATTAAAAAAAAATACTGTTTCGTCAAAAAAGTTTTTTGGTGTTTTTTCAGAATTGCTCAAAATCTCCTGGACCGAATCGGTTAAAATTTTTAGGAAATCTAAGTTGAGCGGAATCCAATCGAATACCATCAACCGCGTTTCGATCGGTCCAGCCGTTCAAAAGTTATGAGATGTTTACATACATACACATACACACAAACACACACACATACATACATACAGACATACTGACGGTCATCGTGAAAATAGTCGGAAAAGATTCCTAGGACATTAAAACGTGGACATCTGGTGAAAACTCGATTTTCGAAAATCGGGGTAAAATTCAGTAACTTCCTTATTTACATACGTAGTGGGAAGTTAATAAAAATCCTCCTACGCTAGTAACAGTCGCGCCGGTGACAATGATGTTAACGACTGTTGCAAGTCGTGTACAGCGAGCATCGTCAGTCTCGTCTTTTAAGACCGCGTACAACGTCTGCCGTCTAACGCGCGATAGCATTTTATGAGTATCCTCACTCTATTGCCTATACTACAATACTGACAATTTTTTGTGCTTCTAAAGCCATTATGACCTTCGATACGCACCGCGTTATAGCTGAAGTTTGTAAACGTCCAACCGTATGGATTTATCGAATAACTTGGACAAAATATCGCTCCGGTTGATGTATTAGCTTGTGTAACTATGTTACAACAATTTAACAATTATATTATAACAGCTCTATTTACAGACATAGTAGATGACACCTATATATGCATTTCGCGTGTCTTAAACAAGTGAATAGGACTTGGAGCTGTTTGAAGTTGCCAAACAAATTTAAAGGAAATTGAACACTCGCTTGGTTTTTTTTTATATCATAATATCAAACAAGCAGATGGGTCTCCTGATGGAAAGAGTCAACCATCGCTTATAGACACCAAAGGTGTTAATGGTGCGTTGCTATCTTGTGGCGAGGTCTAATGCCACGTGCATATATTTACCGGCTACCTTACCCTCCTAACCGGAACACGACAGTGACTAGTACTGACGCTATTGCGGCAGGAATAGGTAAGGTGGTGGTACCAGACCCGAGCAAGACAATACAGAACTCTACCACCTAGTAGCCACGATGTAAGTGACTTGCATAGCCAATCGGTCGCCTTTTACGACATGCCTGGCAGAACGGCGGTTGGTCTATTCTTCAATGGAGCCCGGAACCAACACGGAGGTTTCTTATAAATGAAAAATACAGACGTCCTCTAACTATATATTTGCTCTGAGGGTCGATCGCTAATTCAGTGAAAGGATAGCTATCTTCTGGTTGTCAGTTTCGCGCTTTGGTAATTTCCAGCTCACTAATGATAGCCTTGTGACCGACATTCACGTAGATAGAATTGAGACCTTAAGTTTGCTGAAACAACTTTGGCTTATAGAAACTTTGTTTATGGTGAGGTTACGGAGAGGGTGGCAATATGTATAGTAATACTTTATGGCGTGGATAAAATCGCGAGATTTTACTAGTAGCTAATTTTGATACTGAAACCTGGTTGCAAAGTATCATATTTCTCTGAGTCTGTTCATAATAAGTTATTAGATCTTCTTTTTCGTTCGAGTGTATCTTATGTTGACTTGTTGCACATGAGTACATCTGCGTCTGACTCGTCTCTTTTGTGGCATTTCTAAACCTTGTCGCTTTTATTTAAAAATATGTAATTTTTAAAATGTTCTTGTTTTATATATGTATATTCTTAGTCAATGATAGCGGTTTCTGTGCGAGGATGCATTGTGTTAATTCCTAGGTTACTAGCATAAACAACTTGATTGTAATTTGGTAATTTTTCGCCTCCGCAAACAAGCAGACGGCTGTCCTGAAAGAGATGATCATCGCGCATCGACACCTAAGATGTGTATGATACAATACCATCCGCGTGATAAGAGATATAATGCCAAACACATTTTTTCAAACATTGACCAACACGTCTTTAAAAGGACCTCATGATCTGCATCTAAACATGTCAACTATAGATGCCATGAATATTTAGTAACTTTTCGGTTTTCGGCCTTTTTAGCCAATTTGTTAGTTGATAGTTGCAATATCCAGCCGAATACCGAACACCTGATGATAAGAAAAAGTCGCACATATTCAACAGCCAACATTGACAACATTCATTACAAATAAAACTTAAAATTCATCAAAGGAAGATTATTCTTTGGACGATCAAATGAAGAACATTTTTAGCAATACAAAACAACGTGACTATTAGTTACTGTACGTAATCACTAAGTAACTAACATCGACTTACCATCGGTGGAGGCGGTCAATAGACAAAATCAGCGCCAAATATTTGGAGCTTCGGCCAAGGGTTTTGTCGGATATTTGGTATTCGCCAAAATCACTATTCGTGGCATCTCTAATATCAAGCGCTATACCATCGAGAAGGTAAGATACACGATATATGGGTGATTCCGTTCTAACTGTGATATTCAATGTCCTGTATTGTTTGTTCTCACAGGTCATTAATTAATAATTAATTTATGAAAGGAGAATGCCCACGAATGGTATCGCTACAATCTAAAGTGTACAACACGTCCGTTATACTAGTAATTCCTCTTATTATTTATAAGATAATTTGTACTAATAAACAGTCATAATTAAGCCGAATAAAAGTAAAAAATAAATAGTCTTTATTTTCAAACGTTTTTTTCCGGAAGTTATACATCGGTTTACGTGACAAAAAATCGTTAATTTACATTTTAGATTTTATTTATATTTTATTTTAGATTAAAACATAGTGCTTTTTCACCTGATTGTGATCCTCAAAGTAAAAAATTGTGATTCAGTTGTTATTCTAAACAATTATAATACTCTATCAATTATAAAACATTACATTTTTACGGTAAATATTTCTGGCAACACTGAATCGCATTTCCGCTGCGCGTGCGTCTGTTCGGAATAATCTGTATTGCGGCCGTTAATTTGTATTCTTGACATTGCATACTATTTCTATTGTTAAAGTTCGCAAATATTACTTTTGTTCATTAGCTATTAGCTTTTCACACTATTTTTGTAAAATGTAATAGTAAAACATGGCATTGTCAGTTAACATTCAAATGAGTCTAGTCTAGTCTTCAAACCAATACCTTCTCAATCTTTTCATTGTCGCATACTCCGGTATATTTACATAAAATGCTTTATTGTATTTTAAAGTACTAAGATCACACTTTAATTTAAGCTATATTTCATGGTAGTACAGTGAGTTTCATATCGATACTAACTTCCATAGTCACTTGGGCATTCTCCTTTTTGTGCTTATTGGAAAATTATAAACATATTTTAACATTATTTTCATATAATATAACTTGCCACTTACAGAAAACTTACAATATATCACTTAAATGTCAATACCATGTCATGTCCATTTCTAGAATTTATTTATAAATTGTTAGTTTTTTTGTCGTAATAAATGATTTAAACTAATTACCTCATAAATTCTAATGTTTACGACAAAAAAAACTAACAATTTATAAATAAATTCTAGAAATGGACATGACACGGTACTGACATTATATCACAGTTAGAACGGAATCACCCATATCCCAGTACATGTGATCGCGACCTCGCTTAGAATAAGAACGATTTTACGCCTTTGGGTAGTGAAGTTTCCAAAATATCTTAGCGGATATCTATCTACATTATAATATTATTTATTAACATGCCAAATATCAGCCCAATCTGTTCAACAGTTTGAGCTGTGGGTTAATAATGTCGAAACATTTTATAAATGTATATTGGTTTTGTGAAAATATAAACTAGAAATAATAGATTTACGGAGTCTAAGCGCTTGACAGTGTAATTTGCAAATGTTTCATATTGTGTTTGATATAAAACGCTGCATTTGAACATGAGTTTTTTTTTTATTTTGTTTCACCGCTGTCGGCTCGCCGCGTTCTCCTTTTGTTCTGAACGTGATCTGGTCGAGATGAAGCCCACCGACATTATTGCTTCATTTCTCGCTTCAACGTTGCTTGTTTTTGCCTATTACACTTTTTTGTATAAAGACGTCAAAAAGGCGGTTTGCGTAATAGTAAAAAATAACTATACTTATATTCATTTTAAACACGTGTATTTAAACACCTTGGCGACTAAGCTTATCTCGGTATAATTCTTAGTTTAATTTTGGAACATATTTAGATACGAATCAAATCTTATATAAGTTGGTCGCCTATAACTCGGTAACCAATAAAGCTATTGTAGTTTTGTTTCAAACTTCAATATTCAACATTTGGCTGAAAATTGGTTTTTACCCACCCATATTATTTTTGAACGTCCTATTTTAATGAACCACTGATTTATATACAAAGAACGGTAGAATATGTGAAACCATATTCTGAGAAATAAACTAGCAAAAAGCAGAGCTTTGTAAGGGCTCGCTAAGTTATATTACCTAGTAATATTCTTAGGAAAGTATTTTTATGCGAATTACATCTTTTAATGTATCATGGGCTTTATTTATTATATTCGCATCAAAGGCGTCGTCAGGCTTTGTATCTAGGGAGGTGCAGAAAAATAAAACCAAAATCTATATCTATACATATAATAAAATCGTAGGAAAGCCAAAACTGTACATTGAATATTTTTGAAAAAGAATAGTTGGGGCGTGATCTTCAATCGATATCGAAGCCAAAAATATAGTTTTTAGAATTTTTGTCTGTTTGTCTGTATGTATGTCCGGGGTAAACTCAAAAAGTACTGCATGGATTTACCTCAAATTTTGAATGAATATTACTTACAGGTCGGGTCAACATATAGGCTACATATTATCACGCTATCACCTACGGGGGAGGAGCAGTGCGGAGTAAACGAAGTCCGCGCGGACGAAGTCGCTGGCAACAGCTAGTAAAAATTAAATGTTTCTAAGATAAATTTTTTAGTACTTATAGGAAAAAATCTTTAAAATTTTCTTGATTTATTAAAAACACGATTTCTATAATTATCAATGTTATCTACACAGAACAATTATAAAGGTTATCTACATATTTTACACCATATTTTCTGGTCTACCTATAATATAGTACCTACCTATAATATGTAGCAACTCAAGATTTGTCCCGTGAATTATTATTATCTATCTCGCGCCACCACTTCTAAAAGAGTTTTCTTTTTAAAAGAGTTTTCTAGGAAAAACGAGTTTTAAAAATAAAAGTTTATCTTATAAAGAAAATTTTATTTAATCAACCTTCAAAATTTTTAGAATTTATATTGGACTTACCGCAGGCACGAAGAATTGGCGGTAGAAACTCAGCGAATAAATTTTTCGAATTTTTCCCTTAGAGAAACTCTCGGGGTTCAATTCCCGAGTCAGGTAAATCAAAAATGTGTTTTTTCAGTTTGCTGATAAAAACAACGTTGCCCGTGATTGGAAAAGGACCCAGTTGGTGATATACTGGTCACCTATCACTGTCTGTAATCTGTAAATGGTTGCAAGCCATCCCTGAAACCTCCCGCTAAATTAACGTACTTTAAGCTCAAAATAGTAAAAACTATAAGCATAGGTTGTTTCAGTATAAATATCTATTTTGATAAAAATGGCAGTATTTATTTTTCAAAAGCTGTATATTTTGGAAACGATGATCGATTTTGATCTTTCAAATGGCATTCAACTCAATTTAAATATTGCTTTAGCTAAAAAATCGGTAACTTCAAAAATTTCGAAGCAATGTCAACAAACATTTTTTTCAAAAATTTTCGTCATTGATAGATCCCAAGCAAATTGACCGATTTTTATCCAATTAACGGTACGTGGCGCAGTTTTTAAAGAAGAAAATATGATAAGTTTTTGTAGTCAATCGGTATATTAGCCTGAAAGTTATTTCAAAAATATTAAGTAACTTTGCTAAAGAAAACGTAATTTTAATTTTTGAAAATTAAAATTACGATTTTTAAAAGGGCATTCGACGTAATTTTTTTAGTATTATAATATCGTAGAATACCAAAAAATGATTGGTTGAAATATTTCGAAGTTATGTCGAAAAAACACTTTTTTCAAAATTTTCGTCAACGATTACTTCCAACCGAATAAACTGATTTTGCCGCAATTTATGCATTAGACGTAATTTTTTGAGGAATAGAGCGGATTAGTTTTTTTGCTCAATCGGTACATTAATCTAGAAGTTATTTAAAAAAAATCTGTTGCCCCACAATTTTTTTTGGGTTTTTTCAAAATTTCTCAAAACCTCTTGGGCCCATTTGGTTCAAATTTTCAGGAAGTATAAGATGAGCGGAATCCAATCGAATGTTATCAACCCCGTTTCGATCGGTCCAGGAGTTCAAAACTTATGAGTTGTTGACACACACACGCACGCACGCACGCACGCACGCACTCATGCACGTACGCACACACACACACACATACACATACATACATACAGACAGACATACTGAAGTCATCGCAATATAATATATAATAAAATAGTCGAAAATAGTTCCTAATACCACAAACCGTGGACATATGGTGAAAACTCCATTTTTGAAAATCGGAGCAAAATCAGTAACCTCCCTATCTACATACGTAGTGGGAAGTTAAAAAGTACAAGTGTTTTAATAGATTAATATTGTATTAAAATGGAGTGAATGAAAATGAATTAAATGAAATAAAACTACCACGCCAAAGCTTAAACCTAAAAGTGCGATATTTTTTCAGTAAATGTACCACTAAAGGGCACAGATCGTCGCCTAGTGTAGCTTTGTAGCATTTTGACCTGTTAGTTTTATAATAGATGGCGTTAGCAGTAATAAAATTCTAACACAAAATGTATCTTCTATTTTTTAATGTTTATGAAATAGCATTTTAATGGTAGATAACATATCTAGACATGAATTTAAACCACCACGTTAAAGCTCAAACCTAAAAGTGCGATACTTTTTCAATAAAATGTACCACAAAAGAGCATAGAAAGTGGCCTAGTGTAGGGCTCGCTTCGCTCGCCCTAATAACTCTAAGGAATAAACGAGAAAGAAATTGGGGAGTTAGCCTAAAAGTCACTATGACGGTGTATAGTAGTACATTTACGTTCTAAAGTCTGTCTGTACCAAACCGCGGACAGGCATTTAGAATACGCTGCTAGTCACGACAGCAGCTGCTTAATAGACCTTCGTTCATCTGTTACGAACTGCTCAGAATGAGGGCTAATTTACTATATTATGCATTATTCTGAAGGAGTCCGAACCAACGCGGAACTTACTGTTTGTTCTGTGTTGCGGGAAATGGTAAAAAATATGGTATGTTACTTGACAATTTAAATTTCTATAAAAGGTTCGACGTAACATGAATCTAGAAGTTTTCCCGTCTTTTAGTCAATTGTCTTAGTTTACTGTCGTATTTGACTTCGCAACCTTAAACGCAGGATAACCATGTGTTGGTTATTTATTTGTGACACCAAATGCGATTGAATTGAGACGATAACGGTAAATCGCTTTTGTTATAACGATACCTCTGCAGCTGTTATTTAGGTGTCATTAAAACGAGATATATTTTGAGTTGTAAATTATTATATAAATATAATCTTCACCATATTTATTTATTTATTTAACTTAATTGTACACCTTAAGATAATTTGTACAAAAGGCGAACTTAATGCCTAGTGGCATTCTCCTCCAGTCAACATTTAGGCCAACAGAAAGTAGGTATGCGGTGCCTCTAAATTGTAATGACATATGTAGCCCTAAGCAAATTTTAAAGTATACTACGTGTACATACACTATGTAAACTAATATTGAAATTAATAATACATACACATAACGTAAACTTACACAAATACTTTTAAATACATACATAAATACATACAGACTTACAAATACTTAAATAAAATATACAAATTAGATATTCTTCTATGAAGTATGAGATGATGTAAAAATATGCTAATGCCTATCTACAATTTAGCAAATGCATTTTCTGATTCGCTGGGCAGCTCATTTCACATTCGAGCAGCATGCACTGTGTATAAGATTTAGACAAAATTGGAATGGTATAAAGGAATGGACAGAGTGAGATTGTCAGATGATTGGAGGTCCAAATTCTTGGTATTACATAGGAATTCGAATTTAGATTTTAAGTATTTAGGGGCGAGTGGATTAAACAGTATTGTGAAAAGATCTTAAGATCACGTCGCTGAGTTATAGTAACCATATACTTAATAGCAAACATTACCAGATTCTAGCATGGTGGAATCAGGTTTTGAACCAGGCAAACCACACAAAACTAAAGGGAGTTTTATATTACCTATCCTCAAATTTCCTTCTACTCATATAAATATTTTTCTCTCTTTAAGTGAAAAATGTTCAGTCCCATTTGTTTTCGTGGCGTATAAGATGCATTACATTTTGTGCCGTTCGCTTTGCCGCCATATCTCATGGTTCCATAAGGCTTCGCTTCCAATATAACGCCGAAGTGACTAACGATTCACAGTCAAATGTGACGTAAATATTTCTGAAACAGAATTTTGTACTAGCATTCCCTGATTCCTATTCTTACAAATGTGATGGGTAGTACACAGATGTTACGTATATTTCAGGTTTGAATGTTCTTTTATATTAAGTCTCTGTTTAATTTTGATTTAAAGTTGTGAGTATATTTACGGAAAATTGGTTTTTGTAGGTCCGTATAAAAGTGAAAATTCTTCTTACACACAAAATAAGTAGCTATTAGTAGTAAAAGCCATAAGATATCCATACTAATATTATAATTGCGAAAGTCTGTCTGTTTGTCTGTTACGCTTTCACGGCTGAATCGCTGGACCAATAAGTTCCGGGGTCAAACATAGGCTATATTTTGTCAAAAATCAACCCCTAAGGGACAGAAATAGGGGATCAAATTTGTATGAAGAACTATATCGCGGGCGAAGCTGCGCGGGTCAGCTAGTAATGTAATACATTACTAGTTGCGCCCTGCAGCCTATTGCATCATAAAATTTTTTGGTGAATCTCACAAGATCACTCTATTTTTCCGAAATAAAAAGTATTCTATGTGTTATTCATGATAATATGTAGCCTATATGTTGCGTATAGCGATAGCGTGATAATATGTAGCCTATATGTTGACCCGACCTGTTAGTAATATTCATGCAAAATTTGAAGTAAATCCATGCAGTACTTTTTGAGTTTACCCCGGACATACATACAGACAAACAGACAAAAATTCTAAAAACTATATTTTTGGTTTCGATATCGATTACAGATCACGCCCCAAGTATTTTTTAAAAAAAATATTTAATGTACAGTTTTGACTTTCATACGATTTTATTATATGTATAGATTCTATATACATAAAAATCAATTGCTGTTCTTGAGTCTCGCTAAAACTCGAGAACGGCTGAGCCTTTTTTCTAATTTTGGTTTTGAATTAATTATTGAAGTCCAGGGAAGGTTTAAAAGGTGAGAAAATATAGAAAAAAATAAGAGTAGTTAAAAAGGCAGAACAACATTTGCCAGGTAAGCTAGTAAGGAATATAATAGTACTTATTAAATACTAGCTGTTGCCAGCGACTTCGTCCGCGCTGACTTCGTTTACTCCGCACAGCACCTCCCTCGTAGGTCATAGCGTGATAATATGTAGCCTATATGTTGACCCGACCTGTTAGTAATATTCATGCAAAATTTGAAGTAAATCCATGCAGTACTTTTTGAGTTTATCCCGGACATACATACAGACAAACAGACAAAAATTTTAAAAACTATATTTTTGGCTTCGATATCGATTGTAGATCACGCCCCAAGTATTCTTTTAAAAAAATAATCAATGTACAGTTTTGACTTTTCTACGATTTTACTATATATGTATAGATTATGGTGATGTTAAATATTGCGGTTAGCGGATGAATTTCGTTCGATCTTTTTGCCAGTTGATTGACTACCAAGATGATTCCTATTTTATGTCTATCGCTTGTTACTTACATCTACCCACATTCTGCAGCTTTATGGGCTAGCCAATTTGGGAAGTGGAGACACCACCACTTTCTAAGAAATTTCTAGGTAGAAAAAATAGTCACACTTGGATTTAGACCTCTAAAAGTCAAACCCCAGATCTCATTATATACAAACTGAATAACCACTTAACCTATTAGGCTTTATCTGTAAACTACAAACGCACTTTATTTTTTATAGAATAGAAAAGACATATAAAACCCCTTAATATTGAAAAGTTGCTCTTACACATCCGTTATATACGCCATAAAAGTAATACGAGGGACTCCGATCTTATCTAGAGTGTAAACTATGGATAAATGAAATGAGAAAGCCAATCCTGGCCCTGAATTATTAACGTTAGGATTAAATGATAATGAAGTAGATCATATAAATCGATGATGAAGATAAAATTTCTCCAGGCCTACTAAATCAAACCTTAAAGCTTTCTTTAGTGTATCATTAGGCACGTCATAAAATAGCAAACAAGCAGATGGGTCTCCTGATGGAAAGAGTCAACCATCGCTTATAGACACCAAAGATGTTAATGGTGCGTTGCTATCTTGTGGCGAGGTTTTATGCCACATGCATAAGTTTACCGGCTACCTTACCCTCCAACCCGGAACACGACAGCGACAAGCACTGACGCTATTGCGGCAGGAATAAGTAAGGCGGTGGTACCAGACCCGGGCGAGACAATGCAAAACTCTACCAACTAGTAGCCACGATGTTACTGATTCGCATAGCCAATCGGTCGCCTTTTACGACTTGTCTGACAAAAGGACAGTTGGCCTATTTTTCAAAGGAGCCCGGGACCAACACGGGGTTTTGTTTTACCCTCTTAATGTAAAAGCTTTTTTTTTTTCGAAATGAATTTAAAACAGTTTCTGTGACCGTTGTTGCGGAAACGGACTTTTTGATGAGTAAATTAATCCAGCCCGAGTTATAAGTTGATGGTTTGAGGTCCGTCCTCATTATGTTTCCTGTGAGATTTATCCACGGCCTAGAAAGTATCAGGATGATGGGTGAAAAAGTAAGTGGCATCGTGTTTTCGACTTATTACTGACGCTTGACCATGGTTTCAGGTGTTGGCGGACCGATATAACCAACCACGTTGACCTCGGCGTTGACGCTAACATGTTTGTGTACTGTCACGTGTTTATTGTTAAGTAATTAACAGGATTGGATGGAGCACCAATGGTGAAGCGTCTGGTAAAATCGTGTCCGGTATGAATAGACGTGTCCAAAGGAAACTACGAGCAGTTTTGCGAGTCAACAAGCAACTAAATTAGTGATGAACAGGAATAGCCGCCCTGGTTGATCCGCGCTTAGGGGCCCGGATCAACCAAGCTATCTAGCATTCAGCCAGGCAGATCATAAATGGCGAACAATTGGTTATACATGTCAAACTGTTAAGTTTTTATTTAATAAAGCAAGATGTTGCCTTACATTGTTGTAAATGTGCGAATTTCATACCTCTAGAAATCTCTTCCTCTTCCTTCCTTCCTCTTTCATTAGTAAAGGCAGTTCTTAATATTTAAGGCAAGGGCGTGGCTCTGCCGTCGTCCATATGTACTATATCGTGCACTTCTTGTGTAGGAGAGCATATTTAATTGCTAAATGTAGAATATTCCTTAAACTACTATCGTAACCTCGAGGTGGTAAAGTTCAGCAACGTCCCGTTCCAATTAGTATCACCGCCTTACGTATTCCTGTGTATTCCTATTTGGAGGATAAGGTAGCCAGTAAACTGAAATATATGGCATAACCATTCCGCTTAAGTGACGCAACATTATCAACTTTGTCGTCTGAAGAGGATAGTGTTTTCTTTCCATCAGGAAACCATGTGCTTGTTTGCTTACTTATGATAATATAAAAACACATGTTCATTACTACCTACCCCTCGAGTAATAGTCGGTTTTAATAGTCGCAATAGAAAGTAGTGTTTATACTACTGTAAAATTTTAAAAGTATGATGAATATTTAATAGTATTTCTAATTTTAATGTCAATTTTATAGATATGACAGAAAATAGTCTAATAGAAGCTTTGTAAACAAATCCAATTAAAAAGTTATTCGTATGCACCATACACTGTAATCCATATCTATAGACCAAATGCCAAAATAAACACTAGAGCCCGAAGGCGCAGTGCAAATGTTACTAATCAACAAACATAACCCGTTCCACTAAAGTGTACATTTATGGATTGCTAATAGAGATATAACGTAATTAACTATCTCAAGCTCTCTTCAGTTAATAGACGTTTCAATGATACATAGATATGCGCGCAATGAATGGCGTTGGAATATTCAGTTAAACGGTTCAATCTCCCGTTAAAATAACGCATCCAATCAAAAGTCATCGAGTTGGATAAATTTAACGCGACTAATTAAGTGTACGTAGCTGACGCACATTCACATGTCACAACAGTGAGTGGCGCCGCATCAGATCACACTCTGGAGCAGTTATCTGAGTATCGCTTGACTACGCCCGTTGTAGTCGGCATTTATTTTTAGTTTCGCGTGTACATTCACGATTGTAATGATATGACGTTGCCCGCTGTGTATGCAAGAATGAAAGTTTTTTTTTGGGAATAACTTATTCACTGCTGACTTCACAGCTTCATCGAGCGCGTGGACCAGCAGAGTGCTCTGTACGCCCTCCGCCTTAAGAGTGTCTCCTGTGAGACCGAGCCTCGGCTTAAGGTGGGGTCGTGATTTGCGATGATAGGGTTAGTGGTATTGTTTTGTCCGTCTACTGACCCTTGATCACTCGGTTCGCCGTTGGGCTAAACAATATATCGCAATAAAGATCTAATATTTAAAATCTTACCAATAAGGTGTTACAAAACATTTTTTTATTCAAATTATTTTCAGCAAAATGTTTAAATCGCGAGACGGACGTTCTCCTTTCCAACGATCACCGCGGCTCGCTGCCCGTCGGACCCGATACCAACGCCCCAAATGACAAGCTCCCGTTATTTCATAAATGTCTGCTATTTTATGCGAGAATTCCCGCACGGACGATAAGCAATAACTCTTTTGTTCAACGGGTGAGAGTTTCAGAGGATTACTTTATAATATCCTCTTGAAGACCGTTTGTATTGTTACGTTTTGTGTTCAACTTTTATTGTGGGATCCGTCAACATTTCAAGAAGCCATAATTTATCCTGTAAAAATCTTTGTAATATTTTTGTTACAAAATGTTCGGACATACAAACAAATGGGACTGTTAAATAATAAGCAATTCGACCACGCTCTCAATTTCGCGCTTTTAACAGTAGTAGGAAACTGATAGTTAAAAAAATTGTGCTTGGCGAATAGTTCAGCAACTAAACGGTGCCTATGCTGACCTATGTTTCGAAATAAATAAAATGTGTCTAAAATAAATGACGAAACATTTTGTTACAGCGAATTGATGTCATTTATTTATTTTGTTTGAAAAATTACTTTCTCTTACTAAGAAACCCAGTTTACCTTTTGATCATTATGAGTTTCTTCTCACCCAGTCGTATTCCTTATTTATTTTTATTAGCAATTGCGAAACCTTATGGTAATTTTTTCCACATATGTAACCGCGGGGGTAAATTTGCTTGCTGGGTTAGCATAGTGAACTGAAAAAATCCAAGGACGTTTTTGATCCACCACGATTCACCAACTTGTCGGCTGGAAAGATATATGGCGAAACAATATACTTTACCCTTCCCCACTTTTTGTTATTATCTTTTATTCGATTTTATGATTATCGCTTGGTTTAAAAAAACCTTGGGTAAAAAGACGGTTTTTTTTATGTTATAAGAAAGCAAACAAGCAGATGGGTCTCCTGATGCAAAGAGTCAACCGTCGCCTAATGTTAATGGTGTGTTGCTATCTTGTGGCGAGGTCCTAATGCCACATGTATAAGTTTACCGACTACCTTACCCTCCAAACCGGAACACGACAGCGAAAAGCACTGACGCTATTGCGGCAGGAATAAAGTTATTTTCAATCTATGGTTATTCTGTAGATTGAAAAACAGAAAAAAATGCTCAATAAAATACTTACGTCCGCACGTTAAGCTGGTCTGGTTATCGCAAATAACACACAATAAACTTTAAATGGTAAATTTAGTAACAAATCCTGAATCTTAGATGTTTCATTGCAACTACGCGACGGCGGAATGTATGGCCAATCAGTTCTCTCCGCCTACGCCACAAAAGAACCGCCTGATAACATTATATTTGTATTTATTTAATCTATACGAAACTTTATACATATTGGTGTAAGTTACCACAAAATTAGTATCCGGGAATGTACATAAACAGCTCACATGTCACGTGAGCTAATATCACTGTTCGTCAAAATACCATTACCCGCGTAGCGCGGTCCCCCTGTCAGACTGAGATTTGGCTTGACTTAGTGACTGATTAGCAAATGCTGCGAGTTGGCGGCTGCGACAGGTGGTCGGGTTGAGGGGAGACTTCTGACCCGCTGTCTCCCGCTGATTGATGGTGATTCGCTTACATCCGCTCAAACTAATACTAATCATTGTTTTCGCGGTGAAAGAAATAGTTCACTAACATTTATTTTACGATCAAGTTATTGTCGTTCATGTTGAGTATATTTTTCGTGTGAGACAATCAAAATTAAAATGTTTTACCTTGGAGATAGGATGTAGATTTGGGATTTGTTTTTAAAAAATGTGTTTTATAAAATAAATCTAAGGTACTACCGCCTTACCTATTCCTATCGCTATAGCGCCAATGCTTGTCATTGTCATGTTCCGGCTTGCAGAGTAAGGTACTTATGTATGTAACATTGCCATCCCGCCACACGGATAGCAATGTACCATTAATATGTTTGATGTATGTATATAGAGGATGGTTTCTCTTTCCATTAGTGGAGCTATCTTGTTTGCTATCTAATGATATAATAAAGGCTTTAGTATGGATTAGCGGTGGGATCTTTATTCATTGGAATGAATTTATTCACTTATTCCGGCTCCAGGCGTAGATATGATTCACCTTATTAAATCCTTTATTCCTTTTTTTTATATCATAAGATAGCAAACAAGCGTATGGGTCTCATGATGGAAAGAGTCAACCATCGCCTATAGACACTAAAGATGTTAATGGTGCGTTGCTATCTTGTGGCGAGGTCTAATGCCACATGCATAAGTTTATTGGCTACCTTAGCCTCCAAACCAAAACACGACAGTGACTAACACTGCCGCTATTGCGGCAGGAATAGGTAATGCGGTGGTACCAGACTCGGGCAAGACAATGCAGAACTCTACCACCTAGTAGCCACGATGGTAGTGCCACGCAAAGCCAATTGGTCGAATTTTACGACCTGCCTGACAGAACGGCAGTTGACCTATTCTTCAAAGAGCCCCGGGACCAACGCCAACCAACCAACACCAACACCTTTGGCTCACTTCGTCCTTTTTTATTGCGGCTTATCAAATTCTGTGATCGTATCTTTAAATGAACGTTTCCCTATTTATTTTTCTCACTCCCACCAGTTCCACAGTACCATGTAATATACCTACATCGTTTTTTAGGTTGATTATCGTTTGTTGCGTTTCAATCTCTCTCTCATTCTACTCGCAGTACGCTAAGCCGCTCACCATTCTGACCGGAATAAATAATGCCGCGGAGACGATAAAGATTTGAAGGAATAAATAAGCTTATCGTATCCGGCCCGAGATCAGAACCTTTGATTCAGTACCTCCGGAGTTACACACCTCTAGTATGGATGCATGAGAACACGGGTAAGAATCCTGGGTCGGACAATTTTTTCTAAGATTTTAGTTTTTGTCGAAAACATAACTTGCCTGAGACTGGATATGTGCCCGATTTGTCGATACGTTGACCATATTTTACTTCAGGGGAACGGATCGTTTAAGCGTAACTTAAAAAACAAAAAGAAAACCAATTTTATTATAACATTTCTTCGATCCGTTCCAGCATGTAGCGCTAAAAATGATTCTTCAAATGTTAATACTGCAGAGATTTTGCATACCATGAGCTAACATCGCGACTAGCTGGTGGCAGAGGTCTTTAACATCTTGCGCAAGTTATTTACCATTGTCTTACCTATTCCTGCTGCAATAACGGCAATGTTTTTCACTGTCGTGTTCCAATTTAGAGGGTAAAGTAGCTGGTGCAAGAATGCAAAGCACCATTAACATTCTTGGTGTTTAAAGGCAATAGTCATCTCTTTCTATTAGGTTATCGGCTTTTCTGCTATCCAATCTATATTAATATTATAAATGCAGAAATTTGGATGTTTGAATGGATGAATGGATGTTTATTACTCAATCACGCCTAGACTACTACTACTACTAAACTACTGAGCAGATTTCTATAAATTTGGCACACAGATAGATGATGACATGGAATAGCACACGGGCTAATTTTTATTCCGAAAAAATAAGTTGTTCCCGCAGGATTCACCTAAAACTTATGATGCAGCGGACACACAGTACTAACACCGTAGCTAATGATAAGGAGGGCCTTTTATTTCAAGCCCACTAACCTATCCGTAACCCGAGTTTCGATTCAAGGCATAGAGTGGTTTTCACTATGCCATTAAATTTAGCTTTCCACTTCCTCACATATTACTCCACGAATATTAGGTTTCGATTTGATTTCTAAGTAGATAGATACCCTTGAGGTAATGTCTTTAAAACTGAAATAGAACAATTCTGGATAAAGACACTACTCACTTAAGAATTCTCATATATACAATTAGCTTAAAGGTATCTTAAATTTTAGCCAGATTTATAAAGCTCAGCTTCAAATGCAAATCGAAGTATTAATCATCTTTTGTATTTATTATTTGAATATAATTAATACATTTACGTTTCTTATTAGAATTTCATAACGCTTAATAAGAATATTCATAGTTTTATCACTTCAAAATATTAATATCTTAATCATTACTTAGATTATAGAGTGGTTTATGATTACGTCTGAATATTAAAACAGTAATCAAGTAATAAAAATAGCAATAGAAAAGGACGAATGAGCCAAAGGTGTTGGTGTTGGTTGGTTGGTGTTGGTCCCGGGGTCCTTTGAAGAATAGGCCAACTGCCGTTCTACCATGCACGTCGTAAAAGGCGACCAGTTGGCTAGGCGTGTCACTACAATCGTGACTACTGGGTGGTAGAATTCCGCAACGTTTCGCCCGGATATATCGTATCAGCGCCTTACCTTTTCCCGCCACAATAGCGACAATGCTTGTCATTGTCGGGTTTGGTTTAGAGGGTAAGGTAGCCGTTAGACTGACCGATGCATGTGGGATTACAATCCCGACACACGGATAGCAATGCACCATTAAAATCTTTGGTGTCTATAGCCGATGGCTTCTCTTTCCACCAGGAGAGGCATCTGCTTGTTTGCTATTACGAAAAAAAGCTGCATCTAGTATAAGTATGCATTTGAATCTAGTGAGATTCAAATGCATATAATATATGCTAGATACGCCGTAGGTTAGTGTCCTACTTATGGCATACAAGGCAAAATAAAACTGGTGATATTCTTAAAAGGAGGCGATATTTTTTTATCAATTACTAAGTATTTACTTAATGTAGGAGGTTTTAGTAATAAGTTTTTTACATACATTATATGGTTTATTTTTTTTCGCTGCTATTGATAAAACCTATGCTCATCGAAAAATAACAATACAAATAAAAAATTTCTAAGGTAAAATCTGGTAAAGTATGAAAAATATATAATTAATGCCAGTAATGTAGCTGGTGGAATTCAATAGCGTATGAACACTAAGATTACGGCACTCAATCCCAGCTATTTGCACGTAGTTACCTATTTCGATCTATGCTAATGATACATCTCTATTTTAAGTCCGTCATGGCAATATATTTATCCGCTAATAAAATTTACGAATATTCATAGTTTTGTCATTATCGACTTCAAAACGGATGTTGCAAAATTTATTCATTCATATCGCAAAAGTTTCAATTGTTCCGGGACGGTCCCACGCTCAGCGCCCGATGTCTAATAGCGCGAGGTCAAGTCACAGCTCATGCATATTCACGGCCGGCCGGTGTTTCATCTGTAACGGTCTAAAGACCGGTTGTATGAGCTCATTGTTGTATGTATCCGTCCACATGGCTTAGATATTGCCCCCTGATGGCGATGCTTGCACTATTTTAATTTGTATGCAAACTATAAATCTGTGACATCACTGATGAAATTCTGTTTCAATGAATATTTACATTCAAACAGTTTAACTTTTTTACAATTGGTATGGTTATTAATTCTTAAAAAAAGTTTTCCACTGTATTAGTCCGGGCTCCCTTTGAAGAATAGTCCATCTGCGATTCTGCCAGGGAGTTCATAAAAGGCCAACGATTGGCTATACGTGTAATCATCTTGACTATTAAGTAGATCTGGCAGAGTACCGCAATGTCTCGCTCGGGTATATGGTACCACCGTCTCACCCATTCCTGCCGTAATACCGTAAAGGCTTGCCATTGTCGTGTTCCGGTTTGGAGGGTAAAGTAGCCGGTAGACTTACGCATTGCCATCCCGCTACATAGATAGCAACACATCATTAACATCTTTGGAGTCTATAAGCAATGGTTGCTCTTTTCATTAAATGAAACATCTTGTTTGAAATGTATAGATAAACGGTTGAAAATAAATTTGTGCAGTATGATTTATATATCGCACATTACAATTAGGATTTCGTTTATTCGTTTGTTCATAGCAATCTCTTTTTTAAATCGACAAGAAATCTGTGACATCACTGATGAAATTCTGTTTCAATGAATATTTACATTCAAACAGTTTAACTTTTTTACAATTGGTATGGTTATTAATTCTTAAAAAAAGTTTTCCACTGTATTAGTCCGGGCTCCCTTTGAAGAATAGTCCATCTGCGATTCCGCCAGGGAGTTCATAAAAGGCCAACGATTGGCTTAGGTACTTACAAGGGATAATCTAGTAAAGTAGGTTTTCATTAAAATTGTGTGTTTTCCAAGTTTAAAAATCGCATAAATGGGCTTAAAAAGAAAGACGTATAGTCTTGGACTTTATATTTAAGCATGTAGTTTGATTACACTGTAGTACTAATTGTGATGTCTGGACACTCAAAAGGAGCTTTTGTCTTGTTACTAAGGGGCTGTAAGCTACTTGTAAATTTTGCGCCATATCAAGAACTTTCGAAATTCAACTCTCAACTCATCAACTTGAACACGCGAAGTTTTGACTTGTATGTAATCAGAAAACAAATCAGGATCTAGAAACCATTTGTAATGATGCTATATCAAAACAAATGTAAATGTAATCGAGTTTTATCCTAAGGTGGTATCAAGAGTCTTCGAAACCGGCGTGTTTGTATAAAGAGAGTTATGAATGTGGAGGAAGCGAGACAAGTCTGCAAGGATTGTGAGGCAGAGAGAACCGAATGCCATACCAATCGGTTTTAAAGGGGATCTGGTCTGAAGATATATATGTATGTGTGTACTGTAAGGTTGTCAAACAAATGAACTGTAAGGTAAATACACAAAGAGGAAAGAAACAACCATGGCTTATGGATACCAAAGACGTTAATAGTGCATTTACATCCAGGTAGCAGCAATTTAATACCACATACATGAGTTTACTGGCTACCTTACCATCTAAACCGAAACACAACATTGACAAGCATTGACGCTATTGCGGCATAAAAATATAATGCCATTTTAAAGAAAAAAAGAGAGAAAAATCAACTGTCTTACTGCTTGGCAGCTCATAAAAGACGAGAGAAGAAATGATTGTCAGTTGTTACCAACATCACTAATGATAGAGTCTTGCAACATCTCGCCTAGGTTTGATACCACCGCCTTACCTATTCCTGTCGTAAAGCGTCGGTGCTTGTCGCTGTCTTGTTCCGATTTGGAAGGTAAGGTACCCGTAAAATTGTGCATATGGCATTACAATCTTGTTACACGGATAGCAATGCGCAATTAGCATATTTTATGTCTATAGTTATCTCGTCCCATCAAGTGAACTATCTGCTTGTTAAATATCCTATAAAATAAAATAAATAAATACAATAAACCAAGCCCAAATATGTACATATCTTGAACAAATACAGTTTAGTTCAAGATATGTACATATCTGGGGAGATACCAACAGATTTTAAGATAACTAAGACAGTCACACTACCTAAAAAACTCAATACCCTTAAATGTGGAGAACACCGAACCCTCAGTTTAATATCACAGGCATCAAAAATATTACTTAAAATCATACAAAATAGGATGAGTTCCATAGCAGAACAAAGCATTGGATCAGATCAATATGGTTTTAGACCAAGTAAAGGAACAGGAGAAGCTATTTTAGCACTTAGATTAATAGTAGACAGACGCTTAGATTTGGGCCTGAACACTTTCATTGCCTTCATTGATCTAGAAAAAGCTTTCGATAAAGTAGATTAGAAACGTATGATGTTAACACTAAAAAACACAGGATTGGACTATAGAGGTAGGAAAATTATATACCAACTATACAAGGAACAGAGCACCATTATTGAAGTAGGCGAAGAAAGAAAAACAGCAGATATAAGACAAGGCGTAAGGCAGGGATTTCCACTCTCACCAATAATTTTCAACATGTATATTGAATTAGCAATTCAGAAAATAGATGAGATACAAAAAGGTGGGGTTAAGGTAAACGGTCAAACTATTCGATTCATTAGATTCGCAGACGATATAGCAGCAATATCAGAGAGCTCTCAAGAACTACAGGAACTTATTACACTAATGGACTCAATATTCAATGAATTTTGTTAAAAAATAAATATTAAGTAAACAAAAACCATGATAACAAGTAAAAAGCCCACCACACATGATAAAAACAGCCCTATCATAACTTTAATAATATTCCGCTCGAAAACGTAACACAATTCAAATACTTAGGCAGCTTAATTACTAATGACTCCAGGTGTACCTAAGATATAGTTTCAAGAATAGCTATGGCCAAAAGGGCTTTCAATAATAAAACACATCTTTTGAAGGCTAAGATCTCAAGAAAAGCTAAGAAACGACTTATCAAGATTTACGTCTGGAGCATAGCTCTATACGGGTGTGAGACGTGGACAATGACACAAAGAGACAAGGAAAGACTCGAGGCTTTTGAAATGTGGTGTTGGAGGAGAATGAAGAGAATCATTTGGACGGAAAAGAGAACAAATGAAGAAGTGCTAGAGCTGGTAAATGAAAAGAGAAGCTTGTTAAGAGCTATAGAAAATAGAAGAGGGAAAATGTTTGGACATCTGGTACGACACGACAGTTTTATAAGGAACATCATAGAAGGTTAGGCCCAAGGAAAGAGAGGGAAAGAAAGACCTAGACGCTCCTACCTTGATCAAATCAAGTACAAAGTAAATGTCGTGTCGTATCAGGAGGTCAAAACCATGGCTATGGATAACAAAGAATGGCGATTACTCCACCGACAAGAGCAAGACTCTTAGAGAAGAAGAAGAAACCAAACTCAAATAAAACGTTGAAGAAGTAAAAAGAACAGTAGCGACAAGTTTTACCAATCGTTCCTACTTTTGCGAACTGACTAACAGGACGACAGGTGGTCTATTCTGGAAAAAAAAAAGCCCAGACCAATACGGAGCAATGTATGTTATTGGAACAGTAATTTAAAAAATCTGTGTTTCTTATTTTATTTGTTCTTAATAAAATTTAAAGTTTGTCCATCGTCACAAACCTCGCTTTCATATCTGTTACTCAGCTTATAGCTGTTTTGCTACTGAGTATTATTACTTTCTAAAATATTAACATATTGACTACATAATTAATATTTGTTAACTTTACCGTATTGGTTGCAAAATTTCAATTTGCAGTATTTTTGTTTTATTATTAGGCTCATAAACAATATTTATACATTAGCGTCCTTAACGACATAGCATTTACAACATAGATAATATTCCAACGGGCAAATCTTATGGTTGTGTCCAAGAGTTATTTCTAAAACGTGTAGTGTTTTTCAAAAATTATAATAGAAAAATCTCTAAGCATTATATAGACTTCAAAAATTATATGTGTAGTGGTAAATATGTAAAGAAAATCCTGTTCGATCCGCAAGAGGTATATAGGTAGGTCAATGACATTATCAAAAAAAAATAACAAAATAATTATTTTTATCAAAATTAGAAAAATATCGTAGTTTAAAGTGCCACATTTTAGTACTAAAATTGAGCAACTTCCCCTTAAATCAAGCAAATATTTTGAAAATTTATGTATCGATATCCATAAAATAATGACGCAAATATGTTTGTATTAAGCTACCAAATAATATCTTTAACGATCGGACAGGGTTTTCTGTACGCACCTTATATTTACCACTATACAGTACCCGGCGATAAATATTGCACATCGACCTTTGGAAAGAGACAATCGGCTAATTTCGGCTTCGTAGAGCGTTATCTCTGTCGCACAAAATACAAACAGTCCGGTACCTATTAGGAGCTGTTAAAACAAGTATGATTTGCTTCTTTTGATATTTTTATTCTTTGTATAAAATACACTAATTTTTCTATAAGTGATGGCTTTAGGTTGGGGTAAAATAAAATAAAAAAACATTTTTACATTATGTTTACGTATTTAATTATTTTGGAACATTACAGCTTTAGTGTACATAATAAACACCATTATACCTATTGCTAAAATGAGACATTGCAATAAAAATAATAATAATTCTAATTCTCAATTACTTCCATTTCACTATCTGTGCTCTCAAAGAGGTCAATATCACTGTCACTATCAGCCGTATTTATTACTAATCTATCAGTGTAATTGTCTAAACTGTGTTGAATGCTTCTATATTCATTCTCACATTTGATTGCATGATCGCAAACCTTTTTCCACTCTTCAGCGCCGATCATGTTTACTTTTTCAGTCAATAATGTTTTTACTGTAGTTAAGTTCATACCCACATTTCTAGAGGCTACATAGCCTTTCAGTTGAGACCATCGCCGGGTACTGTACAAAAAAAAATTACACTGTACTGTACTGTACAAATTCTTTCGGAAAAAGAGGGAAACCTTTACGAGGTCAGTCACGTGAAATTATCTACAATGTTTATAAATACTTTGTAATAGTACAATTTCAAAAGGTCAACGTTTGATAATAGTTCATGCGGGAAATGAAAAAGGCTTTGTACCCGGTGCTTTTTTAACGTATAAATCCACGGACACTACAGGTGACTATCACAATGAAATGAATAACGATAACTATGAGAAATGGCTGGTTAACCAATTAATCCCAAATATACCCAGTGATTCTGTTCTAGTTATCGACAACGCACCCTATCACAACAAGTATGTTGAGAGACCCCCCAACTCAAACACCATTAAACGGGAAATGATCAACTGGTTAAACAGACATGAAATTCCAGTTGATCCAAAATTAACAAAAACCCAGATTTACGCTATTATATGTCAGCACAAGGAGAGGTATACAGAGTTTTCTGTGGACAAAATACTTGCCGAACATGGGCACACTGTGTTGCGATTGCCACCATATCATCCGGATTTTAATCCAATTGAAAATATATGGTCTCAACTGAAAGGCTATGTAGCCTCTAGAAATGTGGGTATGAACTTAACTACAGTAAAAACATTATTGACTGAAAAAGTAAACATGATCGGCGCTGAAGAGTGGAAAAAGGTTTGCGATCATGCAATCAAATGTGAGAATGAATATAGAAGCATTCAACACAGTTTAGACAATTACACTGATAGATTAGTAATAAATACGGCTGATAGTGACAGTGATATTGACCTCTTTGAGAGCACAGATAGTGAAATGGAAGTAATTGAGAATTAGAATTATTATTATTTTTATTGCAATGTCTCATTTTAGCAATAGGTATAATGGTGTTTATTATGTACACTAAAGCTGTAATGTTCCAAAATAATTAAATACGTAAACATAATGTAAAAATGTTTTTTTATTTTATTTTACCCCAACCTAAAGCCATCACTTATAGAAAAATTAGTGTATTTTATACAAAGAATAAAAATATCAAAAGAAGCAAATCACTTGTTTTAACAGCTCCTAATAGGTACCGGACTGTTTGTATTTTGTGCGACAGAGATAACGCTCTACGAAGCCGAAATTAGCCGATTGTCTCTTTCCAAAGGTCGATGTGCAATATTTGTCGCCGGGTACTGTACATATAATTTTTTAAGTGTATGCAATGCTTAGAGATTTTACTGATATAAATTTTGTATAATTATATTTTGCGGTCGCTGTATTTATTAAACCTACTTGTATTACACAAATACGTATCTGAAGAAAAGTATATCAAGCGTAGAATTTCTTGCGGGATAGGCAGAGTGGACCGCGAGACATAGAGAATCATTATACAAGATTCCATTCAAATTCGTCCAGACATTTGTTCATAAAACAAAGTAGTACCTATTCTAACAGATAAATCAAGAGTTAAAAGTTATTTCTAAAAAACCCGTAATGTAAGAAACGAAATTAAGATTCAAATTCAAAATTTCCGTAATATTTTATATCTATATGAAACAAAAAAACAAGATTTCGCGAGAGTTTCACAAATTAAATTCCCCTATTTTGTCTTTCAATTATCGATTACTTTGGAAAAATCCTGCCCAATAAAACACCTCTAAAGTAAATATATATTATGTTAAACCGTGTGTTGTACTAAGAGGA
Source organism: Apodemia mormo (assembly GCA_036924255.1). Taxonomy (NCBI): domain Eukaryota; kingdom Metazoa; phylum Arthropoda; class Insecta; order Lepidoptera; family Riodinidae; genus Apodemia; species Apodemia mormo. The sequence continues at coordinate 17,169,198 of JAUPFN010000003.1, read as the reverse complement.
TTTCTATTGATATTTTGATATGATTATACTTTTGCAGTAGTATTTAATATATGTACATCCTAGTATTACGTCTATACCTATATTACTACCTACCTATACTTAATTAAAAAATATATCTCGCTTCGTCGGTTTCCTTGTTAGATAGGCAAAGGAAACCGATAGGAATAGACTAATTATGCTAGATTTTATTCAAATCATTTTATTAAGCATGGAGAAAAAACAAACTTTTGCATTTATAGTTAGTGGGATTACCATTGTCAATTCAGTTAACAATATTTATGTGTGTTTAAATTCTAATTACATGCCAGCTCATATAGAGGGTGCATGAATTTGGATGTATATTTTGTCAACCTTTGCTATCGAGCATAAAAAGTCCATTATCGTTAACGTCATCAACACATTCGTATATTTACATATCACACTGCTTTTTAATTAACATAAACCGCTCAAAACAATACCCTATCTTAAAATAAGTGCTCGTGTGTAAATTACGCGTAATTTTAGATTCTTGGCGTAAAATATGTTTATGGATATATCGTAGGATAACAAACAGGCATATAACTTTTCTGCTGGAATAATCTATCGCCAAATATAATAATGATGCGTTGTTATGCGTACGGCGAGGTAGTAATAATACCACATGCATAAATGTATCAGCTGCCTTACATTCCAAACCGGTTCACCACATTAAAAAGCAATGACGCTATTGCGGCAGAAATAGACAAAGCAGTGGTACCAAACACAGGCAAGACGTCATACTCTACCACCTAGGAGTCACAAAGATAGTAACCAGAATGGTAAATGGTCTATCCCAAAGGGGGTCCGGACCAAAACGGGGGAAAATATAACTGAATAGCAAACAAGCAAATGTCTCTTTTGATGACACGAAAGATATTGAAAGATTTTTTCTAGAGAAAATCAACCTTCATGTTAAGTCTGTATATTCACTACCTGTGTACTAAATTTCCGCTATTTCTTTTATTTTCGCGTAACGATGTAACAGAAGTACAAATATTCTTCTTTATATCGGTAGGATTTATTAAACCTTCTCAAAAAATTTGGAACTAAATAAATCCATACCACATGTAGAGATGATTTCACTTGAAACATTGTCACATATTTCTTATTGCCCATTAAAAATAAGTCCAGACTTCAAGATGGATTTCATCGTGTGCATAAAAAATGGTGCAGTAATGCATTTTACATTTTGAAGGATCATTAAACTGCGCATTACGCGGCCCGGGCCCGTCAAGAGGCAATTAAAAAGGAACTGTTAAGACGGTGCTCGTAAACTGAAGTCGTGTTCTCAACTGATTAAAAGCTGCTCTAATCTTAGAGTATATTTAATTTCAATCGCCTACTTATTTTATATGATGTAATGGATTTTTCTACTATATATTAACGGGTTTTAATTTCCAGCATCTGACTTTTTTATTATATCACTTGCAGTGCCCGCGACTTCGTCCGCATGGAAAAATTTCTAAAGACAGTCCAGGGGTTTTAGGCGCATAGTTTCCGTTCCAATGGCATTTTTGGAAAAAACTATCCTATGTCTTTTCTCAAGTCTCAAACTATCTTTGTACTCAATTTTATCTCTATCAGTTCAGTGGTTTAGACGTGAAGAAGAAGAGACAGACAGAGTTACTTTCACATTTATAATATTAGTATGGATAATAACAGGTTTATATCTATAGGTTGATGGTTTTTTTCTTTCCGTCAGGAGAATCATCTGCTGTATTAAATTAATATATTTAATTTATTAATCCAAAAAAAATATTTGTGTTTATGTCCACTTACCAAATTGTGTAATGTCATTAATGTCATGTGTCATTAAATCAAACTGGCTACCATTAGGCCGCAAGACAAGTACAAAATCCTAATCGCACAAAGCCTTATAAATCGGCGAAGATATAATAATACATTATTGATTTTTATTGAATATAAAAATTGGCGAAAAATTCAGTATTTCTTAGAATCAGTTAACACTGTCAAATGTTATAATCTTCATCGGCATTGAAGTGAATGCCAATTACAATCAAATTCTAAGGCACTCCGCCTAGAGAACCTGTAAACCGGGAGATAGTCTTAATGGTCCAGTAGTCGCCACTCAGCAATCCATTATACTAGAGAGCGTTAATTGCAAACAGTTTGAAGTACACATGCGTCCTAACGAGAGTCCGATTTTCTATGAAATTTAGTTTAATTGGCAGATATCTCCGTAGGTCATCTTCATATAAAAATGAAATATAATTTGTTGGTAAAACACTTTTACAATTATTTAACGGGTCCTTACCGCGCTTTGTTTAATTTTGTTTTCTCGATACGTTTATTAATATATTTTGGCTTATTTAATCACGGATTAAAAGGATACGCTTTTCAAGACAATTCCCTAGTTTGTCAGTTTAGCTAGCAATTACGCACAGAAATACAGAGTTATAGTAATTACACATGAAATAAAATCACTTCAACGGGGCTGACTAGGTAGTAGAGTATTACCTATTCCTGTCGCAATAGCGTCAGTGCTTGTCACTGTCGTGTTCCAGTTTGGAGGGTAAGGTAGCCGGTAAACTTATGCATATGCTATTAGACCTTGCCACAAGATAGCAACACACCATTAACATCTTTGGTATCTATAGACTCTTTCCGTCAGGAGACCCATCTGCTAGTGTGCTATCTTATGTTATAAAAAAATGTATATACCTTGTCATCTTATTCGGTACGATAAAACACTACAACATGGTTTATTTCTATTTTCTCACAATATTATATAACCTACAAATGTATGATATTTTTGACAGTTAATGAGCGTTCAATCGTATGCGCGGCGACACGTTTCCTCCCCAATGGCATGTCTATTAGTATTTATGTGGTCTGTGGTTTCTAATCTATAAAGTCTAATCGATTTTAATAATTTCCTATATGGCTCCAGTAGTGGTTTGCTGACGTTTCGTCCACAAAATTTTCGTCCACAATGGACGAAACGACACCTTTTCATTTTATTATTTTTTTCACTGACAATTAGTCCACCAATCAAAAAAGTTATTTTATACAGTCAGATTATAGATTAAAATCTTTTTAAGTTACAGTAAATAAATTAATATATCAAAATCATCTAATTAATCTAGATTTTTATTTTTTATACTAAATATACGCTATGATTGATTTTTGATTTTATTTTGCATAATAAATAGTCTTATCTTATGTGACTAACAGTGATACAAATTGCTATGTGGGGACGTCATAAAGCAATTTTTTAACCAAACCGCCGTCAAATAGTAGTAATTATAAATTCTTATAACATAATATTATGGTGTCATAAAACTTTTTCATCTGATTGTACCAAACAGCTTCAATAATTTGATAGTGGACGAATCATCAGTGAAAAAAGTAATAAAATGAAAAGGTGTCGTTTCGTCCACTGTGGACAAAAATTTTGTGGCAAGTTTCATGTTTTTTACAAAGTCCAGTAGTCTAAATTATGATCGTTTGGCAAAAGAAGATCTTCTAAATATTCTAAAAATTTTAGAAAAATTGAGAGCACCTTAAAAATTGCAATTTAAATAGAACACCATATTCATAGAAATTGAATAGTAGACAAGCAAGTGCTCTACTGACTGAAAGAGATAACCATTACCCAGAAGACACCAAGAATGTTAACAGTGCGTCGAAAACCATATGGCGCATAAGCAATTCCACGTTCATAATTTTACTGGGCTACCCCTCCTAACCGGATTATATAATAAGAAACACGACGGTGACGCTATTGTGGCTAGAATAAGTAAAGCGTTGATACCAAACCCGTAAATTCATCTAAATTATACAATATTAGGTCTATGACATGTACTGCACTGTTAATTTATATTTTTCATCAAATTTAGTATTAAATCATATGTTGTGTAATGAATTTCATAATTATTGTTAATATTAGAAAGCGCGCTGACTACCCACTGTTAAATTTTTCATAGTGGCCTTATTCTATTCTATAGATATTAATTATATTCTATATGATTAAGTGTTCTTATTTGAATAACAGTTTGATCGGTGATGGTATAGTGTGCCACGATCCACACTTCAACACTTGTTTCATAACATGCGTTCTTATGGCATCTGACATTTTAAACACACCATTGAGCATTGAGGTTCGCTAGCTTAAAACCATTTAAATTCTTTTGAAACGAATTTAATCATACAGACAGTGGTCCGAGGAACAAACTTTTTTTTTACTAACAAGCTGAATTTTTGTGAACAGCTTCGTTTTGACGAGAAACACATATATTCTATCTTCGAAAAATCTCGAATCGGGTAACTAATAAAGATAGATAAAAAAGAAAACCTAAAGTACGAAACGTAAAGTAAGTACGAAAAAACTTTTTTCCTACACATTCGATGTTTTTTCTGACGAGTCCTCCATCCTAAAGCTTTGGAATTATGAGATTTTTAAATTGATACTAATCAATTTAAAAACATCCTTATTTTCTCACAACAGCTTGTTAATTATATTATTATAATTCGGGGTTACTTTGTCCTACACGTAAAGTGGTATCTTTTTTTTATGTTTTTTTACAAAATAATAAAGCGATTAAAGCAAAAAAAAAATTATGTTAATAAAATATTTTTCCTTCACCGAATTAAAATTCAAAGCCCCCCTAACTTTATTAGTTACCCGATTTGAGATTTTTCGAAGATAGAAAAGATTTTCGTCTCGTCAAAACGAAGCTGCTCACAAAAATTCAACTTGTTACTAATCAAAAAAAGTTTGTTCCTAGGACCAAGAAGTCATTTAAAACTATTTAAATAGTTTGTTGCACTCAGGCCTTAAATGTTTTATTGTACAAGTGAGGGAAGATCTATCTCCTAATCTACTTTCAACAGGAACAATTCAACGTTTGAATGTATGTGTGTATAAATGTTCGCTTAACGATCCATATCGTTGATCGGAACATCGTAAATTTATTAAGCGAATTAATGAGACAAAAAGAATTTTTCAGTGCAAACATGAGCCAAATCGGTCAAGTGCATGCCAAGACATAGGGGTTGTGAGAGTTGTATGCCATCACGAGGGCACATTTCATGGCGAAATACTTGTGCTTATTATTAGCAGCAGTCATCATTAGATCATGTTCACAGAAAACCCTGTTGTAAATTTTTATAACTCGCGTAGGCGAATACTACATCAAAAACCTAAGTTTCTATAAGGAAAATACATTGCTGTTATAATTTAGTTATTGCAAAGCGTTCGAAGAATCCCTATGACAAACTTATTCGCAACAAGTTATTATCAAAATCAATTGCAACAAACGTGAGTGTGTTCACGTGCGGCTGGAATTAGGGTTACCAACTTTGTTATGTGTAGTATTGGACGGTTTATAGTATTTATACTTACGACAAATTGTTTATCCACGCTAATTTCGACGAAAAGATCCCTTGATTTTATTAGCGCAAGGCATCCTTTTAAAAGCGAGAAATAAATAAATATTCACGGGACAAATTACATTTACTGATCTAACCCTAAATTAAGCAAATTATTTGCTTGTGTTATGAGTGTTAGTCAACGATGCTAATACATAGAAATACATATATAAATACTAGTATATATTAAATAAAAACCCAAACCCGGAAATACAAACATTTATTGTATTGTCGGGGATCGAACCCAAGCCCCGTCGATTGCGTAGTCAGGATCGCTAATCACTGGTCGAGTGATTAGCGATCAGGGCGGAGAAAGGCTAATATGTGTCATTAACATCGTGACTGCGAACTAGGTGTTAGAGTTCTGCAACGTCTGGCTCGAGATTTGGTGCCACCGCCTTACCTATGCCTGCTGAAATAGCGTCAGCTCTTGTTGCCGGCTTGGAGGCTAAGTTAGCCGGTATACATGTACATGTACATATACATTTGGCATTCCATTCCTGCTACACAGATAGCAACGTACCATTACCATCTCTGGTGTCTATAGGCGAAGTTTGTCTCTTTCTATCTGAAAGGCTATCAGCTTGTTTGCTTTCATTTATATATATATATATATATATATATATATATATATATATATATATATATATATATATATATATATATATATATATATATATATATATATATATATATATATATATATATATATATATATATATATATATATATATATATATATATATATATATATATATATATATATATATATATATATATATATATATATATATATATATATATATATATATATATATATATATATATATATATATATATATATATATATATATATGTGTGTGTGTTAAAAATGGTTGCAATGGATCCAGTCATTTTCTCAACCACCTACTTTTCGCTCTTACATATAATTCTAAGTATAATATATTTCAGTTTTTTACTCCTTTACGCATCGATCGCTGAACAGATTATGAATTTGATATATACAACTTATACAAACTATACACAGTATCTGTCTGTTTGGTTCTATCACAGTAGAATACATTGATCGCGAAAAATAATAACAAAAAAAAAATAATCACGCCACGGGCTGCAGGACGCATGGTTAAGCGGAAGTATACCTACTATCTTTTTTTTGAGCTGTGTACTTTGTCATTTTCGGAGAAATTGAACAGACGAATAGTTAGCATCCCTAGCTCCAATGGTCACTCTTTACGATACGAGAAATTGAATAACAAGCCATAAACTCGTTTCAGTATAAATGAAATTCAATATTTGCTCTGGACATCCAATAACGTCCACGGTATCAGGGGTTTCATAGCGTTTAGGATGTGAATGCTATGATCAAACGGACGCACGTACGTTATAATTAATCGTTAGTAATTGCAACAGCGTTTTGTTTCGTGGAATTTGATAAGCCGACGATTTGTTTTGTTCAAATTGAAATCACGCGGCAGTAACCTACTCCACTTTGCGGTTTTTTTCCGGTTGCACGCTAGATGCTTTAGTTTGAACGTGCAACGTTTAGTGTTTGACCGACTTCCAATAAAGAGGAAATCCTCAATTTGTTGCGTTTTTGTTTTTAAATAATTTATTTTTGAAGTCGTAGATACATAATGGTATGTTTTCTTCCAACATTATTACTAGGTTTGTTATATTTTTGCGTTTCCTTTTCCCCGTGTAGAGCCGCGGGGTTATCATTATCACGTATCTTGCAATACGCAATTATCGTAATTGTTTAGTTATTGCAAGACATATTATAGCCTAGTATATTAATGTCAGTCGTTACCACTTGATTATTGTTGGTGCTGTGACATCTCAAAAAGTGCATTCAATGACAAGAAAGCAATTTGCGACGTTTTTGATGTTTTTTCGTTACGTTTAAGAGTCATCGCTAATCGATTGCAAATGTTATGTGATACACTTGCCGGGCTCAATTCGAAGAAAGGATCAAATTTTTAACTACTAGGCATCTCGTAAAAGGAGAAAAAAGGCTATGTAACTAACATCGTGGCTAAATAAAACTAGGTGGTAAAATTCTGCAACGACTCCGTTGATATCACCGGGTTTTGTTATCATCGCGTTATCTATTCCTGCTGCGATAACGTTCCACGTACCCGGACAAAGCGGTTCGACTCAACATTCTTCATTCGAAGCGCAAAGGACTGGAACATGCTTCCTGAGTCTGTGTTCCCCGACGAGTACAATCTGGGAATCTTCAAGAGAAGAGTGAACAGGTACCTTCTAGGGAAGCACGTTCCATCTTAGGTCTCATCTTAGCTTATCATCAGGCGAGATTGAGGTCAAGCGCTTACCTATCGATAATTTAAAAAAAAACGTCGGTTCTTGTTGCTGTCGTATTCCAGTTTAAAGGGTAAGGTATCGAGTAACCTATCGCATTTGGCATTCTATCCCTGTCTTACGAATGGCAACGCATCAATAACATCTCTGATGTCGAAGGGCGAAAGTTGTCTTTTTCCATCAGGAGAATCATCAGCTTGTTTGCTATCGTATGATATAAAAAGAACTATTTTGCTGCCATAGTGTATTTCATTGTAGTGTTTTGGCTTGGGGTCGTATGTTAAAATTGCAGACATGTGCGTAAGTTTTTACATCTCAGCCGTGAGATTGGCAACGCAATATAACCTTCTTTGACATCTACAGACGATTTTGATTGACTACCATCCGTCAATGTTTTCTCATTTTTTACCATTCCTGTAATGAATGATCCACCATTCACAATCTTCACAAATTCTTTGGACATTGGTAATTTGTCATTTATAGGAACAGCATCAGATTACGCCTCATATTATTACTTGTAAATAAAACGACTATCGAGTCGTTTTACGGATATAGGTACCGGGTATATGTAATGAAAATGTAAAACTTAGAAGTATGTACCACGAACATTGTAATTTGTAGTTCAATCTTTTTCATACACTTATAGTTTTATATAAGAACTTAGATGTTATGGCTGTCGAAAAATTCCTAGAATAAACGTGCCGCAGCATCTGTTGTGTTTCTGCAGTGAGATGTGAAATTAAAGGTAAAAAATCCCAAGGACACAATACAGGTAGTGGCTTTTTATCGGTGTTCGTCTAAGAAATATCGACTAGTTTGAGTGTGATTTGATTTTAAATTTAATTTTAAATGCTGTTAACATCCATACTAATATTTTAAATAGTAAAGTAACCCTGTCTGTCTGTCTCTTCTTCACATCTAAAGCACTGAACCGATTTGCATGAAATTTGCTACAAAGATAGTGTGAGGCCCAAGAAAGGACATAGGATAGTTTTTATCGCAGAAGTCCCACGGGAACTATGAATTATACGGGTAAAACGTCGGGTCTTTTATTTAAAAAAAAAACCACGCGGATAAAGTCGCGGGTATAGCTAGTATATTTTGTAACGTACAATATTAAAATGTTTCCAATAATTTTAATTTAATGTAAACTTATTTAAAACAAACCGTTACTCGCGACTGCGTAAAACGTAACGTAAGGGTAAAAAGGGTAACGTGTATTACCCTTTTTACCCTTACGTTAGTCATTACTTATGGTAAATGAAATTTTAAGATCGGTCTGGTAGTTATTGAGTTTATTCGTCACAAACATACAAAAATATATAAATACCAGCTGACCTGCGCACAATTTCGCCTACGAGTAAAATACGTTGTTGTCGATATAGGTTTTCATACCAACTTTCATCCCTTATTAAATCTCCTAGAAATTGAATATTTTTTTAAAGTTAGCCTGGTTTGACTTCTGGGTTGGCTAAACTATCAAAATTTTATCAAAATCGGTTCAACGATTTAGCTGTAAAAGCATTGTATAGAATTCTACTCGATCGCAGCTCCACCTACCGGTTTCAATTGTGAATCTATAAACTATTCTCAGATCGAAGACACACAAAATTTCATTAGGACCGGTCCAGCTGCTTACGAGAAGTACAGAGATATATACATGCACAGAAGAATTACCGTAATGAATTCGGAAACCACTGAACCGATTTCAATTTTATAGATATCCACTGTTCAATCCAATTTAAAAGATCGGGAAGTTTTTATTTCAATTGCCCCCTTAAATATCCTACCAAAATTTTCAATACAAGTACAAATACAAGTGTATATATATATATATATATATATATATATATATATATATATATATATATATATACATACATACATACATACATATATATATATGATATATATAATAAAAATGATGTGGTGTCGCGGGACACCAGGTAGGAACGAACTTCCTTCGGCTAAACGGCACTACTCGCTTGTGTACGCGACTGTCGCGCCTGCGCACGTCTCATTTAACGCTTTTATTCCACGCATTTTTCTTACGGTTTTACTATCACATTTTTTTCAGTTCGGTCGCGCAGCAAAATCCCTATCCCCTCCAAGCCTGCCGTAAGGAACTTCGTTCCAATAAAAATTGGCAAATAAACGACTGAAAAAACATATAATATCCAATAATGCAATATGGTTTTGAATTTACATAGGAACCGTTAGAGACCAAGACACGTATGTACCTACTATGATATCATATTTTTTTGAGATATAATAGGAAACAAGCAGACGAGATCTCCTGATGGGAAGATATCATTGGGTGTATACATATAGACTACAGTCAATACATATAGTCAATTGCTTGCCTTTTACGAACTGCCTTGCACAATATCAGATGGCTATCCTTTAAAGGGGACCCGAACCAACACGAGGATAAAATTATTTCAATATTACTACTATAAGGTATAATAACTCAAACCCTAGTACATTTAATTAGGCTAATGAATATGCCACCATCCAGTTGTCACTGGGTGTAATGTAAACCCCGTTAAAGTAGTTTTCACCTATTCGAAAATACTAGAGTAATCCGATCTAGAAACAAGATTGGCTTACTAACTTTCAAAACTCAGTATGCACTATTCTTCATTTCCATTTAGATTTTGGGTCAGTAGGTCATTTCCCGCATCTATAAACTTAACCGGAATATTGCAGTCATTTATTTTTATGTTCATCGTATTAAATTGAAATTGCAGCAAGGCATAATCATCGTGCCCGTTAGACAATGATAAGATTACAGCCGTCGGCAGAAATATGTGAACATAAATATTGTACACATTTATTACTTGTATGTAATTTGTTGGCATTTTTAAGTTTTTTTTTATATTATAAGATAGCAAACAAGCAGGTGGGTCTCCTGATAGAAAGAGTCAACCATCGCCTATAGACACCAAAGGTGTTAATGGTGCGTTGCTATCTTGTGGCGAGGTCTAATGCCATATGCATACGTTTACCGGCTGCCTTACCCTCCAAACCGGAACACGACAGTGACTAGCACTGACGCTATTGCGGCAGGAATAGCGTCTACGTAACGTAAATGCAGAACTTTACCATCATGCAGATTTTTTTAAAGTATTATCTTTGTATAGGACAGGAAACAAGTAAGCTCTCCGATGGGGAGAGACGACCAATGCCTATCGACGCTAAAGATGTTTATAGTGCGTTGTCTTCTATGTGGGGGTAATATACCATTGGCTTAGGTTTCCCAGTTATTTGTCATTCTGTGTTGGTCCTGTAAGAATAGACCATCTGCCATTTTTTATAACATAAGAGGGCAAACAAGCAGACGGCTCTCCTGATGGAAGGAGACAAATATCGTTAAACGTGCGTTGCTATCCGTGTGGCAGGGTCTTAATGCCATATGCGTAAGTTTAGCGGCTGCCTTACCCTCCAAACCGGAACAAGACCCTTCAGCTAGGCAGTTGATAAAAGGCAAACGATTGAATATACGTGTCACTGCCATCGTGACTACTAGGTGGTAGAGGTCCGCAATATCTCGCCTGCTTACTAATTTGGTAACAGCGCCTTACTTATTCCAGCCAAAATAGATGCAATGCTTGGCAATGTCGTGTTACGGTTTTGAGGGTAAGTTAGGCTGTAAACTTGTCCAAGTGGCACCAAGTTTTTTTAACATTTTAATTTTTTTTTATATTTCCCTATGTGGGTCCTGGCTCCTTTGAAGAATAGACCAATTGCTGTTCTGCCTGGCAGGTCGTAAAAGGCGACCGATTGGCTACGCGAGTCATTACCATCGTGGCTACTAGCTGGTAGAGTGTTGCATTGTCTCGCCCGCATACCACCGCCTTACCTATTCCTGCCGCAATAGCGTCATTGCTTGTTGCTGTCGTGTTCCGGTTTAGAGGGTAAGGCAGCCGGTAAACTTATGCATGTGGCATTAGACCTCGCTACAAGATAGCAACGTACTATTAACATCTTTAGCGTCGATAGGCATTGGTTGTCTCTCCTCATCGGAGAGCTTACTTGTTTCCTTTCCTATAAGCGATGGTTGACTCTTTCTATCAGGAGACCCGTCTGCATGTTTGCTATCTTGATATAAAAATGCATTTAAATTTCAAAACATAGGCTATGATATAGCCATATTTTTAACGACAATATGCTGATTATACTATATATAGAAGACACTATATATCACGATATGAGCACTCTTTATACGTGTTTTGGTAAGCACAATTACAGTTAGAGATAAAAAAATATGCCTCAATTTTACAGGATCTGTAAATCTAATTATAGAAATACGTATTTGGAGATTAAAACGTTCGTACAGCTTTTCCTTTTGACAAGATATTGCTCGATTTCAAACCACGAAAATAAGTGATGACGTAATAAATTCAAATTTCAAAGAAAGCTTAATTTAAAAACGGACTCATTGATTGCCAGGAAAACTAAACTGTTGGCTATTTTTCTTAATTAATTGCTATTTAGCTTTCATTTTAGGAATAAGATAATGTATTTTCTTTAGGCTTTACTCATGCAAAGTACATTACTTGCAATGTACCTAAATCTAGGAATGCTATTACAAATAATTATACCGAACGTGATCGAAGAGATTCCTCGCTTTATTGCTCACGGTCCACCCGTGAACAATATGCTCGTAGCATTGAAACTGTAATTACTGTCCTATTATGTAGTAATGTTATTATAAGAGTTAATTAAGCACGTATATAGTAAATCCGTTAGAAATTAGTATGCGATCATGTCAGCAGAGGCTAAGTATCTGATGTTTAATTTTATGGCTTGACTATTGCATGTACTAAATATTATAGTAAGTATCTCATATCACTCTGCCTATCCTGCAAGAGAAGCGGCCGTGATGAAACTTACTTAATTAGTTACGCTATTTTTACTTTTATTCATAGGAAATTAATTAATGTACCTATGTATGTGTATACAAAATATGTAGTTGTTAATTCAATTTCTCACTTTTTATCCCGTAAAATATCTTCTTGGTGGTATATTTATACTCATGTATAGAGTTGTCTCTTTCCAGTATTACCTTATTAATAAATAAAAATAATGTAAAATATTGCTGTAAAATATTAATTACAGGACGGGCCTTTAGAATAGCTTGCACAGACTTATACTTCGTGCCTTCTGTGTAGAGCAAGAACAAGTTAGTAACTTACAAAGTAGCTGTATTAATTACTCAAATAAATTCGGATTTGCTATCAATATTGGTCTTTGTAGTGAACATTTCCAGTGAATTTGGCTGCATATGCCAAAATATGACTCGTTATTGTTTCAGAATTTGGCAGGCATAAAAATTTATTAATGACTATCTGAGCCCGCGACTTCACTATTCTCTTTACAGCCAAAATCTGTTCTCAAACTTAAAATAAATTCTATAGATATATTTTATAGTCGAATTTACGCTTAGGGCGCATAGGGCGCTAGCACCTATGTTCCCTCAAATACAAAAAATTTTACCATTATGGAAAAAAAATTTACCATTATGGAAGTTCTTATTTATCATCTTGTGTAGTGAAATATCTATTCATATTCTTTTTTTTTAAGTAATTAGTGAGTTATGTGTTAATATCTTTCTTATTAATTTACTACAATAACAATTGTATACTAATAATATTACATATTATTAGTATACAATTGTTGTATATTTAATAATTTAGTTTTATAATAAATTCATTAAGAAGATGTAAGATTTGTGTATTTTCCAATTAGTTTTGTTTGCTTGGCACAATATTTGTAATAATCAGGTACTCAAGATGCAATCTAATACGAATATTATACGTAATAAAAAGTATTTTGTAGAGAACATATTTCGATATGTAGTGTAGTGTTTTAGCTAGAGAAATAACTTTTTAGATTGTTAGTGATTAACGTAACACTATATTCTTCAATTACTGCTATGTCAACTATGAAGTTTAAAAATATATAAAAGAATGGCTTAACCTAATGAGGGGTGTGAAAAAAATAAAATCGTAAGGAAATCAATGTTCCTGATTAATAAGCATATATAAGCGTACACAGGTACATATATATATATATATATATATATATATATATATATATATATATATATATATATATATATATATATATATATATATATATATATATATATATATATATGCATATGTGGCGTCCCTATTACGGTATGGTATGATAGTTTGGATGAATTCTAGCAACGTTAATAATGTTTTTATAGTTCAAAAGAAATGTATACGCGCCATTTGTGACGTAGATCCTTTAGAACCATGTAAACCACTATTTAAAAACAATAAAATATTAACGCTAACTGATATGTATATCTTAAATGTAGCCAATTTTGTAAATAAACACCCTCATTTGTATAACAAAGCTAGAGACACATCAAGACTCGGTTTACGGGACCCCACTAGATTAATTTTTCCATCCTGTAAATGTTCCATATTACAAAGAAACTGTTACATGATGAGCATCAAGGTATTTAATAAAATACTAAAACAAATAAGAGAATTACCAACAGACAAACAGTACAATTGCCTTACAAATTGGCTCCTTGACAAAAACTTTTATACTCTTAAGGAATTCTTTGAAAGTAAATAATTTTCTATTTTATACATATGCCTGTTGTTATTTTAGTTAAGGATTTTATTTTATATTTAATTATTACTGTTTGTTACATTATTTACATTATTATTATTCATAATAAATTATAATTAATTGAATTTGACATTATTTGCAACGCAATAAAAAATGAATTTGACAATTTATGACATGGATTTGAGTTTTAATATATTTATTTAATAATTTTATTTTACAAAGTATCTATTTACAAAAAAAAATTGTAAATAAACTATCAATGTAATAATGAATATTGTAATGATTTTTGGTTATATTATCTAATTGAATAACCTATTTCATTATTTAAAACAGTTTTTTATCATATGGTAGAACTTAGTTTTTAAATTTACGTTATGACATTATATTTATTCAATTACATAATAAGAAGCAACATTTCAATTTGTAGTCACACGCAGCAATAAAAAAATTGGCAAAGATAAATGGCATCACATACTCAAAATAAGTTTCAAATAAAACAAGTTTAGTTTGAATACTAGTAATTAAAATATTATAAATGTAATATAAAATTGTACCTATAATAATGAATTTGCATGCTGATGTGTAGCGGAATAGGTAGAAAACTAAATTAGACATAACAACTTTGTAACCCTATTTCTTGCAAATAAATATTATTATTATTATGAAAAAAAATTATCTCGCCTTGTGGCGGTGTATATAACTCCGGCTCAGAGTCCAAACGGCTGTCGCCTAGGGCGACTGAGTAAGAAATCTGCGGACTATGCGAGCGTTGTCTAATAGGACTGCCCGCTGGATGCCTGCAATAATAGGCTTGGCTGGTAAATCCAACTTCATTAAATAAAAACATAAAGATGAAGGTATAAGCCCATTGGTAGAAACAACTATTGGAATTATCTCAGCAGACATCCCACCCCACATCTCAACAACCTCGTGTGCCAAGTCCAGATATTTGAGCTTTTTATCTGCTTCGGCCTTAACAAGGTTATCGTCATGAGGAATCGTGATGTCTACTAAGAAAATTCTGGAAGATGCTCGATCCATCAACACGATATCAGGCTTATTCGTTAGAATAGTTCTATCCGTGATAATGGGTCGTTCCCAGTACAACTTGGCACGGTCATTTTCGAGGACCGACTCAGGCAAATACTCATAATATGGCAGTTTCTGTTCACGAAGTCCATATTTCAGAGCGAGCTCTTGGTGGATGATTCTGGCTGCTAGGTTATGTCTGTGCAAGTACGCAGTATTGGCAAGCATAGAACAACCGGAAGTAACATGTCGGAGAGATTCTCCACTGCGGTGACACATACGACATATGTCATTAGTACCATCCTTAATGATGTACTTCCTATAATTGTTAGTCTTAACCACCTGATCTTGTATCGCACAGATAAAACCTTCGGTTTCCCCAAATAGTCCACCGAATCGCAGCCAGTGGACAGATGACATAAAATCTACGTATGGCTCGTGCAGAGTCTTGTAGAATCTACCGTGCAGCTCTTTCTCTTTCCATATGGCCTCCCTGTCAGAACTGCTGAGTACCGCCGGTTTTTGCCAGTCATTTTTGGCCAAGGATAGTGGCGTAAGCCCTGTGTCACATTCAATTATCTCAGCATGGATTGCACATCTCGTCAGAAAATAGTCCCTGAGATTGCAAATCTCGCGGTTGTGAAGAACTTGAGCACTCAGCATGCCCCTGCCACCTCTCTTACGTGAGATATACAATCTCATGACAGACGATTTCGGATGATGCAATCTGTGCCGAGTCATAGTAGTGCGGACTTTCCGATCCAGGGCACTAAGTTCGGTCTGAGACCACTTAAGCACGCCAAATGTGTACATTACATCAGTACTGGCATAACCCAGGCATTGTATGCCCGCACTTTGTTGACACCTGACAACAGCCATTTGGCTGTTGAAAACTTTTGTCGTGCGTTCACAAAATACTTCCATCACTACCTGTTTCATGCCAGACATGCCACACGTACATTCTGTGACATGCTTGGGATACTTGGGTATCGGTATGCGGTAACCTTAACACCTCACAAGACAGTTATTCCACCGAGATATCGGGAAAGATATATATATATATATACTAGCGGACGCAGCCCGCTTCGCTGGGCTTAGATTTTACTTTATTTTATTTAAACAATAAACTTACATCATAAATTTTTTTATTTAAGTCTCATAATATATTTATATATATGATATATAAGTTATTTTTCGCAGGCGTTTTTTTCGCAGGCGTTTTTTTCGCAGGCGTTTTTTTCGCAGGCGTTTTTTTCGCAGGCGTTTTTTTCGCAGGCGTTTTTTCGCAGGCGTTTTTTTCGCAGGCGTTTTTTTCGCAGGCGTTTTTTCGCAGGCGTTTTTTTCGCAGGCGTTTTTTTCGCAGGCGTTTTTTTCGCAGGCGTTTTTTTCGCAGGCGTTTTTTTCGCAGGCGTTTTTTTCGCAGGCGTTTTTTTCGCAGGCGTTTTTTTCGCAGGCGTTTTTTTCGCAGGCGTTTTTTTCGCAGGCGTTTTTTTCGCAGGCGTTTTTTTCGCAGGCGTTTTTTTCGCAGGCGTTTTTTCGCAGGCGTTTTTTCGCTCGCATTACGCGAACAACACCTCACAAGACAGTTATTCCACCGAGATATCGGGAAAGATATATATATATATATATATATATATATATACTAGCGCTTCGCTTCGCTGGGCTTAGATTTTACTTTATTTTATTTAAACAATAATGTTTAAATAAAATAAAGTAAAATCTAAGCCTAATTTATACTTACATCATAATTTTTTTTATTTAAGTCTCATAATATTAAATATAAATATATTAAATCAAAATAAATAAATAATTATTAAATCAAAATATATTAAATCAAAAAAAAAAAAAAATTAAATCATATATTTCTCTCCGTATTCATTCTCTTCTATTTTCTTCTCGAGCGGTTGAAGATCATTATCTACACCCATGTACATATCAGTAAATACAATATCATTCTTATCATTTAAACAAAAACATATCCGGCTCAAGATAATGTCAGATATAAAAGTACCTCTTTTTTCCTTTACTTTATTCGATTTGGATGTTTGTTTACCAATGTTTGCTTTTTTGGGTGGCATTTTATTAATTACAATGATTCTGTGAAGAAACATGATTGGTGAAGGAAAATACAATTTTCCGTAGCAATAATCAATTAAAAAAGCATCAGTAAACGGATACATTCGCGGCACTATAACTTACCTTGAATACTTAAAAATTAATGTACTTCAGTATACTTTATTATACTTCAATATACTCCATTGTAATTCAACATGGTTCATAATGACATAGATATAAACAATGCATGTGTCAATAAAAAATTTGGGTTATAAAACAATAGAATATCATCATAGTAAAAAAAAAGCTGTATTTGACAGTTCAAAAATAGGAGTGCTCCAATCGTCACCAAACTTTACAGGATTACTTACTTCTCAGCCAGTACTTACTCGCCAGTTCAATCCGGAGATTCCCTGAAAGTTTCGAAAGTTTCATTGAAATCGGTCCATCCGATTCGAAGCCTATACGGAACATACCCACACACTTTCTCTTTTATATATATAGATAGACAGAAGATATATATATATATATATATATATATATTTTCGCCGTGTTGGTCCCGGCCTCCTTTGTAGAATAGGCCAACTGCCGTTCTGCCAGGCAGGTCGTAAAAGGCGACCGATTGGCTTTCGAGTCACTGCCATCGTGGCTACTAGGTGGTAGAGTTCTGCATTGTCTCGCCCGGGTCTGGTACCACCGCCTTACCTATTCCTGCCGCAATAGCGTCAGTGCTTGTCGCTGTCGTGTTCTGGTTTGGAGGGTAAGGTAGCCGGTAAACTTATGCAAGTGGCATTAGACCTCGCCACAAGATAGCAACCCACCATTAACATCTTTGGTGTCTATAGGCGATGGTTGACTCTTTCCATCAGGAGACCCATCTGCTTGTTTGCTACCTTATGATATAAAATAAAAAAATAATAAAATATATTTATAAAGATTTTACTTGGGAATTTGGACGGCAAAATTACATAGATATTTACTCTTCAAAAGTCAAAACGCAACGTTTCGTTTGGTAAATCTAAGTATTTTATCCATCCAAGTTTCCAAATGTAATCTATCATATGTAAATCAAATCAAATGTATACTATCATATATCTACGTAGATATAAACTAGTATTAAATAAAAAAATATGTATAACTTTTAATATCGGACGATATAAAACCATTAAGCTGTAAATTCTCCTTGACCTTAGTATAAATTAACTAATTTGAGTACAATCTGAGTGCTAAGTGTGAGTTTTCTTTTCGCATTCGATCGTGAGCGCGTTCGGAGTTTACTAGGAATTTGTATGTGATTTGTACAACGCCACCTAGTGGTAAACGTGAGAAACCAGTTTACCACTAGGTGGCGCTGTACAAATCACATACAAATTCCTAGTAAACTCGAAACGCGCTCACGATCGAATGCGAAAAGAAAAACTCACACTTAGCACTCTGAAGCCCGTAGCAAAGATCACGTGTCTATGTAGAACAGGAAAACATAACCTAATTTCCTTATTCGTTGACGTAGTTTCTTAAGTTTATAAGCACTGTAAGTAAAGAAATGAAACTTATATAATTAAATTAAATGGTACGATTTTTGTTTTGTATTAATATTCTGATTACAATAGTGTTCGGTTCTATGACAAAGACGATCTAGGGCCCTGTTCACGTAACAAAACTTCAATCATATCGAAGTGTTTAAAAGTTTCTTATGCTGGGGCCACACTAACGGGAAATGCCGTTAATTATCGCGTTAAAGGCCGTTAACCGTAGATGTAGCCACGACTTAACGCAATAATTTGACAACGGCATTTACATTGTCGTTTGACATTAGGCGATAACTCAAGTGGCGGTACATCAAAGAGAATAACGCGAGAATTAATGCGATAAAGCGGTCACACTACGCCAGTCAGTGTGCGTCGGGAGCTCGACGGGATCGCACGTGTTTTGTGTTTGCAATACATACTATGGAGTGGAGTAACGAGAAAGTAATTGCGTTTCTGGAGCTTCTGCAAACAGAACCATGTTTGTGGGATCCAAAACTGAAAAGTTACAAGAATAAATTCAAACAATAAAAATTTACACTCATAAAATACAGAGCTCGGTCAACGTCCATCTTTGCAGTCTGTTAAGTAAATTTTACGCCGTTTTATCGCCAAACGTTAAATCACGTTGGCCGTATTAAGTGTAGCCACCTACTTTAGCGCGTTAAAAATTATCGCGATAATTACCGCGATAATGGGCATTGGACGTTGGCCGCTAATGTGGCCCCAGCATTATACATTATGGCGCATCGTAGTATGACGCGACGTTGTATTTTGACGTATGTGAGAGCTCTGAGCTCTATGATTCGATTAAGTTTTGTTACATGAATAGAGGCACTGTTGTTATTGATTTATGATATGCTATGATTTAGCACACAAGGATAGTTAAGTAATCGAACAAGCTTTTAGCCGCTGGAGGTAAAAAACGTTTATTAAAGAAAACCCAACTATTTAAATGCTGTTTAAATGACGTTTACTATGGTGAAATTTGTTAAAAAAACGTTTTAATGTTTGATGCAAGCTAAATGTAGTCTTCGCGGTCAGATAGCAGTGTTAATGTTATGCAATTTGTAAATTCTAGAAACATCTGTGGTTACAATAACGTACCAGGTACATATTTAGAAACCTGTGCAGGTTGGTCCGGCGCTGTTATTTAATACACGGCCTATTTGTGGTCAAGCGAGCGCTTCTAGACGCTCCAATCACCTAAGTAACGTTGGGTAATTCTAAACCTGTATTAAGGTCAGTTGACATAGCAGTAATTGTAGAATAAAGTGTTACGTTAATCTACTCTTTAATCGCTGGGTAAATATTTTTCTGACGTTGCCTCCCCTAGCCAAGGCTCGTTACTTCGTTTCAATAGCAGACGTAAATGGAAACTATAATTAACATCTAATTGAATAGGTTTTTCTTTTACTTTTATTTACATATTCAGACTTTCATTTTCTTTGAGAACAGTTCATTTATTTCTCATGGAAACGTTGTTACATGATTGTTTTTAACCGATTTCCCAAAAGTGAACAAGTTACCTATTATACGTATTAAAACCAGTACAACTTGTGAAAGAATTATCAAAATAATTCCAGGATTACTTCCTACAAACAAACTTACAAGCTTACAAATTTTACCTCTTTTTACTACTACTACTACTACTCACTAGCTGTTACTCAGGACTGTTCGCATGACCGAAAATCATTACTTTTGTTCAGTTGCGTAGAAAACGTAGTCTTATGTCACTCTTGGATAATGTAGCTAACTAAAGTTGTAAGATTTTTTTAAATCGGTCGATTAATTTTGAGTTAAATCGTAACAGACAAAAACACAAAAAACAAATCATCTCTGTGTGTAGTATTAATTTAGACTTGTAATATTAGGTTAGACATATATTTTTAATAAATACGCAAAAATAGTAGACATAACATTTAGACACCCGGCTCATATAGCGCCACTGAGCTCATGTTTTTAAAGCGTTAAAATTGCTTTTATAAGTGATAATTTTTAGATATAGCTACAAAAATAAAGTCATAAGGATACGCAGCAAGCATGTTATATATTTTACAAAATTACATTTTTTATTAATACTTATTTCACGAATGTATGTTGTCTGTTTACAGTTTAGAACCTAACTTACTGGCTACCTTACTATTTAAGGCAAAAAGCGACTGTAACGAGCACTGACATGGTAACAGGAATAAGTAACTCAGACATGGGCGTACCCAGGTTCTGGGCCAGGCAAACGTAACATTTTAAGACTATATTTTTATCTACAACAGTAGATAGTTAGTAGAGAGGTAAACAAATTCCAGGGTTTCAGGTGGGTTTGTGGGAATTGTGGGTTCAGGTGACGCCCGTATTAATCTCGTAAAATCTCAAAACTCCCGGAAAACCCTCCAGGTAAAACGACCAAATGATAGAACTATCTCCCTCGCATAGAAAGGAAAGTCATATGACGTGTATATCAGAAACAAAAACGGACTGATAATGAAACTCTCAGGGACACGAATGGTGACCGCAGAAATTTAATCTTATTCCTTGATATTAAGCTTCTGAAATATTTCACTTATGTATATGAAATCATTTTAATAGTAATTTAAGTATCAGCTTTGTATCAAATTTTTTGTTCTAATGAGAAGTCGTGTGACGAGCCTCGCAAGTGGGTCAAGTAACCTTTTGGTGTGTAGTGAGCAATCATACGCGCCGCCCGCCTAATTGAAGTCCAATGTCGCGTCGCACACCCACTGTGATTAATACCATGCCACTGATAACTTCCAATAACCTTATTGTCGCAGTTAATTTTTATTGTTATATTTACTCTACTGATAAGTATCAAAATATGTCACATAACACTTGCAAATCGTGTTTATAATAGAAATCTTACTTACTTTTTTATAATATAAAAATATTATAGGATAACAAGCAGATGGCCTTAAGCCGGTGCCTTATCCATGCGGCTATACATCCTCGCTACATTGCTAGCAACGAGCCATTATCAATGTATATTTCCACCAGGAGTGCAGTGTACTTGTTTAATATCCAATCAATGGAAGGGGTGGTCAACCGGTCGTTCGCGACCAGATATTCGACATATTTCTCTAATCTCAATCGACTGATTGAGATTTGGAGACTTTTCTGAAAGAAAATTGTAGATCTTAGAACTTTTGTTTATCGATATCTAAATAAGAAAGTGTTTGAAAAATCAATCGCCATAAAAATAAGTAAATAATACTGAATGAAAAAGGTAGCCAACTTTACCCTACCACACCTAACACTGACCTATGATATAAATATCTCCAAGTATTATTACAGATGAGATTGATGATAGTTTACAACAATCGGTCAATCACACCTGGGAAGCTTCAGGTAGCCAGCTAGACAGAAAGGCAGTGGAGTATCGTCTAATTAGTAGCGCCATAGTCATCAATATCCATTAGTGGCGCCACACGCGACGCAGGGCGACCGCGCCGTGCCGACTCGCCAGTCGCCAATCGCCCGACGCCGTCCAGCCGGTGTTGTAATTTCCAATACTTTATATTATTTTGCGATAAGGGTTGCACTTCCGTTCCTGACCGCAAACTAAATTAGAAAAATATCAACAACTACATTTTCGATAAAACTCTCAATTTCCCTTCTGACTAGGCTGGCCAAGCTGGATTTGTCATTTTATGGGACTCGATATATAAATAGATCTGTGTTATTTTGTCATGGATTTAAAGCTTACAAAAAATTAAATGTCAGAAGATAATATGAAAGGGGCGCATAAATAACTATACGTTAGTTTTTTAGTAATGGTGTTTCTTTTTTTATGTGTGCCACTTGCATATGAGTTTTTTTATATCATAAGATAGCAAACAAGCAGATGAGTCTCCTGATGGAAAGAGTCAACCATCGTTTATAGACACCTAAGATATTAATAGTGCGTTGCTATCTTGTGGTGAGGTCTAATGCCACGTGCATAAGTTAAGAGTATGAGTTTCAGAGTGAGCCCTATTATTAAAAAAAAAATTCTGCTCTGGTTCAGCGACAAGATTTTACGACTCCTCCCGGTTTTGTGCAGTGCCGAATCATCTACTGCCGAGTCGATCAACTGCTACTGATCGGCGCCCAAAAGACCAACCCAGGTAGTGACTAGTGATCAGATTTAAAAAATATAATACTTTTTTTCATCTTTTCTTGCAATATTGGAATTTTTAAACAAAATATCTCAGTTGCTTTTTTGTAATGTTGCTAAATCAAAATGTTGTTATAATCGGTTGAAGAGTTTTAGCATTTTTCCGTTACAATAATGCAAAATATATGGAGCCGTCGTGGGATACCTGGCAGATGTAAAACATTGAAATAAATTTGTATAGGAATATGCATAAAATAATGCTTTGTTAGAAGTAATAAATGTAGTCATCGACATAGTAATACAAATGTAGCATAATCAAAATCAAAAACATCATTTCTTTATAAATTATTATTTATAAAAAATAAAGCGTTTATACAAGCGATAAACACCTGAAGACATAAGAGAACGTCATGCTGTTTGACATCATGGCATACGAGCAAATTCTACTGCCAAGGCGTGCGAATAGATGTTTCATATAAAAATATCTTACCAAAAGGAATGACCGCTTAATACCCATGTTTTCCCGCTTTTACCAAATTAAGAGGAATTGACGAATTACATCCTAAAAGTAAACAATGCATAAAATACGGATATCTGGTCACTCTGCCTTACAAAACTAAAACTTAACTTCGTGATCGTTCCTATAAAATGTGTGCAGTGAGACGGACGAGTCAGATTCAATATAAACTTATTCACCTTTAGATGTCAGCAAAGGGTTGCCCGTTGCCCTAATCTTTGAACTATGACTTGACCGTTATTACGCATGTATAATTTTGTCTTCGATTATTACAATAAGGACTGCCGAATGACGAATAAATTAGTTTCGTGCTAAGGAAAGCCGGTCTGAATTAACGGTCATATGATTAAAACATTTAAAACGAACCTTCTGTCTGCCACGAGACTGTGATTCATGATTTACTTTCACAATTGCTTTTTAATTGTTTCGACATAGAAAATATGGAAAAAAATGACACATTTAAATGTTTCATAAATCAGCAATTAGCTAAAATAAAAAGTAAGCCTTTAGATAAGAGTAAACGGGTGCAGCTGCGTGGGTCCCCTAGTATTAATATAGATCCTATAAACCTTGAAACACAATATACCTATATTATATATCGTATATTTTTTATAAATAATTCAAGAAAAATGGAGAGAGTTAATGGTAAGAAAATCCCATTTTTGGATTATGTGAAAGTGTTGAAGAATTGTTTTTGTGTTCAAGAATTTTGTAATTATATTTGATTTCTAAACTTGCCCCAAATAAATCAATATGTGCTTGGTCCACTTTGAACTTTGACCCCATAACGTGGATGCGAGTCCCCTTCGCTTACCCTAATAGTAACCCTAGACCTCGCGACCCGCAGGTGTCTTCGCTATTAGACCCCTAGTTTCCAAGAATTTAATTTACATAGGCGAGATATTTTATGCACTTTGTATGCACTCGCATCACACTTTATAATTCAAATTACTCTCTATATCTCGGGGCGAATGTAAGGAAATGTGAGAAATTGTAACGGACCTTTCTAACGCATCCTAATAATAAGCTTCCTACATTTATGTTGTACCACGATTGGAACTTAAAACGACTTATTTCTTTTATGTACATTTTGACTGAACCCGGCCGCATTTCGCTATGGCTCAGTTGTAAGTCCTCAAAAATGTTCAGAACTTTCTATTTCCATTAGAATTTCAGAATAAAAAGTATAATATAAAAAACTCTCCTGTTCCATTGAACAGGAGAGGAAAAACATATTATAGCCATTGCTATAATATGTTTTTGACAAATATCAAGTCAATCCGTCGGCTAGTTTTTGATATGGACAAAAACATATGGAAGCAAATTTTTTTATATGAAGATTGCAAGGTTCTTATAACGAACCAGTTATCTGAAGTTAATCTATACATGTGTACTTATCTATCCAGCAGATTCTATCTTTACGTTTGCTTGTTGTCATAACCCAAACGTGATACCTCAAATCATGTATTATAATAATTGTAACCACTGGATTTATGGGGAAGGAACAAAAAAATTGGTGGTTTCATATTTTGGCGACTAAAATCTTTATCATTACCAAAACTATCATATTAATGAATAAAATTATAATCATATAAAATTTACACAATCCGTACAAGCCCATTCGGTATTTAGGCTTCGTAAAATAATTCGACTTAACCATTTGAACGAAATCATAACTATGTGGAATATAA
This sequence comes from Apodemia mormo, assembly GCA_036924255.1. Classification (NCBI taxonomy): domain Eukaryota; kingdom Metazoa; phylum Arthropoda; class Insecta; order Lepidoptera; family Riodinidae; genus Apodemia; species Apodemia mormo. The sequence continues at coordinate 17,143,929 of JAUPFN010000003.1, read as the reverse complement.
ATTGGACATCTTAACATAGAGCCAGCTCTTTTAAAGTGTAAAGCCATATGATGCGATTTAATGTTGTTAAAGTCATAGAGCTGGCAGGATTATGTAGTGTTGATGCAGATATATAGGCCATAGGATACCATTTCATGCTAGTGAAGTCCCTAGCGTCCGTAAGGCTCACGGTTATGTATGTATAATAGGGCTATTAATAAACCTATTTGAGAATGCGTGTAGATTAACACTCTTTCTGTCGCAACAATTATGACGATCTTACATATTGCAGACTGAAGGACAGAGCGAGCGGCGATGTTTTCGTAAGCACACGATCAATCTTGTTTATCAATAAGACTGTAATACTGCATTATTTAATGTTATTAGTTATTACTGTCATAAAGTTGGTTGTTTTCTGTCAATGGCATAAGATGATACCTTTTCTCTTTCCATGATTGTCACATTCCATCAGGAGAGCCATCTGCTTGTTTGCTATCTTATGATATAAAAAATGCCCTTTGATTAAAGTCGTAGAGTTGGTTGGTATCTACGTATTATATTAACCGTTTTGCTGTATACATAACATACTTTACATTTTAATTTTTTTTTAATCATAGATTGGTAGAGTATTCTATAAATTGTATCATTTTAGGATATGATCTGATGTTCTTAGTCATAGAGCCGGTAGGGCTGTCTGTTAAGTGTGGGATAACCTTTCATGTTATCTATACATATAATAAAATAGTAGGAAAGTCAATATATGTCCGGGGTAAACTCAAAAAGTACTGCATGGATTTACTTCAAATTTGGCATGAATATTACTAACAGGTCGGGTCAACATATAGGCTACATATTATCACGCTATCACCTAAGGGGAAGGAGCTGTGCGGAGTAAACGAAGTCCGCGCGAACGAAGTCGCGGGCAACAGCTAGTTTATCATATTAACAATAGTTAACAATAGGGTATGTATTTTAATAGGAATTAGAGTATGTACCGAAAGTGGATTAAAATTTTAAGATTATAAGATAAGGTACAAACGCTCATCGTGCTAACCGCCGTGGCCTTGTCTGTCATAATCAAATTATGTATGTGACGTCACCGACACAAGCAGCGTGCTAATTAACTCGAATGTGAATCATAACACCAGTCTTTATACAGGTTAACGATACGCTGCAACATCACACACGCTTAACTCCTGAATACTGTTGCAGAAAATTAACTGTTACTGTTTCTATTATATAGTAGCGATCGTCTGTTGCCGAACTTCGACCATGGACTAAACCATAAAATCTCTTTTAAATTTGACGACTGACTAGCACAAGCTTTAGTATTCATGTGTGTAATGTTGTCATGTATGTTGCATGAATTTAATGTGTGTAATGTTTATTTTTATTAATTAAATGTATTTCGACACTGTCGTGGAAAAAATGTTGCATCTATAAAATGGTTACTTTACACGAGGGCAAACTAAAGTTTGGTACTTAGATATTTCGGCATATTTTTTGAACCGCTACGTATGTAGATAAGGAAGTTACTGATTTTGCCCCGATTTTCGAAAATCGAGTTTTCACCAGATCTCCACGTTTTGAGGTCCTAGAAACCTTTTCCAACTATTTTCACGATGACATGAGTATGTAACTTTTGAACGGCTGGATCGATTGGACCGACTAAAAACGCGGTTGACGGCATTCGATTGGATTCTATTCAATTTAGACTTCCTGAAAATTTGAACCAAGTCAGCCCAGGAGATTTTTAGAAATTTTGAAAACACCCAAAAAACATTTTGCTGAAACGGTATTTTTTATTTAACTTCCAAATTAATGTATCGATTGTGTACAAAAATTAATCAACTCCATTCCTCAAAAAACTACGTCTAATGCATAAATTGAATCAAAATCGGTTTATCCGTTTGGGAGTAATTGTTGAAGTGTGTTTTCGACATATTTTCGAAATTTTCCGACCAATCATTTTTTTGTTATTTTACGATATTTTAGTACCAAGAAAAGCTACGTCGAATACCATTTCGAAAATCAAAATCGAATCTAATTTTCATAAGTTACAGCTTTTCAAATATGAGAATTTGTTTTTAGCAAACTTACTATGTTTGAAATAACTTTCAGGATTAACTTAAAAATCTTATCAGCTTTTCTCCTTTAAAAACTTTGTGGAATACCGTTAATAAGATCAAAATCGGTCAATTAATTTTAAATTTATTATGGATGAAAACTTTTGAAGATAAAGTTTTTTGACATCGGTTCGAAATTTTTCAACCAATCGATTATTTAGCTAAAGCACTATTTTAGATCTCAAAAAATGAGTTGAATGACATTTGAAAGATCAAATCGACCATCGTTTCCAAAATATACAGCTTTTCAAAAATCAATATACTGCCATTTTTAACAAAATATATATATGTTTGAACTGAAAAAATCTGTGCTTATAGTTTTTACTCTATTGAGCTTAAAATACCTTAATTGAGCGGGAAGTTTCAGGGATGGCCTGTAGTTTCAACCGATTACAGATTTTTTATTGTTACTTTCGGGATTAATATTTTGTTATTAGCCATTATATTTATATAACAACTATTTAAGAACTACCCCCAGTAAATTATATTTATTAAATAAAAAAAATAGTCCGCTTATGTTAACATCCAACATTAATCCATGTAATGTAAGACGTTTTTTGTGACATTGCGGTGTTTTTCTATAGCAAATGTGTTTTATTACGAGCACATAATGTAAATAAGTCGCGAAAGCGTTCAGTTGTCGGACATCGTTGCAAGTAACGATCAACTCGCGCGCAGTCGGGCGGCGTGAGCGTGGTCTTGATTTGATAAGCACTGACAATGTCGCTTGACATTTGACAAAAAGGCAAAAACGAATGAATTTAAAATACTACTTTTTTTTGAATATCATTAAAACTACTGAAAATAATAAAAAACAGAATTTCGTTGGATCATCATATCCGAAAATGCTCAACGACAGTGTCGATTGTAATGCATTTTATATTTTACTTTTTTAGTCCTCCGCAACGAAAACAGTGCAAAATTTCATGCTCTACCGTTTGCGCAAAATAGAATAGAAAACAAGTGGATAGCTCTTGTCCTATTTTGTTCCTATTTTATAGATTAGCTAATAAGCAGATGGCTCTCCTGATAAAAAAAAGGTAACATTCGCTTATACGCACCAAATATGTTAACGTCGTAGGCATAAGTTTAGTGACTACCTTACTCTAGGTACCGGAACACGAGATTGACAAATTAACGCTATTGTGACAGCGCAAAGCGATGCTATCCAATAAGAGAGTGATATGGCAGAAATTACCCATCATTTAAATTTGTAGACATATCTATACTTACATATAATAAAATCGTAGGAAAGTCAAAACTGTACATTGAATATTTTTTTAAAAAATACTTGGGGCGTGATCTATAATCGATATCGAAGCCAAAAATATATTTTTTAGAATTTTTGTCTGTTTGTCTGTATGTACGTCCGGGGTAAACTCAAAAAGTACTGCATGGATTTACTTCAAATTTTGCATGAATATTACTAACAGGTCGGGTCAACATATAGGCTACATATTATCACGCTATCACGTACTGGGGAGGAGCAGTGCGGAATAAACGAAGTCCGCGCGGACGAAGTCGCAGGAAACCGCTAGTCTTACATGTAATACGAACGTTATAAAATTAAATTTTGGTGTTTTGTGATATCATTCATCCTTATTTAGATTTGCTAGAGAAGGACGCAAGCGATAACTTCCTCTGTTATTACGTCATTCTTTTGTAACAATCCAATCAGTTCCATTAGGCAAAACTAGTATATGCTCTAACTTCAATTTGTGACCTTGGTGAACTTAAAAATAGGAATGGCAATTACTTCATACTATAAACATCAAATTAATACATGTTTATTGCAAAACAAGTAATGGAATATAACTCTTTGCGATAAAAAACATAATTTTTGATATAGGTGTAAAATAGAAGAGTCAACAAATATGTTATTGGTCTCTTTTCACTAAGAATTCGAAAAGGATACCTACGGGTTGACATCGTTTCCTTGTTAAAGTCCAGTACCGACCCTTTTACAAATCTTGACCGCCTTACATATTTTTGGCGCAAATTTTTCGGTGCGTGTTGCTGTCGTGCTTCAGGTTCGAGGGTAAGATAGCCGATTGAATTGTTGGTCAGTATTATATCCATGCTCCATACAAATAACATCATTACTGTCTATGACGGTGATTATCGCTTTTAATAAAAAAGTCATAGACTTGTTTGCTATCCTAAGCCATAAAAAGACATTGAATAGTGTAGTCCACTTGAACCGGCGAACTTCGTACCGCCTTGAAACAGATTGAAAATCGTTAAATCTTTGACAGCTGCATACAGTTTCTACGGTAAAACAAAAGTGTTTTTATTATTTTCATCGCATTTTTCCATTTTTTTTTTCTTCATTAAAACCTTCCTTGGACTTACCTATCGAAAAAATAGCCGAATCAACAGGTGCGCTTAGCAACACATTTAGCAAGTCAAGTTTATTTATACAGAAATATGTCATACCTAATCCTAATACCTTTGCTTTCATGAAGATTTTTGGATGTTTGTTAATTAAAGATTGATTTTGATAAAATTTGAAACAACCAACCCGGGCTCAAACGTAGGCCCATTTAAAAAACAAAGGGCTGAAATATAGAATGAAAGTTTTCTATAATAGATTATATTGTTGACATATTACTCTACTCGGGGGCAAAGCCGCGTAGGTCAGCTAGTGTTGAATAAGTTGGGGAACTGTACGAATATAACAACGATTGATCTTATGTGCCAAAATATTACAACCTATTTTCAGGGCAGTCAAACTTTATTTAATCCTTGCTGCAGCGTGCAGCCCGCTGGTTTATGTTAAGTTTTTGGTGAATCCCGCGGGATCACCTAATTTTTCTGGGATAAAAACTAGCCTTTATGCTATTCCAGGTTATCATCTGCCTGTGTGCCAAATTTCATTCAAATCCATTCGGTAGTTTTTGCGTGATTGAGTAACAAACATCCATCCAAAGATCCAAACTTTCGCATTTGTAATATTAACTCTACCTGTGTGCCAAATTCATTCATTTTTTCCCCTTCGCAATAGTTTCAGTTCATGTCACTGTCATATTCCAGTTTCAACAGATATGTAACCAGTAAGCGCATGCATGTGGCATTCATTCAACCAACCTAGCCTAGCAACACATCATTAAAGTCTTCGGTGTCTTTTCAGCAAACAAGTAGGTGGCTTTTCATCAGGAGTTTTTGCGTGATTGAGTAACAAACATCCATCCATCCATCCATCCATCCATCCATCCATCCATCCATCCATCCATCCATCCATCCAAACTTTCACATTTATAATATTTAATATAGATTCAATAACGTAATAATCATTACGTTACGAACTTGCTAGAATGCAGTAAGTTGAAGGTATTTCAAATTGCTGATTCTGAAGTAACGTGAACGGAAATCCAAGCGCAGAACAATTATATTAAGATTACGTCATCCATAAAGTAAGTGCATTAACGTTGGAACGAAGACACCATATTTATATCTCGATAGAGGCCCGTTTTTAATACAAAAACCGCTCAAGTATAAAGAATGACAATCGGGAGTCAATGCAAATACTGGTGACTCTCATGGTTGTGATTCATTCGTTTTTAAGTTACTGTAGGTAGTTCTTTCATGATCTATTGGTTTTTAATAACAACAGATTCCTATTTGCTCTTTTTCCGTCTGTAGAATATCAATACGAGTAGCTTTGTCAATATTGCGGTAACACTGCTTCTTCGTATATTGTATTATCAAACGATATTATGTGTGTATTATCAAACGATAATAATCGATTGTTAACGGTATTGGTCCGAATCCCTTCTGAGAAATGGACCATCTGCCATTCTGCCGGGCAGTTTGTAAAAGGCGAACGAATAGCTATACGTGTTATTTCCATCGTGACTACAAGGTGGTAAAGTGGCCTTACCTATTCCTGTCGAAATACCGTTAATGCTTGTCACTTTCCTGTTTTAGCTTAGAGAGTAAGGTATTTAGTTGGTAAACTTATGAATTATCATCATCCCGCCACACGGTTAGCAATGCATTGTTAACATTTTTGCTGTCTACAGGCGATGATTGTCCGTTTCCATCAGGAGAGCCATCTTATTACAATGCGTTGTATGATGATTGTTACAAAAATAAAAGACAATCTATACATATAATGAAATCGTAGGAAAATCGAAACTGTACATTGAATATTTTTTAAAAAGAATACTTGGGGCGTGATCTACAATCGATATCGAAGCCGAAAATATAGTTTTTAGAATTTTTGTCTGTATGTATTTCCGGGGTAAACTCAAAAAATACTGCATGGATTTACTTCAAATTTTGTATGAATATTACTAACAGATCGAGTCAACATATAGGCTACATATTATCACGCTATCACCTACGGGGGAGGTGCTGTGCGGAGTAAACGAAGTCCGCGCGGACGAAGTCGCAGGCAACAGCTAGAATTTCATAAAGTGATTTTACGTAAATTGTGTCTCTCTCTATAGAACTTAAGAAAGAGGTTTTATTCACCAAAATATGATTTCCATTGAAAATAATACGATAACTTTAAAACTGATTTCATGTTTTTTTCTTATGCCATCAGATACCAAACAACAAATTGCACTCCTGATGAAAAGCCATCTACTTGTTTGCTAAAAAAGCACCAAAGACTCTAATGATGTGGCTAGGTTGGTTGAATGAATGCCACATGCATGCGCTTATTGGTTACCTATCTGTTGAAATTGGAATATGACAGTGACATGAACTAACAATATTGCAACAGGGAAAAATAAACACTGGTATCAAATCCGGGTGAGACCCAACGGTACTACTACCAGGTAGTCACGATTGTATTTTCTACCTTTCTGCGCTAAAAGATGGGTTATATTTTTCTAGTTTACATAATGTTTGTATGTATATTTACTTGGCATGCTAGTAGCCAAAATAGCTTTAGTGTTTTAAGTTTGAGAGGTGTCATTACATTCCTGTTAATTATTGTGAGAGTGACGGTTATATAATTTTTACCAGACTGAGGTAGAAGGAGGATTGTGTTTTCTTGATTGGGTCGCAGTCAAGTTTTAGATTATTTTGTTATTATATTAAATTTCATTTTATTGGTGCGCAATAAAGTGTATTCATTCATTTATTCATAATTACTTATTAAAATCATGGAATAGCAAACACAGAAAGATAGTTCTCCGGGGAGAAAGATATACGTATATATATCGTTTGCATTAAACTATTTAAATACTTGTAATTTTTTTTATATTATAATATAGCAAACACGCAGATGGATCTCCTGATGGAAAGAGAAACATCGCGTATAGATACCAAAGACGTTAATGGTGCGTTGCTACCCGTGTGGCGGGATGGCAATGCCACATAAATAAGTCTGACGGCTACTTTACCCTCCAAACCGGAATACGATAATTACAAGCGTTGACGCTATTGTGGCAGGAATAGATAAAGCGGTGGTATCAAATACCCGGGCGACACGTTGTGGAACATAGTTTGGTGCACGCGGACCTAAGCGTATAATGAATGAAGATAAAGTAGCTTAAAGGAAAAGGGTTCCATTCAAAGCTTGAAATTCAGTTTAAAGGGTGAAATTCAATATACAAACAATGTAATAATATATTAAGATATACTTGATTAATTTTTCAAGTAAGTATTCTGAATATAAATATTGGTAAAAATGTGTGAAGGAAAATTTCGCCCACAATTCCAGCAACATGATGCCATAAGTAAGTGTTCCCACAAGTCTAATGAAACTTTGCAAAGCCAACACGAGACCACGCTTATTTAGAGAGAGCAGATGACGCTCAAACAAATCTTAATATCTGGCATATGGTATGAATATTTAGAGCGGGAGAACGAAACATACGTTCCTTTGCACACAGTTATCAAACATCGAAAATAGATTGTGCGAACGGGGTTATACGCACCTGTTATTTAGCTTTCGGGTGGAGAGGTGCGCGGGGTACGGGGTTGTACCATATTCATTAATAATGGCCCGAAATGAGATGCTTTTATTTACGACCGTGGCAACCGAACTACACCGCATACGCGACATGATACTGCGCAATAAAGTTATTATAATATATAAATAATAGTTACAAATAGTGTCGCTACAATTTGGCTGTTTGGTTTTTGATAGCAAAAGTTGGTGTTTTAAAGGATTGATGTCGGTTTTTACATAGTATTTTAGCTAACAAGCAAATGTTGCTCCTGAAGAAATAAAGCTCGAACATTGAGCACAATTTTCTTCCGTGTTGGTCTGGGTTCCTGTTGAAGAATAAACTATCTGCCGTTTTGCCAGGCATTTAGTAAAAGGCAATCGATTGGCTATGAGAGTCAGTACCATTGTGGTTACTAGGTGATAAAGTTCTGCATTGTCTCGCCCAGGTCTGGTACCACCGCCTTACCTTTTCCTGCCGCAATAGCGGTAGTGCTTGTTACTGTCCTGTTCCGGTTTGGAAGGTAAGGTAATCGGTAAACTAATGCATGTGTTGTCAAGATCCGGCCACAATGATAACAACGCGCCATTAATATATTTGGTGTCTATAGGCAGTGAATGTCTCTTCGTAAGGAAAGCCACCTGCTTGTTTGCTAACTTGCAATAAAAAAAAACAATGGGAGCGGTCAACATTTTTTTTAATAGCAGAGCGCTAGAATAAAGTCCCGTTGTCAACCTTTTTATATGAAACCCCGATATATTACGTAATACATTACTTAACTGTTTTCAGTTACACAAATACTAAAACAACAAAATGGATGATACAAAATTGAACGTATTGAATTGCTAATCCTTCAATCACACATGAGTTATCGTGATCGACGCATTTGGTTGTAGCTCAATATGCTTAATACCCACCAATTGAATAATACTCCCAACGCTTTTGGTATTCTATATAAGGTAAGCATTTTCGTGGACCAGGAAGTTCAACACCCTTTTTAGGTAAATTGAATCTATTGTCGTTGTCGCAATCGTGCAGCAACTAACAATGGCTCAGTAAAAAAAGCACTTTATTGACTCGGATAAATTGTCTAGAGTCGTTTGAGTTTGTCATAAAAACCTTCGAATTATAATACTCATTCCGTGACTAATAATGGAATGAAATGAAATTGTAATGAATAATTATGCATATTTTCAATTTGTGTTTGTAAATTAATAAGTGTAAGACGAATATAATGTAAATGCAAATTGATGAAATTAGTAGCTATAGTTCAGTTAAACACAGCTGAATTAAAAAAACCTTGACAAAACTTTATAAAATGCGCCAGTATAACTATTGTTAATAGTATGTTTTAAAAATAAATATACCTATAAGGTTAATATAATGATGCTTATCTAAGAATCTAAGAATAACAAATATAACATTTTTTATGTTGTTAAAAAAGTTTCTAAACATTTTTGAATCAAAAATTGGGAAAAAATAAGAGTCCGGACTGTACAACTATTATTAAGAGTAAGAATTAAATGCAATAAACATATAAAGTTGCAGAAATTGGAAAAAAATATCCATGGTTTTTCATGATAAAGCAATTCAAAATGGGTAATCTATGTTAATATTATAAAAGCGAAAGTCTACCTGTCTGAATTGACGCTATTGCTGCAGGAATAGGTAAGGAGGTGTTACCAAATACCCGGTCGAGATGTTACGGAACTCTACCACTGTGTTGCATATACACGTATTGTCACGATGCCAGTGACACGTATAGCCAATTTTTCGCCTTTAACGAACTGCCTGGTAGGATGGTAAATATCTATTCTTCAAAGAAGGCTCGAACCAACACGGGGAAATTATTGAATGAGTGATAGATTGCAAAATCTGACGTGATTTGTTTGATATCTTTTGATCTATATTATTCAGAAACATCTCACCAAGCAGTAAAGTCATCGCCTTATCTATACCTACCGCAATAGCGTTAACTTATGGCATTTCAATACTCTAAACAGATGACAACACACCTTCAATATTTTTGGTGTCTACAAGCGTTTGTCAGGCGAGCTACATAATTTATCTATTTATTTAAACACCTTATTGCACAAAATATACAACATGCGAACATTACGTCTAAATACATTTTCTACCAGTTGACTTTGTATTTGTAGAAACATAGTAGTAACGGGTAGTACACAAGAAAAGCCTTACAGAAAATTGTTAATAATTTCACATTAAACAAAAGACTCTTCTTCTTTGTTATTAGTTGAAACCAGTTAATAACGCATTTGTACTTTTATTTCACATAGGAATGGACTAAATTATTTTAATCGACCGGTTTCTCTTTTAAAAGCATCTTCAGGACGTAATATTACGTCCTGAACGTGCTTTAAAAAGCGAAACCGGTTGAATAATTTAAAATAATTTAGCCTATACTTATAGTAAAATAAAAGTACAAGTGTGTTGTAAAGTAGTCTCGACTAATAATAATGGAATTTTACCAAGTGCCGACGATTTAAAGTGTAAAATCTATACATATTATAATCCTATGGTAAAAATAAATGATTATTATTCTAATAATTTTTTTTTTCTTAAAATGAATGTCATTATTTAGAAATCAAAGATTCGAAATTTACTCATAAAGACTGCAGCTTAAAAAACAATTGAAAAAAAGGCTATTGGTACTTGTGTAATTGGTAATCTATACATATAATAAAATCGTAGGAAAGTCAAAACTGTACATTGAATATTTTTTACAAGAATACTTGGGGCGTGATCTATAATCGATATCGAAGCCAAAAATATTGTTTTTAGAATTTTTGTCTGTATGTCTGTTTGTCTGTATGTATGTCCGGGGTAAACTCAAAAAGTACTGCATGGATTTACTTCAAATTTTGCATGAATATTACTAACAGGTCGGGTCAACATATAGGCTACATATCATCATCACGCTATTACTTACGGGGGGGGGGGGGGGGGCAGTGCGGAGTAAACGAAGTCCGCGCGGACGAAGTCGCTGGCAATAGCTAGTTGGTAATAAATGTATACTTGGTGCACATTTATTTCATAGTTAAACTCTTGAATAAGAAAATAAGAGAATCTATTATTTATCCGGTATTCGCACTAACTGTAACTCGCGACTTCATTCATTTGGGTCAACCAACATCATAACTTCTTTCTGATAAAAATGTTCAGAACAGGAATCATATAAGTACATACGAATAGTTTTGACTGAATTTTACTGAATTGTTAATTATTACTAATATTATCAAATAGTCATAGTGTCCGACAAATTGTGCTGCATTGTTTCAAACCGATGGATTATGTTTCGCAGATCATTCAGAAAAAGAAGTAAATAGGAAGTTTGGTATAAGTATTTGCATTGGCATAATACAGCCACTCGCGTAGTTTCTATTATGTATTGGTCATTTAACAAAATGGATGCTATTCTGCGGACTTAATTCCTTAGAATTTAAATTATCTTAATAAACACAGTGACTCACATGGTTTTTATGCGAATAGTTTAAATTTTGTATATCCAATGTTATGACTATATCCTTTAAAATAGAACTCGGTCATCAAAGTATTTTATGTCTTCACCCAACACTAAAATTTGTTTCCTTGTATTTAAATACGTCTTCTCATATATCTGCCCGTGTGAACTCATGTAACTGAACAAAGTTCGAAATCGATTCTTATCTTAGGTAGACATTGTAATAACCATGACTATTTGTACCTATTTATGAACTGTTTAGCTGTTTATCCATACTAATATTATAAATGCGAAAGTAACTGTCTGTGAGTCTTCGATCCAAAGTCTTGAGATTTGGATGAATATTTGTACAAAGATAGTTTGAAACCCGAGGAAGGACATAGGATAGATTTTATCCTGGAATACTCAAGGGAACGGGAACAATGCGGGTAAACCCTGGGAATTTTACTTTACACGCTGACGAAGTCGCGGGCACAGCTAGTTTGTTATATATTAATATAATTTCTTTGTATTAAAATACGTTTTATAATGAACTGTTTGTGTTAACATACGTTTTATAAATGAAATGCTTGTGTTAAAATACGTTTTATAAATGAAATGTTTGTGTTAAAATACGTTTTATAAATGGACTGTTTGTGTTAAAATACGTTTTATAAATGAATTGTTTGTGTTAAAATAGGTTTTATAAGTGAACGATAGGTATTTCGTAAAAGGCAAGTACGAGGATAAAATAACTTGTAAGTAAAATTTTGTAAATCCATACCACACGGATTAAAATATTTAATGTCTATTTCCAAGCAGGAGAACCATCTGCTTGTTTGCTAACCTGTGATCTATAATACTTCTTTAGAAATATAATATAATAATACTAGTAATATAGCAGAACATTATAATGCACCTTAAAGAAAAGAAAGAAATATTATTATTGCCTGTCTGTCTGTAGCGCTGCCACTGCTAAATCCCTGAACCGATTTTGATGAAATTTGGAATAGAAATAGCTGAACTTCCGGTCAAATGTATGCTACTTTTTTTTCAAAAATTAACCACTAAGGGACTTAAAAGGAGAGTGAAAATTTATATAAAAAATTATAGAAACGGTATGTCAATATGTTCGCGGGTGAAGCTGCACGGGTTAACTAGTAAAAATATAATGATTATTTATACGCAAAAAAGATGAAAAGCTTATTTTGGAGTTATTATTTCTAACCGTGTTGGTTCCGGGCTCCTTTGAAAAATAGGCCAATTGCCGTTCTGCTAGACAAGTCGTAAAAGGCGACCGATTGGCTATACGAGTCACTACAATCGTGGCTACTAGGTGGTAGATTTCTGCATTGTCTTGCCCGAGTCTGGTACCACCGCCTTACCTATTCCTGCCGCAATAGCGGCAGTGTTAGTCGCTGTCGTGTTTCGGTTTGGAGGCTAAGGTAGCCAATAAATAAACTTATGCATGTGGCATTAGACCTCGCCACAAGATAGCAACGCACCATTAACATCGTTAGTGTCTATAGGCGATGGTTGACTCTTTCTCTCGCCCGGGTCTGGTACCACCGCCATACCTATTCCTGCAGCAATAATGTCAGTGCTTGTTACTGTCGTGTTTCGGTTTGGAGGATAAGGTAGCCGGTAAACGTATCCATGTTGCATTAGACCTCGCCACAAGATAGTAACGCACCATTAACATCTTTGGTGTCTATATGCGATGGTTGACTCTTTCCATCGGGAGACCCATCTGCTTGTTTGCTATTTTATGATATAAAATAAAAAACAATTGGTGTGTCCTGTATGTTTTTGTATTATGAATACGTACATTGGATCGTGTACTCAGTAAGACTGATCAGTCCAAAAATACCTCCATTTATATTTGCTTTACGCTGCAAACATTGTAACGTTTAGTTCTTGTTGTATTATGTTTATTTGCAAGTCATAATGTTCTCAGTCTTAATATATTATATAGAACATTATATATAGCTCTTCTGTTTATGTATATATAATCTTTCTGTATAACAATAGTTGTGTTTCTGTATAGAAAGGATCTCCTTGAGTCCGGTTTTGATGATGATGATTAAATTCTCAATTTGGACTTGCGATCGGGTTCAACTGAATGAATCAAGTCTATACACGCGTAAAACAATATTTTTTTTATACATAGTGGGTGACACGGTATCTGTGTCATCAATTTATATGGCGTTTGACACGGCAGCTGTGTCACGAAATATTTGTACGCCCCCATTACTAAAAGTTTTGGAATATGTATGTATTTCTAATGCGTATAAAAAATATTAGGTTTTTGCTCTCATCCGCAATGAAAAATGCCAAATTTAATACTTCACCGTTCGCGTAGTTATTGTTGAAAGCGGTACAAAGTGTTTGCTTCACGTATTCATATAATATAAAGAAGATATATTATATTAATAGTGAAATAGTATTTTTTATGAATTTGGTTGTTTTTCTAACGTTTTATTTCCACTATCGGCTACATACATAGGTACATAATATAAATCATGGGCTTATACAGATCCGAATATAACTATAGTTCGCATATTATTATATATATTTTCAAGCTTTACCTAGGTATCTCTTATTTGTTGTGTAGCTGTATTAGTAAAATTATCTATACATATAATAAAATCGTAGGGAAGTCAATGTATATCCGGGGTAAACTCAAAAAGTACTGCATGGATTTACTTCAAACTTTGCATGAATATTACTAATGGGTCGGGTCAACATATAGGCTACATATTATTACGCTATCACCTACGAGGGAGGAGCTGTGCGGAGTAAACGAAGTCTGCGCGAACGAAGTCGCGGGCAACAGCTAGTTATAAATAATAATTTGTAAATTATTATTTGCCGGGTATCTGAGTCCCTGAGGATGTCCTTAAAAGATAAGCTCGCCTACTGTATCTCATTTTATTTACTTATACTACGTGCTGTTGCTTAACAAAGTTTCAGCTCTATACATGAAAATAATACAGAAATTAGATTTTATGTTTATCTATATATATATAAAAATCAATCCCTATTTTCCTTGGTCACGACATCACGCCTGAATGGCTGGACCAATTTCGGTAATTTTTTTTTTGTTGTGTTTGTAATTGTAAGGAGAAGGTTCTTATAAACGAAAATATTAAGAAAATTGCGCGGGAAAATAGAATATTTAAGAATACTTAACCACCATATAAAGTTTAATGCCATTTTGGCTGCGTGGAAGGACAATCCCGTTGTCTTATATAAATTACGTGTCACGTTGTTTGTCCACTATGGATTCCTAATATGAATGGCAAAACAACGTTTGCCGGGTCAACTAGTATATTATATTTTTTCCTGGTTTGTTTGTGACTTTTGATTTCACTGCGATGTATCTTTCATGGATGTGCTTTATAATTTTATGGCTTACTTATCATTTCCTGTAGTAGTTATATATATATATATATATATATATATATATATATATATATATATATATATATATATATATATATATATATATATATATATATATATATATATATATATATATATATATATATATATATAAAAATTAATACGTGTAGGGATAACAAATTCTTACTTACCTGATACTCTTACTTAATAACAGGTAACTTTGGTATGGATGCATGAGAAATGATTGTACTCCACCCCCCTTCACCTGCGCCGAGTAAAATGTTTAAATGTTTTCCGTCAGAAAACATGTTGGCTTAACTATGTTTTGTTTAGATGTTTTTGTGTTGTGTTTAGAGCTAAATACTTACAGGAGACTTAACATTAAATGAACAAAACGGTATCTACATATGTATGTGTGTGTCAAACGCATGATAATGTGAGTAACGCCTTTTTTATGTCATGAGATAGCAAACAAGCAGATGCGTCTTCTGATGGAAAGAGTCAACCATCGCCTTTAGACACCAAAAATGTTAATGGTGCGTTGCTATCTTGTAGCGGGGTCTAATGCCACATGCATATGTTTACCGGGTACTTTACTGTCTAAACCGGAACACGACAGTGACAAACACTGACGCTATGCGGCAGGAATAGGTGAGGCAGTGGTAACAGACCCGGGCGAGACAATGCAGAATTCTACCACCTAGTAGTCACGATAGTAGTGACTCGCATAGCCAATAGGTCGCCTTTTACGACCTGCCTGGCGGAACGGCAGTTGGCCTATTCCCCTAAGTAGCCCGGGAACAACACGCGAAGTTTCTTCTTTTATTAATTTCATTTAACGTAGTAAAACTGCAACAACCGACTTTCCATTTCCTATATCTCTGGAATCCTGCATCAGATCTTCACCAAATTAAAATTGACTACACGGGAAGTATACCCTACCAAACATAAAAAGAATTTTCAAAATCGGTGCATAAATGATCGAGTTCTGAGGTAACAAATATTAAATAAACATACAGACAAGTTGATAACCTCCTCCTTTTGGGAAGTCTATTGACAAAGAAACGTTGCGTATTATAGAAAAATATTACTTCTTTGTTTCTTTTCTATACAAACTTTAACTATGCTAAATTTCACACTCCTAAATCAACGCAATTTTCGTAAAAAGGATACAGAGTTTTTGCTTCACATATGAATACATAAAAAATCTGTTTGACCTCTAAATTACCATTCTTTTAGGAATACAAGTCATACCTCATTTCCATCAGCATCAATAATTATAGTCGTAAACGCAAACAAATCGACCAACATGGCTGTTTTTTACATACAAAATACGGAATTAAATTGTAGTTTAAAAAGTAAATGTATCTAACAAATAGCAAGCATGTTATTAAATTCGTGATTCCGACTAGGCAGCCCGATGAGGTAAGCGACCTTAAAAGCTACTTAACACTCAGTGCGCTCACTACCACTCGCTGTGCTTCTTATTGCCTAAATAATAATTCGAGTAATAACACTCGTCTGAGCCACACTTCAATACTGAGTGCCGTTGAAAACATTATCTTTCTGTTTAACAGTAAATGTAACGTGTTCTACTTACACGATCTTTTGTGCACAAACTAGTGACTTGAGTTGCGGATTATTTCATTTTTTTTTTATATCATATTATAGCAAACAAGCAGATGGGTCTCCTGATGGGAAGAGTCAACCATCGCCTATAGACACCAAAGATGTTAATGGTGCGTTGCTATCTTGTGGCGAGGTCTAATGCCACATGCATAAGTTTACCGGCTACCTTACCCTCCAAACCGGAACACGACAGCGACAAGCACTGACGCTATTGCGGCAGGAATAGGTAAGGCGGTGGTACCAGACCCGGGCGAGACAATGCAGAACTCTACCTACCACCTAGTAGCCACGATGGTAGTGACTCGATAGCCAATCGGTCGCCTTTTACGACCTGCCTGGCAGAACGGCAGTTGGCCTATTCTACAAAGGAGGCCGGGACGAACACGGCGTTTAATAATGGGTTATACATCAGCAAACATATAAAGAATTTACCTGATGTCTGATGATTTTTTTATACAGCGTCAAGAATGTTAATAATGCTATGCAATGATGCGATCATTGTAGCTGAAAGCTGTAAGATTTGAATTAAATTTAGTATACCGTTATTATGCCAGTTTCCAGATTAAACACTTCAATTTCGAAGTGATATTTCGTAGTGCTATCTGTGACTATAATATGAATTTCGAAGAAAATGGTGGTATGACACTTCCGTGTTAAAAATTGTTTACTGCAGTTATCGTAAGGGATAATCGATAGTTGTTTATCTTCCTCACTGCCGCTATACTCTTGTCATAGTGTCGTGATCGTCATGGTGGTACTTTGGTAGTGACGGATGTAACACGTCACACGACAATCAACATCCTGCCACTCGTTACTTGCCATTATTCACGTACACTCGTGCCCTGTACCGCCCGCGGCCTGCTTGTTTTGGTCGGTCCAACGCATTGGTGACCTTCCTGGTGGTCTAGTACCTTCTACTATACCCTGGATAACGATACACTCTAAGATCTGGCTCTCTCGTCTTAAAACGTGATCAAAGAATGTTAGTACCCAAGTATGTATTACAGTCGATAGACGCTGCTTCTTACCGAGTTCTTTGAGTATGGAGATGTTGGTACGAAACTTTGTCTACGATAACTCAAGCATTCTTTGTTTATAGTGGCTAACGTCCTAAACAAACCGGTGAATCGTGATAACATGAACATCTTTGAATGTTCATTCTGCCAACCGAGCAATAAAAATTGGCGTGTTGGTTTTTGTCTATTTTATTTATGTTCAGAGCTCGGTTGTTTTAAAAATATGAACTCAAAGCTAATATGATATTTTTGGCAGAGATAGCTAATTGGCTCAAAAATGGTCGTAAAAATAAAATAATTGTCTGTCTAATACACACTTTATGGCTTTTTGTTATTTCTTTATATTTTTAAACGTCTTTGTAAATTAAGAAACGTCGCCTTATGACGTCTGTGAATCAAAAACGAGGCTCCTGGCTGGCGCCCGCAAATACCTATATTAGATCCTTTCGTGTTTACCACACTTTCTACATCAGCAGCACATACAGGAATACACAGTTTGTGTACTCAACGCAGATTACACTTTGTAACCGAAGTAATTTCGGAGGAATCGACTAGCACTTCACTCTATAAAGTTGAAGAATTAACTGTACGGATGTGCAACTAACTAATGCACTCACGTAGCCAACAGTATTGAGTTGATCCATGAAGTAAAAGATAGCCAGCTTATTGACTAGTCTGGCTCATTTCTAGTCTCGGGCAAGTTATCAAAAATGGAATCAGCGATTCGAACTTCATACGTTTATAATTGGTACCGCTAGGACGTCGATATTATAGCATTACATTTACCATTACACGTAACTAGACCTGAAAGTGATTAAAGTGATTAAAACCTTATGCATGTGGCATTCCTAACCCTCCACATATGTAAATATTACCACGCCATTAACATCTTTGGTGTCAATAGTTGATCCTCTCTTCCATCGAGAAAAAGTTCTGCTTGTCTGATATCCTATGACATTTTAAAAATAATAATCATATATATAAAACTCTCGTGTCGCGGTGTATGGTAGCTCCTCCGAGACGGATCGATCGATTCTTATTAAATTTTGTGTACAGGTAGGTCTGAGAATCGGTCAAACTCTATTTTTTATGCCCCTTAACATTAAGGGTGGTCTAACCCTAATTTTTTTGGATAATTTTTTTGTTTTTATTTTTTTATAATTCAGCATTAAAAATACATACAACCCCAAATATTAACCCTTCTATTTATATGGCAAAACAGCGTTTGCCGGGTCAGCTAGTATGTATGTATATATATATATATATATATATATATATATATATATATATATATATACATACATATTGGGGTTAGAAAGAGACAAAAGTAGCCTATGTCACTCTTCATCCCTTCAACTATCTCCACTTAAAAAATCACGTCAATTCGTCGCCCCGTTTTGCCGTGAAAGACGTACAAACAAACACACACATACGCTTTCCCCTTTATAATATTAAGTATGGATTTCAAGTACTTAAAAATCTTTTTCCAAGAACAGAAAACAACTAACTGATACCTTGCCTTTGTATTTCTGTATCTCCGTATCCGAAATACGATTACAAAGTGTTCTGAACTTGATGAAGCAAGTTAATTAACGTTTATGTAGAGTCATCAAACGGGTGCGAGCACGCGGCTCTACCGATCGGGCCCAGGAGCGCGACTCCGCTTCACCGCTTTTAATTAAACGCTGGATCAGCCGTGTGAGAGATTCATGCGCCTAATTATAATCACCTAAAAACATTCAAATATTTACTATTTGCTGGCAATGTGACGTGTTAATATTATCTGCCAATCGGATACACGAGGATTCCCAGTATTTTAAGAATGAACTAACTGCCATTCTGTAGATTATCATAAATACTAGAGTTCTGCAACGTCTCGTCCTAGTTTTGGTACAACCGCCATACTGATGCCTGCCGCAATATCGTCAGTGATTGTCACTGTCCTGTTCACGTCATCACCATCCCTCCACACGGATAGCAACGCACCATTAAAATCTTTGGTCTCTATTCGCGATAGTTGTCTCTTTCCATCATGAGAGCTATCTACTTATTTGCTTTTTTGCGATATATGAAATAAAATCATATGGATAGGATTATAAATTCATTTTCACTTCAAGCATGTCCATAAAAGAACCATGGACATAGCGAACTGAATTCTAAATAAAGTAATACAACTATATATGTGTTTCTTTGTAAAGATAAATTTATATTTCAAGATTTACGATCAATTAACATTAACAAACAAAACTTACGAATTGAAGTACAAGAGAACAGGAATGTGATATTGTTCAACTTATGATTCCCAAATATTTCTTAGTAAAACCTTAAAACTACAGAGCAATTTTCATTTCACAAAACAAAATATTCATTTACATTAAAACAGAATAGTTCAAATCGAACAAATCCCGAGACTTTAAAGTCAGTATGTCTACTAAAATAATTGCTAAGACTCAAAGATAACATTTTATCTTATCCCACAGCTTCGTCCGCGTTGAATAAATTCACGGGACTTACTGATTCTAACCCCAAAGTAAGCAAATTATTTGCCTGTGTTATGGGTGTTAGTCAACAATACTAATGCATAGAAATACATATATAAATTCTGTTACATACATAATAGACATCCAAACCCGGAAATACAAACATTAATGCTCATCACACAAATGCTTGTCCCCGTCGGGGATCGAACCCGAGTCGATTGCGTAGTCAGGTCGCTAACTACTGGACCAACGGGGCGGTCAAACTTATTTAATTTAATATTACAATCAGACACTACAACTTTATTTATCTGTATAAATATAGTTCAATAGATAACTTATTCTAAACGCAAAACAATTCAAATAATTAATATTAGCAATAAAAATTACAAAAAATCAGTAAGTGATATTTTCTCCTCGGTAACAGTTAATAGAATTGTGCCAAAAAAGAAATGCTTTACAATAGTATTCTATAGTTAGCCAAAGTGTTGAATCTTAATGATGTGTATCGGCCTAACAATCCAAAACGTATAAAAAACTGGTAACAAATCAGAAATGGTGCCTTCGTGCTCCTAGCTTGCGAAGCCAATTACAGCGATGCGCTTGAAGTAAGCTGGCGAACCAGTTTCTAAATTCTTGGTATATTTAATTTAATTTTGCAGATGTGGATTAAAGCGTGGTTAAGGTGTCAGTTAACCGAGAAGTTGTGTATCTGCTTTGCGTTTAAAGACGGTTATATTCGTTTTGAAGAAACCATTTAATTCTGTTTTGTTTACCAGTTATATAAAGTTACTTTTTGTTTTTAAACATTCCTGTACATATTCTGTTCAATAATTAATTACCTACTTACAATTATTTCGAATATTTTGCATAGTATGGAAATTTTTGGAAAAATATGGTAATCGTGTTCTGATTTGGAGATTAAGGTAGCCGGTAAACTTATGCATGTGGCATTAGACCTCGCCACAAGATAGCAACGCACCATTAAAATCTTTGGTGTTTATATAATGACATAAAAAATATATATATATTAAGTATAGCTGTATTCCGGAAAGCCTTAAATATATACAAATAAATAAGATTGGAGTGTCTGTAATATTAAAATAACCACTTTTTACTAAATGTATATGGATGTATATACAGTACATATAACAAAATAACATTTTTTACAATTTTTGTCTGTCTGTCTGTTTGTTCCGGCTAATCTCTGGAACAGCTGGACCGATTTTGACGGGACTTTCACTGGCAGATAGCTGATGTGACAGGGAGTAACTTAGGCTACTTTTTTTGAAATTTTTCCACGCGGACGAAGTCACGAGCACAACTAGTCATTAATATAATAATAATATTGAATTAATCTAACTCCGAAATAAGACAATTATTTGCTAGTGTCATGGGTGTTAATGTTTTGTATCATAAGATAGCTCACAAGCAGATGGCTTTCCTGATGGAAAGAGGCCATCGCCAAAAAACACTAAAAACCGGAACACTACAATGACAAGCATTGACGCTATTGCGGCAGCAATAGGTACCAAATACCCGGGCGAGTCGTTGCGAAACTCTACCATCTAGTAATCACGATGGTAGTGACACGTATAACCAATCGGTCGTCTTTTACGACCTGCCTGGCAGAACGGCAGTTGATCTATTTCTTCAAGAGAACCCGGACTTACACAGGGTAAATATACTATTAGAATAAAAACAAAAAGATACACACATTAATACTGCTATATAAATAAACACCCAAAGACAGAAATCTATGCTCATCGCACAAATACTTTTTCCTGTCGGGAAACGAACCCGATCCCAATCGATTCGTAGTAAGGTTCGCGCTAGCCACTCGACCCATGGAACGGTCAATATTATTTATTTACTGCATTTTATACACATACTAGCTGACCCGCGCAGCTTCGCCCGCGAGTAGATTAACATGTCGTCAAGATAGCTTTTTATACATATTTCATCCCCTATTTCAACCCTTTAAGGATTGATTTTTAAAAAAAAAATAGCCTATGTTTGACCCCGGCTCATCAACTACTTCCATGCTAAATTTCATGAAAATTGGTCCAGCGGTTTAGCCGTGAAAGCGTAACAGACAGACAGACAGACATTCGCATTTATAATATTAGTATGGATATATGTTTTGAAGATCATACTTGGTAGGTGAATATTTAATCATTTAGATGATGTCATACATTGACCTAAACAGCTTAAACATTTCTTGTATAAACGACACAGGAAATTCGAAGCGTGCGCAGTTAACTGATGTAGAGATGAGCTGCGTAGGCGCACCCCTGCTTGATTTTTTATTGTCAAACAAATGGTTGTTTAACGTTTAGATAAGTTGATTGAAGAAGATTAGTTTGAATTATAGAAACTAGGTTGAATGTTTACGGAATATTTTAGTGAGAATTTTCTTATTTAGCATTTATATTTTCTGAAATAGAATTTGAACTTGTATTATGTATCACCTGTAGTCCGGATATCTATAGTCCATGTTCGTGTCGTCCACCTTCGATATAAAATTAAAACAAAATTAATATAAAATACCGCGGTAACTGTCTGATTCCATTAACTTTGTGTTAAATTTTTATTCGTCTTTATCGTCGTATATTCGTCAATGGATTATTATTCAGAAAAATTATTTTAGAGTTTAGTCTGAATTATTTTTAGTAACCATTAGACTCCGAAATGCTACTGAGATTTTACTTGCGAGAATAGTTCAGCAAAATCAAATTTTTGTCCGCCAGGGGAACTAACCCGGCACCTGAATTCAATAGGCTAATCACTAGACCACGAAGTAGTCTTGTAATAATAACTAATACTCTTCAGAAGAGTGAGCCATGCTACGCGTATCCGTTGAAGTACTTTAAAAAAGTATAGAGATTTCTTTTATTTCAATTATGCCCACCATCCATGTCTATAAAGCGCAAATAACAGGAATTGATTTCGGTATGTGATATCCTTGCTTTTTGTTTTTGTGAACCAGAACAATTCAACTCGTTATTAAGGTTCCGTACCCAAAGGATGACAAACAGATCTTTATTAATCCGTCTCTGCTTTCTGTCGGTCTGTAACAAGGATTTATCTCTTGAACGGAAATAGATAGACAATTAAAAATGTTCACAGAACGTGTGTTACTATGGCTGCTATTACAGCAAATAATATAGTAGTAAAAGTTAGATCGCAAAGGGGGCTCCCATACAAGTAACCACAGTAAATATCGTTTGGTGATTTTAGACGCTGCGCATGTGAGTCCGACTCGTGCTTGACAGGTTTATGAAATGAAACTTTGTGTCGTTGTGATTTAAAATTCGATAAAACGGAAATACGTCACGAAAGAGAAATAGACACGTAAATGTATAAAGTTAAACATTACACTTTAAAAAATCTATTTAATGGTTTCAAAACCAGCCAGATACAAACAGTAGATACAATCAAAGATATTTTACTGCAATTTTTTTGTCTACATACATATCTACGCCAGATCCCTTACGGAGTAGGCAGAGAGAACCGAGTGCCATACATCACGATCCTTGCAGGCTTGTCTCGCTTCCTCCACATTCATCACTCTCTTCATACACACACGCCGGTTGAGAAGACTCTTGACACTACCTTCGGACAATACTCGATCAATCTGGTCATGGTATTTCAGTCTTGGTCTTTCCGGTACATACATCCTTCCACATTCGCTTTGTATATCTGTTTTGTTAACCTTTCATCTACCATTATAATTTGATTATTTATTTACTTTACCAATTTTTTATCTAAAATATGAAAAAAAAAATCCTGGACTCCTTCAATTTATGTCTCTCTCTCTCTCTCTCTTTCAGTTTTTCCTACTTCAATCAAAAGTTTCATTTCTGCTGCGTATGAGCTCACACTCCATTTTTATGTCTCATATTTATTACAAAAGAGCGACTAAGCAAGAGCTTACTTTATGGTAAGAAATAATCATCATACGTTCATAACGATTTGCCAATTGCCATTCTCGCGGCTAACATGTCTAATGTGAATCTGGCTTTATATTTCCGACGTTGATTGGCGAATCTCTCTTGAGTGTGTTCGTGGTAAATTAAATTTGTCCGTGTGCGGGTGGTTGCTCGACGTGGGATGGAACAGTGCATTTTTTGCGAGGATAAAAACGGTAGGTCATCGAACTATTTCGCTCGTCTCGAGGACGTCGAATTCATCTGTGATATGAGCAATTCTTTAAAAAATCAAAATTTTGGTATTTTCGCAGTGACAAGAGTAACAAGTGAAGAGAATTTCCTTGTACATGGTTCTTAATAAAAATCCTGTCTATACTTTTGGGGTGCATCGTAAACAGTGATCTCAAATCTTTGTCTTTAGAACCAGGGATTTAAAACGTTATCAAATAACAGAACAAATTTTTCGATACATACCGTTATTATTATAGCGATACCTCAGTAACAAAATTATTTTAGAACACTATGTGTATCGCTACCAAAATAACAGAACGAAATTATGAGCGGTAAATAACGTTATAAATATTGATATTTATGCGACGTTGCCGCGTTTCATGCTGTTTCGTGATTGGTCAATGGTTCACCAACTACCATGACTGCGAGTTGGCAACAAGGTACCTACGCAAATTTACAAGTTTGATGTAATGAGACATCGCGATTTACGATTTACGAGACACGCATTAAAAATATTTACAAGCGGTACGCATGGTTTTCAAATAATTATTTTTAAAGGATTCCAACCTACATATAATTAGAAAACAATTCTAACTTCTAATACATATTATTATACCTACATAAGACAATGTATCTTTATGAAACATATTTTTTTCTCCCGTGGGTTTTTATGTAATAAGAAATGTTACTAGGTATCTTAAGTTTTCTTTAAAATGCAAATTATTTACGTAATTTCCCCGTGTTGGTTCCGGGCTCCTTTGTAGAATAGACGAACTGCCGTATTCCCAGGCAGGTCGTAAAAGGCGAGCGATTGGCTATGCGAGTCACTACTACCGTGGTAGAATTCCGGATTGTCTCACCCGGGTCTGATACCAACGCCTTACCTATTCCTGCCGCAATAGCGTCAGTGCTTGTCACTGTTGTCTTCCCGTTTAGAGGGTAAGGCAGCCGGTAAATTTATGTTTGTGGCATTAGATCTCGCCACAAGATAGCAACGCACCATTAACATCTTTGGTGTATATAGGCGATGTTGATTCTTTTCATCAGGAGACTCATCTCCTTGTTTGCTATCTTAAGATATAAAAAAATAAAAAAATGATATTTTTCAAACAAATGTGTTAATTATTAACTAGCTTTCGCCCGCGGCTTCGCCCGCGTAGTATTAGTAGTAAGTAGCCTACCTATGTCCTTCCCCAGAATTAAGCCTATCCATTTGAAATATCATCACAAACAGCTTTGCAGATTAACCATGACCATGAATCATACATTTACAAAGAAACACAAATAGACGGACAAGTAGACGTCACTTTAATTTTCATTATGTAATGTGAGAATTCTGTAAGGTTAGTATGCATATTATTGCATTTATTGAAGAGCGTGGCTTATAGCAGCAGCAAAATATAAAAATCTGTAAAATATAATTCCTGAAATTTTCCGCTAAATTATTTAAGTATAGATTTTTGTTTTTCTTTTATTATAATTTTTGAATTAAAGCTGTTAAGCACGATGATCAATTTTTTGAACTGTAAAATGTTTTCTTAGTCACAAAATTTATTAATTAAAAAATATCGATGTAGGGTCACTGCGTCGGTAACGCGACCGCCTCCAGTATGCGACCACTTGAGGGGCTAGGTTTCTCTAATTAAAGATAATAGCATTTTGACATAAATACGTCTTTGAATTTGCCTTCGTAGAGGGGACAGTTCAAAAAACTGATGATAAAAAAATTGGGGAATACAGTTTGATGTTATTGCTACATAGCTATCACCAACATCCAAAATATATAGAAACCTTAAAAAGAACAAAGAAAAATATCGACAAGCGGGGTTTGAACCTGCGACCATCTCCCTAAAGCCCGGACGCTCTTCCACTGAGCTAGTGTCGACAGGCTCGAGGCGGCGAAATTCTTCTTTGATATATGATCGAATACGTCGATTGTACTGATCGCTAGGTATACATACTTATAACTAGTTAAATGAGTTCATCGTTACAGATGAAATTCATATTTATAATTTTGATCAGTACTTTCGTATTTCTAAATATTTTTGTGTTATAGCACTCACCCCGTGCTTGGGAAACTGGAAAAACCTTAAAAACAACAAAATCGGCTAGGAGTGCATTAAAGATGCACACTAGTAGGTATATAGAGGAGGGAGGTGTTTAACTACCATATTTGTGATTTTATCCGGCCCCGGGGCCTTTTTATTGTGAAGGTTTTTGTATTTTTCGGTTTTCGTAAGTAATAGGTGGTACCTTACGGTGGTAGCGCCACCCTACGCTCTACTTCGCTATCCAAATGATGGACGGACGTGGTCTAGGTTCGTAGGCAGGTTTGATGGGGAACATTGTGATTGGAACGATGAATGAAAAATGTGACCATCGCAAGATATTACCCGTGACGTCGTCGTATTCACGTAAAAGATGCACGCCTGTGTCCTCAACACAGCCACAACCCGTTTTTTTTCAGGAGAAAACAATGATTAGTAAGCATTAAATATTCATTGAATACTTATGTAATAAGGAAATCATAAATTTAAATCTATCGGGCTTAACCCAAATCTAGAAAATAGTGCCTGAGTCGGGTGATGACCCAATGGTGTGTTAATGTGTCACGTAGTGCTGCAAAAATACCACGCCGGGCGGCGAACAAAGTTACCTTTTTATACCTTACACTAATGTTACACTCAAACAAGAAGCGTTATTACTTCAATTATAGAGCAATGTTTGTTCGAAAGTTGTAGTCATATCATTTTTTAGCTTATATTTTTTTAAAATCCAGTGGTCGCAAACTGAAGTACATAAATATCTAATACGCTAGAAAGTGGCCGGGTGGTCGCATTCTGACACTTAAAGCTACATAATATTTTGCTTGTTATAATCTCAATGATGCTTTTATGATTGTATAATTTAAAATCTGATGTTGTAGAAGCATAAAGATGCATGTCATCAGTTTACGACCAAATGTTTTCTTGATACAACTTTTTTCAATTCATTCACTAAAATAGGTGGTCGCAAACCCACTTTGGTCGAAAATTATGATGTTAGTTTGCGACCGCCCTGATTTAGTACGAAAGAAAGTAAATTAAAATAAGTAAATAAATAAAATATTGCTTTCTTTATATAATGGCAGCCCCGCAAGATAAAAGAAACACAAAATGAAAAATACCAGTTTTCTTAGGACTACTTTAAGGTAAATTTACTCGGCGAGGAAAATGACGTTATCAAAATATTGCTTAACTCTTATGTTGTCAACCACAACCAAATTAGTAAAGAAATATTAAGAAAATACGGTCACCGTGCGTGTAATAGCGTTGCTATCATCCGCGCGGTGACTACTGACAAATGAGTCTAGTCACGAGTTGGGAAAATCACTGTTTGTAAATAATGAACTTCGATGGTGCCTATAAAAGAGAATTTGAATAAACATGTTTTGTATCTATGCGCGGGCGTCCGTATAAGTATAAACATGTCATTGGATAATTAGCTCAACGTTTAAGTACCTAATTTTTTTTACATATTCGGTATTAAAATCGAGTACTGAATACCCTCTTTTAGTATGTAGTTTTTATCAGCCAGTTTCTATACAAAATAATTTACAGATGTGAAACGAAAAAACAAGTTGTTGTTAGTCTAGATGATTAGTGTTCAAAATGAATATTTGTTTTTTATATCATAAGATAGCAAACAGGCTGATGGCTCTCCTGATGGTATGAGAAACCATCGCCTATACTCTAGACATCAAAAATGTTAATGGTGCGTTGTCCTCAGTGTGGATGTGTTTGGTGGTGTGGCCACCTTACCCTCTAAACCGGAACAACACAAAAAACTTGAGAGGTGTCAAAGGACACCCGGATGGAACGAAGTTCCTTTTATTATTATTTACAAAAAACCTGTGTACACTCAACAAAAATAATCGTCGCGTCACCACATTGTTCAATGCGAAATAGAAATGAAAATATCTGGCTTGCTTTCTATAAGAGAGAGAGAGAGAGACAGAGAAACATCCGCACGCCGCACAGCTTACAATACCTTACTATTGCAAAAAGTGTCGTGACAACTTTTCGTAAGATTTTTCCCGTCTAGCCCCCTTTCACAACGCGCGATAAGGAACTTCGTTCCAATAACAAACAAGTGGTAGATTTCTGCCTGCCTTACCTATTTGTGTCAACGCACCGTTAACATTTTTGATGTCTATAGGCGATGGTTTCTCTTTGCATCAGGCACGCATATATATATATATATATATATATATATATATATATATATATATATATATATATATATATATATATATAGACTATAGACTATAGACATCAAAAATGTTAACGGTGCGTTGCCATCCGTGTGGCGGGCTTACAATGCCACATTCACAAGTCTACCGGCTACCTTACCCTCCAAACCGAAACAAGACAATGACAAATAGGTGGTAGATTTCTGCTTTATCTCGCCGGCGTATTTGGTACCACCGCCTTACCTATTTGTGTCGCAATAGAGTCAATGCTTGTCATCATCATGTTCCGGTATGAATGTTAAGGTAGCCGGTAAACTTATGCACGTGGCCTTAGACCTCGTTACAAGATAGCAACGCATCATTAAGATCTTTGGTGTCTATAGGTGATGATTGACTCTTTCCA
The DNA here is from genome assembly GCA_036924255.1 of Apodemia mormo. NCBI lineage: Eukaryota > Metazoa > Arthropoda > Insecta > Lepidoptera > Riodinidae > Apodemia > Apodemia mormo. The sequence goes on along the minus strand of JAUPFN010000003.1, from coordinate 17,115,137 downwards.
TCAGAAGACCCGTCTGCTTGTTTGTTATCAAGATATAAAAAAAAATGACATTATTGCGGCAGGAATAGCTAATGCGATGGTATCAAATACACGGGCGAGACGTTGCGGAACTCTACCACCAAGTAGTTATGATGGTAGTGACACAGGGTGAAGTAGGGGATAAAAGTTTGTATGAAACTTTATATTCCTTGGACATACTTGCATAAAATTTCGTATGAATTGAGTAAAATTGTCTGTCTGTTTAAAACAAGAAAAAGTGTTATTTGTTATATGTACCGTGTATATACATCCATATGCATTTAGTTAAACCCGGTTGTTTTAATGTTACAAACAGACACTCCAATTTTATATATTTATATAAATTACTTTAGTATGTTCGTTAGGTATGTTACCAATAGTTATTTTTATTTTTCGTGGTTTACTTAAATTTTGATAATAAAATATATTTTAATAAATAACTAATATGAACATGTTAATATTATTTTTATACAATATTAGCGGCCCACCCGACTATGTCGAGATTTTTAATAAAGTAGCTTATAAAGAAAGGTTAAATAAGTTATCTTGTAAGAAAGGTTAAATAAGTCTACCCCGCGTTGGTCCCGGGCTCCTTTGAAGAATAGGTCAATGCCAGGTAGGTCGTCAGAGGCGACTGATTGGATTTACGAGTCACTACCATCGTGGCTACTAGGTGGTAGAGTTCTGCATTGTCTCGCCCGGGTCTGGTGCCACCGCCTTACCTATTCCTGCCGCAATAGCGTTAGTGCTTGTCACTGTCGTGTTCCGGTTTGGAGGGTAAGGTAGTCTGTAAACTTATGCATGTGGCATTAGACCTCGCCACAAGATAGCAACGCACCATTAACACCTTTGGTGTCTATAAGTGATAGTTGACTCTTTCCATCAGGAGACCCATCTGCTTGTTTGCTATCTAATGACATAAAAAAAAGTTCTAAAGTAAATATACGCGAGCGAAGCCGTGGGTAACAGCTAGTCTCGCTATGAAAGGTAGGTACTTTCCTGTTTATAATTACGAAACTTCACACTAAATATAAATGCAATATTAATTATTTAAAAATTTGAAAAACAGTATTTTAAAAATAATAGTACCAAAAACTGGTACATTCAACAAAATCTTTCAAACTCTGATGAAACCTCTAATTTTAAATCTAACTTGTCCGATATGTGAAATACAAGAACAACAAGCGGAGCACAAATAAGTGAATCATAATACCATATACCATAACGAAAATTTTTGGCTATAACAGAACGTAATGAGTAACGTTATTAAATAGTAACAAATTCTGTATCATTATTGGATAGCGCTATGCTTGAAAATATCGTTATGTCTGGCCTTGAGCAATAACGATATCACATAATACCGGTATTTAAATCCTTGTTTAGAACACCACCTGTCATCGGAATGAAAGTGATGATAAGCAATGATGAATAATGGATCAATCGTGTTTATTAATAAGAGCCGTGGTTCTCAAATGCATCTTCTCTCAAATTCTGGAATGATTTAGCCGTGAATAAATAAACCAGCATGCCTCCTCATATGTTCAAATATATGCTCCAAAACCCGCTTATTTTATACAATATGTTATGTAATTTTAAAATTATATACAATTTATAATTAATAGGCTTTAAAATTGTATATCTACTTCAGAATATATTGCAAAAGTGCAAACATTGTTGGTAAATACACAAGAGTACACTCGAGCATAGTCTGAACAAGTAGTAAATAAACACTCCCGATTTTTGACCTTTCAAACGTCAAATCAGACGCAAGTTTGTGGGCTTCCAATAATATTATAGTCACAGTACTCAATTTTAATAAAAAGAAAATTACTACAAGACGCTATAAATGAGCTTTTTAATGTCACGCTCGAAAGCTCGCGGCAAACAAACTCACGTTATTGCATCGTGAGTTTGGCCATCTTTATAGCATCATGATCGAAATTATAATAAGAAATTTTTGAAGATAATGTTTTAATATTGGTCTAAAATAGCTTCTATTAACTAGATATAGCTATAATACACCGATGCTGCCGATATATATATATATATATATATATATATATATATATATATATATATATATATATATATATATATATATATATATATATATATATATATATATATATATATATATATATATATATAGCATCGGTGTATTATAGCTATATCTACTAATTTTACTTCGTCATTTATTGTTACACTGTTTATTTTAATATAATTAGAATACAGTAATAACGCGTCGTGAAGATGTTACAAAGGCGTACTCGGTTGGCATATGTACATTCGCGCAGCTTCGCCCGAGAGTGAACGAATAAGTGAGGAGAATATATATCTTAAATATATTTCAGCCCCTTGGCGGACGATTTTTTAAAAAGTAGCCAATGTTTGACCCCCGGGTCTTGAAGTATCTTCTTTTCAAATTTCATCAAAATCGGTTCAACGATTTAACCATGATAGACTACATACATCCGTCTATTTTTTGAGATTTTCGCATTTATAATAAATAATATATGACTGCCTCGTGGTCTAGTAGAACTCTAGGGGATAGCCTATTAAACTCAGACCACAAGGTTTTGGATTCGATCCTCGAGTCGGGCAAAAGTGTTATTGAGGATTTTCGAGATTTTTTGCGAAATCCCAAATTTGCAGTTGCAGCTCAGAGCCTGGTGATGTGCTACCACTCCCGTGCTGCAGTCCACAGATAAGCATGTAAAGCCGTCGGTGTCGGTTATCGATAGAAATAGTCGATAATCGTTATCAGATCGGTAAAATGCGACGATGGGGACAAACACTCATGTCGCCAACCGACAAACATTTGAATCGGTAACTGGAAAGTCTTTTTGACCTTCGGTACTCTACCTACCCGCAAAGAAACCAGGCATGATGATACATTTTATAATATAATTGTATGGAATGTTATGGCTATGAACTAATATGAATTAATGTATAACAGTCTAAGATTTATTTTTTAATTTACTTATTGTTCAATGGAATTAGAGAAAACATGAATTGTTAAAGAAAGAGAATCAAATCATATTTTAATTGTTATCATATTTTTACAAATACGCCTTGACCTTTTTGTTAGCTTTTATTAGTCTTGCTACGATCGTGTCTTTCCGGCTTTCAATTTACAATTGAATTTTCGTTAACTTCCTGATATCCGACTGAGCAAAATTTTTACATCGAAATTTATCTATCGTTAAAAAAATAAAATGTGCCGAATATTTATAATGGTGGATTAGACAATTTATATTTTCTGTGGCTTCTTTTTATACGCTTAATATAATTTTTTTATCTCTATATATATTGAAAATATATTTTTTAATTATTTACTGATTTTTTAATTTTTTTAATATTTTTTTCCTAAAATATTTAAATGATGTTGCGTTCGTTTCAATTACATACGCACTTTATCAATGAAAACCTCAATAAAATCAGTTTGTTTAATGTAATTAGAAAAATGTATTTATAGTATAGAACTCTCCTATAGACACCATAGATGTTAATTGTGCGTTGACATCCGTGTGGCGGAATAGTTTTATTTTTTCTTCCTTATAATTATTAAAATATAAGATATGCATAGCATATGAATGTTAGAGTTCGTTTATTATTCAGTTAATAGTAAATTCTTTTAAACGCATTTAGTTATTAGCATTAAAATAAAAAATAACGGAACCAATGGTTACGCAGGACAATTTTATTTAATAAAAGAAAATCATTGGCTGAAACTGTTATATATTTTTATGTAGACATGTGGAAATAGCTAAATAAATCATGTCGGTTGGAACAACATATACAAATCTCATATATGTAAGGCGATCGGTTCGTTCTGTTTCAGTCTTTGTGGTCGTAGCCAATACCCCTCAACTTATGTAATACCCTTTCCATCCTGTCTGATTTCATAATGTCTTCGTTTTCTATTCTGTTTGAACGGGCTTTATACTACCAATTCATAGACGCGATTCGCTTTACACTACCTTGACTGACTCCTAACAAAAATAATTTAGTTCTCCTATTCGAAATTTACTTTGCTTATGATGGTTTTATTTCAATTTCACTTAAAACATTGTATTGTATTTTTATATTCATTAAAATCTATAATAAAAGATTCATTCCATTAGCTTGATTATTTTTCTTTCATTATCTTATATAAATAAAAATCAATTGCCAAGAAGCACGAATATTTTTCCGTGCATCCCTTCATAATGGATATGGATTGACTAATTCTTATTTTTTTTGGTAAGTGAACCAATCAACAACCTGAATACGAACGGCTTAGAAATTAATATCAAATTAAGTATATACAAGTGAGTATTGATTCGGGGCCCTCACGAAGAATAGACGAACTACCTTACTGCTAGGCATATTGTATACAGCGTGAGAAGGCAATATATTATGTCACTAACATTATGACTACTACCTACACGGTAGAGTTCTGCGACGTCTCGAACGGGATTTGGTACCACCGCTCACCTATTCCTGTCGTAATAGCGTCGGTGCTCGTCGCTGCCGTATTCCGATTTTGCGGGTAAGGTTGTCAGTAAACTTATTCATTTGCCATTTTATCTTCGCCATACAGATTGCTGCAACGCACAATTAAAATATTTGGTGTTATAGGCAATGGCTATCATGGAATACTTAAATTAAAAAAAATATAATTTGTAAGTATTTTTTTACTTCTGTTAGGTATAGGAAATAAATATCCCTACATATATCACACACATTAATCAAACCCCATAGGAAGCAAATATCATAAGATAGCAAACAAGCAGATGGGTCTCCTGATGGAAAGAGTATACCATCGCCTGTAGACTAAATATTTACCGCCCCGTTGGTCGAGTGGTTAGCGACCCTGACTACGCAATCAACGGGGCTCGGGTTCGATCCCCGACGGGGACAAGCATTTGTGTGATGAGCATAAATGTTTGTATTTCCGGGTTTGGGTGTTTATTATGTATGTAGTAGTATTCTATGTATTAGTATCGTTGACTAACACCCATAACACAAGCAAATAATTTGCTTACGTTGGGGTTAGATCAATAAGTGTAATGTCCCGTGAATATTTATTATTATTATTATTATTATAGACATCAAAGATGTTAATGGTGCGTTGCTATCTTGTGTCCAGGTCTAATACCACATGCATACGTTTACCGGCTGCTTTACTCTCCAAACCGCCACACGACAGTGACAAGCACTGACGCTAATGCGGCAGGAATAGATAAGGCGGTGGTACCATAGCCGGGCGAGACAATGCAGAACTCTACCACCTTGTAATCACGATGGTAGTGACCTATTCTTCAAAGTAGCCCGTAACCAACAACAAAAAGTACTCAAATGTGTATAATAAACATCCAATTAAATATTTATGCTCATTACATAAATATTCGTCTGTAATCGAATCGGAGTCCCATCGATTGCGAAGTCAGATTCGCTAACCGTTCGGCCAACGTTTATTCTTTTATTTACTTTCTACTAATAACAGTTGCCCAATATCCTGGTGATTTATGTATATATAAGTTGGTGGCATAAATGTATCGCTTCTGTAGATATATTATATTGAGGTTGTTTCGTGTTTATAAATATTTTGAGCCTTGAAAATTTAACAGACTTTCATACTTATTATAATTCTAGGCTCAATCATCCAACCGTCCCCTATCCAACCGTCGCTACTGTAATTCGTAACTATGTTAATAATTCATCCAAAGTTTTTTGGATGTTACGCGATAGAGTCACCAGCAAATATCCAAACTTTCGCATTTATAATATTATTTGGATTAGAGAGGATTAGGACTAGCGACCCCTTCCGAGCTTCGCGTTGGAGCTCACAGTTTTGGGTTAAACTTGTAGATTGACCTAAGCTGACGCGGACTTTCTTTGTTCAACTTATTGAGGCAAAAGATATTACTTTGATCGAAAGGGATATATCAATGACAGAATTGAATCAACGAGCACGTAACGCGAACTCTTTTTATATAGTATCTGCAGGCATACGAGCAAGTGGGCCACCTGATGGGGAAGGGTAACCACTAGCCCTGGACATTTGCGACACAAAACGTTAGTTGCCAATGCAATGTCGGCTTCTGAGAATTTTGTTGATCTTAAAAATTCCAATATAAAAGCTACTCGGAAAACCGTGTAAAGTAAGCTGTTTTAGAGTTTTTACTTCTGAAATAATCGTTGCTGCGACATTTTGAGCTCACCCAGATCAGAATCTTCTGCCTTGTCTGTTCGTAGTCTCATTACGTTAGTACCAGCCATTAAAGTTATATTTATGTTTTTTCGACTTTAATGTCATCAATAAGCTATTTGTCTGTAGCATGTATTATTTCAAACTCACACTAATACAAGAATCAAATAAATCCAAAAAAATTTATTTACAAACTTAAAAATTAACATAATAAAGTCGATTGGCGTTTCCTTGTAAGTGCATAAGCACTTGTTTTAGGACACGCCGCTCTTCAGTTAAAAAAATACTTAGCATAGTATAATATGCATTAATACGTAAGGTAAGGTAAACACCGAGATTATTTATATACAAGAAGAATAATGCAAACTGAGAATAATTTACCATAAGCATTTTATACGTTGCCTTATTTTTTTTGTCTGTTATATGTTTAACAATTCTTACTTGTAATTCTTTAATTTGATCTAAGTATGTTTAAAATGTAAGTCCGTAATATAATATTAGAATGTTTTAGGACATTAGTAATCTTAATTAATTTTTAATTGGGCCGACGATGTCGTTAGGCGTCCATATATGCTCGTTTATGAACTGAGATAAGTGAAAAATATTATTATATTGCGTACAGATGTTAAAAAACATTTGTAATTTTAATTAAAAATAATCGGATTATTCTTGCGGCTCCGTCAGTTTTGATGTGAGCAGATTTTTAAATTTTATGCATTATATTATATTTAAACAGAATATAAGTTAGCCTGCCTTTGTTAATTGCTACATAATTAACCATTTGAAGTAATTAAAAACGCACAACATATAATAGTTTAGGTATGGAAAAAAATATTTTATCAACGTCTAGACTAAAAGCATGCTTGTTCAAATACATTTTTGATAAGATGTGTCGTTATGGTGGTGAACTTGGGATAAAGGAATACGAAACTTAAATTTTCCGTTTATGCTGGGACCACACTAGCAAGAAACGTTAATGACCATCTTCACGATAAACATGATGTCATTAACGCGTTAAATAGAGAGACCACACTTGAACAGTCAACTTCAATACCCATTTTTGACAATAAATTGCTAATGTACCTTGAATTTCAAGCAAGATAGACGTTGAGGGTACTACTCTGTATTTGATGAGTATACAATACTATTATATGAATATATTTTATCGTTACCAAACGGAGAAAAAAGTAATATACAGGAAAAGAACGTCAAACGACGATGTGAATACCGTTGTCAATTATCGCGTTAAATCGCTGGTCCACCATCGTTAAACGTCCATCATGGCGATAATTAAAGGCATTTCCTGCAAGTGTGGCCTCAGTCTGGAGCATTACGTTAACGGATTTATAGCACAAAATAGTGGAATCTCCAGTATTCTCTGTTTATAGTCTGCAAAATTCCCAAAGTATGTTTAGATTAGCTGTTCAAAATTTTAAATAATTGAATCTCTGGACTTAGCCCGGTAATTATCAGTACCTTCTGTGAATAATAGGCTACCTGCCATTCTGCCAGGCTTTTCATAAAAGACGAAAGAAGTGACCACTAGATGGTAGAGTTACTTAAAGCGGTTTGATACCACCGCCATTCCATTTCCTGTCGCAACGGCGTAAATGTAGTCCGAGTTCGAGTTTGGAGGGTACAGTAGCCGCTAAAATTATATGTGGTATTATTAGCGCTGCTGTACGGGTAACAGCGCACCCTTAACATCTTCGGTGTATATTGACGATCATTGTCTCTTCCATCAGAAGAGCCGTTTGATTGTTTGCTAACCTATTATATAATAAAAAATAATGTATCTGCACGCCCGTATCCTCAAAGAGGTAGGCAGAAGTACAATTAGTGTACTTACCCCCGATTACCTGAAGATACTTAATCCCACAATGTGATAGGTGGCAAGCCTATCGCCAACCGGGTACTTATCTAATTCCGAACAACGTTGTTTTAATAAGAAAAAGGAAAAAACACATTTATGATTTGCCTAACTTGGGAATTGAACCCGGAACCTCATATGGTCAACACCGACACCGGACCGCTAGACCACAGCTTTAATATTCGGAAGTCAAAATCTCAGTAGAATTCGGTGTCTGCTGGCGTGTTAACCTCCTCGGGCCGGGCCTCACTTGAGCACCAAAGCTGCCTATCACGGCTACCGCAAAAAATTAAAAATTAGTTATATTAGTCATGTACACTTGCTTCAATTTTATAATCATAGACATTTATAATATTTAATTTCAATTTGATCATATAAATGACATGAGTATTTTTTGATTATTACTCCGTAAATTTGAGAGGAAAAATTAAGTTAATATGAAATTGGTAATGGCTTGATAGAACTAACTAACTAACTAACTAACGAACTAATCAATAAAATTAAACGAAAATGTTATCGTATTTAAAAATGCTCCAGTTTAGTAGTAGATGTTTTTGGACTTGGTCTTAATCTAGTGGCCAAAATCATATATAGTATTTTTTCTACCTTAGCGAGGGTAACACATTGTCACTCCAATTTTGCAGTCTTAGCGACTAAAATTATTACTATTGTATTACACATAATAAAATAAGATTAAATTATAAACTGTAATAATGATAATAAACACAATTGTAACATTCGAAAGCTACAAAGAGGGCAAAATAGGAATAAAGAACATCATAATATTGTTAAATAAGATCTAATTATGTACCCTATTTTATGCAAATAAAAAAAAAAATATTATAAAAAAACGGCAGTCGTTATCAGGACAATAAAGTAATAGGACGGGCATCACTGCTCACTTTACCAACCGATGATAAACTGTAAACCAGAACGACCTTGACGTCGGGTTCAGAGTGGCGTAATTATATTAATTTCTAGCTGACTCGCGCAGCTTCGCCCGCGAGTAGATTAACATGTCGTCTAGATAGCTTTTCATACATTTCATCCCCTGTCAACCCTTTCGGGATTGATTAAAAAAAACAGCCTATGTTTGACCCCGGATCTACACCTACTTTCATGCCAAATTTCATGAAAATCGGTCCAGCGGTTTAGCCGTGAAATCGTAACAGACAGACAGACAGACTTTCGCATTTATAATATTAGTATGGATATGGATAATATGGATTTAATTTTCAATGTTGCTTATTTTTTACGCTTACACAGCTAAACTACTTACATCAAACAGGAAGATATATTGAGCAGAAGAAATGGGGAAATAGGGAGGAGCATATTTCCAAAAATCAATACTCAAGTTGTTTAAAAATTTATGCACTGCATATAATAATAATACATTCATGATAAAGATTTAATTTTTTTCATCATAAGATAGCAAACAAGCAGATGGCTCTTCTGATAGAAATATACATCCGGCGATGGTTAAATATTTTCATCAGAAGAGCCATATAGACACCAAAGATGTTAATTGTGCGTTGCTATTCTTGTGGCGAGGTTTCAACGCCACATGTACAGTTTACCGACTACCTTAGCCCCCAAGCCGGAACATGATAGTGACAAATACTGACGTTATTGCGGCAGAATTAAGTTAGGCGATGTTATCAAATCCTGGTGAGATGATGCAGAACTTTACTTACTACCTATTAGCCAAAAGATATAAATCTGAATTGTCTAATAAAGTGAATAATCGTCTATTATGGTCTGTCTGAATCGTGATTCTTTCTCTTAATTCTCTTCACGTACCACGTAAAGAGTTGGCGTAAAAATATGTAATCGTCTGTTTTGGCCGGTAAGCCGGTTGGTCCCGTTTCCAATCCAGTGCATAATGCAATGTGGCCGCTCAGCATGTCCTCGGGCGGGTCACGCGTACGCAAACCCGTTCCCGGCGCACTTTCACCGGCTTCGCTGCGCCCGCGCCGCCGGCAACACTCTTGCCTACTCGCTCATATTGCACACTCTCGCTCACACTAGCACCCCTTCTGACGTTGGCACCCTTTCATGCAAAATTATTGATTTTATTAGTACCTACGTGCTTAATTTAACCCCAGGCAGGATAAATTAAACTAAAAACGTCAATAGATGTTTCGCTTTCCCACTGGACTTATTTTTGTCTCTACATTTAACTCGCAAGGCAAGCGAACAGCTTGCACTAAACTATTTAAATACTTGTTTAAATGTATTTTAACCAAGATTGACAAACTATGATCAGATTGATCGAGTGCTGTCCGAAAGTAGTGTTAAGAGTATTCGCAACCGGCATGTTTTTGTGAAGAGAGTAATGAATATGGAGGAACCGAGGTGAGTCTGCAAGAATCATGACGTATGGCACTCGGTTCTCTCTGCCTACCCCGTAAGGGATCTGGCGTGAATGTATTTAAACGGACCTTAGTATATCTTTATTCTTAATTGATAACTTACCAAATTATTGTCTCTGTTACACTTACATAATATGTAGTGTCTTACAAAAGAAAATCTATAGTCTTTCATAAATACTCAAACATGCTTGTCATTATTTTCGTTGCTATTGTTAGAATGATTGTTAGTGTATAATGAGGATGAGGAAACGACAGTTCAGCTGGTGGATCCAGAATTCTAACGTTGTTTTTTGAGAAAGTTCATTTCTTAGGGTAATTAACGGATCGAGTCTTGCAAATGAACACCAAAAGATGGAAATTCAACATAATGCGAGTTGCGAGGAATGCATTCAACACATTGACCGGCTAAAACTCGACACAATCAACGGGGCGGGCGGAAGTGTGGCAGTGGCGAAAAAGCTCGCTGCACGAGGAGAAAGGAAGCGGAGCGCCGCGCGGCGTGATAAGGCAGCCGGCTGGCGTCGGGCGCGGGGCGAGGCGCGCGGGGCGGGGGCCGGGTGCGCGCGCAGCAACGCCCCGCTCGCCTCCCGTCAGTCGCCCGCCGACTCTGCTTGTGCTTGTGTGACTCGCGCTGCTCTGTGCACCGCACTCGTGCTCCGAACACGACGCGTGCCGTCCTACCGTGGCCGCAAACGCGACCTCTGCGCTACCGGCGAATCCTTTCTTCCAATTTACGTGCGACTTGCTATGATTTGAATTTTGGACATTTACGCTCCCTTACCCGGCTTGTTTATCCCTCATCATGTAAGTGTTGCTCATTATATTATAAGCGTCGAATTCGGAATTCGCGGCGAAGTGTTTCGTGAAAGTTTGTGAAATAAGTTGTGTTAATTTATGACGCGTGTTAAATATTTTTTTCGTGTGTCTTTTAAGTGCTACTATTTGTGAACGCAGCTGTTGGCGATTTCCGAATTTCGGCGGAAAGTTTCCGATTGCTGAAGCGATTGTCGTGGTTTGATTTCATTATTGGTGACACAGCCGGTCGCTCCAGCGTGGACGTCGCCCCCGCATGAGAGCTTTCGCATTAGAACTAGCTCAATGCAGTGCCAGCGTTCTCCGCGCTTTTTGCACCATCTGAATCATTGAGCTTTTATTGAGTACCCATTTTCCACTTTTTAAAACTCCTTTCACCGTTTTTGGCTGTAAAAGATTATTTTCTATTAGACACAATACTTATATCGTAGAAATTGTCTAAAATTGGAAAATTAAATTCTGAACATAAAGTACTAAATTTAATACATCTGTATTTATATTTTCGTATTTGAAGCTAGTTAATAGTTTTATTGCAATTTTATTATAGCCCATGTTGAATTCCTTTAAAAGTTATACACAGTTATATCGTCCGAAATTAACCAAGTATCTACTTACTATCTTGTAAAAAATAGAATCTTGAAAAAATCCTTTCGTTATCAAGATAATTTTTTTATCTCAAGTGTCAGTTTTAAATGTATTGAGCCATATCAATCATTATGATTATCTACACAGATTTTGTCGTGTATTTCTTCAAGCTCGTAAATAACAGTTATCTCCAAAAAAAGTTTCAACCTCTAAACCTTTTTAAAAAAATATAGGAAAATGATTTATTTAAAAAAATAAATATGAAACATAACATTTTTCTATAAAAATAGAAACAGAAAAAACTTATAAATTTCTCAAATGTTACTAATATTTCAAAAGCAGCATAAATTATTTCCAGTATTTACATTTTCCAAAAAGTATGAATATAAATTTTCATCGTCACGACAGTAATTACTTTGAGATGAAATAACTCATAAAGATAACTTACACAAAACCTTAAACATTTATTTTGTAAATTTTTGTAAATTTTTATTTAACATGTATGTAATTGTATTATACAAGTGCATAATTTAGAACATTTTACTGTAAATTAAAAACATTTAAAATTCAATAGTAAAGCGAAATAAATATTTGAAAATAAAACGAAAAATCGCAACGATGAATTAAAAATTATACATAAATACACTGCATTCATTTTTAAAAACGTTGAATCGGGTTAGGTCTACAATGATTTGTTTGCCTTGTTCCACAAGGGTAACAGCTGGCCCGTCTACCTGCTGCCGAGCACCCGAGTCCCGACAATAAACGTAAGTCAACAAAACAGAACAATCATAGCATATTTATATTCTTTCATATTTTAAATCAATCACGTTTAAGTTTTTAACATAATTTAAGTTTCTTGATTCTTTCCACCGAATTGTATTAAAAATTGATGCAAAATTATGAAGGCATTAAGACATTTCTAGCATAGCTTATAGTAATTGTAATCGAAAACGAAATAAATTACTGTAACTTTAAAAAATTTAAATGCCGTGATTACCGTAAAAATTAAATAAAATATTAGCAAATATTTTTTTAATAAATAAATACACAAAAGTATCGTAAAATTTCTTTTATAAATAAATACAAAAAAAGTACTACATCCCTGAAGAGGTAGGTAGGTAAAGTAGCATAATTTGTACGCCCATTTTTAACAAACGGTATTAAAAGTATTCACTGAACAAATTATGAGAATTGGGCAAATTTTTCGCGTGAATAAACAACCAGACCAAGGATTGGATACATCTATACGTTAACACTCAAATGGCTGTCCCTGGCGGGAATAAAACCTAAACATCGTCTCTTTGTGGTTTAGTCTATATGCCAACCACTCAACTAATAAGGCAAAAAAACTACATTAATCGCAGATTGAGTCTCACACAAAGTGAATTCAATGTCAAAAGAAGCTCCAGGTCGATGCCATTATAAAAGAACTCAATATAGGTAATATGTGTAAAATATTTTAGGAACTTTAAGAAATAAAATGCAAAAAGTATTGTAATCATCACGTCGTTAAAAATTTAAATTAGTTGCTATAATATGTACACTAAAATGCAGTAAAAGCAAATGGCCGCTTGATAACGATATCACAAATATTTTTTATCTTATCAGTGTGAAAATTAAATGGATATGACACATCAGTCCAAGCTGCAGATTACATGACCAAAATTTATAAAACGTTTGATAAATGATAAGACTTAGGTATAAACCATTTTATGCGCAAGTTATTATAACAATGACTACATACTGATTTTCTTAGAACTCCTAAACTAAGTGCTAAATGAAAACTACATTTCAATGCTATATGGAAGGACCTTATATAGGTCCGAAACTAGTCGAAATCTACGCCGATTAAACTTGAGTGTAGCCAATTTTAATTAATAATAGTTAACAATGTCTCACGATGGTTTTAATAATTATATTGCTAAATGTCTTTATATTAATACGTAAAGCAAAAACTTTGTACCCCTTTTTAAGACGATTACAGGAACGGTGGAGTATGAAACTTGGCACATTTAAAGTTAATATTGCGGAGTACAGCAGAAACTTAATATTCATAAATATGCAATAGAAATATGTGTGTACATTACATTATTAAAATAAACATTACACACACTATAACCGTGTGACATACATGATAATGTAAACACATGTATATTATTTTATTTCTATTTTTTATATTTCTATTATTGTCTATGGTCGAATTTCGATCACAGGGAGATTACTAGTTTGTATAATACAAACTCTTGTTCTGTTTTACGAAAAAATGCATTGTTTCAAACTTAAAGTATTTCTTTTAAATAATTTAATGTTATTTTTATGCCACAAAGGATTTTAAAGTATTAAAAAAAATACTCTAACTATATCTCCTATATATATATATATATATCATGAGTAGTGACAAATCAGACATCTCGCCTCGGGCAAGTTTTTTTCAAAAAAAACGGTTAACTTATTTAGAACGAATTCTCCGACGCAAGATTCGAACATCTAAACCAAAGCCGGTATTTTTTTCGCCGTAAAAGGCGAAACCGTTTGGCGATATTAATTAAATTTAAAGTTATTTATGAAACAGTACAAGCGTATTAACAAAATTAAAAATGGAGTTTCACCAAGTGCCGACGAAAAAATTGTAAAATATTCAAAGCCGGTAACTATCGCTAGAAGCTAGACCATTGATTTAAAAATATCCATGATTTAATGTTCCCTCATTAAACAATAACTGTGTCAGAACGTCGCGGAATTTTAATCTATATTAATTATTAATATTATAAATGCGAAAGTTTGGATGTTTGGATAGATGGTGATAGATAGATACACAGGTAGATGATGACCTGGAATAGCACATAGGATACTTTTTATCCCGGAAAAATTAGGCAATCCCGCGGGATTCATAAAAAAATGTATAATGCAGCGGGCTGCACGCAGCAGCTAGTGTAAAATATATCTACAGTGTGGTTTTTCACGAATTCAAATGTGATTATTTCGATAATGAAATTTAGAAATGTAGTCCAATTTACTGCCAGGAAATATCTGCTTGATAACCCTATCTTTTATTCTTATCTGTGTAAAAATAAACGCACTCGACCGAAGTCCAAATATAAATTACATGTGACCATTAAAAATCATTACCACATAGGTCTTTATTTGGAGAAGTTAAGCCAAACGTCTGTTGTCGTCACACTTAGATTTCCTTGTGTTTTAACTTTATAAAGGTTTG
Source organism: Apodemia mormo (assembly GCA_036924255.1). Classification (NCBI taxonomy): domain Eukaryota; kingdom Metazoa; phylum Arthropoda; class Insecta; order Lepidoptera; family Riodinidae; genus Apodemia; species Apodemia mormo. Next base: position 17,100,066 of record JAUPFN010000003.1, on the reverse strand, counting down.
TTGGAGATAGTTAAATCAGTGTTGCTAAGATAGTGTTAATGTTTGACGCGTTGCATCTTGGTCACACATCAAAAAGACAGAATATAATACAACTGTTATGTAACTAAACGATAATCTATACATATAATAAAATTGTAGGAAAGTCAAAACTGTACATTGAATATATTTTTTTAAAAATACTTGGGGCGTGATCTATAATCGATATCAAAGCCAAAAATATAGTTTTTAGAATTTTCGTCTGTTTGTCTGTATGTATGTCCGGGGTAAACACAAAAAATACTGCATGGATTTACTTCAAATTTTGCATGAATATTACTAACAGGTCGGGTCAACATATAGACTACATATTACGCTATCACCTACAGGGGAGGAGCAGTGCGGAGTAAACGAAGTCCGCGCGGACGAAGTCGCAGGCAACAGCTAGTCCTCATATAAAAATTTAAAATAGTTTGGAAAACGCCTTTAAAATTAGTTTAAAAATGGAGTTTATCAGTTTGACATGTATGTTTGTAATATTATTGGAATTGAATAATATTTAAGTGTGATGACTGATGATCTATTTAAGCTTCCAAGTATGTGTACTAAATTTTGTGTTTGTGTATAAATATACAAATATATGGAAGTGTATATTTGCCCACGATTTTCTCTGGAACTAAAAGCTATATAGAGATAATTCTTTTTGATTTAAATCAAGTATATTCCAAATTAGTGAACTGTCCAAGTTTTATCAAAATCGGCTTAGTAGTTTTTGAGATATTATGAGTATAGTTGATATTTGAAGTCGGTTTAATTTTTAAAATTACTATTATCGTAACTAAATATTGTGTAGGATTCAAAAAACTCGATATTTTTTTTAACCAATTTTTGTGACAAGTTATTCAATCAGTGACGCTATTGCTGAAGGAATTGTAGAGGCGCTATTGAAGAGGCGGTGGTACCAAATCCGGGCGATATGTTGCAGAACTCTGTCACCTAGTTGTCACGAGGAAAGTAACATGTTTGGCTAGTCGTTCGTTTGTTACGAACAGCCTGGCAAGAAGGCTAATGGACTATTTTTCAAAAGGGGCTTTAAAACACACCACTTATTTATGAATTTATATATTCACTAACAAAATGTAAAATCCTTTTCATGATTCAAATCTATATCTATACATATAATAAAACTGTAAGAGGTAGATTTCTGTACATTGAAAATATTTTAAAAATTTTTTTTGGAAGATACTCTTTAATCGATACTGAAGCGAAAAATGTAATTTTTTTAATTTTTGTCTGTCTGTCTGTCTGTCTGTCTGTCTGTCTGTATCAAGGCCGCGCATCACGCCGAATCTACTGAACGAATTCAAATGAAATTTAGCATGATTAGAGTTCATACTCCGAAGAAGGTTATAGGATATTTTTTATCCCAAAATTCAGTATGGTTCCCGTGGGATAGGGAATGAAAATAAAAACGTATATTTAGCTTTAATTCATTAACCTGTCATCCGAAATCCTTTATTATTTTTTTGTTTAAAAGTAAGTACTATAAAGATTATCTCTTACAAATTTCAAATTCATGAGTTTTATAATGTAGAAGTTACAGACATCACAAGTTTCAACGGTTTCGGGTGGTAGGTCCAATTGAACGTGACACCCAGATGTATACAAAACCTTTGAACGCACGGCTCAATATAAGTTAGCGTTATCATTTCAGAGAGATTCAGTTCTAGAATGTATACTTTTTTATTAAATGTTATTATGAATGCAATTTTACTAGCTTGAAAATTAATAAAATATGTGTAAAATATAAACCTAAACATTTTATTTTTATATAAGAATAATTATAATATATTTGAAAATATAACAGGTCAATTTTCAGATTTTTGCTAATATCTCGGAAAATATGCATCTAATCGAAATTGAGTATACTAATAGAATTTGTTCTTTATAAAATTTAACGTAAGGATAGGCTATTGCGAAAATTCACTATTTTGTTTTTACATTGCATAACTTAAAAAAGGATAAAAAAGTATCTACACGCCCATATCCTGGAATACATAGGCAGAGGTACAAGAACTGTACCCACGATTAGCCGAAAATACTTTCACACAATGTGATAGGTGGCAAGCCAATCCCGGGCAAGGTTGTTTTATCATAAAACTAAAAAAGCACATTTTGTTTCGCCTGACCCGGGAATCGGTCCCGGGATCTCATATGGTCAACGACGACACCGGACCGCTAAGACAACACGGTAAATATTTCAAAATCATCAATCAGTTATCTTTTAAAATGAATGAAACTTCTGCAAAGTGTAGATGTTAAAGTGCCTAAGCTACTTAGTATACTAACTAAAGTCGGACTCCAAAATACTTTTAAAAAAAATTGTTAAGTAGAATATACGAACATGTACTTATAAGTTCTGTCCAGAATAACATCAACATCTTACAGAAAAACTTTACACACATATAACTTCATCAAAACAAATTCTATCAAAATATACTTAATTTTCCTTTATTTGTAGAATCAAAAATCAAAAGTGTGAGGAAAAATTACGTGGCGTTGTTGTTTTTTATTAAAGTATCATCACGCCCGATTCCCTTGCGACGTAGGCAGAGTAAACCGACCGTCTATAGACTTTCCGGTTCACCGCGATTCACCGATTTGTCGGTTGGTGAGATAAATGGTAATCCTCATCGCCGCATAGTCGATCGACTATTTTTAGCGATAACTGGAACCGAAAGTGTTACGTGCTCATCCGAGGCACGGCAGTGGTAATATATATACCACTCCGCCAGTTTCGGTGTTGCTACTGAGATTTTAGATTTTCGAGAAAATCCTCGAAAATATCTAAATAACATCTTTGACCGATCCGGGGTTTGAACCCGGGACCTCATGATCTGAGCCGAATAGGCTGTCCCTAGACCTGGAGGCAGAGTAGTATGTTATAATAATAAAAAAAACCCTTGACTACTTATCTTGCTTATTGAAAATGATACAAATTTAATTTTTTTTTATTGCAAATTGTTTTCAATGAACAAGAACAGCTTCTTAGTCAAAGGCTATTTTGTTTTTTATTAATAACAAACTACAAAGCCATGTGTTAATTTATTTATTTTTAACTTCCCGCTACGAAATTTGCCTTAAATAAAAATTATTCAAAAAATAAACCTGAATAAATAACTTTTCATCTTTCTAATTAGGTATATATTTTTAACTTCCCGCTACGTAGCTACTGATAAGGAAGTTACTGATTTTGCCTCGATTTTCGAAAATCGAGTGTTCAACAGATCTCCACGTTTTGAGGACCTAGGAACCTTTTCCGACTATTTTCATGATGACATATGTATGTATATGTGTGTGTGCGCTTCTCTATTGATAATAAAAACACATGTCGATTCCACGCGTATTTTACGAAATATTGGCAAAAAATTTCAAAAAGCCGTATTTTAATTGTTTTAAACAAAATGTTCCTAACCTCCACACGTCCTCCTCCACGGTCGAGATATTATGCTTAATAGTAATAACATTACAGTTATAACGTTTACTGGAAGCAAATACTATTTATTTCGCCCTGACTTATAGGTCTTGACTAATACTACTGCAATGGAGTCAGATATTGTTAATTATCAGACATACACCATGGATTTTAAAATTACTTAGCTTAAATAATCATCGTTGCCCATTAAGAACCTAGGTACAAGCCGATACTTTCACCTTCAATTTTTTGCCCTCAAAAAATCTTAAAGTTGTTATGATAATAATATCTAAGGTTGTTGAAACCAAAAATGTCTGTTTTGAAGTTTTAATGCTGTAACTTTTGATCGCGATTTTATCAATTTTAATCTTTCAAACAGCATTAACCGCAGTTTTAGCAAGATGAAAAACGTTGTCGTGGGCCAAAATTAACTGGTTGAAAAATCTCAAAGTTATGTTTAACTACATTTTTTTTTAATTTTTTCGTACGCGGTAACTCCTGAAGGATTATTGACCGAACCTTCTGCTCTTAAACCGGCTATGACGTGACAAACGTTGCACGTAATATAACAAATATAAACTAAACCGTGCAGTCGTTAAACAGCGAACAGCTGTCAATGGAGTAAGGATAACACCGTAAACAACTCTGGGTGGAAGTTTTTTTGGACTCACTTCAAGAAAACTCACTCACGAAAACATTTTTTTACAAATAAGAATTAAACTCACAGCCTCTTGGCTGATTATGATTGCCCTGGCAGTGGCGTATTTTAGCTGCGACAATTTTATTCGGTGGAAGGATAGCCCCAGTCATGTTTAAAAATGATAATACAGATGAAGACATTTGCTTCACCGGTGTGCAATTTTCCTTTCTATAAAAAATAGGTTTTGCAAAAATGATTTTAGTCAAATATAGTCATATGGAATGAGTATATAATGGCATACAAATAAAACTGAAGGCATGACTGTAGAAAATAAAAGGCGAGGTGACTTCAGTTAAACACTGCCTAAATCCCTACAAGGCACAAGGGTCGTTATCAAAAACGTGTTTTCAAAACTACACTAAAAGAATCCTTTCTTAATATTTCTCCTTTGATAAAAGTGCTTCACCGTCCAAAGTATTGCTGAGTACGAGAAATACTGTGGTCAGTTCCTAATAATTACTCTGCAAGGATGGCCAAACGCGAACGAAGTCGCGGGTACAGCTAGTTAATATTATAAATGAGAAGGTTTAGATGTTTAGATGGATGGATATCTGTTACTCAATCAGGCAAAACTACTGAAAGGATTTAAATGAAATTTGACACACGGGTAGATGATGACTTGGAATAGCACACAGGCTACTTTTTATCTCGGAAAAATTAGGTTCACCACCGCGAGGTTCACCAAAAACTTTTATAATGCAGAGGGCTGTACGCTGCAGTTAGTATTTCATAAATATGAAATCCTCATTAAGGCGAGGCGTCGCGACAGACGGAAAAAAACTGGTTTCCTTCATCACGTTTTTTTTGTATTGATTGTTAAACAACCATTTTACAAAAATTACACGATATACCTGAAAATATTATCTAAGGAATGTGCTAATATGTACTCGGTCAATAAAATTCCGAAAACAGGCTAAAAAATTTCTAAAATAAATAATTTGTTAACCATATTTCTAATCTTCCACATGATTTTTATATGGCGATATTTAGTTGTAAATACAAAAAAGAATGTGCTAAATTTTGGTTTTCAGGTGATATCCTATATTTATTTATCCGAAAATTAACACCTTTCTCAGCGGTTTCAGAACAAACCGCGCCACCCATTTCCCATAGAATTGGCGCGCGTCGAAATACCTCGCCTTAATTATAATTGTCAGTTGCGAAAAAACGTATTTTTTTACGTATAAGTAATCAGTAAGGTGTAGATATATTTTCGTAAAACTTATACAATGATCATAAATTACTATAAAGCTCTATGTCGTATTTTCAACCTGCTTCCCAAAAGGAGGAGGTTATCAATTCGGCTGTATGTTTTTTAAATGTTTGTTACCTCAGAACTCAGACATTTATAAATCGATTTTGAAAATTCTATTTTTGTTTGGAATTGGGTATTGGGAATACATCCAGTGTGGTCTCATTTTAATTAGGTTAAGGTCAGGCACAGGGTTCCACAGGTACAGGAAGTAAGAAATCGATTGTTATAGTCTTACTGTCTTAAAAAAATGTATACTGCTCAGATATTCCCTTTATATCAAACATATTTAATTAAAAACAAATCATAGTTATATCATTTTATGATACATATTTAGAATGTACTATAGTTGTTGTCTCTGTTTTTATTGTGTACAGTAATTATGTTTTTAAAATAATATAATTTAAATAGAAGCCCAAATAATGCTCTAATAAGCGAAACCGGTTGACTTTAAGATGTGTAAATTGAAGCGGTTGTGATATAAATCCTACTACTACCTACTAATATTATAAATGCGAAAGTAAGTTAGTATGGATGGATGTTTGTTACTCTTTCACGCAAAGACGGCCAAACCGATTTGGGTGAAATTTTGTACACACATGATGACCTGAAAGAGCACATATTTTTAATCCCGATAAAGTTAATTATAATGTAGCTGGGCTATTGCCCAGTGAAAATATTTTTGAATTAATACAAGATTTTGTTAAGAAAATCAATATAATTCAGTTTCACCAAGTGCCAACTATAGAGAGTATAAATTACAAGCTGTGCCCTCGACATCGATCGCGTGGAAAAATTTCTAAAATGAAACCTCCATAGTTCCTGTTCCCGTGGGATTTTGGGGATAAAACTATCCTATATCCTTTCTTGGGTCTCAAACTATATCTGTATCAAATTACATCCAAATTGGTTCAGTGGTTTAGGCGTCAAGAAGAGACAGACAGACAGAGTTACTTTCGCATTTGTAATATTAGTATGGATATAAACAAACAATTTTCCAAACATTTATACATTCGATTAAGTAAATGTATTTGTTTCACAAACTCAATAACAGACTACCATCAATACCAATACCATCGTGAGTAGTCACGATTGGTTCCGGGCTCCTTTGAAGAATAGACCAACTGCCGTTCTGTCAGGCAGGTCGTAAAAGGCGACCGATTGTTTATGCGACTCACTAATATCGTGGCTACTAGGTGGTAGAGTTCTGCATTGTCTCGCCCGGGTTTGGTACCACCGCCTTATCTATTCCTGCCACAATAGCGTCAGTGCTTGTCACTGTCGTGTTCCGGTTTGGAGGGTAAGTTAGCCGGTAAACTTATGCATGTGGCATTAGACCTCGCCATAAGACAGCAACGCACCATTAACATCCTTGGTGTCTATAGGCGATGGTTGACTCTTTCCATCAGGAGACCCATCTGCTTGTTTGCTATCTTATGATATAAAAAAAGACTTTACTGGAAAATATAGATCACACGAATGGTTATTGTAAAGACAATTGCAGTAAGACGATTACAGGTAATGCGGAACGAAATTACGCAATCATTTCACGTAAGTATGACAATTGTTTTATCTACATACTGTAAGACAATATACCAAAATTGCATCAAATATTATTATTTATATTTAGCTAGTTAATACGACAATTTTTATTAATAAATCGTACTTGTATTAAAAAGTAGCTTCCGCTGCATGTACGCTTAGATCTTTTTACACTACGCGATGAATTTTAATGCGGTTTTCATCAATAAACAGTTATTCAATAGGAAGCTCTATGCATATTATATATTATTAATCATAATATTATTAATATAATCATTAACACTCCGTCAACATCTAATGTAGATGACCCGTGCGAAGCAGGAGCAGCTAGTATTTTAATTAAAGCAGTTACTTGATGTCACAGTAGGTAATTGCTTAATTTATATATTAAGAAAAGTACCTGGATTTAAATATTATATAATTATTTTTCTGTCTTCGGCACTTTTTTATAGATTATTTCACTTTTTTTGTAGATTATTCGTGCTAGCATTTTTTTTTATATCGTAAGATAGCAAACAAGCAGATGGGTCTCGTCATGGAAATAGTCAATCATCACCTATAGACACCAATAATGTTAATGGAGTGTTGCTATCTTGTGGCGAGGTCTAACGCCACATGCATACGTTTACCGGCTACCTTACCCTACTAACCGAAACACGACAATGACAAACACTGACGCTATTGCGGCAGGAATAACTTAGCTGTGGTACCAGACCCGGACGAGACAATGCAAATCACTACCACCTTGTAGCCACGATGGTAGTGATTCGCATAGCCAATCGGTCGCCATTCACGACCTGCCTGGCAGAGCGGCAGTTGGCATATTCTTTAAAGGAGCAACACGAGGATAATAAGTAAGTGAGTAAATGAGTAGGTAATTTACACTGCGTTAATACATAAAATGAGTTATTTGATATTTGAATCAGAAAGAACAAAATATGCTCCGTTACGGAGCCTCCGTATTATATTCGGTGAATATACATATATTTTGTGGTTACTATTTGTCTGACCCACAAGGGTTGGACATAAAAAATATGTGTATATACTTACTTATGCGTCATGTACTATGGATTAAAATACATTTTACACCTCACGATCTTAACTTTTCGTAACCTCACTCTATGGACATTCTATTTTTACATATTCTTATAATAACATTAGTTTAAACATTTATAAGTTACAACATTATTACAGTTATAATAATTCCACTGTGGAAAAATAAATTCCTCGCTTAAAAACACTTGATAATATTAAAGACATACTTAACCTGAAAAATGTTGCTTTTAAGCTGATAGCGATTATGTTACATAATAGCAATCGTATACGTAATAAATCTATCGTCAATACCAGCTAACGAGTTCTGTTACTAACGAATAACTCCAAGATTAATATTGTAATTTTTCATGATATCACCAGTTAATGGATTGTATTATTCAAGCTACTTTTTCTCTCTTACAGTCAATTTTCTGTTTTCCTCGCGCTCAATTATCATTGTTATTTTTATGCCTCCTACCAATGCGAGTTTAATGTGAAAGAGAACGACGGTCTCTCGGACTCTCGTACCATGTTCGATAAGGCGTGCACATTAACGACCGCGCTGCAGCGATAGCGCTAGAATTGTGTAATTTGCGCCTCGTAAATTTCGAACCGTCGCAAATTTTTCGCCTCTGTTGCTAATTACCAGTCTGCTAACGTCCCTAGTGCCTGCTTAATGTGCCTCGTACACGTCCCGAATACGAGAGTATCACGAGCTCTATCTGCTCCGCACAGGTTAACAATAGCTTTTGTTTTGACTGCCGGAACTGACCTACGTGCTCGAATAATAATCTGGCTGTTTTACACGCTATTTGCTCTAATACATATTCTCACATTTAATATACGAAAAAGAAATTAAGTATGAAAAAGGTTTCGAGAAGAAAGTTAATTGTTACATTAATATTATAAATGCGAAAGTTTTTGTGTTTGTTTTTTTATATTATAAGGTGGCAAACAAGCAGATGGGTCTCCTGGTGGAAAGAGTCAACCATCGCCTATAGACCCCAAAGATGTTAATGGTGCGTTGCTATCTTATGGCGAGGTCTAATGCCACATGCATAAGTTTACCGGCTACCTTACCCTCCAAACCGGAATACGACAGTGACAAGCACTGACGCTATTGCGGCAGGAATAGGTAAGGCGGTGGTACCAGACCCGGGTGAGACAATGCAAAACTCTAGCACCTAATAAATGTAGTATGGATTAGAATTAAATGTTACATTATTGTAGTCACCTGGACATAACACATAGACTGTCTTTTATCCCGAAAATTGTATGCTGCGGGCTAAGAGGAGGTTAATTGCTTAAAAAAATTAGATAACTTTAAATGTATTAGTTACTAGCTGTGCCCGCGACTTCGTCCGCGTGGAAGATATCTAAAATAAAATAGCCTAAGTACTCCTTATTTAAAAAAGTAAGTTACTCCTTATTACCGTGGTTTGAAAGATAGCCAGTCCCGGTGTTCTACTCGCATGGTTCCTATTTTAGTGGGATTTCCGGGATAAAAATTATCCTATGTCGGATGTCCTTTCTGGGTTTTCAAACTATTTTTGTACCTAATTTCATCCAAACTCAGCCCAGTGGCTTAGGCGTGAAGAAGGGACAGATGAACAGACAGAGTTACTTTCGCATTTATATTAATATGGATTGTGACATAAATTACATTGCTTTGTAAATATCGTAAATATTAAATATTAAAGATTACAAAAGTGCCAAAATTAAGTTATCTTCTCAACTTCCCTGCTGACTCAGCTACGCTACCAAGCTCAACGTAAGTTGGACCGTGCACAGAATAACAAAATTATGAATCGATGACATCACTTGCAAGTCATATTTACATTTGATCTGTTTGTTACCTAAAAGCTTATAATAATGCTTTTAATTCAGTAATATCACACCCTATCTTCAGAATGAGCACGGTAGTTAAATAAAATAATAATTCATGTGTACATATTGATAATATACTACTGTAATACTGTACTTATGAATAATACGAAACATTTTGGAATATTCATCAGTATTACTGTAGTATATTATGAATTTGTACTTATGAATAATACGAAATATTTCGGATTATTCATAAGAACTACAGTAGCATATTATCAATTTGTATTTATGAATAATACGAAATATTTCGTATTATTCATAAGTACAGTATTATTTTTACATCTTAAAACGCAAATGTCTTTAAAGATAATTTTATGTGAAGTGATAGTAAAATATTAAAAATAGTATATTAATATTAGTAAAGCTCTAAATTTATTTTAAGGTATAATCTATTTACAGAGACAGCAATTACATATTACAAAAATCCAAAAATATACAATCATGTCTATTTTTAAAAATAGGAAGAGAATTCTAAAATTTACAGATTCATAATAATTATGAAACTCGTAAGAAAATGCTTTAAAAAGTTGATGATGAAACTATTAATGAATTCAAATAATAAAAGGACGTTTACACACATATATACAGGAGTATGAATTTGGCACAATTAAAATTAATATAAAGAAGAAGAAGAAGTACAGAAAGCTCATATTTTTAGCACTTTCTGCACTTCTTATTTTTATTTAAACTTATAATTAAGTTATGAAGAAAAAAAATATTTTTCAAACGTATTAGAAGAGATTTTCATATAGTCAATTATCAAACTGATTTATAGTTTGATTATCCCATAATTTGTCGAATCGATATTTGTACTTTAATATTAATACAATAACGGTCGATTTTCGACCAGATTCGCTGGTTTATATAAAAGCATAGTCAGTCGGGCATTGTTTTTATGTATTATCGGTCGGGTAATAACAGTAGCAAGCTCATTTTGATAGTGATATGTTATATAATACAATTTCGACATATAAAAATTTGTTAAAAGGCGTTACCTGTAAATTTCCACCAAATCTTTTCAGAATTTAGAAGAAAGTGTGTTTGAACACAAATTCTCGCATTTATGAGTGAGATAAATTATGTTTTCTATCGAACAAAATATTTACAAAGAAAATGAATTTCGTAAATCCGTAAAAAACTAATGGAAATGAGTTTGCGAGCGTGTCTAGCTTCAGTGAAGTGAGACAAAGGTTAACTTGGTGGTAGTTTTTTTCGTGTCCGAGACTGGGCAGTGCGTTGAAGCGAAACAACCGACACCACTGCTCAAGGCCACTAAATGTTTGTCTGCGACGTTTTCCGCTTAAGTAATACCGACCTTGTCAAAACACTTTTAATATTGCGATATTAGCCTGTAAATGTAGCCATTATTTGATTTCGACAAGTAAAAATAATTCCAAATCCCGTTATGTATCATACTTCATTATTTTTTAATTCTCATAATTATATTAACGAGATATACGATTTGTGTTAATCACCAGTGTCATGGTTGGTACACTCCTTGGGTCAGTAACCTTGGAAGCTATAATTTTCCTGGTTTATAAAATGTTGTTAATACGGCATTTATTTGATACGTGCTTTATTATTCATTTAAAAACAGATCCATATTAAACTTTAAATTATGATATTACATGTCCTTTTATTTGTAACTTAACTAGCTGCGCCATAGCTTTTTATTGTTTTTCTAGCTGTTTTCACGATTTCGTCCGCGCGGACTTCGTTTACTCCGCACAGCTCCCCCCCCCCCCCCCTCCCCCCGTAGGTGATAACGTGATAATATGTAGCCTATATGTTGTACCGACCTATTAGTAATATTCATGCAAAATTTGAAGTAAATCCATGCAATACTTTTTGAGTTTACCCCGGACATACATGCAGACAAAAAAACAAACAAAAAATTCTAAAAACTATATTTTTGTCTACGATATCAATTGTAGATCACGCCCCAAGTATTCTTTTAATAAAATATTCAATGTACAGTTTTGACTTTCCTACGATTTTATTATATGTATACTTATATAGATTTTTTTGGCATTCTTTATATCTATTATATCTGAATATTGAGTGTCTTTCAAAATTCAAAACGAAACAACATGAAAGAGGACCATATTGTTATTATATAACAGACACTTATTTTTCAATTTAAAGAACAGCAAACATTATTAATATAGCACACTATATATGCGTTTTAACACCTTTTCACGCTACGAAAAACTTTAAAAACTTAAAGAAAATGTTATCCAAAATTCTCCTGCCCTGAATCCTGTCTTGTAAAAACCACTTTTACCCCATGCTAATCCAGGCAGCTTGTAATAGACGAACTAATCACTATGTCTCACGATGGTAACGTGTCTACTAGGCGATAGAGTTTCGCAATATCTCGTCTTATTTGTGCTATAATAGCTTCAATGCTTGTTATAGTCGTGTTCCGGTTTTGAGAATAAGGTAGACGATAAACTTATGCAAGTGGCATTAACACCTCGCTACATGGATAGCAACGCACCATTAACATCATTGGTGTCTTTAGGCGATGGTTGTTTCTTTCCATCAGGGGAGCCATTATTTCTTTAATGTAAAATTGTATCACTTATACACTTGTACTGTTTTTACAATAAAGCTATTATCATTTATTACCAACCGGTATCGCTTACACAAGCATCATCAGGGCAATTTATAGTTACAAACTTGTTGTAAGTTTGTGTAAATGGAGTTTCACCAAGTGCCGACGATGAGAAGTGTAGAATACATCATTTCTTTGCTATCTTATAATATAAAATATTCTTTATTAAGATAGAAACAGATAGCCAGCACCTGTATATAGGAGATTTATTAATGGTGCATTACTATTCGTATGGCATCCCTACCATGTTATGTCCCACCATAATATGTTGAGTGATTTGTTCCAATCAATAATAATCAGTTAAGTATATTACATCCTGAAGATGCTTTTAAAAGTGAAACCGGTCGAGTAATATAATAAAAAATTGTGTAAAAGTGAAACTTATGTACAAGTGCAATAGTAAAAGTGTCTAATAACAATGAAATTTCACCAAGTGCCGATGATGGAAAGTATAGAATATATTTGTTCCACATTCGACCTACAAATTTTCGCCCCAAATCCGTGTACGTCCTACATTTTATTCCCGTTTCGTCCTAAAAATTGATTTCTTACTTATTATTATAATTTCGTCCCGATTCGCCCCAGATTTTATGCCGGTTTATCTACTTTCACTGTATCGGGACACACAAGTGACAATTGAATAGAAAAGACGGTGGTATCAAACACGGATGAGTTAGTTTAACACGTTTAGCTCATGCCTTATAAAAAAAACTTACATGTTGTCCGACAAAAGAAGGGTGTATTGTTTGTAAAAGTCCCTGACCAACACCGCTAAATGTAATTGAATGGCTTTAAAGTTGATACAAGTCATTTGAGTGTATATATCCAATTCATTTTATATGCAGTTTTCTTAACCACACTCTCAGAAATTACTTTCAGTTGCTCTACGTGTTATAACCTTACCCCAGTTCCGTCACGTTAGTTCTACAGAATATTGCGACAGAGCCTTCAATAGCAATCAACGTTCACTTTTATATTGAACGATAAATGATCTGTTATTTAACAATGCAAATAATTTCGCCAATGTTAATTTTTATGCTCAAATTTAAATACAAAATGAAAACAGTTAATATGAAGTATTAAGGATAAATGTTAATTTTTATGGTGACATACACTCGTAATCCATACTAATATAATTAATGGGAAAGTGTATGTGTGTGTTTGTTTGTCCGATTTTCACGGCAAAACGGAGCGACGAATTGATGTGGTTTTTTAAGTGGTGATAATTGGAAGGGATAGAGAGTGACATAGGCTACTTTTTGTCTCTTTCTAACCCTTCACTTCCCCAAAATGGGGGGTGAAAGTGTGTATGGAGCATTTCGCAATTTTCTAGGTAGAAAGCTAAAACTTATTTTAGCTTTTTACCTTGCGGGCTATTTGTGACTAAAAAAAATCGTATTTTTTTTGGAAATCCGAATTTAACGTGAGTGAAGCCGCGGGCAAAAGCTAGTTAATAATTAAATAATAATGTTGGGGTCACAAGTTACACCAATGAATCTTACCCCAAAGTGAGCAAATTATTAGCTTGTGTTATGGGTATTAATACATAGAAATACATTTATAAATACTGTAACATACATAATAAACACTCAAACCTGAAAATACAAACAGATATGGTTATCGCACAATTGTTTGTTTTTGTCGGGAATCGAACTGAGCCCCATCGTTCCGTGATTAGATTTGCTAATTTTAAACGATACTAATACATAGATATACATATTTAAATACACATATAGATTTAATAAACACCCAAACCTAGAAATACAAAAATTTATGCTTATCACAAGAACTTCTGTCCTCCTAGGGAATGGAACCCGAGCCCTATTGATCTGTAGTCAAGTTCGCTAACCACTCGACCATATTATGGTGGTCAAATCCATACTTAATATTATAAATGCGAAAGTAAGTCTGTCTGTCACTTCTTCACGCCTAAACCACTGAACTGATTTGGATGAAATTTAGTAGAAATAGTGTAAAACCCGAGAAAGGACATAGGAAAGTTTTTATCCCGGAAATCCCACGGGAACGGGAATTATGTGCGTAATACACCGGGACTTACATTTTAGAAATTTTTCCTCGCGGACGAAGTCGCAAGTACAGCTAGTAAAGAATAAAAATATTGCATGCGCCATGCACTGAAGAGTCCAACGTGAGATTCTATACATTTAACATTTATATGGAGAAAGATTGAAGAAACTTAATGTATAAATAAATATTGTATTAAAAAATAAATATAATTAAAAATAAATAGAGGGAGAATTTTCAGAGATGCGCTGTGCCGCGCTCTCGGCTGCATGGGTACCACTATCTTGCTTACTTCTCCCGTGAAACAGCTTTGCTGTGGTTCGGAGAGAAGGGAAAGATAGGCAGTGTAATTACTGGCACCGAGACTTAACATCTTATGCCTCAGGATAGGCAACACACGAATGGAATACCTGGGCTAGTTCCAGCACAGGTATCCCATTTTTGTTCATTAGCGACGTCAAACACTTACCATCAGGTGGCACGTCTGCCAGTTTGCCTATCTCAATAACATAAAAAAAATGGAACAACGAATTTCGGTCTGCACACTGGATAATCACTAAGTATCTTCACGCCCATATCCCCGAAGGGGTAGACAGAGGTACAACAAGTGCACCCACGATTAGCCGAAGATACTTGGTCCCACACATGTGATAGGTGGCAAGCCTATCGCCGACCGGGCACTTTCCAATCCCTGGCAACTTTGTGTTTCTCAGAAAACTGAAAAAACTTTTTTTTATGTGCCCGACCCGGGAATCGAACCAGGAACCTCATGTGGTCAACGCCAACGCTGAACCACTAGACCACAGAGGCGATAATCACTAGTTTGAATAATATGTATAATGTAACGAAATTCGTTTGCTTACTTACTACCGTGTAAAGTTTTAAAATATGCATAACGTTAAAATCATAATATTTCTCTTACAATAAAAGATAGAGTTAATTTGATGTCTGAAATGTATAGCTGTAACCCTTTACAAACAGACTCTAGTAAAAGCTTATTTAATTTATTTGTTAAAATGATTGGGACGAAACTAGAATGGCTGAGTGATTCTGAATTGAATTTGAAAATTGTGCAAAATGGGAATGTAAAGAAGTTTATGAAAGTTAGTGAAAATATTTGACTGTTATCCAATGAAGCCGCAATTGCTTCAAGTATTTTTATAAAACTTTAGTAGACTATGTTCTATACTATTAATCGTCGGCACTTGGTGAAACTGCATTTTGATTTTAATTATAAAACACTTGTACTGGTTTCACTACATATTTTTTATTTTATAATTAAAATTAGTAGACTATGTCCTAATCTATACTAATATTATAAAATTGTAGAGTTTGTTTGTTTGTTTGGTTGTACGCGGTAATCTCGAAAACTGCTGAACCTATTTGAATAATTCTTTTTGAGTTGAAAAGCCTGTTTATCGAGGAAGGTTATAGGCTATATAACATCTTGTTACGACCAGTAGGAGTGGAGTAAACAAAGTCCGCGCGGATGAAGTCGCGGGCAACAGCTAGTTAAATGTAAACCATACGTTTTGTAAAGAAAAAATTATTGTCTTCGAAATCTAAATATTAAAGTATATTACTTTTAGAAAAGTACTTTGAAATATACACGTTTTGGTCAGCTTTATTCAAGAAACATTTGATGTAAATTTTTGTTAAGATGGTGTGAAGATTCGAGCGTAGGTAGGTATATCCTACCAATCTATATTAATGTTATAAATGCAAAAGGTTGGATGTTTGGATAGATGGATGGATGTTTATTACTCAATCAGGCAAATATTACTGAACGGATTTAGATGAAATTTGGCACACATAAAAATACCACGACCTGGAATAGTACATAGGGTACTTTTTATTCCAGCAAGGTAGTAGTCTTCAGGAGGAAATAGCCTCCATAATCCTTGATATACATATATAATCGTTATTATCGTTATGTTCACTTAGTATACGCGACATGGCGCCGTCTGGCTAGTAAAAATGCTTGAACGAGTTTTAACTGAAAATGGAAATACTTGTACCAGTACGAAAATATTCTCTTTTTAATATTCCTACAAGTATTAGACCAGTTTACCAATACTTATCTAAGGGTTTGATAGCACGCAGTTTTTCGCAAGTTAAGTAACGTAAAACATTTTGCAAGATAGCTTTTTTTGTTAGTTTATTTCCATACATTTAAATACAATAAATCATACTAATTATAGTACTAGCCAAACTGTAAAACAATTTATAGGCGAGGAAGTATTTGATTGTAGGTACGGGACAGGAGCAAAATAAGTTCTCTGCCTGATGAGGTTATACATACAATGCGAGTACATTTGATGATTTAATTAATAACATGTTTAAAGTTGCGAGAATCGCGCAACAGTTTAAGTGGTTTGATTTTAAGTGTTTATCTCGCCGTTCGCCGTAAGTGGTGCTTTCATCGTCTGCATTATAACTAGAGGTAGTAGTATAAGAAATTATAAAATATACAGCGTAAAATATTTTCGTTAACTTGATTAATATAGATTATTAAAAAATTGATGAAATGGCAGAACACCTTGCTTTGTCCCTTATCCAGATTACCCTACGTTAGAAGTAAATCGTATAATTTTAATGAAAAACAAGGGTCGAAACTTAGAGTAATGGTCGAAAGTAGTAAAGATATGAAATTAGACGATAATTTATTTAAAAATTTAAATAGTTTAGTTGTGACGGGGAAATCCATAATCATGTAATGTCTAACTCGCTCGCTTCGCCAAATTCTACTGTTGTTTATATCTTTAGTAGTTGCGCCCTGCAGCCCGCTGCATTATAACAGTTTTTGTTAAATCCCTCCAGAACAACTTATTTTTCTGGAATATAAAGTAACCTATGTGCTATTCCAGGTCGTCGTCTTTTTATGTGTGCCAAATTTTATCTAAATCCGTTTAGTAATATTTGCCTGATTGAGTAACAAACATCCTTCCAAACTTTTGCATTTATAATATTAATGTAGATTAGTAGGATATACGAGTATTTACTTTCTGCGTATCACTATCTCACGAGACGCTTAACCAAAAATGCCAAGTAACCAAGTTAATCGGCCTTTGGCACCAATATTACTGAAAAATGGAAATGTTGGCCAGCGACTTTAGTTACCTCTTTGTAAGTGCTTTTACGCCGTTAATTCTTAAATAATGCTACTAATAATCCTATTTAAGCATGCGTTTAGATTAGCGCTCGTCTGTCGCATTACAATACGTGACAAAAAATGAGACAGCATGAGCGCTGACTAACGATCAAACTTGTTTACTAATAACACCGTATGTTACATCACTAGAAAATACAAAATTAGTCATTAAATAAATTTTACTACGAGTATAACTACATTTTAATTGGAAGAGGGTGCAGATAAGACTGACACTACCATACAATTTCTTGGAGAATTTGCTTAAAGTCTCGTGAAATATGATATTTTAAATTTACGTATACCGTAATCTCGCATGCTTTTTGTCTTGATAGCTTAGTGGTAAGAGCGCCCTCAATATAGAGGGAGACCCAGGTTCAAGTCCCGGTCAAGACCATGGATGCGAGTGAGCGGCTGGACGGCAATGATGTTTACGTTCATATACTTACCCGCGCCCTCTTCAATCTATTAAATGTTCCTGATGAATTCATCGATGGCAATTAGATCAAATCGACGATCACAAAGGATCCGAGTCGAGTGTTTCCCTCCCCTTCATCCACCCCACCCAACCGCTCTTACGAGATTCTTATTTAGATTCGCTTCCGTCTGATTGCTCTTGGTAATCTTTTCACTCGGTTATTGAATGTCTTCTCCGTGCGTGTAGAACACGGAAGAAATCCAGCAAACGACGCCACTGTGAAAGGAATCAGACGCCGATATCCTATGACGCCACCATTCTCGATTTCTTGTTTAATACTCAAAATAAAACGATGTCCATTTGCTTTGAGTTCGCTTAGTTATGTGCGCTCGGTAGGATTACATTTCCGATCCGATTCGTTGCCTTCTTTTGAATTCCAGCGTATAAAGAAGCTTTTCGAGCATGCGAGGATTACATACCAATGTCTATTTATAAATATCTTGAATACATTTTAAGGCCATGAGCTAGCGTTGGTAAGGCAAAACTGATTTTGCATGCTTACATTTTTTAATTTTTTCTTTGAACCTGATCAAATTCTTTAGTTATTTTTTGTAATAACGAAAATATAAAAAAAACAGTGTCTTATATTTTCATTTTAAATAAATTGCGACATATAAGCATTACTCAAAAATATGAGTCTTATAATTATTTAAAAATATTGAAAACCGAATCCACATCTGTATCTTTAAAAAGAAATTTTTAAAATTGACCCTGTATATTTTTTATGTCCCATATTATCTCCGGTATTTCAGGTCTGTTTGTATTTGTTCTTTTTACTTATAAAAATATAATCCAATTGCGGTTTCATCTCCAATTGAATACGAATTTAGAGGTATTCCGTTGGGTTTCCATTATTTGTAGAACCTTTAACAAAACTGTATAAATTATTTTGGGTACGATAAACCAACGTGGATTATTTTTTTGTTTTATGTGATTGCCGATATTGGTCACATTTTTCTAATGCATTTAAATTTAAAATTATCACAACAGTGTTTGATTCTTCTGCGTATTTAACAGCTTTTTTTGTAATGGAGGGCAATTAATTGCTTTATTCAAATTATTTGAATGTTTCCCAAATGTTGTTTTAACACTTTAAACCATTCCTTATAATAAAAGACGAAAACATTTTGTCATGATCAATGGTGCCAACTTACCTCTTATAATAGAAACGAATCCGCCCATAGTATCTTGGAGTTCATATTAACACCCAAAACCCAAGAGGGGTTTACTTTGGAGTGTAATTTGTACAAGATATTCGCTTCATATTTTTAAGAAAATAGCCAAAAAGCAGTACTTCTCATGATAAATTAAAAGGCATAAAGCTAGGTTAATGTTTTTTTATATTTTTTCTTGCATTATATAATAATCATAATTGTAAGTTAGTTATGCACTTGTACACTGTGTTCTATTTATTCTTTTGTACTCTGGTCTTCTTGAGTCTGCTGGAAGACATCTCTTTCAGAGATAAGCTCGCCCTTTGTATAATATTAATTTTCAAAAAAAGTATTTAGTGTACACTTAAGTGTGAAATAACTAGTTAAATACAATCTAGAACAAACATAATTTAAACTGGAAATACCTCATACCCAATGCCTCATTTTAAATAATACATACTAATATTATAAATGCTAAAGTAACTATGTCTGTCTGTTTCTTCTTCACGCCTTAAATCACTGAACCGATTTGGATGAAATTTGTCACAAAGATAGTTTGAGACCCGACAAAGGACATTGGATAGTTTTTAGCCCGGAAATTTTACGGGTTTTATTTTAGAATAAGCCGCGGGTACAGTTAGTTATAACTAACCATACATCTAGACATATTCATAATGGTCGGTTGAATATAAATTGTAATAAAAATCTATTAACTCTACAAAATTCAGAATCATTTAAACACTCGTTTTCCCTCATTATAACGCGAATAGCTACACTCCCTGCTGTTTACGTAACATATCCGCTAGAAAATGAACCACGTTCACGTAATAATCATAAATCTCTCATGAAAATAAAAATTAATGAAAATTATATTTTCTATGTCAACAATTATAGTCTCTTGAATGCTGAATAGGGCTGCCAACTCTCCAGGCTAAAAGTTTTTATATAGACTACGTACGCACGTAGTCTACATAATGACTATTAGCTTTATTATTATTAGTACCTACGTACTTCCATATAACCCCGGGTCCGGAATACTGACAGTGTGTTTTCAGACTATATTATTGTGCTACATTACATAATGGACCATATAAACCATACTTGAAATTCTTATCCGCCTTTTAAATCAAACAAATGTTCTTTCAAAACATACAAATTATTCAGAACCAGCCCGCCCAGACAAGTTTCCACATAGTTAGTTTGCTTTGAAAGGTGGCAACCCTAATCTCGAATAATATGCTGAACTACGTTGTCCTCTTCGACATCTGAATACCGAGCTCTCGCCTATAAAATGCTTTTGCATCCAAGCTGTAAATAAAATTTGGAAAATTATGCACGATGAAAAACGTTCCGTTGCGTTGCCGCATCACGGGTTATTTTCAACTGGGGTATTCTTTAAATAGCACATTACGATAGGATTTAGTTTCATGAGTTTTTCCCTGTTCGCCTCCTCAGACCGTCTCGTTTTCACTTGTGGGATGTTCACACGCATTTTTGTGTAAAATATTAATAGGCCATATTGTGCAATGCGTCGGCTGAACGTGTTGTTTTTCTTAATTTTAAATTATTACGTTAGATTGGCTTGTTATTTTGAAATCTTTTTAGTATGTTTTAAATGGCTTTTAAATTTATTATGAATAACTTTTACAAGCGGTCTCTTAGCATCGGAAATGATTGAAATGATCTATTTTGATCACCTAAAATAAAAATATACATAAAATACTGATTGATCTGAACAGCTCCCCCGTGAATAGAATAACATGCCAACATATCTTTCATCTTTATTTTGGTCTCATATTTCTTTTTGATAAGTTGGTCTTATTTGAACCCAGGTCTTCAACTATCTCCTTGCCAAATTTTAACAAAATCGGTTTAGCGGTTTAGCTGTGAAAGCGTAACACACAGCGTTTTGCATTTATAAAATGTAGTATGAATTTATAACTTTTAAAATGTATGTTATGTTATATATCACGGATGAATAATAATATCTATATCAAACAAGGTAACAAGAAGGTTCTCTCCGACAAATTACAGCCATCGAAGAAATCAAAACTTTAGTTCTGTCTCTGGTTATACTGGGAATATTTTCGGAGTAACGCCAAATTTTACTCTCCACTTTTTTGTCTTGCGCCGCTTTTTGTGAAAATGTTTGGCTAAGGCAAAGTGTTCTTGAACAGATAATTTTTCATTTTTATGTAACCCAACGCAACTAACTGCAAGCTCACGGTGCCGTGGATGTCATTGTTAATTTAGACGTTAAACTTATTAACCTGCCTGCCTGCTCTCTTTTTACATAAAAAGGCTATTAAAAACCTTCCAAGCATCATTCTTAACGTATGCTTTCGTTAAATACAGCCAAAAGTCAAATTCAAAGACACCAGCAACATAAATTGTTTTTAGTACCCTATCAATAATATCTTGTATAGCAAGCTAATATCATCGTTATTTCGGTACGGCACCTGTCCAATGCGCGTTTCATGCGTAATATCACTCCTACCTGTCATTGCCCAACCAAATATAACTGATTCAACCATGTGTCCAAATGGGAACAGTCAGATACAAATATTTTTAACCTTTCACGATTTTATTAACTTTTAAACATAATCTTGAAGTTTAAGTCATCTGTTTTAAACTAACAGTGTTGGATGAATGTGTGTTTGTAGCATAATGCTTTGAATATGTCAACGTAAAATTATAAAACCTTAGTTTATAACAAATATATGAAGTTTATAATTTGTAACAAAATTAGTTAGTTGAGTAGTTTAATTATAATATTAAAGTTAATTAATTAAAATTTAACGGTATTTACAATTTTACGGTGACAAACACAATTCGGATAAGTTTGTAATAATTGAGTGGCTCGAGAAAAATATCATTGGAGAATGGTAGTTTATAGTACTCGATTTAACAATGGCAAACTTATCTGATTTATATAATACTATAGATGATTAGTATTAGTGTATCTTAATCTAGTGAGAACTGAGAAACAAACTTCCTATTAATATTTGTCCCTATCTACCTTTTAGTAGCTGAACAGGCATCAGATTTGAAAATTTATATAAGGTACGATTATGATGTAAGAGTCTCTTGCACACGATGATGTACTCACGGGCAGTCTGTGATCATAGCTCCAGCGTGTTTATTTTGAGCTCGACACGACCCATTTGTGCGTGAAAATATTACCTTGTGCATAAGCTCTTCAAGTCATCTGAGTAATAGATGTGCAATCTTTAACATGCTATAAATTCTTCGCTCTATTTAAGCGCCTTCTCCCTGACGAATAACGCTATTCTATAAAATCTGCTGCCTGGGCATTGACCAATAGCGCGGGCCTGAGAGCGGCCGTCGCGCGCGCTTGCTAACCCGGTAGCCGCTTGTGCTTGGCTCCGGGGCTGACCGCCCGGAGAGTAACCAGTGTGTTTTGTTGTTCGCAGAGTTGAGCCCCGCACCGCACCGGCTTGCTCGCTGACCGCCGAGCCGCTAATCTCGCTTTTTTCGCGCCCCACCGTCGCCCGCAAGATCCGCACAGGCCGCCGCCATGCTCGCGCACCAAGCACCGCTCGCCCTGTACTAAACTCGACCGTCAACATCGATACGAACGCGTGTGATAATAATTTAATACTCGCCTAAATAAGCTTGCAACGTCGGTGTCTTTAATTCTAACCTAATTATAAGATTAATATTTTAATAATCTATATATTGAGCCCCGCGTATATCGCCGCGGTGTTGCGTGTTCCTGTGCGTGTGTAGTAAGTGTTAATAGTGAGGGTGCGCGAGCGCCGTTAGCTAGTGGTGGACGTTATCTCTCGGAAGTGTAAGAAGTGCATGCTTGGAGCGCGCAGCGCGCTCGCTCCCCGCCGCATATGCGCCGCACTCGCTAAGCGTTACTGCGTGCGCATTCCCAACCTTTGACTATAGTGATAACGATGGCAACGATGGTGAACATGAATAGCCTGCTGAACGGAAAGGACTCGCGTTGGCTGCAACTGGAAGTGTGCCGAGAATACCAACGGAATAAGTGCTCGCGACCTGACAACGAGTGCAAGTTTGCACATCCCCCGGCGACCGTGGAAGTTCAGAATGGAAGAGTCACCGCTTGCTACGACAGCATTAAGGTAAGATTTCATGACTTTAAAAATTTATACATGTTATCCACGCATAATCCCTTACTTAGAGTAGGCAATGGAAAATTAAAACAAAATTTATTATCGATATTTATAACACTCGCTTTCTTGACAGTCTTTTTTAACTTCCCGCTATGTGTGTAGGTAAGGAAGTTACTGATTTAGCCCCGATTTTAGAAAATCGAGTTTTTACCAGATCTCCACGTTTTGAGGTCCTAGGAACCTTTTCCGATTATTTTCGCGATAACGTCAGTATATCTATATGTGTGTATCTAAACATCTCATAACTTTTGAAGGGCTGGACCGATAGAAACGTGGTTGATGGCATTCGATTGGATTCCGCTCAAGTTAGATTTCCTGAAAGTTTGATTCAATTAGATCCAGGAGATTTTGAGAAATTTTGAAAAAACCCAAAAAAAATTTGGCGAAACAGTATTTTTTAACATAACTTCCAGATTAATATACCCATTGAGTACAAAAACTAATCAGCTTTATTCCTCAAGACTCTTCGTCTAATGCACAAATTGCATCAAAATCGGCTAATCCTTTTGGAAGAAATCGTTGACAAAAAAATTTAAAAAAGTGTTTTTTCGACATAACTTCGAAATTTTTCAACCAATCCCTTTTTGATATTTTAGTACTAAAAAAACTACATTAAATGCCGTTTCAAAAATCAAAATCGAATCTAATTTTTAAAAGTAACACCTTTTCAAATATTCAAATTACGTTGTTTTTAGCAAACTTAATATTTTTGAAATAACTTTCAGGCTAATACACCGATTAACTTAAAAATGTTATAAGCTTTACTCCTTCAAAAACTGCGTCAAATACCGCTGATTGGATCAAAATTGGCCAATTTGTTTGAGATTTATCAATGATGAAAGTTTTTGAAAAAAAAACGTTTTTGGCGTTGCTTCGAAATATTTCAACCCATCCATTATTTAGCTAAAGCTATATTCTAGATCTCAAAAATTTAGTTGAGTGCCATTTGAAAGCTCAAAATCGATCATCGTTTCCAAAATATAGAGCTTTTCAAAAATCTTAACTCTGTCATTTTTAACAACTAAAACTGTTGTGTGTTGTTTGAACTAAAAAAATCGATACCTATATTTTTTTCTCTTTTGAGCTTAATATACCTTAATTTAACGGGAAGTTTCAGGAATGACCTGGGAGGAGTCAACCGTTTACACATCTTTCGTTTTATAAAAACAGACTAACATTTTATTTTTCTAACATGAAATTGTCTCATTGGTATGCCAGTATCGGTGTTGACTCAATCAGGCAATTGTTCTAAATGAGTATTTCGGTTTTTCAGGAAACACTCTCGAGTTTGAATTTAATTAATGTGGAAAGAATCTTGAAACACACATACAATATGCACCCGGTTTATCGATAAGGGTCTAACGGTACTTTTAATAAGGACAAAAAAATTCTTTACGTAAAATTCACTGGCGGATTGAAAAAATAAAAATATTCTCATTTGAAACTCCGATACACTCACTGTTCGGCCGTTTATTGTTTTATTATCAACTAGAGATCATATCACCGCAAATAAAAGATACACGACTATATCCATTATTAAAATTAAAACAGTAAAACTGTTAACTACTTTCTATCGCAGGAAAGAGTCCGTATTACTTT
The DNA here is from genome assembly GCA_036924255.1 of Apodemia mormo. Lineage (NCBI taxonomy): Eukaryota > Metazoa > Arthropoda > Insecta > Lepidoptera > Riodinidae > Apodemia > Apodemia mormo. Next base: position 17,075,012 of record JAUPFN010000003.1, on the reverse strand, counting down.
CCCAAACAGAAAAAGAATTTTGAAAAATCAGTGTATATACGACATGACGGAGTTAAGTACAAACAGATATAAAAAATAAACATTTGAATAAAAAAGCTCCTTTTTCTCCTCCTTCTAAGGAAGTGCGTTCCATCTTAGGCCGCATCTAAGCTTTCCATCAGGCGAGATCGTGGTCAAGCGCTTTCCTATCCATAACAATAAAAAAGACATGTGGCACTCGGAGACTGCCGCGGTAAAGCTATTGCATAGCATTTTTTTATCAACTTATGCAATTACAATTATGTATTTATTTTATTTATGCAGTATTTTTTTCTTTGTTTATTCATATTTAAAACACTTTGTACACAAATTATACGAGTACAGATATTCACTGTTGTACGTAGATAATAAATACCTATACACCTATATACTTTCTCACAAACAGCTGATTACGGTAGTTTTCCAATACAACCAATGTCACCTAAAGGCGGGTTGCTGAACTAAAGAGACAAGCGTGATATTTCAAAAAGTCATTAAAAGTTCTCGTATTTATCGATAGATGGAAAAGATAAAAAGTATCACCGCTGTGCCGGTCGGAGTGGGGGGTGTTAGGTTTTTTTCGTTACGGAATTTCTGGATTCGGTCTCCACCCTCAAGGCCCGTGATAGAAGCTATGCAATAGCTTAAAAAATCTACTGAAACTAACATTAATCAGAAAATAATTGTTATTAGATATTAACTTTATGTCATTCTAATATACGTCAATTTTGTTTGGCAGATATTTAGAATAAAACGTTTATTTAAAAGGCTACAAATTCTCCAGATGGCCTTTAATAGCGATAACCGGGAAATACGCACGAAAGCAGCCATTTTCCCTTTTCTTATCTACTTGAATCTTTTCTTGGAATCTAGTTCAATTCGCTTGAAAGTCGATATATGTACATACATACCTCTTCAAAGCACAAACTAAATTGACCTCGCAAACATTTAAGTACCGACCTCAATTCTAAAGCTAGCCTTAGTGACGTCACTCGACCCACCATTACTGTCACTATCTGCTATTACGTAGGAAGGGGCGCAGCAAATAAATGTCAAACATGAAATAGGCAATTGCGTACCAATTGCTTTGGATAGACAAAATACTTTCACGGCTATTCCTAACGAGAAAGTAATTACGCGTATAAAGCCATTACGCGTCACAATCATCATGATTCATTCGAGACTGTATTTTTGTGTAGAGGATCCACCACTTTCGTAACGTAAACAGCTAAAGTAAGTTTTTAAGATACATCAATAGCTCGACGGTATAATGTACCTCCTTGAGGCGCTGAGGCAATAATAATGAAATATTCGATCCTTGTATAGATCATAGGTAAACGATCCCATGCGAATATAATCCTTCGCCTCTTCGCTTTTAAAGCTTATTGAACATAATCTGTTGCTTATAGGTAAGTAGGTACTTAATATTTACTTCAGTTGTGGTACAGCCCGAACGGCGAACTGGGAACTCGCGTTAATTTAACATTACATTTTTAGCAGACATGCCATGAATATTGATTTTACCGAATATAATATTGTAATGTTTGTTGGTAAAATATATTAATTTTTTGAGTAATATGTGCGAATTTTTTCATGATTAGCTAGCTATTCGGCCGAATATTTCGGAATATTTGGCCAAATACCGAATACCAAAAAAAGTGGCTGAGTTTCTTCCGTCAGATCTTCTATGTGTGTGGCCGCGTTTCCGATCCGGTAGTAGTTTTAAAAAATATGTTGACGTGGCCAATTAAAAGTTTTATTGAATAAAGTAGGTACTTCTGATTTCTGAATACCAAATATTCATAATCTCTAATTTTTAGATCCCACCAACAACCTCTATCTCTCTGCAATCCCTTGAACGATTTTACTCATGTTCGAATTTTAAAATTCTTTTTTTCTCATTAATTCACCCATTGAATTTCACGTCATTCCGGTCAAGGATGCTTGAGTAGTCACCGAATATATACATAATAAATTTATACACATATATACAAACGCAGGAATTTTCCAGACTCGGAAAACTTTACTTGCTTATTTTACAAAGTAAAAGCGGTTGCACCTTTGCCTGCGTCTTCGGAAATGTGAGTGTAACGATATTTTCAACCGTCTTCCCACAAGAGGAGGTTATCAATTCGGCTATATTTTTCTTATATTTATCGTTCTGCATCTTCTATCGGATCTGTCATGTGGACTGTTCCGCGGAACTGTTAAGATTAATTCCTGTCGCAGAATTTCACCATCGGACATCACGACAAAATTCAAAATTTCTTCCTAACCATCTCGATGTCTGGAAATCCGCAACTGGATTCGACTCGATTCTCTAGGTACTTTTTTCCCCGCAGTACTCTGTGGGACCAATTACCAGTAGGGGTTTTTCCGAACGGATACGTCTAAGAGAGCTTCAAGAAAAGAGCCTACTCTTTCTTAAAAGGCCGGCAACGCAACTGATAGTGTCCATGTCATAGTTTACGATGGGATTACTAGGTGGTAGAGTTCTGCATTGTCTCGCCCGGGTCTGGTACCACCGCCTTACCTATTCCTGCCGCAATAGCGTCAGTGCTTGTCGCTGTCGTGTTCCGGTTTGGAGGGTAAGGTAGCCGGTAAACTTATGCATGTGGCATTAGACCTCGCCACAAGATAGCAACGCACCATTAACATCTTTGGTGTCTATAGGCGATGGTTGACTCTTTCCATAAGGAGACCCATCTGCTTGTTTGCTATCTTATGATATAAAAAAAAAAAAAAAAGTTGTCCATGGGCGGCGGCGATCACTTGCCATTAGGTGAGCCACCTGTCCGTTTGCCCCCTTTTTCTATAAAACCTCAGAACTCTTCCTCGTGTTGGTTCCGGGTTTCCCCGTGTTAATTCTGGGCTCATTTGAAGCATAGACCAACTGCCTTTTTGCCAGGCAGGTCGTAAAAGGCGAACGATTGGTTATGCGAGTCACTACCATCGTGGCTACTAGGTGGTAAAGTTCTGCAATGTCTCGCCCGGGCCCGGTACCACCGCCTTACCTATTCCTGCCGCAATAGCGTCAGTGCTTGTCACTGCCGTGTTTCGGTTTGAAAGGGTAAGGTTGCCGGTAAACTTATACATATGGCATTAGACCTCGCCACAAAGTAGTAACGCACCATTAACATCTTTGGTGCCTATAGCAGATGGTTGACTCTTTCCATCAGGAGACCCATCTACTTGTTGGCTGTCTTATGATATAAAAAAAAACTCGGCCATTTATGAACCGGTTTTAAGACTTACGACCAGAGCCATTTATGAATATTTTTGTTTGTTTGGGAGGGTAGGTATACTTTATTGACCCATGTGGTAAAGCTCTGTTGCAGGGTTCCAGAAATACAGTAAATCTGAATGGTGCAGTTTTATTGCCTCCAAATCATTTTAAAGTAAATTAACCTTAAAAATTTAACTTTAAATTATTCACATCAGCATATCGTATTAATTGTATACATAAATCATTATCAATTTAATCGCGCTATCGAGTTGCGGCTTCCACTTGCCTTAGATATAAATTAAGCACATTGAATGTTTAATCGATTGTTTAAATTTGTTTAAGTATTTTTTAGTGTTTAGGTAGTTGACGCGTAGCTTCGCCTGCAAGTAAACAAGTCACCAATATTATATTTCCTAAAAACTTTCGTCCCCTATTTCAGCCTCTCAGAGGTTATTTAAAAAAATGTCAGTCTGTGTGCGACCTCGGGTTTTCGACTCCTATCCCCAAATTTAATTAAAATCGGTTTAGCGCTTTAAGCTCAAAGCGTTACAGATAGACAGATACCACCTAGTAGCCAAGATGGTAGTGACTCGCATAGCCAATTGGTCGCCTTTTGCGACCTGCCTGGCATAACGGCAGTTGGTCTATTCTTCAAAGGAGCTTGGAACCAACAAAGGGGGTTCTTGCATTTGCTGTGAGTAGCCATACTGTAAATATCTTACAAATGCTTGTCTCAAATCGATTACTTGCACAACGCTGCGAGCACTTCAATTTAAAATAGCAATGAAAATTGCAAACAAATGGAATGAAGCAGTGGCTGTGTAACAAAGGAATGGCCGTATTAAAACATTGTTTTTATTTCATAATATTTCCCCTCGCATTTTCGTTTGATGCTCGGCTGAATAACGCGATCAAGAGATAAAACGCAGTCGGGACGGGGCGGGATCCGCTCGCTCGGCACAGATTTCTCTCGGCTCGGCAAAGATTCCTCGTCTGTCGTCTAGTCTTCACTGTTCCAATAACTTGTGCCATACCAAAATATATACCAACTATATGTTACTTATGTCAAAATATTACATATATATATGATGTGATTCGAAAGAGGTATATAGGTAGGTCAAAAATATTCCCAAAAAATAATAATATAATTATTTTTATTAAAATAAAAAAAATGTATTTTAAAGTGCCCCATTTTAGTACTGAAATTGAGGAACTTCCCCTTAAATCAAGCAAATATTTCGAAAAATTATGTATCAATATCCATAAAATAATGGCACAGATATGATTGTATTAAGCTACCAAATAATACCTTTGACAATCGGACAAGGTTTTTTTACACACTGTATATAATCCATCAAGCTAAGTTATAGTTTGTTTATAGTATCGAAGTCAAAAAAATTCTACAAATTATGCATTATCGGCACTTTTGACGAATCATAATTTTTTAAAGTTACTATCGTATCAGAAACGCGACCACAACTTGGTGTGTTCATGACAACTGCTAAATTCAGAATTCTAGCTAGGATTGACATTCTTTTTTATATCATAAGATAGCAAATATGTAGATGGGTCTCCTGATGTAAAGAGTCAACCATCGCCTATAGACACCAAAGGTGTTAATGGTGCGTTGCTGTCTTATGGCGAGGTCTAATGCCACATGCATAAGTTTACCGGCCACCTTACCCTCCAAACCGGAACACGACAGTGACAAGCACTGACGCTATTGTAGCAGGAATAGGTAAGGCGGTGGTACCAGACCCGGGCGAGACAATGCAGAACTTTACCACCTAGTAGCCACGATGGTAGTGACTCGCATACCCATTCGTTCTCTTTTTACAACATGCCTGGCAGAACGGCAGTTGGTCTATTTTTCAAAGGAGCCCGGAACCAATGCGGGGAATATTCCAATGCCCCTATTTTACTTTGTACAAAGCACCATTGTATAGTTCTGACACTTTCTGAAGGTTTTGACAGTTAAAAATAGAAAGTGTTTCTAAGCCGAAACCGGCTAAACTCAGATGCTCAGAATACAACTTTGTTTACTTTGACAGGTCTGAGTATATGACTAAGATGGACTAGGTTAGCAGTTGTTCTAAACACACCCATTGATAATTTGTCTGCTATAATTTGTCTAATAATGCTCACTATAATTTATTCAATTTCTTGTTTACCATGAATACAGTAACGGTCAAGTATCGATCAAAAGGCGATCGCTAGTACATAACAATTTCCACAATGTTACGTAAGCTTTGACTGCTTCGTTGATCTAGTTGTGAACTTGTTATGTTACGAGCTACGAAAAAATTGTTACCACCAAGAAAAATCGTGTTTTTTTATCTCGTTTTAAGCCGACAAAAAAATGATTACCACATTATTCGAGTAATAGGATTCTTGAACCTACCACAAAATAAGCGATTGGTCTCCTTGTAAGTTGTTTTATTGCACAGAGAAGATCAGTCGTATTCTGTGTCCCACGAGAACTCTACTCCTTGAACGAGAGATGCGCGGAATCCCTAACCAAACAATGCCGACATTACTTCATTATTTCGTGGTCGAGTCGTTTGTTTCTAGCTATATAATCGTGACGTTATTTTTTTATAAGTGTAGATTAAAAGTCCCATTGTTTCGAGTTTATTGTTCTAACGAAGTGTCAGGTTTCTGCTCTTAATATAGTATTTAAAGGAACCGATTGAATCATTTGTTAGTAATATTAAATAAAATCTTAAATACAATGTAAAAAGTTATATATCATATTTAAGAAGCCCCGACCAACTTAAAGGCCAAAAATGCCGTTGCCTGAAAAGGTTAATTTCTGTGACAGTGGCTTCAAGTTTTGTAGAACTTAAATATTCCTGCCACCATAATATTTGCACAATATCTTGTTACAATTTAAACTACTTAAGTACGTACGTACTGAGAACATTCATCAATTATGCTATCTCAAGTTTTGAAACTGTAGGTCGAAAGTCGAAACGATTGTCTTAAGGTCTTGTTTGTCCATTAAAATATGTATTACAGTTTTTGTACTTCCATGCAAAAAGTCATACTTTTTTACAAGAATGCGGCCGCCGAACAAGGGTTGTCACTCCAGAAACATGGATTTAAATATATGTTAACACCCTGTTGGGTCTCTAGTCATCCAAAATATAAAATAACATTCTCTGACTTTTTTACAACCCCTATTGTAACTTACGCTTGTACAACTCTCTCCGTACTCTCCGTACTCCGACTCATGCCGTAAATTCTAAAATGCCATCGCATTCCATGAAATTCTAAAAAGCAAAAAGCTACGAATTTCAAAAAAAAAAATATTCTATTTAACTTAACAAGCATTATTGACGCGTTAACAGTTTTTAAATTTATCACCGTAACGGAAACGCGACAACCTTACAGCCCACTACTGTCACACACAAAAAAAGGTTTACGGTCAATTAGTCCATTTGTCGCAGAAGCGAAATTATTACAGTATTACAGTAACTTTTATATTGTTAGCCAAGAAGGATTAAGTTCATTTTATATCCTTTGTATATATTTTAATTATTCCGCACACAATATATGCACATTATACATAAGCGTATAAATCTATTGGCGTTCAGTTGTCGACGTAAAACAATGGGTGAATATCGCATTGTGCGGGCTTTGTGCACCGTGGTATGGCACGTTCCCGACAATGAAGCTGCGACCGCCGCACAACGCAGACGATGCTTATCTTAGCTGTAAAGATTATCATTGTTTCACGTTTTATGCTTTATTGTAACAAGTTGAACTAATAGTTATACATATAATGGGGTTCTTTTACTGAATTAATTATAAACATGTCTAAAGTGTCAATAAAGAAAATCATCGAGCTTTTATGTCATACTAGCCCTGCATTTTCTCGGGATCATTGAGATCTTAGCATTTTCTCGGGATAAAAAGAAAACCCTTTTTTATGTCAAGTCAGAACATGGTGTGTTAAATCTAACCAAATCGGATTTTGCTAAGACTGACCTAATCCAAAAGTTAGCAAATCATTTGCTTGTAATATAGGTGTTAGTCAAGTTGACTAAGTCAACTATATTAATGTATAGAAATACATATATAAATACTCAAATATCTAATACCTTTGAACGAGCAATTTTTGTATATATATAATTGGAATCTCGGAATCGGCTCCAACGATTTTCATAAAAGTCACAAATTAGGGGTTTTTCGGGTCAAGGAATCGTTCCAGGTCCAATAAAAGCTCGGTTCCCAAGATATGGGTATGTGAAAAACCGAGCAAAGCTCAGTCAACCAGGTACAGAAAAAAAAATTCTATAGGAATCGATTTATCAAGTTTCAAGGTCCAAGAAAAGATCGGTTTCAAAAATATGTGAAAAACCGAGCAAAGCTCAGTCAACCAGATATTATTTTATAAACGCCCAAACCCAGAAATATATACATCTATGCTCATCATATAAATGTTTGTTCCTGTCGGGAATCGAACCCAGGCTTCATTGATGCATATTTAAGTTCGCAAACCACTCGACTAGCGGGGCGGTCGAGTTATCGATACTATAATTACAAATATACGTAGGAAATGATATCCATAGTTTAAAGTATCGTTATTCAAAGCCCGGTCAACCAGATATTATTTTATAAACGCCCAAACCCAGAAATATAAACATCTATGCTCATCATATAAATGTTTGTTCCTGTCGGGAATCGAACCCAGGCTTCATTGATGCATATTTAAGTTCGCAAACCACTCGACTAGCGGGGCGGTCGAGTTATCGATACTATAATTACAAATATACGTAGGAAATGATATCCATAGTTCAAAGTATCGTTATTCAAAGGTCACTAAGCATAATTTAACTTGAGAACAACTTCCAATTGAAAGCTAACAAGGAAAATTTTTGATAGCCGGGCGTATCCGTAACATAAATAATAATTTAATCAGGGACCAAAGGGTTTCACGAAATGGAGGGACTTAAAATAGGTTTTAGATGTAATCTTTGCTAATATTATAAAAATTCATGAGTCAATATTGTTTTGTTATCTTTTTATTCTATTTTGTTATAATTTTATTTTCTTTACGTGTGGCGGAGTGTAAATACCACATACGTAAGTTCACCGGCTGCCTTACTCTTTATACCGGATCACGATAGTGACATGCACTATAATTATAATATAATAATATTCACGGGACAAATTATGCTTACAGATCTAACCCCAAAGTAAGAAAATTATGTGCTTGTGTTATGGGTGTTAGCAAACGATACTAATACATATACATACATATATAAATACTTGAATATATTTAATAAACACATAAACCCGAACCCGAGCCCCGTCGATTGCGTAGTCAGGATCGCTAACCACTCGACCAACACCGACAACTGACTTCAGCCGTAAAGAAAATAGTATAATATACATGTGTGTATAATATTGTTACGAGCTTCGAGTTCGTATTGTGCAATAAAATACCACTTAATTAAAACCGTGTATTTACAACACAAAGGTACAATAAACCACAATGCAATACATAAATACAAGTAACAACGCTAATAACACTCACTATACTAATACTAGAATAAACCGACTACACTGAATCACTAAACTAAAACACTTCCCGTATTCACTGTACTATATCGCTTTACACTGGTTGTCCCAAGTATCGCTTCCGATCGTTTTATAAAAACTGAACTCTAATCGCCAACACATTCCTATTTATACCCAAGGTAAAGTTCGACCATGTTCCCGAATATTCTGAAAACATTGCGTACACAATAATTCTCAGTGTAAACAAGTCCTAGTACACGCTATTTTCACCTTATGACAGAAGATCCATCATGGCATAGATGCTTGGTTTAACGGCGGCTATCGTTTGTCAATCGAGCAGCTATCTCTTTCTATTTCTAGATTTTTCCAGTGTTCTCACTCTTCACTTTTCTAGATTATTCGCAACCCTACCCCTCTAATATTATTTATGTCATATGAATCTAGTGTGTGCAATGTTTATTTTTACGAGTATGAATTTAATATATTTCTAATCAAGCCTTTTTTTGCCACTTTTTTGTGATCACGCTAATTCTCTAAAGTTGTAAGTTCATAATGTTTTGGCAATTCTTCGATATTTTCGGAATTTCCCTTAGGGGCAATGCGTGCCCCCACAAGCAAGCCCTGTTTCTAAAACATTTTATTTAAACAAATTGAGTTTCTGCACTCCTCCGCAATGTCAACTGTGCCAAATTTCATACACGACCATCCGCGCAATTGTCTTAAACAGGGGTACAAAATTTTTACATTCACGAATTAATGTATAGATTATGTATTTCGCCGTAGGTTGTTATGAGCACTCTAAATTATTAAAGTTTTATTGTCCTGTTAGATCCTAGGAGGAGAATGTTATTGGAATACAATTTATAAATAGCACTAAATTCCATTGACACGCTAAGCAAAAAATTGGGTACATATTCGGGCCTGAATAAATTTGTATGTACGTGCTTTTGTGCACATAATTTAAAAAAGCTAATAAGGAGAGCCACTTTGCATCACAAGTATTACTTAAGACGTCCTTCCACTATTTTTCTAGATTGGATAGAGATGTAATCTCCTTTTATTCCGAACTGTCGCTGCTAAAGCAATGGAGAGCCGGTCCCGTCATAACTTTCTTTAATACGACGTGTAGAGTTTAAATTACTTTTCCCCTTTCTTGGAATATGAATTATTTTTTATGAAGTATTAATTTATATTTGAATCTTTTGTCTACTTTGTTAATATTTTACTTTGATATAATGATTGATGGTATACATTTACGATTCGTACAAGTTCATTGTATTTGAAAAAGTTAAAAAAAATCCGCTTCCCTTGCGGAATAGGCAAAAAGAACCGAATGTATAGTGACTTTCCGGTTCACGACGATTCACCAGTTTGGTTTGGTGAAATGAGTGGTGATCTCTATCGTCGCATTTTACCGACCTGATAACGATTACTGCTCCTTTCTAGTGATAACTAGGACCGAAAGCGTTACGTGTTCATGTGGTTATATATCACCACGAGGCTCCGAAATGCTACTGAGATTTGGCTCTTCGAGAAAAATTTCAAAAACACTTTCCCGTACTTAGGGATTGAACGTGAAAAACAACTACGAACAAATTTGAAAAATCGCACATTTGCCATTCTACCAGGCACTTCGTTAAAGGGGAACGGACGAGATAGAGATAGTTGTTTAACCAAGCCAAACAACATGTAATAGGAAATATTTGGTTGTATACAGAAGTCTTAAAATTTATTCAGTAAATACTTGCACACTAACTAGACACGAAAACTCTAAAACTACTTGACCTATGAAGTTGGGGAGTATTTAACATCAGAAGTTTCTTGATAACGGATTTTGCGTAATTTCAACGTGATAGAGGTTTAAAAGTTAGTGCGGGCGAAAAACTAAAACCGAGTAAAATCTATAGTCGATTAATTATCTTTCACGTAAAACCTAAAAATACGTACTAAAGTTCCAAAATTTGCGAGGCTGAAGTGTGGATACATTTCCGGGTAATTAATTACTTTTAATTAAGTACTAGCAAAAAGCAGAGCTTTGTAAGGGCTCGCAAAGTTATACTATCTAGTAATATTGTTATAAAAGTATTTTTATGAGAATTACATCTTTTAATGTATGGACTTTATTTATAATTATCCAACCTAAAAAACTCAGCGTATTTTCACCTAAACATTACATTTGCATCAAAGGCCCGCGTCGTCAGGCTTTGGACTAGGAATATTTGGTTTTTGTTTGTTGGTATTTTCAATGAAAAATATGTATTAAAAATGAAGGTTGATCTAATAAAAAAACACATTTTTGACATTTTGCTGAAATAATTTGTTTTTTTCTAAAATCAGGAAGTTCCTGGTTTAACGTCGATTTACGAAATCAAAATCAAAAAAGGTTTTATTTAAATAAACCTTCAAAACTTTGGACTACGCAGGTACGAAGAATTGACGGTAGACACTCAGCGAATACATTTTTCGAATTTTTCTCTCAGAGAAACCCTCGGAGTTCGATTCCAGAGTCAGGCAAATGAAAAAATGTGTTTTTTCAGTTTTCTGATAAAACAACTTTGCCCGGGATTGGAAAAGTGCCCTATTGGCGATAGGCTGGCCACCTATCACATTGTGGGACTTAAGTATCTTCAGCTAACCGTGGATGCACACGTTGTACTTCTGCCTACCTCTTCGGGGATACGGGCGTAAATATACTTTTTTTTAGCTTTTTACCCTCGCCCTCGGGCTAAGATTGGGAATTGATCTCAATACAATATAAATCAATTAATACATCTGTACTGTTTCTCAATAAGCATATTGTGAAACTCTCTAACACTCTATTTACTCTGTTCCCAGCAAACATCCCTGCTCTAGACCTAAATTCTCCTTGTGCCTCCCACAATAACTTCCCTTCTCTTGCATTCTCCTTTCAATGATTTTATCATACACCTTCGATGCCAAACTGATCAAACTGATGGCCCTATAGCTATTGTAGTTTATACTTGAACCTCGCCTTTATACGAGAGCACGATAACCGCGCGCCGCCAGTCAAATATGAAGAAACAATTCATGAAGTAGGTAGTCTCTTAATAAGTTCAAAAATTCTAATAGAAAATGTATCTTCTATCAATTTTAACTCGTTAATTTAATAAGAGATGGCGTTAGTAGTAATAAGATTCTAATACAAATTGTACCTTCTATTTTTTTATTTTCATAAAATGGTATTTTTATGGTAGATAACAAATCTAGACATGAATATAAACTACCACGTCGAAGCTCAAACTTAAAAATGCGATATTTTTTCAATAAACTGTACCACAAAAGTGCATAGAAAGTGGCCTAGTGTAGGGCTCGCTTCGCTCGCCCTGATTAGTATTTAATAATTAGTAACTTAAATACAGTAGGTATGTAACAAAAATTCCAGTCAGATTGTCAGAGGTATTGTTTGGTAGTTTAATAAAATCATATAGGTTATTTTTGTCATATAGGTTGTTGTAAACTCGCCTCCAAAGTAAATTTGCCACACAAAAAATACATAAAAAATATGTGTAAATTCGCCACAATCCTAATTTTGTATTGTAAATTCAACACACATCTTTTTTAGCTATTATAAATTCGCCGCACTTATTTTTTTAGTACAGATCGCAGGAAAGTCAAATAAAAAATATAATAATATAATTATTTATTATTGTAATAATCGTAGCAAGCATTCAAAATTTGATTTTTCATCTTCATTAAAAATTAAAGTTTCAATAACAGAATCGACTAGCTTATTGACCTGAGGTACACAACTATTAATAACCACTACAAAACTATAATAATTTAAAAAAATCATAAATAAGGGAACCAGGAAACGCGACTTAGTCCGTGTGAAAAATTTATAAATTAAAAACTCGCATAATTTCCTTTTCCGTGGTATTTCTGGGATAAAAACTATTCTGTGTCCTTTTTCAGATCTTAATCTATCTTTGTACCAAATTTCATCCAAATTCGTTCTGTGGATTTAGGCGTGAAGAAGAGACAGACAGACAGAGTTACTTTCGCATTTATAATATTAGTTAGGATAATCACAGTAATATTTTAATCGTAATAATTTAAATGTCTACAAGTATTTATCTAATTATAAAATTAATCACTTTTAATGAAACCTAATTAAAAAAACGCACGACTACGACATCAAAGAGCAGTCCCGTTGATGTACTAGCCGTCCGCAGTCTACGCGCGGTAATTGACTCGATGTGGTGTTCTCAGTTTAAAATATTTGCTTAATTTTAGAGAAATTGAAGGATAAGTAAACATGAGCATTTTAATATGTACGAGAATCATTACCTCGCTGTAACACAGTTTGTAACTAGTACGGGAGGTAAAGGTTTTTGCATTGTACCTAAAACGCATAGAATAAAACTAAATTAAGTATAAGTTTGAATATTCCATTATATTTATTTTTAAAAGACTATCTTTTTTGATGTTATTAACCTGCCTACGAGTATGCCTCTTCGGGTCAGACAGAGTTTTCGTTAGTCACTGTATATTCAGAAACGTTGTCGCATCGTTCAGAATGCAATCGAGAGCTGATCAAACATCCCCGCTTGCCACCCGCACCGTTCCGCGCAAAACGTCTCCCGTGATTAAGCCTTCAATTACGCAATATGACGAGGGGGGTCATATTTGATTAGGATGTGTTGTGTTGATTAAACCAAGCTTATTGCGTTATTCACTTAATCTCATCGATACTTCCTGTCTGCCGTCTGTATGTAGACGTCGTGTTTTCTACATAACAAAGCGTCGAACTGATGCATCTATTACACTACCGCTTATTATGTGACAATGGTATTATTGGCCCATCAACATCCAGGTCCTCAATGAACTAAGTACTAAGTACCAAGTTAGTCTGCCCTCCCCCGTTTGGAGGGGTATGGGGGTGGGGGCTATGAAGAATAGGCCATCTGTCATTTCACATTGCTCGCTGTTCGTAAAACGTGGTAAGGTAGCCCATAGACTTATGCTTGTTGCACTACGATCCCGCCACATGGATAGCAACGCACCTATAACATCTTTGATGTCTATAGTCGATGTTCGTATCTTTCAGTCAAGAGAGCGATCTGCTTATTTGCTATTTTATAATATGTATTTTGAACAGTTTTATTTCAACCTTATTAAATTTTAACACCGACATCTATCCTGCTTATCGAAATTGATCCAGATTCATTCATTCATTCAAAAGCAACCAAATCGTATCTGAATAAAATATCAAAATCAAATGATACAGATGGGAAAGCGCGTAAAACTCAATTTATATGCGTACAATTTATGATTAAAGTGAGATTATTTTAAGAATATATGTGCGTTCACCGCATTATAAAAGCGAAATCCAATTTATGTCAGTTTACAGAGTACAGGTTTTATCTGCATCGCGTTTCTAACCGGTTATAGTTGCATAAACGCCATTTTATATGTATTTTGTTACTATGCACAGAAAAGACGTCGTCTGTTGACTCCTTAATAGTACCGGTTTCTGAACGTCTGAATCGCGCGCGTTAAAGGTGACTATGAATTTCGTCAAGTGACATTAAAACGGCCATGAATCACTGACCGTGCGTGTTATAGAGATTATGGGCACAACGAGCGTATATTATGAGGATGTTTCATCCACCTACACCTTTTTATGATCCCAAACCTGCCACCTACGGCTTCATATTTGCTTTAGTACAACAATAATGGCAAATTGTTTGTTTCTCGTAGCTACCTGAATCTATTGATGGTTTTATGCGTAGAAAAAATTGTCAACATAATTATGTTGAAATACCTACTAGCCAAACAGGTAATACGTGAAACTAAAACATTGTATTCCTTTTTACGACGATTACGCGAACGGAGGTTTAGCGTTTAGAGGAAATTTAGCGTAGTTAAAGTTTGCATTGCGAAGGCCTGCAGAAACGTAAAATTATTTAATTAAAAAAACTCTAAAATACATTAAATTAATAAAAAAACACTGCACACACTACATCCACCCTAATTTCCGCTTTTTTATTATATCTTGTACACTACTTTGTTTACGGCTAAAGCCTATTGTCAATTTTAAAATAGATTTGAGGAGTGACGAAACAAGATGATGATTCCTTTTTTATTTAAAAAATCTCCAAATTTTGACACAAAAAATCTACATAATATGATATTATATGTATATATATATATATATATATATATATATATATATATATATATATATATATATATATATATATATATATATATATATATATATATATATATATATATATATATATATATATATATATATATATATAAAATGCGCATAAACTGGCCACGCAATCAACGGGACTCGGGTCGTAATCCTGACAGGGACAAGCATATATTCGACGAGCATAGTTTTTTGTAATTCTGGGTTTGTTTGTTTATTAAATATATTTCAGTAGAGGTTTATGATGGTGAATACAACTTAGACAAAACATTGTCCAGGTCAGGAGTTGAAAAAGAATCACTTGTTTAGTTTTCCGTATTTATACTACGGAACCTGACTCTCGCCACGGACGAAAATAAACACACTGTAGTTGCATCTTCAAATATAAAGTCGTGTTACGGCTATTATACCATTTCGGGAAGGTTATCTTTACGCATATTTACACACGCTTTGCATATAACACGGATGGGCATATATAGGCGAATAGCTGAATGCACACAGAATACTGATAGCACGGGCTATAAAGCATCCTGATATTCAGCGGGTTTCCCGGGAGGGACATTTAAATATGAAACATAGGCGGTACTACGTAACATTCGTGAGTAACCATTATATTCATTCTTAGCTATTTGCTATTAATATTAATTTGATATATTTTACAATCTATCTTGTAAGTCTAGAGATAAGCTTGATCGAAATGTAAAATTTTGAGTTCGATTACTGGGCCTGGTAAAGCTTTTAGGTTTTTTTTCTATTGAGGAAAATTTCCATATCAGAGTTTTTTACACAACCAATGGTTTGTCGGTTGATGGGAAGGGTAATAATTCCTATCGCCCCACTTTATAGACATGTAATGAGTGTCATTACACTTTCGACTGCAATTGCGATAATAAAGAGCTTTAAGTCCACATCCTATACTAGGAGAGTGTTAATATTACATCTCAAGGCTACATACGAATTGAAAAAGATGTCCTAACGCAAAAGTGTAGTCATCTTAATATCATCTGTTAAAATACTTTTTATAAAAAAAAAGAGAACAATTAGAACAATGCACAAATAAAAACTTAAAAAAAATAAAAAAGTAAAAACTTATAATTTTTTTTAATGACACATCACTAGAGTATGACGCAATCATTAAAAATGGATTCGTTTAATTCGGCTAAATAAAGAAAGAGACAGGTCTTTGTAAGATTGGCAAAATAAACTCGAGTAATTCCGCCCGGTTCGCTGTAATAATTCACTATCGCAAAATGACAATAAAGTGTATTAATTTAATCGACTGAGTTCAGTATCACCGCCTTATCTATTTCTGTATAGTGAATAAGGTAACCATCAGACTTAAGCATATGGTAGCGCATCACTAACATCCTCAGGGTCTGTATGTGATCGTTGTCCATTTCCATGTGTAGGACCATCTACTTATTTGATGTCCTATTATGTATGGTAAATAAATTATTTCTGCATTTGTTTAGGATTCCTGACTAATACAGTTAATGCTGGTGTTTGCTTTCGCGTTCTAACGGGTTAACCTTCATTACATTTAACATATACATACAAATAAGAGCGTAGGGAAACCTTCATCTGGAAAAATATTACTGTTCTCAAGCAAGATCTGCAAAAAGCCCGTAATGTAACAAGTCAAAATCGTATAAATATGGAATATAAGGGCTTATTTTTAAGCAATTACCAATTATAATGAAACATAATGTCAAAAAAATCGCTATAAGGGTTTTTATATCAATGTATAAACTGCGAAAAATAGTAAATAATTACCAGAATTATTTCCCCGTTTTAGTATGAAATTATCTTTTTCTATATATATATATATATATATATATATATATATATATATATATATATATATATATATATATATATATATATATATATATATATATATAATATGTTCGTTAGTCTCGCTAAAACTCGAAATCGGCTGAACCGATTTGGCTAATTTTGGTTTTGAATTAATTGTTGAAGTCCAGGGAAGGTTTAAAAGGTGAGAAAATATAGAAAAAAATAATAGTAGTTAAAAAGGCATAACAACGTTTGCGGGTCAGCTAGTAACCAATAAAGTAACCTGCTACGTTCATAAAGCAAGTATCTAAAATAATCGTTGAACAACCCAGAAATAGTAAACAATCACCAAAAATTTTACCACATTCAATAACAATTTAAAGCTTATCCAAATATGTTACATATTTTTATCCTATAAAAGTAAACGAATGTAGATAAATAATCGTTTAAAAAATTTAGCAATGAATTCCCAAAGTTTGAGCGTAAAATGTCTATTAAAGTCTAATCTACTTAGGGCTTTAAATAAAATAACGGCTACTAAAAAATATTTTTCAAGCATTTATAAAATCTTTTCCAAATTAAGAAATAGGTACAATATGTTATTTCAAAATAAAGTTAAAACTTAGTAGTCCTTAAAGTCTTAATGAATGGTGTGGTTTCATTTTAAACAGACCGGTGGTGGTACATTTTAAAACAAACCTAGTGATATATGTATTTGGGTAGTAATATCAAAATTTTTATTAAAATTGGTGATTGTTTACTAATTTTGGGTATTGAATACATTTTGAAGCAAAGACATGACTTAAATAGCTTCAAAGATTGTAATTTAAAGTATCATAATTTTGATACAGACTTAGTTTTTTTTGTGCTTTTTATATATATTTTTAGATAAGGTAGTTTATGTTTACAATTTGTTTTGGTGGTTATTATAGTTCATCTCGAATAAAAGCCTACAAACAAAAAAAAAAGAATCACGTAAATCGGTTCAGAAACCTCGGCGAAATCGGTGTACATACATAAAAAAATATACCGGCTGAATTGAGAACCCCCTCCTTTTTTCAAGTCGGTTAATGAGGCAGTACAAGACACTATAGATATTTTACAACAATATTACAGAGTAAAAAATGTTTGCCTGCCTTTGGGATTGAAACCTAGCATGCCCACACATTGTATTCAGCTATTTGACACTAGCTATTGCCTGTGACTTCGTTTGTGTGACCCAAAAACATTATTTTCTTTTGCTTTATTTAAAAAATTTGGATATTTTATTCTGAAATAATGTATCTTTCCGAAGTTGAAAGATTTTTAAAATCGGTTAAGTAGTTTTGAACTTATCTATTACAATCAATTTGACAAACTCACAAATTATGAAATCTTTCCTATTTATAATATTAGTGTAAATTAATTTCTAGCTAGAAATTATTGTACTTATTTATTACGGAATCAGATAAAAGAATGAGAGATACTCTCGCATTTTAAAGCGTTGATGAAAAGTTCGTAATAATCGTGAAAGCAGATTTAATACAAAAGCATCGTATAAAAAATTACGTCTTGGCATAGACTCCTAAAGCTAATCTTATAATCTATGAAATTTGTAGAGAATTTTCTTTTAAGATGGAAATTTTTGACTACTTACATAAAAGCTATGTTTAATGTTTTTTATTACGTTTATCCTTATACACTGGCGTTATAAAATGCGTCGTTTTGGTACGCATACTTTCTACGTATTATAAAATAGCTGAGCCCGCGACTTCGCCCGCGTGGAAAATTTTCGAAAAAAAGTAGCTTAAGTTACTCTCTATCACATCAGCTATCTGCCAGTGAAAGTCCCGTCAAAATCGGTCCAGCCGTTCGAGAGATTAGCCGGAACAAAGAGACAGAGAGACAAAAATTGTAAAAAATGTTATTTTGGTATATTATGTATCATGTATACATTCATATGCATTTAATAAAAAGCGGTTATTTTAATATTACAAACAGACACTCCAATTTTATTTATTTGTTTAGATGTAAAAGTTGTTTGTAACTAAATTACGCAATAATGGCTGGACCAATTTGAATAAAATCTGGCACACAGGTAGATAATGATCTGAATTATGAAGTAGGATACATTTTATAAAAAAAAATATCGCTCCCGTGGTATTCACCAAAAACTTCAATAATGCAGTGAGTGTCAGGGTGAAGCTAGCGTAAATTAATTCTCATTTTTATGTTTATTAACTACATATTTTTAACGCAGTAAAACTGCAGCAACCGACTTCTCATTTACTATATCTCCGCGTTAGGGTGGATCGAAAAAAAAATTTTTTTTTCTTAGCATGGGGGTAGAATTTGTAGCTTATAAAAAAAAAATTTTCAAAAAAAAAAATTTTTTTCGCAACATTTAGAGATAGCCCACTCGTTTTTTAATAAATTAATGGATGAAATGGACTTATTCTAGCGAAAAAAATTTTTTTCCGTCAAAAATCGTGGAAAACATGAAAAAATAATTGCATATGATTTTTTTTTCACTTACCTTTTACTTTAATACAGATAAAAGGGCTGCTTAATTCTTTATTTTTCGCTTAAGTTACAAAAATAATAGGAAAAAATTTTTTTTGACTTCTGATTTCCATTTGGCTTTCAAAAAGACATTCCACAGATTCTAAAACATCGTTTAAATATTTTAAAATTTTTTCGCTAGAATAAGTCCATTTGATCCATTATTTTATTAAAAAACGAGTGAGCTATCTCCAAATGTTGCGAAAAAAAAATTTTTTTTTGAATAAATTTCTTTTTTTATAAGCTACAAATTCTACCCCCATGCTAAGAAAAAAAAAATTTTTTTTTTTCGATCCACCCTACTCCGCAACCGTATAGTAGGAGAGCCCAAGATGCTAAATAGGTAGTTACTCAAGCGTCGTAGGGACCTATTGGATTTTGTAGATTAAATTATATGAAAAATTAAAGGTTATATAATGTTCTTTGAACACTGAATATCGTCGGCACTTGGTAAAACTCCATGTTAACTTATATTTATATCGTATTAAAAACACTTGTACTGTTTTACTTGACTTTTTATTTATTAAAACCAACCGGCAAAAGTTATTATTGTTTAGTCAAACAATAATAACTTTTGCCCTGAAGATGCGTTAAAACGCGAAACCGGTTGGTTTTAATACATAAAAAGTCAAGTAAAACAGTACAAGTGCTTTTAAAACGATATAAATATAAGTTATGTAATGTTCATTTCAATGGTGGGGTAAAAATCTACAGATAATAAAAAAATTAAAAAAGTCAGTGACATGGAAACACTGAAGCGCGTCAGATTAGGGTATGGTGGATTGCCAGCTTAAATTTAGAAAATCTGACGATTCAATTGTAGCGTAAGGGTATGGGAGGGTCACAAATTTGCAAAGAAAATGTTGTCTGGACAGTCTCGAGCGCGACTGAATTTTCTTTTATAATGGAGGAAATTATGTAAAAACTACGAAAAAAGTATAATCTGACAATTTCCACAAGCCGAAGTTATCTTAATTTTGTTTTTTTCTGTCATAGTTGCCCCCCCCCCCCCCTCCCTTCTATAGAAAGGTCTTATACTTGGTGGAGAGCCTTAACAGGATGCGAGGTATCCCCTCCTATGTTAATCTGACGCATTCGAATAAATACCAAAATCCGCTCTTGGGCTCCCCTACTATACGTCAGATTTCCATTAAATTAAAATGCGACCACACAGGGAGCATACCTTCTCAGATATAAAAAGGATTTTCAAAATCGGTCCATAACTGGCCGAGTTAAGATAAAAAAAAACGTACAGCCGAATTGACAACCTCCTCCTTGTTTTTGTCATAAGATAGCAAACAAGCTGATGGGTCTCCTGATAGAAAGAGTCAACCATCGCCTATAGACATCAAAGATGTTAATGGTGCGTGGGTAGTCGGTTGAAAAAATCTTTTTCTTTTTGTAATATTCGTATAAAAGTTGGATCTTCTCTTGAAAAATGTGCTAGAAAAAGCAAATTACGTATACCATTCATTAAATAAATTTAAGCATCGACTTCCAAATACATTGTATAAAATGTGTACAATAAAATGCTCCCCGCATGATACCATTATCATTTTTTACGTGAGCAACCAGTGCAAGTTGAATCATTTGACCTTTTAAACGATAAACCGGGTCATAACATATAAATATGTTTTAATGTGTCCTCTTTTCCGTGGAGTTTTTAGCAATTGTATTTGCTCACTATTGAAGTTAATGGATTAATTACCTGAGAGCGCAAGATGATAGGTTATGCTTTTTGGTTTTTAAATACTTGCGCCTGGTTTGAGCATCTTGTTCTAGTATGGATAACTCTGACCAAATAGTAGACTCGGATTTGATGTTTTGTATGGACAAATATGGATTTGATAAAAGGTATAGATCTTTGTATATAAGGTGTTTATGAAATGTTAAACGCCCCTTCGTCGCCCCCCATCGATTACGATCCTGACTTCACAATCGATGAGACTCGGGTTCGATGACCGACAGGGTTTTTTTTTTTGCTATTTTATTTTCCGCACTTAGCCACTTGAGCCTTTGTACATAGCTGGCTATGTCTATTCCAGCCATCCTAACTTCTTCCAGAAGCTTATTAGACGGCTTATGTTTTCACATGCTTCTTAAGGAGTTTTTGGATTATTCAGGATACGTGCCCGTTGTTCGGCCACACTCCTGCACTCAAGGAGAATGTGAGTAGTGGTTTCCTGTTCCTCCATGCAGCCGCGGCATAAAAGGGCTGTCTGTCACACCTACCGACAGACCGACAGGGATAAGCGTTTGTATGATGAGCATAAATGCATGTATTTTTTGTTTTTAGCGTTTTTTTGTTAATGTGAGGTAGATTAATGAGAGAGATATTTAATAAGTGAGATATCAATAAATATCTTTACCTATAATTTAATAAATAAATTAAATGTGTTTTTCTACGAAGGTATTACGTAAATATATAAAGATTTGATGGTAATAACTCATGTAATCCGCTTTTACAGTATATTCAGTATAAATTTAAATTTTGATGTTTTAAAATTAAAGATTTACATGCTGTTTGTAGCGACAAAGACTTTAACATTAAATTTAGATAAAAGGAATTGTAATCCTATTTCAGGCAAATAAAATGTACAGGCAAATAAAGAAATTTAAATAATTACCTTCACGTCTATATACACTAAAATATACAAACATGCAACTAGCTAACGGTATATACCTAGGCATGTGACAAGTGGTCAGCCTATCGGAAAATCAATCAATTATGTTTTTCAAACAAATTGGAACCAGTACGACAAAATTTTCGAATTCGGATTTGGACTTCGGTCCTCAAACGTCTGGCGAGACTGGTCGCGCAAGACCGTACAGCCATTTCCATCGCTAATGAATACCCTAAAAAATTTTTAGAGAGTTTGATTTTTTTAAGATTTACTCTCCAGTCTCCAGTCCAATATCACACTGGCGAAAGTAATAGTTAACACACAGAAATTTTAAATTCTAATAGTTATACTTAGCAGAATTTCTCAATATTCTGGAAATGTTTTAAACTCCGTTAAAAGTTAGACATTAAAATTCCACCGTAAATCCATCTGACCTTCTTTCATAACTGAAGAGAATCAATTAATTAACCAAGTGGTGTACATAATTATCTATTATTATATAACTGATATAGGGTCCGTATATAATATAATTTTGTGTTGTTAATATTATTTTCTCTTTTGAAAATTGTTTATGTTAATATGCTTAATATTTCAAAATTGTTATAATCGTAAAATTAACGTTAAGGAATCTAAATTCGTTTTAATTAAGTTAAAATTAATGAACGCCATTTACGAGTATAAAACAAATTTCACAAGATAACTTGTAAAGGTCGAGATATTTAAAGCCTGTCAGAAAATACTGGAGTACGTTGAAACAACATGAAAATATTAAGTGCGCTTCTGAATTGCCTCCGTTATTCAGTTATTGCCAAGGCGTAATTGAAAATCAGTGTTAAAACTCTTCAATACTGAAATATGTCACTGAACAATTTTACTACTGAGCTTTCATTGTAATATCTTTTAAATGTATTTCATTTGTTTACAATTTAGATGAATCTGAAATTACTAATTACAAATCAAATGGTATTAAAAAATAATAGTTTATGTGACGTACTCAAATAATTAATTATTTTTATATGTATTTGAGTGCCCAATTCTTAGGTGCAGGTGCCCTGCACCCTGCAGGTGGCTGTGTGATTGAGCAACTTGGATAGGACCACGTCTGCTTTATATATTAAGTGTATTTTATTTTAACTTGTACTTTATATTATATAATTTACAGCCGCAAATTATATAATATATTAAACTTGTCGCCATAATATTTGTACAATGAATAATGGTAACATTAAATTTTAATAACCAGTGCATTACAATACTAATTAAGTGTGGACAATGGGCTCATCTTAATATAAATTCTTTTGTTTGTAAATGACGTTTTGTTATATCATTTGGGCAGAGTGTACGAACATCAGACTGAAGGTTAAACAAAAGTTGCATGCAAAAGTGGAGCGCACGTTTCTTTGTATCATCATAAATGCCAAACCGTGGTTGACATTTTCATCAATCACGAACGTACGTACGACATAGACTGATAAATGATGGATTGTAACAAAAATAAATATTGTGTAATGACTACCACGATCACTCATTGAGAAATACCGCTAGTAAAATCACTATATTAAAATGCATGTACACTGAGGTAGACATGTTATTCGGGTCATGTAGGTTTCTCCATTCAGTATAACACGAGTTTTGAACTGAGACCATACCTCGAAAAATTCCATCCTGTACTAATGCATTAGTTAGACGATCATAAATATGCATTTATCTTATTTGGTTGCTAAAGTTTACTTACGTGTTAAAACAACATAGTCAAAACTTGTTTAAAAACAACAAGCGTCTATACAAGAAAACACAAAAATTGTTGATGGCAATCGTCAAAATATTAAAAAAATACGTCTGAAGAGAATGTAGAAAAACTAGTAACTAATAGTCAGCAACAATTTTCGTCCATATTAATCTGAGTCTTGCTACCAGGCTTCTCATAAGAGAGAGAAAGAGGGAAGGCTAAATATCTAACCACAATAGAGTTCTGTTTTGTTGTGTCCTTAGTACCACTTCCATACCATATCTGTCGTAATTAAATTGCTGTTAGAAGAATAGCAAGCATCACTTAACATCTTTGGTGTATATATGCATATGTGTTGTTAACCCTTCCCATTAGAAGAAAAATCTTTTCGTTTGCTATAGTTTTATATTAAAAACACATATTAAGTAAATTTCAATTAATTAGAGAATGTTGATAAATTGTCACTGGTTTTAAATTCATGAGGTTTGAGGTTCATGTTCCGGGGTCTTTTTATACATGAAAAATGTAAATTAACCAGTGGTGTTCTTTTAAATATCTTATTATAATACATGCAGATATGTCGATATAAAACCTTGAAATAGTCTTCCTCTCTATTTATCAATAATATTCTAAATATTTAAAAATATATTGACAGGTTAAAGCAGTTTTAAAAACAATATTGATAGTTATGATAATTAACAATGAGTAAAAGACAAAAAGGGACTAGACAAATCATACAAAAATGACAAATAAAACACCTGATAAAAAGCCAACATTATTTTATTTTGTTTGGAAGGCAAACAGTGATTAGTTATAAGAAACAATTGAAAAACTAAACACCATTTATAAGTCTCCGCATATAATAAATCGTATTACTGAAATATATATTATTTTATAAATCGCCAAAGTAGAAATACTTAACTTGTTGAAAATTGCTCCAACAAAGTATTTTTTTTAAAAACATCGCTATTTCGACAATTTACCTGAAGCTTAGAAATTAATTACAGTATTTCTTCAAATTTAAGCCTATATAATACTTGCGGAGATTTTGCGGGCTGTTTATTAAATGTATTTAATTAAGTATGAGCATGACTACCTCAGTTTGTTTAAAGGATTGGCGTCATCACCGTTTTAAATCCAATTTATAATTAATCAATTTTTCGACGAACATGCATGCGTGGCTCACCAGTTCTCTGCATTACGTCCGCGTCAGTTTCAAATGATATTGTCGTGTTAGGCATGCGAGTAGTTATAGGCCATTTTTAGACACTATTATTATTGTACTTGTACTCAATTTTCAGGATGTAATATACTTAAAAATTGAGTTTAGAAGTGCAAATATTTTTTTTTTTTATATCATAAGATAGCAAACAAGCAGATGGGTCTCCTGATGGAAAGAGTCAACCATCGCCTATAGACACCAAAGATGTTAATGGTGCGTTGCTATCTTGTGGCGAGGTCTAATGCCACATGCATAAGTTTACCGGCTACCTTACCCTCCAAACCGGAACACGACAGCGACAAACACTGACGCTATTGCGGCAGGAATAGGTAAGGCGGTGGTACCAGACCCGGGCGAGACAATGCAGAACTCTACCACCTAGTAGCCACGATGGTAGTGACTCGATAGCCAATCGGTCGCCTTTGACGACCTGCCTGGCAGAACGGCAGTTGGCCTATTCTACAATGGAGGCCGGGACCAACACGGCGTAAAAATTTATTTAAATTTATTAAATTTATTTACGGCGTAATTTAAGTACAAGTGTTTAAATGAGAATATATATTATCTCGTACTATTTACCTTCACCAACAAAGAGTTGTGTAAAGAATAATAAACCTATACGAAAGATTAGCATAGAGGCTACAACTTGTCTACTTTGTTTGTTTAACTGATTTTAAAGAGTAATCCCACAACGATTTTTTAAAGGAACAATCATCTCGTTCGAAAGGGACGTACCATAATCACAGTTTTTTAGGTCAGGGCTTACATTCCTACGCTATCTTCGATAATTCAAGTTGCTGCTACCGTAAGTAAAATGAACAAAATAAATTGGTAAAAATACCTAAAGTGCTTGTCACTGTTCGGGTTTGGAGGGTAAGGTAGCCGGTAAACTTATGCATGTGGCACTAAGACCTTGCCACAAGGATAGCAACACACTTTTGACACAGAACACTTAAGACTAACAGCAGTCAATCTACATACAAGTAATATTCGAGCAACGCACACATACACACCTCTCACGGACGCGATATTTTGGAATGGTTCGGGACAATTTTGTTCCGCACCAGTCCGTGATATCGCGTCCGTGAGAGGTGTGAGAGGTTATATTACTTGTGTGGAACATTGACTTCTATAATTAGCCTCAAATATTCTGCTGCGCTATTGACTTCTTTGGTGTCTATAGGCGATGGTTGTCTCGTTCCATCAGGGGAGCCATCTGCTTGTTTGTTATCTTATGATATAAAAAAGTAACTCATAATTTCAATGCAACTGTATGCGGCAATTATGCATAACTATCAGAGGATCCATTTAATTATCCTATCCTACAAAAATATTTTAAATTAGCTGACCCGCGCAGCTTCGCCCGCGAGTAGATTATTTTCATATAACTTTTATTTCCTATCTAAAAAAAAAAAGAATTAGCCGATGTTTGACCCCAGATTTTTAAATATTTCCATGCCAAATTTCATGAAAACCAGTCCAGCAGTTTAGCCGTGAAAGCGTAGCAGACAGACAGATTTTTACATTTATAATATTAGTATGGATATTGGATAATTCTGCTAAATACATTTCCTAGTCAATACCCATAAGATAGTCTAAAATATTTAAGCTTTGAGTAGACGTTTAATATATCTATTATCTATGTATTTGTGCTATACACAAATTTGTTTACATCACAATAGAGCTTATAGACAAGAAAGGCAAAGATGTTTTACACCACATCAAATTTTGAGCTAATTTTCCGATATGAAAATAAAATATAATAACGGCTGGGTATCGAGTCAAAACACGGGCGGAAAATCTGCACATAGGGACTGGCAAAGGAGCGGTCGGACAGCTTTGGCATTATCTAGTAATAGGGCCTTTTGAAATGTCGACAGTCGTTATTTCCGGATTGTTACCGATTTCCCCACATAACGTCGACTATGTGACGGACTTCTCATAACACTTGTAACATGTTTTTTTGTGGACTACTTCCATCCGATCTCATTCCCTTGTTTGGAGATTGTATTTTATGTATAAATCGTTATTGGTGAAGTTGCCCGACTGTAGATTATTATTTATTAGTCCAGGTTTCCTTATGGATTAAGTCATATCAAATATGGTTATGGTTGAGATATAGCAAGAATGGCAGGTGAAAAGTTAATAAAACAAATACACGATGTGAATGTAGTTGGATGTAGACACCGGGAAACACCAAGACTGACATACTATGATCATTTGAGCGGATGCTGACCAGTCTTCGCAACCGCGCGGCGTGTTAATATGAAGAGAGTAATAAATGTTGAGGAAGCAAGATAAATCTGCACGCTTGTTGACATGTGGTTCTCTCTGTCCACCCCATAAGGGATCTGGTGTGAAGATATGTATGTATGTGTGCATTTATATTAAAGGTTAAATGGGGAATGTAATTTGAAACATACTAAACTGTCCTAAGAGCTTATTGCATATTTCATACCAAATATAAAATAATCAATAACATGTCGCAACAGAAAAATAAAATTCAAAATGTTTTATACAGTCCTTGCCACCTGTTATTTTAGTAGATTTTAATTTTTCTTAATACGAATCACCAACAGTTTAATATGAATAACACTTGCAGTTTAATTTACTCAATAGATTCCCAACTGTAACTGCAACTGTGTAAATGATAATTCAAACAACGACGACTACTTATTAACAATTTGCTTGCAAAAAAAAAACAAATAAACAGGACAGCTAGATTTACCGATGTTTTTGCAAACGGGATAGGCACCACCCGGTCAATATTTAACTCTAACAACTAATATTTTATCGAGCTGCCTGGTAGCTATATTGCAAGAAACTGTAATTATAAATCTAAATAATACAATACATGATATTATTCGATAATTGTTTTTAATGACATTGTTTAATACTATTGTTTATGGGAAGCAAAAATCATAATTTACATAAATTAATAAATGGATGTGTAACACTTTGTAAAGTATCGTTGGTAAGTAATGTTGCAAAAACACATGCACACACAGAGGGTGTAACTCACCAGCTGACTCCAAAATGTCATCGTCTCAGAAGTCGCATAAGAAGTCTCCTTAAGACAACATGGCGTCTATCGATGGGACGTGACGCTATAACTAAGTCTTAAGAGGGACTTAAAATATATTGTATAAGAATATAATGACGTTAAAATATAAATTTATATAAAACTCACATTATACCGATTACTCGAGAACTAGATCTGTTTCAATGAACCACGCTATTTTTTTAAACCAATTACAAGTTATTCGTTGACAATAGCATACTAAGCTTCTTTCAACACTCTTTTATAGAAATTTATATATAAGGCCCATAAGGCCAAAAGTGTCAATAAATCCCTGTAAGTAGTCCTACAATTATGCAAATGTTTGTGAATGCATGTATGTGCTTATATCTTCATTACGCTAAAACGGCTGGACAGACTTGGATGAATGTGGTTGAAAGGTATTCTATGTCTAGATTTTAAAAAATTCGCCTCGACAAACTTTTATCCAAAATTAGTCTGCATGGCAGGTCGCTAATGTATATTATCAAACTTTTAATATATACATTTATGCAATAAAGATCACACAATTCAAACAGACTACATTCTTTCATATCATTAACGATTATGAATATTTTATCGTAGTCGTATTGATTACCATTAGTTGTTATAATAAACTAGTTACTCAATCCGGTTTTGCATGGCTATACTAATCTGCCATTACTAGCACCAATGCTTAAACTCAAGTTTTTCGCCTTTTTGATTTTTTTAAATACAAATAAATTTCATCAAATACCTATGTGAAGCCGCTGTGCGAAAATTTGGGAACATTTTAAAATGTTTCTTAATCACACAAGATCTGGATAGACGTGTATAAAATTCTGTACACGGCTAAACCTTAAACCGAATTAACATATAGGCTACATTTCATGCCGGAAAAAATATTTTTTCCCAGGAAATATGAAAAATAGTTAGTTCTTTGGTTGTAGACTGTATGATAGATGGCGATATAACAAATGAACAACAGCGAGCACCGGATAGCTAGTATTAAATAATTTTGTTTTTGGACTGTCATAGATTTATGAGAATGTCATTACCAAGCTGTATTGATTTGATGACCTACTTCATGTTGCTTTGTTGAGACAAAGCCTCGTTTTCCGGTTTCATTTGGCCCAAAATATTAATTGTTAATATTAAAGTTGAAAAATAACTATTTATACACTTTGTCTATGACAAAGTCGTATATGAATAACTTTATCATTTTTTGTATTACAAGATAGCAAACAAGCAGGTGCGTATCCTGGTGGTAAGAGTCAACCATCGCCTATAGACACCAAAGATGTTAGTGGTGCGTTGCTATTTGTGACGCGGTCTAATGCCACATGCATTAGTTTACTGGCTACCTTATACTCCAAACCATAACACGATAGTGTCAAGCTTTGCCGCTGTTGGGGCAGGAATAGGTAAGGCCGTGGTACCAGACCGGCGGGGTGATCACGTAACTCGCAATGCGAAATTAGCGTGATTGTTTAGTTATTGCAAGGCACATAACAGCCTTGTACATTAGTGGTAGTCGTTACCGCTTGATTAGTTTTGATGCTGTGACATTGCAAAAAATGCATCTAGTGACCAGCAAGCAATTGGCGACGTTTTTCATGATTTTTTCATTACGTTTAAGAGTCATCGCTGATCGCTGGCGAATTGCAAACGTTAGATGATACGCCTACAGGGCGAGACAATGCAGAACTCTACCACCTAGTAGCCACAGAATACTGGAGATTAACAGAAGACCAGAAGTTAGTCTCCAGTATTCTGTGATAGTAGTGACTCGCATAGCTAATCGGTCGCCTTAATCGACCTGCCTAGCAGAACGGCAGTTGGCATATTCTTCAAAGGAACGCGGGCCAATACGGTAGTCCGGACCAACACTATTCATATACTTTGTCATAGTGTCGAATTTATCTGCAAATTGCAATACAACGTAAGTGTCTGTTGTACATATACGCCATATCTTATATTTATTAAATATTAACTAAGTATCATGGAGCAAATATAAAAAACACCTATTTATTCGTCATTAGATGAGAAAAATATAACAAAACTTGCAAATCAATAGGACTGGCTTTGTTTAGTCCTTGGAGTATTTCCAGAAGCCGGCCGTCAAGTGTTTCGCTGCATAGCATTCGGAGCGTTTAAAAGCTGCCAGCAATCTCGACTCGTGCTTTGTTCGCTATGCCAGAGTTGTTTCACAGGTTGTGAACTTTGCGGCCGACCGCGCGCCTGCCCCCG
Organism: Apodemia mormo; assembly: GCA_036924255.1. NCBI lineage: Eukaryota > Metazoa > Arthropoda > Insecta > Lepidoptera > Riodinidae > Apodemia > Apodemia mormo. Next base: position 17,044,861 of record JAUPFN010000003.1, on the reverse strand, counting down.
CGATTGATGACTCTTTCTCTTGCCGTCTATTCATTAGCAGTTAGTTGTACTGAATATATAAAGTAAGACCAATTAATCTAATAGATAACCGGGTAAGTGAATTTTAACATTCGTTCCGCGAATTTTTGAACACATAGCAGAGGTTTCGTCGTATATAGGCGTAAGTACGCTAATGTTTTTTTGCTCGTGTATTTAGAGTAAAATAAAGTATGGAAAATCATAAAGTGCACGCCCCATAATGTGTTACTTTTAAAAAAAATTAATGACACCGAATTATTAATTTTCAATGGGAAACACTTGCGTTACATACTGAAGCTATTAAAAAAATGTAGCGATCGATTGTTTAAGCGTAATGGTAACACATGCTAGCAGCTAGCATACAATCAAACGGAAATAATATACATGTTATTATATTAGTGAAATATTAATACAATACCATATACAGAGTGCTTGACCTTGACACGTTGAGAGTAGAGCACCACCTTAACGCTCTGCTATTGTACAATAAAATTCGTTTACGTTATCTTGTTTAGTTCAGGCAATATAATAGAATCCGGGAACCAGAATATTTATAGCACCACGTAAATCTCTAGTGTCTATTTATACATAATATCGATAAATTCATTTTTTTTTTCTTCAGTTTTTTAGACAAATATTCATTATAGGGCTCATTGATATTAATTTTATGCTTTTAAAAATGTGTCTGCTGTTAGAACACAAAATTACAGAGTACGCAAAATAAACCCATAATGACATAATATATCGTGGTCCAGACGTACTTATAACTCACTCTGTGCAGCCTCGGATTCGGCAGCGATCGGACAGCAACCGGAAAAATATTTTATATATTTTTTTATAATAATCTACGTAGCTTACGAACTGTTTATGTGCGTCTTTGTGGGGAAATAAACTACAATTACAAAAAACTTCTAAGTGAAACTTCAAAACTATAGCCAAATTAGAAAATTTAAAGAGTAATTATTCCCAAATCTTAAGAAAAATAATTTTTTAATTTTACATTCGTTAAGGAACGTTTCTTCAATTTTTTTTAAACCTTAAAAATCCTTTTAAAAAGTTTAAATTTGGAGTCATCGACCTCTGCCATTATAATATAATCTTAAATCAGGACTAAATTTAAACAGGACATGTTCTTTAGCATAAAGGTACAGATACTAATCGTTTCACCAATATAAATGTTTTTGGTAATATACGTCGTTATAAAGTAATTTAGACATAATAGTCGCGCGTTTCATGACCATTCAGCTGTTTCTTGATAATTAACTAGACAAACAAGGCTATCGTACTGAGACCGGGCTTAAAACCGTTCGTAAACGGATATTACATACGTATACAGTGTATATAAATACGTAGACACGGTCGAGACGGCGAGCGTGGTTCGAATGGCAAGCAATGGCTATATGATTTAATATAGGCGTGTAGTCTGTCTATCTAGGCAATCTCTATGATACTCACGAACCGCAAATGGAGACAAAACAAGCGGCTTTATTAAACACGCCTTTAGAACCGACATTAAATGTTGTACTTTAATAAACTAATATAATGCAAGAGCCGACACATTGCTTTTATTTTTTGTTACCAAAATAACAGATATAATATTTTACAACATTACATTATATATATATATATATATATTCGAAAAATCTCAAATTTGGGTACTTTCGACCCATGAAAAATATATTTAAAAAAAAACATAATGTTTAAGTAATATATATATATATATATATATATATATATATATATATATATATATATATATATATATATATATATATATATAAACTAGACTGTTGCTTTTGACTTTGCTCTCGTAAACGCCGTTTTTGTCCTTGTTTAAAAAAATTCATAGTCTATGCGAACTGCTATCAGTTTGTCTGTCGGATCCACATCATCATGCTGTTATAGCTGCTTCAGTCAGTCAATCATCTTTTGACGATAATTATTTACTTTGAAACAGTTTTTATACTTGTATTAACGGATAGCAAACAGAAAATTTCTCCTGATAGAGAACACAGTCGCCTATAGACAGCAACAGCGTTAATGGAACTTTGATATCCCCGTGTCGAGGATGTGATGCAGCAAGCATACGGTCATCAGTTACATTTCCTTTCCAACTGAAACACGACAGTGATAGGAACTGATGTTATTGCGGCAAGAAAAGGCAAAACGGTGGAACCAAAGCCGGGCCAATCGTTGAATAAATACCTAACTTATACATTTATCATTACCTATAATAAACAAAGTAAAATCAGTTATCCCATGGTATAGGTCAACATCAATATTTCAGGCTATACCGTTTACCTAGTGCAGCTTGTTTGTTCAGTAAAATTTGTGAATTTCTTTGCCTATAATATATAAAAAAAAATATTCATAAAAGTTCATCGTGTTTAATTCCGACAGTCGAATTTATCAAGATCTATCGAGTGCTTCGATCATTCATTAACCTTCTGCAATGCTGAGGTCGGACTCAACGCTTTCGTTTGATTTATTTTTAAAATCATTTAATCTGAACTCGATTGAACGCCAGTCATGAGTGCTCTAAATAATTGCTTTATAAAAATGTCATGTTCAGTTTAATTGTAGTGGTTATGTTTTTGATGATTTTAATATTTTAAATGAAAAATCTTTATTATCCGATAACACTTTTACTTAAATAACTTATTTATGTCATAAAATAGCAAAGAAGCAGATGGCTCTGCTGATGAAAAGTGGGTAAGGCGGTGGTACCAATTACCCGCCGAGACATTGCGGAAATCTACCACCTAGTAGTCACGATGGTTGTGACAGGCATAGCCAATCGGTCGCCTTTTACGACTTGCCTGGCAGAACGGCAGTAGGTCTATTCGTCAAAGGAGCCTGGACCAACACGGGAAAGATCAATTATCACAATATCTAATGATAAATGGGTCTGGCTATTACTTTGTTGAGAAATTTATTTATTGGATTGTCGGCATTTGGTGACTTAATTACAAGCGATAGCCTGTTCGTCGAAACTTGACTATAAACCTATCAATGTCAAAGCACAAATATCAGATAAATTACAACTTATAGGATCAACAGACTATTTGTTTGTTCTGACTATATCAAAAAAGTTTGACGAGACCCCTTAACCATAAACATTATTCCTGCCGCAATAACGTCAGTTCTTGTTACTATTGTATTCCGGTTTGGAGGGTAAGGTAGCCGGTAAATTTATGCATGTGGCATGTGGAATGTGGCATGTGGCAATCCTGCCACCTAGATAGCAACGCACCATTAACGTCTTTAGTAATGATAAACGCAGATAGCCCTTCCTATCAGGAGGGCTATCTGCGTTTTTGCTATCCTACGAAATACAAAGAAAATATAGTTTAGGCTAAGAGACTAATATCTCGACCATATTTAACACTTAAATATATAAATATAAATAAAATTGAAGTGTCTGTCTGTGATTTTTTGATTACTGTCTAAACCGAAACACGATCGCGACCCGTACGCAATTGCGACAGGAATAAGTAAGGTAAAACCTAACCTAAACCCAAAGTAAAAAAACGTTAGTAGCTCAAAAAATGTTCACTCATCAAAAGTGCCTGTAAAGGATAATTTCAATAAAAATTTTTTGACTTTGACTTTGAACCCGGCCGTGAATCATGATATTGCAGAACTCTACCACCTAGTTAGTAGTCACAATGTTAATGACGCAAATTATCCTTTCGCCTTTCACGATCTATTCTTCAAAAAGGGACCTTCAACACGGGATTATCCATTGTTGTGGAATTTTTAATTGCTAAAGATTGCATAACAATACGTCTATTGCTCTCACGCAGCTCGTCTAGACTAAAGTCTGAACAGTTTTAATCGGGAAAATTCGTCGCCCAAGTGTTGTACATGTGTGTTGTGTGTAATTAGGTGGTAAATGAAGATCAAGGTCAACGACGTTCGTTAAATCGTGTTAGTCGTGTGACTACGTGCCTACAAGCGACCGAAATAGATTACACTGTAATGTTTTCTTCGTTGCTTAATGCTTTTTAATTCTTTTTTTTATTTTTGTTATCGTACTTTTATTAAATTGGACTGTGTTTATAAACTTTCTCCCCCTTTGAAGAATAGACCATCTGTCATTCTATCTGGGGGCCAAGTCTGCTATTTAAGTAAAATTACGATTCAACTGCCAGGCTATTACGACGCGATTATGATTGTGACAAATTTGGTATTCTGCTAAATGTTAACCATAATCGTAATAGTATCACAATTGGATTGTAATAGCATCTCAATGACACTATTCTAAGTGTTGCTTACTAAAATCTACCATTACATTGAATTAATACATGAATGATTATTTTATTTTAAAACGACGACTTTTTTATTTTCTATGATATAATTCGAAGTAATTATTATTATATTGAATGTCTAGTCAATAGAACATAACTATGGGTTATTTAAAAACACTTTATTTATAATACGTTGGCTGTATATAGTGATTATCCATGCCAAATCGAAAAATTGAAAAGTAAAAAGCCAATCGATCATCTGTTTTGGAAAGGTCAACCTAAGTAAATATTTAAAAACAATAAACTTAAATCATAGATTAAGATGTGTATTGCCTTAAAAGAAATATATTACAGCGTAATAATATATACTGCGTATATTTCCGTGACTGTTTCATAATAAATCATATAATGTACTTATACAAAATAGGCCTGCCAAGAATGAAACTGCACCGAAGAAATATTACTAGAAATCGAATATAAAGTAATCTGCCTTTCATGATCTTCAAAAAGAAAAGCTCATAAGAATAGACGTGAGAATCATCGAATGACAATACCAACCAAAAACTAAAACGATTTCAAACGAACTTACTTAAACTTAAATATGTATTATAGTATTATGCATACGATTCAAGTCAAATCACAGATACAGGGCTGCCTTCATCTTGAAAACAGAAAAAAATATTTAAAAAACCCATTCAAGTTACTCCACAAACAGACGAAGAAATTTCAAGATATCTAGAAATATCGTATGGCACAATCGCCAAAATACGGTTATCCACCAACACGATCAAGTTTCAGTCCAATTATAATTATGTAGTTTTGTTCTATCGAAAATAGCTTAAAATATAGCTGTAATACATAGGTAGATACTATAAAGGCAGCAAAGGAAATGCTACACTATTTCATAATGTGTGAAAAAATAACATGAATAAGAGACAAATGATGAAGTCCAATCTAGAGTAATGAAGAATGAATTTATTTTGTTGTACACATGAATTTGCATTTTAGTGAATAAAGTCTTGCTGAACGATGATTTGTGTATTTAATATATAGACATAAATGATTTGAAATTTATTAAATAATGTTTGAGTGAAAAATATTATATTTTTAAGTGGAAGTGTTTTCTTACTTTAAAATAAAAAAAGCTTTATTTATTTGTTTTTATGACTACTTCTTTAGGCATATTATAGTGAATCATTTTCTGCAATAGAAATGAGTTTACTCTGAGTTTTAAGTTTTTTTGACTATTTGGGAGGACAGTTGAAGCTATTTATTAGTTTGTGCATGCGCATAAGTCATGCAATAAAATAAAATGTATTCAATACCCAAAATTAGTAAACAATCACCAAATAATAAGCAAATTTTTGTGTTATTACTACCCGGTACTCAAATATATCACAACTTTTGCTTTAAAATGTACTACCTGTCTGTTTAAAATGTGATTTCATGATTTTTGAAGACTTTTCTTCTTAAGATCTTCATTATGATTTTAAAATAATTATAATTAAACAAAGAGGACTGAGTATTAAAGTTTTTGAAGATTGATCCTTCATTAAGATTTTAAAATTACAAGACTTCCTTATTAAGTTTTAGGTTCATTTTTAAGTAACATGTTGACTGTTGAATTTATTAATAATTTGAAAAAGATTTAATAAATACTTGAATAATAACATTGTTTTAGTAGCCATTATTTTATTTAAAGCTCTAAGGTGGTGCGTGGTGCTCTAAGGTGTGCACTTAAGTAGAAACTTGAACTCCCTTGAAACTTGGTTTGAGATACATTATGAAATGCACTCTTGCCAACGGACATTTAGCAAGTGCCAGTTACTTAAAATGTTAACATAGTTACTTAGCATAGTAGTAATAGACTTATGTTTAAACAATCACTAGATATAATTAAATAAAATGCCAAAAAATTCACTATAAACTACTAAAAATAGTAATTACCAGAATTTAATCCTCCTTTTAGTATGAAATTGTAACCATTAAATTTAAAGCCTGCTAACTTATATCCAAAATAATTCTGTATCTCCAAAGTAATTGCTGAACAACCCAGATATAGTAAACAATCACCAAAATATTACCGCATTTTAATTTGAAAGTTTATCCAAGTATGTGACATATTTTTTTATCCTACAAAAGAAAACAAAATCAACATTTAATGTAGATAAATAATTGTTTTCTCAAAAATTATAAATGATTTTCTAAAGTTTAACTTATGGTACCGAAAATGTCTATTAAAGTCTGACCTTAGAGCTTTAAATAAAATAATGGCTACTAAAACAATATTATTATTCAAGTATTTATTAAATCTTTTTCAAATTGTTAATAAATACAACAGTCAACATGTTATTTAAAAATGAACCTAAAACTTAATAAGGAAGTCTTTTCTTGTAATTTTAAAATCCTAATGAAGGATGAATCTTCAAAAACTTTAATACTCAGTCCTCTTTGTTTAATTATAATTATTTTAAAATCATAATGAAGAATCAGTCTTCAAATATTATGAAATCAAATTTTAAACAGACAGGTAGTACATTTTAAAGCAAAAGTAGTGATATATTTGGGTACCGGGTAGTAATAACACAATGCTTATTATTTGGTGATTGTTTACTAATTTTAGGTATTTAATACATTTTGAAGCGCAGGCATGACTTAAATAGCTAGATAGATGTTATTTAAGGTATCTCATTTTTGGTACAGATTTAATTTTTTTGGTGAGACATTTTATAGTTACAATTTTGTTTTTGGTGGTCATTATATTTCATCTTAAGTAATAAGTATAATATTAGGTATCTGAAACGGAAAATCAACACAACAAAATCTGTTCAGAGTATCTTCTGAGTGGCAAAGATTATCAGAATAGATAGGGTATGATTTTGTCTTTTGATCCGAATATAAATACTAACCTGCTGATATTCACACCATTGTGCAAGACTTTAATTGAATTTTGGAATTGTTTGCTCTGGAAGTTCTTTTCCAAGTGGGAAACTTTACCAAAATGCTACTACAAGATTGAGAAAAGCATTTACATAAATTCACAATTTAACAATTACACTGTGGTTTTGGGATTAACCTATTTAGCTTATATCTTGGGTCCTTTTCTCGGGTCGGGCAAAATTAGTGTAAATGAGATATTTTTGGTAGCTCGGAGTCTGTTGGTGATGTGGTAGCACCACCGTGTTTTGGATGAGGCGATACTCCGTTATTACGTTTATAAAAAAACAGCAATGAGGATCACCATTTATCTTGCTAGTTGCTAACAGGCGAACTGGTGAATCGTGGTGAACCGAAAATTTTATCGACCTTCTCTTTGCTTTCCACATTAGGGATCTTGCATGAATATGTGTGTGTGTGTGAATTATTCTGCAGTCTGCAAAGGAACTAGCGTGATAATACTTAATCCGACGGAAGATTTACCTATCATGCTATTGAGCTAAAATCTACACCAGAGACCAGAATAAACCAACATAGGCTTGGTATTAATGGACTCCTATAAGAATAATAACAATAATAATAATAAGCCATTTTTAATTCCTTAACACTAATAGAGTACATTTTTTTATAGGAAGATACATTATTGTTTATTTATGTTACTGCATTTTAAAGAATTTATTTTTCACTAGTTTTTAAAATTCTTCTAATTATTTAGGACCTCTAGACGAATATAGACCATTTCCATTTTAATTTCTTACAGTGGTTGACCCACTGTAAGAAATTAAAATGGAAAAAGCATCCATAATATTGGTCTTTTTTCTTATTTCACTATGTCGTTTTTTGTCTCTTAGTTTCAAATACTTCTCTCCATGGCTTTCTGACATGTTACAATTTTTCTTCCCGTATAATTATTATACATTCACATTTGGCTTGCATTAGAGAGGCAAGGTAAGATACACAAGTCAGACTTTCTTTTTTATTGTTAAGGGTAAATCATATTTCAAGACCTCTTTGTTATGCCAAGACAAGAACTTATCTCCTCTTCAATTCGTCTGTGTCTGGATTTTGAAAAAGATGTTTGTTTACCTAAGTTGCTAAGGTAGCTTCCTTTAATATTTATGCCTTTATTTGACCACTTAAGTTGTTTCATGGTGATTTGCAGCACAGTTATAAATAATGTGGGCGATAACGGGTCTCCTTGTCTTATACCTCTAGAATGGCCGTGTGAGGAAGTATGAGAGTATTTTCAACCTAAGGTAGCGTAGGGCTATCTAGAGTAGAATAAAGTGTATTTGACTTATACGTTGCGTACGCCACTTACGTCATTTTATATCTTAACAGTCATCCATCGGCCAGCATATATCAAATATCGCTTGTCGTAACGAAATCCGAGTCAGTAGATCGGTTTATAAGAGGACTCACAGCTAGAGAACCGACCGTGCCTAACGTGCGCACTGATTCAGTGATAAGACGACTATATGGTGGTATATTATAATTTATTGTCTTCTGCGAAATTAAGTAAAATTACGATTCAACTGCCAGGCTATTACGACGCGATTATGATTGTGACAAATTTGGTATTCTGCTAAATGTTAACCATAATCGTAATTGTATCACAATTGGATTGTAATAGCACCTCAATGACACTATTCTAAGTGTTGCTTACTAAAATCTACCATTACATTGAATTAATACATGAATGATTATTTTATTTTAAAACGACGACTTTTTTATTTTCTATGATATAATTCGAAGTAATTATTATTATATTGAATGCCTAGTCAATAGAACATAACTATGGGTTATTTAAAAACACTTTATTTATAATACGTTGGCTGTATATAGTGACTATCCATGCCAAATCGAAAAATTGAAAAGTAAAAAGCCAATCGATCATCTGTTTTGGAAAGGTCAACCTAAGTAAATATTTAAAAACAATAAACCTAAATCATAGATTAAGATGTGTATTGCCTTAAAAGAATTATGTTACAGTGTAATAATATATACTGCGTATATTTCCGTGACTGTTTTATAATAAATCATATAATGTACTTATACAAAATAGGCCTGCCAAGAATGAAACTGCACCGAAGAAAGATTACTAGAAATCGAATATAAAGTAATCTGCCTTTCATGATCTTCAAAAAGAAAAGCTCATAAGAATAGACGTGAGAATCCTCGAATGACGATACCAACCAAAAACTAAAACGATTTCAAACGAACTTACTTAAATATGTATTATAGTATTATGCATACGATTCAAGTCAAATCACAGATACAGGGCTGCCTTCATCTTGAAAACAGAAAAAAATATTTAAAAAACCTATTCAAGTTACTCCACAAACAGGCGAAGAAATTTCAAGATATCTAGAAATATCGTATGGCACAATCGCCAAAATACGGTTATCCACCAACACGATCAAGTTTCAGTCCAATTATAATTATGTAGTTTTGTTCTATCGAAAATAGCTTAAAATATAGCTGTAATACATAGGTAGATACTATAAAGGCAGCAAAGGAAATGCTACACTATTTCATAATGTGTGAAAAAATAACACGAATAAGAGACAAATGATGAAGTCCAATCTAGAGTAATGAAGAATGAATTTATTTTGTTGTACACATGAATTTGCATTTTAGTGAATAAAGTCTTGCTGAACGATGATTTGTGTATTTAATATATAGACATAAATGATTTGAAATTTATTAAATAATGTTTGAGTGAAAAATATTATATTTTTAAGTGGAAGTGTTTTCTTACTTTAAAATAAAAAAAGCTTTATTTATTTGTTTTTATGACTACTTCTTTAGGTATATTATAGTGAATCATTTTCTGCAATAGAAATGAGTTTACTCTGAGTTTTAAGTTTTTTTGACTATTTGGGAGGACAGTTGAAGCTATTTATTAGTTTGTGCATGCGCATAAGTCATGCAATAAAACAAAATGTATTCAATACCCAAAATTAGTAAACAATCACCAAATAATAAGCAAATTTTTGTGTTATTACTACCCGGTACTCAAATATATCACAACTTTTGCTTTAAAATGTACTACCTGTCTGTTTAAAATGTGATTTCATGATTTTTGAAGACTTTTCTTCTTAAGATCTTCACTGTGATTTTAAAATAATTATAATTAAACAAAGAGGACTGAGTATTAAAGTTTTTGAAGATTGATCCTTCATTAAGATTTTAAAATTACAAGGAAAGACTTCCTTATTAAGTTTTAGGTTCATTTTTAAGTAACATGTTGACTGTTTAATTTATTAATAATTTGAAAAAGATTTAATAAATACTTGAATAATAACATTGTTTTAGTAGCCATTATTTTATTTAAAGCTCTAAGGTGTGCACTTAAGTAGAAACTTGAACTCCCTTGAAACTTGGTTTGAGATACATTATGAAATGCACTCTTGCCAACGGACATTTAGCAAGTGCCAGTTACTTAAAATGTTAACATAGTTGCTTAGCATAGTAGTAATAGGCTTATGTTTAAACAATCAATAGATATAATTAAATAAAATGCCAAAACAATCACTATAAACTACTAAAAATAGTAATTACCAGAATTTAATCCTCCTTTTAGTATGAAATTGTAACCATTAAATTTAAAGCCTGCTAACTTATATCCAAAATAATTCTGTATCTCCAAAGTAATTGCTGAACAACCCAGATATAGTAAACAATCACCAAAATATTACCGCATTATAATTTGAAAGTTTATCCAAGTATGTGACATATTTTTTATCCTACAAAAGAAAATAAAATCTACATTTAATGTAGATAAATAATTGTTTTCTCAAAAATTACAAATGATTTTCGTTTAACTTATGGTACTGAAAATGTCTATTAAAGTCTGACCTTAGAGCTTTAAATAAAATAATGGCTACTAAAACAATATTATTATTCAAGTATTTATTAAATCTTTTTCAAATTGTTAATAAATACAACAGTCAACATGTTATTTAAAAATGAACCTAAAACTTAATAAGGAAGTCTTTTCTTGTAATTTTAAAATCTTAATGAAGGATCAATCTTCAAAAACTTTAATACTCAGTCCTCTTTGTTTAATTATATTTATTTTAAAATCATAATGAAGAATCAGTCTTCAAAAATTATGAAATCACATTTTAAACAGACATTTTAAAGCAAAAGTAGTGATATATTTGGGTACCGGGTAGTAATAACACAATTTAGTGATTGTTTACTATTTTTGGGTATTGAATACATTTTGAAGCGCAGGCATGACTTAAATAGCTAGATAGATGTTATTTCAGGTATCTTATTTTTGGTACAGATTTAATTTTTTTGGTGAGATATTTTATGGTTACAATTTTTTTTTGGTGGTCATTATATTTCATCTTAAGTAATAAGTATAATATTAGGTATCTGAAACGGAAAATCAACACAACAAAATCTGTTCAGAGTATCTTCTGAGTGGCAAAGATTATCAGAATAGATAGGGTATGATTTTGTCTTTTGATCCCAGTATAAATACTAACCTGCTGATATTCACACCATTGTGCAAGATTTTAATTGAATTTTGGAATTGTTTGCTCTGGAAGTTCTTTTCCAAGTGGGAAACTTTACCAAAATGCTACTACAAGATTGTGAAAAGCATTTACATAAATTCACAATTTAACAATTACACCGTGGTTTTGGGATTAACCTATTTAGCTTATATCTTGAGTCCTTTTCTCGGGTCGGGCAAAATTAGTGTAAATGAGATATTTTTGGTAGCTCGGAGTCTGTTGGTGATGTGGTAGCACCACCGTGGTTTGGATGAGGCGATACTCCATTATTACGTTTATAAAAAACAGCAATGAAGATCACCATTTATCTTGCTAGTTGCTAACAGGCGAACTGGTGAATCGTGGTAAACCGAAAATTTTATGGACCTTCTCTTTGCTTTCCACATTAGGGATCTTGCATGAATATGTGTGTGTGTGTGTGAATTATTCTACAGTCTGCAAAGGAACTAGCGTGATAATACTTAATCCGACGGAAGATTTACCTATCATGCTATTGAGCTAAAATCTACACCAGAGACCAGAATAAACCAACATAGGCTTAATATTAATGGACTCCTATAAGAATAATAACAATAATAATAATAAGCCATTTTTAATTCCTTAACACTAATAGAGTACATTTTTTTTATAGGAAGATACATTATTGTTTATTTATGTTACTGCATTTTAAAGAATTTATTTTTCACTAGTTTTTAAAATTCTTCTAATTATTTAGGACCTCTAGACGAATATAGACCTTCTCCATCTCTCTCCACTTTACTCTGTCTTGAACAGGGGGGAGGGGCAGCCCATGTAATGATTTTTCTAGCCCATCTCTCTTTATTTTGACATGTTACGTGGCCAGCCCATTTCCATTTTAATTTCTTACAGTGGGTCAAAGCATCCATAATATTGGTCTTTTTTCTTATTTCACTATGTCGTTTTTTGTCTCTTAGTTTCAAATACTTCTCTCCATGGCTCTCTGACATGTTACAATTTTTCTTCCCGTGTAATTACTATACATTCACATTTGGCTTGCATTACAGAGGCAAGGTTTTTTTGAAAGGCAGACTTTCTTTTTTATTGTTAAGGGTAAATCATATTTCAAGACCTCTTTGTTATGCCAAGACAAGAACTTATCTCCTCTTCAATTCGTCTGTGTCTGGATTTTGAAAAAGATGTTTTTGTCTAATTTCACTTGGCTGACGTTTTTTTGTATATATCTTATGTTAATTCAATTGTTTCTAATTGCACATTACATTCTCTCATGTATTTTGCTAATAATTTCAAGAAAATTCAAAGAAACAATTCTAAAAAAGCTATTGTTGTTGAATTGTACTTCAATAGTAAGATTGTCACTGAGAGGCAATTGAAATAAATGTCAAACATACGTCAAATTCAGAGCAGACTACCGTTTAGTGCGCGATCGAGGGACAACTGTAACGCGATTGAAAGGTAGAAATGGAGCAGAATAGCGAATTTTTCAATAGCGATTGAATCGTATTTGGATGGTGTGTCAATGAAACGCAATTGGTCTTAAATAATTAACAGAAAACGAAATGTGTCAAATTATTCAAACACGACCCAATCGAGATGCTATTGATCCAATTTTTAATTAGCAGAGACTTGGGGCCCAGACTACCGTTTAGTGCGCGATCGAGGGACAACTGTAACGCGATTGAAAGGTAGAAATGGAGCAGAATAGCGAATTTTTCAATAGCGATTGAATCGTATTTGGATGGTGTGTCAATGAAACGCAATTGGTCTTAAATAATTAACAGAATACGAAATGTGTCAAATTATTCAAACACGACCCAATCGCGATGCTATTGATCCAATTTTTAATTAGCAGACTTGGGGCCCAGGCAATTCGTAAATGGTGAACAATTAGCCATACGTGTCACTACCATCGTAGCTACTAAGTGGCAGTTCCGCAACGTTCAGGTATTTGGTACCAACGTATTGTCTATTCCAGTCGCAATGACATCAGTGCTTATCATTGCTTATCATGTTCCGGTTTGGAGGGTATCGTAGCCAGTAAACTTATATGGCATTAACACCCACGGATACTATCACACTGATAGTAACGTACAATTAACATCTATGATGTCTACACATTTGGCCAAACATTCCCTTTTCACATGGCATTAGGATGAGAAGAATTAGGATCTATTCATTTAAAATGGCCCCCGGTGAACATGATAAATACTATAATTTCTGTAACGATTTACTGTTGAAGTCTGTTAAAGTAACGAAAAATATTTTTTTGTGTTGTTTCATATTATATGTAGTTTCTACTTATTCTACATAATCATAAGTAGAATAAATAGGGACTCTAAAATTTGGAAGATAAAAATCTCATAAAATATGGCATTAGGATGAGAAGAATTAGGATCTATTCATTTAAAATGGCCCCCGGTGAACATGATAAATACTATAATTTCTGTAACGATTTACTGTTGAAGTCTGTTAAAGTAACGAAAAATATTTTTTTGTGTTGTTTCATATTATATGTAGTTTCTACTTATTCTACATAATCATAAGTAGAATAAATAGGGACTCTAAAATTTGGAAGATAAAAATCTCATAAAATATTTGCTTATAACGTGAAACTTGGGAAAATGTTCTAAAAGATCGCATGAAATATACATAAAATTCGCTGAAACCTGTGTATAATTTAGAAGAGCAGCTATAAAATCAAAATTTAATAAGATGTTCAACTTTCACGTTGCATGATAAGTGGTGTGTCACGTTTCGTTCGCTCTTCGATTTCGCCACACGTCTTTAAATTGCCTCCCGACTAAAGCTGTGCACTCCTTGCACTTAGCACATAATTCACTATTACAACACGTAACATGTTTCGGTATTTCATTTACCAACCGATTACAAAAGAATATAATAGTAATTGTAAAACTAAATATTGCTCGACACTTCGTCATATAGGTACGTGATTTTCATACGAAAATTTTTATTCGAAAGTTGACATTCTAACATTTAATTCTAATAAAAAATACCGTCACGCCATAATGATCCCATATATTATACTGAAATTAAAAAAAGGCTCTGTACAAGGCTTATTGCAAATTTGTTACAGAAGAATATTTTCGATGTAAAAATAAATAATAGTACCCGAATGATCGAGCTTCGCTCGGTATTTTTAACGATGTTTTCCAAAACATGAGACGACGCTAGATCGATTTATCGCTCCCAAAACTCCCTGCATACATTTCATGCAAAATCGTTTGATCCGTTTCCGAGAATAAGATTATATATATATATAAGACTTGCTCATTTAAAAGTATTAAATAAATAATGTATACACTGACAATTTGTGTAATGACCATATAATGAATTTGGCAAATATGACCCGAGACTGCCACACTCTTGCTTAAAAATCAATCTGATAAATCATAAAATAAGGCGCATTTTTTCTCTGGCTACTGCGTAAGGATTTAGACATGAAAGTTTATTTTTATGCGTGTAATATATCGACAAAAATATACAACGTTGTTATTACATTTAAAAGCATTTTGTTTGGACAGGGAACAGCTTTTGTGTCGGCGATTCCTTCCAATAGGATGACTTCCAAAAGTGAATTAGCAGCTGCAATAAACAACACTTCATCTTCCCACAAAAGCGTTGAATTCCAGTGCACCGAAATGTTTTTCGTATGGAGTGCCCCTCGGACGAGCTAAATTCTTGCTTTCTAAAAACGTCTGTCTCTAAATTTAATCTTTCCACTGAGAACAGAGGATGAAAAATACTGTCGTGCGGCATCCATTAGGCAAAGTATATTTTTAGATAGTACTCTCGGCTTCATAAACTTTCATTCTGTTTCCAGTTGAATTGTACTTGTCGTCAACACAGTCTCTTTCAGACGGGCAATAATAATGTCATTTATCTCTGCCGTTCACTTTTTCGCCTTTCGATTAACTATTGTCGATAACGTTTCTCTGGCGGATTCGATATGAATTAAATTACGCAACCTGCTAGTTATGAAGTCATATTTGCAGCTTGCGTTTAGTTTACTTTCATTATTTTGATTTAATTTTTGTCGGTAAAAAAAAATTATTTTGTACGTGTATTTATTAACGTACCTTTTAAATATATGTCATAAACATATATATATATATATATATATATATATATATATATATATATATATATATATATATATATATATATATATATATATTATAACCATGATGTGATTTAAAAAGAAGATATAAAACACATTAAAATAATAAAACACATAAATACAGCTGTCGGATTATTGATTGTTAGAAGATAATTTACCCGAATTGTACATTATTTGCTTGCGCCATGAGTTTTATTAGTCAATGATACTTTATACATAGATATTATATATACATAAGTAAATATTGCTAAATTATATTTAATAGATACGAAACCCCAGAAATACAAAAGTTTGTGCTCATTCCACGCACACTTGTCTGTGTAGGGAATCAAGCCCAAGTCAATCGTCGATATTATTATAAAATTTGTTTTAAAAAAGAGCTCCTCTAGGCCCTAGCAATATTATAAAATAACCGGCACTATTATGCACAAAATGAATACAAACGCGACAAATATAAAATTCATAGTTTAAGGAAAACAGAATTAACTTTTCCCACTATAGTATTTTCCGAGTCGTCAATAAAAAATGCCAGGAATTGTCGGCAATGAGGCGGGGAGGCGCGCGGCGCATTCCTACATGCCGCGCATTTCCATCCGATATTGCTCCGCCATTATGCCCTGCTCCTCGGACCCCGCGGCCCACCCCTTCGCCCTTTAATTAAACGGTGATGCTCGAGAGACACGTCTCCACCAGAGCCGTGAATATCCCCATAAATGTCTTCAAAGTTAACATGTGGACAGTCCATCATTGCAATTTTCTCTTATTCAATTTGTTTTTGTTTTATTTTTGCTTTATCAAAACTAACAGCCCATATTATAGTTTTCTTATTAAGCTATATATTAATACGTGAAGTGAAAAATGTGTACCCCTTTTACCCCTTTTTTTAGACATAGTCCTAAATGTAACGCAGTACCACTGCAACAAGTAAAAACTGCCTTTCATCCTTCTGTGACTCTGGAACTGTAAAGAGTCCAATACTCGGTAGTCTTATAGTAACTGCATGTTGCAATAATAATTAAACTTATTTATTTCGTATAACTTGGACCTTGCAATCCTTTGTAGCCTTGAAATAAAATCATTAATCGTTTTTCATCCATAATGACGTGATTTTATATACTCAAAACATGAACGGGATAGTGCGCGCTATTCCGCTCGCCATAACACGCGGGTAACGGGGTGCAGCTGATAGCGGGCCGCACCGTATTCACCGAAATCCGCCGCGAAAAAATCCGCTCTGTTGCGCCCCCCCGAAGTGTGCGATAGTTCATATAAAAATGTATGAAAGCGACCTAGGGGATTTTCGCGATGTGGCCCGTCCCAATGTTCTCGATCCTTGAAGAGTAGAGTCCATCACCCTGTACCGCTGTAACGTCAGTGCCTGTTACAATCGCAGCGCGGTCTAGAAACCCATACGTACAGACTCCACACTGCTCGTATCGAGTATTAAACGATACAAGCTTATTAAAAATATAATTTTAATCCTCGCCTATGAAACCTGATTATACATTTTTATTAATAAAATTAATTAATTGTCTTTTCATCTTTTTCCAGGTAAATCCTTCAGTAGCGCTCTTCATATTATTTCCAGCTTTATATTTCTGGGTAAGAGTTTTAGGTCATATTTTTACGTATCTTTATTACATAGTTTGGTGTTCATATATATAATAAAGTAAATATTATCATGTTGGTACCACTGTGATTGCGCAGCAGAGTAAATTGAAGGTTGTTAGACATGTTTTTTAAGACTCACCGGTTACATCACCAAATTTATTTTTACAATTTACAAAATTTCATCTTTTGTTCAAAGTGATTACAATTTACAAACATATTTCAGCATTTGCAAAATTTACTATTCAATTTTTATTACATTTAAATTTTAAGGTGAATTGAACAAACTTATATTTCTATTTGTTATTTAATCTTATCGGCTAAAAATTTAAATACCGGACAAATATTAAGCTACTGCTATTGAGATTCATCTAAATGTAACAACCTCCGATTATATTTTTTGTTCGAGTAGCAAATCGTAATCTAGGCCTTGTTATTGCATATTTTTGAATTATATAAAAAACACAAATGCGTAAAAGGTACACCATTAGACCAAAGACAGTTATTCTACTTGATAATAACTTTTAAGAAAAATTACATGACGTGTAATTTTACGTTAGAGCATAATATCGCAAAGAAACCGATGACTTTCGAGATGAAAAAACAACCTTTGCTTAATGACACTAAATATTCTAATAAAATGTTAGTATCCGCGTGGTATAAAATATAAATGTAACGCCACATAGGTTTACCGACTGTTTCACCCTCCAAACCGGAACACAACAGTGAGAAGCATTTACTAAAAATCGACATAAATATGCAAATCAGTAGTTAGCGAGCACGTTTGAGACGTTATAGAACTCGACCTAGGAGTTACGATGGTACAAGTTTTTTTTTATATTATAAGATGGCAAACAAGCAGACGGGTCTCCTGATGGATAGAGTTAACCATCGCCTGTAAACACGAAAGGTGTGAGGTGCGTTGCTATCTTGTGGCGAGGTCTAATGCCACATGCATAAGTTTAACCCCGCTGTTGTGTTCCGGTTTGGAGGGTAAGGTAGCCTGTAAACTCATGCATATGGCATTAGACCTTGCTACAAGATAGCAACGCATCATTAACATCTTTGGTGTCTATAGGCGATGGTTGGCTCTTTCCATCAGGACACCCATCTGCTTGTTTGCTATCTTATGATATAAAAAAGCCTACCCTCCAAACCGGAACACGACAGTGACAAGCACTGACGCTATTGCGGCAGGAATAGGTAAAAGGTGGTACCAAACCCGGGCGAGACAATGCAGAACTCAACCACCTAATAGTCACGATGTTAGTGACTCGTAAAGCCCATCGGTCGCCTTTTACGACCTGCCTGGCAGAACGTCAGTTGGCCTATTCTTCAAAGGAGGCCGGGACTAACAAGGGGGTTGCCTGACATATAAAGCAAATGGTTTATTCTTCAAAACTCAAAAGTGACTTGTGATGTAATTTAACTCACACGAATTTAGAATTGAATTAACATAACGAACTAAACGAATGATTTTCTTTTACTATCAGACTACAAGCCCGATAAGGTCACCATAGAAACGATGACTAAAACAATGCGTGTAATTTACCAGTATTAGCCTTCACCCGGCGTATCCGTAATATAATCCATGCGTCTCGCCCCGAGTCTGTAATGAGCTCTACAGGTCTTGTACTCGGCTTTAGAATATAATAAACGCCTCCTTATCTGTTTTCATTTGCATGCGAGGTGTATCAACCTCGACCTTCGGCATACGTAATTTTATTGACGGGAAATTTAACGCCGGTCATATTTAATGTTGATGCAGATTCGATTCGACAAAATATACGTCACATTGATTAACAATATCAAATATAATGTACGCTCAGAGTCGAAGGCTCTTGGTTATATTTCATCATACACCATACATCATTTGGTGGTTATTTTAAATGTGCACATGACTTAATGTGAATTAGAGGTGTAGTATTGTCTGAATAAACTATTTTATGATAGCGCGTTATAGACTATAAATTTTGTTTTTCTAGTTTTACGTTGAGTATTAGTATTTGCTTTTTCGGTGGTGGTTAATATTCGCTTTGCATTATATTAACCACCACAAGTCTAATGTGAAATAATCAACTTAACACTTTATCGTTAACGCAAAAAAAAAAGTTAAATCAACCAATCACCGACTACCTTGGTCACAGCCCATAGACACCTAATAACAGGCGAATGGCTTCTGTGGTCTTCTCGCGCCCCCAGCAGAGGAACGGGGAATTGACTTCGGGGCTTTTGGCCCCCTGATCAAGGTTTCATACGCTAGCCCTAAATAGGGCTAAGTCATTGGGTTGGGAAGGTCAACACATCTGACTTATATTTCCGATATAAATTTCTACGTGGAAATACTCAATCAGTGTCGACCAATCAGATCCTCTATACATCACTATCTTTCACTGTGGCCTTGAGTTAGCCAATTACGGCGTTGCAACCCCGCTTCGTCTTACCTAAGCTAGTTGCCAGAATGCATTCAATACGAAAAATCAAATATTAGGCGTCTATGCCCTATGGGCTGTGTGGTCTGTGCAACCAATCAACTAAAATATAGTACAAAAGCTATAACATCTCTTAAAAGAAATATCTTAGAGCTAACCCAAAACGAGACACATTCCAAAAGAAGAAACAGCAAGAGACAGTGTATAATAAAAGATTTTTTTAATAAGCAAAAAAGTAGCATCTCGATTGTATTTCCGAGGAGGTAAACAGAGGTACAACAAGTGCACCCACGATGAGCCGAAGATACTTAGTCCCACTTTTGATAACTGATAGGTGGAAAGCCTATTGCTAACTGGGCACTTATCCAATCCCGGGCAAAAAAAAAACACATTTTCATATTGCCCGATCCGGGAATCAAACCCAGGATCTCATGTGGACTACACCGACTTGAAGCACTAGACCACAGAAGCGTCAAGCGATTAATAAACAAAAATTTAAAAAATGCTTCAAAGCAAGAAACAAAATATTTAAAAAATTGGCACAAATTAAATTATTCGGTATAGAAGAAAAATATTTTAAAAAAAAATTCGGTATAGAATATAAGAATAATATTAATTCTGGGCTACATAAATTATAGTGGTGGAAAAAAGAGGTTGCCACATTATCCATCATAAATACACATACGAAAGACATAAATAGATTGCTGAGGCGCATCACTAAGTCGTAGTACCGTAATCTTTATTAATGCCTTAATGATGTCGTCCAGTGTCCGGACAATGGATATAAGCTAGTTTCGACCTCTACCTTGCCAGACACTGATAATTAACGGTGTTTTAACGATAACATTGATTTGATTTAACTCCTTGTTCGTAGAAACGTTAGTAGTTCGTAAAAAGGTTTCATAAGAATTTAAAAAAATGACACAAGGAGAAGGAAACATTTTTTTGGTAAAAAATACGTTTATCATAGGCCCGTGCAATTAATTATACCGTATACGGGTATGTATGACTTATGGTAGATTTTTATTCCTTTACTAGCTGTTGCCCGCGACTTCGTCCGCGCGAACTTCGTTTACTCCGCACAGCACCTCCCCCGTAGGTGATAACGTGATAATATGTAGGCTATATGTTGACCCGACCTATTAGCAATATTCATGCAAAATTTGAAGTAAATCCATGCAGTACTTTTTGAGTTTACCCCGGACATACATACAGACAAACAGACAAAAATTCTAAAAAGTATATTTTTGGCTTCGATATCGATTGCAGATCACGCCCCAAGTATTCTTTTAAAAAAATATTCAATGTACAGTTTTGACTTTCCTACGATTTTATTATATGTATAGATTGCAATAAGGTAAAAGTTTTGTTACCATTATCAGGCACGGTATTTTCAACAACACATATTTTCAATAAGCTTCTAACATTTAAAGATCGCTATTATCTCTCACGTCGCGCTGTCGCCATCTTCGAAGTAAGTTGAAATCGACATTCAATCGTTTCGCGAAAGTGCATTTTCTGCCCGAGGCACCGAGGCTGCCGGAGGTTGTTGGCGTTTTACATGACAATTCCTGTGTCCCCCAGGCCAACGTCGTGACACTGCTGCGAAAATCCTTATCTCAGTATTCGATTTCTCTAATGCTTTTTTAACCGACTGCACTAAGAAGGTTATGTTTTTCGATGTATATTGTTTATTTTTAGCAAGCTTTGCAGCCTAAACGGTTTGATGAATTAAAGCTTGAGATGCGTCATAAATCATAACCTCTGTGTTGGTCTGGGCACCCTTTAAAGAACAGAACATCTACCATTCCGCCAGGCATTTCGTAAAAGCCAAAAGATTGGCTGTACGAGTACTTACTACCATCTAGGAGTATAGTACTCTACTATTGTGCCTTCTAGATTCGAGTTCTGCAATGTCTCGTCCGAGTCTGGTTCTACCGCTGACCTATTCCTGCCGAAATAGCGACAATGCTTGTCATTGTGATCTAGGAGTAGTACTCTACCATAATGAATTCTAGATTTGAGTTCTGCAGTGTCTCGTCCGAGTCTGGTTCTACCGCTGACTTATTCCTGCTGAAATAGCTACAACGCTTGTCATTGAGGGTAAGGTAGTCGGTACATTTATACATGTGGCATTAACACCCCGCCACAAGGATAGCAACGCACCATTAACATCTTTAGTGTATATAGATGATGGTCGTTTTTTCATCAGTAAAGCCATCTGCTTGTTTGCTTTCTTATGATAAAAGAAAAAATATAATTTCTACTCGTCTGCGCTAGGGTTTTATTTTTTTTCTGATCGTGTGACAGTTATTTTTTTTGTTTTTATAAATACATTTATGTACTTAAAGTATCATCACGTTGTTTTATCGAACTTCGATATATGTTTCAAATTCACCTAGATTCATTAATTTATCCGTTAGCGAAAGAGTGATGATTTCCATTCACCAACGATTATCACTTCATATTGCTGATAACCGCAACCAACATCCTTTAATCCTTGTCCTTAGCACTGCGACGCTATCACACCAACACCCGTCTCTGGACTGCTTACTGACGTGTTCTAGATAATCGCAATTACACTTTGCCCGACTCGGAAATTAAAAACTCGAGATATCATGATTTGAGACCAGGGCTAATCTGCCTAGTACTCTTGTCAGATATTTTTCTATATTATGTAATATTTATTAATATACAGCTTGGACATAGAGCCCTTATTAGGGCTCTATGTCCAAGCTGAGATTTTTATATTTACCTAATCTAAAAGCGTTCCAAAACATCTAATCTGGTTTGTAAAAATGTTTTTTCGTGGATAGGCTTAGTGAACATTTGAACATT
Organism: Apodemia mormo; assembly: GCA_036924255.1. NCBI lineage: Eukaryota > Metazoa > Arthropoda > Insecta > Lepidoptera > Riodinidae > Apodemia > Apodemia mormo. Next base: position 17,022,129 of record JAUPFN010000003.1, on the reverse strand, counting down.
ATATTCGTCTTATAGTGCCTCGTGGTCTAGGTGTTAACCTATTCGCCTCTGATAATGAGGAGACCTCATGGGTTCAATTTCCGGGCCGGGTTAAACGTGTTAATCAGGTTTTTTCGAGATCTTTTGTCAAAAATCCAAACTTTAATAGCTGTTCAAAATCTATCGGGGGTGGTAGGCTTTTACTTTTTTACCCTGCGCTCTGCCGACCCCGCAAGAGAATCGACGTGTCGATACTTTTTAAACATAATTTTTTCCGCACGAAAGTGAAATGTAACATATTTTACAAAATATGTTTAAGCCGTGGGAAACGGGATGGAGTTCTTACTTAAAAAATAAACCTCCCAGTTCATTCCATCCGATTAAAAAATCCCTTTTTATAGCAAATTTTTATCTATATTATTCTTAGCTTTTTTCAGTGGCACATTTGAAGTACTCTTTGTTATTCTTGGCTTTTTTCAATAGGATTTTTGTAGTATTTGCAATAACGAACAATTTTATGTTATTGTTCGTTTGTTTAGGGTATTTTCTTAATGTTATTTGTTGTCATTATATTAAGGACCTGGTTTTCTTAAGGTTTATTTTTTTAACTATTATTACATCACCTTTGTACATATGCACATCCAAATAAACCTCTTTATAGTTTTAACTATGAATCATCCAATGACAAATATGAAATATATAATCCTGATGAAAAGAGTCAACCATCGCCTATAGATACCATAGATGTTAATAGTGCGTTGGTGTCTTGTGGCGAGGTATAATGCCACATGCATAAATTTACTGGCTACATTACCCTACAAACCGTAACACGACAGTGACAAACGCTGATGCTATTGCGGCAGTAATAGGTAAGGCGGTGGTACCAGACGCAGGCGAGACAATGCAGGACTCCTAGTAGCTACGATGGTAATGACTCGCATAGTTAATCGGTCGCCTTTTACGTCCTGCCTGGCAGAGCGGCAGTTGGTCTATTCTTCAAAAAAGCCCGGACCAACACGGGGATGCACATAATACTTTTAACATACTGAAGAATTCTGGTATCGCTATAATTCCAGACTTTACAATAACATGACGCTATGGAACAGGAGTCTACTCGAAAAACGTAAATTATGTATTATAATACATCTTAATATATATAAATTACGTGACATGTTGTTTGTCTGCAATGGACTTCGAAACTACTGCACGGATTTCAATGAAATGTAGATATCTACTGTTTGGTTAACTTACTTAAAGATAAGTTTTTATCTCAATAACACCCCCACAAGTAAAATCAAGTGACTCAATAGATCAAGTACTCCACCAAAATATTCTTTACAAGTAATTTATATGGCAAAACAACGTTTGACCGGTCAGCTAGTACTTATCTATATTAATTAATTAATTAATTAGTTATTAATTTATTAATATTATAAATGCGAAAGTTTGGATGTTTGGATGGATGTTTGGATAGATGTTTGGATGGATGTTTGTTACTCAATCACGCAAAAACTACTGAACGGATTTGAATGAAATTTGGCACACAGGTAGCTGATGACCTGGAATAGCACATAGACTATTTATCCCGGAAAAGTGAGGTGATCCCGCGGGATGCGCCAAAAACTGTGTATAATGCAGCGGGCTGCACGCTGCAGTTAGTATAATTCTATGTATGACTGACGTTATATACAAACTCCAGAATGTGGCGAACAAGCTTTGCAGTCTTTGTCGCTAGGATTATAAAAGCTTATACTATTTTAGAATCTATTTTAATAGAACCTAGGTTTTATGCAAACACTAGAAGCCTTTAGTGAATTAAATATTTTACATCATATTTAAGTGTATTTTGGCAGTTCTTAATATAATTTAATAACTGGAATCTGTATATTAATGTGCAATCTACGGACCACATAAATGTGGTATAATCACTGTATTTTAAGATTATGCAAAAAAAAATTATGAAAGAATTAATGATGATGGGTGAACGGAATCAATGGAAAAAATCTACTTGTTCTCTTTCTATCAGGTAATTCAACTGTATGTTTGCTTCTTCTATTTTATATTATTCAAAAAATCAAGTTCGTAACTATAAATTGCCCTGATGATGCTTGTGTAAGCAAAACCGGTTGGAAATAAATGATAATAGCTTTATTGTGAAACAGTACAAGTGCATAAGTGATAAACTATTACATCAAAAATATATTTATAATCATTGTTCTGAAATGATTTCTTCGCAAAATGTAGGTACTCGTGTACCTAGTCGTGAATTACAGTGATGTATTGTATTTATTTGTGAAGAGAATACATACCAATATATCTGAATGAATAAGAAAAATATTTTTGTTGTTTCTTGCGTTTAAATAGTCACACACTCGCATATTTTTGTATTAATATATATATTTTTAGAAAATTCGCAATCTCAAAAACATAATTTGACTTGTTATTCAAAACTCGTTTGTATTTTACAACACATTTAATGCAAGATATGTTTCATCTCACAGATCTTACCATTTGGAAGTGAAAGGCAATTTTAGAAACCAGAACGCTCGCGTAAGTGTAATGAATAACAGGAATTCTTTTTTGCTTCGCTGCCTCTTAAATCTAGAGGTTGTTCGGCTGTAGATTATGAAGTTCTGGATTCAAGATCCGTATTACCAAAGTATGGCGACAACCAAGGATTTTTGAATATTCTATACAGAAAAAATATTAACCAAATGTATTATCTGGGTAGGTGTGGGTGCTGGTTAGGGTTGCTAACTTTTTATCAAATAGAGTATATTTTAATATCTAAGGTTTAAAAAATAAAGTATAACATATATAATAACAAAAATTGTAGTTGACTGAACTTGTACTGAAAATTACATTATAGGTAATTTAAATAGTGGTTTATTCTGTTTTTGTTACACAAAAAAACGATTAGTTTTTTTGTCTTTTTTAGTAAGCAATTAAAAAAGTTTAAATTTTAAGATTAGTTTAGATTAAATGAAATATTTTCACGATCTTTATTGCATTAAAAAGTACACTTATCTATACCTATACCAAATAAAGATATATTTAACATTTGTGTGTTAGTATTATGAATAAACTCAAAAACTACAGGGCCGATCATAAAAAATCTTTTATTGTTAGAACGCTGTAAAGGAGTGACAAACTTGTTACTCGATAAAGCGAAAGGAAGTATATATAGATTTTGGATTACGCCAACAAAGTCGCGAGTTACAGCTAATCTATACATATAATAAAATCGTAGGAAAGTCAAAACTGTACATTGAATATTTTTTTAAAAGAATACTTGGGGCGTGATCTACAATCGATATCGAAGCCAAAAATATAGTTTTTAGAATTTTTGTCTGTATGTATGTCCGGGGTAAACTCAAAAAGTACTGCATGGATTTACTTCAAATTTTGCATGAATATTACTGATAGGTCGGGTCAACATACAGGCTACATATTATCACGCTATCACCTACGAGGGGGGAGCTGTGCGAAGTAAACGAAGCCCGCGCGGACGAAGTCGTGAGCAACAGCTAGTTCAAAATAAAGTAAAATACATACTCTATTATAAAATACGCACGGCAACTCTAGCTCTGGTTTATCTACACTAATATTATAAAGAGATAAGATTAAATTGTTTCTTTGTAATGGATATACTCAGAAACTACTGGACTAATTTAAAAAAAAAAAAAAAAAACAGAATATAAACATCACTTTGTTATGAAGGTTAATTTTAAAGGAAGGGATGTGTGTGGATCACGCAAACAAAGCTATTGGGAACGCATGTTTGCGCATCAAAACTATTTAGTATCTATACTTATTAATCGGAAAACCAATGAGTTATGATAAACCAGAGTGTCAGATATTCTGTCCAATTTGCCAGCGGGGATACGATAAGAATACGGCAGTTCTTAACCTAATAACGTTGCATAAGGGTCAACTTTTTTGTCAACTCTGCTGAGCTGTTCTTTCTCGACTATGTTTGCATAATTGAATACTTCCATTGAGTAGTCGCGTCACGTCCGCCTCCACCCGACTTGGCATCCTTAATTACCCTACGTATTATTTGCCAATTAAAGTAAATTCTCATCGCGGACGTGACGCGAAACCAGTATCATTTCAGAACTACGATAGAGAGATTTTCTCAGAGTCCTTTCACGTATAAATATGTATTTGCGTTGATTATTGTATAAAGTCAGATTTGAATATTATCTTGCTTAGGGAATAGTAGTGTTTGATCACGGCTTCGACCGCGTATACAATCGGTCATAGTGTAAAAGGTAAAAAATTCTACTGCCTTATATTCCAAATTGGAACACGACAGTGACAAGCATTGACACTATCACAGTCGGAATAGGTAAGGCGGTAGCACAAGACCTTAAAGATATTTACGAAAAAAAATGGAATATTTGTGACTCGTCTGTTAACCCACAGGCATAAGTAAATAATTATGTATATTTAATGTAATTCTGAAATAATATAAATAAAACTATCACTTTCGTTCATATGAGAATTGTCATTTGAATGACAGTGAATGACGCAGCTTTGTTTTTTATATATTTACTAGCGGCCCGGTACGTGCTTTGCTGCGTATAAAGTGAAATATTAAAAATGTCATAAATGAAGAACCGCTCAACCGAAAATCGGTAGATTTTGTGCAAACTTCACATAAACCATCTACTAAATAATTCGAACAGAGCCTAAACATTTGGTTTGGATAGGTGAGCCCGTTCTTGAGTTATAAAAATGATGTGGTGTCGCGGGACACCAGGTAGGAACAAACTTCCTTCGGCTAAACGGCACTACTCGCTTGTGTACGCGACTGTCGCGCCTGCGCACGTCTCATTTAACGCTTTTATTCCACGCATTTTTCTTACGGTTTTACTATCACATTTTTTTCAGTTCGGTCGCGCAGCAAAATCCCTATACCCTCCTAGCCTGCCGTAAGGAACTTCGTTCCAAAATTACAACGAAAAAACAGTTATTTATTTATGTTATATCAGTAGCCTACAAAAAAAAGGTCCTCTAGAATAGCTTTAAACAGTTATTATAATCATAAATTAAGGTAACGAGCAAACAATAGGCTCTCTATTATTATCTTATATCAAGTTATAGGTAATTTTAGTGATGCATAAAATTTTAACAGTGTTTGCTAATATAAATAACAGTTGTTAATTGTTAAAAAAATTACTACGAAATTTAATATGTTAACTGTTAAATGATCCATGCCTAATATAGATAATTTATAATCAGAAATATTTAGATAAGGTGCGTCCTGCAGCGCGCTGCGTGATCAAAATTTTTTGTGGTCTCCATACGAACATTCCCGTGTTTATCCGAGCCTTCTTTAAAGAATAGACCATTTTCCATTCTGCCAGGCAGTTCGTAAAAGTTTAAATGTTTCACTATAATCATGACTACTAGGTGGTTGTGTTCCGCAACGTCGGCACATGAGTTTTGTACCACCGCTTTACGTTACGTCCACGATTGGTAAAGCGGTGGTACCGCAGTAACGTTAATATTTCTCAATATCATGTTAGTTTGGAGAATAAAGTAGACGATTTTATGTCGTGAAGGTGTCAGTAGCATTTCTGTACAACGCACAATTATCATCTTTGATGTCTATAGGAGATGGTGGTCTCTTTCCATTTAGGAGATCCAACTGCTTTGCTGTATTATGTTATAAGAAAAAATATAGACTGCTTGTAAATATGAGAAATTTCATTCATTCGTTTCTGCTTGATTACAAATAGTAGGGGAGTCCAAGAGGGGATTTTGGTTTTTAGTCGAGCGCGTCAGATTAACATAGGAGAGGATGTCTCACATACTGTTAAGGCTCTCCGCCAAATATAAGCCCTTTCTATAGAGGGGGGGTAACTATGGCAGACAAAAAAAACAAAATAAAAATAACTTACGGCTAATTCTTACATAATTCCATAATAAAAGAAAATTCAGTCGCGCTCGAGACTGTCAAGACAACATTTTCTTTGAAACTTTGTGACCCTCCCACTCCATTACGCTACACTTGTTTTCTAAACTTAAGCTGGAAATTAACCCACCACACCCTAATCTAACTACTAAAACCTTTATATTTATTTAATTAGTAAGAGTGTTGTAATTTTACATACATATATTCAAATCATAAACTCAAAAAATCGTTAGGTATTCAAGGCCATTCGTCCTGTAGAAACCTGAGTTCCCGCTCCGACCAGGAATGGCGAGCTTGCTCCCGACTGCTCGTCTGGAATGTGTGCAAAATAAACGAGTATAACCGGTTCCCTCGCGCACTGTACCCTGTGTCCACTATAAAAGGTTTCAGTGAACAATAATTACAAATAGATTTATGCATTCAAAAGAAAATTAGTGCATTCAATTTTAATACTTATCTTCGAATCTTAGTCAGGAAAAAAAGGGCGTTAAAATTTGTTTTTCTGACACATATCTTCGGAATTGGTTTTGATACTTACTGTCGCACATTAATATATCTATAGATTTTAGGGAACGTCTTAATAATTAATTTGTAACGTTCCAAAAAGTGATTCGCTTAAATAATCAACTAACTGGGCAACTAAGCTTCGCTTGGAAGATGCTTTTTCATGTGAGAACGGATGATACTTACCTAGATCAATTTTAATGGTAAAGGATTGCATAACTTCATCAAATCTTCATTCAAAACTTCATCAAAATCTTTATGGCTGTTACGTATATTAAAGTACTAGCTGACTAAAGAAAATCGGGTTTTTAAACTGTTTAACCGACTCCCCGCACAATAAAATAGAACATATAGAGAAAAGTAGAGTTCCCGTTGTGTTAATGTTTAATTTGTTAGTTACGGAAAATTAAGTGTAATTAATTGTAATAGAAACTTTTTGTCTTCAGTTCTTGGTACGACCCCGTTGATCATTCATTAGAAACTTTTATTCGCGTACTTTTATTGAAATACACACTAATTGTTAAACAAAATTTAATTTTATTAAATATAGTTATGTATAGTCGTACGATTCGGTTTTGCTTGGAGAGTCTTTGTCCGAATGAAGTCACCGCGAGTTGATGAAAACACAGTTTCAGAAATATTACATTTCTCTTGTCATGTTATTTAAGAAAAATAATTATTTTTAAAATTTTCTGGCCATTATAATTCACTCATACACACCTCCTGAACATTTAATTTTGGCGGCTTAATATTTGACCTTTCTCTTTACAGTTGCATTACGCCTTTTTACCGTGGTCACCTACGAAATCTTGATCTTTGTAAAACTGTTGAATCTCAAACGTTTTACAATTATTTATTATATGTATTTGATATTTTTATGAGATTTATACATATTTATACTAGTATTTATATTAGTATGTATTTCTATGTATTAGTGTCGTTTACTAATACCCATAACACAAGCAAAGTAACTAATTTGCTTACTTTGGGGTTAGATCTGTAAGTGTAATTTGTCCCGGGAATATTTATTTATTATTTATTTATAGGTATAATAAAGAAACAAGCCTAAAGATGTTTCTTTCATATAAGTTAATAACTACCCATATTGACCAAGAGTTTTGATAAAAATGCAGTTAGTGCACATTACACAACGTAATATATTTATGTAGATTGGACCGGTTTGCTTTTGTCCTACTTGCTTTTATACAAATGTAAAATCACAGCGATTCGGAAGTTCCTTAGCAGTATGCGATGTTGAATAAAACCTTATCGAAAAGTTCCTCTTACTAAAATAAATGCACACAGTAACAATGTCTTCTTTTAAAAGAACATTGCGTAAGAAAGACTTTTTTTATTTGAGTTTAAGAGAAATAAAAATATAACAACACAAACATGTTATTTTTCGAGCTGTTTTATTTCACTCGCACTTATTCTGAACATTGAATATCGTTGGCGAAAAGCTTTGACTGTATTCCATTCCTTTCACACTTGCATTACGCTCTTTTACCGTGTTTCACTATCACATCTCGATGCAATCTTGTCCCTTTGTAGAACCATTGAATCTCAAACGTTTTCCTACTACATTTGCTGTTCTAAAGCGATTTTATATTTACATATATAAATAGAAATAAAATTGAAGTGTCTGTTTGAAATGCAGTTTTTTGCTGAGTGCATACGAATATTTGCATGTTACTTATACCAAAAAATCAATTTTAACAGTTTTTGTCGATCTGTCTTTTTTCTCTAACTAGTCTCCAAAAAGGATTAGACTTATTTTTGACGGGACTTTCACTGACAGATAGATTTTAGATTGTATAAAGTGTAATTTATACTACTTTTATTGACGAAGTTGAGAGCACAGAGTACCTTAACAATAAAAGAAACAAAAACTTAGAAGAAAGAAGAAAATAAATATAAACCTACAGCCAATCCGCCATCCGTGATGGGGTTTGGTAAAGATGCAATTCTTCTTGAGACAAATCATCTTCCACTGTGCACAGGGTCCCAGAGTCGGGACATCATCATGGAGTGCAAAACTCCTCTCCATTATGGCTTTCCTTTTGCGATTTTGCGTATAGTTTCTGTTATTTTAATGTCGAGTTTAGCGCTGATTTGGTCAAACCAACTCATAGGATTCCACCCTTTTGATTACCACAAATAGATGATGATAGTATTACGTCCCATGATATGACATGTGGGTAATGTATCGACAAATAGGGAAAACATTCAACCCCGTACAAGTAATTGTAAGTTAAAATCTATATTAAGTAATAAAATAATACAGGTCTGCCGTTGTCTGCACATAACTCAAAACCTAAAAATGAATTTCGATCTATTTTTTAAGCCTTGCTACTTAGATACTTGTTCCTTAAATTAGATTATTTTAAGTTATTACCATTTAAAATATTTTGTAACGCAGTAAAACTGCACCAACTGACTTCCCATACGGTATTGCTTTTTTCCGGTTACTTCCGCTTAGTTTTTAGGGTTCCGTACCTTAAAGGTAAAAACGGAACCCTATTACCAAGCCTCCGCTGTCTGTCCGTCACCAGGCTGTATCTCGTAAACTGTGATAGTTAGAAAGCTGAAATTTTCAAAAATTATGTATTTTCGTTGCCGCTATAAGAACAAATACTAAAAATTAAAAAAAAATATTAAGGGGGGGGGTCCCAATACAATAAACGCGTTTTTTCGTATTTTTTGCTCAATATTGATAACTGTAATAGGTAGAAAGATTTTCACAAAATATTTAGTTATTGTATATTACCTTTCTAACTAAATAATTAAATCCCATACAACAAACGTAATTTTTAAGCAATTTTTTACTCGATCTTAATAAACAGGAAACTTGATTAGTATGAGTACGGAACTCTTCGTGCGCGAGTCCGACTCGCATTTGGCCGGTTTTTTGCCTTTAGCAGTAAATCGGTTATAGCTTACTACGTAAGTATAATTTTTTTGAAGTCCGATTATCGATCTTAATCTCAGCTACTGCATGCTAAGTGTGAGTTTTTCTTTTCGCATTCGATCGTGAGCGCGTTTGGAGTTTACTAGGAATTTGTATGTGATTTGTACAGCGTCACCTAGTGGTAAACTGGTTTCTCACGTTTACCACTAGGTGGCGCTGTACAAATGCGAAAAGAAAAACTCACACTTAGCACTCTGTTTTGTAGTTCGGTTACTACCATTTGACTGGTTTACCGTTGTTATTGAAATAGCTAACAAACAGGGCGATATCAATCAATCGATTCCATTAAACGATGGAACTGTTTACCGTCATCGATAATAAACAAGCTTCCCACCTCCTCCTCGCCTTCTCATTTACAACTAATTTTTGTGAGTAAAGATAAAAATCGCCAATCGATTAAGACTGACTTGTGTAATACGTCAAGTAACATGCGTTAGTGTTTTTTTACTTAATTTGTGTAATTCATCAAGTAAAATGCGTTAGATACTGTACCTTATTTGTGTAAGTCAAGTAAAATTTGGTAGTAGTTTGACATAATTTGTGGGATTCGTCAAGTGAAATTCTTTACTGGTCTGGACCTTTTTATGTAGTTAATTTCCACCACCACCACCACCACCACGTTCCGCCAACGCACTACATGCCGTTGTGAGGGATTCCACTCACACCATCTTGACGATTGGTCATCTACGATTGTTCGATTTGCACGTACCTTCTTTATACGAACAGTCAAGCTTTGGAACAGTTTACCTCACACGGAAAAACCGTGTGAGGTAAACTGTTCCAAAGCTACGATCTTGGGATTTTTAAGAGGAGGATCAACAAATTCCTTAAAAGCCGGCATCGCATTGGCAACTAACCCCTTATGTTGTAAATGTCCATGGGCAGTGGTGACCGCTTTCCATCACGTGGCCCATTCGCTCGTATGCCTGCAAATTCAATAAAAAAAATGCAAATAAATTGCCTTTAGTCGAAATTCATTTTTTTTAAATATATTATAAGATAGCAAACAAGCAGATGGGTCTTCTGATGAAAAGAGTCAACCATCGCCTATAGACACCAAAGATGTTAATGGTGCGTTGCTATCTTGTAGCGAGGTCTAATGCCACACGCATAAGTTTACCGGCTACCTTACCCTCCAAACCGGAACACGACAGTGACAAGCACTGACGCTATTGCGGCAGGAAGAGGTAAGGCGGTGGTACCAGACCCGGTCGAGCCGATGCAGAATTCTACCACTTAGTAGTTACGATGGTAGTGACGCGCATAGCTACTCGATCGCCTTTTACGACCTGCCTGGCGGAACGACAGTTGGCCTATTCTTCAAAGGAGCCCGGAACCAACACGGGGAAAATTAGTCATTTGTGGTTTGAATAATTTTAATCTTGTGATTTATTAGTAACATTATTTGGTACTAGCGTACCAGCAGTTTGGTAAATTAACATGCCGTCAATGTAAAAAATAAACTATATTTTCGTCATCTTAGGAGGTGAATTTCGAAAAAAGCCCTTTTTTTATTCTACGTCTAAATCTTTAGAACAACCCCTGTGAAAAATTTCAGCCTTCTTGGTCCAAGAGAGGCATGGCATTATGTGTCTGTAAGTCGGTACATTTCTTTTTATATATACAGATTTTTTGCAATCTAATTTTTTTTTATGGATGAGGGGGCAAACGAGCAGGAGGTGCACTTGATGTTGCGTGATCACCGCCGCCCATGGACATCTGCCATACCAGAGGCCTTGCAGTTGCGGTGCCGCACTTTTACCAGACTCTGTCTAATAAATAATACGTAAATCAAAAGTATAGTATTATCAATTTTCGAAAAAGAACACTCCTTTTTTACATGTAACAGAATATTTTGGTGAACTATCTGTCTACAGTCGAAAACAATTACTAAGGAATGTTACAAAGAGATGTTTACTGCTAAAGTTTGCACAAGTTAAATTTGACCATGAATTTAATTTAGGGTGTGTGTAACTATAACAAAAACTTTGCTTCTAGTGTATTAACTATTAACGCTCTCGTGCCTCTGAGAACACTTAGTCCCGAATATTGCAAGTACCAAGCGACAGTTGTTAATAATGGACAATTGGAATCCCTACCCACCTCTTCCGCAGACAAACTGGCGAATTTTGGTGAGCAGGAATTTCAATTTACTCCGCCTACTAGGCAAAGAAACCGCATTGATGATAATTTTATTTTAACGGTTTAAGTCATTACGTTAAAAGAAAAATAAACGGAAACATCAATTAAGTTAATTAATGCTTATTGTTATCATTGTTAATTATAACAGCTACTGCATCGGTATCGAGAATCTTTAATTCTAAGTTAATTGGCTTTAACTAGAGCTGCGGGCGTATTATGTTACATTTACACATACTAATGTTCCGTCTAGTCGCGTTCGTTATGACAGAGATCATATTAGAAAGTATATTTTGTCATGATAAATATATTATCCATTTTACATGAAATTAGGGATATTTTGAGTAATATCACGGAGTCTAGTGTCTCGGGTTAGCATGTAAAGTTGTCTGTCCCCGGTCCCTAAAAGTTGCTAACTTATAGATATTTCTCCAGCCAACAATCTAGTAAATAGTGTTGAACTCAGAGCCTCTATGGACCCTTCGGTTTAATCTCCCATTATCACAAGCTAACCGGCATGATTATATTATGTGAGCTCAATACGATAATTTAATTTCAAAGTTCCACACTGCCGAAGTTACATTAATTTAATTAATAGGTTCTTACCTTTATATAGTAGATTGAAACAAGCTGGCAGTGTTTACAAACAAAACTTTCCTATAAACGCTGAGGACAATGTGTAACGTCGGTGGCGTTCGATAGCCGACAACGTCCATATATCTTCCGACGGCCGGTGTGATCTATTGCCGCTGATCAAACCCCGCAACATGCCATCCACGTCGTTATAGCCAAACATTATCTATAACAAATGTCCGAACGCTTAGGTAGCCTTTTGATGAACTACATTTTTACTCAGGAACCGAGTCAAATCTATTCGTTCAACGTTGTTTGCATTTGTATTAACATTACAATATTATGCAAACATACCCATCTGTATTCAAATCTTTATACTAGCGATTACTTTATGATTGAAATTTGACCATAATTTACATACCATAGACCATAATATGCTTTTAGAAGAATATCTATAAATATTCCCCAAATTATCGATATATCTGACATACCTTTATATCAAGTAAACTATTAGGCGCTTGAAAGATAATACCAAAAGGAATAATTTCTAGGTCTAAGATACTTTAGACCTGGAATATATCATTTTTTAAATTACTGGTTTTTTTGAGATGAAATGTGGTAAATATCATCTTAAATTAATAAGTTATAAATAATTATGCAAATTAATCTAAAGGATATTGTTACATTTGATAATGAAGCTATTTGAAAAAAAAATGAATTAAGCTGTTCACTTTTGTAATGTCATTCAGTTCTCATAAAATAACAAAACTAAAAGGAAGTACCAACAGCTTTTATGTATTAGATAATTTTAATATAAAACTTGCCAAGTGCGATTGGAATGCTCACTCGAACCATACCGAACCACTATACAAAACTTACATACTGTCATCTTTAGGATCGAAATAAACACATATATTTAATAATGTAATTCTTGTTTGAGGAAACAAGCAGGAAGAAACAAGAGAACTGCCCAAACAAGAAATACATCTCATTTATATATATTGTTTGAGGTCTGTGGAGCCACTTTCTTTTTTTTTTTGTTTTTTTTAACCGACTGAAAATGGAGGAGTTTCGTAATTCGTCGAAATGTCAACTGACTTCCCAAAGAAGGAGGTTATCAATTCGACTGTATGTATTTTTATTGTTTGTTACCTCTCAGAACTTGATCACTTACGAACCAATTTTCAATTTTTTTTGTAACTTGACTTTTGTAACTTGATTTGTGACTTCCCGTGTGGTCCCTTTTTTAATGAAGATCCAATGAAGGGTTCCGAAGATATAGGAAATGGGAAGTCTGTTTAGTTTTACTGCGTTAAAAAAATATTTCTTGTATGATTACTCGAAGAGGCTTAAACCGATGTGAATAATTCTTGTCTTGGAGCTTATACTTTTCATATTATGGTACCATATAAATTTGCTGAAGATCTGATCCAGGGTTTAAAGGTTCAAACAGGCGATTAAAAGTCGGATGTTGCAGTTTTACTGCGTTAAAACTAATTATTCATTCGGTCTTTAAAATACTTTTAAAAATCTCAAGTGTTTTAAAAGTGCAGCCTTAAGACAGAAGGATGAAAAAACGTTATTGCCTTGGTAATGACCTCGTTGGTACCCTAGGATAACCTTAAAAAGTCGGTCGGATTGAGGACAAAAGGCATATAATTTATTTGTTATTGTAAGTTAATTTACAATGCAAAGTAATGATGCTGAGACATTAGCATAGCACACGTGAAAATAAGGAGAGTAACTCATTAGCTAGTAGTTTGCTCGTTAGACTGCAATTCTCTCGCCGACTATATATGGGATTCGTGAAGAAGTAATTCTCAACTTTAAAGTGTAGTCTTGACGCGTTAGTATTCAATTGTGATTACTGATTGTGTTTTGGAAAAAGTAATTGTTGAGCTATTCAGCTCAGATCATGAGGTTCTGGGTTCGATCCCCGGATCGTGAAATGAGGAAAACCTTTGTGCTCAAATGTGCTCAACATTAAGTTGACGTTCGGGTTTACAATAGGTGAAGTATTGGCATACATGCCCCTACCATCGTCCTAACTAGGAAGTAGAATTCTGCAATGTCTCACGGTTTTAGTGCCATCTCCTTAACTTTTCTTGCCGCATTGTTGCCGTGGTCTAGTTTGGAAGGTAAAGTAGCCGGTAAAAATAATGCATGTAAGTTACAACCCTACTATATAAATAGCAGCGCACTTTTATTATCTTTAATTTTTATGTGCGATGTTTATCTGCTTACATCAGGAGAGTCATCTGTTTCTTAGCCATCCTATGGTTTAAACAAATACTCTCACATAGTAGCTGCACCCTACAGTCTTTACGTGACTGTAATTATTGGTGATGCCGCGGGAATAATTTATTTCTCCGTGATAAATATAACCTTTTTATCAAGTTTGTGTGCGATACTATAACAAACTATATATTTTTTTATTACCGATAGGTAAGCGCTTGACCTTGATCTCGCGTGATGGTAAGCTAAGATGAGGCCTAAGATGGAATGTGCTTTCCTAGAAGGTACCTGTTCACTCTTCTCTTGAAGATCCCTAGATTGTATTCGTCGGGAAACACAGACTCAGGAAACATGTTCCAGTCATTTGCGGTTCGAATGAAGAATGTTGAGTCGAACCGTTTTGTCCGGGTACGTGGAACATCCACCATATGGCGATGCCTAAAATCGTCAAGGACGATCGATAGAAAAACGGAGATGGCGGAATAAAGTCGTGCAATTCCACAGCGCACTCCGAAGTGTATCCGATAAAAAACCGATAAAGAATCCATCTATATATCAAATTTAATCCAGATCCGTCCAGCTGTTGAAGCGTGAAAGAGTAACAAACATACACACACTCACCCACGCATACACACATCCACCGATAAACTTTGAATTTATTACATCCTAGCTCTTGCTCGCCAATTTGTCCGCGTGACCCAAAAATATCTCTTCCTTTTTATAGTCGGGTAAAAAAAGAAGCCTACGTTACTCTGTAACAATGTAGTTTTTCATAGTTAAAGTAATTTTCAAAATCCGTTATATCGTTTTTGAGTTTATCCGTTACAAATAATTTTACAAACATATAATCAGTCAAATTTTTCCTCTTTGTAATATTATTGTAGGTGTAGTGGGATAATAACAGTTTGAAGGATGTTTAATGTATTTTAAGTAGCTAAAATATAATATATAAATATAAAAGAAAAAGTGTGTGTGTGTAATTTTGTACGTACGTAAGAAGTTATTACTTCTTTGGCGTAACAAGATAAAAATCTTTCTAATAATTTTATCCTTCCCCTTAAGCCTATGTTTGTAGAAAAAACGACACTAATAATAGAAAGAAAGGTATTTAATATATTGAAAAAAAGTTTTATTATTAATTTTATCTAGTTGATAAATTTTATTTAAATATCATAAAAGATTTTTTTTATATCATAAGATAGCAAACAAGCAGATGGGTCTCCTGATGGTTAGAATCAACCATCGACTTAGACACCAAAGATGTTAATGGTGCATTGCTGTCTTGTGGCGAGGTCTAATGCCAAATGCATAAGTTTGCCACCTACCGAACTTGCAGAGCCAATCGGTCGCCTTTTACGGCCTGCCTGGCAGAACGACAATTGGTCTATTCTGCAAAGGAGCCCGGAACCAACACGGGGAAAAAAAGAATTATTTGTACTTAATTAAAAGAATGGACAAACTTTTTTGAAAAACTGAAATGTTGACCAGGTAATTTCATTATGTCGCTTTTTCGTGACGGTGCGCGCCCGCATCGTAAAAATTTACCCTTATCATTTTTCTGTAACGCGCCGAAAGAAGTATACTTAACTTTAAAAAAAGTCTTACCACTTTTTGATACATGTTTACTGTATGAATCATCGATATGTACCGACAGGTATAGGTTTGGTTTGGAGTGTAAGTGTACGTAAGGGATGTAATTATTTACACGGCTTAGCTTAGTTTCAAGACTCCAATAAAATGTTCGAGTCTATATATTTTTTAGTCTGAGTTTAATTATTTCATGACGATACAGTTTACTACTGACAAACTTTTCTTTTTTGTTGCAACGTATTTGCTCATCACATAACTCTCGCACATCGGTAAATACGAAAGTATTGAATGGGATAAAGTTTTCCTAGTTTCTGGCAGAACTAATGAGAACGGAATAGCGTAATCCCTGGAATATATCAACGGTAATCAAGTTCCGTAATCAAAGCCACACATTTCCTCGTTGATAAACTATTCGTGTTACCGCCTGCTTCGGAAGTACATTTAAGTTCTCTTATTAGTATGACCGAATTTTTATGGCAGTAAAATGCTTTGTTTCCGTTCTGCTACATGTAGCATTAAACGTTGCATGTTTTATCGTACAAGCGTATTGCCAAATGACATCATAAATTTTTAGATTGTGTACCAACTTGAACGGATATCGTCTCTAGCAGAACTCTGAATAGGATGGTTTTTGAAATTAGTATTGAAGTTTATCTACAAGACAGTTGTTGATTAGATACCGATAGCTGGAAATGTTAGTCATACGTAACTATAAAATTGTTAAGAATCGTAATTTGTGTCATTCTATGCGATATAAATTACGTCACACAAATTTTATGCTTTATTTAAAAAAACATCCATGCATTTTGACCTCACTATCCTATTGTCACGATACATTATTTTGTAACGTGACATTAGGGTAGTAAAATAAATATACTAATAAATAAACAATTCTTGTAGGTATACACATTTTTAAAGTTTTAATTATTTAGCGTACCATCTAAAGTAGTTAACAGCGAGCAAAACTCGGTCTCTTGGGAACTCAAATTAAACAGACCTTTAAAAGTTATTTATATCTATTTAAGTTCTAAAACCCTTTAAATCGTGAAAAGTAACGCGTCGTCTGTGTTATTTCTCTTTCTCAAGCAAACATACAAATTTTAAACCATTAAAATGATATTTTGACACGCAAAATAGATTTTGATTATTTTTTTATTAAGTAAAAAATTCAATGTTTTGTAGCAAAGGTGTAAAAATCGATATTTATGGCTGACCTTCAAGTCCAACGAACCTAGTAATGTATAAATAATATCTATGATGTCTGAAACATCGATAAAAAATTCATTATCTTTAAAAGAGAGATTAGAAATTATTAGAATAAATCATGACAATTTTAAGCCCAAAATTATATTTGTGTAATCACGCTTAGTTTTGATTTCGCAATTCATCATGTTCTGTGCTAATTTTACCCAGTTGCTACTTAGCGACACAAGATGTTTCGTGCGCGAGTTGAATTCTTCTGTGTAACGTCGCACCCATTTTATTTTACTTTTATATGTAACAAGATTTTTTTTATAGTAGAGGGGACAAACGAACAGGGGGTGCACCTGATGGTAAGTCTTCACCGCCGCCCGTGAACATCTATCTGCAATACCAGAGGTCTTGCAGTTGCCTTGCCGGCCTTTTAAAAATGAGTGCGCTCTATTCTTGAAGGTCCCCAAGTCGTATCCGTTCGGAAACACCCCGCCGGTAATTAATTCCACAGAGAATTTGTGCGTGGCTAAAAGTGTCGAGAAAAGCACACGGTTGTGGATTTCCAGACATCGAGGTGGTGAGGATGAAATTTTAAACTTTGACGCGATGCCCCATGATGGAATTTAGCGGCAGGAATTAATCCGAACAACTCGTCGGCACACTCCCCATGATAAATGCGATAAAACATGCAGATGCAGATGCAGATCTGCCCTGCAGCTTGACATGTAGATAATTAATGTTTTTTATGAATCCCACGGTTATGACGTTTTCCTGGTCAAAATGTAGTTTAAGTGTTAAGTATGAATTTTGATTGCCTGTGCCTACATATTATTTCATAAGGTCCAGCCATAAAAAATATTAGGAAACATACCAAGATGTTATGTAGTGTTATGATAAATGCACATATAAGTAAATTTTAATGAACGTATATATGTATATCGTATAATATATGTACGAAAATTATTTTGAAACTAATATTATGTTGTCATATATAATGTGTAAAAAAAACCTGCCCGATCGTCCAAAGCATTATTTGGTAGCTTAATACAAACTCATATATACTAATATTATAAAATTGTAGAGTTTGTTTGTTTGTTTGGTTGTACGCGCTAATCTCGAAAACGGCTGAACCGATTTGAATAATTCTTTTTGAGTTGGATAGCCTGTTTATCGAGGAAGGTTATAGGCTATATAACATCATGCTACGACCAGTAGGAGCGGAGTAAACAAAGTCCGCGCGGACGAAGTCACGGGAAACAGCTAGTAATAATATGTGTAGTTAATTTAAAGATATTGATCATTGATATAAAAAACCCTAGATGCACAGTCCCGAACAAAACTGACACAAAAGTGTCCCTTCATTAAAGTAGTTATAGATATGGCAAAAACATATTTCTTTGCATATCCAACCTTAAGTGCAAGACTTATAGTTGTTTTTACAAAGCAATGTACGAAAAAGAATAAAATTGACAGAGTCGCGACCGACGCGATTCTATTTGAAATGAGCGCACAATTTAAAATTATGCACTCATTTTTGGAGGACGTTTTTGATACACTGATTTTGTATCTTGGGTTTTTTATATCAATGATATTGATAGATAAATTTTCAAAATATTTGCTTGAAAGTTGCTCAAGTTTAGTACTAAAATGATGCACTTGAAAATACGATATTTTTTTTTATTTTAACAAAAATAATTATTTTATTTTTTGATAACGTCATTGACCTAATGATAAAATACCTCTTTTGGGTCGGGCAGGGTTTTTTACACCTTGTATTTTGGTGCAAAATAAAGAGTTATTGTATACAAATATGTACATAAACTTTTATATCTATACTAATAAAGAGGAAAGATTTGGTTGTTTGTTTGTTTGCTACGATTTAACTCAAAACTACTCAAGCGATTTTAACAATTCTTTCACCTTTAGAAAGCTACACTATCTGGGAGGGACTGGATTATTTATATTTTTACCTGCCTGAGCAAAAGGAAAATATGATTTTGGGTCACGCGAGCGAAGTCGCAAGTAACAGATATTAAGTAATTAAAGGATTAGGAATTTTGATGTTTTTTTAACGAGTCGATTAGAATATAGAATAAAATATTCCATTATACTATTAGCTAAAAAAATTATCACGGTATAACAAATCGAACGAGTTGATCCCGTGATGTACATTGTACATGTTAACCGGCAGAAAAATAAAACAATAAAAATGTAAAAATGGATATTGTGCGTTTACTTGATAATAGCAATATTGGTGTTTTTTTTTTTTTTTTGAGTAACGCAAGGAAACTATTTCGATAAGGATTTTTAGACGCTAAAAGGAAGGTGGTGTGATTATTATCGCTCAGGCGCGTGGTGCAAGAGTTTTTGTCGGCAGGTTCGTTAGGCGGTGCGAGGTGGCGCCGCTACAGTACTCGTGCTCGAGAGCGCTCCTCCAACTCTTTAACTGCCTACATGAAGGACTCTCCACTGTGCACTCTCCTATTATAAACTGCTCTTTTAATGGTTTGCGCCGATTTTAATTATTCTCTAGATTTTATTTCCAAGTTTGCTTTGATAACAAGTTCGTTACACTAATTTGAATTTTTTTTATATAACATTGTATCATAAAA
This sequence comes from Apodemia mormo, assembly GCA_036924255.1. Taxonomy (NCBI): domain Eukaryota; kingdom Metazoa; phylum Arthropoda; class Insecta; order Lepidoptera; family Riodinidae; genus Apodemia; species Apodemia mormo. Next base: position 17,002,412 of record JAUPFN010000003.1, on the reverse strand, counting down.
CGTTTACTGTAAGAGGAAGTCGTTCGCAGAGTACCTATGGCACATCACCTTTAAGACCTTAGAGTGGTACGCTCTATTTCGCTTTCAGATAATGAGACTCTCGGAACCACTTGACACTACATGCTTTTTACTTGAAACGGAATTCTTTCGTTAACGAAGACATTCAGAATTTTTCGCAGCCTTCAACTAACAAAATTCATAAGTAAATAAATACCATTAAGTACCTTAAATCATTCATAAATAAATAAATATAAATAACTAGCTGCCCCGCATGACTTTGCTCGCGAATAGAGTCACATTTCTTCGATATTATATTTTATATAAACTTAAACCCCCTATTTAGGCCTCTAAGGGGTTGATTTTTGAAAAACACGAAACGTATGTTTGACCCCGGTTCTTCAACTATCTATTTGCCAAATTTCATTAAAATTAGTCCAGCAATTTAGTCGTGAAAGCGTAACAAACATTTTTTCGCAATTATAAATATGGACAGAGAAGTAACAGAGGTGCTATAAATGCATACATCCATAGCTAACGGTATTAAGTCCTATGTGTTAGTTAACCCATCTACCAAAAAATTGGGCACATAGTCAGTCTTGGGAGGGTTTTATTTTCTTAAGAAATTGAATAAATTATTTAAATTGACGCCCGAACCGTTATTCGAAAGCAGGACTATGTCTAACCGAAATCGGTACCGGTAAACCATTGAGACGGCACTAACACAATTCAAATACCGGAAAACAATAACGGGTATAACAGAATCCCAGTGTTCCAACAAATATGTGCCTTCATTTTCATCGTATATAGAAACGCAAATTCGAGCGGTAATCCCATTAGATCGCAATAGGCTGACCAACTCGGTTGTAGCACCAACAAAATCTATTAAGTGCGCTAGCTCTCTCCATCCTGGCGTAGAATAATGCAGGAAATGTAGCCTTACCGCGGCTTTCGACTAAACGCTCGAACGTTCTCCGAAACCGCTGATTAGCACACGCGCAGTATCCAACAAATTGGATAATACACTTAAAATACAATCGCGTTTCGTACGCGCCGTAATCTAGTCGGCTGCCGATGAGCATATTAATTTGTCGCGAGAATAGGATTAGACTGCAACGCGGACAAAACGCGACGCGCGGCGTGCATGATGCGATCACAGGATTACCCTGTTTATGTAAGCTGTTACTGCTTTTATAACTCCTTCGTGGTTACGATCAAATTGGCGTGCTTGGTTTTGCATAAAATAGGGAAGATTATGGTTACAGTTTCATCTGAAAGTGCTTCTGCCTTTACGTACATAATTTAAACAGCATTCCATGTCTCCTGAGTGGTCTAGCGGTTCCCTCTTAGGTATTAAAGCACGAGAATATGGCTTCAAATTCTAAGTTGAGTAATACGTTAGAACAAAGTCGTTTGTTTTTGGGAACATTGTCTTTTACCATTTTCTTTACCATTTCATTCAGTCCATTACCATTAGATCAAAGATTTAACTAATGCGTTGTTAGCCCTGTAACCGTTAGTAGTCACGGAGAATCAAAAGTTATACATCACGATCGAAACATACTGACCTTGTTCTACGCACATTCTTCCATATTCCTAAAACCACTCTTAGCCAATCAATTACGTCATAGCAAGTCAATATTAATACCTAAATTCACATTCGCTTTGTATATTTGTTTTGTAAATCTTTCATCTGCTTTATACGGCAGACCGAACTAACGGAACTAGTACTATCTCCCTTTCTTTCAATCCTAACTTCTCTGCCACTTCAGTAGTATGAAAGCTATCCGTGACTACCAGCTACTAGCGTTTTATTGTAGTACTCGCCAAAGGGGGGAACCCTTTGGCGAGTACTACAATAAAACGCTGGTAGATGCCTACTGATATAACAATAATATTTTTATTGACGAAAGTTATAAATTGAAAGGAAAATAATTCATGTGGAAATCCGGTTCTATAGTACTTGCTCGTTATGCTCATAATTTTACTCTTCTCTCAGAATATACCAAATTGAATCTGGCGCGTGACATTTATGTCCTGATTTATTTTTATTTGACGCATCGTGGGTCAAGCGATTGCGATACCAACTGGTATAGACGCATGCGGTTCTGGGTTCGTATTCTATTCGTATCCTAGGACGGAAAAAACGTTCTAAAAAATGTTAAGGTTTTCGATAAACAAAGACTTGTCTCAGACTGTTTTCATTTTTATCGTTTTTTTTGATAAGCCTAACTTGTTTGTTTGTACATAGAAATACATATATAAATACTCTAATATATTTAATAAACACCCAAACCCAGATATACAAACATCTGTGCTCATCACACAAATGCCTATCCCTGCCGGGTATCGAACCCGGGTCCCATTGCGTAGTCAGGGTCGCTAACAACTCGACCAACAGGGCGGTCAATAGAACGCGAACATAATACGCGAACGAGTTCGCGAATAACAACTAGCACTTTCTACATCTCATCAATGTCCAGTACATTATTAAGTATTTAAGTTTAACATTTGTAATTTGTTAGTTGACATTAGTTTGCCGGCGATTGCAAGTGTAAAATCTATTTGTATTTTGATTTATTTTATGAAGAAATTTAGATTAATAAAAATTATAACTCTCGTTTTGACCGGGCTAACTGACGTGTTTTACTGCAGGCATATCGCTTTTCGCGCTTCAATTTGTAGAGAGGTAATCATAGAAAAATATACTTCTATCTATATAGGCCTAAGTTTCGTTTTACATTCACGTTCTTATTCGTTATTATTGTCTTATAAAAGCGCTTAAATATAGAAAGGATAATATTTTAGTAATATAATTTTACGAAAAATAATTATTTTATTCGAAAACCTATTGAAAACCCTTTTTACTTTTGACAAGGTTATGTTATAAAATGTACTGAATTTATTTGGTTGCCATTTAATTTATTATTCAATTAGCTGTGCCTTATTCCCAATACGGCGGATATAAGCTATATTTCTCACTTTGACAGCCGGATTGCGGCATATTCGAACCGCCCGCCTTCGCTAAAGTCGAGTTCAACTTTCTAAGCGTCGCGTCGCCTCGTTTTATTTCGCCTCATGAAAACTTTGAAACGAAGCGCTTTAGATTCTTTTGTATTGTCTTCGAGGAGTTCTATTGTGATAGAATTATAACAATTAGGACTTGGTGTAAACTATTCAGAAAGGTATCTTTCATCATTTTATTGTATGGTTCCGACACGTTACGTCATATTTAATATAATTCGATGTGCACATTTGGTCATGGGCATCTGTGATAAGTTAGCACTAATTAATTTATTTATGTACAACGTCCACGATTGCGTCGAATTAACTTTTTGAATTCGAAATTAAATGTATACAAAAGCCACGAAAATTCCTTAAGTATTTAATATTAAAATGTTCGGTTTGGATTTATGGATGAACATCCATCCTCACTTTATTACTTAATTAGTTTAGTTCAATTAATTTACTTTATTACTCAATTAGTCAAATTAGTTACTTAATCACGTAAAAACGTCTGAATCGATTTGGATGAAATTTGGCACACATATGACCTCGAATAGCACATTAGATACTTTTCATCCCGGAAAAATAAGTTGTTCCCGTGAGATTCTACAAAAACTTATAATACGGGGTGCAGCTAGCTATTTATATAATATGTGTATACATTCTGATTTAAACCCATTTTCTGTTAATAGTAAAGGTGTGAAAATAATATGCCATGAATGTAAGTAAATCCATGGTATATTACGTTCTTATCTTACTTTTCATTTATCAATTCTACGAGTGTCATTGATGGCAGATGACGGATCGTATTTCAATAGAAATAATACAGCACACATCTATATTTTTTTTATCTATTTTTTTTTTATTTAATCCAGAGTTTCACATGTTCGTACTTAAAAATTAGAGACTAACTCTGAAAATAGGATTGTTTATGTTATAATGGATTTTTTTGCTAACACTTGTTTTTTAACTTCCCACTACGTAGTACGTAATGTACGTAGATAGGAAGTTACTGAATTTGCCCCGATTTTCGAAAATCGAGTTTTCACCGGATCTTCACATTTTGAGGTAAGTAATCTTTTCCGACTATTTTCGCGATGACGTCAGTATGTCTGTATGTATGTATGTAAACATCTCATAATTTATGAACGACTGGACCGATCGAAACGCAGTTGATGGCATTCGATTGGATTCTGCTCAACTTAGACTTCCTGAAAATTTGAACCAAGTCAGCCCAGGAGATTTTGAGAAATTTTGAAAAAAACCCAAAAATAAATTTGGCGAAACAGTAGTTTTTTTAACGTAACTTCCAGAATTATGTACCGATTGGGTACAAACACTAATCAGCTCTATTCCTCAAAAAACTACATCAAATGTATAAATTGCATCAAAATCGGTTTATCCGTTTGGTAGAAATCGTTGACGAAAAATTTAAAAAAAAAGTGTTTTTTGACATAACTTCGAAATTTTTCAACCAATCATTTTTTGGTATTCTACAATATTTTAGTACTTTTTTAGTACTAAAATATTGTATACGTCAGATGACATTTCAAGAATCAAAATCGAATCTAATTTTCAAAAGTAACAGCTTTTCAAATATTAAAATTACGTCATTTTTAGCATATTTACTTTATATTTTTAAAATAATTTTCTGGCTAATACACCGATGGACTTAAAAATCTTACCTGCTTTTCTCCTTTAAAAACTGCGTCAAATACCGTTAATTGGATCAAAATCAGTTTATTTGTTTAGGATTTATTAATGATGAAAATGAAAATATTTGAAAAAAATGTTTTTTGACATTACAACGAAATTTTTCAATCTATCGATTACTTAGCTAAAGCAATATTTCAGATCTCAAAAATTGAGTTGAATGTCATTCTAAAGATCAAATTCAATCAGCGTTTCCAAAATATACAACTTTTCAAAAATCAATATACTGCCATTTTAACAAAATAAATGTTTGAACTGAAAAAATCTATGTTTATAGTTTTTACTCTTTTGAGCTTAAAATACCTTAATTTAGCGGGAAGTTTCAGGGATGCCCTGTAGGGTCAACCGCCTACACATTTTTAGTTTATATCTGCCTACCGGTTTAACTTAAAATTTAATGTTAATTGAATGCAATAATAACATTACTCAATGTCATCTCAAACTAGATTACTCAATCGACATAAATTTTATTATAATTGGTACTTTAATCATTTGCATTTTTGAAGACATAATTATAGAGTTAAATCTATTTACAAAATATTTTTGTAGTGAAATTTGCATAGGTATTTGATTTATAGTTTTCAATACAAATTTATCATTTTAATATTTGATATACCTATAGTAAAAATTATTTTTTTAATAATTCAATTCAAGTAGAGGTTTTGTCGCTTACGTATTTTTTGGATATTTAAGTATTTCTCTTATTTGAAAAAATATCTACCGTTGAAAGCTGACAACACTTTGTCTATTCACTTGTAGATTCACGTCCACATTAAGTTTACTTCTGTAAGAAAAATTTAACGTATCTCAACTTTATAAAAAATAGTTGAGATACGTAATTTTTCTTTTTAAGAATCTGAATGAGACAATAAAAGTGCTATTCCATCTAACAACAAATGAAGCTTCACCAAATGCCGACGACAATAAAATAAATTCAATATAGGCTTATCTTAATTAAACATACGTCCATAATTAAACTTTCCAATTATCCGTCGCACGATTTTACATGAAACTGTTTAATGTTCAATTTACTTAAATTTTCTTCAGGTTTTTCAACTGTTGCATAAAATGTGCCCCATTAATAAGAGCTATTATTATACCATGAAAAGTGCTGGAATATCGTTACTTTGTAAAAAGGGGTTTCACAATGAATAATAATATCGATAAAATACCTTTTCATGTACCCTCTTAGCAACAAGAGAACGGCAGTTACGATTCTAACGTGTTGAGATACCACTACTGGTTTTTCTATATGGCCACGCCTTATAACGGATCCTCTTATCGCTCCTCCCTTTGCTTTTTCTACTTTGAATAGCTTCATGTACGGCTCACATGATTTATTAGCATGGCTGATTGTTGCTACATTATCCCTACCAAATAAACCTATAAATTTGTAGGGTGTCTAAATCAACTCTGTGTATACGGATTTAAATTGTAAGGTAGGGCTTAACCTTAAGACTTTTACGCTTTTAAGGTAGCAGAGGTCCAATTCACGTAATAAAACATTAATCGAGTCGAAGCGTTTAAGGCTTTTACACATTTTCTTACACGTGGTATAAATAAACGTCGCGACGTTGTATCCTTTTTATGTATGTAAGAGAGCCCTTAGCGCTTTGACTCGATAGACGTTTGTTACGTGAACTGGGCGGCTGTACTTATGTTTGTGGGTTTACCGAAAATTTCTAGTTGTGGCCCTTTACTTAATTTAAAATTAATTGTAATGGGTAAACACTTGCAAGTTGCAACTAGGCTGCTAAGTAACTGCATTTTTTCTTTGTAGTAGAGTTTTGCAACGTCTTGCCTGGGTTTTCTGTCACCGCCTTACCTTGCCTTTCGCAAGCGTCAGTGCTCGACACCGTCGTATTGCAGTTTGGAGGGTGTAGTAGCCAGAAACATACATTTTCCGTGGCATTCTAACCCCGCACCACTGATAGCCACGTACTAATAATATTTTGGTGTCTGTAAGCAATAGAGTTAAATCTGTTATCTTCATGCGGAGAACTGTTTTTTTACTGTTCTTTAAAAAAAATAAAGTTGTATTATATAAGTGTCCGGTTGGCGATAGGCTTGCCATGTACCACTTGTGGGATTAAGTATCTTCAACTAATCGTGGGTGCATTGGATGTAGTCTTTGCCTGTCTTAGGATACGGGCGTGAGGATGATATTTTTTAAAACATAATCATGATAGTAACCCAAAAATTCATATTTTCTTGCCATACGTATTTGGATGTCCACAACGAAGGCTATTTCGAAGTGACTTTACAAAGGACACATTTCAGATATCAAAATATTGTAGTACGAATCTGACAACTTGAATCTTCGGCTACAAAAGTTTTAAATCGAAATTCACCGGGCTCCAACTGACAACGTCAGTTAACTTGTAATTCACTTTTGATCTATAGTTGTTTTCGTTAGATACTTGTAAAACACGCTTGAAAAGTTTTGGGTTCGGCGCTTTATCTAGTTACTAGTTTACATAAACTACCCAGTTATATTATGAAGGTACGTCAATATCTCGCGTGTATATACTTTAGCTCATCGAGCATTATATATACATAAGAATTTCAAGTTTAAGCGAATATAATGTATTTGCATAAAGTTAAATTTCTTGTGTATATATAATGCATATACGCATTATATATACGAGCAGCTTGTACGAGTTTTGTCGTTCAAGCAAGAAATATGCGTAAAAAAAGAACAGTAGTAAAGATAAATATCATGTCTGCTGCGTGCTATACAGGGTGAAATAGATTGTATGTACTGTACTTTAAAACATGTTATTATTAATCCAATGATTCATCATGTTTTTTATATCACTAATATAAAACATCTTGACTTTTTAATTTGTTTGTTTGATGATTATCAAAGAAAAAAAAAGTGTCCTCAAATATAGGAGGAAAAAATACTAAACTCTTTTCTTCTTATAAAGACATTAAAATACAAAAATTCAACCGTAACTTATACTGTGATTTTGTTCATGATATACAGTATAGTTGTAATTGTTCATTGTCGGTATCACATGGTTTAACTAGAACAGATTTGTCAGAGGTGAAGTAGCCGAGACGCCGTTACCGTCGGTTCGAGCCGAGATATAAATGCTGTGACGTTAACGTAATTGAGCATTGAGTTCCTGCAATCTCAGATACAATCGCACTTTACCTTTATAGGATCGCTTTTCATATTTAAGTGAAGTTGAAATCTTTTGAAATATAATACAGTGAAAAACATATAACTGGAATTTCCACGGGACCGATATTTTTTCTTTATTTAAGGAGGGTCTAAATGTATCTAGTTTAGGGAACGTTTCTTTGATTTAAAGCGGGCAAACAAGCAGACGATCCTAATGGCAAAAAACCTTTTTGTTATGTCAATATAACTAACACGTTATATCACATTCAAACATTTACAAGTGGTCATTTATTTAGTGGGAGGGGGATCAACCATGTCTTATTTTTTTTTACAAAAGGACAGGAGGGAGTATTGAAAGTTCTTATGTAAGGTCACAAATATGCGTAAAATTACCATTATGCTTTGAAAAAGTGCGGGCAACTGCGCAAGTAACGAGGTGCTTTCGGATGCTTGAAGGTAATGATTAAAACCAAAGTTTATTACTATCAAAAATAATAATTTTAGTGTTTCTGTAAGTACAAGTATAAATAAACATTTCTAAAATTATGATGTCTTTCTTTAGAATCTTACGTAATAAATATTATAAAGGGGGAAGGGAGTCGGTCTATTATTTTTTCTTAGATTAGGGCCAAAACCTACCAAAAATTGTCTTGCGTAATAAATTAATGGCGCTCAAAACTCTAATTGATGAACGGATACGACTTAGAGACCTTCAAGAATAGATCTTTACCGTTCTAAAACAGCTGGCCATGTAATATACAAGACTATCAGTGTTGCACATGTCTATTAATGACTGGTCATTAACCATCATGTTAGTCTGCTTTACATTTCTAAATAATTTTAAACATTGTATTATTTCTTTAGTGGCAGGCATTTTTCTTGATCTTTTGGTTGAGATGAACGTAGAGAATATGTGTTTATGTTTCATTCCAACAAAATGTACATAATATGTGAACGGTGAATGGATTAAATGATCGACTCTGTGGTCTAGTGTTCCGGTGTCGGAGTTGACCACATGAGGTCCTGGGTTTGATTCCTGGATCGGGCAACTCAAAAAATGTGCTTTCTATTTTTTTGACAAAAACAACGTTGACCGGAATTGGTTAAAAGTGCCCGGTTGCCGATAGGCTGGCCACTTATCACATTGTAGGACTAAGTTTCTTCGGCTAATCGTGGGCGCACTTGTACCTCGTGCGTTAAGATAATTTTCTTTTATATCTGAATAAAGTTTTTGGACTTTATTCAGATATAAAAGAAAAAGTTAATTTTTATTTGCGAATACTGGAGAGTTATCTAGCGCTCAAAAGGTTTTAAACGATATTATTATATTATACCATATAGATAGCAAACAAGAAAAAAAACTATCTTTATGGAAACAGAAAAACACCAAAGATGTAAATAGCACGTTACTATCCTTGTGGCGGGGTCTGCGGGGGCGGGGTACGCATGTGGCACTACGCCACATACGTAAATTTATCGACTACCTTACCCTCCAAATCAAAACACGACGGTGATAAGTACTAAGCTATTGCGGCAGGAATAGGTAAGGCGGTGGTACCAGACCCGGGCGAGACGATGTAGAACTCCTAGTAGCCACGATAGTGTCCACTTACGAATTGCTCGGCAGAACGGCAGATGCTCTATTCTTCAAAGAAGCCCGAACCAAAATGGAGAATTATTATATATAATATTATTACATATTTTGCTGTAAAATTTGTCAAAACAATACTCATTCCTGTGCTGGTGGGTAGTAATCGTAAAACATATTATTCCTGGCCGATGGTTCTAGAGATTAATGCTTTCAAACACAGCTCAATCCAGTTAATTTTAATATTGGTGTAGATTTACTATTTGATCATGGTTAAAGTTTAATTTTATCATTGTCTATCTATTATTTGTGACAATGAACTAAACCTACCGCACATTGCTATAGGCTGTTGAATTCTATTGTGATAATTAAAGCCTGCTTTTCAGTCGAGACTCCGGCTATGATTATTCGATTAATGACGGATTAACAATCACAAATTGAGCTTATCCACTGATTTCATTGCTAACACCGGCAGCTTTGCTTTTGAAAGATTAGCGTGGTGATTATCAGACAAACCCTTTTAATGAGATGGCCGATTATAGTTTTCGTTGCCTCGTTCTTTTTACTATTGGCATTAAGACAAGTAAATTTTTATACTTATTTAAACTCTGGCATTGATGGGTTTAAAATATATAGGACTGGTAATTGCCAACGGCTGTGACAATCCGATAAACGTTTATTTATGATACAAAGATATATTATTACACTAATATTATGTAAAAACAACGTGCGATTAATATATTTATAAATGCGTTTCTTGTCAAACATTGCTACACCATTCGGGGAAAATTTAAAAGTAAAATTCAAGCACATTAATTACGGTAAAAAACTTTTTTTTAATCATACGATAGCAAAAAAAAATAGATGGCTCTTTAATGAAAACATGCATTGTCTTTATACACCAAAGATGTTAACAATGCCTTGTATTTGTGTGGCGGGTATAAAATGTCACATGCATTAATTACATAACCAAGCTACCTTACTATCTAAACCGGAACACGACAGTGACAAGCCAGAATAAATAAAGTTGTAGTACAAAACTCGCGGGAGACGCTTTCAGAACTCCACTACCTAGTAGTCACGATGATGGTCACAAGTTTAGACCGGTGTTCGCTTTTTATGGAATGCCTTGGAGGAAGACAGTTTATTTTTCAATAGAGCCCGGACAAACACGTAGAATGCACAGTACTGTTATTTTTCCTGTGTTGCTTTCGATTAGAATCAATCAAACGTGACCAAAACCGAAATAATGAAATATTTTACAACCTATTAATCTCAAAGTTACAAGAATTATCTAAAGAGATCTTTTTTATTATCGATAGGGCTTCCCTACCACGATCTTGCCTGATGGTAAGCTTAGATGCGGCCTAAGATGGAACGCGCTTCCCTAGAAAGTAACTGTTCACTCTTCTCTTGAAGATCCCCAGGTTGTTCCCATCGAGGAACACAAACTCAGGAAACTTATTCCAGTCCCTTGTGGTTGGGATGAAGAATGTCGAGTCGAACCGCTTTGTCCGCGTACTTGGAACGTCCACCATATAGCAATGCCTAGTATCTGTGCGCCTCGACGATCGATAGAATAACGGGGATGGCGGAATTAAGTCGTGCAATTCCGCAGCGCACTCTCCAAAGTGTATCCGATAAAAGACCGATAGACTAGCTACTCTACGGCGATGAGCGAGGCTCTGGAGTTTTTTGCCTACCAAATCATCGTCGTTTAAAAAAACGATCGGGTAAAAATAGAACCTTCTGGTGGGCACACCAAAGTATGAACTTGTTTGTTAATGTACCTGGAACTTAAAATGTTTTTTCTTAATTTCAGGTAATAAGAAACTGTGATCAAGGCTGGAAGGTGATATGTTTGACGGTTGGTATTACCAATTTTATGTAAATGGATACCAATAAACCGACCTATACCATTTCAGAGTCCTCATTTGCATTCATAGGCTCGTAACCCTTGGCCGCTAGTCCTTATACACTATGTACAGGGTCTTCCTCCGCGCTATAACGTAAAATTTGCTGCTAGGCATGTGGATTTAACAAAAAAGATCGATTTTTTAAATAAAAAATATCGAATACTGGTATCGAAATCATACTGGCCTCTGGCTTCGCACGGTAACACTAATTAATTATCGAAACATCGATTTTAATAGGTACGGATTAAATTGTTACGTGATAAAGTTCTGCAACATCTCGTCCGGGTTTGTTATCACCGCCCTACATTTTCTTGTCGTAGCGTCTGTGGTGTTTCGATTTTAAGGTCAAGGTATCCAGTAAATTTTATACGTTTGACATTACATCTCTGCGCTAGAAATTGCAACGCACTTATCTTCTTCGATTTTTTGTGTTTAGAAGCGACAATGAAATCTTTCCATCTGGAGATCCATCTGCTTGTTTCCTTTTCTATGGCGTAAAATAAGTCAACAACGTCCTATTTTTTTTCTACGCAGCGTACTTATGAACGTTTTCTAATAATTTAACTTTATAATGTTTACTGTATTAAATCGAAGGCTGATAAAAATCGACTTACAAACTAATTTATTCGAACTTTTCACGCTAGGCGAAATACTAAAAATATTTTCTTAAAAAGTTTTATTTAACCTCGTCGTCGCTTTTTTTGAAAAACATACCTTTCTATCAAATATTTTTAAGAATTTAATTTCGGTTTTTAAAGACAGATCAGTTTCGATTCGGAAACTCTAAATTGATCTTAATTTCAGTTCATCGTTCTTATTTTTGTTTTTATATATCGATTCTTCAAATTTATCATTCTTAGTTTGAAATAGACTCTCTAGTCGACATCACTACTTGCTGCTTTGCCTTTCGCACAATAATTTACGACCTCCCATCTAATACGTCCAAGCCGGGATATGAGTTTGCCGATGAAGAGCATGAGGCCGCGATACTACCCTCCGATTTACATATTATATTAAACTCGCCGTCGTCAAAGCTTCTATTCGGCGACGCTACCGGCCGTTACGCCTCAACTTTTCTCAATTTTTTCACCCATAAAATGCCTGAACAGAAAGTTTCCTCGTCCACAGCCCGAAGTCGGTTATAAATACACTTTTTATAAAGTACTTTAGTCTGTGTCGTCTCCTATAAAACAGGACCTCTTTAATAAGAAAGTCGTTTATTCCCCGCCTTGACTAAAAATCAACATCGTAAATAAAATCTTTGGAGCAATCTTTATTATTTCTTGATTGCCGAAAAAAGGAAGTTAAGGAAGGAATTAAAATTTTATAAAGTATAATTGGAAAATATGTAAATAAAATATGCGAACATATTTTGGGTATTTCGTAATGTTAACTTAGTTCTAGGTGGTAGAGTTCAGCAACCTCCCGGCCGGACTTGATACCTCCACCCTATTCTAGCTAACATACAATACAACAAAAACTTAAAAATCTTAACTCACCCTTGTTTATAACCACTTATATATATTAGATTACTAGCTGTTGCCTGCGACTTCGTCCGGGCGGACTTCGTTTACTCCGCACTGCTCCTCCCCAGTAGATGATAGCGTGATAATATGTAGCCTATATGTTGATCCGACCTGTTAGTAATATTCATGCAAAATTTGAAGTAAATCTATGCAGTACTTTTTGAGTTACCCCGGACATACATACAGACAAATAGACAAACAGACAAAAATTCTAAAAACTATATTTTTGGCTTCGATATCGATTATAGATCACGCCCCAAGTATTTTTTAAAAAAAATATTCAATGTACAGTTTTGACTTTCCTACGATTTTATTATATGTATAGAGAAGAAAAATAACCACTTATATCCAAATTAGAACAAATACCTCGTAGCTACGAATCACGTTTACAAAATAATTTATATCAACATAGCGGCCCGGTACGTGCTTCGCTACGTATAAAGTAAAATATTAAAAATATGAAAAACCGCTTTACCGATTTTGTGCAAACTGCACATAAACCATCTACTAAATAGTCCGAACAAATCTTAAACATTTGGTTTGGATAGGTGAACCCGTTCTTGTGTTATAAAATTACAACGAAAAGTGGCATTGATTTTATATGTATATATATATATATATATATATATATATATATATATATATATATATATATATATATAATAAATTACCAGAAGATCTGAAGGGTGAATTTATTAAATTCAAAAATACTATAAATAAACTTTTAATTGAAAAAGCCTATTTATTACCCTGTCAAAGAATATTTAGAAGACAAATCACTCTAATAAGAAGTTGCTACCCCATTGCCATTCCATTTGCTGCGCCTCACAGGGTACATAATATTATGTAAATCGTCTTATGCACGTAAAGTGGAAAATATTATGTAATGCAACTGAACAATAAATAAATAAATATTCCTGTCTTAATAGCGTCAGTGTTTGTCGCTGTCATGTTCCGTTTTAGAGGGTACAGTAGCCGGTGAAACCATTCATGTGGTAATCCGACACCGTCACACATGGAATCGCACTATTAATTTTTGGTGTCTATAAGTGATAGCTATCTCTTTTCATCAGGAGAAACATCAGCTTGTTTGCCATCTTAAAATATTAAAAAAAAAACAGTAGCAATCGTGGGACTGCCGATAGAAGTGAAAACGGAACTATTAAGTTGAGAGTAATTAAAACTATATGCAAAACATAGCTATAGATATACAATTATCATTAGCATGTCGGTGACGCGAACCGAGGATTTTACCCTCTACCAAAACGCTCAACGCGCCTAAAGAAGTTTTCACTTCAAAAAAATAGCTGTAACGTAACAAAATGTCAATTTTATGTGATTTTATAAATTAATAGTCAAAACACAGAGAAAAGAGAAACACGTGTGCGCTAGCTCAGATTGTTGCGATGCGCCTCGGCGCGTTGCGCCCCGCTTCAGTGTTTGATCCTCAAGGATGCATGCAACTAGTACACCCAAGTTATGAATTATTTCGGATATAAAATATATTATGTATATTACAACCAACCATATAATATCGTTTGATGTACACAAACAGGAAATATGAGCAAGTTGTATAATTAATATTAGATAACCACCACTATTATTTTCCTGCATTCACGTTTTTCGTGGTAATACCCATAATGTTTATAATGACGCATAATTAATAATTTTAGTATGTTTAAAACGATAGCTTATATTAATTAATGATTTACTGGACGTGATATTAGGTTGCGTGATATTCTCCCTTTATCGGGTGGACAACCCCTTGTTTGTACTAGCTGAACGTAAGCGTCTAACCCTTGCTCTTAATTATTTTTAAATAAGTACCTTTATTTATTATTTTTTTATAATATTGTCATGACATAATTGAATAATGCTATAATAATCTCATAGGTCGAGTGATTAGCAAATTTAAATACGTAATCAGTGGAGCTTTGGGTCGATTCCCGCCAGAGAGATACATTTGCGAGTGATGAGCAATAATGTTTGTATTTCTGGGTTTCGATATATATTAAACATATTTCAGTATTTATATGTGTATTTCTGTGTATTAGTTTCTTAGACTAATACCCATAACATAAACAAATAATTTGTCTACGTTGGAGTAAGATGAATATTTGTATTTGGTAAAGTTATATGTAGTAAAAGTATCTATGGGGAAAACAACCTTTTTATAGAGTAAAACATCTGTAACCTATCTATGTATTTGGGTTTTGAAGCTATGTTCAATTGCCGTGTGGTATTCACGCAAAAAAAATATAGCTAGATCGTTTTTAATGAAAATTTTCGTATGTTTGAGCGGGTTAAAGTTTACAGTTAAAATTTACACAATTTGTTCTGGTAGGTTGCACTGGATTCAAGTTGCAGTGCCGCTGTAAAGTCTGCGAGACAAGTAACCTTTAATAAAGTAACAAGTTACAGATCACGCAACCATTTCTTAATTTATTGGAATACCTAAACATATGTATAATAAAATCGTAGGAAAGTCAAAAGTGTACATTGAATATTTTTTTAAAAGAATACTTGGGGCGTGATCTACAATCGATATCGAAGCCAAAAATATAGTTATTAGAATTTTTGTCTGTATGTCTGTATATATGTCGGGGCTAAACTCAAAAAGTACTGTATGGATTTACTTCAAATTTTGCATGAATATTACTAAAAGGTGGGGTCAACATATAGGCTACATATTATCACGCTATCACCTACGGGGGAGGAGCTGTGCGAAGTAAGCAAAGTCCGCGCGCGCGTAATTGCGGGCAACAGTTGGTAATTAATAATTTATAAAAAATGTTTTAATTATAAGTTGATTTTATAGAGCGGCATAATCACACTGTGATTAAGCTCTTAAATAAAGAAAAAAAAAACAGTTGGTAATTAATAAAACACCAGGCTAAGAACTGCTTAAAACTGTATGAAGAACGGATAACATTCCATCTAGAGACGAATTATAAAGCTATGTTAGCTCTCCGGTATCGTAAATCTAATAGTCAATTAGTAGAATGCGATTATCCAATCCGGATCTACTGACGATCCTGAGCCGCGGGACGGCTACCGCTTGCAGCCCCAAGACAAACGCGCAAACTTTATTAATTAAGCCTTGTCTTATCTGTTGTTAGCACTCATTCTATTATTTGTCTTTTCACCGCTCATTTCCATAATTTCATCGGCGTGTAATAACTAAACGAGCCAAGTGTATACACACGTCTTATCCGTGTAAGAATACTTACACTCCGATTATGAGATTATTTATTTGAGATTTGAGAGTACTAAACATTTTTTAATTTTAGTTTTTACTCTCCGTTTTTTTTTTCAATTTTTAGAGGTATCACTTATTAATTATGATGAACTTTACATTTTATTTTTATTTCTTTATATTATTATTAATCTTTGGCGTCTATAGGCGATGGTTGACTCTTTCCATCAGGAGACCCATCTTTTTGTTTGCTATCTTATAATGTAAAAAAAGAATTCAAAAAGTGCCAATAAAAAATGTAAGAGAATGTTTATTAATGTTCCTATTGTTCATAATTTATAAATATGTTTAGGTTCAAGAAAAGGGCTCTCTTGATGACATGAGATATTTATCTTTTACACTAACTACATCGTTAACTGATGTAATTTTAACAATAACTACATAACGTATACATGAGAAAATACACTGCATTTTATATTTTTTATCGTTGTTGAGGTTAAACTTTATATAATAAGTACGCGCAGAAATTATAGCAAAATATCACATGTGATAAAACTTATTTTTATTTTTAATATTTAAGAAACTGTTTTTATATATCTTGGGTTCTCCCCGTGTTGATCCGGGTCCACTTTGAAGAATAGATCATTCACCATTCTGCCAAGGAGTACCTATTCTTGCCATAATAGCGTCAGTGATTGTTATTGTCGTGTTCCGGTTTGGAGGGTAAGGAATCCGGTAAGCTTATGCTTATGGCACCCTCCACCACACGGATAGCAACGCACCATTAACGTCGTTGGTGTCTACAGGCAATGGTTGACTCTTTCCATCAGGAGAGCCATCTGCTTGTTTACTATCCTATGATATAAAAAAAGGAATAACCGACAATCAAATGTTTCTACTGATATAAACTTTGCCTCGTGCATGATCTAAGACGAAAATAGGTTGATATTCGACAAAGCACTACATCTACATCATTATAGTGACATTTTCTATCGTCTCTAACGAGTTTCTTGGCATGTACGGTCTGTTCTTTAGGAAAGGCATAATCTGACCTTTTGTCGGACCTGTCAGTTTTACAATCAGTTTTTAGCACTAAAAATTGCGAAATTGGGAAGTAATAGCATTATCTAACCGTAAATTACTAAATGCTTTTAATTTACAGAAGTTTTTAGAATTTATATAGAGAAATTCGAGGAGTATGAACAAGGCGTTCTCGGTAACATTAGAACAAACTGCATTGAAAAGTTTGTGAGAACCAAAACATTGTGACACCCAATTTCACATCGCAGAACAGGGTAATTTAGAAAATAAACATATCTCCTAATTAGATAGAAAATTCCCATTTACAAAGTTGTTTATTGTTGTGCAATGTTGTTAATTTTAAATAGGAAGCTATAAAAACAAACAAAAATGACTCCTCCACGGAATTTATATCCTGGAAACGTTGTTGGTAGTTATTTTTAATCAACATGCTGCATCAACATTATAAAGCGGGCTTTAGAATTCTATACAAATATGAGCTTAGTGGTTTGACCATTGTTTTCCACTTCTGCGATATGGCTTTTGTTAAAATGATGCGTCGGCTGAGGGTTGGGGGGTGCCTATACACCCCATAGTGAGGATGTAGCGGCCACTACCCCCGTGATGTGTTTAATTAGCTTAATTGACATTGCGAGGCGCGGTGTCCAAGCGTTTGTTTGCGTTATCGTGTTACTGTCCGGCGACTAGGCTCGATACGTGTCTGTTGCTATGCCATTTTGGTGCCGCTCCTGGCTAATGCTGTTTAAAAAACGTGTTGACATTGGCTTAATTGTAATGTGTTAATATTTTTACATGCTAGACCAACATAGGTTTTTTTAGCACAAACTACTCTTGATGTATTAATACAGATAGTAAGGATAAGCAATTCATGTAATTTATATTATAGTCAGATACTTCAAAAAAAATAATGACGTATAATCAGTAAATGTAATAAATAATACTGATTCCCTAAACAAATGATACGAATTGATCTAACGCTCAAGCAAGCTAATTATTATTTGCTAGTGAAATGGGTGCTAATCAAGGACAGTAAGACATTAACTGAAGTATATTTAATAAATACCCAAACCCTTCATGCTTGCTCATCAAATAAACAGATGTCCCTGTCGGAAATCGAACCTAAGCCCTTATCGATTGCTAACGCATTAGCGTCGTTAACTACTCGATGAACGGTTAAAAAACCAGTGTGCAAAAGATCTTTGGCTCTGCAGCTCACTGTGTGATTAGATAGACCTACAATATAGACCAATGTATTTTTTGTCCAACCTCATTATATATGTCTTCTTTTTCGGATCATTCTTTATAATCTTTAAATCCTAAGGCGCTGTTATCTAACTTTGTGGTAACCAAAGCTTTTATGTAGCAAAATACTAGACAAGGTATACGCCACACCACTGGTATCATAAGATAGCAAAAAAGTAGATGGCTTCCCTGGTGGAAAGGGGCAACCGTTACTTATAGACACCAAAGATGTTAGTGGTGCGCTGCAATCCGTGTGGCGTTGTGGCGATGACACATGCGTAAGTTTACCGGCTAACTTGCCCTTCAAACGGAACACGATAGTGACAAGCATGGGCGCTATCACGGCAAAGATAGGTAAGGTGGTACTACCAAATCTCAGGCGAGAGGTTACAGGACTCCACCACCTAGTCACGATGGTAGTGGCAATCCTGCTAGGACGGGATATTGTATAATCTAAACGTATATGGACTAAGCGTTTGTACTAATCCATACTAATATAATAAATGCGAAAGTAACTCTGTCTGTCTCTTCTTCACGCCTACACCACTGAACCGATTTGGATAAAATTTGGTACAAAGCTAGTTTCAGATACGAGAAAGGACATAGAGGAAGAGGAACTATGCGGATAAAACGAAGTCGCGGGCGCAGCTAGTAAAAAATGAGGATATTAAAGTTACAACTTTTCTTTGATTTTATGAATGACTGTATTGCCAATGTTTAAAAAAACAATCGGGGCAGTCATGAGGACTGCTGAGAGAAGTGAAAACTCAAATCTGTATTTACATGAATATATTTATTAAAGTAGAAATCTATCAGTATTTCACAAACACATTTGACGTTTTGACGCGAACCACACGGTTGTCCCTTACATATCTAAAGAGCGGCTAAAAAGTTTTCATTTTAAAGAAAAAACTGTTACAAATGAAATAAACTCGTCGAAAAGTTGGAAATTGAAGTACAGTTCTTAAAATGTTTATTATTGCTAACTTTCAATTATAGTTTATATTTAGAGCGTTTCGCAAAAGGTATCGATAAATTCAGATAAACACCCAAAAAATTAATACATCAAAGTAAAAAGCGATAAGTCGGACGTTTGTTGACTTATTAATCAAGTTTGTGAGAGTGTACTACGGAGGGCTAGTTTACCGATCGTTTCCCGCTAATGAATATCTTCACTCAACACTCGTCATACGTAGACGCGTGTGATTAATCTCGCTGCGAACAAAGGAGTCCGCTTTTGCGAGGCCTACGCGATCGATCATCCACCTCCTCGAATAAAAATAATAATAAATAATAGGGTGCCAACGCCATTGTTCAAACAATGCTCGCGTGTCAGCGATAGTTAGACCATTCGATGCTTTTTGTTTCGTGAAATTTTATTTCGTATTTTAGTTGAAACTAGCACACCGTAACTTTATCCGTGGGAAAATGGAGCTTTGGAATGAGTATTCGGTCGCGTTTACGATCTTGTAGTGACTCAAAAATTGACGCTTAATCAAAATAAGCTGCGATGAAAAATTCTTGACTGTTGAATTTCACCTACTTATGTTACATTCGGTCCAGGAGCTAAACCGTAAAAAAGGTTAGAGCAGACCGCCATTTTGTAATTTACTATGTAATTCTTATGTACATATGTTACATAAGAATCACATAGTAAATTACAAAATGGCGATCTGCCCAAAATGTTACAGTGAAGTTTCATTGAAATTTGTTCAGTACTTCACTTTTACATACATCAAGCAGTCCTTCGCATTTATTTAGGTGGCTGCGATTTGATCCGGTAGTATTAATATTAATAATAAATAAAATGTCGACTTGTCAACGTGCCTATAAAGTTAAAATTGAATAAAACATTTTTGATTTTGACTATTACAAAATGCTCACCTGACTAACAATAATCTATCTGTTTTGTTCTTATAATTTATATTTTAAAGAATTAAAAAATAGGAAGATTTTTTGTTTTAAAATATAAACTTTGTACGTCTTGCTTTCAATTAATTACCCTTTATAATCATCCTTAATATATACAACGGAATTTTCTCAAATCTATCTTATCACCTAGTCGACGGCTCTTCTTACTAGACAATAGGCGAATGCCACGGTTTGAAAAAGTATATTAAGTTATTAAATGCCTATTTGCCCTTGCTGAAAAATATCCAAAATTTATTTTTTCAGATTCTTATATTTGGCAATATGAATAATATAATAGGTAATCATAAACAAAGATGCGAACTTTATGTAAGTAACTGTTCATATATATTTTTTTATTAAAACATAGTAACTAAGAAAATTTTTCCCTGATATGAGGAGATGATTATCACCTTTCTTTTTGCCATTGTCACACAAGATCTTAACGATACGCTTTCGTATGTGTAATGCGCATGGGTAAGTGATTGACAAGGCGAGGGATTGACGTGACGTGTCACTAATACTGTGACTATTAGATTAATTCTGCAACGACTCGTCCGGGTCTTACACCGCTGCAATAGCGTCAATGCTTGTCACTGTCGTGTTCCGGTTTGGAGGTAAGGTATCCGGTAATATACCAGATAATTTAATTAACCAAATAAAACCGGAACACGAGAGTAACAAGCACTAACGACAGGAATCGTGACAGGAAAGGGTATGGCAGTGTTACAAGACTCGGGCGCGTCATTGTAGAAAACGTTTGACAAATCGTTCTCCTCTCATTAATTGCCTAGCAATAAGGCAGTTTCTCTATTCGAAAGGAGCCTAAACGAACACAGACACATAGGCAATTTGTATTTATGTTATGTACGAGTATGTAAAACTAAATACAGTTACGACGGTTTTCTGTTTTGTACTTTCCGATTGCAATAATACCTGACACTGGTACACCATCTCGGCGGAGCCTTGCTCATCACATAAATAACTTTATATGAGCGTTCTAAATCTCATTACGGCTAGTGTAATAGCTTCCAAGGCTCCGTTGTCGGCTGTGACGGGAATATAAAGCGGGCCTGATTTATTCCTTTAAATTAACCACATCATTGTTCACTGGGGCAACTTAAACAATATCGTGTGTATTGTACATATATATGAGAAACCACACGGTATTTTGTATCGCTGATGGAATACTGAAAGTAGGGATACGTAATATCTTTTTAACAAATATACCGACGAAAAGTTGTGCGTTGTCATACATTAAAATCAGTGAATGAACAATCCACTATTCGTGTGAATAGTAACTCGACATTACCATCTTTGATGTTGATAGAAGATGGTTATCTCTTTCCATCAGGACAGCCATCTGCTTGTTTGTTATCCTATAACATAAAAACAATATCTTCACACCAAATTTCTTATGGAATAAGCAGTAGGCACGGTACAACGATTCAGACAAACTCATTTTTCTCCTTCCACATTCCTGATTCATACAAATTCTTGACATTATTTTTAATATTATTATTATTTCATAACAAGACCCACAGTCTTAAGCCTTTGTACAAATTATAATTTCAACTTAATTACTCAACAGAATACCAATTACAGATTTACATTTTTATACAATTTATAGTAATAAGATCAGATCTGAAAAACGTGCGTTAGTTTGTGTGCACGGGCTGATAATTGTGTGTATGTGTGTGCGCGCGTGTATGAGTATGTATGGGTGTATTTATGTGTGGTTGTGGGCGTGTATGTTCAAGGGCATGTATTTATATGTATGTGTGTCGTTTAGGTGTGTATGTCCATTTATAATAGTATATTTCTCGTACCAAGCTATGTTTTATTTAGGATTATGTTTCCTTTCTGAAGACCCTCCTAAATAAATGAACGGCAGTAAATTTTAAGTTATAATTAGATAAGATTCTGTTAGTGACAGTTCTGTAATTAATTAGTTTTACGTTGAGGCACATAAAATGTCGAAAAATTTCTACTTTTCGCAGGTACTCTTAGATTTACGATTAAGGCCACAAGTTTATTCGAATCGACAGAGCCATTACAGATGTTACCTATATAAAAATAGAATGTCAAGCATGAGTTTTCTTTATTCCAGCTTCATTACGTTTTAATATATATAGAAGACGCCTCACACTCGTAGTTGTTTAATTTGGATTGTATAGATAATATATTATGTTTATGGGAAACATATTGCGTGTTCCACTCAAGGGAACAATATTCCAAAATTCTACGAACATATGATAAATCTGATCACTGTATTGTAACTTATTACGAGCGAATCCATTTGACAAATATATAATGAAATATAACATTACAAGTGTAATTTACTAATTGTATTAACGAGAATGTGCGGAAAAGTTAATATTTTAAATTCGTCGATACAATTATGAATTTTCACCAAATAACGATTAATTTTGTTTAATAAACATTAAAGTGTTAACTTATTTAACACTTAAATTTTTATATCATATGAACAAGATAGCAAATAAGCAGATTTACTAGGTGGTAGAGTTCTGCATTGTCTCGTCCAGGTCTGGTACCACCGCCTTACCTATTCCTGCCACAATAGCGTCAGTGCTTGTCACTGCACAGGTAGCCGGTAAACTTATGCATGTGGCATTAGATCTCGCCACAAGATAGCAACGCACCAATTAACACCTTTGGTGTCTATAGGCGATGGTTGACTCTTTCATTCAGGACACCCATCTATCTGCTTGTTTATTATGACATAAAAAATATGGCTCTCCGGACTGAAATCGTCTATGCAGACAGAATATTATATTTATGTTGCGATGTGTAGCGGGTTGAAATTTCACATGTAGATATATGATTACCAGGTGGGTTGAAAGGTAAATTTAAGCTACCTTACCTTCCCAACCGGAACACGATAGTTACAGATACTAACGCTTTCCTTTTTTTCCATCACTAACCGAATATATAACAAAAAAATTGAAAAAGAAATAATGTACAGACAAATATTACATATTTTTCCATGCGTTCCGAAACCATTCATAAAATTGTGATGAAACTTTGGTTGGGTGTACTGGGGATGCCTCCGAAGGTTTCTAGCCCAAAGAATCTATTTATCTATAAATGTGTATATTCTACTACCCGTGCGAAGCCAGGACGGGTTATTACTTATTAGTAGTAGTATTTTTTGTCATTAAATAGCAAACAAGCAGACGGCTCTCCTAATGGAAAGGAGAACCATCGCCTATAGACACCAAAGATGTTAATGGTGCGTTACTATCCGTGTGGTTGTATAGTAATGCCACATGCATAAATCTACTGGCTACTTTACCCTCTAAACCAGAACACGACAATGATAGGTATAATTAATAAGGATAGTAGTATACATATATTGACATTCAAACCGTTGAAAACATTTTAATATTGATTACTAGCTGACCTGGCAAACGATGTTCTGCCTTTTTAACTACTCTTATTTTATTTCTGTATTTTCTCACCTTTTAAACCTACCCTGGACTTCAACAATTAATTCAAAACCAAAATTAGCCAAATCGGTTCAGCCGTTCTCGAGTTTTAGCGAAACTAACGAACAGCAATTGATTTATATATATAGATAGATAAGAGTAATGGTGTATCTGACACGTCGAAATATATTTAAAACCTGTGACTGTTAGCCGCCATTTTTCAATATTGAGACGAGACGCATATTTGTTGAAAAATTGTATTGGACTCGGACTAGCAACGCCTCCACTGCTGAGCTGTCGCCGGATATAACTGATAGCATAATACCCAAACAAATGGCTCTCCCTGTCGTCTTTTTATTTCACTGAGTTATTCTTAAGATGTATTTTCTGTTTATATTCACTTAATCGCACGTCTGACGAGATGAAGGTTTGCTTTCATACATCGATTAGTTTGACTGCCTCTTGGTCTATTGGTTTACCTATTAGTCTCTGGTTAATTTCTAGGTTAAATTCCCGGATTTGTTAAAAACTAGTTGAAGTTCTCGCGTGTTTATATAATTTTATAAGCACTTGTACTGATTTACTTGAATTTATTAATTAACAACAATCGGTTTCGCGTTTCAACGCATCATTAGGGCAACAAATGAATCTTGTTTTGTTGGACTTAAAAGCGCTTTTGAAATCCAACCTATATTAATTATTAAGTTACGAGAAAGATTTCAAATCTAAATAATAACATTTAAAAGCATCGATTGTATCTCGAAGTCCAAATGTCTTTTTAATCTATCGTATATGTAGAAAAGAATAGTTTCACATTTCAGAAATGGTTTTTGTTCAAACACGGTATTATTCATTCGGTGAATCCAATTTCGATCGTTGACGACCAGGCTGGGGCATTAGCGGTGCACATTCGAATACCTCTTTCCAAACAAAGAGATGAAATTTTAATCGGTCGCGTTGTCTACCATCGCCGAAGTTACGCGCCACGTTTGCATCGGAGCTAGGGCTACCACCTGATTTGAAAAATCTGGTTACGATTTAATTATACGGGTCTTAGATATACCAGCTTACACCGTTTCTTTTTATGAACATACTTTTTAATAATAAAAAAGTAATAATTTTGTTAAATTAATTTATCTTAAGTATTTGATATTTTTTTATGTAAAACCTTGTTAGCATATGCTAGTCTTTAAGTCGAGTGGAGAGTATTGTTTCGTAAGATGAACATCCACTTTAACACGATAGGCGCGCGCAAAATACAGCGTAATTCATTAAATTCAATTAAGAAACTCGACTAAAACGGGAGATTCACACTTGTTTAGCCATGAGCCATTGAGCGGGGCGAGCGGTGAAGAGCGTTACTCGCTCTAAAAATAGAACTAAATGGGTCGGCTTGACTAAAGTGCCCATTAAACTATTCGACTAAATGTTTGGTGTTAAGACATGTTTAGTTAGAAAACTACTAGCCACTTGACTAAAATACTTGCCTAGAACAAGGCTTACAGACCAAAATACACAACAAAACATGTAGAATACTTAAATGTTAAAGACTTAGGACTATGTATAGGTATCTTGCAGGTAACGAATATTTAAGTTTTTATGAAAGGCATATTTGTGTTGTCTTACATTTCTGTACATTCATGCAAATGCAAGTTTTACATTGTGGTTTGTTAAACGTCACATCTTTAGTATTTATAAAGACAGGTTATATTTTTCTAGCGAATCCACTTATTTGTTATATATATATATATATATATATATATATATATATATATATATATATATATATATATATATATATATATATATATATATATATATATATATATATATATATATATATATATATATATATATATATATATATTAAATATATTTCTGTATTCTGTGCTATATTTACACATAGCACACTCGAAGGATTTATTTATTTAAATTTTGCGCACATACATTTGCACAGGTAGACTTAACGCCCAAGAGCATTTTCTGCCAGTCAACCTAAAAAGAATTCATAGAAGGCGCAAGGGGTGCTCAATGCACATAGAAAGAGAAAAATCAATAACTTATTTGAAATTGCTCCAATTTTTATATTTTTTCCCAACAATTCTTTTATCTATATACGAATTTTAGATGATAAATGGGGATTTTACGTATCAATTCTTTTCTTATTTGTACTGTGGTAGCCCTAGACGTAGCTCGCTCGTATTGTAATGAGCAGGCTCGGTCAGCGCTGAATTTGGTGCCCTGAATAAAACATTCTGTTATGCCAAATTTTGAATGTTACGAACATTTTACCAGTGACACTATTCAAGTACTCTACATGAAAATTCATTGTGTTTTTTTTTGTTTGTTTCAACAAAGAAGAAATATTCAATAGGTCTTGTTCTTCCATAAATTGGTTGTCGATTTATTAAATTTATAATGAGCTTTATCAGATATCACTTGCCACTTATGTAACTTAAAATAAATACGTCCTAAATTTTATCTCCACGGCGGAGGTAGGCTAAGGTATTACTCTCTTTACTTAGTCTACATAATAACTTCCTAAGTTAAGTGAAGTTTAGTGACATAAAGCATTAAGAGTACGTTGCTTTTGTAAATAGACAATAAGATAAATTGAAAATTAAAAAACTTATTTCTTGTACCAATACTTGGAGCATTAGTGAAGTGATCCTAAATAAATTAAATATAAATCAGTCATAAGAACTTAGTCATAAGAAATTACATAATGTCAGTGACTCAACCCATCATTCTGAAATGAAATGTAAACAATTTAGATGACGCCCGGTTTTAAGCAAGATGATTTGAAATATAAAAATGTCTCTAAAGCCGTGAATGTTGAATGTCTGTTTGAATAAAATTATAGTCTTAATCCTTATCTTTTAAAATATAGTATGATATATTTTTTTTAATATAAAATTATTAAAGTTTTAAGAAACTACGGTTTTATAAGCATTTAAGGTAAACGTAAAAAAACGTAGACGAAGTCGCGCGGCTATCAAATAGTGATACGTAACATGCGAATTTAATTTAACAAATTCAGCAATGAAGATTATAAAAAATAAATATAAATATCTAACACGCCGGATATAGTGTGGCTAAGTTACATCCATTCTGTCTATATACGTAAGGGAATCGAGGGCGTGATGACGATAATTTTCTTTTAGAATATGTAATAACAACTTGAGTAAAGATGCACGAGATTATATATATGTCTGATGGATGTCACAATTGTCACAGGATGCTTGCCATGCATGCATGTATGACCGCCCCGTTGGTCGAGTGGTTAGCGAACCTGACTACGCAAGCAACGGGGCTCGGGTTCGATCCCCGACGGGGACAAGCATTTGTGTGATGAGCATAAATGTTTGTATTTCCGGGTTTGAGTGTTTATTATGTATGTAAAAGTATTTATATATGTATTTCTATGTATTAGTATCGTTGACTAACACCCATAACACAAGCAAATAATTTGCTTACTTTGGGGTTAGATCAGTCAGTGTAATTTGTCCCGTGAATATTTATTTATTATTTATTTATTGATGTTACCTAAATATCCTTGGCTGATGGATGATGCATTAGTTGCACTTCTGCCTACCACTTAAGGGTATATTGCCGTCAGGATATAATTTACAGTTAATATGTTTTTATCAGAAATAACAGTAAGTGTTCCTGCTAAAACATCCATAGACAACTGAATCCCGACAATAGGGTTAATGTTTTATTAGGAAAACAATATAGTCTTAAAGACTAGGGAGGGTCAGGCTGAAATTGTGTATAACATTTCATAGTTATATCAAAAAAAGACACAAATTCGAATGTCTCTATTCCTCCTAATTTTAAATAGACATTTTGTTTAATTTTTCCCTAAGCATAAAATTCTATAACTTACTCATGAATAATAATTGTGGTGATAATAATGGTTATTAGATTTCGGAAGCCCCCGCGGATGAGGACTACTTTGATATTAAATACGGTAATAATTTATAAATCAATTGGCTATTTTGGTCCGTTGAGCATCGGAGCCGGTTAAAATTATATTACCAAGCTATTTAAATTTAGTTTGCGAAGTTCTGCAGCGATATATTTATCATAGTATTTTCTTGATTATATTGTACCAAAACCTTGTCAACTACAAGGACTGTCAGATTTAGTGACGTTCCATTATAGTTATTGTTAGCAATAGAAGTATTATTGTGTCCAAAAACCTCCTCCTACCTCCGTGTTGGTCCGGGCCCCCTTTGAAGAATAGGCCATCTGTCATTCTGATTGGACATTTTGTAAAAGGCGAACGATTGGCTAAACGTGTCACTACCATCGTGACTACTAGGTGGTAGAGTTCCGCTACGTCTCACCCGGGTATTTGATATAACCGTCTTACCTACTCCTGCCGCAATAGCATCAATACTTGTCGTCGTGTTCCGGTTTGGAGGGTAAGGTAGCCGGTAAACTTATTCATGTGATATTACCACCATGCACTCAGATAGCTACGGACCATTAACATCTTTAGTGTCTGTAGGAAATGGTTTCTCTTTCCGTCAGGAAAGTCTCCTCCTTGTTTGCTATCTTATGATATAAAAAAATTAAATAACACAAACAAAAACAAATTTCCTTACCATAAAACACACAAATATGTATGTATGACACAACAGCACTACAGCAACGGCTCGATACATCATAATTTATACATCCGTTAGACATTCTCTAATTATGAATTCAGCCAAGTTAAATGAATAAATAAAATAAAAATATGTTTAGTAGCGCGAACATATTAAGTATAACTCATTAGTGTCTTCACGCCCGTATCCCCGAAGAGGTATGCGGGAGCACAACCAGTGCACCCGCGATGAGCCAGATAGGTCCACAATATAATGGGTGACAAGTCTATAGACAACCCGGCACTTATCTAGTCCCGGGAAACGTTGTTGTTATCAGAAAGAATTGTTGTGCTTCTCGCTGGATGATCCGAATGTCGTCGCTGACTCTATTGCCGATGTGGTGCTGCAGGGCATGGAACTTTTCATTCCATTTTCTGCGGTACCAATTGGTGGTAAGTCTCAGCCTTGGTTTGGTCGCTCCTGTAAAACGGCTTCGCGCCGCAAGCAGGAGTGCTACCGAGCTTGGGCTGCAGCGTCTGCATCTTGTGATGAAAAAACCAGCACATTACGTAAGGAGTACAATTTCGCCTCGAGGTACTTCAAAAGAGCTATCGCCAAGGCAAAATCGGAACACATTGGCAGAATTGGCGAGAAATTAGTTCGCCTTCCTTCGGGCACTCGTGCGTTCTGGTCTCTCGCCAAGGCTGTCTTAGGGTATTTCTCACAGCCATCTCTTCCATCCTTGCACGGAGACGATGACTCTCTGGCCCATACCGCAAAGGAGAAGGCCGATCTCTTGGGCTCCTTCTTTGCGGCCAACTCGACTCTGGATGACCAAGGGAACGCACCGCCTACCATCCCGCAGTGTGATAGTTGTATGCCAGAACTACAATTTCGGCAATCATCTGTGCGAAAAGCACTACTTTCCTTGGACATCCACAAGTCGAGCGGGCCGGATGGCATCCCTCCGATTGTGCTAAAAATGTGTGCTCCAGAGTTGGCACCAGTATTAACACGCCTATTCCGGCTCTCCTATTCACTCGGCGTGGTACCGAATTCGTGGAAGACAGCTTTGGTTCATCCCATCCCTAAAAAAGGAGATCGCTCTAACCCGTCTAACTATCGGCCCATAGCCATAACCTCCTTGTTCTCCAAAATTATGGAGACAATCATCAACTCTCAGCTCCTCAAGTATTTAGAAGAGCACCAGCTAATTAGCGACCGTCAGTACGGTTTCCGTCGCGGCCGCTCAGCTGGTGACCTTCTAGTATACCTAACTCATCGATGGGCGGAAGCAGTTGAGTCCAAGGGGGAGGCATTGGCAGTTAGTTTGGACATAGCGAAGGCCTTCGATCGGGTATGGCACAAAGCGCTTCTCGCGAAGCTGCCTTCCTATGGGCTTCCTGAGAAATTATGCGAGTGGATCACCAGTTTTTTGGCTGATCGGAGCATCAAGGTCGTTGTCGACGGTGCGTGCTCCGACCTTAAATCTGTCAATGCTGGTGTTCCCCAAGGCTGCGTGCTATCACCGACACTGTTCCTTCTGCATATCAATGATATGATGCGAATTAGCAACATACATTGCTATGCGGATGACAGTACTGGTGATGCTACATACTCCGGCCGAAGCAGTATTTCTCGGGAACACGTCGAAGAGTGCCGAAACAAGCTTGTGTCTGAAGTCGAGAATCGACTTACCGATGTCTCGGAATGGGGTCACCAAAACCTGGTTACTTTTAACCCCAAGAAGACACAGCTTTGCGTGTTCACCGCAAAAAAGACGCCTTTTGTCGTATCACCTCGATTTGAGGATACTCTCCTGACAGCCTCAGCTAGTGTCGGAATCCTGGGAGTTGACATATCGAATTACGTTCAGTTTCGCGGTCATTTGGAAGGCAAGGCTAAACTAGCTTCCAAAAAGCTCGGTGTGCTTAGCAGAGCGAAACAGTACTTTTTGCCGGTCCATCGCCTTCAACTTTATAAGGCACAGGTTCGGCCTCACATAGAGTACTGTTCGCATCTCTGGGCCGGAGCTCCTCAGTACCAGCTTCTTCCTCTTGATCGCATTCAGCGTAGAGCGGTTCGAATCGTTGACGACCAGGCCATTTCGAAACAGCTTGACTCTTTGGCATTGCGCAGAGATGTAGGTTCTCTCTGTGTCTTTTATCGTATATATCATGGAGAGTGCTCCGACGAGTTGTTTGGATTAATTCCTGCCGCCGAATTCCACCATCGGACATCGCGTCAAAACTTGAAGTTCCATCCCCACCATCTCGATGTCTGGAAATCCACA
Organism: Apodemia mormo; assembly: GCA_036924255.1. Classification (NCBI taxonomy): domain Eukaryota; kingdom Metazoa; phylum Arthropoda; class Insecta; order Lepidoptera; family Riodinidae; genus Apodemia; species Apodemia mormo. Next base: position 16,971,812 of record JAUPFN010000003.1, on the reverse strand, counting down.
ACTGTGCGTTTCTCCCGACACTTTTTACCTCGCACTACTCTGTTGTGGAACCAATTACCGGCAGGGGTATTTCCGAACGGATACGACATAGGGACCTTCAAGAAAAGAGCTTACTCATTCTTAAAAGGCCGGCAACGCAACTGCAAGACCTCTGGTATTGCAGATGTCCATGGGCGGCGGTGATCACTTACCATCAGGTGCACCTCTTGCTCGTTTGCCCCCTCTTCTATAAAAAAAAAAAAAAAAAAAAAAAAAGAACTGGGAATCGAACCCTGGACCTTATGTGCTCAACAACGACGCCGTATCCCTTGACAACAGAGGCAATTGATAACTCATTAAATTGTAGTAAACTTATTTTAAGCGTATTTGTTGTTTTTTCGTAGGTAGTACTGAGGATATGGCTTTTTTCTATATAATAACCCGGATACTGAGGATATGGCTTTTTTCTATATAATAATATTATAGCTGACCCGGCAAGCGAAAAAATAGGGGTTGATCGTAGAGTTGAATCTTTAGGGTTGTCTGTATTTTTAATGCTGTGTCATAAAAAAATAAAAACAAAAATTTTTATCTAAAAAATAAAATAAAAATTAGGGGTGAACTACCCTGAACATTTAGTGAGATGAAAAATAGATGTTCGATTCTCAGACCTACCCGATATGCACACAAAATTTCATGAGAATCTGTCAAGCCGTTTCGGTGGAGTTTAACAACAAACACCGCGACACGAGAATTTTATATATATTAGATTAAAATACCGCAATAACGTCAGTGCTTTTCACTGTCGAGTTCCGGTTTGGAGGGTAAGGTAGCCGGTAAACTTATGCATGTGGCATTAGATCTCGCCTCAAGATATCAAAGCTGATGATTGACTCATGTTTTTTGCTATCTTATACATAAAAAAAATGCACATTGTGTGTAAATTGAGTGTGTGTGTCTGTGTATGAGTGTTTAACCAATTTACTATTGTAACTTGCACTCATAAAAAAATCTAGTATTATATGTAGTTTAATCTGTTGTGAATAGCCGTTACATATATTACATACTAGCAAAAACTTCCGTGTCCTGTTTAAATTATAAAATGTATAATTTACAAATGGATATCGTGGAAAACTGTATATAATAAGTTTTATTATTTTCTGTATACGGTAAAAGCATACGTAACGTATAACGTTTTTTCTACTGCAAAGATGTGCCGTAAATATTTTAGGTTATATGCGTACGGTCCTTGTGTTTCAGAATCTGGCCCATTCATCAATTTTCATCTAATCTCGCTTGGGGCGTTTTCCTAAACTTTGATAACAATGCGGTCGGTATGTCATTGATGACATTTGTACATTTTACTTTTAAAAATATTGCAGAATTGCTGATGATACTGGTGATGATGGTTAAAGTATCTTGTGATGTTGTCATTGAAGTTGTTGAGTTAAAACTAAACTCGGGTCAAAAGGATTGTAATTTGTATTTTTTGTCTGCCATTTTGAATCTGGTAATACGTCACTTACATTTTAATTCAAGCAAATATTTATTATCAAAATCTAACAACTCTTGGAATATCTAATAATATACCACACATACTTTACCATAAAAATAAGTATTCGTATTATTATTTTAAATTTAACTCAGCTAGGTAAAAAATATTATTAAATATTAAGATACTGGAATAGATGTTTCATGCGTACGATGTAATAAAAATTTAGTGCAATTATTATTTAAAACTAGCTGTTTTGCCCCGGTTACACTTTGATTAGTGCGAGTGTTTAATGCAGATGCTTAGTATTAACTAAATAAAAATAACTACGTTAAAAAAAACCGACTTCAAAAACTAAAAACTAAAAAATAATAAATATTAAATATTAATTAAATACTACCTATTTATAAAATAAAAACTACTGGGCCTACCTGAATCAAATTTTATGGGACCAATTCGAAACCATTTCGCATCAAATAAAAAAAGAATCACGTAAATCGGTTCAGAAACCTGGGAGAAATCGGTGTACATACATTAAAAAAATATATACCGGCCGAATTGAGAACCTCCTCCTTTTTTGAAGTCGGTTAAAAACACGTGGATTAGTGCGATTGACTAGTAAACAGCGTACATTTACTCTCATACGCTGATTCCTAATCACTCGCACTAATCAACGGCTGCTCACACGTGCTTTTTGCTTGATACTAAGCACCTGCATTATTAAACACACGCACTAATCAAAGTGTAACCGCACTCGCAGTCATTAAAAGTGTAACCGGGGCAAAACAGCTAGTTTTAAATAATAACTGCACTAAATTTTTATTACATCGTCCGCATGAAACATCTAATCGAGTATCTTAATCTATACATATAATAAAATCGTAGGGAAGTCAAAACTGTACATTGAATATTTTTAAAAGAATACTTAGGGCGTGATCTACAATCGATATCGAAACCAAAAATATCGTTTTTAGAATTTTTGTTTATTTGTCTGTATGTATGTCCTGGGTAAACTCAAAAAGTACTGCATGGATTTACTTCAAATTTTACATGAATATTACTAACAGGTCGGGTCAACATATAGACTACATGTTATCACGCTATCACCTAAGGGGGAGAAGCTGTGCGGAGTAAACCAAGTCCGCGTGGACGATCGTGGGCAACAGCTAGTATTTAATATTTTTTACCTAGCTGAGTTAAGTCAAACTGTAACCGGGGCCTTTCCCGCGACTTCGTATGCGAAACCCTTATTGCTTACTTTTGTCAAAATGTAGCCTACAGTGCTAATTATTATTTTGTATACCGTTATAAACGATAGTTGTCTCTTTCCATAGAGAGAATGTTATAAATGTTTTTAATATCACAAATATTGCCAAACTGTCAATTAGACTCGAGCAATACCGCTATATTTAAAAATATATTATGTTATTTGGTGGTGTAGTGGTCCGGTGTCGGAGTTGATCTCAGAGGTCCCGGGTTCGATTCCTGGGTCGGGCAATTCAGAAATGTGTTTTTTTCAGTTTTCTGATAAAAACAACATTGACCAGGATTGGAAAGTGCCTGGTTGGCGATAGGCTTGCCACCTATCACATACTGGGACCAAGTATCTTCGGCTAATCGTGGGTGCACTTGTTGTACCTCTGCCTACCCTTTCGGGGATAAGGGACGTGAAGATACTTTTTTTTTTTAATTTGTATATCAATTTATGATGAACGCAGCTTTATTTAATGTCATAATTGTACCATATATGATATATGGTATGGTTCGTTTATAAAGTTAGTTTCGTATAACTTTGATTGTGGTAATTAATTGAATTTACGTAGCTCAGTAAAGTAAGTTGTGTTAAGTTGATACCTTAACTAAGTATAACTTTAACAAATTAAAGCAATGTATTCCATTGCGGCAATTGTTTAGTAAATAAAAATATTTATTATTGTATTTGTTCGTTGCTTGCCTACGCTCTCTGTCTACCTGTCTGACACGTAGCTCTATTTCTTGAACGTAAATAGAAAGACACTTGAAATTGTCACAGGATGCTTGTTACTATGGTCACTATCACAACAGACAATCTTCTATACGTATAATAAAATCGTAGGAAAGTCAAAACTGTACATTGTTTTTTTTTAAAGAATACTTCAGGCGTGATCAACAATCGATATCGAAGCCAAAAATATAGTTTTGAGAATTTTTGTCTGTTTGCCTGTTCATCTGTTTGTCTGTATGTATGTCCGGGGTAAACTCAAAAAGTACTGCATGGATTTACTTCAAATTTTGCATGAATATTACTAACAGGTCGGGTCAACATATAGGCTACATATTATCACGCTATGACCTACGGGGGAGGTGCTGTGCGGAGTAAACGAAGTCCGCGCGGACGAAGTCGTGGGCAACAGCTAGTACATAAATAAAAAAGTTTGATCCCCGAAGGAGTCGCTACGAAAGTATCCTCAGTTAATACAGCTCGGTAGTACAGAACCATACGTTGCGAATCTGACTCGCACTTGGCCGTTGTTTTGTCATACTTGTAATATGACCGTATTTTTTTAATTGGCCTCACAAAAAAGGAGTCGCCGTGTTGGTCCCGGCCTCCTTTGTAGAATAGGCCAACTGCCGTTCTGCCAGGCAGGTCGTAAAAGGCGACCGATTGGCTATCGAGTCACTGCCATCGTGGCTACTAGGTGGTAGAGTTCTGCATTGTCTCGCCCGGGTCTGGTACCACCGCCTTACCTATTCCTGCCGCAATAGCGTCAGTGCTTGTCGCTGTCGTGTTCCGGTTTGGAGGGTAAGGTAGCCGGTAAACTTATGCATGTGGCATTAGACCTCGCCACAAGATAGCAACGCACCATTAACACCTTTGGTGTCTATAGGCGATGGTTGACTCTTTCCATCAGGAGACCCATCTGCTTGTTTGCTATCTTATTACATAAAAAAAAAAGTTCGGTTTTTGTGTTTTTTTTTACCTCATATAGCTACCTTATTTATTCACAAAAATATATTTTTTGTTTGGGAAAATATATTTCCCATTTATTCCCATACAAATTTGAAGAAGAACGAAGAGAACTTATGCACTTTCACTCGTTTTGATCCCGGGCTCCTTTGACGAATAGGCCAACTGCCGATCTGTCAGGCAGGTCGTAAAAGGCGACCGATTGGCTATACGAGTCACTACCATCGTGACTACTAGGTGGTAGAGTTCTGCATTGTCTCGCCCGGATCTTGTATCACCTCCTTGCCTATTCCTGCCGCAATAGCGTCAGTGTTCGTGACTGTCGTGTTCCGGTTTGAAGGGTAAGGTAGCCGGTAAACTTATGCATGTGGCATTAGACCTCGCCACAAGATAGCAATGCACCATTAACGTCTTTCGTATCCATAGGCGATGGTTGTCTCTTTCCATCAGGAGACCCATCTGCTTGTTTTCTATCTTTGATATAAAAAATTAAAAAAAAAAGTGGAATTAGACCTCGACACAATATAGTAACGCACCATTAACACTATTGGTGTCTATTGGCGATGAATGACTCTTTCGATCAGGAGACCCTTCTGCTTGTTTGCTATCTTATGATATATAAAAAAAAAGATTTGATGCGGATACAGAAGCATAGAAGTCAGATGATATAGTTTTACTAAATCTGTCTTTATATATAAGTATAATAAAAAAAGCAAAACACGTAACGTTATATCAATACCATGCATAATGTATAAATTTTTCAACATGCAAATGTATGATTTCTTCGATTCACATTAAAATCAGACGAACCTCCTTTAATAAGTTGTAAAGTTGTTTTGAAGAGCTCTCTCCAGGATCCCGATGGCACGGCATTAGTGACTGCCGGCAATCTCGTTAAAATATTCTACGTAGCTCGGCGGACGTTTTCCCATCCTGTAAAATCATGTAAATTCACTATATCATTCCCGCATACATTTAGTTAATTATATAAACTGACAATTTGCTGCAAACGTTAATAGGCGTAACACTCTGTATAATGGAATTACGCGAACAGGCTAGTTACGTGTAAATTATTAAGTTTTTGTAACGTGGTTGCTGTATTTTATCAATACATAGAATAAAACAACGTCGCTTTACGTGTTATTTAATAAACTACGCATTGGATTTATACGTTGTTTTAACCAAACCACACCAATACTTATTAATTTTAGTTCAAAATTGGATTGGATTTGCTTAATTAAATTAAATAAGCCAAAGCTCGGCCAAGGAATATAGATGTTTAGTTTTAAAAAAAGGGTGTTTTAATTATAAAAAAAATCTTTAACATATATTTTTTATGTCGATAACCCTTAAGTTAGAAAGTGTCAGGTGGCAACCCCAGTTTTCGTTGCAGACACATAAGTTCTGCGATAAGCGCGCGCGACGGTGCTGAGCTGGGCGCCGCTGCCGGCCGCGCGCTACTGGCCAACGCGCGCCGCGTGCCGCGCCGCCGTTGACCACACACACTCACACTACCTGCTTAGTGGGAAATGACCACTAACAATCACCGGTTACCGATTCCATCTATCAAAACAAATAAAAATGGGACTCTTTTCCATTCTTTGAGTTCATTTATGATTCGGTTTCCTTTTCTCTGAGTCTCATAATGGTAAAATTCGAATATAAATTTGAATTATATATACCTAGTTTCAGTAGGACAACATGTACATCATTACACGTCGTAAACTCAAAGAACAAGGGTGAGTTCATACCTATTGTAGGATTGGCTTAATTAATTTATTAACTTCCCTTGTTTACAATTTTTAGTAATTTTATTAAATAATTAAATTACTATTCATACGATGAATATATTCCTCCTCCTCCTCCACCTCCTTTCTACTGTCATATAATTTTCTTGTTCTCGTCTTTCGAGCACTGAAATATAAAATTCAAAGTTGGCCAAGTTCCAAAAACAATAATAATTTAACATCATCAAGATGATTTGTCCGCTCATTTTCTTGCAAATGTACCTACTATGGGGGACATTTTGTTCCCAAGTACTTTACCATACAGCAATGATTTCGTCAGCTCATTGCTGCCCACTATATACGAACGATATTGTCGTTAAGGGCGTAGTGTCGCGCAGTTTCCTTATCGTACCCCCAACAAGTAATAATGCCTTCGATCGCAGGCTAATGGCCTTCATGGCACACTTTGATACGCAAATGAGCATTAACGACCTATCACCACCACCCACACATACATATTCACAGTACGTTTCTTTTTTTCTTTTACATCTACATATTTATGTATATCGCCATAGTCGCTATATCATACAGTTCCTTTTGAATCGGAATTTTGTCAGATGAAATAGGATTAATCGTTACTCGCGATTTTGTTCACGTGACCCGAAATCTTTATATATTACTTTCTTTTATTTTTACTATATTACTTTCTTTTATTCAATTGGGTAAAAGTAGCATATTTCACTTCTGGATAATGTCGCTTTCTAATGGTGACAGAATTTTTAAAATCGGTCTAGATGTTTTTAAGAAAACTAACAAAAAATCAATCGTTCCTCGTTATAACATTAGTTAAGAAGAAGAAATAGCAGGATAGAAGAAGAAGTGACAAAAAGCTCTAAGCGGATTTATTACAATATACATAAAAATATTATTTCAGAATCCCTGATAAATGATAACGAATACCATTGCAAAATTTAATAGTAATTAGTTAGTTTTAATGGTGGAGACGTATTAACAACCAAATGCATTTTCGCATTGATAATATTAGTTAAGATTTTTAACCGGCAGCATACAATACTGTAGCCTAATTCTCCAATGGGTGGGCGTACCACCGATCCAATTACTCTCATTTAGAAGAATTAGGGTCCAGTTTGATTAAAGATACTGTTTGGATTTTATTTGGTTCATTTCATTATATTGCTTTCTCTATTTATCGCTGTACTAAATTAAAGGTTAATTATTTTAACCTCTACGTATGTACAGAGGATTCTCCAATTTAAGTATTAAGTTCCACATACAAAATTGGATACTTTATATAGATTAAGGCCGTACTTTTTTTCGTGTCGGTTATAAATGCTAAAACTTTAAAATAGGCAGGAATATTGAATTCATAAAATGAAATGTTCAAATGTTATTTGCCATATATATAAAATTTGTACCTGACTGTACAGAGCTTTAAATACTTTTTAAATCAGTTAAACCATACTAAAAATAATTTAAAAAGTATTTAAATAAAAAGTTTCTTCACGCCCGTATCCTCGAAGAAGTAGGCAGAATTACAACCAGCCGAAGATACTTTTAGTCCCACAGTATAATCGGTGGCAAGCCTATCGCCAAGCGGGCACTTATGCAATCCCGGACAACGTTGATTTTATCAAAAAACTGAAAAAATACATTTTTAATTTTACCGACCCAAGAACCCGGGACCCCATCAACAGCGACACTGGATCACTAGACCACAGAAGCGATTAAATAGTGGTATAGATTAAATACTAGTATATAATAGCAGTATAGTAGTAGTAAGTAGTTAAATAGTTTGGTGCAAGTGGATTCCAATGCTTAAGTATAACCGGGTGGGTGCTAGTCAAATATGTGTAAAATCTCAATTTTTAAATCTATATTAATATTACAAGTACGAAAATTTAGATGTTTGGATGGATGGATGTTTGTTACTCAATCACGCAAAACTACTGAACAGATTTGAAATTTGGCACACAGGTAGATGATGACCTGGAATATCACATAGGCTAATGGTTTTTTATCCCAGAAAAATTAGGTGATCCCGTGGGATTCGCCAAAAACTTTTTTAATGCAACGGACTGCACGCTGCAGCTAGTTTGTTCATAAAGGACATCAATTTAGGTATTGCAAATTAATAAGAAGAAAATATAAAGCGGAACGTTATTCTGAAGAAGTTCAATAACTAAAGTTTTAAATCGTCGTGTGAAACTAACATTTTGTTCACTAAACGGGCTATGTTAATAATTATAAATATTTTATTACAAAGACTTGGATATAATTAATTCAATCCACTTCTATGAATTGTTGTCACGGCAAGAGTTTGACACGAGAATGAGCTCCTATGTATAAAAGTATACATAATGTAAAGTCCAAATTCCAAATGTTAATGTTTGAAAATAATTTATCATACTTCAAAACTTATTTACTCTCAATGAAATGTTGGCGTATATTCAACTGTTACTGTTATTCATTAATTGTAGCCATAAAGGCTTTTTTTGACATTTGATATATTTATACATCAGACATCATACATGCATGTATGCGACGAAGTTTGGCTGTCGTGTTCATTATAATATATAACTTTGTTAAAAAGTCATAATTTAATCTTTTTTTACATTGTCTTTTATATTTATAAAATTTGCACTTCAATCACGTTTAAAGTTTACTCGTTGTGAAATATTCACCGTTATTTTATACACGCAAGGTTCAAGTTCGAATGGATTTTAAATGGTACGAAACAGTCGTTTAAGTCGTAACTCGGAATAAGTTTCCACGCTTTAAATTCTAATTTTCTGAGGTAAATTTACACCAACTATGCCATGGTAGATAAATCAAAATATTTGTAATACTTCAACTTTAGATACAAAGATTTTAGGGCCAATTGAAAAACTGAATGCTTCAGAATCCATATATTTTTTTAAACATCGTAAGATAAGAAACAAACATAATTCTGTCCTTGTAGCGGGGTCTCAACGCCACATGCATAAGTTAACCAGCTACCTTACCCTCCAAAATGGAATAAGACAATGAAGCATAGACGGTATTGCGGCAGGAATAGGCAAGACGGTGGTACTAAATACCCGGGCGAGTCGTTGCGGAACTTTACCAACTAGTAGTAACGATTGTAATGTTATGTATAAGCCAATCGGTCCATTTTACGAACTTGCTGGCAGAACGGAAGTTGGTCTATTCTTCAAAGGAGCCCGGTCATATATATACTTCTTTTGCGCATTCATAATGCGTACAGATGTTCACTGGCTTCGGAGACTAACCGAAAACAAGAATGTTTGGAGAGTATTTGCATCCCAAGCAAGCAGCTTAAGTTGCTGAAAGGATTTTCCTTTTTCACTTTTATGCGACGAGTCGCTACCAGTTTCACGACATACAAAAACTAAATACATTAAAGTTTAAACCAAGTATAGATTGGTACTTTCACATTCGTGTTTATATAAGTTAATCTACTAAAACTTTGAAACAAAAAAGCAGATCCATACCCATTTTTAAAACAAATCAACCACTAAAAACTCCGGCATTTAACTAGAACCAAATCACGTCCGAGCTCTAAAAATAAAAATCCTAAAACTTTAGGTAGTAAAACTAATGCAATTTGCCACTTACGTTTTATCGATCGCCAACTTCACAAACTTTAAATCCCGGGTCACTACAAAAAGCAGGTCCCATCTCGGACGTCTTTAAACTAGGACAATCTGGGAAAATCCGGAAGAGTGACAGTTCCATCCTAAACTGACGTTAGTTTAGGCTTGATTGAATTTAATACATACTAAACAAACAAGTCGGTTCTAAAATATAATGCTCCTAAATAATATCACTGGGACAAGATCCCTCATCATATTGTTTCATAACTTGACACATGTCCAACTATAGATTTAGAAAAGCTTGCCTAGTATACGGAAATGACGCATAAAGTCCTATTCCTAACAAAACAGATAACTCGTTAAAACGTAGTAATTATGAGATCTGTTTTTAGAAGCTAATGTGTGATTTTAAGACTAGATAAGATGGGCGGGAAAACCTTTTGTCCTTAGCTGTCGTCTGCGGTCATTCGTGATTTTATATACCTATCATGGACACTTACTCGTAATAGCCGAGCCACACTGTTGGAAACACGGGTGACCTTGGTGGGAGGCTTGGGGGCCGTCCATTAATCACGTGAGACTCGAAAGAAAGGAGAGAGGTCCATAAAAAATCACAAAATATCACAAGGGGGAGGGGGGCATGTTGTAATATATCACGTGTAATTATTTGCAAGATGCTTATCTAGTCACTGGTGTTGAAGAAATCCTTGTTAATCCGTGGTCCGAGGACACTGTACATTAAGTAATGTTCGTGTATTAATTAGTACAAAAAACTTTTCGCATTCCTTTTATTATTTTTATATCAGCCAAAAACAACTTGCAACCTTTTGTTTACCTGTAGACATTGTTATTGTAGTCTTTAATTTTCTTTAATAAAATTAGAAGACCTACTTACCTACTTATATTTCATAAATATTAAAAAAATAAGATTTTTAGTAGGTACCTACTAAAAATACACGTGTTATAGGGGGTGGGGGTAATCTTAAACATCACCACGTATCACCAAGGAGGAGTTGGGGTTAAAATACCAAAAAATCATGTGATTAATGGACTGCCCCTTGTGCAGTTCAGATGATTTTTTGTTGCAAACAAGTGTTTACACTGTTGTAAACCGCCGGTGGGGACCCATGTGGAGGGCTTGTTTCCAACATTGTGGCTTGGCTTTAACTAAAAAGATACGCTTAAAAGGCCGGCAACGCGACTGCAAGAACTATGGTATTGCGGGTGTTCATGGGCGGCGGTGATCACTTACCATCAGGTGCATCCCCTGCTCGTTTGCCCCCTCTTCAAGCAACGAATTAATTAATTCTAGTATTGATTGACCTCTGCTCGAAATCGACCGTAAGTGTAGTTACAGATTATATTAAAATCTCTTCTAAGTTCTTCAATTATCACCAAAAAAATAGTTAATTTATATTTTTAATACATAATATATAAAAATATTAGTTTCCTTCCCTGCTTTTCCATATAAACTTTAATTGTACAAAATTACATAAGTGGATTATGTCCCCGTAATTTTGGTAAAAAAGGGTACAAAGTTTTCGCTCGACATTTATACATATAATAAAATCGTAGGAAAGTCAAAACTGTACATTGAATATTTTTTTAAAAGAATACTTGGGGCGTGATCTACAATCGATATCGAAGCAAAAAATATAGTTTTTAGGATTTTTGACTGTTTGTCTGTTTATCTGTTTGTCTGTATGTATGTCCGGGGTAAACTCAAAAAGTACTGCATGGATTTACTTCAAATTTTGCATGAATATTACTAACAGGCCGGGTCAACATTATAGGCTACATATTATCACGCTATCACCTACGGGTGAGGTGCTGTGCGGAGTAAAAGTCCCCGCGGACGAAGTCGCTGGCAACAGCTAGTATTAATATAAAGGTAACGAATATTTTTGGCTACTACTGTAAACGTAATGAAAATCCTATTAGTAACGTCCCCAAACGGGAAACTTATTTATCGTCCGTTTTATCGGATAGAGCGCAGGGTCGGGAGCCGACCTTGACGAGGTATATATTGCTCGTAGGTCGCAATACCGCGGGAAAATTGGGATAAATAGTAGCCTATACCGTCTCGTTATTCGAGTGGTTAGCTACTGAATATACCTGACTACGCAATCGACGGGGCTCGGTTCGATCCCGACGGGGAAAAGCATTTGTGTAATGAGCATAAATGTTTGTATTTCCGGGTTTGGGTGTTTATTAAATATATTCCAGTATTTATATATGTATTTCTATGTATTAGTATCGTTGACTAACACCCATAACACAAGGAAATAATTTGTTTACTTTGGGTTTAGATCAGTAAGTGTAATTTGTCCCGTGAATATTTATTTAATTATTATTATTATTATATCACTTAGGAATAATGTAGTTGTTTTTGTAAAAAAAATACAAAATCGGTTTGCGGTAATAAAATTCAGTCGGTGATAATTTTGAAAATATAGCATCAACCTGCAACCTATGAAAGTGACCTTATACAAACTGACTACATTATAAGTGATGTATCACGATTCTTGAAGGAGATAGTCATACCGTTCAGGTCATTTGTCACGTGTAATGTTCGGATATAAAATTTTATACCGCTTTAGAATAGGGACAATCCAGGCGCTCGTTACTGTCCACCCCCAAGTTAAGGAGCGTAATTTTATTTATGGATGTCTCGTTTTATTGTCGCCCTGTAATCGTGGATTTAGAGCGCTGATCCGAAAATTTGCATGTCTTAGTGACCGCAGCGATACTGTTTGACACTCACTTTCTTTTAAATAAAATATTGTGTATTTTATTTTAGTATGTTAAAATTAAATACACACTTAAATTTTCACGACGACAGTATGTCTGATGAATATATGTATGAATGGGTGTTAGTGCGTATGTATGTGTAAATAAGCTTGCCATAACTTTGTAACGCCTTGACCGATCTAAACATAGTTTCTCGTGGTCGATTGGAATCTGTCAATTTTAGATTTCCTGAAGATATGATTCGATCCCAACGCTATTGTATGAAAGTGAGAGTTGGGTATGTCAGAAAGGACATGAAAGTAAAATCAACACGGTTGCGATTAGATCGCTATGAAAAATATGTGGCGTAACACTCGCGTACCGGGCGTAATGTGGAAATGAGAGAGAGATTAGGCTTGAATCTCTCTCTCACTTCCACATTACGGAAGCTGAACTACTCGCAGAAAAAACAGTATCTATCCGTCTCTTGTGGAGGATAAGAATGGAATCATACTGTTTTCGTATGACTCTACTAGCTGTGCCCGCGACTTCGTCCGCGTGAAAAATTCCTAAAATAAAAAGATGGACAGTCCAGAGATTTTATCCGATTAGTTCCTGTTCCCGTGGGACTTCCGGGATAAAAACTATCCTATGTCTTTTCTCGAGTCTCAAACTATGTATCAAATTTCGTTTAAATCGATTCAGTGGTTTAGGCGTGAAGAAGAGACAGATACTTTCGCGTTTATAATATTAGTATGGATACATTTATTAAAAGTTAAAATTCGATTTGGTAAGTATGACGACGTGAATAACGATTGAAAATTTCGAATACTGTCTACAATATCGCATTAAAAGGATCAAAAATGAGTGTAGTATTTTAACGCCTATTGTAAGTTTTATGAATACTAATACCAAACTGGAGCTCTGGCACACTACGCGAATCGTGTAGTTTACTTAGTTAATTTCACAGTACCATGTCATATTAAATGCTTATCTAGAGAAATCCAACGATATTAACACAATATTTATATTACAAAAAGGAAATGTAAGGGCAATCTATAATTTTAAGCCCGAGAGTTAAAGAAATTAATACTCTGACGGTAATATCGCAAATTTCATTTAAGAACGTGTATTTTCGTAAAAATATTTGCTTATTCGAGAAAATTGTTATGTACACACGCTAAATATAAGAAACAATATTGCTTGTATCCAGAAAATAAGTAAATATTGTATGCCGTGAGCACATAATATTTAATACTAATTGTACACACATTGTCTATGTGTCTGTCTGTTACCGTCTCACGACTAAAGCATAGAACCGATTTTGATGAAATTTGGCAGACAATTGAAGTCTTTGATGGTCTGTAACTTTACTCGCGAGCGAGGCTGCACTGGTCAGCTACGAGTAGGTAGTAAGTACACTCATATACAAACATACATATACAAAGTTATTAGAGATTCTTTATTTTATTTTATATTTGAACTTTAAATCACTCTCCTGTAAAGTTTACTCAATGTCGCTTAGTGAAGATATATATATATATATATATATATATATATATATATATATATATATATATATATATATATATATATACTTACAAACAGCTGGGTTGTTTTAAAAATAATTTCGTGACAGGCAATACCATTAGGGAATATAATGAAAGTATTCTTCTATTAACAAATCTATTTATTTCTAATTCTTTGTCAAGCCAGCTCGTGAAAGGAAGCACAAAACAACTCAATTTGCAGACTCAAATTTTATTAAAGTACGAAGGGTTCCTTACAACAAGGACTTTATGAGTGTAATATATTAGAAGTACCTACAAATAGGTGCTCTCAGTCAAAAGGGTTGCTGATAGTTTCTGTAAAATATTCTGTGTAAGAAAAATAGTCGACAATACAAAATGTAATGTCCGAAAATTTGGTATGGGAAATTTCTTTATTACAAAATTTTATGTTATAAAATTGCAGGGTTAATATGTGTACTGGTGATTTGATCTTACGTACAGGGTTTTTGTATAAATTTGCTGATTTGCTGTTGTGTGCCTGATATTTTTTTCTCATTTAACTCCCTCTCCCGTTTTATTCCTTTTATAGTATGGTGTCTAGCTTATGCCAAGTCAAATTTGTTTAGGAAAATTTTTTAAATGTATTGTTTAGCTACTCCCTCTTCTTAACCAAAACTTTACTTACCTGGAATTTCTTGTTTTTTTCTCTCTAATAAAATGCGGGCAAGGGTTAATAGATATTGTTTGCGAACACTTATCGTCGGCACTTGGTGAAACTATATTTTAATCCAATATTTTTTCACTTATACACTTGTACTGTTTAACAATAAGGCAATTATAATTTATTTCCAACCGGCTTCGCTTACACAAGCATTAGGATGATGCTTTGTAAACGAAGCCGGTTGGAAATAAATTAAAAATGCCTTATAGCCGAGCTACATTGTTGGAAACAAGCTTCCAACACGGGTGACGTTGGTGGCAGGCCTGTGGAGTTTATATGAATTTTTGTTGCAAACAAGTGTTTACACTGTTGTAAACCGCTGATGGGGAGGGCTTGCTTCCAACAGTGTGGCTTGCGTTTTATTGTGAAACAGCACAAGTGTATAAGTAGTAAGTACTCGTAATAAAATATTATATTTATGTGGTATTTTTAAGTTATATATTTATTAATTTAATTACTGTACAGTTTTTCTAACAAAACGATATAATAAGCAAACGATTAGCTAAACATGTCTACTATCGTAATTACATGATGGCAGAGTTTTGGAACGTCTCGCCCGGGTAAAGTAGCCACTAAACTAATGCAACCAATAGGATATTTTAAAGTGGCCGTGTCAAAAGTAAAGAGAACCTCAGTTCTTTGTAACGGCACTATGAAGTTCCTTCACGATACGCCTACAAGCTGAAAATGGAGCTAGAATGAATCCACAGCGAAGATATGTGTTATTGTTTGCCATAAAGTTTCTCTATTATGAAGGCGGGCAACTATGTCCTTTATCAGTGAAACCTATTTCATATGACCGTTGGTTCATTTGAATTAGATCCCTTATCATAATTTAAATATTATCTAGCTGTACGGGCGTCGGAATAGATCCGAAGGATAATAAGTTCAAATCACTGGTCGGCAAATTTTCCTATTTTTGTTCTGAAAGAGTGATTTAATTTTAAAAACTTGACTACCAGAACTTACACGCGTAGACCTCCTTGTCAGGTAGTTCGCAAAAAGCGAGAAATAAACCAAAGTTATTGCTAACTAGCTGTGCCCGCGACTTCGTACGCGTGGAAAAATTTCTATAATAAAAGGTGCATAGTTCCCATCCCCCTAGAATTTTCGAGATAAAAATTATCCTATGTCCTTTCTCGGTTTTCAAACTATCTTTGTCCCAAATTTCATCCAAATTGGTACAGTGGCTTAGGCGTGAAGAAGAGACAGACAGATATAGTTACTTTCGCACTTATAATATTAGTTTGGAAGTATAGATGTGGATATTGTGTCTACTAGGTAGTAAATAGTGTTCTGCGAGGTTTCGTCCGGATTCTCTACCATCCCCTTAAGTACTTATTAATGCCGCAATACCGTCAGTATTTTTCACTGTCTTGTTCGGGTTGAGAGAGTAAGCAGATGGTTCTCGTAATGGAAACATATAACATCGACTATAAATACCAAGGATGTTAATGTTGCGTTGTTGTCTGTGTGGCCGCGTTGGAATGCCATATTCATCCGGCTACCTTACTGTCCATATCGAAACGTGACAGCAATATGCAACAAAGCTATTGCGTCAGGAATAGATAAGGCGGTGGTACCAAGTCCAGTCGAGACCTTACAGAACTCTATCACCTAGATAGCAGTTGTTAGAGAATGCTTTTACAAATCACGACTTTATCAATTCGTATTAGCATTATCGTGGCTTTTACGATATGCCTAGCAATAAGGCCGTTAATATATTATTCAAAAAAGGCCCCAAATTAACACGGAAAAACTTTTTTATTAATAATAGTCTAAAAGTCTATCCTTATAGTAAAAATGTAATAAATCTTGATTCTTCTACACACAAAGCGAGCACGTTACTAAAACTCCCTCAACATATTACAATTTAATTGTAATATGTTCGCTTTCTCGTACCACATTATTTTCCGCGCGCTACGCTTAGATCTTAAAATGTTATAACATATTTTCAAGAAATAGAAAGAAAACGAACAAAATAATCTTATTTTGATATTGCAAGCAGATATAGCTGATGTCTCGCAACGTCGCGAATCCGTCGAGTCATAGTAAAAGTTGCGCTTAGTTTTGCAGTAATATTTTCCTCGGCGACCTCTTCGCATCCGAAGAATTTTAGATTCACCAAATCGATAACTCGTATAACTTGAAAAAGCGGTAATCTAGACACTTTAAAGTTTATTATAGCTTCAGAAACGACTGCGTATCTAATGGATTGCGAGCTAACGTAAAATCAGAAGTTATTTAATGTTACGGATATTTGTCGCATTTTATAGAATTATCGTGAGATGTTTATATGATAAGTCTTTTTATATTGGATTTGGCGTTCACGACGAGAATTCCGTGACTTCCCAGTCAGGCAGGCCGTTGAATGCAAGCAAATGCTAAACGAACCTCAACCATTGAAGCAGTGTTCTGTACGACACGTGTAAGCATCCATCACTTGTTCTACTATTGTTAGGACTATTCTGGACTAGATTTGAAATAGTCTCTAAGTTTTCCACACTTCAATTAAACGTTACCCTAGTTGACCTTGGCATCTTTTGAAATCGTCAAAATCCAACACATATATTCCAACGAAAATGCATACGTGTGCATCTTGGTGAACTTAATTCACCGACACGCACACGTATAGAAGAATTATACATATAATAGATTTTTTTGAAGCATAGACCACCTGATTTCTCAGTTCTCAAACTCAGTCAGGCAGATTACAAAAGGCCTAAAAATTCTTTTCTATACCACTTATTATGAGTACATTTGAACAAATTTGCACCAAGCAATGTGTTCTTTGGTTTGAGGACATGCCAAGGCTTTGATATCGATTGTAGATCACGTCCCAAGTATTCTTTTAAAAAAATATTCAATGTACAGTTTTGACTTTCCTACGATTTTATTATATGTATAGATAGATATAGATAACGCTCTAGTAACATCTATGGCGTCTAGGTAAAATCAAAATCAAAAATTATTTTATTCAAATAAACTCTTACTGGCACTTTTGATGATTCGAAATTTTAAAAACTACTACCGGATCGGAACGCGACGACACACACACACACACAATTTATTTTTTTATCAGAAAAGCCATTTGCTTTTTTACTATTCAATCATATAAAAAATACTCCAATACAAGCTGAAGGCGTCAGCAACGTCTCTGATATTGTTGGTATCTGCATCTTGCTATATTGATTCAGAATACTAATAAATTACCTGTTTATTCCGATTAAAAATAAATTTAAACTACTTTCACTATTATAATTGAATTAGTTCTATCAGTTTTGCGTATTAATGTATCTTTTAAGCTTGTAACTATTAAGTAATTAAGGCGGGGTGTTTTGACGCGCGCCAATATTATAGGAAGTGGGCGGCGCGGTGTTTTCTGAAACCGCTGAGAAACGTTTTAGTTTTCAGATAAATATGCATTAAATAAATATAGGACTTCAGCTGAAAACCAAACTTTAGAACATTCTTTATTGTATTTAAAACGAAATATCACCATTTAAAAATCATGTTCAAAATTAGAAAGATTATGAACAAATTACTTGTTTTAGGTATTTGTTTTAGCCTGTTTTCGGAATTTTAAATGATCTAGTAAAGTACATACTATCGTGTAATAAGTTAGCTTATTTCTTAGATAATATCTGGGGTATATCGCGTAGTTTATGTAAAACCGTTATTTAACAATTAATACATGATAATGTGATTAAGCAAACCAGTTTTTTTTCCATTTGCCTCCGGTGACTACGGATGTAAAGCGGTAAAATTACTTTCGTAAAATTCCGTAAAAAATTTACGTAAAATATTATATTCTACGGTAAATTACGGTAATTAACATATTAAACTTCAACAAGCGGGCGACAGTTGGTTGTGTTGTGAATCCCGCGGGATCACTGATTTTTCCGGAATAAAATATGGCCTATGTGCTATTCTAGGTTACCGTCTATCTGTGTGCCAAATTTCATTCAAATCCTTTCAGTAGTTTTAGTGTGATTGAGTAACAAGCAATCGTCCATCCAAACATTTATAATATTAATATAGATTTAGGTATCTACATTTCACATATAATAAATGTCACGATTCATTAATAAAAATTTTAAAAAAAATCGGTCATCAGATGTATGTATGTATATATTCTCTGATATTTTCATTCATTATTTTTAGCCCCAATTTGCGCAATGCTCTCAAATGATAGAATACATTGCAGGGTGCAAATTTGTTCAAATGTAATAAATGATCTTGAAAGGGTTATCATGAATAAATAATACGACATTCACTAAGTTGTTTTGGTATAAAATAAAACATCAAAATTTAAACCTAGACGCAGCAAAGAATATTGATTTTTATTCTTCAGACAACCTTGATGACGAAAGGGATAGTGACCCCACTTCCTATGTAGAGGGGTCGTGGTTTTGAATCACATTAGGCGAGACGAATGCGTAATACACAAGATATTTATTTCTTTGTAATTTTATTTTTCAGATGTTATTAACGAACGTCCAGTGATGTTTATATGGAAAAAAGGGCCGTTTTTTAAAGTGTTGTAATGTGGTAAATGTTACATCTGATTCAAACAAAATTAGGTCTCAAAATAATCAAAATCAAAATAATGTATTTAATTTAAGTAAAATTCATTTGTGTAGGTGAAGATGATATGAGATACGTTTTCTTAAATATACAAATCATAGTAAAATAGACAAATTTTTCTTTCAAATGGCGACAAATGCTGCCTTAAAAACTAAAACCAGTGTGTAAAACATAGTGTAATTTTAAACAATAACTTGTATTATTTAAAAAAAAAACTTTGTATTTAAACATATGTAAGATCATAGGCCCACTTGCACCAAATTATATTTCGAAACTAGCCTCCAAAAAGCTCGGTGTGCTCAACAGAGCGAAGCAGTACTTCTTGCCGGCCCATCATCTCCAACTTTATAAGGCGCAAATTCGGCCTCACATGGAGTACTGCTCTCATCTCTGGGCCGGAGCTCCACAGTACCAGCTTCTTCCACTTGACCGCATTCAACGTAGAGTGGTTCGAATCGTTGACGATCAGGCTATTTCGAAACGGCTTGACTCCTTGGCATTACACAGAGATGTAAGCTCACTCTGCGTCTTTTATCGTGTCTATCATGGAGAGTGTTCCGACGAGTTGTTTGAATTAATTCCTGCTGCTAACTTCCATCATCGGACATCGCGTCAAAATTTGAAATTCCATCCACACCATCTTGATGTCTGGAAATCCACAACCGTGCGGTGCTCCCGGCACTTTTTGCCTCGTACTAGTCTTTTGTGGAATCAATTACCGGCAGGGGGTTTTCCGAACAGATACGACATAGGGACCTTCAAGAAAAGAGCTTACTCATTTTTAAAAGGGCGGCAACGCAAGTGCAAGGCCTCTTGTATTGCATGTCCATGGGCGGCGGTGATCACTCAACATCAGGTGCATCTCCTGCTCGTTTGCCCCCTCTTCCATAAAAAAATACTTGAATACCTTTATATAAATTTTAATTTCATTTGAAAACTATTTAAATACCTTGGTTAAAGTGGTGCTCAAACTATTAATCTAAGAAAATCTACCCGATTTAGTACAGCGCCGACAATAAACAGATTAAAATACTGATTGAAATTCGTTCTGGGCTATAGAAGTATAAGTCTAACGCATACATACCCATAGATTACTGTGACGTGATGCGATGAAGGCGGTAGTGCGAGCAACGGCCTGATTTGTATGTGACTCAGGTTCGCGCCGATGCAGGGGGCGGATTCAAGACGTTCACCGCAATTTTTCAACGCTTTGGCTTCGTGTTTAGGAAGTTGATAGCGTGCACTGCAGCCGCTGCGATTTCCCCCTCACCTACCCAACTTTAATCCCAGCCACCACACGGCCGCGCACCGACGCAACGCTATATTTCAATTAATTCGACCATCCATTACCGATATGAAACTTCACGTTTAGGCTAATATTCCTGCTGTCCGATGTCAAACGTACATTTGATGCCGTTGCAGTCTAACATCAAGTATGTGTTTATTATATATTTCGTCTCGTTAACAATATTGGATATTAATCAATTTTGTTGTTTAATTTGTACCCTCCAACATTAGCGGTCAATTTCCTTTCATAATGATTACTTAAATACAACTTAAACTATTTAAATCGTAACAATATCGTATCGTATATTATTTCAGTTTTCACATACAGTCAAGTGGTTCATTTATCATTTTTGTGTATATAAACGGGTATGCAATTGTATACAAATGGGACACGTTTACTCATTGGTCCCAGTTATCAGTCTCACAAGCGGTAATCGTTAAATGGCAAAGTCGAATATGCTAGTGCAATATCTATCTCACGAACCTATAAACAAGTAATTCGTGTCTCACTGTACTCGTTTGTCTGTCTGTCACAATTGAGCTGGCGTAAAGTTATTGTGATAATAGAATTTTATTTTCCAGTAATTAAAATAGACCCATTTATTTACTAAATTAGGGACTATTAAGTTCATCATGGTCAAGGCTCATTTTGATGAAAATGTAATAAATATATAAATTATAATAAAAAAAAGCTTTGTTCTTCTACGGAGTGAATATAAAAGGTGTTAGAAAGAAAGCTGAGCATAATCAGGAAGCGAAATAGAAGCCTGCCTTTTTTATGATTATTTTCAGTTTCACATGCATAATTTTGAATATCATTTGCGCAATCACGTGTCTTCACCGTTTACGAATTTTCATTAAGATTAGTCAAGCCGTTCTTGACTTATATCGTGGCATACAGACAAACGAGAAAAAACCATACAAATAAATTAAATAGAATACTATAATGTTACCATGCCAATTCTCTATCAATTTTCATTAAGATTGGTCCAGACATTCTCGAGTTATACCGGGGCATACAGATAGACAAAAAAATTTAAAAATTGTAAAAGTGCTTAATTTTTTTTCTTGTGAAATGAAATGGAAATATTTATTTGCAAGAATATGGGTGTTACAAGTTATTAAAAGTTACCAACATATTTGTTATGGCATGGTGTGCAAATATTGAAAAAAATATCATTTTATATTCTAATAAATATAAAATTGTTGTGTGCCGATTTTTTTAGAATTACTTTACACCTGTACTAGCAAATAATTCAGTATAACGCTTTCTTGCGGCATAATTTATTCTGTAATGTGGTAACAGTAATATTTGTTATAAATTGTATCGGCTTATGAGGCAGCCCTGTATAGAATTTATCGGTTCATTTCTTATTCTTATTGCGAGCGGAGCCAGGGCGGGCGGCGCACGTGTCCGCCTAGCTGCTGAATCAACTTAACCCAACTGCCTCTGCAGAACTGAATCAACTTAATTTGATTCCAATTGTATTAAGCCACGCCTACCAGTTTAATTTAATAGTCTTAAAAGAACACTGAGATCCGCTTGTACCAAGCTATTTAAATACTTTTTAAATGTATTTAAACATAGTAAAAGCTATTTAAATAGTTTAATGCAAACGGGCCTCTGTATGTTTCAAAGTAATGCTCTTTTGGTTAGGTAATAACGAAAAATCCTCAGTTACATATTTCAAACTAGCGATTATTATTACGGATTAATAATTACTAGCGATCGCCCTTTTTTATATCATAAGATAGCAAACAAGCAGAAGGGTCTCCTGATGGAAAGAGTTAAGCATTGCCTATAAGACACCAAAGGTGTTAATGGTGACTTGCTATCTTGTGGCGAGGTCTAACATCATCAATCATCAAAAAATATATAACACGTTTGTGAGCAACATGAGAACATGTAATCTTGAAACAAGAATTGATAAAGTTGCCAGAATACAACGTTGTTTACAAAAACCGCAACCAACTTTGCGTAGTGATGTTACATTTTAGAGACAACTAACACAGCGGAAGCACAAAGTAATTAGATAGCTGTTGTATTGTTCAGCGCTTTTCCAATGAACGGTCGCCCGTTCGTCTGTTTCAGAGGACAGTCTAGCGATGGGAGTTTTTTAGAATAGGTGTTTGCGAACTACCTATTGCTAAAACACTCGCCTCGGAATATGATAATATACCTAACCATAAACCAGATAGCGATGTTTCTTGCGTACATACATAACTAACGTTCTCCTCGTCCTCCGTAAGTCTCAGGTTTGATTCCCGACAGGGTCAAACATTTATGAGGTGAGAATAGGCGTTTGTTTCTCTGAATTTGAGTTTTTGTTAAATATATTACAGTATTTATATGCGTTTTTCGATGTGTTAGTATTGTTGACTAACACCCATATCATAAGCAAATAATTTGCTTACTTTGAGGTTACATCAATTCATGTAATTTTTTTAATGATGTTTATTTATTCATTGTTTCTGTTCGTAATGGCTCGGCCGCACTTGCGTCTATCGCTATCTATATATCTATCTATCGCAATCCAGGTGTGACCGGCTATTATCGGATATTGCCGCATATATTTCGGACTGCGTGTGCCTTAGCGCGCTAATATCTTCATCACGATAGGCGCAAGTGTGGCCGCAGCATGACGAAAATATATGGGATTTAGCTTGTATAAAGATAAAAATGTATTGTTACTCAGTTAACTTATCGTGGGTAAGTACGGTTATACTATAACCAAAACATACGGTCTGCGAAGAAATAATATATAAATTACCCCCGTAAATACATCGTCATTATAATAACTGGTGTTGTAACGAAATAGTTACAACAGCGAGATAGAAGCAGCAGATAGTCGTGCAATCAAATCAACGATTTTCCGTTTTTTGTAAAAAAATTAGTACTGTACTATCCTTTTAATTGCAACCAAAACCGTAACGGGCAGTGGGTCGTTTTTACACAACCCCAATGAGACGAACCGCGCATCCTTTAATGAGCAGCCATCCTCAGCCCTCCTGACTCAAAACAAACCCTTTACACGAGTTTTACATGTGCAGCAAGTGTGGCAAGTCACCGGTCATTAACTTTCTTATACACAGGAGTTTAGGTGTAATTTAATCAAATTTTTAGTTGAAATTAGTTAACAGCACACTTGTACTTTTATCTCACTATAATTATACACTAAATTATTTAATTTTATCGACTGGTTTCGCTTCGACTGGTTTCGCTTTTTAAAGCATCTTCAGGACGTAATATTCTTTACATAACTAGGTGTATAATTATAGTGAAATAAAAGTACAAGTGTGTTGTTAACTAGTTTCAACTAAAAATAATGGAATTTCACCAAGTGCCGACTATTGAAAGTGTAAAATCTAGTTTAATCAAATATTTGGGTTATTATTTACTATTTTATTTATTTGATAAAACATACAGTGTCAAAACTTAAAGCCGCTGGTAAATTAGCTTTTACCAGCGGCTTGCTCGCATTTAAGCCATTGAATAAGTTTTTTTTTTTTAAATAAAAAGTGTCCTATGTTACTTCTAATACCTCTAAGAATGTGTGTACAAAGTTTCACGGTGATCGGTGAAATAGTTTTCGCGTGAAAGCTTTACAAACAAACTTACATTCGCTTTTATAATATTAAGTGGGGATATCAGAAATTCATACTAATATTATAAATGCGAAAGTAACTCTGTCTATCCGTCTGTCTGTCTGTTTCTTCTGAATATATTATTGTAATTATTTATTTTGTTATGTAAATAAAAAACGAAAACAGAGATTTATTTAATTATAATTGCCCCATCCCTAAAATCAGTTGCCACCAAAATGCTACATGGATAACGGGGTTTAGTTATCACACGTACTATAATTTTAGAGTAATCAGAAAACCCAAACATTAGTAATAACGCACAAAAACATGCTTCCGTTTTAATCAAATTCTTGTAGCAATATATTCGCAACACACTTGGAACCCTCGTCTACATACTTACGTTAAGCTCATAAAGAATAAACAAAGTTTGTCTTTTCCGATCTATCTCAGCCGCGCTCGTACTCGGCAGCACGTGAATAATTCACAATGTCGGAACGAGTTGCACGATTCGAATACCACATGTAATTCCACATTTTCGCACCGCCAGCCTCCCGAGCATCCATTTAAGTTTTTGCCCGCGCCTATTCGAGGTTAATTTTCCGAATTCAATTTTACAACCCATTCATTTAAAGGGCGTTGCTAAAATACTTTGTTTAATTGACACGAGGCTCAAACTTCGCATTGCGAAAGCTTTTAATTATTCATCCGTAGTAGTTTGCCAGCGACAAGAATTGAATATAGTTTTCGGGTTACTATGCAACCTATTTCGGTTTATGTCTTCGAGTTTTTTTTTTTGAAGTTGATTGCTTGGCATAACTGGCTCTTATTTTTTATGTAGTAAAACTGTATTATATCTTACATATTAGCTTGTCCTTGACATAATTGATAATATCTTTTATATTAGCTTGTCGTTCAACATAATTGATATGACATCTTACATATTAGCTTGTCCTTCAATATAATTTATTGTATTTTACATATTGGCTTGTCCTTCGATATAATGTTGTAATCCACAATCTACATATGTTGTGTTTTCATTTTAGTTTTTACTAGTTACGCCCTCAAAACTTTATTCTTGTTACATTTGTCATAATCGATACGCATTAGCGACACGTATATCTTACATATTAGCTTGTCGTTCAACATATTTGATATGACATCTTACATATTAGCTTGTCCTTCAATATAATTTATTATATCTTACATATTGGCTTGTCTTTCGATATTTTGTTGTAATCCATAATCTATGTTGTGTTTTCATTTTAGTTTTGACAAGTAACGCTCTCAAAACTTTATTTTTGCTACATTTGCATAATCGATACGTTTGTTATTAATTTATTTGTTATTAAATACGATTACTTAATTTCGGTCTTTGGCTCAAAATTTTAGTCAAAATTATGTTAGAAGCTTAAATTTGAATTATATTTCAGCTCACAGTCTAATAAAGGACAATTCGAACACAAATTTTGTCTTGAATTCAAATTGTTGTTAGCCAAGGGAATCATTTTTACGTATCTTTTACATTTACAATACACATGATAAAAAATTATAGTTGCAAATTTTTAGTATTTCAGTCATTTTTAGTTTTTCAAAGACAGGATCGGTGTTGGCCGCACATCGTAACTATACTCTGTATTACTAATAAATTTGTGTAAATGCTGCCCCCAAGATAGCTGTAAATTATTTCGTCAGAAACTAAGTTTAAATTTGATTAAGTTCAGTAGATTACCGTGACATGGTATATGAATTGTAGGTGTATGTTGGACGTTTGAAATGTAAGCCACGACGCAGCCCCGCATAGTCACGCGATCACCATTACTCACCATCTGAACACTCGCGTTTACAATGAGAAGCATAATCAACAATGAAATGATTTAACAATATGCCTTACTGAAGACTTTACGTTTCTTAGTCAGAAATAAATTCCGGATTGTCATTAATCTCAATATTTATTTGTTAGTGGGTTTTGTTTTATATTTAAGTTTTGAAAAATAGAAAACCTTTTGCAACGAGATTGGTTTTGTTTGGTAAACAACTTTCTATGACTTTCCTAGATGGATTGTCTTTGAAGTTAAACGAGTAAATGAAGTTTTCATTGGGTGGTTAAAAATGTATAATTTAAAAATGTAAAAATATAGCCATATTACTTGTATATGGGTTATATTGACACTGAAAGTGAACAGAGTGCCGCACATTTCGGTCAACTTACCTTACCATGCCTTGTTTCTATCCACCACAAATTTGTAATATAAAAAAAAACACAAACTTTGAGTAAAGATACATGTTCGATTCTAAGTAGAAGTAAAATGCGTGATAAACCAAACGTAAATAGACATTGCGATTCACCACTTAACAATTATTTTAATTTTATTTTTGCGATACCGATTTAGCATTCGGGGATACGGGCGTGAAGATACTTTTTAAGTATCTTCACGCCCGTATCCCCGAATGCCAAAGTATGCAGAGGTACAACCAGTGCATCCACGATTACCTGAAGATACTTTGTTCCCCGCAAGTCTATCGCCAACCGGACACCTTTCAATCCGGGGCAACGTTATTTTTATCAGAAAACTGAAAAAACATTTTTTTGAATTGCCGAACCCTGGATCTCATGTAGTCAATACCGACACCGGACCACTGACCGCAGAAGCGATACCTTATCTAAAAAAATAGCAAGATATCCTTATATAATAGTAAGTTATTAATAATATCTTACTATTATATGAAGATATTTTGCTATACCATACCAAAATAACTTATTATAGTTTTAAATACTATAATAACTTTTATGGTTTTAAGAAACTATGATTTTTATAAGCAGATCTCGATCAGCGATGTGTTTTCATATAATTAATAAGATAGACGAAGTTGCGGCCATCAGCCAAAGCTCGCCAAAAATAATAACACTTAATAAAATAACTCGCCAACAGAATATGACTACATACCTCTTTATATAGTCAGCCAAATGGGTAGAGATATTAATTACTAAATGGCTTAGATATATGTAACGAACATCGACCTCTGCACTTAGAAGCCTTCATTCGGCCTGTCAGTGCTACATTATACCACTCAGTATTTTCTAGCCAGTCATCGCTGACGCTCGCTTTGATAAAAAAATACCGTAATGATTAAACGTTTCGCTAAAAAGTGTTAAAAGTGGCGGTCGAATATTTTGAAGGTAACTTGTCACAGAGCAAACAAAGAGATGCATTTTCGAAACAATCTACTTTCCCCCGTTGTTTAATTAGCGTCGACTCTTGGTTGTCTCGGTTGGAAGCCTGTGTTTATCATCGGAAACAATCGCACCGACCGCGCCCCGTACTCCGCTTCGAACCCATTGTTATCGAAATCAAGATGCCACAATAGCTTTAATTCGTCAATCCTAACAAAACCATCGTTAGAAAAGTATTGCTTTATAATTAATCGTTTGTGGTTGTGCTTTGTGTAAATATTTTGTGTTCAATTTCAAAATCTTGTACCAGAAGTACAGCTCTCAATAAGTATCTAGTTAATTGATGGGCCAATTTTTATATGCGGCGTGTGTTTTGTTCGAGTTCCTCTTGAAGAATAGACTTCTCTTTTTTTCTCTGCCTTCCAAATTTGTTCGTAAAGGGCGAACGAATGGCTAAACTATCACTTTTAAGTAGCAGAGTTCGGCAACGTCTCGCCTGAGTTTAATACCACCACTTTACCTGCTCCTGCAACAGTCGTGTCAGTCGTTGTCCCTGTCATGTTTTGGTTTGGAGGGTAAGTAAGCTAATGACAATGCAACATTAACATCTTTGATATCTATAGATGATGGTTCTCTTTTTATATCAGGTGAAACATCTGCTTCCTAGTCTATGATATAAAAAATGTGTATCGCTAAACAGTTTCGCTTTTACATCATGTAGGAAAATGTTGTAAAAATAATACCAATTGATTAAGTATGTAACAATATTGATGTAATACAGTGTGTTTATGT
Organism: Apodemia mormo; assembly: GCA_036924255.1. Taxonomy (NCBI): domain Eukaryota; kingdom Metazoa; phylum Arthropoda; class Insecta; order Lepidoptera; family Riodinidae; genus Apodemia; species Apodemia mormo. The sequence goes on along the minus strand of JAUPFN010000003.1, from coordinate 16,943,668 downwards.
AAAGTTATTAACGATCACATTCTACGAAGTGTCAACGAATGAAAGTAAACTGTGTTCCATGGGAAGTCGCACTAAATAAAACGTCTGAATGACGACAGAATAAGAAAAATACTACAAACATCGCTATTTGTTCATATTAAATACTCTTATAGTGTTATTATTTTGATTCCTCTAATAAGGACATAATGATTATGCATATACGTAAAGTCAACATAATATAATTGGTAAGAAAAATTTGTCTACACGACGGATATACTAAGAAAAATCTAGAAGCGCCACGTGATTTTTTTATGGCAAGACTAGAAGTTTTTGCTTTCAGACTGTAAATAACCAAAATTGTACCTTTGATGTTCAGTTGCATCCAGAATCACACATGTCTTAAATTGATTATACAGATTAAATACACGTTAATTACTTACGTAACCCACTTCAAATAATAATGTTTGTATTATTTCTTGTTACAGGTATATACCATTAACTCAGAATCCGCGCATCTACATGAACAAATTTTACGGTACATCTATTTAATTACTAATGTATGCTGATAATTGTTGGAAAAATATGAAACGGAATACGGTGTGAAGCCCTATTGAGTTAATCTGAAGCCTTATTTAATTAAATTGTCCAAGGGTGGCAGTTGGCGCAGGCCATTTCCCACTCGACTGTCTACCTACACGGACGACCAAATTATTTACTTAGGATAATATATTATTTATCGGTAAGCCATTTCCTAGATTACATTCAACTTTTTCAAACAATTATTTCGCATGTATCTATCATATGATTGTTTCTCTACACAATGTATTCGTATCCAAAAGTTCGTTTTACAATCTTCTTACTAATTTAATAAGTAGTTTGTGTGTATGTATTTGACAATTTTTGTGCGATGATCAAGTGAAAAAAAACATCTAATTCATGATTCACGTTAATGTTATATCACATTTAGCTCGAAAATTAGTGTAGTTTCCATTATAAACAAACATAATTATTATTTTTCATTAATAATGTATTGAACAAAAAATAATGTATTGAAGTCTTCAAATATATCGAAGAAAAGTTTTAAATAATACATATGTAATATAGGTAACATAGGTATTCTGACATTTCGTGGTATCAATTTGTTTCCGTGTGTGCTTGTTTTCAACCGACTACGTTTAAACTCGTTTAAGTTATGTTCATAACGATAATTATAATTATATTAGTAGACTAGAATATACTTTGTATTACTGGAGTAAATAATATACCCTTGGGTGATTTAATTTAATTCTTGCTACCACTTCAAGAATAAAAGACCAGTGAAATAGGTATTGTTCGTGTAAAGGGGTTCCATCAAGTTCACATTTCAAGTCAAATTTAGAACGGTATATATTTTACACGGCTTTTTAAAGTTTTGATATTTTTATAAGAAAGGTCATCAATGTTTTAGGGGCTGATTTGGTGTGATTGAGCTTACAGATTAGACTTTAATAAACATTTGTCTCTTATGCAATTCGAATCGTATCAGTCTTTGTCCTATAGAAAAATTGCCACGATAGACTCAATTTATTAAAACAATTATAAATTAATTATGTGATTTATAAACATTACTAATGTTGTAAATAACAGCAACTTGACAAAACATACAATTTCCGACTAGAAACTATGAACAATTTAAAATTTCTCACAAATAATGTTGTGCGACAAATAACAAGTTTTTCCAAATATATCTTCAAATGTTAGAAAGTTACATGCAGAGATCTGCACTCAAGAACGGTAACTTTAAGAAAATATAATGAAGATTTCATTTAATACTATAGAAATTAAATAATAAATATAATTTTGTATTTAATTGTGGGGCTGTCGTGTCAGTGTTTGTGTGTCTTCATGCTTGTGTTAGTGTGGATATCGAGTATTTGTATGAAGTCGTGTTACCTATTGGTATAAAGCGCTTATAAATACTGTTGTGCATCTAGTCCTATTTAATCTGTTACTATAAATGGGAAGTTTTATATGTGTGTTGCTATTATATTTCACACTGAAACAGCTGGATTGCTTTGAATAAAATTTGGGCACTACCCGGATGGTAGTGCAAGAAATGCATTATTGCATCATTTTCTTTGGATAGTAATAATTTTTAATTTATTGTGAAAGAGTTATATCAAAACATTGAATTGAAATGGAGTTAAACCAAACATCGACGGCAAACAGTGTAGAATATGTATTATGTGAATACGTTTTAAATTTTCAATCATATTTTATTCGCGCATAACCTCATCATTATTGTCAGGACAAGGGTTAAAAAATGGACATACGAGAAAGTTTTCAAAACCTATTTCGTATATAACATCTTTGGTGTCTATAGGCGATAGTTGACGCTTTCCATCAGGAGATCCATCTGCTTGTTTGCTATCTTATGACATAAAATAAAATAATATATAAATAAATAAAATGAATTCAGGGCCGGCAGCTAGTCTATTATACAATCTACGTCTATATTTATATTTTAAATCCAAACATCCAAATGTTTGGATGAATGTTGGTTACTCAATCACAAAAAAAAACGGCTGAACTGATTTGGATGAAATTTGGTACATATATGTAGGTGCAACTTGCAACATCATATAGGCTACTTTTTATTCCAGAAAAAAAAGTTTGGGTGTTTCCTTGGGATTCGTTCTCCCTTGGCATAAACCTTTATAATGCAGCGCGTTGCACGGTGCACCTATTAATATATTGGATATATGTTTGTTACAATTTCACGCAAAAACGATCGAACCGATTTGGATGAAATTTGTAGTTATTTGTAGATAAATTATACTTATAATTTCATGTACCTATAAGTCGTATTTTGATATTGACCTAGTGTATCGACTTAACGTACCCGGATAAAACTGTTCGACTCGTCATTCTTTATATGTACTGGAATATTATTGTTTTTAAAGTTTAATTAATTCTTTTTTAAAGGGAAAGGTGGTTTTTAGGAGGGTTTTTAAAGTTTTTCAAGTTTTCCCAAGCACGGGGTGAGCGCTATAACACAAAAATAATTAGAAACACGAAAGTACTGATCAAAATTATAAATTTGAATTTCATCTGTAACGATGAACTCATTTTACTAATTATACGTATGTATATTTAGCGTCAGTACAATCGGTGGAATCGATCATATAGCAAAGAAAAATTTCGCTACGTCTAGCCTGTCGACACTAGCTCAGTGGTAGAGCACCCGGCTTTAGGGGAGGTCGCAGGTTCAAATCCCGCTAGTCGATATTTTTCTTTGTTGTTTTTAAAGTTTTTCAAGTTTTCTCAAGCACGGGGTGAGCGCTATAACACAAAAATGACTGGAACATGCTTTCTAAATCTGTGTTCCTCGACGGGTACAACCTGGGGATCTTCAAGAGAAGAGTGAACAGGTACATTCTAGGGATACGCGTTCCATCTTAGGCCGCATCTTAGCTTACCATCAGGCGAGATCGTTGTCAAGCGCTTCCCTATCGAAAATGAGAAAAAATAATTTGGTACACATCTAAGTAACGACCTAAAATAGCACACAGGGTACTTTTTATCCCGGGAAAATAAATTGTTCCCTTGGGATTCACCAAAAACCGACGTTGCTGTAGGATGAAGCTAGTTTATAATATTATAGAGGACCTTTATTGTCATTGCAGCTATTGTTAGTTGAGAAACTCATTAGTATTACCAACAGATTTACGCAATCATAACGTTAGTCTGTAGCGTTTAATCCAATTAGATTCAACGTGCACTGCAGTGCAGAATTTACTTATCGAACTCAACTTACAAGTTCTTATGTATCGTCTTCATTATATTATTCTAGATTCAATAGGTACGTAATATCAGTCCAGATATATAGTGAAATAAGCAGGGTGTAAAACATTGCGTAAAACGTCGCATTTTTAGTAAGCTACTTCGTGTTAATCTGAATAGCTCAATCTCGTTACTAATAGGCATCTTGTAAATCGTAATCGTAAGAGTTCTGAAACATCTCGCCCAGTAATAACACCGGCGGGGTTATCACGTATCTCGTAATGCGCAAATAACGTAATTGTTTAGTTATTGCAAGACATAATAGCGTTATACATTAATAGCAGTCGTTGCTGCTTGAATAGTCATGATGTTGTGACATCCAGTGACCAGCAAGCGATTGCCAACGCTTTTGTTGAGTTTTTCGTTATGTTTAAGTCATCGCTGTTCGCTGGCGGATTGCAAATGTTTGATGATACGCCTGCGGCTTACCTATTTCTACCGCAATAGTGTTGGTACTTGTTTCTTTCGTGTTTGGAGGTTAAGGTAGCTGTTATACTTATGGAAGTGGCATTTCAACCTCACCACAGCGATAGCAACGCACCCTATTTTTTTTCTCGTGTGAACCGTCTACTTGTTAACTAAGTTTGTTTGTTAAGATTCTATATTAACTCCTTAACTTATCCGCATTTTATAAATATTTTTTTTAACTTGGAGAATAGTAGCTAAATAAAGTTGGAATTTAGAGCTCTGTCCTTAGTAGTCTATGGTTAGGTACTTATCTTGTCATTGAGTGTCTTCAGTACAACAGCTGCTAATCTCAGAAATCTAAGTTAGATTGACAGAATTCTTAGGTAAGATTTTGTGAAGACACTTTATAGGTACTTAAAAGAACAAAAAATAAATTGGTGTTAACTATTCTTTAATATAAAAAACGGAGAATTTTTATTTGATAGTTATAACGAAAATTATGATAATATATTAATTTATTGCTGTTTAAATGAAACTGTAATTAAAGTTTTATACAATGGTAACACTTAAATGTGATGATAGAATTCAATCAAATTATGGTATCAATATTTTTTATATGATTCTTCCTAGCGATATATTTTATTTTATTTATTTCAAAATCGTAGAAATTATTCGTCACTCCGAAAAACACGCAAGGGATGTACAAAACCAAAATAGCCTGTGTTCTTTGTGACGACCGGTTTTCAAGCAGAAAAGGCCTTAGAATACACATCTTAAAGAATTAAGATGTGTAATATGGCTAATCGTGGGTGCACTTGTTGTTCCTCTGCCTACTCTTTCGGGGACACGGGCGTGAAGACACTTTTTTTTCAATTATTCTTTTGTGGTTAACCATTACAATAAAATGTTCAGTATAAAATAACAATACATTGTGATATTCCACGAGATTCGGTTAAGAGGAGATTTCCCGCAACCTGAATTCCTAAAAGACGTGAACGTTACATTTATTTTATTTAAAAACTGTGAGACTCCATTATTATTATACGTTATTGAAATATACTTGTTCTTTTAACCAATCTTGTAACTGCTATGATATACGAATAACACGTAAAGTTTATATATATGACGATAATAAGCAATAAAAAAAAACAACTTTTAATATCTGTCAACTATATCCATATCTCAAAAACTACTAAACGATTGTGATAAAACACAGACTGTTCCCTAAGTGAAAATATACCTAATTTAAGTTGAAGAAGTACATCTCAATAAGCCTTTTAGTTTCCGAGAAATCTGTGGACAAACATACATAGATACAAACATACACTTACGAAATTTAGCACACGGGCTTGGAAGCCTAAACAGATAATCATACTCAAATAGTCATTACTATACCAACTCATTAGTATACCAACGATTAGCTAACTATTTCAACTCCCATGGCAGGTGATGAAAACCTTTTTTTAGCAAATAAGCAAATGGGTCTACTGGTGGAAGGAGTCAACCGTTGCCAGTAGATACCAAAGATGTTGATGACGCGTTGCTATCTTGTGACGAGGTCTATGCCACATGCATAAGTTTACCGGATACCTTACCCTACAAACCGGAACACGACAGTGACAAGCATTTACGCTATTGCGGCAGAAATAGGTAAGGCGGTCGTACCAGACCCGGGCGAGACAATGCAGAACTCTATCACCTATTAGCCACGATGGTAGTGACCCATATAGCCAATCGGTCGCCTTTTACAACCTGCCTGGCACAATTTTTGACCTATTCTTTAAAGCCAGGGACCAACACGGGGATACCTATTGACAAATCGAATATATATCCAGAAAAACTAAAAAATCCAATCCAATCTAAATCCAATTGGTTCAACCTTCACGGCTAGCTCAGAGCATGTAAATATGTTTTCGTTTTAACACGTAACTAGGTATACCTATCTACATCAGTATGTCATTTTAGGAACACACAAAATACGGATATATCATGTAATGAAGAGCTTAGTTTGCGCACGCATTTCATTTAAAACATTAGCGTAAAAGCATAAAGTCATATTTGACCGCAATCTGTCCCTTGGTTGGAACCCGCCTACTACTAAATTACAGCGCTTATTAGTGCTCCCTTATAATGGGGGAAATAATATTCCTTACAGACAGTAATTGCCTTTCTTCATCTTCATTACTTGCATTATAAGCCACTCGTAAGATAAATTACGCTTTATTGTAGATTTTTTAACCTTATTTTCTTGATTCTTAATTAAAAAATTGTTTACTGTTAAAATTATTGTAAAATAGTAATACACAAAAGCGATATATACGAATAGGTTTTCTGCTTGCAGATATATCGAATATTTAACAAATAAATAAAAATATTGACGTATATAAAAAAATATCGAGGTATATAACAAGATATATCGAATATTTAACAAATAAATAAAATATTGACGTATATAACAAGATATATCGAATATTTACCAATAAATAAAAATATTGACGTATATCAAAAAATATCGACGTATATAACAAGATATATCGAATATTTAACAAATAAATAAAATATTGACGTATATAACAAGATATATCGAATATTTACCAATAAATAAAAATATTGACGTATATCAAAAAATATCGACGTATATAACAAGATATATCGAATATTTAACAAATAAATAAAAAAATCGACGTATGGAATAGGGATGTTAGTAGCTTAAAAAAGTATGTACTACTTAAAATATTTTAATTATTTTGATAATTGTTAAATAACGCAATAATAAAAACCTATAGTAGTATAAAAATAAAGATATTCTTGTGACATTGAATGCTACAGCAAATTATATTGATATTTTTAACATAGAAAGTTAAAATATTGACTGAATTAAAGTATATGATAGCTTAAGTAGAAAACTGTTTCTGATTCCCAGTGTACAATGATTACATTTTACTTACCTAAAGATTTGTGAGTGTTTTACCTTTTTATTTGTGACTTCTCTGCGTTGTTCAAATTAAAAAGACTATGATTATGTGCGTTATATACAAGTAAACAAATGTGCCAGAAGAATATACAACGCTAGTTCAATTACCGTTAGGTATTTATTGAAAGTAGAGTTTTCAATAGATATTTTAAAAAAACTGATATAAAATTTCCTCGTTATCGCAGTAAAAGGAATCGATTCCTCATGTGTTAAGCGCTATTGATATAACAAAATAGTATACTTCGGAGCGAGCGACGCTTTATCGCGTCAATTTTACATAATGCACAATATGTCTTGCCACGGCCCGGGCATATAAAGTAACTTAACGTGGTGTTAGTTTATTTCGTTTGCTCGAAACGGGTTGGGCTCAGGAGCGCAATTCAGAGAGCTCACGAACCTAAGACCAACACTTTTTGGGATCGTCTGAAGTCAAGCGATAACCATTAGTTATTGAAATTTGTAAAAAGTGTAATTATATACCTTTAACTTCTCAACTCAGAGAGGTTAAAGTTGTATAATCAATTTTTTCTCTACATAAAGCTTATTAGATACAAATTTTTGAAACTGGACAAGTTTTCCCATAGGTGTAATAGCGCCGAAATATCAGAAGCAGAATGTGAAAACTAACTGCGGTGTGATTAAAACATTCTAAATACCTAATACTGTTATAAAAATTTTAATGTTTTTAATCTGATTCAGATTAAAACTATGTATTAGCAGCGCAAATAAAAATAAATGATATAAATTGGACAACATAATATATAGAAGTTGACTTAACAAAGGTGACTTTTTTTGCTTGTGATATGGTTGTCAATCAATGACACTAATACATCTTTGCATAAATACACAGCACCCTAAAATATATTTAATAAACACCCAGAGCTTCTATGCCTGTCTATGTTGGAAATCTAGCTTGAGCCCCATTGATTGCATAGCCAGCTTTGCCAACCACTCGACCAAGTTAAATCAAATTTAAAACTGCATAATTTATTTCGTAACCTACTACATTATTTTTTTACTTAATTACAAATGAAGTTTGACAAAGAGCTGGCGATGAAATAGTACATAATAAATATCACAATGTTTTGGTGCTTACTTTAACATGATTGAAAAAAAATATTCGATTGATTTTGTTTTAGATAAGTATCCTTTAAGCGTAGAAAATCTCTGTCCCACAGACGTAGACGCAACGTTGTTCACCGAGACCTCCAGCTCTCCGAGTAGCGTATTTGTAACACAACGCGTTATTAATAGCCGCGATAGCAGGTAGCCCGCGGCACAACACGATATTTGGGAAATCCGAATTTGCATAGGATAATGGGAGCGTGGCGGTGCATTTGACAATTTAGCTGTCGCGACTACTTCGCGATACCTCCAATATGTTCATATTATACTGCTACTATAAATACCTATTGAAATTTATAGGGCTTTCGGTATAAAAGAAATATTTTTTATAATTTTAACACTATGTACGTATCGATTACGGCTTTTGTTGGCATTTTTTATATCTTAGCAAGCAAGAGATGGCGCTCTTGATAGAAAGTAATAACCATCGCATAAAGGCACCACAAAAATTAATGACACGATGCCTTCCATGTGACAGAGATGTATAATCCTTTATGACTTTACCGACTAAGACTTTCTAAATTCGAATACGGTTGTGACAAGCGCTGACCATGAATCCTGTGACACTAAACTCGTGCGAAACGTTGTAGAGAGGGTTGTAACCTGCCACGTATTAGTTTAAGCATAAAAAATACGGTCTTTAGATTTTTACGGAAGATAGTAATCAAAACGGCATTATTTTATAACAGAATCTTTAATTTTTAAATTAACGTTTCTTGTCAGAGGAAACAGCTTTTAAAAGATTTTCATTTTGTGAATCAAATATATAAATATCTTATCATGTTAACATAAATTTTCATTTTATTTGAAACGTATCAATATTAATTCCGCCCGCCTTGCGGAAAACTAAGGCGGAAACTATAAATAAACATAAATAAACATGTTTTATAAACTCAACAAACATGACATACGAACGAAACATTAATGAACTTTAAAGTCAAACAGCCATGGCTGGTCAGACAGAATGCTCTTGCTTAGCCGCGCTAGCCAGACAATACGGAATTGGTAAAAATAAGGGAACTTTATTTACCCCGTATTTAATTTTGATAATTACGGGTTCCTACATTTTATTGCCAGCTTTATAAATAGGGCTTACTTTAGCTATTTTTAAAGAATCTGGAAATTGTCCTTCGGTCAAACATTTATTTATACAGTCAGTAAATTTTTCTACAATTTGATAAAACGGATCCCGGAAATTACCGTCCCATATCCGTACTACCTATACTTTCCAAAGTGTTTGAAAAAATATTACATACACGACTTTCTAAATTTCTTGAATCCAAAAATATCTTATCTAAAAAACAATATGGTTTCCGTCCTAAATCGAATACACTTGCGGCTGCCATCGATCTAGTTACAGCATTAAAACTCAGTATCGATAAAAAGCAGATAAATTTGGGTATATTTGTCGACTTAAAAAAGGCTTTTGACACTGTTAGTCATCAGAAACTTCTATCAAAATTAACAGCCATCGGTGTAACTGGAACTGCTTACAAAATTTTCCAATCCTACTTGACAAACAGATATCAAATTACCAAGATAAATGGAATACAAAGTAAACCTCAACCGATAACATATGGCGTTCCGCAGGGGTCCATACTTGGGCCTCTATTATTTTTAATCTATATTAACGACATACATCAAATAGGTCTAAAAGGGAATATCACTTTATATGCTGATGACACTAGTCTTTTTTATTCCGGTCATTCTATAGTTTCTATCGTAAATGAAGCACAACATGATCTTGATCTTTTGCATAATTGGCTCCAAATAAATTTACTCACAATTAACATATCCAAAACAAATTATATTATATTTGCAGCGAAAAACAAAGTAATCAAACAATATCCTCCCTTAACTATAAACAATGAACAAATTAATGAAGTCACTAAGGAAAAATATCTCGGCCTTATTCTTGACAATCGGTTAACCTGGAAACCTCACATAGAACACGTTAGAAAAAAACTAATAGCTATAACAGGAACACTTCGTGGTATAGCACGGTGCCTCCCAAGACAAATAAAATATATAATTTATAATACTATGGTAAAACCCCATTTAGAATATTTGGTTGAAATCTGGGGAACAGCGGCAAAAAATAATTTAAAGATGTTATATACTACCCAAAACAAACTAATTAAAACTCTCTTTCAATATGATTACTTAACGCCTACAACGAAAATATATGAAGACACTAAACTCCTAAGTCTAATGCAATTATATAAATACAACACATGCATTTTAATTAAAAAAATCTTAAATAAAGACATACATACAGACATAACTTTTACAAAAAATATTGACATACAAAAAAAAATAATTACTAGACAAATGAATAACATCTACTTAAAAAGACCGAGAACTAAATATGGATTAAAAAATATAATGTTTGAAGGAGCTCAGATGTTCAATAAATTACCTAATAATATAAAAGAAGCAACATCTATACGTGGTTTTAAAAGTTTGCTTAAACCGCACATATTAATAAATTGATTAGTACATATTATTTAAATAATACAAGTATATATAAATATATGCAGGTATGTGAGTATATGTGTATATATGTATATATATCAAAAAAAATAAAATCAAATCTCTTATATTTATAACACTAGCATATAAGTAAATGAATAAAAAAAAATAAAAAATAACGGTAATTGAATTTTATATATTATTGCTATCTGGCTGCACTGTGCACATGCCTTAGATAACGATCTTTTCTAATGTACCTAACGCATACGTAGTACTGGACTGAGTACAAATAGTGTAAAACTACCTACTTATATTTAATTACTTTATTCTAAAGTGTAAAAACATTTACGTAGATTTATATTGTTTTAAAATAATTTTAGTTAAGAAGTGTTACGAATATAAGTTTGTCCACTAAGCCTTTGTAGTAGCATACATTTCTCTAGTGTGTAATCTCGGTAAGTGAATTATTGTAATTCTTTTGAGATTAATAAACGTTCTTAAACCGTTCCTACATTTTAGCGCGGAGCGCACGCGGTAGCGCGAATAACGTGGTATTCCGCAAAGTAAAGACCATTTGGTCACTCTAGCAGCAGATCTTTACTACTTTGTAATCACGATGGTTGTGAAAGAAGAGACGCCCGGATAAAATTCCGCAAAATATCATATAATAAAAATATTTTAACTTTATGATAATCGTATAGCAAAAATATTTTTAATTTTTAACTTTAGCAAGCTACTCGCTATAACATAAGCCCTTGTCGCTGTTGTGTTACAACTTCCGCGTGTGGTTGTTCATTCCTGCCCCGGCGATAACAAAGCATCCAGAGAGAGCACTTTTATCATTAGACGTTCATGTGATTATTTATTATCTCATGTTAAAGAAATACCGTCATGGATATGTTTCTATGAGAATAATTCCTCAAAAGGCAAAGGCACAACCCTGCATTCAATATCCCGGATCTTTACATATTGACATCGTTACAATAAAAGATTCACTGTTCAAGAAAAGACCATAGAATAATCGCTTAATCGCTAGACGGACGGATATGTCCGATACAATCGAAATGATTTTACACATGTGTTTCGTTGTCAATCTTAGAATCCTCAAAGATGCCTCGTTTTCATAAGTTTTGAATATTGTTTAGAACCGGTAACTAAAGGTTTTTAGCGGTTTTTATAAAATGTTTCGTTCGTAGCGTATATGGGATGAGAGCGCTTTATAAACCTAAATAAACCGATTTTAGCCAAAACTACGAATTACATCACCCGTCAGTGCGGGCTAAATTGGAGAACATCAAAGAACGATTTTTATAAAAACCTCTGAAAACAGATTTATTAATTCAAAATCGCTTTAATTTTGCTCCATAAGGAAATCGGTATTTTTGACGTTAAGGTGCACTGGTCTTGAGTTTTCATTTAATTGGCCTAACTTAATGTTAAGAAAAATCCATTGTCAATCAATACCTAAAGTTATGCTATGGCTCTAGGTCGACCTGATAATTTATATTTATAAATAATAGTGAAAACAATTATTAATTGAAGGATTCAATTAATTAAACGCCTTATTATAGTTATAAATAACAAAACTTAATGCTACATTACCGTGAAGATTACCATACTGTATTTAATATACAACATGTAGACACATTATCCATAATACACTGTTAATTATGGCAAAGCTTACCCAGTTTGACTTAGATAACACTTACAAACAAACATTTAATGTTATATCAGGAAGATTTGCTTATATTATACAGTTCCTTGTTATGATGTATATTCTATGGATCAACTAAGTTGCATCTAAAATTATCTTTCCTCGTCTCACTGATGCAAATGTTATAAGATTGGAATGTATGTCTCAACTCTCTCTAACACTCAGATATCACATATCTTAAAATTAATAGATTACATATATTACATATATAAAGTTGCAAGCATAGAAATATTTTATTTTCACGAGTGTATGAAAAGCTACATTTCGATTATCATTAGACGTTTTTATGCGATATGTGTAAATTTATTAGTATTAATAACATGACGTATTTTCTAGTGTGACCTTTTTATATAGCTAAGGATACTAAACAAAAAGATAACAGAAATGCTAATTCCAGTGATTTATAGTACTGAAGCCTTTGTGGCAAGTAAAAAGGTGGTGCCAAACGTGGGCTAGACGATGCAGAATAGAGTTCTACCTAGTAGCACTGATAGTAGCACTAGTACGTTGCGTACGTACGTTATAGCAGTAGTACGTTGCGTACGTACGTTATTTGGTGCCTAGCGGGAAGGCAAACGATCTATTCTTTATAAAGCCCCAAAGCAATTAATAATAATTTACGGTTAGTTAAAAACCTGTCCGTTTTAAATAATAATGGAGAATTTGCAACATTACTCGTTTATTATGTTTATGATACGAGTATTTACTATGTTGGTTATAAGGTATAATTCAAACAAACAATTTATAAAATTTTATAACCCTGCAGGCTTAAGTTAGCCGCGGCTTCATTCTTGTGATATATTAATATAAGAATATGAAAGAATGTAGGATCAAGTAATTCCATAGTGACCTACCATGATTAAATTTATTAGGTCCCATCCGGAGGTGGTGGAGTTGGTCGTTAACCCAGAGTATTTGTATGAATAGAGCTATCTATGTATGTGGAGAAAATACAGAAATACAGCTCTTTTTCGTGATGTATGGCACTCGGTTTCTTCCTAACTCGTAAGGTATTTGGCGAAAATATATTATATATGCAATTGCTTTTTTTGTGTCCGAAGACGGTGGTTTCTTTTTTCGTCACGAGAGCCATCTGCTTGTTTGCTATCTAATGATATGTAAAAGAACTAAATTGGTCTACATTTAATAAAAAATAGTTACTTAAAATAATTTGTTCAGACGTAAAAATAAGCCCATTGTTATGTGACATCAATATCTAATATATTATAAATATGTATGTTTATATGTTTATTATTCTGAACGATGGCGTAGTGACATAACTACCAACCATGTGCCAAGAAAATATTGATATAACTAAGGCCCTAAAAGGCACTAGTCATTTCACGATTAGTACGAGTCGTAACATCGGGAACACCCTTCAACTCCGCTGTGACAATCAAATAAGTATTGAGGAACTACAGCCATCAAATTCGTGGTAACAACCCGTTAAATAAGTCCGCTGCCGGTAGGTAGTGGCTTGTTGGTGGCGGATCACAATAGGGTTGCCAATTAAAACATATATATTTCAATTTATAAATACGTATACAGTGAAGAATAATATAGTACAGAACAGTCATATATTTCAGTAAGATGACAAGTGAAATACTACTTAACATTTTAATAGTCTATACCTTATACTAGACATGCGCAAAATGTGTCACTGAAATGAAATGAATGAAGTACTTCTTTTCGCCCAATGAAGTACTTCATTGGTTTAGTTCAGTACTTCATTTCCTTCAGTGAATTTTATGATTAAGCTAGTCCATCTAATGTATGAATGAAAGTCAGTGTAAAGTATTATGAGACATGCGCAGAATGTCTCATAATACTTAACTCCTTCACTTCGTCAATGTTAATTGACTTCACCTACTTCAGTAGTCCATTTAGTTCAGTTGATCATACCGTGACCTTTGATTTCGTTTGGCATTTGGAACTCGTTCCCATTCAAGCACAGAATTGTTTATTCAACTATAAAATAATTACTACAGTATCTTTTGACTATACTTTTAAAAATCAATTACGTTTTTCGACGTGTTGGTCCCGGCCTCCTTTGAAGAATAGGCCAACTGCCGTTCTGCCAGGCAGGTCGTAAAATGCGAGCGATTGGCTATCGAGTCACTACCATCGTGGCTACTAGGTGGTCAAGTTCTGCATTGTCTCTCCCGGGTCTGGTACCACCCCATTACCTATTCCTGCCGCAATAGCGTCAGTGCTTGTCGCTGTCGTGTTCCGGTTTGGAGGGTAAGGTAGCCGGTAAACTTATGCATGTGGCATTAGACCTCGCAACAAGATAGCAACGCACCATTAACATCTTTGGTGTCTATAGGCGATGGTTGATTCCATCAGGAGACCCATCTGCTTGTTTGCTATCTTATGACATAAAAAAAAAATGTACAAAATAGTAGTAATGGAATTATAAATAAATATTATTGTCATTTATAAACAAATGCAGTAATGAAATTGAAATGTACTTTAACGTAATGTAATAAAGGTCATAAATAACTTTTCTCCTAAAATCCGATGACTAAGAGGTATCAATACAAAATATAATATGTGATAGCGATGTGGATAGCAAATCGCGTGTGTGTAGGTGCTCGGTTAGATTCGTTTAATACGATCAGCCATCGCCAGTGTTCGGGTCAGTCAACGTACTTCAATTCGTATTTCGTTCACTTGTCTGACGTTCGGCGTTCCACGATGCACAGATTACTTATATATCACGATGGACTAGAACAAGATGAAGTAGTGAACTAAATGAAATTCAACTGAACTAATGAAAGAATGATGTATTTGAAATGAAGTACTTCATTTGAAGGATTCATTCGTGAACTACACACCGCTACCTTATACTATATTAGTATGTATTACCTTTTAGGCGTTTTAAAGAAACAGTGAGAAATATTTAGTACAGGACAGTCACATGTTTTAATCATGAAACAAAGAAAACAAGTGGAAGTGAAGAGTGGGCGTGCCGCGTGCACCACTATTATGCGCTGTTACTCTAATAACTTCAGTGATATTTAACATATCGTTAGGAGATAGTCGTCATGCGAAAATCTATTACACACTGAATTATGCTGTATTGTGCCATCATTGAATGCAGAAATGATAGTAAAATACAGGCGATTAAAAATGGAGATATTTCATATCATCCGAAAGTACAATTTTCATTTTATTTTAATAAAATTCCTAATTTAATATAATCTCTAATGATATAATAGAAAGTCAAGCTAAAATCAGCCGTACATCTTACATATAAAGTTCATTTTACATTGACCTAATTTTTGTAGAACTTTCCAGAACAATATACGTAATGACTATCATTACGTATATTGTTCTGGAAAGTTCTCTACTCAAATATGAAAAACTGAAAAATACGGAAAAAATCAATACTGCCATCTATTGTAGAATAGTGAAACTATTAAGATTATAGTTTCACTATTGTACAATAGATAAGTCTATTTTAAATAGACTACAAAAGGACGTAAATACTCATTTTTTGTTGTAGCAAAATAAGACGTAACGCAGTTTGGTATATTTTTAAATGTTCTATTTGTGTGTTTCGGATTATTGTTGTTTAAAATGAAAACGAACAATGAAACATTGTTTGCATTAGTGTTTATATGCAATAATGCTTATTTTAACTGTGTGAGTTTGGCGATCGCGGTCCTGATACAAATGTTTGTACTTCCCACTTCCGCTTGTTTTCTGTGTTCCATGGTTTTAATAAAATCACACAAAATTAATGAAATATGTATGC
Source organism: Apodemia mormo (assembly GCA_036924255.1). Lineage (NCBI taxonomy): Eukaryota > Metazoa > Arthropoda > Insecta > Lepidoptera > Riodinidae > Apodemia > Apodemia mormo. The sequence goes on along the minus strand of JAUPFN010000003.1, from coordinate 16,927,414 downwards.
AGTGCTTTAATTTTAAAATAAAGTATATTATGTGTAGTGAGTGTAGTAGCTGCTTAATTTATCTCTGTGTCTATTTCTTGCAGGCAGAATAGGCGTGACGATGGTAATTTTACTTATTTCTTTATGTTCACATTAATAGTATATCAGTTCCTTATTTATTTATAAAAAAAGGGTTTTGATATTCTTTAGACTGTATAATTTGTACATTGCAAAATTAGGTATATTATGTTACATTGACGCTGTTTAATTTCCCACTACGTAGTACGTAATGTACGTAGATAGGAAGTTACTGAATTTGCCCCGATTTTCGAAAATTGAGTTTTCACCGGATCTCCACTTTTTAAGGTCCTAGATAAAATTCCTAGAATAAAGATTCCTAGAATCTTTTCCGACTATTCTCGCGATGACATCAGTATGTCTGTATGTATGTATGTGTGTGTGTGTGTGTGTATGTGTGTATGCAAATATCTCATAACTTTTGAACGGCTAGACCGATCGAAACGCGGTTGATGGCATTCGATTGGATTCTGCTCAACTTAGACTTCCTGGTAATTTTAACCTAGTCGGCCTAGGAGATTTTGAGAAATTTTGAAAAAAACCCCAAATATAATTTTGCCGAAACAGTATTTTTTTAACATAACTTCCAGATTAATGTACCGATTGAGTACAATATAACTTCGAAATTTTTTAACCAATAATTTTTTTGGTATTCTACAATATTTTAGTACTAAAAAAAATACGTCATATGGCATTTCAAGAATCAAAATCGAATTTAATTTTCAAAAGTTACAGCTTTTAGTTACATATAAAAATTACGTCATTTTTAGCATATTTACTTTATATTTTTAAAATAATTTTTAAGGCTAATACATCGATGGACTTAAAAATCTTACCAACTTTTCTCATTTAAAAACTGCGTCAAGTACCGTTAATTGGATCAAAATCAGTCAATTTGTTTAGGATTTATTAATGATGAAAATATTTGAAAAGAATGTTTTTGACATTGCTACGAAATTTTTCAACCTATCGATTATTTAGCTAAAGCAATATTTCAGATCTAAAAAATTGAGTTGAATGTCATTCGAAAGATCTAATTCAATCAGTGTTTCCAAAATATACAACTTTTCAAAAATCAATTTACTGCCATTTTAACAAAATAAATGCTTGAACTGAAAAAATCTATGTTTATAGTTTTTACTCTTTTGAGCTTAAAATACCTTAATTTAGCGGGAAGTTTCAGGGATGGCCTGTAGGGTCAAGTCAACCGCGTACACATTTTTCTATTCAATTAAATTATCTATTTTGTTGCTGAAAATTATATTAAATTACTAATATAAATGAGAAATAACATTAAATACTCAATCAACTCTGACATCATAGTAAATGTATTTTAGTTGAACAGATATTGAGGATAAAACTAGTTTGTTTTAATGTTGGTTTATGAACAAGGCTGTAATATAGCAGCCCTAGGGCGCGAGGCCGTCGCGTGTCTGATGTATGCGCCGCCGCCACGTCGCCAGACCCGCCGGCGCCGCGACGCCGTACAATGCAGATATCGTGCACCACCGCAGCCCCACTTCGCCGTTAACGTCCACGCGAATCTAGAACCCCATGAACGCTGCCAAAACCCTTGTTTTATGCTCTAAGGAAATCGTTATTCAAGACCTTACGTTTGCGCTAAGTGATATTTAGAACCGGGGAATCTGTAAGTTTAAACTTATTGAATTTTATTTCCACTTTCTAAATCACGGTCTTTTTGCCGGCAAAACTCTGCGTCTCGTATCGAGTTAAGCCTTAAATGTGCTTTTGTTGGACATTTTGGTGCGAACTATATTGCTGGACGTTTCACGTATTTCACTTTATTTACGCTGTACTGTACATACTAACACAGCTTTCCGGTGATGGATTTTTCCGACTCAATCGATATTTGCTTTGAAAACCCGGCGGTTTATTTATTTCAGATATCTAAGAATTAAACTTTCTATTACTACATATGTACCTCACCACGTGAACTAGGCCAAAATTTGTATGAAGCCAGTATCCAGTTAGGTATTTTATTAACTATCAAGTCACCCAAAAGTAGGCGATTGAGGACTGCCTGCGGCTAAGCCTAAATAATCGAAGAAACCGATAATCATGTGGTTTCTTTTTTAAAACTTAAATTTTCGGGTTGTTTTAGCTATATTTTTTGATATTTCCAATATATGGCCTAGACCTATAGACATGGAGATCATTTGCATAATATAAGCTAGACATTTTTAATTATAATTTGCTGCCATAATATTTAATTTTGTCATGTAGATTCGAACCAAAATATAATTTCAGTATTGATTTAGTGGTAGAATGTTTTCGGAGTAAATTAACAAACCTCTATTAACGTTTTCCATCCTGCCTGCCACTTCATAAAAGGTTAACAATTGATTAAACGTGCCACTACCATCTTAATTCTTGACTATTAGATGGAAGAGTTCTCTCGTCTAAGTTATGTAGGTACTCTACCGCCTTGGCTATTTCTGCCGCAATACCTTCAATGATTCTCAGTGTCGTATTCTGGTTTGGGTGTTTCTGTCCATGGAGTCCGTTGCAGCGAGCTATCTGCTTGTCTGCTTGTTTGCAATTGCTACATACCTTATGATAAAAAACATAAAAGATAAAATTCCTAAACCTGGCTAATATCTCAGAGAAAGCAACTTAAAGTAGCGGTCGCCCTCTGGTAGAAATTTGACCACAGACAAAACAATAAAATCTGTTTAAAATTTTACAACAGGCTTTAGCCGTAAAGAAAATATTATACATCTGTGTATATTATTATCACATGAATTTAGTGTGTGTTGTGTTTATTTTGATTAATGTAATGTATTTCTAATACCTACATATTTTTTTAAATATTAGTTTTCTAAATAATAATTGTAAACTTTAATTGCGCCAAATTTCATACTTCACCATTCGCGTAATTATCTTAAAAAGGGGTACAAAATTTTTGCTTCGCGTATTAGTATATGACACCAATTAGTTTATTTGCCATTATCTGCGTGACACATGTAAGATCCCTTACATTTAATTCCTGTATTCTATTATTATTTTATTACAGTCACGACACTTGTTAAGGAATAAACCGAATTTTCCAAAGGCCCCCGTCAGCACTTGAGGTCGACTTTTGATTGATGCGTCGCGTAATGATGCGGGAAACTATTTCCTTCGCATTTCCTGTACTCAATAAAACATCGAATATGCCTATATATGTGTCCGCATCAGTTTATTTGGGGCTTTGTCGATGTGGCCCGTAGTGCCGAGTACACTTGAAAGACCGTCATTTGTCAAGATTACGGCTGTTTGGGGATTGAGATATGAAAAGCCGTTATTGTTTTGAATATTTTCCTTTTTCATATGAACCAAATTTATGGATGGCTTAAGAATTCTCTACACATCCTATTACGTTCCGCGGATATTTTTATTTGTGAAGTTGAGAGCGTTATTAGAGGTTGACGTTGAAAGTTTTGTTATATTTTTCACACATTTTGGTTTTTATTTAATTAAAACCGAACGGTTTCGTGTTTTACATTACAAATCCTCTATATTGGTCCGGAAAATTTTGAGGAATATGCCATCTGCTTTCCTGCACGCAATGCGATTGTTCAAAACGTCTCTACCATCGTGAGTATACTGCTGTATTTCCTGCCGCAATAGCGTCAGTGCTTTTCACTGGCGTGTTCTGGTTCAATTCTGAACATTATATTCTCGCTTCGCGGATGGCACCTCATCATTTATATCTGCTTATGCTTGCTATGACAAAAAAGCAAACACGGCTTGCACTGTAACTTTTGAAACTAAAATTCATTGCCAGTTATTACTTCTGAAGTTTTTCAACTTTGTGTGAATAGTTTTGGTAGTTTTGACTAAATAGTCAGGTAGCTAAAATTTTAATTAGTACTCATTGTGCTACAAAGTAATGGAATGCTACTTAATTTTTCAGTTCTTACATTTTCACTTACGGTGCAAGCGACCTGCCACAATTTTTCCATACTTGGATGAGGTACAAGTTTCGTATTTTAACAAATTTAATGATTGATGGCGCTCACTCAGGGGCCGCATTCTGAAGTGAGCAAGATGGTGGAATTGGTTAAAACATAGACTAAACTTACAATGAAAATCTGTATGGATGTAGATACCGGAAAGATACTATGTATGACGCACCATCATGATCAAATTAGTTAATTAAGCATCTCCTCAACCAGCGGGTACGTATGAAGCGATTCATGAATGTGGGGAAAGAAAAGTCTACTTGCATCGTTAGGTATGGCATTATGTTATCTCTGCCTACCTACCTAGTGTGAGATTTGGCGTAAAGATATGAGTGTGTGTAAGTCGATGACGGTATGTACATCTCTAGCACTCGGTTTATAATGGGACACAGCTATGCACATTCATACTGTGGTGTGAATGGTATCACGGTCGGTGCGAATTCCATTTCGCAGCATCGATACAATCCATTAGTACCATGTATCGTTATTTAAAATATTGGAGAGAGCAAGAAACAAATAAATACCACTTAATAAAAGGACTGTTTGTTTGTAGCCAAATTCCGAAACGTATAATATTCCAAATGTTGTGTTTTCAGAAATCTTTATTATTTCAAAATTGCCTTTTTTAAGGATGCTATCTTTCAACGGAAGTTTTAAATATTGGAGAAGTCGTAATATTCCAAGGGCGATGGTTTTATATACTAAAGTGACTAACATCGACTGTTTTGTTAAACCTAAAATAAAATAAAGATTGTTATTATTCTCCATATTTGTCAAAACCTAAAGTACCTAGAAAACTTTCCTAGATCTTTGGAGTTTAGTTATTGATTGTTGCCGGCTTTATTTTTATTTAGAAAATATAAGGCCACTTCAACGTTTTCCGCAACGAATAGAAGCTTATCACATCGACTCTGCAGTATAAACGAATTGAAGCCAGAGTAGGCTTAAGTCCGCGATCATACGATGCACTCGGCGCTGTTCTCACGCTACATCGTATTTCACTCACTAAAATCCGAGAAGTTGGTAAACATGCGCTCATAAATCAATTTCCTTTGTAAACCGAGTTATTAGCGTTGCTATGTCTAGGAAAAAATATATTTTTCACATAATGTTTGCGGAGAATTTAATTTACAAATGCTGTTAATTTGTCGACGCTAGTTAGTAAAATTATTGTTAAAATATGCAGTAATATAGTGGGAAATTCTAAAGTAATTAAAAAATGGACCCGCGCTTTAATGGCGTTTTCCGTAACAAGTGGTACCGTTATTTCACCGTCCGCGACCCTTTCTGCTTTTGTATTTGCCTTATAAATTGTTTTAGCTTAGTGTTCAACAAAAGCGGAAATATTTCTTGTAAATTGTTTATCAACTTTCACAAAAGCGACGATTTTTTTGCAAGTGTGCAAAATGTAATTGAAATAGAAATATTTCATACAATTTCTCGGCAATATGTTTGGTTTTTGTGTAAATCATTACTTAAATTGAATGTTGCTTGATTCGTCAGTAAAATTCTTTCTTGTTACATGATAGGATTGCATGCATAATCGTGTTTCAAATACGCTGTTACTTTGAAAGTTGTTATTGTATTCCATGATTTTAACAGAAAAGTTATGACAGAAGAGTATTAAACCTGTGTTCTCGAAAACGAATTTCGATGAAATTTGCAATATAGTGATTTAAGTGGGAAAATTGATCCATCTAGGTCTCATATCTGGAATAAATTCATTTTCTCCGTATTTTTCCGCAAAAATGTTTGGCCGCGCAATATGGTAATTTCGCTATCTGAATTGCCTAATGGTTAAAGCGTTAGCGTACTACGTACGTACCCCAAAGGCTGCGTGTTCGAACTCCAGCAATAGACAAGTTTTTTGATTTCGATTTATCTGTATTTTTTGATGTAATCATTGCCTTTTTTGTGTAATAATAATATAGGAAGTAATTTTCTATAGTATTAAAGCCAAGAAAGTGTCTATGCTACATGCATGCCAAGTTTCATGTTTTCTTCCGGATTGACCTAAAATACATAAAATCTATTTTTCAGCTACTGAAAAGAAAAAAGAAAATTTTGGTTACGAGCTAAAACAATACCTAACTTATACAAAGTAGATCTATTTATGTCTTATTTTTCGGAAAATTCGTTTTCTCGATTTTTACTCGAGCGTAGCTCGGTCGTCCAGGTACTATTCAATAATTTAAGAAGCATTAACAACTAGTGTGGGTAAAGCGTGAGTTTACTGTTTAGAAATAAATATTTGAGCTAAGTTTTTTTGTATCATAAGATAGCAAAGAAGCAGATGAGTCTCCTGATGGAAAAAATCAACAATCGCCTATAGACACCAAAGATGTTAATGGTGTGTTGTTATCTTGTGGCGAGGTCTAATGCCACATGCATAAGTTTACCGGCTACTATACCCTCCAAACCGGAACACGACAATGGCTAGACTCTCGCAATTGCGGCAGGAATAGGTGGGGCGGTGGTACCAGACCCGGGCGAGACAATGGAGAACTCTACCACCTGCTAGCGAAAAGTGTAAGTTATTTTTTAATAGAACAAGATGGCAAACGAGCAAATGCACATCAACAATTGTGTTAGTTTTTAGTGACAGATTGTAAATACACATACATACGTTAGCAATCCATACTAATATTATAAATGCGAAAGTAACTCTGTCTGTCTGTCTGTCTGTCCGTCTGTCTGTCTGTCTGTTACGCTTTCACGGCCAAACCACTGAACCGATTTGGATAAAATTTTGTACAAATATAGTTTGAAACCCAAGAAAAGACATAGGATAGTTCTTATCCCGGAAATCCCACGGGAACGGGAACTATGCGGGTTTTTATTTTAGTTTTTTTTTCCACGCGAACGAAGTCGCGGGCACAGCTAGTTAATTATAAGTTTAAACAGAGTTATAAAAAGTATCTTCACGCCCTTATCCCCGAAGTGTTAGGCAGAGGTACACAACAAGTGCACTCATGATTAGCCGAAAATACTTAGTCCCACAGTGTGATAGGTGGCAGGCCTATCGCCAACCGGGCGTATCCAATCCCAACGTCGTTTTTATCAGCGAACTGAAAAAAACACATTTTGAATTACCCGACGCGGGAATTGAAGCCGGGCCCTCATGTAGTAAACACCGACATCGGACCACTAGACCATAGAGGCGATTTCTTTATATTTATATAACTGCGAATAAAATATCAATTGACGTCACAACCTACCATTATACGCAATGAGGTAAACTCTGTATATTAGAGGATGTAAGAATGTTACTTATTTAATCGGGCTCTGTTAGGGGGCCGAAGTGTGACGCGAAGCTCGGCACAAGGAGGGACCTGTAGGTATACTTGTAATTACGGACCAAGACGCTGGCGAGACGTTACGCCGTCCTAACGACTTTTATAGCGTATGTAACATTTCCGGAACATAAAATGAATGTGCCGCCTCCAGTGCCTCCAATATAGCTCAGTGCTTCTAGATTAATAGCAGCGGAATGTTTGCTCTCACACCGTACGACTTGCGTTATTCGCAATTTACACATATTAATGACATAAATATTGGAAGCTTGGTATTTTCACGCGGCATTGTGTTAGGAATATTAGACCACATATATAATGAATTATTTACGTCTTCCTCAACGTCTAACGTTCACGTTTCTGTTATTTCTTAGAGCTACTGCGAGATTGGTATATTTAGGTTTAATGTTTATGATTATTGACAAGGTGTTTTTCGTGTCGATTTGTCTAGGATTTTTAATGACTTCTAAGTGCTAAGTGTGAGTTTTTCTTTTCGCATTCGATCGTGAGCGCGTTTCGAGTTTACTAGGAATTTGTATGTGATTTGTACAGCGCCACCTAGTGGTAAACTGTTTTCTCACGTTCACCACTAAGTGGCGCTGTACAAATCACATACAAATCCCTAGTAAACTTCAAACGCGCTCACGATCGAATGCGAAAAGAAAAACTCACACTTAGCACTCTGAATATAGGCTTATTTAGTTTTGCTTGCATTTTGTGTAATTTTTTTTGTATAAGTGATGCTTTGTTAGTAGGTACTACAATTTGTGTTTTTTTTTTATTTTTATTATTTCGAAAGCAACTAATTGGTGCCAAATGGTTTGAGATAATTTACATATCTTCTCAAGACAATGGATCGAAATTCCTTATCTTTATTTTTATAAATTTTTACTTTAACTTTACTTACTTCCTAAAACAAAGTTTCCGAAAAAAAGAGTTTTTCAAAACTTGATTTGGTAAATAAAACATGATTGGGACTAAAATACCTTCACGCTAATAATATCTTTCGAAGTAGGCAAAGTAAACTATATTATTGAATTGAATTGTCCATTGGTATTGATGACAATGTTATTGAACAATTTAATTCACCGCGAATCTCCGGTTAGTCGGCTGGCGCAAAGCGTGGGTGTTCCTATTACTCGTTATTATCTATTGACTTGGAGTTGATAAAATGTAGCTACGAATATTATTTGTTGCCGTAAAGTATCTTTTTTATTTCATAAGATAGCAAACAAGCAGATAGTTATCGGCTACCTTACCCACCGTACCAGAACACGACGGTGATAAGCCACCTAGTAGCCTCGACGTTCGTGACTTGCATAGCCAATCGTTCTCCTCCTACGAACAGCCTGGCAGAACGGCATATGGTCTATTCCAACACTGGAAAAAATTTATTTAACGAGAGGACATTAATTTTTCTTTCTAATTCCCTACTGGTCAGTCCCCGCAAATCACACACATTACTTCCTTGAACTCTATTGGGTAAAAAGTAGCCTTTGCAACTCAGTGATAATGTAGCTTTATATTGGTGAAAGAATTTGGAAAATCAGTCTAGCAGTTTTTAAGTTTATTTATCACAAATAAACAAATCTGACCTCTATAATATTAGTGTAAATTGCTCTCGCAAAAACGCGTTTTTTTATAATATCACAGTTATGAGATGCACGTCATCTATTGTATTCGTCAATTAATGGTACTATGCGTATAATCTTATTGCAAGTGCATGCAATAATTTGACGGATCGGAATCGGATGAATAGTATGACAGTACCGACTATTTATCAATATACCCATTTAAACAAAATCTGAATATACAGATTCAAACGCAATCTAAACGGAAGGATGAAGTTCCACTACGTACGATTATATTTGGACAAATAATAAGAGGCAATTCCTCATATTTTTACAATATCTAATACCTTTAAACGAGTAATTCTTGTATTTATGTATATAATTGGAATCTCGGAATCGGCTCCAATGATTTTCATGAAATCTAGTATATAGGTTTCGGGGGCGATAAATCGATCTAACTAGAAATCATTTTTAGAAAATGTAATTTTATTCGTGTTTTAAAGTCCCAATTAAAATTGAAAAATAAGACTCTTATATCGATATATTGGAGAATAATATACTATTTTTTTAATTGTAAGTTATTCCAGCAGATGGCGTTGTTAAGCAACACGAAGTCAATGAGTATTTGCTTTGAGGTTAAACTAAGAAAATCAATTGTTTATTTAGGGGTTTTTCGGGACAAGGAATCGATTTATCAAGGTTCCAGGTCCAAGAAAAGCTCGGTTCCAATGATATGAGTCTATGAATAACCGAGCAAAGCCCGGTCAACCAGATATTAAGATATTATTCAAGCAGACGATTCTCCTAATGATGGTAAGCGATAACCGCTCCGTGTAGGTACCAAAGTCGATAATTCTAATAATTTTCCTAACCTTCTTAGTTATCATATTGAGATGAATAGTTATACTATGTCGTTTACGTAATCTGGGCCACATTATGCATGTTAATTAGTAATTTCCATATTATGATGATCCATTAGGCCGTGGGAGCTTAACAAAGAAAAGAAACTCCTTACGTATTTATTATACACTTCCTTAATTATATTTGCGCCCAATTTTTTTCCAAGTTTTCCTTCAATTTTAAAGAGAAAAATAAATCATCTATTTATTACAGTGACTAGCACTGACACTGTTGTGGCAGGAAAAGGTAGGAAGATGGTAACAAACCCGGATGAAGTATAAGAGAGTACCACCACCAATTAGAAATCAAAATTACTTTATTCAATTAAACTTTTTACAAGTTATTTTAACGCGTCAATAATTGCTACCATTGGTTCGGAAACGCGGCAACTTAGTTGGTAAACTTATTGTTTCAGAATGATAAAACTAATATTTGTTAAAGAATGATAAAATTGACGATAAAGAAATAGTACAAGAATCCTATTAATTTATTAAAAAATAATGAGTGAGTTTAGCTGGTAGATAGATATATCTATTGCTTTGTTCATTAAAGTATGATATACATACGAAAAGCTTATCTCTTCCTTTTGGATCAATTATTAATAAATCATAATCTTTTTTGTCTTCCAAATAATTTATTTATTTATTTATTTAAACACTTTATTGCACAAATCAGTACAAAAGGCGTAACTTAATGCTATTAATCATTTCTCACAGTTTACCTTGGTTATGCTGAGAGAAAAAACTTGGGTAGTGCGTAAGAGCATATTATTGCGAATTGAAGTATAAAATCTAATCACAATTAACTAGATAGTTATTTACATTTATATCATTCCATAAGGAAACAACTAAATACTGTATTATACATATTCCAAATATATATGAGCAAAACTTTTCCATACATAGAGCGCATACGTTATGTTTTCAAACATAAAATGCAATATTATAAGGGTAACAATATTGATTTCTTTGTATTTTCTCACAGGCAAATCCTTAGACTAAGATCGTAAATTGCCCTTACAGCTCATCTTCAGAATTTCCCCAGAGAAGAATCCCAGGCATAATTTTGTGAAAATAACTGAAGTCTTATTTTTTAAATGCAATTACAATTATAATAGTTTACATGCTAATTTATAAATATGGTTTCCTCATTACAATTTTTATCTAGTTTTTCCGGTGTTAGCATCCCAAACACGGATTTCAATGTACCATAACATCTTTTGTATTTATAGGCAAAAGCTATCTCTTTCTGGAGTACAAGAGAACCATCTGCTGTTTGGCTATCCTATGGTATAGCAAAAGTACTATAAAGTCCAATCCACTCCCACTACGTTGTACATTGTTATCAATTTATTTTACATTAATTGAAAGCTATAACACTCTTGAGGACAAGATGAGATCTGGCTAAACCGTTGAAAATTTAACAAACTTGAGTTCGAACACAGTCAAGAACGTTCTTGCGTTAGCGGGCTTGATTGTTAGTTGTAACATAGAAATGTAACGATGAACAACTTAATATTTGCTAATAATCTCATTCACTGTTGTTTCATTCGTTGACTGAACGACACTGAACAAAAGAGCTTACTCATTCTTAAAAGTTCGGCAACGCAACTGCAAGACCTCTGGTATTTCGGATGTCCATGGGCGGCGGTAATCACTTACCATCACGTGCACCTCTTGCTCGTTTTGGCCCTCTTCTATAAAAATAAATAAATAAAATACAAATTGAACAATATCATATTACTCCCCGTGTTGGTTCCGGGCACCTTTGAAGAATAGATCAAATGCCGTTCTGCCAGGCAGGTCGTAAAAGGCAACCGATTGGCTATGCAAGTCATTACCATCGTGACCACTAGGTGGTCTGCATTGTCTCGCCCGGGTCAGGTACCACCGCCTTACCTATTCCTGCCGCAATAGCGTCAGTGCTTGTCACTGTCGTGTTCCGGTTTGGAGGGTAAGGTAGCCGGTAAACTTATGCATGTGGCATAAGACCTCGCCACAAGATAGCAACGCACCATTAACATCTCTGGTGTCTATAGGCGATGGTTGACTCTTACCATCAGGAGATCCATTTGCTTGTTTGCTATCTTATGATATAAAAAAAAACTGATAATAGCTATTATTAAATCTGGTGTTAGTGTTACGGTTACGGAACCTATCCATAGAACAAAGTTATCTTTAGTTTAGTCGTCACGACATTCATCTTTGTTGTTTAATGTTATAGAGGGAAAAGATTTTTTTGGATTTGTGTTTGTGGTCGATAAACATAAGGTACCTAATTGACCGATGATTAGACTTCTTTGTCGATAAATTGGTATCAATAAAATTTTGTTAATTTATATTTCAGTTATTTGATTTTTTTTTATTTAATAGTCCGTAATTTAAAGAGATTGATATGTTTAGTTAAATGTCCTTGGATAAGGGCTGATTTTCCAGAAAACTATCTATTTAAATTTCCGTACGAACATTTCGGTCAAGATTAATTTTATTGAAAAGTTATAGTGTTGTATTTCATCTCCCAAACCTGCCTAAAACTATGTTTTGTTCGTAATCAAATTTTTAGTATTGACGATGTAGATTAGAGAACTCGTGTACATCAAATCTTAGGGCCCAAGTTTATCATAATATCACTCAAATGTTTGTATATTATGCAAACAGTTGACTGATATGTTTATGTTAATAGATCTCAGAGTTTATGATATAAATACTTTGTTTATTATGAGGAACTAACTGACCCGCGCAGAATCGCTAGCGAATAGCTCGCGAATTGTCGATATAGCTGTTTTTCATACAAACTATCATCCTATTTTTCAGCCCGTTAGGGGTAGATTTCTGAAAAAAATCTTTAGTTTATGTTTGATTTTGAATCTTCAACTATACCTATGCCAGATTTCATCGAAATCGCACCCACGGTTGTTAAGTCATGAGTTGGAGACAGACAGATTTTCACGTTCATATATTAGAATGGATTATATATATATATATATATATATATATATATATATATATATGTTTAGGTCAATTTATGTTATTTGTCCGGAAATATAATTCAGTTTTATATTTAACTAGCTGTTGCCTACGATTTCGGCGTGATAATATACAGTCTATATGTTGACCCGACCTGTTAATAATATTCATGCAAAATTTGAAGTAAATTCATGCAGTACTTTTTGAGTTTACCCCGGTCATACATACAGACAAACAGACAGACAGACAAAAATTCTAAAAACTTTATTTTTGGCTCCGATATCGATTGTAGATCATGCCCCAAGTATTTCTAAAAAAAATATTCAATGTACAGTTTTGACTTTCCTACGATTTAATTATATGTATAGATTTGCATTATTCTTTCTAATATAAAGGAATTATCTTTTTCAACATGCTAATTTTGTATTTTAAAATTGTTGCACGAAGATTCTACAGGAGTCTTTGCAATATTAATTCTTGCAAAGCAACAATTCCCAGATGTAATGTCCTTTATTTCATCAAATAACCAGCCACCTTAATACAAACAAAAGATAACAGGGCTAATCAAATTTCTAGGCACTCTAACGAGTTTCTTTTGATTATCCGGGCCCGTACTTCATCCGTGTTATTGTCACTCATTTTATTACGCCAGAAGTTTGATTACACTCTTCCTTCACCTCCATTTCTCTTCTGATTAAATTGGAAGCGGATTCTTTGCTTACTTTCACGATTTCGGCCGCGTGTGTTTTTAGGGGATTTTACGCAAAACCTTCCGAACAAAAAGTCATCGTTTGATAATACCAACATATATAAAAATGCGCTTAGTTATTCCAGTCCAGTAATGCAATAGCACTGAACTGGAGTGAACCGGACTTAGTCATTTTAAAGCCGTTGAACCGTGAAGACAACAAACATGACATGTTGTACTGTTTTATCGTACCGAATGAGATTATAATGATATACAAGGTTTAAAAATTACCTTTGAAGTGATTTTATTTCATTGGTAAGAGTATAATTCTGTATTTCTGTGTGTAATTGCAAGCTTCACTGACAAACTAAGAAATTGTCTAAAAGGGTCATTTAATCCATGGTCAAGACTTAGTGATAACAAGTATCCTAAAAAAAATTCTGTGAGTACTGGAATGGTCGTGCTGGAGTCAAAAGTAGACCGCCAATCCAGTTACTGGACTGGAATGCTCAAAGAATTCAGTGCATTACATTGCCTGTTAAATTGTTCCAGTTGCAATCCAGCGCCGGGATCTATCGCTGAACTGGAATAATTAAACACGCCCTAATCCTATTTATAGAATCTATCTCTAAATCTTCATGTTCCATATAATTTAATAAAAAAACTTTATTAGTAATTCCAATTTCACAAAGGTATCTAATATTCTGACGTTTCATCTCCAGGCGCAGTCTTTCTAGCGACATCCATCATAAGAATACGACGAGTAGTGAGATGAAATGTACAGCAAATACGTTGATTGATAAGAGTTAAAGGGTATTTATTAAGCACTAGCTAACCCGGCAAACGTTGTTCTGCCTTTTTAACTACTCTTTTTTTTCTATATATTCTCATTTTTTAAACCTTCCCTGGACTTGAACAATTAATTTAAAACCAAAATTAGCCAAATCGGTTCAGCCGTTCTCGAGTTTTAGCGAGACTAACGAACAGCAATTGATTTATATATATATATATATATATATATATATATATATATATATATATATATATATATATATATATATATATATATATATATATATATATGTGACGTATATCCGTTTTATTCGAAATAAAGACAGATCTCTAACCAGTACTAAACTTTATCTATTAACCAATAACAACGGCGACAAATCGAAGCCAGCTTCGATTTGTCGCCGTTGTTATTGCTTTGAGATATACTCGGTGAAACTTCAATGTAGCTTTTACCGATACATTATTACGATAAAGTCTATAATGTAAGTGCTTGGTAGAGGTACGAGTACCTGTATCGTAAAGGTGGGAACTTTATACCGGTGTTAATTTGTTGCGCTGTAAATAATTTAATTTTGGGTTTATATCAGTTTTCTCGTTGTTTGTATAGTAGTACTCTACAGTCAGAAAGATAATGATGCACATCTTAAGAGATCTTAAAAAACTCGTAAAGCTGTTGATCCCGGTTATTGCTCTTAACGAGTGATGACATAGGTTTGCCTTTTGCGGTGATGGTAGTCATAACCACAGAGTACTATTAATATAACTACTATACTATTAATATTATTAAGTGCTTAATAGGAATAGGCCTCTATATAAATATTTAATATAAAGTTCTCGAGGTGTAAAAAAAAAGCATTAGGCAAGTATAACATTTTTTCTAACCCAAAACACAGATGGCGCTATATATTTTATTTATTTATTCTCTACAAGCTCTAACCTGCTGCCCTCTGCATTTTAAAAGTTTTTGATAAATCCCACAGGAACAAATTATTTTTCCGGGATAAAAGGTATTCTTTGTGCTCTTCCAGATCATCTACACGTGTGATAGATTTAATTCAAATCGGTTCAGCCGCTGTTGCGTGATTGAATAACTAACGTCCATAATTCCAAACATCCAAACTTTCGCATTTATAATATCAATATAAATTCACAAATGTTTATCTTTACTCTAGCAGAATGTAAAGTAAATAAAACAATTAAATTAAAAATTGATTTGTTTCTTCTTCAAGAATACAACACTTCCTGTCTGATATGAGATCAGCTAAAAATACTACATCATGATAAAAAAGTCTTTTATTATATCACATCTACAAAGCACAACATTCAGATAATTATAAAACTAATTTCTTAAACTATGTTAAATACACAATAGCAGATAAGCGCCGTCTGTGTATTGATTTAGAAACTAAATTTGTGTCCCTAGTGTAAATGTCCTGAATTCATGGTACTTGAACATATCTGGTAAACTGGTAATATTGTAAAAGAAAGTCTACAGAATCATTATGCTTACAAAAAAAAAAAGAATGTCTTCTCATCGATACATCAATTTTTTTATATCTCTGTAAAATTACGATATACCTATACATGATAAAAAAGATGCCCATTCAATGTTTTAAATCTGTATTGAATTAATTGCTTATTGATTCGACCCCTGAGGCAATGTTTAGGTAAGAGTAAATTAATTTTTGTATTTGAACATAAAATTTAATACATTTATTGTCACGTGACATTCATAATTAATTTGGAGCAAAAAGTAAACTTGGAATACAAGTTATAGACAAAAATATTTTTTAAAACTGATTAGTGTAATAAGGGAAACAAAAAATATTGACAAAAATAAAGTGTTGACATTCACTGCATAACACGCATCGGTAAGAGATTGCATCTACACCATCTTGACGCTGTTTTTATAAAAAACAGTTCATCTTTAGAAAAGTCTACCTTACTCGGTTTTCGGAGTTTTTAAAAAGAGAGTAAACAAAATATTTGAAAGTCGACATAATAAGTCCTTTATGTTGCTATTATCGATGGGTAGAGGTGGCTTCTCTCCTTAATTTGGTAACTTAATTCTCGTATACTTTTTGATACTATCAAAAACAACAATACGAAAATACAAAAGAAAAGAAAGACAATAAAAAAATCTATTATTAATATGTTTTTATGTTTTTTGCCTTAAAGAAATATATATAGATACCTTTGTTATTGTAAGTTCTTAAAACACCAACATCACGTTGATTTTGTAGAAACTGTAGCATTAGAAATCTATAGATAAATTACTTAAACTATGTGCTAATTTCTAAAGACCAATTTGACCCTAACTGTGATATGTGACGGAATAATTTCTCGTATATTGTTCAGACTCCAGAGTAAGTGAAGGTGTACAAATTAGTGGACGTATGTCGGGTCGGCGCGACGCTGACGGTACCTTTGGGGTCGAGCACGGGGCGCAGATGGAAATTTATCACGCCCGCCGGAGCTGAGACTACAAGTTCGCGCATTAAACGAGTCCGGGACATTAGCCGCTTGCAAGATGCCGCCCGAGATCATAATTAAGTGCCGCCCAATTTATCGGTCCGACCCGCGCCCGAAAACTCCCCTTAAACTTCCCTTATCGTACCTACTAAAAGCTCTTTATTTCGTAGTTAGTCTGGCCTCGTAGTTATCGCCCTATACTTCAAGTTATACGCAACATAATATCTAGACTCTACAACGATTATTTCCATATAAATTGAACGGTAAACCCGTTTTCTGATTTTATTTTTCACTGGCAAAAAAGTTTCAAAGGAACCTTTTGTATTTTTATTCTAGTGTACCCGCTGTTTTTAAATTCCGGGGCGTAGTAAAAAACCAACGAAACATAGCAAAAAGTGCAGGTCTCAAAATGTGCAGGCTTCACGAAATGTGCAGATTTCGTAATGTTCGCGTTCGCGAAATGAGTAGATCTTATAATGTGCAGGTCGTAAAATGAGCAGATCTTATAATGTGCAGGTCGTAAAATGAGCAGATCTTATAATGTGCAGGTCGTAAAATGAGCACATCTTGTAACGTGTAGATCGGATTTTACAGTTTTCAGGAAGCGTGTTATTGGTCTTATTCGTTCGTTGGCATCAAAACTTTTCTATCGATTGAGGACATCCATTAATTACTTGAGACAATTTTGGCGATTTTTGGACCTCCCCCCTTGGATTATTGGTATTCAAATTATCTAATAACATAACAGTATTGGTTGCCAGTAGCGTACAGTGAGAAAATTGATCTTTAAAGTATTATGATTAAGCCCGGTTCCCTTGCGGGGTTGGCTGAGTCAACCGAACGCTTATAGATTCTCCGGTTCACCGTGATTCACCGGCGTCTCGATTGACGAGATAAGTGGTGGAGGTGATCCTCATCGTTGCATTTACCGACATGCTAAAATAGTAGATAATCGTTAAATTATCTACTATTTTAGCGACAACTGGGACTGACAGCTTTACGTGCTCTTCTGAGGCACGGGAGTGGTAAATATACCACTCCGCCAGACTCCGGGCTGCTACTGAGATTTTAGATTTTCGAGGTAAACCTCAAAAACATTTTTGCCGACCCGGGATCGAATCGTCCCAGATTCGATCCCGGGTCGGGCAATCTTATGATCTGGGCAAAAATCGCCCAAATTGTCTCGCGTAATTAATGGATGTCCTCAATCAATAGAAAAGTCTTGCTGCCAACGAACGCATAAGACTAATTACACGCTTCCTGAAAACGGTAAAATGCGATCTACACATTACAAGATCTGCTCATTTTACGACCGTACATTATAAGAACTGGCTCATGTCGCGACTTGCACATTGTAAGATCTGCTCATTTTGCGACTTGCACATTACGAAATCTGCACATTTCGTGAAGCCTCCACATTTTGAGACCTTCACTTTTTGCTATGTTTCGAAAACCAGTAACTGAGTAGTTTGATCTGCATTAGGCTGGATGCCTGAAGTATGATCCCCATCTATTTGTTTCTTTAATGCTAATAAACAATTTACTTTATTTTTAGATACCACAATAAGTAGAGGCAGTCTCTACTTATTGTGACTCTCTCTACTTATTGTGGTATCTAAAAATAAACTATAATTATGCCTGCATGCATAAGTTAAGGGGCTACCGTACATTAAAAACAAGAACATGAGACTGACAAGCCTTATTGTATTAGGAATGGTAAGATAGTGTTACTCAATCCGAGCGAGACGTTAAGGAACTCTACACATTAGTAGTCACAATTGTAGAGCCCCATTTGTTTTATCGTCCGCCGTATTGTCTTACGATCTGCCTGCTTGAAAGTAAGATTGTCTATTTTTAAATGGAAACAGCCCGATGCGGCGTAATAAAAATTGTTCTATGTGTATTAATCCAATTAAACATTAAAAGCTTTTCCAAATTTTCGGTCAGAATTAATTGTCGGGCAAATTAAATGAAAGCGTGACTAACTACGCACTATAATATACACTCAGTTATAATTGTGCTTTATTAATCAGTAGTATAAAATAACTTTTTTAAGATTTTTTTCTTATTTTTTTTTCCATTAGTTTCTTAGTAAAAAACAGCGCACATGTTTAGCTAAAAGCATAGCATTAAACGCGGTAGCACCGTCATTAAAATGCAAGCGCATCCAAAATAAATAATAAAAACTCGTGTGTCTTTTAGTTAAAAGTAAAATTTTATACTTCTGTTATTACCGCTCTGAAAAAGTCTGAATATAATTTAAAAGAACTTATAATCACGGAAATAAAAACAGTTGCTTCGGTTATTCAACAAACAAGAAATTCCGTTGCAAAACGACCCAGAAACTTTTGTTAAAATAGATGGGTAGGCTGTATTGTTATTCATGACTAGCAAAGCCGTCTCGAGACCTGAAAAAATACATTCTAGTGAAATAATGAAGCATGTTTATCATTCGAGTAAGTGACTTGCAGCTAGTGAGAGTCTAAGTATGTCAAGCGGGGCATGCCGTGACGGAGTTCCGTCTGCTCACAGTAATTACTGCTTCAGCCCGTCTAAACTAGTTAGGCGGACCTGGATCGCTAAAGTGACGTCACTTTTCATCGTTTCACGACAGATTGCACGTATACCAGTTTATTTAATGACCCTTGATAGAGTGTAAAATGATTCTCGGTTATCTGGAAGTTTCTAGATCGAAGTTTCATGCTATGGGATATGTCCAATGTGCAGTATTTTAGAATTCAATCGCTTGAATAATTCCAATATGTAGCCCACATGTTTGTTTTACTTTACACACATTTTTGTGTAAACACGTAACTTTGCAATCAAAGCTGTAAATTGAAACCTTTAAAATCAATTGCGTGTTATTCTCAGACTATATTAATGGTTTTTTTCTGGGGCCGAAGACCGTTAGCAAAACAGGCAATTTACGCGAGCCTATAAGTAACAAGATTCATTAAGGCTGTTACAAAGTGGCACGGGCGTTCTTAAAGCGAATGGCCCTCGAGCTTACAGCCTTCATAATGGCCGTACGAGCCGGCCGAGGCGCCGCGCGCAATTTAATGAAACACCTGGAGAGGTCGTGCCTGCTTCCGTTGCATTAATCTCACAACCCGCGGCTCTCTAGAGCGCTTTATTACCACCAACATTGACCTACTATACACTTTAATAGTGATCGATTTGATAACATTCCTGATTACGGATTTTTGTAAGCTTGGCTTACTTACCTGGCACTTGGTTATGTTATAAATATATTTGGTGTTTTGAATTAAATGTTTAATTGGTCAAGTGGTTTTTCTGTTCGGATTTTATCATAGGGACTTTAGGTTCGATTCCTGGGTAGGGCAAAGTATTCTAATATGAAAAAAAATGTCATTAGTAGTGCGTATTCTGGTGGCGGTAATGGAACCGGCTAGATGAGATTTATTTTTTAATAAGTTTAGCTCGTGTTAATCCAAATCCCATTTTAAGAATAGACTAGCTCGTGTTAATCCAAATCCCATTTTAAGAATAGACTATTTACCTTTCTTGCAAACGATTGGTCAAAAGTGGCAGTGCCATTATGACTACTAGGTGGTTATTACTTATTAATGGGACCTGTCGTATAGTAGCATACATTACTGACCTTTTTAAATCTCTTTGTGTTCATTCAAGTATAAGTTAGCTGTCCTGTTATATATATATATATATATATATATATATATATATATATATATATATATATATATATATATATATATATATATATATATATATACATATATATACATATATATGTATCTTATCGTCCAAACCGGAACACAACAGTGACAGACATTGACGCCTATGTGACTGAAATTGGCAAGAGATGGTACCAAACCAGGGCGAAACGTCGTAGAGCTTCAGTACTTGGTAATTAATGGCTATGTGGTATGAGTTTTTTGGTAATGACAAGTTAGGCCAATATTTTACCTGTTACAAAAAGCTTGGCAGAAACATCAATAGATCGATCTATCTTTACATTCGTACTCTTTAAAAGAGACAAGGCCTTTCTGGAGGAATTTATATGGTAGATTTTTTTTTAACTTTTATTCCAGTGGCAAAATTTAATGTCAGTATGTAAACGCCTTATCTTATTAAATGTTTAAACTACCCACTCTAAACTGGCGTCCCAATAAAGGATGATCCAAACAATGTTTTGATAAAGTATATTTAATAAAAGTTGTATGTTTGCACTCGGGATATAAAATCAGATTGTGGTGTCTGTACATTAGCGTATAAAGTGGGCAACTAATATTATAAAGCCGGAATAAACAATGGCTGACCGCCTGCCGCCGCCGGCAACGGTAAAAGTGGTCGAGATAACTCCGCACACGAATGCATATTTTAGCATTAAGCTGCAACGCCGCGGAGCCAACTTGTTTGGAACTTTACCATTGTAAATAATTCTTAATTTAAAGATTTTTCACAAACTAGTTCACTTTTGCGAGAAAGTGTGAAGTAACTCTTTTAAAACAACTTGAAGTAGGAATTTCTCAAAGTTATGCGGAAACTTTACTGACATATTTATGTTTTTACTCGTAACGTTTTGCGATTTAATTAACGCAGTGAAATTGCGGCTACCGACTCAAATTACCCATATTTGAAGAATACTGCATAAATTTACTAATTAATTTGTGTGGAATGAGAAATACCGTCATCAATCTATATATTAATGCGTAAAGGCAAAACTCTGTACCCCTATTTAAGACAATTGCGTAAACGGTAAAGTATGAAATTTGGCACACTTCAAATTTACATTGGTGAGGACTGCAGAAACCTAAAAGTTTTAAATTTGGAAGTTAAATACATTGGAAATACATTAAATTGATAAAAGTAAACATTTACATTTATGTAACATACATGATAAAATGCACATATGTATACTATTTTCATTACGGCTAAAGTCTATTGTCAAATTTAAAAGAAATTTTATTGTTTAGTCTATGGTCGAATTTCGGCCACAGGTGACATCTATTTTTTTATATATCATAAAATAGCAAACAAGCAGGTGGGTCTCCTGATGGAAAGAGTCAACCATCGCTTATAAACACCAAAGATGTTAATGGTGTGTTGCTATCTTGTGGCGAGATCTAATGCCACATATATAAGTTTACCGGCTACCTTATCCTCCAAATCTCCAACAATCAAACAAAAAATAGATATTGTGTTAAAATGGAGTTTCACCAAGTGCCGGCGATAAAAAGAGTACAATATAGTAAAGTAGTTCATGTGTCCAATATGTACCTATTAACTAGAAGTTCCATGGCATGATGAAATATTCTACCCACAAGTTATTGATATTTTTACCCCTTGTTGATCCGGACTTCCTTTTGAAGAATAGGGCCGTTCTGCCAGACAAGTCGTAAGAGGCGATCGACTGGCTATACGTGTCACTACTATTGTCACTACTAGGTGGTAGAGTTCCGTAACATGTCGCCCGGGTATTTGGTTCCACCGCCTTACCTATTCCTGTCGCAAAAGCGTCAAAGCTTGTCATTGTCGTGTTCCAGTTTGGAGAGTAAGGTAGTCAAGTAGACTTATGAGTGTGGCATTGCCATTCCGTCACTCACTATTAACATCTTTAGTGTCTATAGGCGATGATTTCCCATTTCATCGGAAGAGCCATATCTGTTTCTTTGCTATCTAGTGGTATATAAAAAACTAGTATTTCATACTGTGTTCACGATTTATTAACTGGAGGTTCCATAACATGATGGAATATTTTACCCATAAATTATTTTACAGAAAATTAAAAACACATGGATCCTCTTCCCTAACTTAATATTGAATCCAGGTCTTCATACGCATGGAATGACTCTGACTGACGAAATTTTAAAATATTTTTATCAGTAATATATACTCTTTAGTTCTGTTATAGAGTAGATTCCTATACGTGTCGGCTGTCGCATATCGGTTCTTGGCATTTATTTGCATTCACACTCCTAAGTTTCTTTCGTGTTAACTCTATATTTGAAAGGCCGTTAAGGCGTTACGTGAGCATTCCAAAGTCGGTGTCTGAGCGGCAGGCGCCGCCCAGAGATTTGAGTAAAAAAGTGGCGCGAACAGGCGTAAACACGCGCCCCTCTCGCGTGACGGCTCATTAGCCACTCCCCTGCGCCTCTATAAATCATTTTAAATTCAAATTCTACTTACTTTCACAATTGACTTTGCTTACCTAATTTCCTTCCTACCCGCAAATTTTTGCAAATTGGATTTTGCGTTTTTTCTCTTTAAAGAAAAAAATATTCTCGGAATTCGTCGTCGGATGGCCCGTGACTCGGTTACATTCATTCGTTTGTTATGGTTCCAGAGTATCTATGATGATCTGATTGATTTTATTAGTATTGGTAAAAATTCTACAATTTGTCTTAATATTGTATAAACTTTCTAGTCTTATTAAAATACCTAGTCAGTAGTTAAACGTCTTTTGGTGTGTTGTAGTGTGTTTGTGTTATTTATAAAGCTATTTCAGAGTTCGTGTAAATTAGCGTTCGTTTTGTCGTATCATATAGCAATACGTGGTAATGAATGAGACAAAATAGCGGTCACTACGCACACGTTCAAAATTGTTTATGATTGAGACTGTTGGTGTATTTCGTACCTAATACTCGTTTACTTCAATCAATCCTGTTTTCATATAGGAATCACGTTTAAATAATATTATGTTGAAAAAAATAATTATCTCTCTTAGTTTTTTCTTTGTATGTATTAATATGTATGCATGCCAGAGTAACACACCTTCACCAATCCACTCTCCTTGCAGGAGGTACAGCAAAAAGATTTTAAAAATATTTTAAATTAATATGACGAAAAGGAAAAAGTCAACATTTCCTTGACAATATAAATGTGAAGTCGGACTTAAAATATCGTAGATTTCAGAAGTGGGTAAAAGTTGAGTTGGGCGCGTGGCCACGTGCCATAGATACCGGCACGCACACACTCTGAGGACACAGGTACAAGAGTTGGCAGCGCTCGCCGGCCGTGTCTATTTGCGTCCCTGTTTGACATCATAAACATTTTTGGCAGCCACTTTCGTGTGTACAAGTGGGTTTAGGATCTCTGAGCGTGTCATTCATCTAATCGTCGGCTCATTGTTTTCCTCGCGTGTCGATTTGCGGTGGTCTATGTTAGGTGAGCCAATAGTAGAATAGTGTTACGCTCACGGACGACCAAGCTCCACACACTACGGCGTGTCGCCAAACAATCAATCCCGATCGATTAATTGATAAACGAATATAGAACACGCCTTCATATTGTTTAAAACACGCACCGTTGAGAATGTTTCAAATAAATAAGTAGGCTAGAACAACATTTACAGTTTAATTAATTTGCTTTAGAAATGCGCTACTATAAACTTGTTACATTAAAAGCGGCATAAGTGGGTTGAATAAAATTTGCGCTACATTCTCAGGTAATTATTAGTCCTGAAGTCGGAGCTCAGGGTATATTTTCGCAGGACAAGACGACAGTAATGAAGGTGGTGGCGCGTGCCTACTGCCGGCGGACTGCAGCGACTGCAATGCACTACACTGCACTCGAGGGTCGTTCGTTATACGCGTTACAGTTTTAAAGTGCTCTTAGCCGCTTTACTCAACTCGACAAGACAAGAACGCCTTCGTTCATTTTTTATTGATGTATTTTTTTCTATAGCAACCGTTTTGGAACGATTTTCGTTACTGCTTTAGGGTTGACAACCTTTGGTGGCAAAAGAAAAAATGTAGAGCGTTTTAAATTATTTTTTCCTTTGTGTCTTAAAATATTTGTAATTGCTGCAAAGGCTATACTTGTCACATTACCAATATGGCTGAAGTATTTATTATTTAAATATGTTTGAATTGATCAAACGATTTTCAAAAGATATCTGTAATCTGTATTCATGTATATCCGTCAGCAATAATTAATTAAATATTTGGTTAAGATCTCATGTCGGTTTACAATGATTTACACCTCTGAATCGGAAAACTTAAATCTTTTCCTGAAAATTATCCATAAGTCAAGAATATAAAAAAAAAATAGGATGATTTAAAATCCCTTAAAAGATTCCCTAATCTTTTAAGGGATTTTAAATCATCCTATTTTTTTTTATATTCTTGACTTATGGATAATTTTCATTACGCCAGGTACTTTATTGGATAGACAGATTCAATAGAAGCTCAAATTAATCACGATTCAACAGATTAATTATATCGGTCTGCGAAATGGATAATGTTTCCCCTTTATCACGTTTGTTAATTTCAAGGGACTAAATGAACGAAGAAATAAGACATACCAGATTTTGTTAACCTGGTTCGACATCTTCATTTGTTTTTCGAAGCCAGACATCATAAGACAAGCTGCTACGAAGATTTTTCTAAAGCGAAAAAATCCGAAATAAAAAAAACTTAAACCAAGTTCAGAACCCTCGTGATCTGAGCCGAACAGTACAATAAGTATGCAAAAAATAGAATGATTTAGAGTTAAGCGTTTTGCTTTTATTTTAGGTGCTATTACGACTACTTTACATTTAATTCACGGGGCGATTTAGAAGAATCTTTATTTTTACATTTTAAGTTTTCGGCTTTATCAAAATATATATGAGACTGTTAGAGGCAGGGATAAATAAATATTCTGTGATTGTCAATTTAATGTAATATCAATTGTGTGTAAAATATTGACTATGTTGATGATATCTCTTGAATGTATTAGGTAGGGTGTCGGTTAGCATTTTGTGATGCAAATAAAACTCCAGTCAAATAAAACCAGAACTGTGTAAGTACCTAGTTATGTTCAAAGAAGTCACCTTACAAAAATCTGTTCACTTGTATCGGGGTGAACCATCTTCATTAGATTTTGTCTTACAATTATAGATTTTTTTAAATTAAAATCTAGCTTCCCGGCTTCGCACGGGCTTCATAAAAAATTGAGATCAAATCCCCTTTTAGCTGTTGCCAGCGACTTCGTCCGCGTGGACTTTATTTACTCCGCACAGCACCTCCCCCTTAGGTGGTAGCGTTATAATATGTGGCCAATATGTTGACCCGACCTGTTAGTAATATTCATGCAAAATTTGAAGTAAATCCATGCAGTACTTTTTCAGTTTACCCCGGACATACATACAGACAAACAGATAAACAGACAAACAGACAAAAATTCTAAAAACTATATTTTTGGCTTCGATATCGATTGTAGATCACGCCCCAAGTATTCTTTTAAAAAAATATTCAATGTACAGTTTTGATTTTCCTACGATTTTATTATATGTATAGATACTAATGTTTAATCTCAACATTTTCATTTTCTTTACGTTTTTTCAAACGTTTTCTTTTATAAAAACCCTGTACTGACACAAATACAACAAAAAGCGAATTATCCAAATTGGTTCAGCCGCTTTGAAGTAACGTGCATAAAAGTTTGTACTTTTATGGCAATTGATTTTTATTCATATACTTAGGCTAGATTTTTCTCTGATTCATTCAGGTGTATTTTTTAATCAATTTATATTTACGAGGTACCATATATTTTTCTCAGAGCAAGAAATGTAAACTTTTGTGGTGAACCTTATAAATAATCGGAATCGTACTCGTAAGCAAACTTTTTTGGTTTTGGTTTGGTTAAAAATAGTAATAGTGCCTAACTAGGTACATAGTATTGCGAATATTTTATACATTCCCTTTGATGAATAGACCAACTGCCGTTCTAACAGACAATTCGTAACAGGCGAACCGTTCGTTGGCTATGCGAATCACAACCGTCGTGGCTACTAGGTGGTAGAGTTCTGTTTTTTCTCGTCCGCCTATTGTCTCGCCCGGACCTTGTACAACCGTGCCGCTTTACATATTTCTGCTTGAATTATGAATAGCGTCAGTGCTTGACACTGTCGTGGTCCGGTTAGTAGTCGGTAAACTTATGCATGTGGCATTAAGACCCCGCAATAAGGATAGCGACGCACCATTAATGTGTTTGCTGTCTATAGACGACGGTTGTCTCCTTTTATTAGGAGAGCCATCTGCTTGTTTGTTATCTAATGTATTGATATAAAAAAGACTATGTAATATACAAAGTATAATCTACGACATATATTTTAGGCGCAAAAATTTTTCAAATAGGTAGAGCAGTTTTGTAGTTAATCCATTACTAACAAACAAATCTTTTCTCTTTTCAATATCGATGTAGATTGTATAGATGACACGGCGAAAGAAGCGCGTAGTTTTGTAGTTTTCTTCTACAGTATCGCAAAAATGTTATTAGTTTTGGGTGGTTATTGCCTACCTCTCGACCCCTCGACCCCATGTTCCCGCGCCGCCCCATCAAATACACGAAGCTCAAAGGTTTCCCCGTTTATCAATTTCGATTCGAAAACTTTATTTTTGTTCATATTAACAAATTGTTCTATTTGCAAAACGAAATTTAAAATGTTCCTTGTTTAAGCCACGGCTAAGCTGTTAGCTTAAGTTACGATGGAGGGTATTTATTATTTATTATTTGCTCGTTGCTTAGAGGAAACTGGAAATATCCTTAGGGAATGATTTTCGAATAAAAAAAATATCCCACTAGAATTTGTTTTTAACAAATTAATTGAAGTTATATAGCGGAATGTTATTAAGCATGCTGTTATAATAAGAATAGTTAGGTAGTATCCACATCCAAATTTCATAATTTAAATATCTTCTGTATGTTATGTTGGTAATCCGGTTAATAAATTAAAAACTACATTGGCGACTTATTTTAAGAGATGACTTAGGACTTGCAGTCTATAAGATCCTGAGGCCTAATTCACGTAATTAAACGTCAATCGAATCGAAGCCTTTAAGACTCTTGTACACATTTCTTACATATTAGCCGTGTCTTAGCACGTCTCGACGTTCTATCGTGTTTATGTGTGTGAGAGCCCTAAGCACATTGACTCAATTACGTGAATTGGGGGGCAGGTCATTTCTTAACTGATAATTTAAAAAAGAATAGAGTGGTATAATCAAAACATCTACTTAAGCGGTACGAAAGAGGACATCCCTTTGCGTACCGCTTGAGTAGTTTTGTTTTATTATATAAAGAAAAAATGAGATGAGATTTTTTTTACAATTGAGCAATATTTTAATAAACAAAATGACTGTATTTATACTCAAAGCTCTAAGTAAGCTTCCCGATTAGTTAACAAAGTACAAAGTGGGCATTATCTGTCTTCAGTGATGGTTTGGTCAGGTGTTGAACTATGAAAGAGTAACTGAGCCATAGTTTTTGAAAAAGGTATCAAAACATCGGCACAAATTTATCAAGATACCATTCTTGAAAAAGTAGTTGAGCCCCTTAACAACATCATGTTCAATAACCAAGAATGATCTTTTCAGCACAGCAGCGCCGGGTCATAAAGCTCGATCCACCCATTCTTGGTTAGAAACTAACGTCCTGGACTTCATCAGAGCTGAAGACCGGCCATCACCTAGTCCCGATCTTAATCCTCTGTATGATTTATGGTCAGTTTTAGAGAATTTTCTAATGGAAAGAGTACGTGCTTCTATTGATAACTGGCCTCAACGTTTAAAGGACTGTATTCCAGCCAGTAGATACCACTTAGAATAAACGTTATATATTTTTAATAGTTTTATATTAGTGTACACACTGTAATAGTAATAAATCTGACGTGGAATAGAAGAAATGTTTTTTTCTTAGTAACAATATTTATGGCAAGACTAGGTATTTTATGTTACTAGATGCACCTTGCAGCCCGCTGCATGATAAGAGGTTTTGGTAATCCCGCGGGAATAACTCATTTTTCCGGGATAAAAGTAGTCTATGTGCTATTCCAAGTCATCATCTACATGTGTGCTAAATTTTATTCAAATCCGTTCAGTAGTTTTTGCGTGATTAAGTAACAGACATCCATCCATCCATCCATCTAAACATCCAAACTTTCGTATTTATAATATTATTATACAGATTAACATAGATTATTGGTTATGTGGACATAGATAAATTTTCCTCGAACAAAATAATTAATGTTAGATGACATGTAAAATATTCCTATGGTAACAATAAATACCGGCTAAAATGTGAGCAGACAGAGTTGACTATGACATCAAGGCTACGTCGAGGTCGCCGACTCGTATTGTCCAGTTAAAAATATTCGTTAATTTTAGCGAAATTGACGAATAAATACGAACATTTTAAAATACCATAATATTTATATTTTCAACCGACTTCTCAAAAGAAGTAGGTTATCAATTCGGCTGTATGTTTTTTATGTTTGTTACCTCAGAAGTCAGTCATTTATGGACCAAATTGTAATTTTTTTTTCGTTTGCGAGAATATACTTCCCGTAGTGTCTCATTTTAATTTGGTGAGGATCTGATACAGAGTTCCGCAGATATAGGAAATGGGAAGTCGGTGTCTACAGTGTCACTGCGTTAAAATCTTATTACAAATAGAATTTTCAACGTAAAATTGTAAAAATTGTTAGTTTATAATATACCTACTTAGTATATAATTTAGTTAGGTTAGGTTAGCAGTTTGTTTATAAAAATACTACGGTAGATTATAATCTAACGGTTCTTACAATTTTACGGCGACAGAATCATCCCATTATTTTTTTGATAATGATATCAATAAACCTACACGTTTCTTTCGAATCGGGCAGTGTTTTTTTAGTCACTGTATGTCATTGAAATTCTTTCACCCGTTACAATCATTAAGTTATAAACAAAGTCATAAACATTCGACATCCGAACTTCCGTTAAAGATCTCGGAGCTCACGAAAATCTCTAATGGTCAGTTCCAGCGAAAAAAGGTGAAATTAGGCAAGTTCTCTGTAGAAAAGAAAAGTTTAGATACCCTCTGTTCTAGGTTTATTATAGACGTGTACTTTTAATGCGGTTATTAGCAATAAAACTTATATTAGCGGTACTCCGCTAGAGCTACTTTATTATATACTTTTGAATAATGGAGAATGTTCTTTCGTATTTGCTTGATATGATATGATATGGTATGATATAAAATCATAAGATAGCAAACAAGCAGATGGCGCTCCTGATGGAGAGAGAAACCATCGCCTATAGGCACCAAAAACGTTTATGGTGCATTGCTATCCGTCTGACGGGATGGCAATGCCACATACATAAGTCTACCGGCTACCTTACCCTCCAAACCGCAACACAACAATGATAAACATTGACGCTATTGCGGCAGGAATAGGTAAGGCGATGGTATCAAATACTACCATCTCTCCATCTAGTAGGCATGATTATAGTAACACATGTAGCCAATCGCTCGCCTTTTACGACCTGCCTGGCAGAACGGCAGTTGGTTTGTTCTTTAAAGGAGCCCGTACTAACAGAGGGGTCACAATACAATTTATCCGTGGTTAAAACCTTTGATTAGAGAGCAAAAGTAAACCATAAACATAAAATTAACCTTAGTTAATATTCAAAACGGTGTACAGCACACTAATGACCTGTGAATTGTGACGCCTATCTAAGGCGATAGAATAGCAATTAATATATTGTAATGACTGCACTAGTAAGCACGAGCCGGTCATCCGTCTGAGGCTACGCGGCCACGGTCGTTTATAACAACCCGACCATGTGTCACTCTAATCGCTGTAAACCACCGTACGTGCTACACGAAAAATTTTTATATTTTTGTGAGCTTAGTGTTCGTATTGTGCAATAAAATAACATTTTTATTAAAACCGTGTATTTACCACACTAATGCTTGATACACCACAATATAATATGTAAATACACTAAGTAACACTAATAGCACTGTCACTATATTCACACTATAACTAACCGACTAAACCGAATCACTAGAATAACACACTTTCCGTATGACTTTTCACTGTATTATATCGCTTCACACTGATTGTCCGAACTGTCGCTTCCGAATCGCTTTATAAAACTGACTCGCTGTTTGCCAACACGTCCTTATTTAAACATAGATTAAGTTCGGCCATGTTCTCTAAAGTTCCAATGACTCGTAAACAACTGAGATGTAAACCAGTCATAGTGCACGCTAATGGCAAAGCTGTTTGCGTGATGGCAGATATTGTTTATCGATAGTAGCTGTCTCTTTCTTTTATTTATAGATTTCTCCAGTATTTCTTCACTTTTCTAGAATATTTGCAACAATATTAATACGTGAAGCAAAAATGTACTAATTTTTACGAAAACTACACGGACTGAGGGGTATGAAATTTGGCAGAGTTACATTTTGTTATGCGGAGTTCTAATATTTTTTATAATATGCATTTGAAATAAATTCTATCAATAAAAAACTACTATACACATTACCGGGCGTGTGTAAAAGCAGTTATACAAACATACATACACTTACGAAATTTATCACATGTGCTGGGACCAAGGGCGGATCCAGCCTTCGGTTAAGGGGGGGCGGGGGGTTGGGGGTCACATATACAAGGACCGATCCAATCTTCGGGTCAGGGGGGGGGGGGGGGTAGACCCTACCCAGACCCATACCTAGACACCTACCCAGAGGTTGGGGTCTTTTTAGGTATTTTAAGTTTTGTTTTGTTGTTTGTTTGTTACGATTTAACTCAAAAACTATTAGACTGATTTAAAAAATATTTCACTACTGTGTGACAGTGCGTGACATAGGTTACTTTTTATCCATAGGAGTAGTAGTAGAGTAAGTAATGAGGTTACTCGAACGAAGTTGCGAGTAACAGCTAGTTACAGACATACAGGCCAAATTGATAACTCCTTTTATAATTCTGTCAAATATTGAACAGTATCTAATTTCCCTTTCAGATATTTAAAAATGGATTTACGGATATTTCACTACTTAAATCAGTTTGCTGTGGTTTTTGCATTAGAAGCAGCCATTCGGATTGCAGATATTCAACTTTTTCGAGCACTAGCGTGTTATAGCCGCATATTGCAGATGTTTCCTCGAATATAAACGTCCATAGTAGTGAATAATCCATTACATAGCATACGTACATTAGCATAGCTTTAATGGCAATTTTTTCCATAGTGAAAAAGTTTATTATTTCGCATTTTTGAAACACGAACCAGTGCGTATCAGAAAATATTGTGTAATGATAATAGTTCGCAGTAGTGCAACGTAAGCAACATTTAATTGACGCTGCTTTTACATAGCTTGCTAAACTATTACATTATTTGCAATTAATTAAATTATTAGTATACTACCCGATCCGGCAGACGTTTTTTTTTGCCATATAAATTATTGAATTAAAAAATAGGAGTTGGTGATAGAAGGGTGAAAATTTAGGTTTTAAAAATCAAAATATAAGAGTGGACAACCCTTGTCACTTATGGGTACGAAAAATAGATAGTAGCCGATTTTTATAATGTGACATTAAAAAATACATAACAGTATTTTTAATGTCTCATTATAAAAAAAAAATGCCAAAAAAAAATCAAAATATAGGGGTGGACAACCCTTGTCACTATGGGTACGAAAAATAGATAGTAGCCGATTCTCAGACTAACATTTTATAAAAATCGGTTAAGCCGTTTCGGAGGAATATGGTAACTAACATTGTGACACGAGAATTTTATATACATATATAATCACAGGAAGAAATTAAGAAAGAAGTATTTCTGTTGGCTTACTAAAGTGATAAGTTGTTAAATTATTTTACTTTATTTTCATCTGACAAAAAACTGAACCTCCCTTTTTATCAGTTTGACATGTGTATATGTAATATTATTGGAATTGGATAATATCATAAAATCGTAGGAAAGTTAAAACTGCACATTGAATATTTTTTTAAAAGAATACTTGGGGCGTGATCTACAATCGATATCAAAGCCAAAAATATCGTTTTTAGAATTTTTGTCTGTTTGTCTGTATGTATGTCCGGGGTAAACTCAAAAAGTACTGCATGGATTTACTTCAAATTTTGCATGAATATTACTTATAGGTCGGGTCAACATATTATCATGCTATCGCCTTCAGGGGAGGAGCAATGCGGAGTAAAATAAGTCCGCGCGGACGAAGTCGCTGGCAACAATTAGTA
This sequence comes from Apodemia mormo, assembly GCA_036924255.1. Taxonomy (NCBI): domain Eukaryota; kingdom Metazoa; phylum Arthropoda; class Insecta; order Lepidoptera; family Riodinidae; genus Apodemia; species Apodemia mormo. The sequence continues at coordinate 16,894,719 of JAUPFN010000003.1, read as the reverse complement.
TTAAATATGATGAACTATTTAGCCGTGCGTTTGTATGTGTGTCCACGAATTTCTCGTCAACTAAAAGCCGTAACGAAATACTTATTTTAAAGAACCTTAGAGATTCCAACTTAGAGAACGGTCCAAGTTTTACCAAAATCGGTTTAGTAGATTTTAAAATATGGGTACTGTTGGTAGATATTTCAAGTCGGTTTAAGTTTTTTTTATTAATTTTTTATGACTTGCTCACTCATCACTCATGTTGGTCCGATTTCTTTTCAAAGAATAGACCAGGCAGTTCGTAAACGGCAAAAGTGACACATTAAACAAGCGTCAAGTGATGATTAGGTGGTAGAATTTTGTTACGCTTCGACCGGATTTGGTACCATTGCCTTACATTTTCCTAATGCAATAGCGTCAGTGTTTGTCACAGTCGTGTTCAGGTATTTAAGTTATAGTAGCCGTTAAACTTATGCTTGTGGTATTATACTCGTATTCCTGTCGTACGGATGATAACGCACCATAAAAATATCTAGTGAATATAGGTAATAGTTATCTCTTAAAATCAGGAGAACAATCAGTTTGTTCAATATCCTAAGACAAAAATAATAGATATGCAAAATTATAATATACACAATAACACAGCTTATGTATTTTGATGAGAAACCATTGAATAGAAGACGCGAATAACAATTTAGTTTTGAAACGTTCGGTCGCAAACAATTGTATCGATTTAATCGGTTGCGGCAGTGGATAGCTTTGAACAAGTTCTTGAGTAGATTAGATTTTAGAATTGAACGACCACTATGTTCCCAAAATGTTATACGTGATATATGGAACAAGATTTGTTACCTGTAGAGAGAGGCTTCAAATTTCCTCGGCGCATGAATCGCAAAGGGAAAATTGCGTATACAGGAATACTTGTAGTGTTGCAAATAACCATTATCTAGATCTGTAGGAAGCAAATGATTAATTAGCAAAGTAATAAAACTAATGGTAAGGACATGTCTCTGATCTTTGAATTATGTTTGTGTGTGATGAGATTTATCCTATCGGTATCCGCCGCTTTCCTATCCTACGTTACTTATTTTACGTTTGTGTTTATAATTGAAAAAACCTCTTAAGCTCTTGAGAGCCTTTTAGTAATGACCCGAAAATATAAGGGAAATGATGTTGAAATTCATAGAGGTAACCACGGTTTCTGTAAATTAAGGCATTTTCCCAGTTCATAAATGTCCTATACGCTTCTTGTATGTAAACCATTAATTCATTACTAGTTCCATCTGACAGTTTAGAACTTGTTTTATTGTATTCACCACACTATTTAACTGCGGCGCTCAGACATATGTACTATGCGTTCCAACTAAGAATAGGACTGTCACGATGACATATTGCTACGCATTATACAAAAACGTCATAAGTGATGAGTAAGGTGTGCAAAAAATTCTAACAAAGAAATACTTTAAAAATATATTTTCATTCTAATTGGTATATTTTTTATTTAGATACTTTCCTCCCTAAGATACCTTTTAATGTGATGTTTCTTTTCGTAAATTAAGTAAATTTTAGGGGCAATTAGGCCCAGTTTAAATTGCAGTTCAAATTCGACGTTCATATTATATGCAAGTAAACCCAGTAACTGAACAAACTATTCAAACTTGACATTTTTTAATAGTGGAACCTGTTCGATGTGAGGGCCAAACTATTTTGTATATTTTGTCACGTACCCCTAAGACTATTTGGCAATAAGAAAAAATTAAGTATATTACATCGCGAAGATGCTTTAAAAAGTGAAACCGGTCGAGTAATATATGTATTAAAAAATATGTGTAAAAGTAAAATTTATGTACAAGTGGAATAGTAAAAGTGTCTAATAACAATGGAATTTCACCAAGTGCCGACGATGGAAAGTATAGAATTTAAGAAACCCTTGCTTTTGTAATATTAAGACTTCAATATGGCAGCAATTTTCATTTTTACTTAAAACTTGCTTTGATACCATCCGTACATTGATTAATTTTCAATTGAAACATACGTTGTTTTCCATGTAAGGTTGGACAGAATAAAATGAATAATTTTGGAACCATAAATGTTACCTTATTAAAGTAGATAACAATTTCGTATATGAAAAACGCAGTTAAACTTAGAATTCGACTTTTTAACGACGTAAGCTTGATAATTTCTTCATATTATTCGAAGAATTTACTATAAGAAATCATTCTGCATATATACCTCGTGTTGATCCGGGTCCCCATTTGAAGAATAGACCATTTGCCATTCTACCGGGCAGTTCAACAGCAAAGGCGAACGATTGGCTAAAAGTGTTACTAGCAACGTGACTACCAGCTGGCAGAGTTCTGCAACGTTTCGCCCAGGTTTGGTACTACTTACGCATATGGCATTACCATCCCGCCACACGGATAGCAACGCATCATTAACAACTTTGATGTCTATAAGCGATAGTTTATCTTTCCATCAGAAGAGCCATCTGCTTATTTGTAATCCTACGATCCAGTATTGCAAAAATTAGGGCTTAACTGAGGTGTCTCAATATTTTATATTTTTTATGTTTTTAATGTCGAATCATAATTTAAATATTTTATTTTAAGCAGATACATTTGAATTAATATTTTTAGAACTTTAAGATAACTGATTGACTGATTGACCTTATTGACTACAAATTCAACATCAACAGATAGCACTTTGGCAGAGTATCGCCCTAACACTTGTGATTGGTGCCATTTAACCTTGACACAACGCATTACTTATACTTTCGCTAAACGTAATGTGGTCACTTTATTTTGTTGTCAAATGTTCATGTTTCCATTTCTGTAGTTACGTTTACGTTCGCGTGGATCGCTGATAAAATTAGCATACGTTATTTGTTAGCATACGTTTTTTGTCGTTAGCTTGAATCAACTTCATTACTCGATATCGAAAATTATATCTCATTAAAAATAGAACGAGTATAATTTGAAAAGATCTCGCTCGACCAGAACAACAAAAAAAAAGACTGAATCGTCTCGGGATGCCTGGCAGATGTTAACATCGAAACTATATATAATATATGCATGGACGGTTTATTAAAGGAAATAAAAATGAAAAGAAACTATATATTCAGATGTTATTAAGGAAAAGGAAATTTTAATTTTTAGATATAAACGACGAGGCGAGGATGGTCCGTTTCGCTGCATTAGATGTTTCACGTCAAAAAAATAACGCTTTGTTTTTTATATATTCATATTTGCTAATTATAAGTTGATGTCTATAATTATGTACCTATTATCTAAACCATTAAGATATCTCAACTTACCTACTTCTATTTTATTAAAACATTTTTGCTAAGAAAAAGTATATCTTTAGATTTACAACTGAAAACAGAGTGACATCTGTTTCAAAGTAAATAATTGTTGAAATCCCTCGTAGCTAATAAATAGTACTTTAATAGACTAAACCGAGTTATCATAGTTACGATTGAAACGTGATCACCCATTCAAGTTTCACAAACGGCTTGCTAGGAATCGAAACTCGGTTAAAGTAGACGGAGCGGCGTAACAGGAAATAATAACTTTATGCCGCGCTAAACTGCTAAGAGGACCGTCCAACTAACATTATGCCTGCCAGTAACAAGTTAATCTAAATGCAGCCGGCTGGTTCGGCAAGCTAGTTGTAGCACGCATTGCCAAAGTTTAATAACACAAAATTTGGTATACTCCTGCATTTGAACCGACTAAGATTCCCGTCAAGGACTGTACTTTGCATTGTTACTAGTACTGTTTCGATCAATGTTCGAATGGATGCTTTGAGTTAAATTATATGAGACGATGCGAAACTTTTCTTGCGAGACCTTTATTTTTCTTTCTTATCCCGAAACTATGTCACCATTTTGATATTTGACGATGTTCTCCAATCTCCACCCTTAAATTTAGGACTTAGGATATGGGATAAATTGTAAGAGAAGATCGTCACGACCACAGAGCAGATATCTAGATATTTCATATCCTTCACCATTTTGATATTTGACGATGTTCTCCAATCTCCACCCTTAAATTTAGGACTTACGATATGGGATAAATTGTAAGAGAAGATCGTCACGACCACAGAGCAGATATCTAGATATAGGACGTCGGTATCCTTCATCGATGAGAAACCAAGCTTGTCAGTTTTCAATTTCCTTTAAAATTGTGTGATATTCCCATCCACGCACGCATAATATATTCACGTCATTTACTATGTCTGTGGTTGTGACCAATATGTTTGTAGACGTTAGAGTACATAGTATTATTACGCTGATTCCTTTGCGAGGTGGGCAGAAAGCCCCGACCGTCTATAGACTTTTCGATTTACTACTACTCAACGGTTCGTCGGTTGGCGAGGTTGGTGGTGATCCACATCGTCGAATTTTACTTTTTCATTCCTTTTGAAGAACCAGCCATCTGCCTACTTCGTTCGTAAAGACGAGTGAAGGTTAAATATTTCACTGCCAACATGACTTCTTTGTAGAAGTTTCATAGGGTTTAATACTATCGCCTTGACTTTTCCTGCCGAAATAGCGTTAGTGCTCGTAACTGCCGTGTTTCGGTTTGTAGGTTATGTAGGTGGCATTACATTTTTCCCGAAATTGATAACCACACACCAATCTCCATTAATATCTTTGGTATTTATTGGTACTTTATTTTTATTAAAAGATGTCAAAGAAGAAATCAATTTAATATGTCGTATTAAGCGGACTTTTATAATATATGACTTCGGTTATGCCATTGAAAAGATAAAAATAGTATAATAAATGAAATAAATTGACCGAAGGAAGATAATTATATCACCAGGGCCTTCTCTATTGTTCGGACTTTCGATGAATTTATTTCATCCATTTCTTTTGCTGGAGCCACACTTGCGTTTATTATATGCGCGCTAAGGTACACGCAGTCCGGAATGTATGCGAAAATAACCGATAATAGCCGGTCACATCTGAGCTTATCGTGTCATTACACGAAGCTTTGTGACGATTGACGCAAGTGCATTACAGTACTCTTTTCAGTGTCGAAGCATAGGTCAGATATGTGCGCGAAAATTTGCAAATCAAATTGGTCTCTTTGGGTTATGAATTTCCGTAAAATAACACCTTAATATGTAAGAGAATCTGCTTTTCTGCTGTCCAATTAAATAAAAAATATCCAACCAAGAACCAACAAGCTAGATATTAAACCCTCATACGAATACACTTTACACTGGTACATTTTGCTGTAACAGGCAAAAAAAGCAAGTTTACGGAAACACGAAATCATTAATAAAAACGTTATCAGTCTCCAGGTCCTTAATTAAGTGCGCATTTAAAATTCAAACGGGTTGTTTACTTATTTTCTTCGCAGCAGTGATAAGCCTTTTTTCGCTAGAAAGTGTGCCAAGATACTCGGCGTTCAGCGATAAAACGCTAGCGTCGCAAAGCTCCCGTCACGTAGTGCGACAGTTAATTACGCGGATGTAAATAAATCATCATAGGCGGGCGGTGCGTCGGAGGGTTTCGATTCCAAAAGGCAATTATCTCGCGCCTCATTGATGCCGAAAATGAGCACAGAGAGACCCGCAAAGCTTCCGCCACTTTAGATATATTTCGATAATGTCTGTCCAGACGTGATGTGCTTTTATATTAAGGCATTGTCCACAATCATCCATGATAACACATGTTCGCTTGTTATTGGATTTGCTATTCTATTCATATTGAATAGCTTAACAAACTGTTATCCTTCAAATTTTAGAATAATAATGCAAAGTCTTTGCTTCAAATATAATTTCGAAATTAGTTATGTTTGGAAAAACATTATCTTTAAACAACACCTTCATGGTCTAATGGTACTGGCTTCATGTTTTACTGGTCTAACAATACATGATTGCATCCTGTTTTTTATATCATTAGCAAACAAGCAGATGGCTCACCTGATGGAAAGAGAAACCATAGCTTATAGACACCAAAGATGTAAGTGCGTTACTAACTTACTATGCGTGTGACGGGATGATAATGCGACATGCATAAGTCCTGGGTTTGAATTGCGGTTCGGAAAATCCGTGCGAACAACTTCTTAGTTTTTATTAAAACGTTCCGCTGTAGATATAGGTTGGTCACCTGTTATACCATGGAAGTTATAACCGCTAGATAATCGTGAGTGCAATATTGGCACCTCTGCTTACCTCTTCGGGGATTTGGGTGTATCTTCAAATAAAAATTTACTCATTACTACATTGCAACTACAAGTCTCCAGAGTTGGTGCGGTTGTTTATGGACGGTGATCATATGCCATAATGAAAGCCTCCTGCGCGTTGGTCCTCTGATATTAAATCTTTTTTAATTGGCTAAATAAAATATATTTCAAAACGGAATTAAAATAATATATTTATAAAACAAAATTAACAGTTGGTCGTCTTAATTTCCAGGGTCGGTGTAACCGGGAGAAACCTCCCTGCAAGTACTTCCATCCTCCACAACACCTCAAGGACCAGCTCCTCATCAACGGTAGAAATCACCTAGCCCTGAAGAACGCCTTAATGCAGCAAATGGGCTTAACCCCTGGCCAGGTCCTTCCTGGCCAAGTACCAGCTGTTGTGAGTATATTTCCTATTTTTTCTAACTCTTCAATTAATGCTTTGAGCGATCGGTCCTCACCAAGTAAGTAGGTGCTCTGTGCACGCAACACGCAGCTTTCGGTGTAACCTGGGGGCTTAGAACAAACTAGGCGATTCGATCAATCGTCTTGCTTTGTTATCGTATTTGACGTCGCAAAAAAATGTGTAAAATAGCCATTGATTTGGTTTATTGATTGTGATGCCAAACGCGAATCAAGCACGACGATAACGACTAGTCGTTTTTGTTTATTCTAACCCACCTGCTAATCAATAATTTAAGCATTCTTTTTATCGATAACACAGCAATTGAATAGCAATGCGTTTAAGTTGTGCCTGTATTTAATTCATTATTAGAGATCCCAATATAACTTACGATCACATTAATTTTGATGGTCAAAGTAAATCGTACGCTAGCACAAGTAAGTAGGTACGTAGTGCGCTTGATTTGTATTTAATATTATAAAATGAGATCGAAACAGAAAATATGTGGTGTAACGTTCGGATCGCGTTTGCATTGCTGAAATATGAGAGAAGTTTCAATCGCAAGAAAGAATGTATCGACGTAAAAAAAGTACAAGACATGCTCCGTTCGCCTGCCTGCATATTTGGAAAGGAGAAACAGATTGTCAAGGCCGCATTATCAGATTGATAGGATGCTTTTCGAAAGTCATATCGCCATGTCTGTGTGAAGAAAATTATGAATATGAAGGAAACAGTGCAAACCTGCTTAAATCCTGATGTCTGGCACACTTCGCGACTCTTGTCTATATTAAAGCTTGCTAAATTTAAACCTTTTAGACATATATATCGTAAGACAGAGGTTAAAGTTTCCCAAAGCTGGAACATAACATCGACAAGCACTGAAGTTATGGAATAAGATTAGGTAGACAGTGGAATTAACCTGGATGAGTAGCAGAAATCGACCACTAGTGGTCATGATGTTGACACTTTTAGCCTTCTTTTATGAGCTTCCTAGAAAGATATACAGATTTTTTTTATTGAATTTGCAGGCATACGAGCGAGTAGGCCCGGTGATGGAAAGCGGTCACCACTGCCCATGGACATTTACAACATTTAGTTTGCGATGCCGGCTTTTAAAGAATTTGTTGATCCTCCTCTTAAAAATCCAATTAAAAATCTTCTTAAAAATTCGGACTAATAAAGGGAATTAAATTGAAACTTAAAACAACATAAACATATTTCTATACCAACGAAAAATATAATAACACTATAAATGAAGTAACAGTTTATAGTGTAATGTAATTGACGATCCCAACTCCTTGATCGCATTGTCAGTAATGATAATTTTGCTACGCAAACAATAAATCACAAATTAATCCAACACCACATAATTAATACTAGCGACTTGCCCGCGATTTCACTCGCGTAACTTTTGTTTCCGTACGAATATCGGAAAGGTTTATATACTTAAACCTTCCTCAAGAATCAATCTATCTATTAAAAAAACCGCATCAAAATCCGTTGCGTAGTTTTAAAGATTTAAGCATACATAGGGACATAGAGACAGACAAAGAAAGCGACTTTGTTTTATACTATGTAGTGATATTGAAACCACGGATTTAATGGATACGCCTTTCAAGACAATTTCTTAGTTTGTCAGTGTAGCTAGGAAATAAGTACAGGAATACACAGTTATACTACTTATCGATGAAATAAAATCACTCCAAGAGTAATTTTTAAACCTTGTCATCTCATTCGGTACGATATATTTTTTTTATATCATAAAACAGCAAACAAGCAGATGGGTCTCCTGATGGAAAGAGTCAACCATCGCCTATAGACATCAAAGATGCTAATGGTGCGTTGCTATCTTGTGTCGAGGTCTAATGCCACATGCATAAGTTTACCGGCTAAATTACCCTCCAAACCGGAACTCGACGGTGACAAGCTCTGACGCTATTGCAGCAGGAATAGGTAAGGCGGTGGTACCTGACCCGATCGAGACAATGCAGAACTCTACTACCTAGTAGCCACGATGGTAGTGACTCGTATAGCCAATCGGTAGCCTTTTACGAGCTGCCTGACAGAACTATTCTATTCTTCAAAGGAGCCCGGAACCAACACGAGAAAAAAAAGTACGACGTGGTGTATTTCTAGTTTTTCACGATATAATCTACAAATGTAGGGTGTTCCAGACCACCCGTCCAGGCTGATTACTGGGAAGTTTCAAAAAAAATGAAAACAAAAAAACACGTTTTCAATATTTTTTGAAACTCTATCTGACAATGCCAAAACCAACCCGCGACTCTAACCCCTTGTTAGGGGTAGGGGGTGCAACTTTAAAAAATCGACAAACATTTTGTCTTAAATTTTTTTATTGATTTTTAGTAAACGGAGAAATTTTCAACTCACAAATTGAAATCTGCAATGAAAAATAGGGGTTTCCATTTGATTTTTTAAAGTTGCACCCCCTACCCCTAACAGGGAGTTACGGCTGAGGGTTGTTTTTAGCATGGTTGGATAGAGTTTCAAAAAATATTGAACACGTGTTTTTTGTTTTCATTTTTCTTTGAAATTCTCCCCAGTAATCAGCCTGGACGGGTGGTCTGGAACACGCGGTATATGACACTTTTAACAGTGATAGGAGCGTTTGCTTATATGCGCGGCGAAACATTTCCTTCTCAATGGCGTGTCTATTAGTATTCATGTGGTCTATGATTGAAATCTTTTGACAGAAAATGTCAACAAACAACAATGATTTTTAAAAATTATAATTGATACAAATTTTTAATGATTTATTTCCCATAAAATACGCTTCAGATTAATAAGTGGACAAGCAATGCTACAACACAATTACAATTCAAATGGCCGTGTTAGAAACGCAGATAAAGATATTCAATTGTGATTTTAAAACATTCAAAAGTCTCCGTAGATTTTTTAAACCACGTTCCCTATGGTTCCACCACATACGGTACCACGTTTAATACGGTTTGATATTTTCTTCGAGCAGCGCTTCTTATAGATAGATACACAATTCTTTTACATTTCCCTGGCGTTAACAGTAAAATGAATATCACCACATTTCGATCCAAGCAGACTTGCTCCACATTGATTAGTGCACAAGTTAGGGTTCTTCAAGAAAATTCTGTTTTCCCCTTGTTCTATAAAAATTCATTATGCATACATGACACTTCAGTAACTACTACTCTTAGCAGCAAACTTCTTTAAATCGTATTGTACTGCTACTAATGTTTTGGTGAATGTGTAGTTGGCAGCTGTGTATTTTTAACTAATTAAAGAAGAATATGTTTTAATTAAAGAGCGCGATCTTACAAAGACGAGCGGTGGTGATGTTATTGAACCAAAAAATAATAATACACATAGTAATACTCTCGAGATTTTAACAAATTTCTTTCCTTCTAGTAGTTAAGTAATTATTAACACATTAATCGTTCAAGCCAAATATCGGCAATTTTCTCGGCTCCCTTCGAGATATCTGGAATCGCCTCAAAGCGAGACGACAGTTACGAATTCCAACACACAACGCATGTAGTTAATATAATATGTGCAGATAATACAATATCACCAAATCTTCCATATGTTAGGGAATCAGGCGGTCAGTCATTTTAATTTTGTAAGTTGTAACCAGATCTTAGTATTGATCACGTTAAGATGTGGCCAACCATTCCATTGTTTTATGATATGTCAATCCACGTTTGGTCATGTAATTTATGTAAAATGTCCATTACACCAAAAGTAATAAAATTTACAAATAAAGAAAAAACTTATTTTTGAGTTAATTTCGTAACATTCTGGAAGATTTTTCGTTTGGCCATTTTACTTCACTTTTATTTCCAAAAGGCACAGTATTATTAGCTTTTTATTATAATAATTGCCCGCTGCCATTATGCGTAACAAAAATTATGGTGGATAACAAAACTATTTTGCGTTGCGATCAGTGATATTTGAACATATGATGAGGTTGCTGTGCGTTTAGCTGTTCTTATCGTCAAATGTTGATTAATCATTGATCTGGTCAAACCATTTCATGATGTTGACAGCAGATAGTTTCATGAAATGCAACGATTTTATGAAATTGTCGGCCCCATCATGAAATGATCAATTCTACGATTTGGGCAAAATATACTATACATATTATAGACATTTAATAAAAGAAGGACAGAAAAAAATATAATGTGGGCATTTTATATAGATTGCTAAAATTTAATATCATCTTTGCAATGAATTTATTCCATTTTTTTTTAGTTTTTTTTCGGTCTTGATAGAAGTCGTGGTCTTTATCATGGAAGAATAGGCCGTCTACCACTACGCAGGTAGTTCGTAAAAAGTGAACGATTAGCCATACGTGTCACCTCAATCGTGACTACTAGGTGATAAAGTTCTGTAAGGTCTCGTCCGGGTATATGGTACCATAGTTTTATCTATTCGTGTCGCAATAGCGTCAATGCTTGACAAGCTTGTTATGTTCCGGTTCTGTAGGTAAGGTAGCCAGTAGACTTATTTATGTAGTATTACCCTCCCGCCGCACGGATACTACCATTAATATCTTTGATTTTTATGGGCGATTGTTTCTGTTTCCATCTGCGGAGCCATCTGCTTTGCTATCTAATGATATTAAGAAAAGCGGTAAACTTAAAACTTTTCAAATGCCAGCGTCCTTTATAACTTGAATGAAGGATTCAAAGCCCTTAAGTAAAGGTCCTGGATTCTAAAATTCTATTCCGATTCTAAAACAAAATTTCTTACAGTGTAAGTAGACTACTTACATGGTGTACAATATATTTGGCGTTTACAAAAATTCAGAGATCAAAAGTTAACTTATTTCGTAGCGAGATCTTGATGTGTATGATATTAACATTTATTTATTTTTTAAATGAAACCTATTGTAGCAATAGTAAATAAATGGTACAACTTAAACTCACCGCCGATGGCCGATCGCTCCTCACCGCTTAAGCATGTTTGTAAAAATTTCATTCGTTCCTTATATGGCATGACTACTATCCAAACTTACTCACAATTGTATGAATTTGGGTACAAGGGGTTATGTCAATTAAAACATTCAAAATGTATCCCTCACTATTCACACTTTCGCTAACGTTGCGGCCTGACCTCCTCGAGATCCCTCCTCGCACCGCTGTCTCTGATTCTGTCAAAAGCTTGTGTTTAGACGAATACCAGTTGCGCTTTAAGTAGTCTGTCAGAGTAGTGCGTGGAGCGATGTTTTGGAGCAAAGATGCCGAAGCGGACCGTCCCTCGCACGATGAGTAGCGTGTTTGTGTGGTTTTGTGTTGAGGTGGGCGGTGTGAGCGGAGCGGGCGCGGCAGCAAGCCACCTCGCTGCGCTGGATCCGATCAGTCTCGCCCTGCTTGCTCCGCAGGTAATAGCCGCCGACTCCACGCTACTGCCAGCCTCTTACATCGCTGCCTTTAGCTCACCTCAATACTTATACTTATCCATGTGAAAACAATTACTTTTATTGACCCTATCCCGATCGATCCTCTTTTTTATTTTCACTCTTTTCTAGTTAGTTTTTTCCTGTCGGCTTCCTTCCTGTTATCCAAGAGCAAAATCTTAACATCTATAAAACGATATATCCTCTCCTAAGGTGATTGGTAAAGGTAGCTTAACCAGACGGACCGTATGCTTTTTTAATATCTATTTTTTAATAATCCTATGTAAAGCATGTAGTAGCTTCTAATTTGCTAATTTTTGTCACTTATCAAACTAACACTTAGTATATGGCGTAAATATAAATTTCAATAATATTTGCTTGCATACTTAATATTTGTGGCTTACTGAAAAATACATGAGAATTGATAATATTATTAAATTTTAATTTTAATGGTGTGGTTTGTGTGTGCTTTAGGCGACATCACCATACTTATCAGGCGTGCCTGGTGTGGGTTCGACTTATGCGCAGTATTATGCGCCTCAGCTGGTGCCAGCTATGCTCGGCCACGACCCTGCTGCAGCTGCCGCGTCTCCGCTTGGCGTCATGCAGCAACCCGTGCTGCAGCAGAAACTGCCACGCACCGACCGACTCGAGGTGAGAACATCACGTTACCCGTTTTATACTGTTTTCCAACCTACCCTGGTAGTGCTTTCCGATGTTGTCACAAGTTTTGTGGACTGATTAAATTAAAAGTAATTCTTACGAAACCTGCTTACACTCAAACATTTAAGGCAATAATTTCAAAATATTTATGGCTCCCTTCAACTTCATCTATATTTAAAGTGGTAAATATTACCACTTTTAATATATCAGTTGAGATGAACATAATTAAAATATACTGAGTTATTGGCCCGTAATTTTGGTCTTTTTATGGTTCAGAACCGACATCTTCAGGTACATATTAAGTAAGAACATTGATCAAGAAGTTGACTAAGTTTCCCAAAAATGTTACGAATGTATCTGTTCTTGCCGCAATAGCGTCAGTGCTTTATACTATTGTGTTCCGGTTTGGAGGGAAATTTATGCATTTAGAATTTCAACCCGCCATGTGGATGACACATTAACATCTGTGGTATCTATTGACTCTCTATCAGAAGACACAAACAGAGGACCTGTTTGTTTGCGATAATAAGAAAAAAAACTTGACAATATATGATAATAAATAATAAATGATATATGTTATGTCGCACGACATACACTATAGAAACGCGTATAAAATGTCCTTGTAATTTTTTGAAACGGGATATTTTACAGACCATTTTAGAAGAACGCTCCATAACACAACATGCATTACCATATCAAATTGTTTTTTTGAACAACTTTTAAAGGAAAAGTTTCTAGTTTTGTATCCTGTATAGCCTAAAAGTTTATGATGAGAAAATAAGCAGGATTTCGTTTAAAAATTGTTTTTAATATATCAGTCTATTGTTAAATTAATGGCGTTAATGCCCTATACCCTTCCTCGTGTGTCTGTGGCGCGTGCGCACTGGCCCAATAATCTTGCGCGTGCGCTTGACAAGCATCACACGCTTCTAATCCTTCGGTGAAGGGCCTACACTGTCTACGCGCTATATCGGCATATTGACACAGTGTGGGGTAAACTAAAATATTTGCTGATTAGGAACGGTGTAACATATCTCGTATATTATAAAACTGCTAAATTTGTCGAATCAGGGCTTCATATAAAAATTTCCTATTGTCTAAAAATATCATGTGTCTATATTTGCATCGCAGCAATTCTTTTTAAAATTTCATAACTTGATCTGTTTTATATGAATATCTGTTTTGGAATATAATTAAATTATTAAAACCTAACAAAAGAGGCGACGGATGCGTTATAGCAAGATTTTTTCAAAATTCAAGTTACAACATTAAAGCGGCGTCGAGTCGAGTTTAAATAACAAGGAATTTACGCGAAATCGGTTTGTTGAGTAACATTTTATTAGTATTAAAATTATTTTTTGTGTTCGGTACGGAAATTTTGGTATCATAGAAAAAAAAACGGTCAAGATTTTTACATTCGAAACATTTATAGACATTTCATTTTAAAGTAAAAGTTTCTCCGTCGCGAAAAATAGCAGTCGGGTTCGTGTCTGTTAGTATCCGGTAGCCCCCGGTGCCGCGGCCGTAATGCAGTAGTGGTCTGCGCTCGGGCGCGAGCGGCGACATGGCTGGTGTGTGGTGGTGCAGGTGTGCCGGGAGTTCCAGCGCGGTGCGTGCAAGCGCGCCGAAGCTGAGTGCCGCTTCGCGCACCCGCCGCCGTCAGTGGCCGCGCACGACGACGGCTGTGTCACGGTGTGCATGGACGCCGTCAAGGGCCGCTGCGTCCGCGACCCCTGCCGCTATTTCCACCCTCCCCTGCACCTGCAGGCGCACCTTAAGGCGCAGGCGCGCGGCGCGGTACGCCACCAGGCTGCACGCTCTCGCCTCGCTCGCTCGCGCTCGCTTCTCTTCTTCCGCTTTGTCTCGCTCGCCGCGACGCCGCTTGTGTTCACAGAGCTTGTTCTGTTCAGTTCGCCGCGGTCTCGATCCGCGTCACGCTTCCGTCGCACTCACGCTTTACTTTTAATTTTTTTTATCTTCGCATAATATCACCTTACGCCGAGCTTTAGGTGTATTCTGTGCATCTATTACATCGTTATTGTTTCCGTCCCGTCCTGCGACGCTTCGCTTCACGTAGACGGCCGCCGCAGTCCAGCAGCCGGCGGGGAGCGCGACTTCGGAGCCGGGCAAGAAACGGCCGGCGCCCGCCGAACTCGAGCCGCCACCGGTACTGCGCTTTGCACGCTTGTCCTTCCTTCCTTCTCCCGCCCGCACGCTCCCGATGCGGCCCCTCCGGCGCGAGCGGCGCAGGCCGGCCGCCCCCGCTGCCCTGCGCCGCTCGCGCTTCACCTTTCGCCGACGAGACTATCGGCCTTCGCTCATCGTCTTGTTTCTCGTTTCAGATGGACATGAAAAGCGTCGGATCCTTCTATTATGATAATTTTGTAAGTAAAAAACTAACTCTATATGTATTTAAATAATATCTAGCGGTGATCGTATCAAGACAACGACTGACTCGGAATTTTTACGTTTCAGGCGTTCCCCGGTGTGGTGCCGTACAAGCGGGCGGCGGCGGACAAGGCCGGCATGCCCGTGTACCAGCCGGCAACGACGTACCAGCAGCTGATGCAGCTGCAGCAGCCGTTCGTGCCCGTGTCATGTGAGTACCCCGCGCCCGCCGCGTCCGCCCCGCCGGCCAGCTCCGCGCCCGGCACGCCCGCGCTGCCGGCGCTGCCCGCGCCGTCCCCACCCGCGCCGCCCGAGCCCGAGCCGGCGCCGGCGCCCGTGCCGGTATCGGTGGCGCCGCCGCCGTCGGCCGCCGCTGCCGACGCCGCCGCGGTGGCCAAGGAGGTGGCGCACAAGAACTACGCAGCGGCCCTGGCGCTGGCGGCCCAGCAGTCGGCCATGGCGCAGGCGGTATACCAGCAGCACCAGGCGGCGGCGGCGGCAGCGCTAAAGGCGCGTGCGCCGGCCGGGCTGATGCGCGCGCCCATGATGGTGCCGCGCGGCTGGGCGCCGCCGCCGCTGCCCATGTTCTACCAGCAGCCGTACATGTACGCGGTGCCGCCGCCCACGCCGCCGGCGCCCGGTACGCAGCAGTCCGCTGGCGTTAATCCTTATAAAAAAATGAAAACCACCTAAGCGGCCGGCGGGGCACGGGTGCGGGGTCCGCCTAGAGACTCTCATGTGTGTGCCGGCCCGGCCTGTCGGGCCGGGCGTTAGCGCTAGGCGTGTTGTCACATTTGTATTGTAATATTGTAAGGACGAAGCGAGCCGTTCCCGTCTCGCGGATGTCTCCGTAGTTTTATGCTATGACTATTCTATTGTGTATCTATTCACTTGACGTTATTACTTATGCGTGTATATTTCTCGTATCTACGATCCCGGTAATAATAACGCTTGAAATGCATGACTGTACGTTTTTTATTACCTCTTGTCGATCGTCGTTTATCGTATCGTCGTACTGAGAGTTGAGCGCTTGGTCCGTCGACCCCGTTTCCCGCTACGTACACGCTTGTTCTCGGAGGAGCTCCGCACGGGTGCGCTTTGGCCATTGTGTCGATCCAGAACTAGAGATTACCGGCTTGCGGCGGCAGGCCCGCACCTAACACAACCGCCTTCTAATTTTCGCATGGATAGAATCCACCACCCCTATACGTTTGGCTCATCAGGTATTATTATCATTATTCTAGTGCTCTCTGTGTGTGCTATATTGTGTGCCGGCGTGTTTTATTTAGTGCCGCGAGGTCGACGTGCGTCGTCTCGTTTATTGTTTTAATTTCGGTCGCAATTCTTTCTATTTATTTTTAACGCTTTCTTTTACATGCCTTCCGAATGATCGCTTCGGCTGTCCACATAACAAATCTTTAATCGCTTTTTGTTTCGGAACGAAGGCTGTGCGCCGCCTAATGCCCCCTATGTGGAATACACGGACGAGCGCGGACAGGTAACGTGTGCCGCGTGCCGCACTGTGCCATGCCACTGCTCGCTACGCCGCACCACGCCAACCCGACGCATTCGCCACGCCACGCCACGCTTTCATCCTTGCCATTTAGCGATTTGTAAGCATGGCGCTAATTAACGCAATTTACATTTCCGACTTGTGAAGTCCGCACTCCCTTCAATACTGTAGAAATGCCAACATCACCTTTCTGTAGAAATTTGTATACGGACTCTAAGTGCTCGCTCTAACCCTTAAGCTATTATGGACTGTGGAAACACTAAACTGCATATTATATCCTCTACTTTTACGCTTTTATACATACGTCTTAGCAATTTTCAGTATGTAACATCATATTTTGTACTGAAAAGAGAAAATGAAAAATTTATAAGGTACAAACGATAAATTTCAACTATTAGCACAATAACATACAACTTAACTTAAGCTTGCTTCTTCATTAATATGCTTAATAGAACACCTTAGTGCTTGAGAATAAGTAACGCTTAACAAACTAAGCCGTAGATAACGTCGTCCTCCTGGCGAACCAATCACTGAGCTTAAGTGCTTTACCTGACATCACACATCTACGCAGCACTTAAGAAAATAAATTCCATTTATAATTTATGCTTACATCACGTAATCAAAACAAAATAGGGCTGCCATTTCTATTTCATAACGGAATAGGTATTATTTTAACACATTGTTATACTTAAATAAGCTGACGCGTTTGCAAAATAAATCATTACTGTTATACGGCTTCCTGCAAATAACGCTAAGTGTTAGAACTACTATTTAATACATACTTGCTTTCAAATGTGGGAGAAGTCACCCTATATATCAAATGCGTCAATTTACCAGTGATAGCAATTACGTGGTTACGATTTTATATCGAAACTATCCGATATATTTTTAATGCAGTTTTCATTGTTTTGAGGTGAGACATAAATAAATGTCTATCAACTAAAAACCCCGAACACCGTCATCGTGTTAAAGAACACCAGATTTCTTTGTTGAAAACCTTTTTGATTTGATAATAATATTTTTTTATTTTATCTGTGGTAATCGTAAGTTATATAGGATTTAGTTTTATATTCTCTTAGAAAGACGGCTTAATCTTGTCAGATTTGCAAACGCGTTCGTATCTAAATGAGCAGCCCTACTGTAGTATCATTTGAAAGTCATGAAAAATCATTATCTAAAATGTAAAATCGTACAATGGCTGTATGTGAGAGTAAAACTTATTACCGGACTGATAGCATTGCTTAGTCGGTCATGTTATGTCTGTCAGTCATTTAGTCATTGTGCTGTAAGTGTATTTGATTATATTGTTCAACAGTTGATGCTACAACTTATATGTCGATGAATTATTTAGTTTTTTGTATAGTGAAACATACTTGCTTTCAAATGTGGAAGAAGTCACTCTACAGTATTGCCTTGCTTTACACCTGGTAAGATATAATCAGCTTACTATAATATCCTCAGTATAAGTGATTTCCTTTTTGCCTATACTGAAATGCCGCTTCTTGGACTGCTTTTTTTTATTTATTTTTTTGCTATTTAATAATAAAATTAATTTTAAAATGTTTGCGGTAATTTCAGTAAAGGTTTTGTTATTAAAAGATAATAAAGCAAAATAATTTCTACAGTCAAAAAGTTGACTCAATCGTTATTTTTTTAATTAATTTTATTCAATGTGACCATCTAAATATCAGTAATATATTTTAAAACGACAGTCAACTTTTTGTCGGTATTATATTCGCCTTCCGCCAGCTTCAACTATCAACCGCTGAAAAGGGGGTTATTGATAATTTAAGCCAAACGCTTTTTCTTAATTCAATAAATGCGTTCCTTAATTCAACAAATGCGTACTTGGTAGTTGAAATGAGGTTGGTGAAAAAAGAAAACCCGAAGTGTCCGTCTTAAAAAAACATCTGCTCAAACTTGATGTTGGTCATCTCGAGTGCTTATTATATTTCCTTTATGCTTTAGCCAATTATTCACTTCGAATTTTCTTTAAGAAGCTTTGAGTGCTTTGCCGTTGCGGCTTCAGTTCCTCGCTTACGACTTGTTGAAGCCTCTCTGATGCTTAAAGTACTCACCGTAGACGTAATTAATCTACTTGGTTTTCTTTTGTTTGTCGTACAGTAACCGCACTCTAATGGTCATTATGTTGCAGTTTGTACTACCACTAACATGTCACGTCCAGAACTGTCATGTAAGCTAAAGGTATAAGTTTAATTTGTCTATTTACATAAACCATGCCTACCTATCGATAGCATGACCGAACTAAACCCTTACTGAAAACATGAAGATCACCGTCGACGCAGACGCATATCGCCACTATCCTTACACAGCCTCTTAGCTTTCTATAGCAACCGTTGATTTTTATGGGTAATTTTGGACGCTACAAAACCTAGAACGCCCTCCGACCTGGTACAATTTGTCTAGCATCATGCTTAAGCTTTTTTGTAAATTATAGTCACGCTTAAATAAGATTGGCTGCGCAATAATGATTATATTTCAAGCGTTCTGCATGCCATTTAGATATATATATTCATACCTATTATGTGCATAGTGCGGCGTTACTTAACACTCTCTGTCGGTTTCGGATATCAGGACTGTAACGGATTTCTCATAGGTCGTGGTTTTAAGCTGTGTGAAAGTTTTATTGGAAGACAACAATATAAAAGTGACACACTTTTAGCGCACCAATTAAAGAATGCTTGGAAGGTACAATCATATTGTGCAACAAATCTTGTAAAGTTATTGTAATATTAAAGCGGCAAGATTTGATTTCGAGCAATTTCGCCTTCCGTGTGTCCTATTTTTTTGTTATTTTTTATTATGTAGCGACTGAGAGTTACACACGCATTTGTCTGTTCGTAAAGTTCTTATAAACTACTACCAACATCCGGGTTTTAGACGGTTCGCTCTTTGATATTACAAAAACTATGTTGGCATTTTTTCCAGATGGCTGTGCGATGAGGATAAGTCTCAGTGTCCGATGTATGAATGTCGATGAAGTATTAGAGTTAGAATTAACACTATTAACATAATTGAAATTTATAAACCGTCAGACATTTTTCTATATTTTCATGAAGGATTTGACTGTTTATGAATTAATATACATACAACATTCATATAGTTACGCCTACATATGTTGATAACTAAAGTTGATCGTATTATAAATATTTTTTGTGTGTACAGATTTAATAAAATTCCACAATTTTTTTTTTTCATTTATATTGCAAAATAAAAACAAGTGACAAAAAAAAAGAAAGTTAAAAAAATACACATTTGTTGTAATAATAAATTTGATTATTATTTTGTAATCAAATATGATGGCTGTGGCAAACTATATGAATGTTTTAGCTTAGTAGATAAATACTTATAATTTTGTGTTATATTTTCAGTTACTGGACACCCTCCCGGTGTGCCAAGATTTTAATCGACAAGGATGTACAAGGCCTACCTGCAGATTTGTTCATATTCGTGAAGGTAATTACAATTACTTTTATACATTTTAAGAAATTCATAGCAAGAGAATTAAGACATTGCAAAATTATTTGAAAGGAAATCAAATTGTAAATAATCCAATTAGAAGTAGAAATTTCAAGGGGCGTTTCGCAATTGGTATCATAATTTTTTGTAACTGTATTAAAACGAAAAACAAATCCTCACAATAATTTTCCTAAAAGTCTTAAAAACATTTCGCATGGAATTATATCCTAAAAACCATTTTAAAAACCTTTCCTATATCCGTGCATGGTAACTATGTATGATATTGTAGGCATTTACTTGTTAAAAATTAGATTTTTAAATATCTAGTCAAATTGTGATCTATAATTTTGTATTTAAATATATATTTACAGTAGTTCTAGATGAGTGTGGTAGTTTTACATACCTGTTGGGTAGATTGTATATGATGAAATTAGTGGTAGATGGTTTGTCTATAGTTTTTTTTTAAGTTAGTTTCAATGATTTGAGTGTAATTTTTTAATTTACATTGCTTGACAGACTTCTCTTTAGGTTACTTACTGAGTATAACAATAAAATTATAAATTCGCTTAATAGAAAATTTTATGTTTGAAATTATATTTAGATCTGGAATTTAGTTGATTTTGTCTAAACAAATAACTTGCAAAATTTAATAACTTTATTGTATTAATAAAATGTATTACTTTAATTAACATTTGGGGTATTATGCAACGTGCTTACTGGGCAGGTTGCTAAGTATGGTGTGCAGTGGGGAGAGACGTATTAAAAAATAGGCAAATGGGCGAAAATTTAATTGAATATTATCGTTTTTTAAATACAATCTACTGTATATATATTTTTTAAGGAAAATAGAATCTATATATTAATACGTAAAGGAAAAGCTTTGGACCCATTTTTAAGAGAATTGCACGAACGATGGAGTCTGAAATTTGGCACAGTTAAAATTTACGATGGGCTGCAGAAACCGGAACCAGAAATATTTTTAAATAAAATGTATTAGAAACATATAAAATGAATACAAATAAACATTATACAAACTACATTCATGTGACATACATGATGATATACACACATGTATAATATTTTCTTTAAGCTAAAGTCCATTATCAAATTTACAAGTGATTTTATTGTTTAGTCTATGATCGAATTTCGGTCAAAGGCAATCGCTAGTTTAAATTAATCAACAGGTTAAAAAAAATTGAAAAAAACTAAGTATAGACTGACTTTTCGTCCCATATTTTTTTTTTATTTAATCGAAACCTTTCATGTAATGAAATCTATATATTTAGGTGTGACAATACATATTGATCTGACTGACGATAATTTTTTAAAGTAAATTTAAATATTCCTCATTTTGTTTCATATTGATTGCTTTTTGTGAAAACTGAAAATCTAACTATGGCTTATTCTAGGCTTATTAGAATTTGGACAAATCATAGCTAAACGTCACACTTCTATTAATACTTATATTTAATTGAATTTTTCTAGTATCAAATATTGGGTGCGTCCAGTACAACTGCTTATCTTAGAAGTCTAAGTCTGATTAACAGAGTTTTTAACTAAGATTTTACCAGGACGCTATAAATACCAAGATATATCGCCATTTTACTTAGTAAGTCAAGGCGCAATCATATAATTCTGATACTTTTTCTATAATAAATGCTAAAATAATAAATATCTTTTCACATCAGCATATTGAAGTTGTTTGTTAGTTTATAGGATTCTCAGGCTTATATCCGTCGGATCTTTGGAACCTTAGCTAGATCATAAGTTTGTTAATAAACCTTTGACATTCATTGATAATATACTCGTTATTACAACACTGTAAAGGTTAAAATTTAAAGCTATGAATGGACAATTAATAAAATTTTCAAATGTATGTAAGTTTACCATATAACATAATACGATTCAGATAAAACTGCTCAGAGATTAGTAAAAATAACTGCGCGGTAGTATGTGTTAATGTTGTGTAGTCGATTTCCAAGTATAGGCACCGGGAAGACAACACAATGATTAAGGAGTAAGCGGTTGGATCATCAATTTTCTTTACTATGGTGTCGTTTATGTGGTCTCAATAAAATAAGGTTTAAATGACCATTAATTAGTTTACCAATTGTGACGTCAAAGATTTTCGATTCGAATTGATAATTTTCAAATGATTTTGTGTTTTCTATCCCTTTCGAATTTTCACTTGCGTAAATAAGTTAGGACAGCGGTTCCCATTTACCGGGTCGCGACCCGGTACCGGGTCATAAAAATAAAATACCGGGTCGCAACATTCCCGCCTTGTTTTAAAAACATTGCCGGCTGTTATTGATCGACGATAGATTTTTGGTTAGGTATCATGTCGTTAAGAATAGGTATCATGTCGTTAAGAATACACAAAATTAACTTATCAAGCAATACCTTTTTTAATGCTTTTTGTCACAAATAAATGTGAAGCTGGGTTTTCAACACTAGATGACCTTAAGAATAAGTATAGAAACGATTAAAAAAACCTAAATCTTTTGTTATTATCCGCAAACTTGGATTCTTTTGTAAAAAATATACAGCAACTCCTTACTTCGCATTAAAATTTAGCGACTAAATAGGTGATACCGAAGTATGTAGTATCAAACTTTTTACTATTAATAAATGTGTATTATTTTACCTAATGGAATCTTTAAAAGTATTAAGTAGGTCACGAAGGGGCAGTACTAAAATTACCGGGACATGGCTTAACAATGTTTGGGATGCACTGAGTTAGGACTTTAATGGTACATGCGTGACCGGGTAAACATTACTGTGGGTTACAAATCGATTTCTGAGCGAAAAATGTATCTGAATCGTATGCTGCCGTTCTTAGACTAAAATGCCATTGTCTTAGGTCTGTCTTACCAGAGACAAGATTTTTAAAATTCTAGTAAGACAGATCCATTGAATTTTTATTTCTGACTAGCTGTGCCCGCGACTTCGCCCGCGTGGAAAACTTTGTAAAATAAAAGCAGCCTAAGTTACTCCTTATTATATCAGTTATCTGTCAGGGATAGTCCCGTCAAAATCAGTCCAGCCGTTACAGAGATTAGCTGGGACAAATAGACAGACAGATGGACAAAAATTAAAAAAAATGTTACTTTGGCATATGTACCATGTATTCATCCATATGCATTTAGTAGAAAGCGCTTATTCTAATATTACAAAAAGACACTCCAATTTTATTAATTTGTATAGATTAAGGGGGCTCCAAAAAACATTGCACCATTAGCGCCTTTGGTGTCTATAAGCGATGGTTGACTCTTTCCGTCAGGAAACCAATCTGCTAGTTTGCTATCTTATAATATAAAAAACAACATAAATCGTCGGGATTTTGGATAACGATATTTTAGTTTGAGGACGGTTTATGGTATTCGAGTTGTTAAGACGTGGGTGTGGTGTTCCAGGGTGCGGGCTGCAGGTGGTGGGCAGTCGCGTGGTGGTGTGCCGCGACGCCGCCGCGGGCGCGTGCCGCCGCGCCGCCTGCCGCTACTACCACATCCCCGTGCAGCTCCCCCCCGCGCTGCGGCCCCCTTAACCTGCTCCCACACCCTCACCACACAATACTGAACACTGACACAACTCAATCTACGTACTAGTAATATTCGAGCAACTTCGGAATATAATCTTGGAATGGTTTGGCACAATTTGTACCGTACCAGTCCGAGATATCGCGTCTGTGAGAGTTGTCTATGTGTGCGTTGCTCGAATATTACTTGTATAGAACATTGACTTCTGTTAGTCTCTAGTATTCTGTGCCCTCACCTCCGCCGCCTTCTGCTTTTTACCCACAAACACCTTTCACACCCCTCAACCCTCAAAACTAAATTGGAAACGCATTGCCCCTGAACATAACCTTATTTCACCTTGTGTTTGGCCGAGCCTCTGGTTGAAAATTCAAACCTGGCAACCCTGATAGCAGTGAAAACTTAGAATTAATCTAATCACCTTTAAATTTACTTGTCGCCATGCTATTAGCATTAGTGAACATTTATTAATATTTTAGCACCCACCCAAAAATTGACACGTTTAAAAGTTATCTAAGTTTTACCTTATACCACTGGTACAGGTGGAATTCACCTAACTTTACTCAACTTTTTGACAGGCGTGAGATTTTTTGTAACTCAATCAAATTATCCGAAAATTTTGACTTAGGTCAAAATTTCTTAAGTTTTGAATGGTTGCCCAAAATCTATAAGGCTGGGAATTTCCTTAGTTTCTACCACAAAACTGACTATGTAGGTGAAAGTTCCCTAATTTTTGTCCTTTCAAACGGAACCTTCTAACACTAGTGAAAATTTTGACCTCTTAATTTAATCAGTACGTTTTATGTTTTCAAGCTATCGACTTCCAATGCGAAGTAGAAAAAGTAGAATCCTTCAAACTTGCTTAACGTGGCGATGCATCACTTAAATCCTTTTTTGCATATCCTCTACATATATTAATTATCCTCAATGTAGTAAAAATCTAAATCTGAAAATAGAAGTTTCCTATTTCTCTACCATCGTGCTTCTTACACAACAGTCTTTAATATCAAATTATCTCGTTTTTTACATAGTTTGAGAAGCTTCTCAAACCTTTTTCCCACGTCCATGTTCAATTAATGCTCCCACGTTAGAGGTATTGGTTACGGTATCCTAGTTATAACCTAATATAGGTAATCAAAACCGAATGGTTGAAAAAATTTGTCCTTTATCCACAGTCAAATCTCCGAATCCAAATCTATCTTTTATCAATACCTCTGACACGTGACAGGTTTGAGAATTACAGAAGCGGCGAAATCCTTATGAATGAATAAATGAATGAAATTTATTATTGACTGATGAAAAAGTTAGACGTCACCCCAGAATTGTCTAGCCCCACTTATTTTTCTTTTCCTTTCCTAGTTAGGCATTAACATGTATTATAGTAGTGTTGATTGGTGATTGATATGACGTTTTTAAAGCAAATTAATTTTTGCTATTGCGGTACTGGCATGATAGTAAAAACACCCAAAACTATCAATTTTACTTGTTTAAAAACTTCACCCTTTCCGATGTATTTCAATTCAGTTAAAACGCAATTTCCTCAACCTCAACCTCAAAAAATCTCAACACATAACAGACATTTCATCTGGTTTGGCATTCCAGCATACTATTATAATACATGTCAATGTAGCTGGTTTGGTTGTTTGTGTGATGACTTGATTTTTGATCAGAGGTGGCGGTAAGCTAGTAATCAATAATTAGTGGTGGAAATGCGTTTCTCTTAAGCCCCCTCCACACCTGTTCACCTCAGCCCTCGCCCGCGCCCGCGGCGTTCATATCGGCCGCGCCTCTGGCACACTCTGGACTGGCAGGTTTGACGTGCAGAGGTGGCGGTGTTAGTAAATATCGGTTAGTCGGTTAGTAAGGCGGCGGGAGCGCGCTTAGGGATGCAACATCGCTCATAAAAAACAACGATATCAGGACATCGATGTTTTTCTAGAGTAAAATATCGATGTTTTAAACATCGGAGTTTATGACTGACACAACGATATCGATTATGGTCGATGTTTTGCCATACAAATTACTTGTATTGAATATTTTGTTAGGGTACTTGACAGCGGGGGGAAGATGGTACTATGATAAAACATCGTTCATAAAACATCTCTCATGAAGAACGATGTATCGTCGATGTTTGATGAATGATATATCGATGTTTGAAAAATCGATGTATTGTTTGCACCCCTAGGCGCGGTTCCGTCGGGAACGTGTTATGGTTCGAGAAAGAGTGTGTACATAAGTAGCGGGATATGATTCTCAGGCACGGTCATGCGATTGTGATATGAATAGATTTTGAAACGCCGGAGCCGTTTGGTTAGTTTTGTCGAGGTCGTACCGAGATCGTCGAATAGTAGTTAGTGAGGTTTTAAATGTTTTATTACTATTGTATATTATTTTTTTAAGAAACGATATGAGTTCCTGTAAAGATACGGGTACCCTACGGTGCCGTATGAAACTTTGTTGTATATAAACGAGGTAAATCGGACGCAAGACGAGGGTTCGTCCGTCGATCGCGCGGCTGACGGTCGCTCGTGTCGCGTTGCAGCAGCTCGGCGTTCGATTAAAGTCGGACACGTAGTTGCTTCACCCAACTCCTACTGTGAGCATTTTTGTGAGAATTATGTTACTTTTTTATTATGTTATGAAATTAAGTTTTTTATAGATGACAAGTTTACACTAGTTTAGATTAAGAGGATCCGTATTAAAACACCAATAGAGTAGCCGCTTCACCCCTTCGGCACTGAAAGTTAAGGCTGGAGCACAAGACACAGGTCGCCTCGTCCGGTCGGTGTCGTTCCCGTACCGTATCCTCCCGTTCTCACGTTAGCATAGATCACGACACTCGTAGAGTGGTAGTGGAAAATATTCATCATACAATGAAAGTTGTCGGACAATATTAAAACGAAGAAGGCATTACTTCCATGCTATTTATCTAAATTGTAGAATAGAACGTCGGCTTTATTCCCGATAGATTTTGCTAGATAATCATTCTTTTACTGATCGATTCACGTCTTTCGAAGCACAAAATAGCGACCGACGATCGAGTCCGTTCTACCCTCAATGGTTAAAGAATATTATTGTTAGCGCCCCTTTTTTGTTTTCGACACGACAGTATTAACATATGATCAAATTTATCTCGCGTATGTATGTAGAGGTGATATGCGGTTAGAGAGGTGGAGAGTCGTTGCCACGCCGCGGGACTAGCCGATGTCGCCGCGGAGCCGCCTCGGCGCCGCCGAGTCGCCGCTGCGATACCGCCTCGATACCGCGACGCGACGACCCTCTCCTGAGGCATATAAGCATAATGCCTAACATTATTCCTAGTCCATATCCTTTGTTGATCAGTCATGCGATTAATGTTAGAATAAATATTAATAATTTGATTTATTCCTCCCATTTAGTGGATATTTTGATAATGATATATTAATAATGAAATATTTAAGATACATAATACATATTTGATTCTAAATCCTGATAAAGTGACACTATGTTAGTAATTTAGTCGGAGGGATACTTGTGCCGTGATTATATTTTTAGGTATATATATTATAAAATAATTCCTAGCGTCGGAATTAAAGAAGTGATTAATGTGTAAGCGCGTTATATTTATTGTCGTAATTTGTAAGTGGAATGCCATATCGATAAAAGATGAATAGCGAATTATGGAGTTAAACTCGTCGGGAGATCGTTATGTTCGTGTTTTGTGTTGGTTGTTATTATCCGTTTGGCTGGCCAGGTGGACACTTCGCTTTTATCAATACGGCACTATATGAGTCTTAAATATATATAAGTTGTCATTATATTTTTGTTGAAATTTATCGTTTCGATTTGTTGCCTTTAATTTGTAATTATCAAAAATTTTATGATCTGACGCATTTATTGTAAGACAATCGATTAATTTTATAATTAGTGTGATAATAAATATAATGGTATCAAAGTACCATTATGAAAGATAGAACATCGAAAGTATCCTTCCTGTTTAGAAGGGACTCTTCTGGCCCAAGGTTTCTAGTGGATTTTATATATTTTTCTTTTTGTTGTATTTTTAATGTTGCGTGTGTCTTACACATAATATATTTCATTTTTGTGATATTTTTAACTATAAAATACTGTTATTATAAATCCAAATGGAATAATGAAGACCTAATTAAATATTCAAGAATTTATTTGTAAATCACAAAAAAAATGTAAAACTGTAAATATATTAACAAAAAAAGAACTGCAACACAATAATAATTGACTATTATATCTCTCATCAAGTACACTGTAAGTTCTTCAAGTACCTAAAATATGGTATGTTATAATGTAGTAGGTACTGTCTACTAAAAGGTAAACCGGTCCAGTGAACAAAGTATTGATAATATTGTAAACATTTTTTTATTCACGAGCAATCACAGAAAGTACATGACATTGTAATATTATTTATGGAATTACTATGTGATGTGATCTTCGGATCAATTTTGAGTACAGTATAGATAATAAACAACTGAATATGTGAGTTTTGGTATTTATTTCGTTTAAAGTATAACTACCCTTTCCCAATGGAGATGCCTTAAAAGAAGATAAGAGATGGTTTATGTTAATGGAGAAGTAGAGACAATGTAAATAAATAAATATCACTAGAAATCTAATCTAATTCCAAAGTAAGCAAGTTTGTTTACTTTAATATTCACGGGACAAATAACACTGATCTAACCCCAAAGTAAGCAAATTATTTGCTAGTGTTATGGGTGTTAGTCAACCATACTAATACATAGAATTACATATATAAATACCAGGATATATTTAATAAACACCCAAACCTGGAAATACAAACATCACACTCATCACACAAATGCATGTCCCGTCGGGGATCGAACCCGAGCCCCGTTGATTGCGTAGCCAGGGTCGCTAACCACTCGACCAACGGGGTGGTCAAACGGCGTTTTTTTTTATATAGGTAGTGACTCGCATAGCCAATCGGTCGCCTTTTACGACCTGCCTGGCAGAACCGCAGTTGGTCTATTCTTCAGAGGAGCCCGGAACCAAAAAAGAAAATAGTGAAATCTACACATATAATAAAATCGTAGGAAAGTCAAAACTGTACATTGAACATTTTTTTAAAAGAATACTTGGGGCGTGATCTACAATCGATATCGAAGCAAAAATATAGTTTTTAGAATTTTTGTCTGTTTGTATGTCCGGGGTAAACTCAAAAAGTACTGCATAGATTTACTTCAAATTTTGCATGAATATTACTAACAGCTCGGGTTCATGTTCATGGTTAATGATATGTAGCATATAGGCTACATATCGGTGATAGCATACCGACAGGGGAGTAGCTGTGCGGAGTAACCGAAGTCCGCGCGGACGAAGTCGTGGGCAACATCTAGTAATTTATAATTTTATATTTTATAATTTATGATAATATTATAAATGCGAAAGTTTGGATGATTGGATGGATGGATGTTTGTTACTCATTCACGCAAAAACTACTGGACGGATTTGAATGAAATTTGGTACACAGGTAGATGATGACCTGGAATAGCACATAGACTAGTTTTTATCCCGGAAAAATTAGGTGATCCCGCGAGATTCGCTAAAAAGTTTTATAATAAAGAAAGAGACAAATAGTGACGATATGGGTGGCAGATAAAGGCAAAGCGCTAGACTTGTGACCGAGCAAATCATTGCAGAACTCTACCTCGTACTTAAAACGACAGTTATACATTTAGCTTGCCCTCGCCTCTTGACAAGCTAGCAGAATATGGCATTAAGTTTCAAACTAATGTTTTGCCATACCGACACCTGTCAGAAAATAAGACATATTTTTATGATAGCAAACAAGCAGATGAGTCTCTTTTTTTATATCACAAGATAGAAAACAAGCAGATGGGTCTCCTGATGGAAAGAGTCAACCATCGCCTATAGATACCAAAGGTGTTAATGGTGCGTTGCTATCTTGTGGCAAGGTCTAATGCCACATGCATAAGTTTACCGGCTACCTTACCCTCCAAACCGGAACACGACAGTGACAAGCACTGACGCTATTGCGAAAGGAATAGGTAAGGCAGTGGTACCAGACCCGAGCGAGTCAATGCAGAACTCTACCACCTAGTAGCCACGATATTAGTGACTCGCATAGCCAATCCGTCGCCTTTTGCGACCTCCCTGGCAGAACGGCAATTGGCCTATTCAAAGAAGCCCAGGATCAACACGGGGAGAAGTAATAACTCCAAAATAAGCTTTTCATCTTTTATGTGTATAAATAAACCACATTATATTTTTACTAGTTGACTCGTGCAGCTTCGCCCGCGAACAGATTGATATATCGTTTCTATAATTTTTATATAGATTTTCACCCCCTTCAGTCCCTTAGGGGTTAATATTTGAAAAAAAGTAGCATACGTTTGACAGGATCTTAAACTATTTCTATTCCAAATTTCATCAAAATCGATTCAGCGGTTTAGTAGGTAAGGCGGTGCTAGCATAACCGAGGGAGACAATGCAGAACCTTACCAATAGCCACGATGGTAGTGACTCGCATAGCCAATCGGTCGCCTTTTACGACCTGCCTGGCAGAACGGCAGTTGGTCTTTTTTCAATGGAGCCCGGACCAACACTGGGGAAACATGCAGCACCGCGCTATGAAAAGAGACAAAAATTTATAAATTGATGTAAATGACGCGTGAGCGCGTTAATCAGTCTTAAACTGTATTTATGGGGACTAATATTTTGTCACGTTGTATGAAACTTGTAAATATAAAGAAATAAATTATCTCTTTCCAACAAAAGATTCATCTGCTTGCATACTATTCTCTGATACTCTTGATATAATAAAATAGTTATGTACCTATCAACATCTTAGAGAAATAGGATTGGAACATGAATGGAAGTGAAGAGTGGGCGTGCCACGTGCATCAATATTATGCGCTGTTACTCTAAATTGCCTTAGTGATACTTACCATATCTTTAGGAGATAGTCGTCGTGCGAAAATCTATTATACACTGAATTATGCCGTATTGTGCCATCCTTAAATGCAGAAATGATAGTAGAATACAGATGATTAAAAATGGAGATATTTCATATCATCCGAAAGTACAATTTTCATTTTATATTAATTAAATTCCTGATTTAATATAATCTCTAATAATATAATAGAAAGTCAAGCTAAAATCAGCCGTACACCTTACATATAAAGTTCATTTTAGGTTGACCTAAATTTTCTAGAAAGATATACGTAATGACAGTCATTACGTATATCGTTCTAGAAAGTTCTCTACTCAAATATGAATAACTGAAAACTACGGAAAAATCAATACTGGCATCTATAGTAGAATAGCGAAACTATTAAGATTATAGTTTCATTATAGATAGATGAGTCTATTTTCAATAGACTACGAAAGGACGTAAATACTCTTTTTTTGTAGCAAAATAAAATTTATTGTAACGCAGTTTGGTATATTTTTAAATGTTCTGTTTGTGTGTTTCGGATTATTGTTGTTTAAAATGAAAACGACCATTGAAACAATGTTTGCATTAGTAGTTTATATGCAATAATGCTTATTTTATGTGTGAGTATGGCGATCGCGGTCCTGATACAAATGTTTGTACTTGCCAATTCCGCTTGTTCTATGTTCCATTGATTGGAAGGTTTCATGTCACTATAATGTTCAAATTCATACGTCAATAATTGCAGTCTTTTAATTCACATTATAATAATGTGTTAGGTTAGTGCCGTAGTAATTTTTTTTTTGTTTAGGAATGTAGTACCTCTAGCTAAATTTTGAATAAGTATTTTTAATTTCCCGCTACGTATGTACTATGTAGATAAAGAAGTTACTGATTTTGTCATGATTTTCGAAAATCTAGTGTTCACCAGATCTCTTTGTTTTGGAGATCTGGTGAAAACTAGGAACCTTTAAAGACTATTTTGATGAAGACGTCAGTCTGTATGTATTTGTGTATGTAAACATCTCGAAACTTTTGAACGTCTGGACCGATCGAAACGCGGTTAATGGCATTCGATTGTATTTCACTGTACTTAAACTTCCTGAAAATCTGAACCAAGTCAGCCCAACAGATTTTGAGAAATTTAAAAACAACCCCAAAAAAATGTTTGCCGAAACAGTATTTTTTAATATAACTTCCAGATTAATATACTGATTGAGTACAAAAGCTAATCAGCTCTATTCCTCACAAAAACTACGTCTAATGCATACATTTCATCAAAATCGGTTTATCCGTTTGGGAGTAATCGTTGACTAAATATTTTGAAAAAAGAGTTTTTTCGACATAACTTTTTTTTTTCAACCAAGATTTTTTTTGGTATTCTATGATATTTTAGTAATAAAAGTTTATTTTAGTAATAAAATAAAAAGAATCTAATTTTCAAGAGTTACAGCTTTTCAAATATTAAAATTTTGTTGTTTTTAGCAAAATTACTTAATATTTTTGAAATAACTTAGGCTAATTCACCGATTGGCTTAAAATTAGCTTTTCTCCTTTAAAAACTTTATCCACTACCATTAATTGGATCAAAATGGGTCAATTTGTTTGACATTTATCAATGATGAAAATATTTGAAAAAAAAGTTTTTTGAAATTGCTTCGAAATGTTTCAGCCTATCCATTATTATTTAGGTAAAGCAATATTTTTAATCTCAAAAATTGAGTTGAAGGCCATTCGAAATATCAAAATAGGTCATCGTTTCCAAAATACACAGCTTTTCAAAAATCACTGAAAATATCTATGCTTGCAGTTATTATACCTTTGAGCTTAAAATACCTTAATGTAGCGTAAAGTTTCAGGGATGGCCTGCAGGGTCAACCGTTAACTCATTTTTTAAATTTTTATAACACCTGGTCATATACGAGCAGATTGACTAAGTACCTGATGCTAAGTAAAGGCCATTTCTACTGGACTTCTGAAGTGTCTGTCCTATTCTTCTCTTAACATCACCTAAGTTGTAACTCCCCGGGATAACCGAGCTAGGAAGGTTATTTCATAGATTTACTATGCGCACGAGAAATACCAAATACCGAGTTGTAGAATTTAATGGTGTACGTGTACCTAGGTGATGCATGATTAAGGAAGCCTTCGCTGCGGCGAGTAGTTCAGTTCCAAAGTGCTGATGAAGGGATTAAATTATCTAATTCTTCAGAGTATTGTTTAGATTCTATAGAACACACAAGCATCCTACATCTCTCCGGGGACTAAGTATCTACACGTTTGTCTGTAGGATGAGCACTGTCAAGGAGAATCGGTCAGGTCGCACGAGTATTGAAAATTACTATTCCACCTACATTTTTTTATTTAATAAATTATTATTATTTTTTATATAACAATAATAATAATATTCACGGGACAAATTGCACTTACTAATCTAACCCAAAAGTAAGCAAATTATTTACTTGTGTTATGGGCATTAGTCAACGATAGTAATACATAGAAATACATATATAAATACTAGAATATATTTAATAAACATCCAAACCCGGAAATATAAACATTTATGCTCATCTCACAAATGCTTGTCCCCGTCGGGGATCGAATCCGAGCCCTGTCGATTGCGTAGTTAGGGTTGCTAACCACTCCACCAACGGGGTAATCATAAGATAGCAAACAATCAGATGGCTTCCCTGATGGAAAGAGAAACCATCGCATATAAACACAAAAGATATAAATGGCGAGATGCTGTCTTTGTGGCGAGATCTTAATACCACATGCACAGGTTTACCGGCTACCTTACTCTCCAAACCGGAACACGATAATGACAATCACTGACGCTATTGCGGCAGAAATAGGAAAGGCAGAGGTTCCAGACCCAGGCGACACAATGCAGAACTCTACCATCTAGTAGCCACGATGGTAGTAACTCGTATAGCCAATCTTTCGCCTCTTACGAACTGCCTGGCAGAACTGCAGATGGTTGATTCTGGATAAAGGGAGCCCGCACCAACACGAGGGAATAATATGATTAAATGTTATGTAAATACTCAAATATTGTTCACAAACACCTTAACATAAAAATACAAACTCTATTGTTCATCATTCAAATGCCTGCCCCTGTTGAAAATTATACTCGAGCCTCCTCTCGATCGGTCAGTTAGTACGTTGACACAGGCACCGAGAATCCTGGACGATTATCGGACGGACAACGGCCTGTAACCAGGCATGTGACTTATCTAAGATACAAGTATTTGAAATACAGATATAAAATACGTATTTTCATCTTGTATCTAAAATACTTTTTTAGAAAGGATTTTGTATCTGATATTTAAATACTTTTATTTAGTATTTTAGTATTTAATAAATACTTTTTCTAATAAAATACTTTTTCTGATAAAAATATATTATATAATATATAATATATTATCTTTCAAGAATTTAAAAGTAAGAGATTTTTGCTAACTATTGATTAGTTGTTGAATTGGGAATTTTGGTCTTTACCTGCTTAGTACTTACATTGGCTTTGAAAACTGAAGACGGACATTGATTTTTGTGTTTACTATTTGGTTGATTTGGTTATGTTTAGGTTTATGGTATTTGGTTAATGTTTAGATTGGAAAAACATTTTTGTTATATAAAATGCCTAGGGAAAAAAAAACAAATTTATCTCAAGGCTCTAGCTCAGCCAAGAGGAAAAAAATAAAAATAATAAATAAATAAATATTCACAGGACCAATTAAACTGACTGATCTAACCCCAAAGTTAGCAAATTATTTTGCTTGAGTTATGGGTGTTAGTCAACGATACTAATACATATATAAATACTGGAATAGATTTAATAAACACCCAAACCCGGAAATACAAACATTTATACTCATCAACATAAATGCTTGTCTCCTTCGGGGATCGAACCCGAGCCATGTCGATTGCGTAGTTAGGGTGGCTAACCACTCGACCAACGAGGCGGTCAAAGAGGACCGTGGTAGTTTGTTCCCGTGAAACCAAAAAGGACAGCCAGTCTCGGTTAACAAGGGATCGCGAGCGCTATACCATATCTCGCACCTCTGAAACCTTCACGCAGTATGAAATAAGGTTAACAAGCGATCGCTGCGCTGGATCCCTTGCCTCTGAGACCTTCACAGAACGTAAATCTCGACATAGCTCTCAGCGTAGCCGCACAGCTACCTTGCGCTCACTAGAAAGTACTCAAGAGCGTACAACTCGATTAACAAATGATCGCCAGCACCACACCGAAAGCTACGTCTGCGTCTCTGAAACATTCAACAGCGCGAAATAAGATCATCAAGCGAATTCGAACGCCACATCTAGTCTGAGCCTCTGAAACCTTCACGTAGCGTGAATCTCGGCTTGGCTCTCGGCGTAGTCGTACACTTAATTTGCGGTCACTAGAAAGTAGTGAAGAGCGCGAAACGAGATTAGCAGACGATCGTGAGCGCCACACCGAGTCCCGCGCCTCTGAGACTTCACGCAGCGTGAATCTTGGCTTAGCTATCTGCGTAGTCTTACAGCTACCCTGAGATCACTGGAAAGTTGTGAAGAGCGCGAAATGAGATTAGCAAACGATTGCGAGTGCAACACTGAATTCCGTACCTTTGAGACCTTCACTCCGCGTGAATCTCGGCTTAGCTCTCAGCATAATCGCACAACTGCCTTTTGCTCAATTAAAACCACTGTAGAATCGAATTAATAGAGAACATCAATCTATTTCGTTCATAAGAAACAGGAACTGCGTGATAAACGTAATGCGGCTGCTTGGGAGTGGTACCATGATGTGTTAGATGCTATTAATATCCAGCGATCACAGGAACACGAAAGAGTAAATCAGTTTCGGTAATCTTACTCTGACGGCCTGGCCACGGGAAATTCGCACTTGTGATTTTTCGCGTGGCGCTAACGGCGAAGCGTCTGGCGTCTGAAACAAATGTATGGCCAAGCACTAAACATGCCACGCGGCGCAGCGACCGGTGGGGCGACGGACGATTTTTAAGGAGCGATTCGGGAGCGCGGTGCGGGACGCGGCGAGCGAGTGAGACAAATGTATGAATCAGCACAGAGTATGGCGGCGGCCTTAGCGTATATTCTAGGTACCAGAATGGTTTAGTTATAGTTGCCGAGAAAATACACTATCAACATTTTAACTTTAATTTTCAAATACTTACTAGGTCAGTAATTTGTAAGTCTGGTCACCACATCATAAGTATAAACTAAGTCCAGAGATACAAATTTTCTTTCTTCCCACAATGTTGAATATTCATAAGAATATAAGTAGTATGAAGTGTCGCCAAAAAATCGACAGTTTTAATCTAGAAACTCCATAACGTCGATAGTATCGATATTATTGAACGCTGCAAGTAAATGGTGTCTATAGGCGATGGTTGACTCTTTCCATCAGGAGACCCATCTGCTTGTTTGCTATCTTATTAAATAAAAAAAAAAAATAAACTATCGATTGCGTCGATAGCATCAATCATAGGAGATTAACAAAATATCGATTCTCTCAATAGTATTGTTAGAAAATATTGCGTTGTATTCGATACTATCGATCGTTTGTACAATCGATAGCATCGGTCAGTATTAGAATAAAGTTTACGATAGTTTTGATAGTATCGATACTATCGATAGTAATTGTGATTAATGCAATATTAAATAGCGATACTATCGATAGTATTGATACTTTTGATAGTTAATTTTTTTAATCATGAATATTATTGATGCTATCGATTGTATTGCTGATTATTGATAGTATTGTACTTATTGAGGTAATAAACCCCGATGAAATGATTTGATTTGATTTGATTTGATATTATATACTAGTCTATGCTATAGATAATGGACTATCAAGCGGCAACACTATAAATCAAAGGTTTCGAGTTTCAACACTCGTTCCAAAATTTGTCTTGATATAGTACGTATTACTCATACATCTTGTGAAATTCAACGTCTAAACTATTATACCATAATTCTTATTTAAATCATGTACTACATATTCTCTTCCAAATAGTAAGTGTTGAAGTACAAAACTACTCCCCTCCAAGCGATATCGAGATAAAGTTGAAAAGTCATCGTGCTTTTGGACTATATTGGTCGCGGTAGAGGACGCAAGTTCCTGTGGCCAAAAAATCCGCGGCCGCAAATTTTCGCCTCGTCCGCCGCGCCGCTGCCGCCGCCGCCGGTTGGCCGGGCAGTGAGGAATAACACAGTGCTCAATTATACTCTGCTGCTCAATACATTCATGTATTTCCGTCTACTACTTGTTCAATTTACTATTTTAATACATATTATATCGATATATAAATCGTTGTAAGCGGCTATCGCTATAGATCTCGTGTATGCTGACGGTACAGGCATAATTGGCCGCCACTTCTAATCCCATTCTTTATCTGCACGGGTAGTACTTGTTACATAAATGGGTACGTGATTGATTTTGAACTAGAATCCTACCCGAATTGTTACAAAAATATGAAATAATAATGTCAATAATATTGCGCAATATTACGTATTGTGCAATATTGTTGACGGTTTAGGGTTAATATTGCAGATTGTAAGAAAGTTTGAGCGGATTTAATTTTTATTGCGCAATATTTTTTTCTTGCACTGTGTAGACTTAATATTGCACAACATTTTTACTTCAGAGTTTGGAGCGGTCGCGTTCGGCCAGTCACGGTGTTTAATATATTATGGTCGTGTCGTAAATTTAAGCAAATTGACGAGCAAGAATGCTATAAAAGATAAAGAACGGGAGTTTTTACTTGAGTAAGTATATAGAAATGTATAGAGATTTATTTAACAACATCACCAGCATGGTTGCTGCCAAAACTTCACTGTCAGCCATGTTGCTCGCTCGAAAATATTGATCAGACTGGTTTGTCAATTTTATTGAGTGAATTTATTGAACGTTTGGAGTCAAAGGGAGTATTGCATATTATTGCACAATAAAAGTATTGCGCAATGTTATTGTAGGTCTATGGGGCGGCTAAGATTTTAGTAATGTATGATTTTTTTATATTTAGACTAAGAGTAAATTTTAACACATTTAAATGAAACGAAAGTCTGCTTTGCGGATTTGATGCCCCTGTGTTTAAATATAATATATCCCGTTTAATATTGTTCATAATTTCAATGATTCTGGCAGCACTAAAACTTAAGTTAGGTACTCTGAGCTTTATTTGATATCTGTCACCACAGAACAATATACTCCTAACGGAGTCTGTCACATAGATCTTTGCAACTGTCCCCATTACTTGACGTTTGTAATTTGTATTCATATTTTGACTTTTGTTTTGACATCAAATGTCAACATAAGTTTACACAATTACTAGTACGATTTATAAGGGTTTTGGTTTGGATTTTACAGTACTTACAGAAAGAAAAACGTTTTCGACGTGCAGTAAATGTATAAACTGCTTTCTTTAGTGTACCTTTTGTAAAAAAAATGTGGTTGATCATAACTTTCTAAGAATAAGAATAAAAATGTACTTTATAATTACATACAGTATCATCACGATAGGTTGACTATTGTAACTCAAGTCTAAAACACTTGTTTACGTTTGGTAGGTTAGTATGATGATAATTTGTATGTTGTCTTAATCTGAATAAGGTACAAAGTTTTTAAATTTGTTGTTTCAGTTAGAATAAATTGGTAGCAATGTTTGCGAGCCTCAAAAGTAAAATAAAAGAAGAAACTGGAAGTGATTTGAGTAAATTAACTAGTAGCTGGCGGACTGGTTCCTTTTTAGGCCGAATAACACTTCGGGATGACTCGGTGTGTAAAAATTACTCCTAATGTTATTTCATTTAAATTAAGAAAATTGTCTAATCAGTAAACATATTACTAGGCCTGTTGTTCTCTATATTTAAGAAATTAAGTCAGATCAGGCTACAGACATTAAATTTTTATATTCTTAAACATATTAAAGTGTGAAAATTCATTAGTAAAACTAGCTTCTCTAATGAGTTTCATCCTAATTGTCCAGCACAAGTACTACTCACTATTTTTAGGATTCCATACCTGAAAATAAAAAATGGGACCTTTATAGGATTACTTTGTTGTCCATCTGTATCTGTCAAGGCCTTTTTTACTTAAGAACACGTAGAGATGTCATGTTAAAATTAACATCAAATACTCGAGTCTATGTTCCCTCTCAGCTGTAAAAAATTAAGCTTGTAAGTCAATGCGATCAAAAGATATGACCATTTATGTCACTTATATTGTGATTTTTTGCAAGATCAAAGAGTAGGGAATTGAAACTTATATGGTACTTCCTGTTGACCTAGAATTATGAAATTTGGCAAGAAGCAATGTGTTATAGCACATGTAAGAGAAATAATCCGATAACTATACATTTTTAGTTACATCACAAAAAAAACATTAAACCCTCAGTATGTTAATCAACTCGCATCTAATTGTTTTTTATTATAAAAGCTTAATATACCCCACTACTATGATCACTAGGCAATAGTTAAATGATGACTTGCCTAGGTAAGTTTCCCCTGTCTTACTTATTATGATGATTTCACTACCGGCCACTCTTATGATCTGGCTTTTTGGGTATGATTGTCAGAAAAATTTCTCATTAAATTAACTTTCAGCAAGTAGAATAGAAATAAAAATGTATAACTTTAGCAGTAGTTATCATTTACTATTCATCAGAGATAACCACCTCCTTTATCTCACATTTTCTTTTGTGGGTCCTGGCCACTATTGAATGAAAGATTAACTGCCTTTTAACACAGGCAGTGGTGGATTTACCCCAGGGCTCACAAGGCCCCGAGGGCTTAGGGTGGCAAAATTTGCAAAGTACATATTTAAATTCTGTAATGTTAGCAAGATGGTCGGAGGAATCACTTGACCATGTATCTAAACGGATTTTGGATTGTGTTGATATGGTGGCTATACAATATGACTGTTTACTTTTTTATAGTAGATGGGTACAGTAGAGCAGAGCTTACAGTTGTGTCTTTAGATAATTACCAATGCTCCATTATAGTCTTTGATTTTATCAGATGAAGGGTTGATCAGTTTTTATATCGTGAGAGGTACATATCGTCGATGAAGTACCTATACCTCCTAACTGACAATTTAGTCCAAAATTTTTTTTTTATTACAATAGACATAAAACTCATATTCACATAGATTGAATTCACTCCTATCTAAAATTTCTTTACCAATAAGCTTCTTGAGCTATGTGAAAATATCTACTAAGTGACAAAATTCATTTATTCGTATATATTTTATGGAAATATCTCCTAACTGCAGTGAGAACCGACTACACTCCCAACATTAAATTGTATTTTCAAGTTCAAGAATCAATATCTCATAAGTGACTAAATATCTATAAAACGTAAACATAACCATATCCCTTAGTAACTAGTAAAAAGGTAACGAATCAGAAACTATTTTACTATCAGTAGTTGATCAAAATAAATAAAACCTTATTTGTAACAATTTTTTCTTCTCGTGCAAAATTAAATTCTCAACACTTAGGAGGTATTGGTACTTCACCGACGATATATCCCTTTTTGCTATCTTTCGTCTTAAAGAACAAGTAAATATCCCATGGCACTTTCTTTTTCAATTTAAAAAAATTGGTTAATTGGTTACGTTTTACATTGTGTTCTATTTGTATGTAACTTATTTTAAAAGGCCATTATAAGATTGTTGGTCAATATGACCCTGAAGTTAGATTTCTAAGTTGTTAATAAAAACAAGATTTTTAAACTTTTACTAACTGTATTGTGTGTTTATTGTTCTTTGTTAAGCGTTAACTAGCTTTGGT
Source organism: Apodemia mormo (assembly GCA_036924255.1). Classification (NCBI taxonomy): domain Eukaryota; kingdom Metazoa; phylum Arthropoda; class Insecta; order Lepidoptera; family Riodinidae; genus Apodemia; species Apodemia mormo. The sequence goes on along the minus strand of JAUPFN010000003.1, from coordinate 16,854,443 downwards.
ATTTAAAACACTAAAAGTGTACTTTTAATCATATTCTTGAAATTGTTTAATAAAGAGGTATTTAAGCAGTATTTTCTATTTTTTTTTAAATCAGAAAAATTTTGGTAATTTGAACCAGTGATATTATAGCTTAGTCTGTAAGTAAATGCTTAGTGAAAGCACTGGTTAAAACTAAATTAGTGACAATATTGTTCCTTGTTAAAGTTATATGATAAAACTTTTATTTGGTTTCAGTCTACAACAAGTCCTTCTAGTTCTGGTGGAAATGTTGATTCTACATCAGATGTAAGTACCCTATGTTTAGCTAATTGTATATTAGTATATACTCCTCATGTTAAAAAATAGATTCTTGGCATTCTTTCAGGCAGTTGGCAACAGAAGAACGATTGGCCAAATGTGTAACTAGCTTGGTGCTTACTAGGTGGTAGAGTTCCATGAAGACTTGCTTGCGCTTGGTATCGTAGATTTAACTATTCCTGCTGCAATAGCGTTGGTGTTTCTTATGTTTCAGTTTGCAGGGTAAAGTAGCCAGTAAATTTATGCACATACAGTACATATGCATGGCAGTATCATCCAATTGCATAGATAGGAATGCACTAGTAACATCTTTAGTATCTATAAGGTATAGTATAGGTATAGAGTTCTCTCTTTCCATCGGGAGAACTTACTAGGTAGTAGAGTTCTGCAATTTCTTTCTCACCACCTGACCTATACCTGCCGCAATAGCATCATTACTTGTTACGGTCCTGTTCCAGTTTGGAGGATAAGGTAACTAGTATTAAACTTATGCATTTGGCACTATCATCCTGCCACATGAATAGCAATGCAACATTAACATCTTTGGTGTCCGTAGGCAATGGCTTCTCTTTCCACCAGGAGAGCCATTTGCTTGTTTGTTATCCTATAATATATAAAACAAAGAAGAAAAATTTGCTTGTTTAGCAATATATGTACATTAAAAATAAATAACTTAGTATTAAAATTTAAATAAGAGACTAAATTTGAGTAATAAAGCTTAATGCCTATTATTTTATTTATAATGACAGACTATTCGCTGCTACTACATTGGGATTGAAAGCCCTTGGTCCTTCTTTTGAAGCATAATAGAGCTATTAATATTGTTCATTTGTTAGAGATTTTCTTTTGTTAACTTTTAGATCACCTATGTAGAGAGTATTTCATATGAGATAGCAAACAAGCAGATGTTGCTCCAGATGGAAAGAAACTACAATCCCCTATAGACACCAAAGATTTTAATGATGTATTGCTATTTGTGTGTCAAGTTGTCAATTCCACATGTATAAGTTTATCTGCTATCTTACCTCTAAATCAGAATACGGAGTAAGCATTGACACTATTGCGGCAGAAATAGGTAAGGTAGTAATACCAGACCCGGGCAATACGTTGCGGAACTCCACAACCTACTAGTCACAATGGAAGTGACTCATATAGCTAATTGTTTGCTTTTGCAAACTGCCTGGCAGAAGGCAGTTGATTTATTCTTCAAAGCGTGCTCGACCATTATGGGGGAAAAGTAAGATTCATAATGTTAAAAAAATTGTTGGTATTTTGATTTATCTTATCATGAGCACAACCCAGAAATTGTTTGTTTGCAGTCAATATCCCCACAACTGCATACATATTTATCAGACCGAACTGGAGGTGAGGTAGACCAAGCAGCTCTTCAACAACAGTATTCTGAACAGCTAGAAGCTAAACTGAGAGATAGAGATTTATATTGGGAACAAAAACTTGAAGAATTAAAGCTCTCCCTAGCTTCAATGCAAGGTATGAACTATTGCCACAAGTTTCAAATTTAAACTAAAAACTAAAATTTATATACTTTACAGCTACAAATTGTTTATCTACGTCAGTTATCAATGATCATTTTAAGCTTACTCTAATTTTTTTAATTTAACTGAGATTTTTTGGCATTAAGATTTGCTATATTATATTTTTCTCTAGCTGACCCGCGCAGCTTCGCCCGCGAGTAGATAAATATGTCGTTGAAATAGCTTTTAATACACATTTCATCCCCTGTTTTAGTCCTTCAGGGTTTGATTTTTGAAAAAAATTAGCCTATTAATGCCTTTAACTATTTCCATTCCAAATTGCATGAAAATCGGTCCAGTGGTTTAGCCATGAAAGCGTAGCAGACAGACAGACAGACTATCGCAATTATAATATTAGTATGGATTGCCAAGACTTTGTGGCACTGTATCCTAAAAATGATTCCGAATAAAATTCTTTTGTAGCCTTGCTCACGTGATCATACTACTTATCTAATAGTCAACCGGTTTCACTATTCACAGTATCAACAGGGATGCTTTACTGAATTAATTAACAAATGTTACATTTTCAAAGTTTTGTAGACAACAAGAAACCCTAATCATTTTGCCGTGTCAGTCAGTCTAATGGCTGTACTCTTTGCTCAGAAACAACTAAAAAGTAACTACTGTGATTTGGCATGGGCATAGATATAAATCTTGCTCTCTTTTTTCTATCTGTCCTAAGGTATGTGCTCTTATTTGTCAACAATATTGCGGGTGTGTAAAAAGTATTTTTCAATTTAGAGCAAACAATAACATTTATGAAGTGCTAAATTTGGTTTGAGACGAGTGTCCCTCTACACCTGCCTAGCTTGCAAACTTAGAACCTTTGGTTAGGGATATATAAAATATATTTTTTTGAAGTTAAAAGAAAAACTATCACAGCTAGGTAGACTTTTCAGGTTAATGAGTAATAATCAACTAATTAAAATACATACTAGGAGCAGTAAAAGGACATTTCAGGGTAGGTGATGAGGTAGGCATAGGTACAAGTGTACCCACGTTTTGCTGAAGATACTTTAATCTAAATTAGTAATTTAAACATAATGTTTATGATGATGCTGTAATAAGGAAAATCGTTTGACTTTTATATTGGTTGAATAGTAAAATATTGACATAGTGAAGTGTGTATACTATGCGACTCTGATGCCGAAAATGTAAAACTTAACTATAGTTTGTTAAGTAGTTACCCTCTAAACTGGAACACGACAATGACAAGCAATGACGCTATTGTGACAGGAAAAGGTAAGGCGGTGGTACCAACTCAGGCGAGACGTTGCAGAACTCTACCACCTAGTAGTCACGATGGTAGTGACACATATAGCTAATCGGTCGCCTTTTACAACCTGCCAGGGATATGGCATACCCGTCACACGAATAGTAACGCAACAGTTTCAGCAGCGCACGTGGTATAATTTTTTTTATAGGCAATTGGCGGCGTCGCGCAGCGCGCTTCATTATAAAAGTTTGTGAATCCCACGGGACTACCTTTTATTCCGAAAAACACATTTTTTCGGAATAAAAAGTAGCCTATGTGCTATTCCAGGTCATCGTCTACTTGTGTGCAAACTTTTTCCAAATCCGTTAAGTAGTTTTAGCGTGATTCAGTAACAAACATCCATCCATCCAAAATTTCGCATTTAAAATACTCGCTGCAGCGTGTCGCTTGCTGCATTATAAAAGTTTTTCGTGAATCCCGCGGGAACACCTAATTTTTCCGGGATATAAAGTAGCCTACGTCCTATTCCAGGTCATCATCGTCAAATCCGTTCAGTCGTTTTTGTGTGATTGAGTAACAAACATCCATCCATCCAAACTTTCGCTTTCGCGCAACAATCTATACATCTATACAAATAAATAAAATTGAAGTGTCTGTTTGTAACATTAAAATAACCATTTTAAACTAAATGCATACGGATGTATACATGGTACATTGGTACACGTACCAAAATAACATTTATTACAATTTTTGTCTGTCTATTCGTTCCGGCTAATCAAAACGTTTGGACCGATTTTGACGGGACTTTCACAGATAGCTGATGTAATAAGGAATAACTTAGGCTATTTTTTAAATAAATACAAGGCACAGCTAGTACATAATATTAATATAGATTTATTTATATGTTGAGTTATTTTATTAGGGTTTTGTAGAGATCTGATGCTTTTGCTACTTCTATCATAACATAATATTAATTGACTGGTTACATAAAAATTTGAGATAATATTAACAAAGAATGTAGATTGGTGACTATATTAGTATTAACAGGAAAAAAAAATTCAAATAACGTATTTTTATCGCAAGTGAAATATCTCGTCTCGTTAGATATATTAAGGTCGGCTACACAGCTTTAAACACTAAATCAAATCGCCCCGTCGGTCGATTCCCGGCAGGGACAAACATTTGGGAGCAGTATAGATATTTGTATATCTGGGTTGAGTGTTTTTTATGTATGTTACAGTTAAATTAGTATTGTTAGCTAACACCTATAACACAAGCAAATAATTTGCTTACTTAGGGTTAGAAAAAATCCAACTGCTAATTACATTTTAGAAAGTTTAAACACTATAAAAACGTATTGAGTAGCTAATCGGCGACTCCGATATCTGTGTTTGATTACCATTAGTATGGCATAGCCGGGTTATTAGGTACAAAAACTTTGTAACACTATTTATCTTTTCTTAAACTGAATAAACCATAACAACCGTAACATAGGTAATGATGTAGAAACGAAGAGACATGCTTACGCTTGAACTCAAAACACATTCATTCTGAGATGCTAACATACCGGCTACCCAACGCTGACTGGTACTGAACATCTCTGTGAATATAAAATGATGGTGGGACTAGGTTCCAGGGGAAGATTCCCGAAATTACTACTAAGTGATCACAGAAGAAGTACATTTTAAGTATGTGAGATTAGACTACTTTCGAATGTGTGTCGAAGGAATTCAACCAGTTTTGTCTCTATAGCTATCTTTGTTTAAGGGAATATCGTACATACATAGATGCATATCTTCACGGCAGATCCCTAAGAAAGTATGCAAAGAGATTCGAGAGCCATGTGCCAGTACCTGATTAATCTGTTCATGGTATATGAGTCTTGGTCTTCCCCAATACATCCTTCCTTATTGGCATTGTATAATGTATATCTGTTTTGTTAACCCTTTATCTACCATTCTTATCAGATAATATCGTATTTATGTTAAATTCGGTCTGAGCGGTATTTACTCTTTTTGTATTTATATTATGCTAAACTAAAATAATCAGTTAGACAGGAAAAACTCAAGGACATTTCTGTGTAATACTGATATATCAATTGTTTTTTTAGCATTTAGCATTTTAAAATATACTTTTATCTTTGGATTTACAAAAATATTGAATTTAAATTTGAATACATATTTTTATATCTTTCAGTCCGAATCAAGTCTTACTGGAATTTTGAATCAGAACAGATTGTTTTTGATTTTCGAGTCTTAATGATGCATACGTTTATCATATGATTTTAAAGAAAATGTGTACCTATAATTTGAAACATACGACATCTAGATATTTATGTGTCATGCAAATGTATTTTTTTAAATGAGTACAATAAATCAAGTGCCACTAGGTAGGATTCACCCTTTCGCAGACATGAAATTTAAAATATCGTAGTATAATGAAAAATAACAGTTCAATAGTTGTGCTTTGTTTGTATTTCTTGCACTGATTATAAATGCGAAAGTTTGGATGTTTGGATGGATGGATGGATGTTTGTTACTCAATCACGCAAAAACTACTGCGATAAATTTTTACATGCAAATGTATTGATATATTTTTTCATACAAATCTATTGTTATATATATTTACATACAAATGTATTGATAAATGTTTACATGCAAATGTATTGATATATTTTTACATGCAAATGTATTTATATATTTTTACGGCATAGGATAGCAAACAAGCAGATGGCTCTCCTGGTGATGTGATAAATAATACGCCTATACACACCAAAAATGGTAATGGTGCATTGTTATTCATGGTGCCATATGCATATGTTTACCGGCTACTTTAGCGTCACAAAGTTAACTAGCATTGGCAATTTGTCTGGGCGAATGGTCGTAGAATCATAGATATAATACCTCTTTACCTAGTAGGATGCTGGATGGTCTGGAAAGGTACATCTCATGATTAACAGAAATTCTAAGAAAAATGGTGTGTTTATTTAAAAACCTCTTTTTATTTTGATACCTAATACGAAAATAGAATCAAATAGAATCGTTTCCCTAGCAGTAATGTTATGTTAGCTTTAACGTCTTTTTTAGGAGAAGAAGCTGTAGCAGCTCAAAGTGTAGCTCGCACAGCACAAGCAGAGGCAGCTAAAGCTATAAGTGCAAGAGATGCGGCTGAAAGGCAGCTCAGTGAGTTCAGGACTAGATTAGCAGCTGCCGAGAGTGCCCAAGACAAACTAGACGCGCTTAATGTAAGAAATAAGTGAAGTACATGCTCATATATTACATAAATAAATAAAGAATATATACCATTAATATTGTTACGTACTTCGGGTTCGCAATTGTAAGAAAACACCACTTATATTAAATCCGTGTATTTACAATACAAATACAAACAACACAAGACAACACAATGTAATACTAAATACTCTGATTAACACTAGTCACTCACTGTACTAACACTAAACTTAGAACACTCCACAATAAAAAACTTCTCGCTTCGCACGGGTTGCTTCAAGTATCGCTCTCGATCGCTTTATAAAAACTGCCCTGTATTTGTCAACACATCTCTATTTATACCCAGGGTAAAGTTCTACCTGGATCCAGAAAAATCTAAATGTATCGGGAAACAATGAATCACTTTTTATTACTTCTTATTGTAAACAAGTTATGACTTATGAATCCTAGTACTCGCTACTTTCAACCTTATGCCATAGACCACAAAGTCCATTATGGCATAGCTTAGGTCAACTATTTGTTTGTCAATAGGAGTAGCTATCTCTTTATTTCTAGATCTCTCCAGCGTTCCAATTCTACACGTTTCTAGATTATTCGTAACAATATTAAGTAGCGAACGCATTGTGATTGAAGTTCGACCATAGACAAAACAATAAAATATTTTTTAAGTTTGGCAACAAGCTGTAAAGAATATAGTATACATGTGTAAATATTATCATGCAGGTATGTTAAAGGAATGTAGTGTGTATAATGTTTATTTTTACTATGCGTTCCAACTAAGAATAGGATCGCGCTTGTTATCAACTTCATACCACAAGTGTGAAATTAGTAATAACAGCATAAAAATATTTGTTGAAAAAATATTGCTGATTTATTGAAGAACAATTAATAACCTTTTAATAATGTTCATCTATATAAATGTAAAAAAGTCGTGTTAGTTACACCGCTTAAAGTCAAAAACGACGGGGGCAATTTTGTTGCAATTTTTGTGGGTTTGGGTTGTATTTGTCCAGAATATGCTAAAAAGTATTAAAATATAATATTCATCAATAAAAAATAGTAAAATATATTAATCTAGCCGTTAATCTATATAATATATGTATATATACAAGTCGTGTTAGTTATTTTACACCTTATTTTAATACATGGTAACATGATCTGATGGGAATCTAAATAAAAAATATACCAATTAGAATGAGAATATTTTTTTTTAAAGTATTTCTTTGCTAGAATTTTTTTGCACATCTTATTCATTAATTATGAAATTTCTGCAAAATGCGGAGCAATATGTCATCCTGACAGTCTTAGTTGGAACGTATAGTATTAAACTATTTCTAATGCATATTAGTTAAAAATATTAGGTTTCTGCAGTCCATCGTGATGTAAACTTTAACTGAGCCAAAATTAATTGTCTTAAAAATGGGTACAAGTTTATATTTACGTAATAAGTATTAATGTATAGATTAATGTCACATTAACAAAATTTAGTTTTTGTAATGAATAAATTGCGTAACTGAAGAAAGGTACAAATGAATTTGAGTCTTGACAGTTTTCTTTGCTATGCGTGTTCTGGCGTATTTATTTTACGTTTTTGTTGCTGACATATTTATTACAATTTTTTTGTTGCTTAAACGGAATAAAAATTAATGTTTCACTACTTTTATATCCTAAATACATAGGCCGATAAAGCTGATATAATAGAAACCAGCATATAGTTTTTCGATAGTTAGCGAATGTACGAATGACTCTGTGCAAGTCTTGTGTTGCGAGAATGCGCTTTCAGAAAAACAAAGTTTTCTAGAAAAAATACTGGCAGTGCAGTTGATATCATGTTTGAAATATAGTCTAAAATAGCAATATTTGCATATTTTAGGGATAGATGCCTTTACCAGAGAGCCTTTTGAGAGAAATTACAGGTTTATAGAATCTAGGATCGTACAAATATCGTTTTATTTGCTGGTATTCTTATCATTATGGTTTTTTCGTAATTATTATGTACTAGCTACTGTCTTTGATATAGCCAGCGTTTAGGTAAATAAAAAAAGGAGAGCGAGAAGAAATATATCTTGAGAGAGCGTGAAAGGGTGACAGTAATATACTTAATTTTATTTTTTATTTATTTGACACATCAACAGCAGTACACACAATACATTTAAATAATATCTTATATTAAATTAGGCTCTGGTATAAATGCCAATAAAATACGCGTACAAGAATATAATAACACGAATTGTTTTTTCGTCAATATTTTATCCGTTTCTTGGTGGTAAGACGTGTCCGTTTGCTTTCAATAATTGTGAAAAAATCTGTAAGCGGTTTAATATTTTTATAATAACGAATCATGTATTGTAACCGTTAAACGTAAATGATTCTGAATGACTTAGTGAAGTCTCCATGGTGTGCACTTTAGTGGAACACAAGTGGCGTGGCGTCAGCAGCGTGCACAGGATTATGACACTTGGTATGCGGCGGAGTACTCGGTCACAAAAACTTTTTCTTTTATAGATTTACTAAACAATATGCAAGGAAATAATATAATTTAGTCGTGTGTACACAACTACACAGCCAGTTATACGTTTCATAACTTTTAACATGAAACTTTCGAGTTACATTCCCTTTTTGCTGGTTTAATTGTAGCTCTGGTACACACCTACCTTTAGACACAATTTGAATCTTTTCACTGAATGACAATTGTGAGAACTTGTTATTTTTAATTTTTAATAAACACACATTTTTCAACACAAACCTCACAATAAAATAACATTTAAAAAAATCTACAAACGCACTAGTAAAAGCAAATCACTACAATTATTATAGAAACTCAGTAATAAACTGTTAAATGTACACACTTTCAAATGTTAAAATGAAAAATATTTTAAGAAAACTATAATTAAACTAGCGCAAAAAAATACTATACAATGCTTATCACATGAAAAACGCGAAATGCGCGAAACAAAACATTTCTGCTATTTAAACAAATAAAACCTTACTAAACAAAAATGCATAATGTGCACTTGTGATTTATTAGATTTCCGACTATTATTTTTCTCGGATTATAGGCATTAGGCAACGAACATTTCCGATTACTCCCGGCAACTGCTGAACTCTGTAGCCTGCGGCTGGAGTCGCGCCAGTCCTGGCTTTCGATATTCATGGATGTGTGCGTTTGCAAACTGTGCACGGACACCAAAATTACTACACACATGCGAACAAATGTCCTGCGGAACTCGACGGCATTAGTTGGTTGGATTCGATAAACGCCTGGCAAACATAATGTTAGTGTGCTTACAAATAGGTGTTATTTATAAAATATTAGGCGTTTTTAAGTTATTATATTTTGTTTATTCATTTATTTACTATTAATTAAAGTCATCTAAGACGTATGAACGTTTTATTAAAATATCGGTGAATGGCAAGTAAAGCACTACATTTTTGTCTACAAGAAGCGCACGCCCCTGCGTGGCGCATGCCTTGTCTGGTACATAGAAGTCTTTGAATTGATTATATCAGTTTTATGTAAAATTTCTTTATAACGATAGTAATATAGATTTGTAATTATTAGTAGTAATGTTATAATTTTGTTAGTTTGAAATATTAAAGATGATACTAATTTTTTTTACAATAAAAGATGTTGCTCATTTTCCTAAGAGCTTTGACATCTAAAATATCACCGAACAGCACCTAAAATATCGTTGTCTCTATAAAAGGACATGATATTGGCATGTTTTGTAAACGTTTGTAATTTTTGCACATTGGTTTAAGAGAAGTCATATTTTTCTTGTTGCTAGAATTATGTAAGTGTTGAATATTATAATGAGTTACAATACAAAATATTTTAATGAAGTTTGGATTAAAAATATATGCATGTTTACATAATGTTACTAGACAATGTTTGATGCGACACTCCATAAAAAGCGAGCAATTTCTTTTCAGGAGGAAGTAGAAAATTCTCGTCGCGAATGGGCTCGGGAGCGATCCGAGCTCCGTTCGGCGCTGAGCGAGGCTGAGGCGCGCGCCCATGACCTGGCCGACCGCCTTGAGCTACTTAAGGCGGCCTTGCCCATTGATCACCCACAACATCATGTGCACGACGACGGTAATTAGGATTAACCCTTATTAGTTACTGTACGCAGGCTGCGCCGTGGTTGTAAAAAAAATCATTACATTTATATAAATCATTACATACGATTTGATTTGGTTAACTTAGACTCCCTGAAAAGTTGTATCAATCCGACCCAGAAAATTGTAAGAAATTTTGAAAAAACCTCAAAAAAAATTTAGGCGAAACAGATTTTTTTTAATATTCCAGATTTATCTACCGATTGTGTACAAAATCTAATCAACTGTTGTCCTCAAAAAAACTGGGTCTAATACAAATAAATAAATTGTATCGAAATCGGTTTATCCGTTCGGGAGTTATCGTCGACGAACAATTTTGAAAAAAGTTTCATCGACGAAAATTCCAAATTTTTCAAGCTTTTTTGGTCTTCTACTTTATTTTAGTACTAAAAGAACTACTTTAAATGCCGTTTCAAAAATTAAAATCGATTTAAATATCGAAAAGTAATATTTTTTTATATATCAAAATTACGCTGTTTACAACAAACTTACTTCGTATTTTTAAAATAACTTTAAGGCTAATATACCGATTTATTTTAAAATCTGATCAGCTCTTCTACTTAAAATACTGCGTTCAATATCGTTAATCGGATTAAAATCGGTTGTTTCATTCGGTATTTAACAATGACGAAAGTTTTTACAAAATTTGTTTTTTACATTTCTTTGAAATTTTTTACCTAATAAAACAATTTTGAGCTCAAAAATTGCGTTGGACGTGATTCGAAAGATCAAAGTTGATCATTAATTTAAAAACTGAATAGCTATCATTATTATTATTATTAACACTTTATTGTACACAGAAAATAACATTAATAAGAGAATACAAACGTAACTATAGTACAATGGGCGAGCTTATCTCTACTTAAAGAGATTTCTTCCAGCTAACCCGTTAAAGGAGAATAAAATAATGAAAGAAAAGAAATGAGTAGACCTAGTGTACAAAAAAAAAAGATACAAATTACATAACTAAACCTAACATATATTTACGATTTAAAAAAAAATAAAGTAGAAAAATATATATACAATACAAGAGAAATTTAGACTTCAGCTAGAAAGTGTTCCTTGACTCGTTTTTTAAAGGATACTAAAGTCTGGCAAAGGCGAATCTCACTGGGCAGAGAATTCCATAATTTTACAGCAAGTACTGTGAATGAGTGCGAATAAGCAGCAGAGTTGCTAGGAGGAAAGCGTAACAAGGTTCTAACATTAGAGCGACATGGGGACTCAGGGGAGTGCAAGAAACTAAAGGAATCACGAAGATACTTTGGAGATTGTAGATTGAAAATAATTTTATATAGTAAACAAAGTATATGCATTTTTCTCCGCTGTCTTATTGGAAGCCAGCCAAGCTCAGCCCGAGAACTGGAAACACGATCAAATTTTTCATACCATAAATGAAACGGATACAGAGGTTCTGCAATCTCTCAAGCTTGTTTACCAAGTCTTCAGTTGCGTCAAGGTAACAAGAATCGGCATAGTCTATTATAGGGAGAATGAGGGTATGCATTAATAAAATTTTTGTATTAATAGGTAAAAAATTTTGAAGGGGTTTAAGAGAATGAAATGCATGATGTACTTTACGGCTCAAGTTATCTACATGAGAGTTCCAGGAAAAGTCGGAATTGAAAATTATTCCCAGATTAGAGGCAGAGGAAGAGAAAGGTATATGTGTATTATTATAACTTAATGTTGGTATGTCACTGCAGTTAATCAACTTCTTCATAGGTCGGCTTCCAAGAATCAGAGCTTGAGATTTATTTGGGTTAACTACCAGACCAAAAGATTTAGCCCACTTATATATTTCATTCAAATCCTCGTTCATTTCCCTGACAGCTTCTGCTATATTTCCGATACTAAAGTGACGATAGAGCTGGAGATCGTCAGCATAAAGATGAAAATTTGATTTAATTATAGAAGTAATAGTGTTAATAAATGATGAAAATAAAATTGGAGAAAGGACTCCACCTTGCGGCACACCGGCATATAAATCGATCCAGTCAGATTTAAGTTCACCAGATATTACACTTTGCGATCGACCTTGAAGATAAGATCTAAACCAGTCGAGAGCTGATGTAGAAATATTAAGGGAAGCAACTACTCTTAGTAACACATCAAGGTCTACTGAATTAAAGGCACTGCTAAAATCCAGAAGAACAAGAATAGTAAGCTTTTTGTCATCAATGGCCTGACGGATGTCGTCAGTTACTCGGATTAGAGCAGTGACGGTGCTATGTCCCGGCCGAAAGCCTGACTGGTGAGGGTGAAGAAGAGAATTTCTTCTGAGAAAATCATTCAGCTGCGAGTGAGCTATGTGTTCTAATACCTTGGAGAGATATGGTAGAATTGAAATAGGACGAAAATGCGTAGGAGAAGAGGCATTAGGAATTTTTGAAAGTGGGATAATATAAGCCATTTTCCAGGCTGTCGGAAAGGAACTCGATGTAAAGGAAAAATTATTTAATATGTGTAAGAATCGGAAGAAGTTCTGGAAGAATAGGAAGGACCATACGCGAGCACACACCGTCACTACCAATAGCTGCAGACGAAATAGAAAGCACATGCTTTTTGACATCTAATTCGTTGATTGGCTTAAAACTAAATTCTGGGCATAGCGGAAGCGCCCTGGAGGCTAAGCTTGCGATAGTAGATGTCTTAGAAATGTTGTCCAGAATTACCGGCGGCGTAGAAAAGTGAGCATTGAGGTCATTTAAATCGACATTACATTCACTAGAAACAGTTGCACGGCCAACGCCGAGGGACCTTAAAAGGTTCCAAACCTTGCCTGAGTCAGAACCAGATGCCACAATAGTATCGTGAATATAACGGCGTTTAGCACGACGACACAACTGATTACATCGGTTGCGCAACAATTTATAAGAGGCTAGATTTTCAGCTGTAGGGAACTTTCTATAGTGCTGATTGGCCTTGTCTCTCTTTCTCATGAAATTTTTGATTTCAATATTAATCCAAGGAGCTGGGTCGTGTTTTAGTCTGATTCTTCTCATCGGCGCATGTTTATTAAAAAGTTTTAGAATGATATTGTTGAATTTGTCAATTTTTCCATCAACATCTAGGCACTCAGTCACGGAGGACCAGTCGATTGAGTTGACATCACTTTTCAACAATTCCAAATCAATATTCTTGTAACAGCGACGCATCACATATATCTTTCTCTTTTTTACGGTCTTGAGTTTATATGAAAGAAAAATCAGGTCATGGTAGGAGAAACAAGCAGGAAGTTGACCATGGATACTAACGCGGTCAGGACGTGAAACGATGATTAAATCTAAAAGTGAAGGATTAGCATTTGGAAAATGGTGAGTCGGAGAAAGAGGAAGAACATGAAGATTGACAGAACTAATAATATCGAGTAGCTTATTACTACGATGGTCATTCTTCACGAGACATGTATTGAAATCTCCTAGTAAGATAATGTGTTTGTAAAGAGGGCTGAAATTATTAAGTAAGTTATCTAAAGTGGAAAAATAATCAATGAGTAGAGAAGGACTGTATAACACTGCTAACAGAACTCTGCTGTATCCAACTGTAACTTCAATAAATATGTATTCAGCAGAAGCTTAGGGATTTGGGGATAGTGATACAATTTTAAAGAAATGCTCCGAGCGAAGGTACAAAGCCACGCCACCCCCACCTTTTCCAATTCTATCATTCCGAATCAGCTTATAGCCAGGTAAAGTGAATTGATATGAAGAAAGAGAAGGCTTGAGAAAAGATTCGGAGATCAAAATGGCGTCGATGGGTGTACCACTGAAAGTTGTGAGAAGATCAGTATAGTGAGCTGGAATGCTTTGCGCGTTAATATGCACCACATTAAAATTTCTAGGAAAAGTAGAAAATATTGAATTAATTTCATCATGCAACGACTGCCCAGAAGAACCATCACTGCCAACACTACAAAAGTCATCATCAGAGGAACATGAGAAATATTTATCATCGATAATATTACTACTATTCATAAGCCAAATAAAATGTATGTATAAAGTATACTACAAATCCTTAATTTTATCTAATAATAATTAAATTAATGTTATAGAAAAGTCAATAATGTTATGCTAGTAAATATACTAATACTAAATACTTAAAATATATAAAATTAATATTATTTAAAGACACACTTATAAATCATCCTAATTGAATGCCAGTGGAAGAAATCCCCAAGTTTACAAATTCATATCATAACAAAAGCAAAATATATCAGACAAACACAATAGGTGCCACAGACGTGACTTCAGTTATACTTCTTATATTAACATAATATATTATTAGGTACGTATTATGAATAAAAAAAAACTATTCGAAAAATATCCACAACTGTGAACTAACTACACTTAAATAACATTGGCCAAAACTGCTATATTATTCTGTTAGTGAAAAATATAATTTGATAAAAAAAAAACAAAAGCAATACGTATGAATGTCAAGGTGAAATAATGAATGAGTAATAATAAAACTAATATGTAAAAATTAATAAAAAAATAAAACTAATATGTATACGCAAATATGAACTATAACACTTATATAACATTGGCCAAAATGACTACATTTTGTTAGTGAAACATTAAAATACAAAAAATATTCATACATATATATATGTATGAATTTCAACATAAAAATCATGAATAAGTAAAAGAAAAAATAAATCACTACCACCGCTATTAAAAAATAGACCAAAGAAAATAGCATAATTCAACGGATTTTTTTTAACAGTTCCTTCTTCTACTTCGTCGGAAGAATGGCAAATATTAATGAAATTATAAAAAAACTTTAAATTTTTGGACTCTTCGAACTCTATAGGTTTTTTCTTTGAGTTTAAAATACCTCAATTTAGCGAGAAGTTTCAGGTATCAACCGACTTACAGATTTTTTACTACAGTTACGTTAATTGGATAGATATGGTGTGTTACATACATAGCAATCCTAATAGATAAGTATATGTAGTTTGTGGTATAGTTCGGTATATATATATATATATATATATATATATATATATATATATATATATATAATATTATTGTCATAGGTAGTTTTAGGTTACTTGTTTCCTTGTTTGATAGATGTGTTACCAATAGATATTTTTAGTTTGAGGTATAGTTAATTACGATATTAGGTATTGTCGTAGTTTAGGTTAGTCTTACGTTTTTTACTTAAATTTTGATAATAAAATTATCGTGTATAAATAACTAAGATGAATCTATACATATAATAAAATCGTAGGAAAGTAAATGTATATCGGGGGTAAACTCAAAAAGTACTGGATAGATTTACTTCAAATTTTGCATGAATATTACTAACAGGTCGGGTCAACATATAGGCTACATATTATCACGCTATCACCTACGTGGGAGGAGCTGTGCGGAGTAAACGAAGTCCGCGCGAACGAAGTCGCGGGCAACAGCTACTATGTAAATATTTTTTTTATAGAATACTAGCGACCCAACCGACTATGTAGAGATTTTTAATAAAGTAGCTTATAAGGAAAGGTTAAATAAGTTCTAAAGTAAATATGCGCGAGCGAAGTCGCGGGTAACAGCAAGTTCGTTATAAACATACAAAAATTATAAAGAGATAATTAGTATAGATTATAGATTATATTATTTACAGACAAACGTGAATTAAATCCAACTGGTTGTGAAGACTATGACCGCTTGTGTCGAGAAAGAGCAGTATTAGTTCGGCAGCTTCAAGAAGCTAAAATGGCTCTCGCAGATGTCAAAACTTCATGGAGTGGACAAATAGCTTCTTTGGAAACGCAGGTAAAACTATATCTAAGGATGGTACTTGTATGAAGAAAGGCAACCTTTGAGTTTGTTCTTCCAGGTATGGATTGACAGTTTTAGATTTCAATTTATCAATAAGCTATCTTTACTATGCGTTCGAACTAAGAATAGGATCGCACTTGTTGCCAACTTCATAAGTGTGAAATGTCAAGAAAAAAAAAATTTGTTAAAAAAATTGGGCTGACTTATGGAAAAACAAATACAATCAAATAATTATATAATATGATATTATTATTTTATATCATACTACATATACCTACCTAAGTGTACATTAATAATGACATTTTAAACATAATTTAAAACATGTAATTAATTTTTGATTTATACATGACTATATGTGAGAAAAAAGATTCGTACACCAATGATGTCGGCAACAAAGTCGTTATAAACGGTGTAGAGGATTTAAAATCCGATAATTTAAATATTTTGTTTATGAAAATAAATCTATTTGTATTTTTATATTTTCTTTTTTACATCTTACTTTAGCATGGGCGAATGGGAACCTGATTAGAAAATATACCAATTACAAGGCAAATAATTTTTTTGATCTTTCTTAGTATTTTCTTACTCACCATACTCATCACTAATGAAGTTTTTGCAAAATGCTTAACAATATGGCGTCCTATGCGTATACTATACCTATACTATGCGTTCCAACCGAGAATGAGACTGTTAGTCCTATTCTCAGTTGGAACGCATAGTATCGATAAGCATTAGTCAATATTATAAATGTGCATCTTACATTCAGTCAAAAAGGTATGGGGAATAGATGATTCATTAATGTTTTAAAATTCTATTTTTCTATAATGTGACTTTGTTTAGAGTTTAAACACCGTTAATAAATTTGTGGTTGAGAGTGTGTATTGTAGTCATTATATACAAATATATATTTTATCGTTAGGTGGCACGCGTATCTCGACAAGCGGGAGAAGAAGGAGCCGAGAGGAGAAGAGTGGAGTCTGAGAGGAGAGAACTACAAGAGAAACTTGCAAACGTTACTGCCGAGCTTGAGAAATCTAAACAAAACCTGGCTAACAGTGAAGCTAAGGTACGTTAGAATTCTACTGAATTTTTTAATTAATTAAAAAACTTATGTACTTAATTAATATTTACGAGCTTCATGAAGACTATCATCTCCTACTCAAAGATTGTTAGTTCGTTTTCCACGTGTCTTTATTGTGACGTCTGATTATGTGTTAAGTGTTGTATTTTGTTCGTGTTTTCTTGTTGATAATTGTCGTTTATTTAATAGAGATAATATAGATAAATTTAAAAAATCGGCTCACTGAGATAGATGCATAATGGCCTTATCCTAAATTCTCCGTCTGTAGTCTAAAGAATTGCACGACGATTTGATACAAAACTGGCAAAAAGTTTCTGATATTTTTTGTTTGCGTCAGCTGTTTAAACTCTCTGGAACAAATTTAATGATTTTGTCCAATTCCATTAATATTAACATTCGATTTTAAGTTTCTGATTTAAATTAAAATAAGAAACTTTGTATTACTTAAAATATCAATCTTTTTCACTTAATTAGTATTCTTCTATAATTCAGTAAAAAAATACTCGTGACTGTTTGTGAAATGGAATACTTTTTCACACTTAAAAACATTTTAGACTAAACTGTTTTGGGCTGCCGGTTTATTTGTGTCGTAAGTTATAAAAGTAGTGTACAGTACCCGGCGATAAATATTGCACATCGAACTTTGGAAAGAGACAATCGGATAATTTCGGCTTCGTAAAGCGTTATCTCTGTCCCACACTACCTATGTGACGTTTAGTCAGTCGTTGTTCAAGTACGATAGAGTGCAGTCGCGTCCCGAAAAAAAATATATATTTAGAGTTGATAACACCCACAAATTTAAATAATTTAAAGTTGTAATATGGCATCTTTCGGAAAAAGAGGGAAACCTTTACGAGGTCAGTCACGTGAAATTATCTACAATGTTTATAAATACTTTGTAAGCGAAGCTGATAGATTTAAAAAAAAAGTAGATGAAAATGTAAGTTGTTATTTTAAGAAGATTCAAGAGCGAGTTGCAAATGCCACTGGAATTTCAAGAAGAACTTTGAACAATATATCAAACGAAGTCAGTACTGAAACACATTCGACTGAAATTAAGTTCAGCACTCCAAAAAAAGGGAGACCAAAAAAGCAATTTCGTTTGGATATGGACGATTTTGATTACGATGTTGTTCGAAGAATGGTGTATGATTTTCACTTACGATTTAATGAACTGCCAACAATAAAATCATTAAAAGCTAAGTTATCTGAAGCTATTAATTACAATGGGTCTGAAAAAACGTTGAGAAAAATACTTCATGACATGGGATTTCAGTTCACTAAAATGGAAGATAATCGAAAAATTCTAATGGAAAAGCACGACGTTAGTCTCAAACGAATGGAATACCTTGATAAAATACGCAAATTTCGCGAAACAGGAAAAAATATCGTCTACATGGATGAGTCATATATACATGCATCCCACACTAAAGGGAAATCTTGGAGTGACGATAAGAAAAAAGGAGTAAAAAAGCCAATTTCAAAAGGTCAACGTTTGATTGTTGAGGACTGTTCGTGCAATTGTTTTAAAAAGGAGTTCAAAGTTTTTCCGTCACGTATTATATTATTAGTATGGTTGAGTTGCACCCATATCACAAACAAATAATTTGCTTACTTTTGGGTTAGGTCAAATTTGTTATGAAATTTGTCCAGTGATATTAATTAATTAATTTATTTTTATAATTTAACAAACTTATTTTGAAAAGAAATTGAAATATGTAAGTAACTATATTAGTAATAGTGGTGCGCAAAGCGACCACTGGTCGTTGGTTAAGCAAGATTAAGTAATAGCTGCTCGAACTAATTTAAGAAATTCCTACGTGCCATTCTGAGACAGGACTGTTTTGGTTTAAGTGATATTGATGAACAAATAAAAATTAAGTGTACTGAAGTGCCATTATACAATGTTACAATATGAGGCAAGTATCCGATTTATGGTCGATATTTAAGCTAATTTCCTTGTACAATACTAATTACTAATCATTGGTTACCATTTGTATATACAGAAAGTACAGTGTATGAGGTGATTGCTATTATTATTACTATTCTTCTCCAAAAATTGTCTATTGAATTTCGGTTCACTTTGTCTATCAGAGAAACATCGGGAAATATAAAATCGCATATACTTTCAGCCGGAAAAGTATAATGGAATATAAATAATGAGCTGTCATATAGAAAACAAGATGTCTATGGACAATTACTGTAAATTATGCAGCCTCGTAATATTTAATGACTAAATGGTTTTCACCTGTTGCTTGCCCTGCGATTTATTGATTCATTATATCCTTCATCGTGCACTATTTCACGCTACTTACAATGATTGTTTATTTTGAACCGCAGAAGAGATATAAAAAGACGTAGAGTGTTGCATCATAAACCTTCTTAGCCTTATAGGGATTGGCTTATAACAATCCCCATTTGACGTGCAGAGAATTTTAATAAATTTTCAAGACTTTATAATTATTTATAAAGAAAAGTTTCGTTGTTTTTGTTGTTGTAGACACAAAAATAGTGTTTTGTATGACATTTTCAGAATAATTTGTGTCTACAATCAATAGCTCTTTGTAATTTAAATGTGGTGTTAAAATGAAGGTTTCCATAATACTGGCCCGTTTTAAGCCTTCCGTCACCTTGGCTAGATTTATATCTAGCGGTAGCTGTTTCTATTAGAAATGCGACTATAGGGCTTCCAACACAAAAAAATGCAGTGTTCGGAAGTGCTTGGTATTTAAAGATAACAGAGTAAGGAATAAAAATATATTCCTTGCTTAGTTTTTGAAGGATAGGGGCGTTAAGATATTTATTGGCATGTGTTATTATTGGCATTATTGGCATTCAGGGTTTGAAATTATTAAAATAAATATGCTCCATGATAGTTAATTATCGCAATAGTCGTAATAATTATCAGATAATTACCCGATAATTATCTAACAGATTTAGCGCCGGCATTTGTTTACCTGGCATTAATATCAACATTAACCTTATATAAGTAGTTTAATAATAAATTATACATTTTTTAGAATCAAGTAATCTTGTATCAAGTTTTGTTCATAATTTTGTGGCGAAAACTTGTAAACAAAAATACGGGAAGATAATCAACTTTATATATCTTTCTCATAGAATATCATTCTCATCGATCTCTACTGTGTTATCTGGATTATGATTGTACGTATCTAAAATTCGAAGTCGTCAAAGTGGCAAATATTTTCGATTATACTTATCAAAGGTATATAAAGATCAACCTATAGATTTATCTAGATAATTATCAGAGATGATTGTCAATGATAATTATCACTTCGAACCCTGGTTATATTTGGCAGCAAATATCTTAGGGCATTATGTACTAGTTATTCAATTTGTGGTGTGACGTATCCGCCTTACATTTTTTTAATGTAAAATTAGAGAACTGTACATAAGTTTTTATGCTCAGCGAGGACGAATGTTTAGTATGAATATAGGTAAAACTCCTTGTACCTTTCTTATTTTTCTTTCTTGGTCTTGAGGGCTTGTCTTTATTTTGCTACACTTATGGCTTGAATGTTGTGGTGAAAGGCACTAGATCGTATCTATTAATGCGACAGAGTAATCAGAAAAAGCTAAGGTTAAATCTGCTTTTATATAGGAATTTTTCAATATTTTATTGTCTTTTTTTATTGACGCCGTCCTAACGGATGCTTTTACTAAATGAAGTTTTCCATGGTACTCTCCGTTAAATTTGGTCCTATCCAGATGCTTCAGTTTTCACTAAAATATGAAAAATGATTTTCCATCATGTTACGGAAAATATATTTTTTATATTTTAGTATGGTAAAACATGGATGTTACATGAATAAAATCTATGTTAAAGATAAAAATATGTAGTGATATAAGAGGCGAATTCGGTAAAGTTGCTAAACATGTATAAAATGTCAATTTTTTTTTGTATGAAGAAAATACATTATGTAAGTACATCATTGAATTTGTCAAAAAAAGGATATAAATGAATTTATGACAATACAGTGTGTAAAGAAAACCCTGTCCGATCGTCAAAGGCCATTGTGTCATTATTTCATGGATATTGGTACATACATTTTCAAAATATTAAGTTGATTTAAGGGGAAGTTGCTCAATTTTAGTACTAAAATGAGCCATTTTACACTACGATACTTTTCTTATATTAATAAAAGTAATTATTTTATAATTATTTTTGATAATGTCATTGACCTTCCTATATACCTGTTTCGGATCGGATAGGGTTTTCTTTACACTCTGTATATATTATATACTATATCTATTATTTTTATAGATTGTTAAAAAGAATTTATAGTAAATTATGTGACCCTTTATACGCTTCTGTCGATTTGCTCAGATCTAGTGTTGTTTCACCTTAACAACATAGCCAGGCCTTACCTTTTTATCCTTAAAAATACCCATTGCAGATGTGCTAAACTCTAGTCTATAGGTATTTGTATTCCGACTATCAGTTTGGTAGTTGGTTACCATATAATAAACAAGCAGATGCTTGTTGTGTTATTAAAGTGCGCCTTATAACGCTGATTGGCGCCTGCAGGTGGCGCGGTTGAATGCTGAAGTGCACACGCTCGCGATGGAACTGAAGAGCCTCCGCGCCAGCGCCGACCACAGCGCCGTGAGTGCGACTCTCTACAGCATTTAGTAGTCACATGTGTTTTATAGCACTATGATTTAGATAAATTTGCCGCTTTGGTATAAGTTGTAAAAAATATACATATTTAATGTTACTAACTCAATTTATCAAAATATGGTGTGCAAATGTTTTTGATCTTAAAAGTATATTAAAATACATATAATTTACAAACAATATTGTAGCTACGTTTTTTACATTTTCTAATTCATATATACATGTTAACGGGTGAAAGAGAATATGGCTTAACTACATAGTAAACCTCGGTGAAATTCAAAGATGAAATAAAGGTATTTAATTGGCGAAATTTCTGCGAAATGTTATGTGCAACTGCTGTGATGTAACTGAAATAAAAGATAATAAAACAAAAGATGATAAAAAATTCTAAGATCTAAAAATTGATGGAAATCCCAGTGGCCCAATAGTCCACACACGCCCACCAAATTTTCACCACGTCAGTAGCAAGGGCAGTAAAATACAACTTATGTACTCAACACACGTTATACTTCCTAACCGACGCTCTTAAAGAGAGTCGAATAACACTTGATTCTATAAAGTGTGAAGCATTCATGCCTTAAATTTCTTTGAATTGTGGATTTCTACAAAGTAACGTCTATATCAATAAAATATCTCTTATGTAATTAATGTAGTAATATTCAAAAATTATATTCACCGCGCAAGCGATTGCGGTGTCGATTCACGAGCTCGGCAAATCGCTGTTTCTAATTCTAAACTTCGATATCCATCGTGCATAAACTTTTTTTATTGTATAACTAGCTGTTGCCCGCGATTTAGTCCGCGCGGACTTTGTTTACTCCGCACAGCTCCTCCCCGTAGGTGCCAGCATGATAATATGTAGCCTATATGTTGACCCGACCTGTTAGTAATATTCATGCAAAATTTGAAGTAAATCCATGCAGTACTTTTTGAGTTTATCCCGGACATACATGTCTTTCCTACGATTTTATTATATGTATATATAGATTAAGTCAAAATTTAATTACCTATTTATGTACATATGACGTGTCAAAATTGAGTACTGGATACCGTCCTTCAGTATGTAGTCTTTTACCAGTCAACTTGTATATTTGTTTTAGCTCTGATTTCTAACTTTATTTTAAATAACATTTGACCGATCTTGCCGTCAGGCCTTTTCCCCGTGTTGGTCCAGACTCCTTTGAAGAATAGGCCAACTGTCGTTCTACCAGGCAGATCGTAAAAGGCGACCGATTGGTTATGCGACTCACTACCATCATGGCTACTAGGTAGAGTTCTGCACTGTCTCGCCGGGGTCTGGTGCCACCGCCTTACCTATTCCTGTCGCAATAGCGTAAGTGCTTGTTACTGTCATCATCCGGTTTGGAGGGTAAGTTAGCCGTTAAACTTATACATGTGGCATTAGACCTCGCCACAAGATAGCAACGCACCATTAACATCTTTGGTGTCTATAGGCGATGGTAGACTCCATCAGTAGACCCATCTGCTTTTTTGCTATCTTATGTTATAAAAAAAGCAGTGTTGCAGATAAAATTTACATTTATTATATTGATTTTCGTTTTCTAGTTTCATATGTTTTAGCACTAAACAATCAATTTTCAAGAATAAAAAATAAGTAAGAAAAAAATTTTCAAATATATTTCAGATATATTAATAATATTTATTACTATCTATATTTGAAAATTTCCTTTTCTCTATATCTATGTTTATCCAACTAATATTATGAAGTGATTTTAAATTTTTAATTTGGCATATAAAATATTATAATTTTAATACGTCTTTGACTGAAGACATAGCGGCAAATTAATCTGAATTGTTTTGTACTCGTATGTATGAGCGATGTTTGATTGTCAGATTTATTAATGTAGTATTTTATAGTACACTAATTGAGACTTAGAACGTATTTTTTAAGAAGTAAAAAACTATTGTATGATAAGTAATTGTAACAGTTGTGATTATTTTTTGAACCTGTAAAAATAATGAAAATTATAATCTTGTGAACACATGATTTGCTTACAGATTTTGCACTTACACTTTTTTAAATCATAAAATAGGAAGTTGATGGCTCTCTTGATGAATAGTAAAAAAGCACAAAATGGTGGGGTTTTATTTATATGGCAGGATTGAATTTTTTTTATTATCGAAAAGGAAGCGCTTGACCACGACTTCGCCTGATGGTAAGCTTAGATGCGGCCTAAGATGGAACGCGCTTCCTTAAAAGGTTCCTGTTCACTCTTCTCTTGAAGAACCCCAGGTTGTACCCGTCGGGGAACACAAACTCGTGAAGCATATTCCAGCCCCTTGCAGTTCAGATCAAGAATGTCGAGTCGAGCCGCTTTGTCCGGGTACGTGGTACGTCCACCATATATCAATGCCTAGTATCTGCGCGCCTTGACGATCGATAGAACGATCGATGCATAAAGGAGAATGATGAGGGTCCATACAAAGTTTGCCTAGAAAACATCGCATGTTGATAGATGCTTCAGATTGTAATAATGCTTATAATTTTTTCTGAAATGTTAATTTGTATCATGGACACTTTTTAATGCTACAATTCATGAAAAGTCTATAAGGATTATGATTACTTGTATTCTCAAATATTGCATACTATTTTAAGCCATTCACGTCGCAATATATCGTTTTTGTGTCTCTCATCTTGAAGATTAAATGCTTTTAACCACTTAAAAGATGAATAACCTTTGTTTACAATAACAAAGCAAAATATTTATTGTCACTTGATCACAGATTAAATAGATGGCACTTGTTTTTTTTTAAGGGAAATACTAAGGCTATCTTGTTCTTCCTTCTGTGTTGCAAGTTTCTATAATATAAATACTTCCATTTTGTTGCATTATATATACAATATTTTGTTTAAAAATTTGCGCCTTATTTATCCGACATTGACAAGAAAGTGTTAACTTTATGATAGAAAGGAAAAATCTTTGTTTAATTTAGAAAAAAACACAAGTTTGATTAGTTTCATGACTTTGCAATTCCTATATGGGCTTTCTGTACATTAAATTAATTTGATAATTTCGACTGAAGTTATATGATTGTATGACTTTTAGACCGACCTCATCAATTTCCTTTATCCTCTCTTTAACCTAAACCGGGACACAATAGCAACTAGCACCGGCGTTGTGGTGGGGAGTATTTGTAGGACGGTCGTACCAACCCGGACAGGACGTTGCAGAACTGAAAAGTGATATGTAGCTTTTTTTTATGATATAAAAAAGATTTAGCATATACGTTACTTTTATCCGAGAAATATATATTTTTCGTAAGATTCATAAAATACTTTGACCACGCAATGGGCTGCAGTAGCAGGTTGTAAATATGCCAATTCGAAACATAACTGTTCATTGTTTGCTGTTGTAATAATGTAAAAATAATGTAAAATATGTAATTGAGAATATATTTCAATATATTAGAAATGATATCTGGCCATCGCCCATCGCTCGTACCATGAATTTTGTTTTGCCATTAGTTTCTCCATTTTCCATTAGGTCTCATTATGGTTAATTCTCTTCAGTTTTAAAAGAATACATATAAATGCACGCTTTGTACAACTACATTGCATTTTATTTATGTTTAAAAGTGATTTAAATAGCTATTTATTTAATTTATAGAAATTATTTATTGTAGAAAGTATTTTGTTTACATTTTATTATTTATGTTATCACTAGTATTTTCTTTCATTTGTTTATTTATTGTTATTTTTTCCGAATTTAAACAGTTGCTTTATGCACTAGGTTTAAATTTTTCACTTATTTTTGATACAAAACCTCCATATTGGTGCTGTATTTATAAATATTTCAGGTGTTTGAAATTCTGCATTTATCAATGTTAAACAAAGAGACACATACTAAAGCCCTTTTACATTAAATGTTAAACATACAACTTGCACCTAAAAGTAAAAAGGTCATGTAAATTGTTTCCGTCTCGAAATTTTGTTCCTATGGATATATGTACTTAAAAATTAGTTAAATAAAATTTACCATAACAGTATTTGTATAAAATAAATAAAAAAAATAGTTATTAGTTATGAAGGTAAAAATTTTGATTAAATATTAGTCTATTTGGTTTCAATCGACGTTTGGTTTGCGTTTACGTTATCAAAAATATCTGTAAGTTTGAAGATAACTTCCGAAATCTTATACTATGTCTAATTTAAATGATCATTAAAGCACATTATTAAATTATCTGATGTAAAAAGTGCAATTTCTCTTTGGTATTTCGCTTGGACCGGTAAGAGGACAGTCTTTATTTTACTGTGATAAGTTGCAATTAGAAACGATTTATTGTTTAAAATAACATCATTTTTGTTGGCAGCTTTAAATATATTTTTTAATGAATATAACAAAATCTGAAAACTGTAAATGTGAAAGCAATGTACTTAAAATATATCTATTTGATGCTGGCGAGACAGAGATGGCTTTAATCGTCTTAAGTCAAGTAAAACAGTACAAGTGCTTTTAATACGATATAAATATAAGAGATGGTAAAGATCGACACACGTGAAAAAAATATGTAAAAATAATAACTAATAATTGGTTGCCATTTTATAAACAGTAAAAATTAAGTTACGAATTGCATGTTTTACTTGTTTTTATTTTGATCGAAAGTGCAATATTTATCGTTTTTATTATGTTAATAGTTAATAAAATTTCGTAATTAAATTAAAACGGTTTTATTTAAGAGTTTAAATTCCGTTGAAATGTTC
This sequence comes from Apodemia mormo, assembly GCA_036924255.1. Classification (NCBI taxonomy): domain Eukaryota; kingdom Metazoa; phylum Arthropoda; class Insecta; order Lepidoptera; family Riodinidae; genus Apodemia; species Apodemia mormo. Next base: position 16,827,823 of record JAUPFN010000003.1, on the reverse strand, counting down.
TCAAATTTGCTCAACTTATTATCGACCACATGCAAAATCGTCATTTCCCTAAAACGAAAAATTATCACGGTAAAAAATATGTGTCACCTTATCTTTAGTCACTTGGAAGATAAGAACATTTATAAACGTGACACACCAGTTCATATTTAAGACTAGGTATAGCGTTTCTTGTTTTCCGTTTAGTTTTTATTAATGCATTCCAAGTAAGTTTGTATGAATATTTTATTTTTGAATAATTTTATGTTACCTATTTTAGAATTATGTTGTGAAAAATATTATTTTCATAGTATTTTATGAATAAAGTGTTTTGTTTTGTATACTTTTTATTTATTTCCTAGCATTATTTTTAGCGTTTGAATTTAAGTATTGTTTCAAAGTGACTATCTGCTTTATGATCGCTGAACCATATTCGAAATTGGCACTTAATAAGCTTTAAGCACTAATGTGGACTTTTTATGTGATTTGAAAAATTAAGTATCGTGGCTTATGGACTTATGAAGAACAGTCATAAATTATTGCCTTTTTATTACACAGCTTTGAAGAGGCATATATGATAAACATATTATTGCTAACTAAGCTACTAATTGGTTCAGATCTGTGTACATCACCGGGCTTTATATTACACCTGTTATTCCTCAGCACTTAAAAATGATTTGTGTTTATTGGGTTATCTGAGCGGTGAAGTAGCCTCGAGAACGAGTACCTTTTCCTTGCTATTTCACTTGGTATCACCGCCTTATGTTTTCTTGACGCAATAACTTTGGTTTTTTGACTTTCTGTTTGAGTTTGAAGGGTTAGTTAGCCGGTATATCTAAACTCATGAATGTATTCCAAGTTGAAGTTAGTGTATTCATGATTGGCCAATAGCGCTAAAAGTGTACTATAATGTGAAAAGTAGCCACCTGAACGATAAACCTCAATAAAAAAAAAAACAAAAGTGCACACTTGGTTTCGAGCAAGTTATTTTTTTTACAAAAAATTTTTTTCTTTACAAAACAAATTTTGCTTTCAAGTTTTGTCAAATTCTATTGACAAATATTCGATTTATGACTCACTAACATAAATGTTATCATTTTGAAAATTGTTGTATGTCTGTATGTCCTTTTATAATTCAAGAATGGATTGACCGATCTCCATGAAAATTGATATACAGTGAGAACACGTTATGCAAATTATGGGCCAGATAATTTATTTTGTCGTCATGAATTTACGCCTAGCGAAGAGAGCGGGTGTTAAATTTTCCATCTAAGTATAAATAAGTTTGTGTGTATTCCTGTTACTCTTTCACGCGAAAATATCTGGATGGTTCTGGATGCATATGGATGGATGAAACTTAGTACAGTCTTTTGATAGATTTAAGACAAACACCAAAATGTATGGATAGCTGTATTAGGAAATGAAAATGATTTTCCATTAAATGGGCCGTATGAAGAAAAATAGTCACGGTCCTAATTTTTGCGTTAGTGATAAGCTTGTTCTGTTTAAATTATGAGATCCCAGGTTTGGTTTCAAAGGCGCGCGGTGTTGATTTTTATTTTGTCTAAAAAACTTGCTTATGTCCGAACTTGTTTAAAAGAATAAACAATATATCAGAGTAAAGCTGATAGCAAAATGCGAATGAAGGTCAACTGTGTCGCTACCATCGTGAAAAGCGAACGGAGGCCAAATATGTCGGTACCATCATGGAAGGCGAATGAAGGCCACTTATGTTACTACTACTTCGAAAAGCATAATATGTAAACAAACTTATTACTACCATCGTGACTTTCTATGTGGTTTCGGTTGTATTTCGGTAAACATATGCATGCATTGATATAAAAAAACCCTAGATGCACAGTCCCGAACAAAACTGACACTCAAAAGTGTCCCTAATTTCTTTTAAGTAGTTATGGCAAAAACATATGCCTTTGTATATCCAACCTTAAGTGCAAGACTTATAGTTGTTTTTACAAAGCAATGTACGAAAATAAATAAAATTGACAGTGACACGGCCGACACGATTCTATTTGAAGTGATTTGATGAGTCCTCATTTTTGGAGGACGTTTTTGACACACTGATTGTGTATCTTGGGTTTTTTATATCAATGTATGCATGTGATATTATACCACATGGTTTACAACGCCTCTTAAACGTCTTTGGTAACTGTAAATAATGGTTACCTCTTAGCATCTGAAGATAAGATACCTCTTATCCATATGATATTATATCCTTGCCACAAAGATATGGTAATGTATCATTAATATTTTTGCTGTGAATAGGCGATGGTAATCTAATTGTTTGCTATTCTATGATATTAAAATGCCTGAAGTTTGAAGTTTGCTATTCTATGATATTAAAATGCCTGAAGTCTGAAGTTTGCTATTCTATGATATTAAAATGCCTGAAGTCTGATATCTGTTGTGGCTGTGTACACTTAGATTATAAAGAGAGTCAGATTAGACACATTATAAAGAGAGATTTGTTTGTTTGAAATGAAATTTTTTTTCAAACCATTGTATCGATTTCAAAAATTCCTTAACTACAAATCTACGCCATCCAAGAGTAACAGGCTACTTTTTTACACGAGTAAGCAGTACAAATCAATAGTTTTGGGTTATGCGAATGAAATCGCAGGAAATAAACACAAATATCAAGCGTTAGTTTTATCTTTTTTAAACCTACGCATTCGCCAATTGACTCCAATTGTAGCAATGATGTAGCGTCCTGTGCGTCTGTTAGGATCCATCTCATTTAGCCTTCGCAAAAAAAAAAAAACACTGTGGTGAAGATTAAATAAAAATGGTGTAATTATACCAGTTACCTTGCGTGTAGACAGAGAGAACCAAACATCAGTAGACGTTCGCCACGATTCAACAGTTCGTAAGTTAGTGAGATGGGTGGTAATCCCCATTTTTTAGGCATGATTTCGACTATATTTTTTGTTACGGCGATAGGGAACAATAGCTTTACGTGGTCTACGGAGATCTAGGGTGTTAATACACCACCAATAAACTTGAACGGATACTGAGATTTCGAAGATGATGCCGAAAAGCCTTTATAAATAACACTTGCTCGACTCGGACTTGAACTCAATGTAGTCCCGCCACATGATCTGAACCGAATAGGTAAACAACGAGACGAATCTTTATTATAGAGAGATAAGACTTGTGAGTTTTTTTTGAAAGAATTAATTTACAGTTGACCCTACGAGACATTACTGTGATACCGGATTTTGGGGGCAAGTGCTCAGCCAGAGTTTAAAGTTAAATTTGGGCTACTAATGCCCGTACTGAGAGCTATCTCTTGTGATTTTGGCGCGGTGACGATGGTGTCGTGTTAAGTATGTATTTGTGTCGGTTGTGGAGTTTGTAGGCAGTAATAAAGATGGGCGATTGTGAATGACATTATTCGAATAATTCGATTGTAGCAGTCATTCAAATTATTCGAATAACCTAATGTACTCATTCGAATTTGAAAAGAAACGGTAAGTAAATACGTATGTAATGCGTCGTCTTATTCCTTCCGATTCAAATTTCATTACTACTAGTTTATATATTCGAATATCCGCAACCTTATCTAAAAGTAAACTCTATGTACTGAAAAAAAGTACTTATTTTCGTGTGGCAAATTTAATCATCGAGCTTAGCGATAATTATTAGTTTGTATTCGGATATCGTAGTTTTTATTGCACCCTTATAAAAATATTTTGATTGTAAAACCTAACTTAACTAATTATTATTACCAAATAAAACTTAAAAGTAATCTATATAATACGAAAAAAAACGGTCAATTTTGTATTGCAAACTGAATGAATAAACTAGCGGTTCGCAATTCAGTTACTATTTAATTATTACTAGTACGAATATCAATTAAAAGTAGACTGTAACGTATGAGAATACAGACTAATTTTGAATGGAACAGCGAATGATTGAACTAGCGGTTTTATTCGAATTTGCAAACTAGCGATCGATTGTTTTTGTATTCGAATATTAATATTAGTAGTATCAAACTATTCGATTATTGGAATCAGTAACAATCGCCCATCTTTAGACAGTAATATTTAGCAATACTGAATCGATTTTGATAATTCGTTCACCAGTAGAAAGCTACATTATTTCTGAGTGGCCGTTGAAGTGTGCATATCTATAATTTATTCGCTATTATAAGACTACACCAATTTCCTCGTGGGATCGAGAGCTACGTGAGTTACAACGCGTAAAATGCCTGTTTTTTATAACTATAAACAAAACGCTATTAAAAACAAAGATTTTTCCCAATATTAATTTATTACCATATACTATGTTATCTTAAGAATTAATGTATACTTTTTATGTATTGCTTTTTTATTGCTTTTATCAATGCTATTAACGGTCCATTTTGCACGCTAACACTACATAATTTTCATATTTTTTGACGGGTTCTAAAAATAAATATTACAAAAATTGTTTTTTTTTTCTATATAGTCAATGGCCTATTTAATTACGGGGTGATAAGCCTATTCTGTTTAAATACTGAGGTCTAGCTGGCTGTTATAATACGCCCGTGCATGGAAAAATCACTTTAAAAAGTTGACAAATGCAACCATTGGAATAGCAATCCATATTATGTTGATCAAGATAATGTTTTGAAAAGTTATGAGGGCAATCAAACTGAAAAATATGTATCTATCGAAACCGGTCTTCCCCGTGTTGGTTTCGGGCTCTTTTGAAGAATAGACCAACTGCCGTTCTGCCAGGCAGGTCGTAAAAGGTGACCGATTGGCTATGTAAGTTACTACCATCGTGGCTACGAGGTGGTAGAATTCTGCATTGTCTCGCCCGAGTCTGTTACCACCGCCTTACCTATTCCTGTCGCAATTGTCGCAGTGCTTGTCGCTGTCGTGTTCCGGTTTGCAAGGTAAGATAGTCGGTAAAATTATGCATGTGGCATAAGACCTCGCCACAAGATAGCAACGCACCATTAACACCTTTGGTGTCTATAGGAGATGGTTGACCCTTTCCATCAGGAGACCCATCTGTTTGTTTGCTGTCTTTTATGATATAAAAAACCGGGTTGGCTATTATAAGAGTAATATAAAGACGTACCTAAATGAGTTATTAAAGTTATTTTTATTGGAAATATCCAATGATAGAAAATATAAAATTCAAAGTCAAACGTATCGCCGAAAATTTAATGCATTAATTATTTATACATTTTAAAGTGTTTACAAAACAGATAAATGACAAATAAATTGTTTTTTAACGGATCAACTAATTACTTTTTAGTATTTCGCAATTTAAATAAATTTTCAAATAACGCGTTAATTCATCAAAAATTTCCTGGCTAAAGGCGAAAGATGTTTAAAATGATACGTCGCAATAGAGTATAATTCAGCATTCTAATTCTCGACTCAGCCGATGACAAGATCTAAAGATTACAGTTGAGTAAATAAAAATTAAAAATATACCTTATATAATATACCATACCGATCCATTGCACAGTTGCGGTTACTTTTTTCGTGGATTTACGGACGTGTATTTTTAATAGGACATATTAAGATTATATTTTATTAGCAAAAAGTACGAATTTGTAAGTACGAGTTTAAAATAAGTAAAGATCTAGAAATATTAAACATCTCAATATCGATTTCGACTCGAAAGTCGAAAGAAAACATACGAAAAATTAAGAAGTATAAGACATACAAGAAGTATAAACTGGTTAATGGTACAATTTTCTAACAGATGGTGCTAGTATTTATATTACTTTGCTAACTTTCAAATTTAAAGGCGTGGTAGTTCTTTTTCATAAAGTATGCTACACTTTACTAACTAGGTAACTAGGTACGAGTTGTGTGTGAGAGTTAAATTGTAGAATTATTTTTTGTATCACTTTTTATCAGATTGTTTACAATAAATAAATCTTCGAGTTAATGTATTCAAAACTTTTAAAACCATAATTCTGCTAATTATCTAATCTTAATGATTAGTTTTTTTTATCGAGATTACATTTTGGTACAAAAGAAATACTTTTTTATTTCTTTCAGGATATAGTCATGAGTCTAGAGAATCGTATTCAAAAATTAAACGAAGAAAACCAAGAACTTAAAGAAGCGTTAGAGAATGAACGTACATTAGTAAAAATACTTAGAGAAAAACTGGAAAAATCGAATAGGTTATACGACGAACAGAAAATCGAAATCAATCACATGAACTCCGCGATGACTGATTTGCAGCACGACTTCATTGACACGCAGAGGAAATATGATAAGTAAGTTATTTTTAGTAAATTTAACTTTTCTTTAATTATATTGTTTGCCTTTACGCAGCAAAAATAATATTTTTAAATACTTATCATATTATGTTAGAAACAAATTCTTGGCATTCCCACGCCGATTTCTTATATTTCTTAAATATATAGCTGACCCGGCAAACGTATTTTGTCACACAAATTATTTGTACTGAATATTTTGGTAGGGTACTAGAGAGGGAGGGAGGGGGGGGGGGTTTAATTGAGATTAAAACTATCCTACCTTTTAAGGTGGACCTGTAGATCTCTACAAAATTTCATTGAAATCGGTTCAGTAGTTTAGAAATTCATAGCGGACAAACAACGTGGCAACGAGTACGTACGTACGTACGTAGTACATTAAACTCAGTGGTAGCGACTAACTTGCCGCCATTGCGCTTGTATTTCGAGGATCCAATCCAGAATAGGTTAAATTGGGTGCTCATTAAAAATATATATCAGTTCACGGAAAATTGTTAATAAAATATCTTGTTAATTTTTCTTTCATATTATTAATATATTTTTAGAAAACATACAAATAACCTAGCAAACTTATAATTCCAGAGAAAAAAGGGAAAAAGACGAGGCGTTGTTACGAAATGCTCACATGTCGCAAAATATAGAAATGAGCCAATGTAACGTAAGATACTTGGAGTCGGAAATTGTGGATCTCAAGACGAAGATAACTGAGCTCGAGCGAACTATAGCACAACATAGAGAAGTAACCTCATTTTAACATTAAAAATGTTTAAGATGTCCCATTTTTTTAAATCATAGGATAGTGAACAAGCAGATGGCCCTCCAGATGGAAAAAATAATCATCGCCTATAGACACAAAAGATGCACATGGTGCGTTACAATCTGTGTAGCGGGATGTAATATTACGTATAAGCGTATTGTTACTGAATAAAACTTCCAAACTGAGACATGATAGTACTGCAATGCTTAATAAATTCAAAGATTAAAGAAATAACAATAATGTGCGAAATGAGCTAAACGTTGACCTTCTTGTTTATAAAATTTAAATAATTTCTTAGCATCGAAAGATTTACATCTTTAGAGATTTTTATCGTATCTGATATATTTTATCTTCTTATCGTTTTTTATTATTTATTCGTATCTTTTATATATTTTATCGATGGATCTTTTGGGAAATTCAAGAACACGACTTATAAAAACTATTATAATCGTGTGTTGGTAAACAGCACCTTAATGTTCATGTGATTCCTTAGAAACGAAAGCTTTTGGATTAAAATATTTCTAAAGAGCAATATCCACACACATGGGCGTACTGAGGGAGGGGGGGGGGGGGGGGGGCAGCGAGGGTAGCTGCCGGTCGGTAAGAACGTAGCGGGGCCTACGTAGTTTGGGATCGGGATTAGGGTCTGGGATGTAGTCAGTCGTGGCTACCACCAGTGGGTTCGGATGCGAGATGGCACGATCGAAGTATCTTTCGGAGATGTCTTTGAAATGCTTTGCTAAGCTCGGCAATTCAAGATCGTTATGGAGGTCTACGTTGCGCATATACCACGGTGCTCCCGTGGCAATACGCAAGAATTTATTTTGTACCACTTGCAACGGATGCAAGTCCGTAGGGGAGATGGGCAAACGCTACGCAAGCGTATGAAAGGATGGGGCGTACGCACGACTTGTAAAGTGTCACCTTGTGTCTAAGTGACATTTTACTGCGTTTATTGATAAGATGATATAACCGACCTACAACGAACTTAGCCTTAACTTTCATTCTTTGTATGTGCGGTTTGAATGACATTTTGCTGTCCAACGTTACCCCGAGGTACTTGACTTTCTTTTCCCACGGGATGACGTTTCCGAACAGGGTAATGTTGCCTAGTTTACGCAGACCGCGCCTTTGTTGTCGCGGGTGTTTACCGCGGCGAAAGTACACGCCTGCACTTTTTGAGGGATTTATTTCGATACGCCATTTTCTGAACCAATCACCGAGGGCGTTGGCCGCAGCCTGCAGCCGCTTGGTGATTGTTACTTCGGAGAAGTTGGACGTATAGAGGGCGGTGTCGTCGGCGAACAACGCGAGCTCGACGTGCGGCTCGCGTGGTACGTCGCACGTGTAGAGGGAGAATAATACGGGTGACAGTATGGAGCCCTGCGGGACACCTGCTGTAATCGATCTGTGGGTGGAGAAGGCTCCTTTCACGCGGAATTTGAATCGGCGATTGGTGAGGTACTCTCGTATGATGAGTACGAGTCTGTCGGGCACGCCCATTTGGTATAGCTTGTATATTAAGCCATTGTGCCAGACTTTGTCGAACGCCTTTGCGACGTCGAAGAATAGGGCGCCTGTGGGACATTATCAGTCTAGTGTAGGTTGTCAATGATTAGTTACGATGGTAGAAATACGTTTACGCCAAAATTAAAAAATCCACCCTCACCAGCCTGCAAGTCTACAGTGTGATTCTCGAAGCATTTTTTGGCTCGCGCGACTGCTTTGTGGAATCGTTTGCCAGCGGTTGTGTTTCCGAACCCATATAACTTGGCGGCTTTTTAGCGACTACCTTACCCTCCAAACTGGAACACGACAGTTACAAGTATTGACGCTATTGCGGCAGGAATAGTTAAGGCCGTAGTACTGAAACCCAGGCAAGACATTGCAGAACTCTATTATCTAGTAGACACGATGATGGTAACAATGATAGTTAATCGTTTGCTTTTTATGAACTGCTTCGCAGAATGGCAGATGGTTTAAGAAGAAAGGAAGGAAAGATAGAAGAAAGGAAGGATAGGTAAAGAAAGGGGAAAGTAAACCAAGACTTTATAATATTTTGTTTACAGAACCAAGCGGAATGTATGATAATAAAAGAAAACGAGGAAGCGAGGATAAAAAATATAGCGGAACTCCGCACTCAAATCGAAAGTTTCACCGAGAGTGAAAGCGCTCTTAAGAAAACTATACAAGACTTAGAAGCTGAAATCTGTGATAAAAATAAGGTACATTATGGATTAGTGTTTTTTGTGTGTATTAAGTATCCAAATATATTAATGTATAGCTCCCGTCAAGTAAAAAGCACGCTGACTTTGTACCTTCGAAGTATGCAAATACTAGATGCAACTGGTGGTATGGAGGTCGTTCTGTCGTGGAATTTTGCACGCGTGCTATTGGTTTGTCATTCGTCATTTGCTTCGCGCGCTGAGTTGTGATTGGACGTGATTGTACCCATGCGCAGAACACCCTCTTATCTCCCGCCCAGCGTTCACCATGTGAGCCATGATTTTGAGTTGAAAACCGTTGGAAATTGGCATGGGAAAATTTGGATTTTTTGACGATTTTTTTAACCTTAATGTTGTATAATTTGATTTATTGTAATACTAGCTGTTGCCCACGACTTCGTCCGTGCGGACTTCGTTTACTCCGCACTGCTCCTCCCCCGTAGGTGATAGGGTGATAATATGTAACCTATATGTTGACCGGATCTTTTAGTAGAAATTTGAAGTAAATCCATGCAGTACTTTTTGAGTTTACCCCGGACATGCATACAGACAAACATATAAACAGACAAAAATTCTAAAAACTATATTTTTGGCTTCGATATCGATTGTAGATCACGCCCCAAGTATTCTATTAAGAAAATATATTTAACAATCTATACATATAATACGATTTTATTATTTGCATAGATTGTACAGTACTTTATCAAAAAAAATGTAAAATTTAAGAAAATACACTAAATAAGCAATGTATTATGCGCTAAATGCGCTTAATAAACGGCTAATTCGAGAGTTCTGCGGGTGCAACGACTCGAATCAATGTACGCTTTACATTAAGGGGCGTAAAAATAAGAAATCATAAAACGCAAACGTTACATTTCCCAGAAAAAAAAGGAATTGCTATCATGACAAGAATGTAATTTTTTAGGCGGTATTTTAATGACAAAGACAACCGCCACGCGTAAACCGTGACAAAATGTGTGTTATGAATGTGGCTCGACTTTAAAACCATATAAGTAAAATAACAGCTACCATTTCCTACATGCTGCACACGACAGCAAGAGGCACTGATTTAAAAAAATATATCATAGGATATGGCTCTTCTGGTGGAAATAGATAGCCGTTGTTTATTAACACTAAATGACAGTAATAAGAGCTTACACTATTATGACAGAAAAAAGTTTTTAATGTTTTGTTTTATTCAAATATTAAGAAATTACGATGATAGTAAACCATTATTATAAGTGTTTTTGTGCAGCCCATTCTAAATTTTGTTCTCATTTGATTAAGGTTAATTGGTAGAGAATGCCAAGCAGCATTAAGTCCACCTTTGTACGTGTTTGTGCATATATTTTTAAATAAATGAAAGTGAAAAAAGTTTGTGCATAAATGTTTAAATAAATGAAAGTGAAAAAATTAAGGCGGATAAACCCAGGAGATGTTGCAAATATGTGTCACCTTGTAGTTAAGATAGATTTTTTAATCTAAACATATAATAAAATCGTAGAAAATTCAACACTGTACATTAAATATTTTTTTAAAAGAATACTTGGGGCGTGATCTACAATCGATATCGAAGCCAAAAATATAGTTTTTAGAATTTTTGTCTGTTTGTCTGTATGTATGTCCGGGGTAAACTCAAAAAGTGCTGCATGGATTTACTTCAAATTTTGCACGAATATTACTAACAAGTCGGATCAACATATAGGCTACATATTATCACGCTATCACCCACGGGGGAGGCGCAGTGCGGAGTAAACGAAGTGCTCGCGGACGAAGTCGCAGGCAACAGCTAGTAAAAAAATATATTCGATAAAGTATGTCTTTGACTAGAATTGTGAGTTTGTCTGGGCAATTTTTTTTTAAAAAATTAAACTTATATGTTTGTAGAAAATAAAAACTCTCGATAATCGGATATCGGATATGAAGAAAACTTTACAGCGAGAGTTACAGAGTAGTAAGTCTGATCTCAGTTCGGCAGAAGAGCAAGATATAAGCAGAAGGTAATTATTACTATTATATAATTAAAGTTACACAAACAAGCATCATAACTGGCTGTTGCGGGGTTCGCAAGAGAATCTCCATATTTTTTCCATATTATCATAGAACTACACGTTTCAGCACTTTTTTGGTGTTCTGTTCAATATTTTTTATTAAACTTAAAGCTATTTTAAACAACCTATTTGTATATTTCAGCTGAATCTCCTAAAGTGAAAGGTCGGGAAATAATACTAATATTATTTACAAATTTAATATATTTTTTGCATACTTACTTAACAAATTGTTCAAATAGGCTGTTTACAAAATAAAAAAAAAGATAACAAAAATACTTTACATGCCGCGTTACACGAAACAAATTATTGGAATACTAGCTGCAGCGTGCAGCTCGCTGCATTATAAAGTTTTTGGCGAATCCCGCGGGATCACTAAATATTTTCGGGATAAAAAGTACCCTATGTGCTATTCCAGGTCATCATCTACCGGTGTGCTAAATTTCATCCAAATCCATTCAGTAGTTTTTGCGTGATTGAGTAATAAACATCCATCAATCCATCCTTCCAAATTTGCATTTATAATAGTAATATAGATGTCGTACAACTATTAGGTAAAGAATATGAGTTATAATTTAATCGCAGTAAAGCTGGAAACAACTGACTTCCTGTTTCCTGTATCTCCGGAATCCTGCATCAGAAATTTTCAATTTCAGGCATTTTAGAGTAATATCGATGAACATACATAAAAAAGATTCCGAGGAATCGGTAACCTAACCCTTTTTGGGAAATCGGTTGAAAATAAATATCATTAAGCTGCTTTTCTTGTGGGATAGGCAGAATGAACCAAGCGTCTGTTGATGGTCCGTCATAATTCATCGGTTTGTTTGGCGAGATGGATGGATTTTTACCGAATGTAGCTTGTTTCATTCTTTATCTGGAACATAGAGCGTTACAAGGACGAGGATGGCAAAATGCCACCATCAGATTTTAAATTGCTACTGAGCCTTATCCTCAAAAAATTTAACATTTAATTCCTTGACTCAGGGATTGTACCCGGAATTTCGTGGTCTGAGGCATAGAGCTTAACTTCTAGATTACGAGGCAGTCAGAGAGTTAGAGATGGTTTTATAGGGTTACTCGTTTTTAATGGTCCGTTGCTATCTATGTAGTGAAGTTGTAGTGACAGGGAATAGATATGGTTGTGATACTAAACTCGGGCGAGACGTTGCCGAACTCTGCTATTTAGAAGTGATAGTGTATTTTATAATCAATCGTTCACCCTTTATGAACTGCCTTGGAAAGCAGACGGTCTGCTCTTCAAAAGGAGCTCGATCAAAACACACGCCACGCAAAAAAGTTGTACATCAATTGACTACAACTCGCGTGAGTTAACATGACACCTGGCGCAATTAAAAAAATAATTAAGAATCGTACTGTAAATAAAAGCATGAGTCAATTTATAATTATGTAGGTATTTGTGATCATGACAAGAATTAAAGTGCATGCGAGCACGGGTTGTGCGAACGGAAAAAAAAAATTGCACGATTGAATTCACAATTATTAGTTTTAAAGTTGCTGCAAAAGCCATAGCAGTAGAGCATATGGATAAAATTTGCGCTTTAAAATTGAAAATAAACCTATTTTGCACACTTACTTTACACAAACGTCAATTAAGCCAGGTCTCATGTTAACTCGCGCGAGTTGTAGATATTAAGCTAGTGGAATTGTAGTGACACGTTTGGTCAGTCACTTGCGTTTTACGAACTGCCTGTCAAAATGGCAAATGGTTTATTTTTCAACGGGGGTCTAATAATGTAACACGAGAATATTTGCTGTTTCCTGAAGTTATTACGGTCATGCTCTTCCACACAGGTACCTTAAACACGTGGTGTTGCGGTTCCTCACCGCGCGAGAACTTGAAGCTCGACAATTGACTCGCGCGTTATCCGTGTTACTCCGCCTGTCAGCCCACGAAGAAGCTTTATTGAGGGAGGCATTACCCGCAAGAGCTGGGCTAGCGGGCTGGTTTCCATCACTTGGTGCCTAAACACACACATGGGCTATACAGCCTAGATCATACCTCTCGAATGCTTTACTCTATTGTCTGCAAGGATATGTCAAATATATTTTAGCCGATGGAAGTGTAGGCAAAGTAATGCTACGTTACTACACACACGCATGTCAAGTTCAACGATAATGGACTCTTGCTTTAAGGATCATACTGGCGTAATCGCGCATCTTCAAAGCGAATCGGCTTATACCTCCCATATAATAATATGCAATTTGTGCTATATATTATGATTTGCTATTTTGTTTATCAACGACTAGTTATGATCACGCAAGACTAATCACTGAGTGTTGGAATTTGGTATCAATGTGTTATCCTCGGGTTAATATAAACATGCGAATACATCAAATAACTTGGGACACAAAAGGATTGAGATATCTATCAAAATGTGGTTTGATGAAACTAAAGAAATAGGAAGGTTATATGTTTGTATTGTATATGTATATATTGAAATGAGTGGGAAGTTGGGATTAAGACAAAGTATTGCTGTTAACACGAGAAAGACCATAACTTTAGGTGAAAGGCAAGAAAGACAGATAAAAGATTGATGGTGGAAGGATGAAGGTGTATGCAATTGTTTAACGTTTTTTTTCTTGAGACGGTTATGGTGGAAGGTTATTCATATTCCTACTTTGACTTCAAGCAAATACCCTAAAATAATTATAGAATTGAGACGTTGGCGAAAAATAGCTTTAAAATGTATACATGTTGTATCGTCTTAGTTTTTAATTTTAGTAATCTTGTTAACTGCTAAATACAAAATAGAATTGATTGTTGATTTATGTTTCAAAATTGTCTATATAAGAGTAGACATAGAATCCTTAAAATTAAATCAGCAGTATTTCGTCCCATGTTGTAATAATAATTTTACAAAAACAAATTAGAAAAGTTTGCCCTAATGAGCAAGTTTTGTGGAGCCATTGAAGTATTATGTAATCAAAAATAGTAAGTTTTAACTTCTCCATCCGCTCCTTGTCAGCAAACGGAACGCCCTTTATCATATTTGATGCTTTGGTATGATTTTTTTGTAAGACATACCAATTACTCCAAATTCATGATTACGTAAATCCATGCAAGTGAATATTGCGCATGGCGATATACTAATTTCGGTACTTTTTAAATTAAACAACTGAAAAGAAACCGAATCAAAAAGATGAATTATAAGAGAATTTATGAAAATACTTTTCGCCTTTAAGCTTGGCCCTAGCCAAGAAGAATTGCTATTTTGGTTTGTTGTAATTAGATTCCACTTCTTTACGAAAAAAAACTTAAGACCTCCTGTCTCCATGTCATTAAAAATAAGCAAAGCAAAAATACCAATAACACATACGGCAGGATGACCCATATGAAGCCGTTACAGTGCGTTGAGAGAGAAATATTTTATTGATTTTTGTGATTTTGTCGCATGTTATTTTATAAAAATTTAATAATGGATCTGTATTTTAAAATTTGCAGAACGGAATAAAATTAAACTAAATTCTTGTTTTGGGTTGTAAATATGCGCAGTGCGCCTGTTTTATGCAACTCTTGTTATTTGCTTTACGCGCATATTGTATTCGAAAATTACAGATTCCATATGTTTCTTTCACCGAACGCCCTGTTAGTTTGCGACTCTGACTACGCAACCGATGCGGTTTGGGGATAAAGTTCCAACAGGGACAAGCATTTGTTTGACGAGCATAAATGTCTGTATTTTTGGGTTTGCATATTTTTTTAATGTCATAAGATAGCAAACAAGTAGATATGTCTCCTGATGGAAAGAGTCAATCATCACCGATAGACAAATTTATTGCATATGTTTCAGTATCTATATATGTATTTCTATGTATTAGTATCGTGAACTAACACCTATATCACAAGCAAGTAATTAACTTTAGAGTTAGATCGATTCGTGTAATTTGTCCAGGGTTATTTATTTCTAAGTTTTCTATGTGTACTGGCAATTGCGACGTTTTAAATTATAGAACCGACCGACATGTCTGAGAAAAGAAAAGAGAAAAGATTAAATAAAAAAACGGATTGTGTGGTTTTATGAAACCACGGTAAAAGTGAAACTTTTTTTCACATTACGCGGCCGACCGTCTCGCGACATGCGACACACAGACCAAAAAATTTGAGACGATGTAATAAAAGTTTCACTTTAAATATTAGAGGACAAACTTAAAATAAAACGCTATTTAATACTAATAAATACTCAGTACATCTCACTCCGCCTACAGTAGTACTATATTCACCTTCTTCCCTCAATAATAAGCACAAACGTCAGTCAGATAGTTTTGGAACTGTTATTTAATATTTATAATCGGACGCTTTTTTAGATTGATCACCAAATAAGAGTCCTTTCCTCCACCCTCCATAAAATAAAGGAAATCTTGGAGTTATATTCGTATAAATCTTTTTGTTTAATTGCTTTCAAACATGGTTTCTTATAATGTTAATTCACCTATAGAATATCCTCTAGTATATTCATTTGGTAAAACACTAATGTTTTTTTTAAAAGTTTGTACTATTTATTGTGAAAGGTAAAATAATTTACTTGTAAACAATTTTGTGACTAGTCAACACGGGTAAGACCAAGTCTTAAGAAATACATAATTATTATATTATATTCGTTTAATTATAATTTTAAAGATAGTAGTTTTACTACATAAATTATTAAGTTATATAATATAATATATATTTTTTGGGTTAATATACAGGACGAATTGAACTAATTATATTTGTGATGGAGAATACTCAAAATCTTGACTGTAGCAAACGTACTCGAAGAAAATAAAACTTTTTTTTTGCATTCTAAAAATAGTAAAATATCTGAAAAGAAATTTTCAATATTTTATGTATTGAACAGACTTAAAACTTTTCTCAAATCTTGTTGATTTTTATTTAATTCACTATTATTTAATTCAAGTAATACTTGAGAACTAAGGCGAATACAGTTATCACTGATACTAAAAATTATACTATAATATATATACCTTAAGTTTCTTATGAGTAGGATTATTATATATTTATTTTAAACTAAAAATATTAATTTTTGAAATATACCTAAACTAAAAATATACCTTAAGTTTCCTTTGAGTAAGATTATTAAATATTTACTTTTAATTAATAAAATAATTATATTCAAATTGTTGTTCTAAAAATAACATATTTTAAATATTTAGGGTCTTCTCTTTCATCTGAAATTGGTTTCATTTATTTTTTAGTCTCCTGTATATGAATATTTAAAAATTGTAATTTTATTGATTTTTTGTTTTGTTTGATATTTTCGAATATATATCTCAGTATTTTTACAATGTTATATTTCGTATTTTATTATTTTAAGAAATTAGTATTATTTAAAAATTAGTTTTTTTTTGTTTAGATCCTATATTGTTTTTTTTTAAATAGTTATATGTTTAGAAATAATAAATTAAGAACGCCTTAATAGTTACTAGCCAAAGTCGAATACTATTGTTTAAGTCGGTTCATTGTGAATTAGAGAAAAGTAAAGGCGAGGTTTAGCTGGACCAATAAAAACGATACTGTACCTTTTAAATATTGCGAAAGAAGTATACAGTGTGTAAAGAAAACCCTGTCGGATAATTAAAGGTGTTATTCGGTACCGTAATACGGTTACATATGTGTAATTATTTTATGGATATTAATTAATTAGTTTTCCCAATAAAAAAAGTAATCATAAATGGTATTTTCATACATTAAGTATGACAACACCTACAAATAAGTAAATTCTATTATTAAAGAATGCCGCGCAAATCGGATGCTACGGAAGGATATGCGGCGCGTTTAAAGTTCGTTTGTAAAAAGCCGAAAAACGAACACCGCGCCTTCGCGTACGTTCGGTGGTTGTACGAAAGCCGCCAAAGCGAAACAATGAAACAAACAACGACAAGGTGTTGTCATTATTAAAATATTTGCTTAACTCTAGGGAGATATAAGTAAAAATAGGAATATTAAAAAAACGATATCTTTTTTATTTTCAGAAAAAATTCATTTTAATATTTTTTTCAGTAATGCCTTTAATCAACCTATATGCCTCTTTCGGATCGGACAGGGTTTTCTTTACAAACTTCACAACTTATAAGTCGTGTTGTCTATATATTTTAAGCGCTGTACCAATAAAGATATCACGCAATATAAGCGTTTTAAATAGCTCAGTAATTTGTACTAATATCACATTAAAATATATATAAAAAAATAATAACAGTATTTTAAATATATTTAAATTAATAACATTTTAAACACTTAGGTACATTTTTATTTATACGACAATAGAGTGGCAAACTTATATGAATTCTTTTATAAATGAAAGACTTTATACATTCGAACATATATAAATATCGGATGTAACGTATTGTCTCTCAAATTGCATAATTTAGTTCAATGTTCAAATGTTCAAAAATAATGTTCGACATATATAAATATCGGATGTAATGTATTGCCTCTCAAATTGCATAATTTTAATAACTACATTCTGTAGGAAAACTGCTGTCCGTGCTATGCTATATATGTGATAAGAAGAAGAGCAAATGAAATGTTCATGAAAAAGTATGTTTATCATAAACATCTTTTTTGTCTAAGGGCATGGCAAAGATATTTCTATCATAAGAGCTGTCTGCTTATTTGCTGTCCTATAAAAAAATGCATAAAGACTATATTTTTTGAATAAAATGAAGCTTTAATTTCTCAAGTATTTTTAGGTTAAGCTAGAATAAATTTGCGTAATTGGACGTTAAATGGCTCATAAAATGTCACAAGAATGAGACAAATATTGTTTTTCTCAACGCAATTAAAATGCAAATTACATGCCAAAACAATTCTTGTTTAGTTTCATTACAAAGGACTTAAATTATTATTACTTTGATTTGTAATAGTTTAATGGGAACGATTTATACTGTCCAAACACGTTATTACCTGTCACCGCCTTGCTATAACGAAGTCTAAGTATTATTAAAAAAAAATAGATTCTGTAATGGTGATGGTTGGCTTTCCCTCTTACTTTATTAGACTAGATACATCGATGCGACAACGCGACTACATAGAGAAAGCGAGAAATACCTTGAGAAATGGAGAGGGATGGTTTTCTTTGCAGGTGCGTTTTGTATCAGATTTTGGTCAGTTTGACCGGAACCTTATACTTTGTAAACAATGTTATTTTATACTACATAACGTGTTCATAGAAGTGGTCTAATTTTTGTTCTTAATGGAGATCAAAAAGAGTCATAACTTTGTCGAGTACGGATTTATTTCCACGTGTTCGAATTTTAGGAATAATTGTGTTCTTTCCGTAACGTTATTTAATATAACTATTGTACATTTTATAATACTATACATAATATACGCGGGAGTAGCAATCTGATGACCAGTTGAATCTGACCCTACCGCTTTTATTTCGAACCAATTTGGAATAGGCAAGTATTATAAGTATGATACTAAGCATTTAAAAAATCTTATTAAGTATATGTATATCGTGCTCGGCAAAAAAGTAGTTTAACAAGTAATCTATGTACTAGTAGTTCTGCCGATAACGCCAATAAAATTAAATAAATGAAATAAAGATGTTATTTTACTAACTTTATTTAGGATTTTTTTGCTAAAAAAATATTGCACGTATGAATTATAAATAAAATATATTGTTAATTAACGTATATTGAGACTGATAGGTACTGGTGTTCGATTATCTTAAACTGATCGCGTATATCTTAAATTGAATATATCACTCGGGATTAATATAGTTAACTGAAATTTGATAAACATTCCTGTTGACTACGATTGATTGGCTTGCAATAAGGGTGGTGGTTATCCCGGGATTGTCAACCTCAAGAAAACTATTTTAATGTATGATAGCCGAGGACGGCCATTGGCTACAAATATTGAATGAATGAATGATAACTCTTTATTGTGCATAAACTAACAAGTAAAAAATACATGTTTATTACAATCAAATATAAAACTCATAGAACACGAAGGTGGTCTTATTGTCAAAAAAGCGATCTCAACGTGAAAACCTTTGTTGTCAAGGGTAAGATTTCAAAATAAATAATATTGTTGAAACATAATTTTGCTAAGTTTAGATAATTTTATATATATATACGTTCTTCTGTATAACTTTAATTTCCTGAATAAGCATTTACAGACAGACGACTATGTTTTAACTGCTTTGGGTGTGGCAGAAAATGACTACTAAAATTGCTTTCCTATCGATTGCTTTCTCTGGATACTTCTGGCGAAGAATCAACAGAAAACTAGATATATCTAGGCGAAGATATATATGTTTTAAATTAAAGTAGGAAAAAACCGCCTACAATGTATCACTTATTGAGAAACTGTGGAACTCGGACTCACATTTTCTGTGTAGCATCGCTTCGCTAAGTACTACATCCAACAAATGTGCACTTAATTAAGTTCATAGCAATCCTGTAATACGACCTTACAGGCGGGTACAGACATTGCAAGGATTGCACGGCGCCTGCCTAGTATAAATTTGCACATGCCTCGCCACGACTATAAATGTCCACACATTGCGAAACACGTGATGAGAATCGTGCGCTGCACATGCCTCCCAATGTCTTTATACCGTCTTAACAGGTACACTGTGTATTGTGTCTATAAATAATAGATATAAAAATATTTGTCATTATTGCAGTAACGCCTGCGATGTTTTACCATTGAGCTTATTTGAAATCTCGAAATAAATAAAAATGTTTAGTAATCATTCTATACTCCACTGATGATTATATTATTATTTTACTTTTTAAAATGATTCCAACTTTAAACTTTGTTAATTATAAATGTCTCTTTTTTTTTCTTCTATCATCTATCATCTATTTTCTATCTTCTATCATAATATTTATTTGTTTTTTTTTTTTGATGTAACGCACGGTTTATGTTTTGAATTTTTACCATACTTAGAGACCAACTTAAATGCTTAATGCGTACACAAGGAACAGTGTAATTTATTATTAGAAGAGTTTTTAATAATACATATGACGGTATCAGTTTTGTGTAACTTGCCGCAAGTCGCATTGCCGGCTTGTTCCATTAATGCAAATTTAAGTCTGCCTTGTTTTCTTTTAACTGCTTATTAGTTAGAGTTATAATGAAAATGATCAGATGAAAATGTACATTAAATTAACTAAGCCTATTTGTTAGTTCTCAGTTCTCGTATACAACAGAATGTTGATTTTTGAGTCACTAAGATTTTTTTAATATATTTCTCAAGGAGTATGAGTTTTTGTGCATATTTTTACAGCAACAAGTAAACGTATCTTCTGATAATCACTACTTACGATATTACTTCTTACCGATCCCGATGCATCGATAACTCTGGCAAACGGTTTACACGATAACACTACACACCTACATCGACGAGGACCCCTGTTTCGCCCTTCGGCGAACCGAGCCCAAGGGCAAGGTTCGGCGGACGGACAAAACAATGCCACTAGCCCTCTCATCGCAAATCACGACCCCACCCTAAGCCGAGGTTCGGTCTCACAGGAGACACCCTTAGGGCGGAGGGCGTACAGCCCTACACCTTTAAATTCTGGCTGAGCACTCTGCTCGCCCCCGCGACCGGTGAAGCTGTAACAGCCCATAAGGCTAACAGCAATTGAGACATTCCGAAAAAAAAAACGATATTATTTGTGCATTGTTATCTAAATTGCGGCTACTTTATGCCAAACGTTGTGTCCCAGACTCGACAGTGACAAGCAATGTTGTCGGCAAGGCGGTGGTATAAAACCTAGACGAGACGCAGTACAACTTTAACTACCGGTCCGCTTAGGATAAACAGCGAGTGATATGTCCTTTTTTATATCATTAGATAGAAAACAACCAGATGGCTCTCCTGATGGAAAGAGAAAAAATCACATATAGATACCAAATATGTTAATGGTTGCTATCAGCGGGCCGGGATGGCAATGCGACATGCATATGCCTGCCGGCTGCCTTATCCACCAAACTAGACCACGACACTGACAAGCATTGAAGCTAATGCGATAGGAATAGGCAAGGCGGTGGTACCATATACCCAGGCGAGACGTTGCGGATCTCTACCACCTAGAAGTCACGATAATATTCGCCTCTTACGACCTGCCTAGCAGAACGGTGGTTAGTCTATGCTTCCAAGGGAGCCTGGCGCGGCAATACATATGTCGCTCGTGGTAGAAGAGAGGTTTGACCAATAAGAATATAATTATAGTTTATTCAATGTCGCGACAAAATGCTTGTCGTGGTATATGTATTAGAATAAACGAGAGTCATTCTTTTAATTGGTAAAACCAAGGGCGGATGGATCTAGCCTTCGAGTCAGGGGTTACACGTTTGAGGTTCAATATAGGCTCTATCCTTAGTTTGCAATAATAAATCCATACCTAGACCCCTGCCTGGGGGGATGGGGCTCTTGACCCCATTACCCCCTTCTGGATCCGCCTTTGGGTAAAACCCTCTTTTGTCGCGCACGATTCACACGCTGTTTATCCTAATCGGGCAGTTCTTTAATCCTTCTTTACACAAGGCTTTATCACGTGCCTCGTTCGTCGTATTAGTCAAAAAACGCGTTAAAATGTAGTAAGTATGTACACTTGATAAAATTATTGTAAAACTGTAGATATTGTAAAAAATCTGTTGTCAGACTTTGTGTCTAGTCTTAGCACGTTTACATATTGTGTAAGAGCGATTTGTATTCAACAATAAAAGTATGTGGAATGTTTTACTTAATTTTTACCCCTGTCCTCGTTGTGTATAATAACATCTCGGATAAAAGAAAATAAAGATGGACTACTGCCATATGTCATCATTTGATAAATATCCGAGTTTATGAATCATCGATATGCATTAACAGGAATCAGCTTGGTTTGGAGTGTAAGTTACATACCGAAATGTCACTAAGTAGAGAAGAGTAAGAATTTTTTCATTTATGAAATCCCACCAAAAACATTTTCATGTAAAATATGTTGCCACGACAAAACCATAGGGCTCGCACTGACGAGTGCTAGCTCTACTTTTCCCTAATACTTCATGGAGCCAAGCTTCTAACTACAAGCCCTATCTTCACAAATTCTACACCTTATTTAAAATATGTGGCTTGTCAGAAATAAATAGAAAAGTAATGAACCGTGAATACAGTTTTACCTTGCGCCCATCTGATAGTGAAACAGCCAAGCACATGTTTTGACTAAGGATATTTAAATAATAAACGCGGTTTTTAATGTTATCAACTTATCAGACATCCTAGCCAGGGGTTCTGACGTTTACAGTTGGCCACCAAAAATGTGTCATGTTCCGGAATTAAAAAAAAACTATTACACAGAAACATTAAAAGCTTTATAAAACGATCTATACAACAACGTTTACCTTATTTTTCAATAAGACAACCGTATATTATCTCGGAAATGTTAGTTGTAAACATAGTCAAGGGCGGATCCAGAAGTGGGGTTATGGGGGTCATGACCCTCCCCCTATACAGGGGTCTAGGTATGGATTTATTGCAAATAAAAGAAATAAAAGAATCTTGACTGAACCTGAAGTATGTGACCCTCTGACTAGTGATGAAAATTGCCGGCAATATTCCCAAAGTTGCCAAAACTGCCACGAATGCTTCTAAACTTGCCAGTAACGTTGACAAGAAAAGAGTAAATAGAGAACGATATTATTTATAACACTGTTTATTCTGATAAAAAAATTAACTTTTTTACTGGCAAGTTATAAATATTTGTGGCAGTTTTGGCAACTTTGGGAATATGGCCGGCAATTTTCATCACTACGCCTGACGCGAAGGCTGGATCCGTCCTTGAACATAGTTGGCGGTTCAGGGATTCTGACGTACCGGTTGGCGATATGGATGGTGATCCCCATCGTTGCTTTTGCCAAATTCAACGACTGATGGACTGTGATTCTCCGACTACCCTGTAAGGGATGTGGTGCGAAAATATGAATCGCTTGTTTGTGCTTTACTTTCTTTAGCGGGTCTCAATTTTCCCGTTGAGTTTTTCCATTGACAGTTATAGTGATACTATTTTTGTCACTATTCACGTTGAGTTTGCCTATTGACAGTTATAGTGATACTACTCGTGTACCTTCTATTCCCGTTGAGCTTTCACATTGACATTTATAATAGTGATACTACTTTTATCACTATTCCCACTGAGTTTTCCTATTGAAAGTCATAGTGATACAGGATACAGGATACATACTACTTGTGTACTATTCCCGTTAAGCTTTCCCATTGACAGTTATAGTGATACTATTTTTGTCACTATTCACGCTGAGTTTGCCTATTGACAGTTATAGTGATACTACTCGTGTACCTTCTATTCCCGTTGAGCTTTCACATTGACAGTTATAATAGTGATACTACTTTTATCACTATTCCCACTGAGTTTTCCTATTGAAAGTCATAGTGATACAGGATACAGGATACATACTACTTGTGTACTATTCCCGTTGAGCTTTCCCATTGACAGTTATAGTGATACTATTTTTGTCACTATTCACGCTGAGTTTGCCTATTGACAGTTATAGTGATACTACTCGTGTACCTTCTATTCCCGTTGAGCTTTCACATTGACAGTTATAATAGTGATACTACTTTTATCACTATTCCCACTGAGTTTTCCTATTGACAGTCATAGTGATACAGGATACATACTACTTGTGTACTATTCCCGTTGAGCTTTCCCATTGACAGTTATAGTGATACTACTTTTGTCACTATTCCCGTTGAGCTTTCTCTACTCTCGTTGCTTTTTTATGCTGTTACTATTCGGAACCAAGAGAATGTTTATTTGTGATGTTATGTTCTCTTTATATTGTTTTTGATGTCTATTGACAATTATACGAGTTTACTAGTAAAAGGTTGTACATATGCTGAAAAAAGGTACTCGATTCGAATACCAAATATAAAAAAAAATAGATTCTTAAATTTTGACCTAATTTTCCCAAAAATGATTAGCACGAACACCCGCGCACGGTGCATAGAAGACTCGGTAGTATATCTTGCGGTGACCATACTTTTTGAATATTACTTCACTAACTTCGTTGTTTACTATGGGGTTAAGCAATACTCTCTTTTTATTATTCACGAGACAAATTACACTTACTGATCTAACCCGGCAAATTATTTGCTTGTGTTATGGGTGTTAGTCAACGGTACCTATACATAGAAATACATGTATAAATACTAGAATATATTTAATAAACACCCAAACCCGGAAATACAAACATATATGCTCATCACATAAATGCTTATCCCCGTCGGTGATCGAACCCGAGCCCCGTCGATTGTGTAGTCAGGGTCGCTAACCACTTGACCAACGCGAACGGGGCGGTCTCCCATATATTTGTTATTTATTTATGACCGTTAAGTATTATCGTGCCCTTCAATATAATACAATCATTTATGAGTCAACCTATATGTTATAGTGACTGTTCAAAACACAGCAACTAACTGAATTGCGTAAAATGTTATTGGACATACCATCACAAAAGTTCGAATAATTTTGGTTTGCCACCATAAATACAATTCAATACATATACTCAAATCTATTTCTTTTTACTATAATAATGTTTACGATGCGTATGTTTTTCTGTAGGATGTCGATTTTTATTTTACAACAGACCGTCAAATGTTTACAAAAATGCTCCAAATGAAAACAGACATTTTGAAGAACATGAGTCTTAACAAGCTATTTTTTCCGAAATGGCTATTACAGTTGACCTTATGGGTCGCTACTGCGTCACCGGACTTTTTGGGCGAGCAGAGTGCTCAGCCAGAATTAGACCTATAAACGCCACGCTTTCCCATTGACAGTAATAGTCACAGGCTGTCTCCTGTGAGACCGGACCTTGGCTTAGTGCGACGTTTGGACTAGATCGAGGATTGGTCTAGATAGAAGTCTATGGTTTCTGACGCTTACTTGAAATTCTTCATAGATACATAATGTTTACGAGTAATCACAATTTCCGAACCAAAACACGACAGTGACGACTGACCCTGCAGCTGGAATAGGTAAGGCAAAACCAGGGCGTAACTATGCAGAACTCTACCTCAGCGTTTCCCATTTGCCGGGTTGCGACCCGGTACCGGGCCATCAAAAAAAAAATACCGGGTCGCAACATTCCCATATTGGTTTTAAAATATTACCTACTAATAATAGATCTTCGCAACGTGACGAAAATTCGTAAGCGTTGAGTGATGACAAAATAGGCGACATCAAAGTGTGTAGCATTAATTAAATCTTTTTACTATTATTAAATATGTATTATTTCACCTAATAGAAACAGCTTGGGTTTAAAAGTATTAAGTGGGTCACGAAGGGACAGTGTGAAAATTACCGGGCCATATCAAAACACTGTTTGGGAAACACTGCTCTACCATCTAGTTGTCAAGATGGTAGATACACGTTTAGCCAATCGTTTACTTTTTACAAAATCACTGGCAGGAAAGTAGATAAATTTATTCTTCAAAGGGGCCTCGGCTCAAACGGAAAATTTAAATAAAACGTATCTTTGTAATTTTTCTTAGTTTATTTATTTACATTTCCATAACAATTTTAGAGAGCGTTTGGTATATGCGGTCCTTATTACAAGGCACAGAGAATCATTATACGTTTTATTTTTCTCTTTTCAATATATTCTTAGCATTGCTTAAGCAAGCTTAAAAACGAACGACTTAGGCCCGCTTGCTAAACTATTTAAATGCTTTTCAAAATGATTTTTACAATAGTTAATTCATTTAAAAAGTATTTAAATTTTTTGGTGCAAGTGGACCTTAATCTCCCTCCAATTTCCTTTTTTTATAATTTCTAATAATTAGACCCTGCATTATTTGGAGGTGTATCAATTAAAGAATGCACGTTTGATCTATATTCGGTGTTATGTTTACTGTGACAAGACCGATTATTATTCATACTGGGATAAGTAGGTCACAAGTGGCGACTATT
Source organism: Apodemia mormo (assembly GCA_036924255.1). Lineage (NCBI taxonomy): Eukaryota > Metazoa > Arthropoda > Insecta > Lepidoptera > Riodinidae > Apodemia > Apodemia mormo. Next base: position 16,801,615 of record JAUPFN010000003.1, on the reverse strand, counting down.
GCAGAAAGTCGTCACTTGTCGTTCATCTGTAAGCTCCCTTACTCATTCCATATGAAACAGCCATGTGAGACAGGAACGCTCTTATGAGTCTAGGCAGCGGAATGTTACCTACTACAAAGTTAGGACTTGCGACTTTATTTGACGCGCTCGCACTATTTCAAACTACCTTAGTCAAGTATTGCTATGACAAAATTCAATGTGAATACCTTGAGATCATTCTTAAAAACAAATGATACATAGTTGATAGGTGTATGATGCATTAGCAATAGGATATTAATGGAATTAAGAAATAAAAAGTATTTCAAACACGCAAATTATTCTGTGACATATGGTATAGTTAGTAGTAAATTAACAAGGTCTTGTTATGTGCAGTCAGTGTATGTACCTGTACAACTTTTACAATACATAAAAATGCAACAGCTTTATAAATAAACAGGAGTTTAGAAACAAAGCATACGAAAAATATAAAGACAAGATTCGGGAATATCGATTGATGAGAATGTGTTTTAACATATTTTTACAACTGAATTACCTAAAACCGGGAATTCACTAGACGGAAATGCTCGCGGGCAAGCCCGCAGACATGCCCGCCGGACGTTGCAAATATAGCTCTGTGCAAACATCTGTCAAGTGTATTACCGACGCGGGGCAGCTGAATTAGGGGCAGGACCGGCTTTAGCTATCCAGGCGCCCCGGGCGAGTCACCTTTAGTGTTTAGACATTTAGCGCCCTTGAGACTGAGCGCCCTGGGCGATACCCTAAAGCGGGAACTGATTAGGGACAATCTCCTATACGAACAAATCTCAAATTAGCGGTCTATTCTAAATTCTAAAACATATTGCAAAAAGGTTTTGAACAGTTCAACAAACATTTTTAACTACTGGATTAAATACAACATATTGATTGATATGCTACGTAAAATTGACTAGTATTTTATATGTAGAGTGTATATTATGTTGTTAATAAATTAACTCTTAATAAATTAAAACAGGGTTCAATTAGGTACCTACTCGCTATAAAGTAGAAAGCTTGGCATCTTAATAGTTCTGATACAATGCTGTTTCTTTACATGTTTTGTTATAAGTTTTTAAGTAAAATAATTGCCATAAATTCCAAATTTTTATTTGTAAGTGTATTGATATAAATTAATCAAAATTTAAACTTATTATTGCTTTAACTTTACCCGTATATTGACTTTACGCTTTACCACGCTTGTCAAGATCTGCCGTCTAGATTTTCAATGTAATATTGTACATTGGTGTAGGGAAATTTTAAATATGATGCTAAAATATATACCTACATAATTAAATTAACATTTGCTTATTTATAGGATGTACAGTTAATTTATTATTCAATCTGATTGTGCTCTTTCATTATATAAAAAATTGGGAAGCCTCCCCGTGCCAACCGACCCAAAAAATAAATAGTCAAATCATCTCCTACTATAATATTTGAAACTAGCTTTTAACTAGTTATGTGAATTTAATACTTGATTCTTATTAATAATTTTGGATTTTAAGAAAACTAACAATGCCAGAGTTAAAGCCAATAGGTACATCTCGCTAGATATATCGTATAAACTCTTAAATTCACGTAAAACGTAGAAATGTTGCGCTCTTGTTTTTGATAATGTCGAGGCGTATTTGGCGATATGAATAGAGGCTACCTCTCATCGTGTTGATTAACTCGCTTAGATCACGGGTTGTCCCCTAATATAAACCCCTCACTACATCTCTATAGTATCGCGATGTTCTGTTTCATCGCTTTTTCTCTGATATTCTCAGACATTTTCTCTACATTGTCAGAGTAAAAAAAGCAATACATTCACAACAACAGTTATCAATGTATTGCTTTTGACGATTCAAGGTTAGATTTCTTGGGCCTTTTTGGCAAGGACGGCTGGGTAACAAAAGTAGGTATATTATAATATTTCAGCACGGTATAAGTATGTGTCGCAGGTATATTGTCAGAGTAATATTACAATCTCACTAGTGATATTGATCACGATTACAATCTCACTAGTGATCAATATCTTTAGTGAGATTGTAATATTACGGTTTGATTTGGCGTCGATTGACAATCTACTGTTTAAATAATTATATTTAAACAGTAGATTGTCAATCGACTTTATTTCTTACAATTTAACGGTCTGGTTTAAATTAGATTATAATCTACCGTACTAAAACTATAAACAAACTGTTAACCTAACTAACCTAACCAAATTATAAACTATCTAGGTTAAACTTACGTTTTTTACAATTTTACGTCGGTAATAAAATGAAGTTGATTGACAATCCACCGTTTAATTGTAATCACTAGTGAAATTGTTATATCACAGCTTTGACAATTTAGCTGCGACATAGCATGTACATATATGATGATTAGGCTAGTGCCGTTAGAGTTTTATTAGTTTTCTTTTATCATTGTGTCGTTTTGGATATTTGTTCCTTAGAAAACCTATTACGTATTATTACGCTATAGATTAGGTACATATCTTTGAAATAATATAATAACACATGATGTTATATATAAGGTCCTTCCAAAATAGGTTCATATTTCAACACAGCACTCAGTACCTCTAACATAAGATTTCCAGCCAAACAAGAAATCTTATGCTAATAAACTAAAACTTTTTAATTTTTACGAATTGAATAATTTTAATAATAAATAATAACGCTTTACGCCGCGCCGTTCCACAGATATGGCGCGAAGTTATTTACCTTACTAATCACTCTTACGTTAAAAGTGGATTGTTTTATGTACAAAAGAATAAAGCGTTATAAGACAAAATTATTTTATTCGTAAATATCAAAAAGTTTTAGTCCCTTGAATCACGTTCTTTTTTGGCTGGATATTTTTGGTAACATGTACTGAACGCTGTGTTGAAATGTGATCACCTATTTTGAATAACTAGATACACAGAGTAATAACAGTTATTTAAGACATTTGATTTTTTTAAAACAACGAATCTTTTATATACAAAAGAAATAAATTTTACTAAATATTACAAAAGAAAAATAAAATGTCTATAATCACAACAATATTAATTATACAATTATGTACCCTGCGGTTGGGATGCCCAATTTATTGCATTGGTATATCGATGCGTGTGACAGACCCTGGCATATTACATATTATAAAAAGTTAGAACAATACCATTATTAATTGTATACACACAAGTTATTGATATACCGTACAGTGTTGTACAAAAATATCGGATTTTGCTTTGTATTGAACATCCCTACTCAGCAGTAGAGCCAATAATCGCTATATTCCCCATTATCTACCCTATCTACCCTAACATAAAATTTAATAATTGTAATAAAATGTAATTTCGTCACATAAATTGCGTTTAACGCTACGCTATGCGCCCTACTTGACTTTAGGTAAGGAATCACAAAAGTGGAGTGTTGGTACAGAGTGGTGTGACTTAAAGCTTCATCTTGCCAGTGCAAATATCATTGAAGAGCTGCGATGTGAGCGGAATGAATTCTTGACCGAATCTGATATAGAGTGGATCTTTGATGACGTCTGGGTCGAAACCTTCCTTCTGGTACTGTAGTTTTTTCAGTTTAAATGTTCCTGGTAAAATATACGAATAAAATAAATAAATTGTATTTTTCCTGAAATTATCTCTCCTCTAGTTCTAACCTAACAAATACAAATTAGAGTAAAATACATTTAGAGAGAACATAATAAGAAATAGTATATTTGCTTAAGCAAATATTATGCGAGTATATTCCTTTAAATGATCACGCCATTGGCCTAGAGCAGGCCCAGAATCTGTACTACTATATAAATCTAGTGTCTATTTGTTCGTCCAATTTTCCTTGCCGTTAAATTTTTGTAAAAATATGTAATCATTCGTTTTATGACTAACTGACATAAATAATTACACAATTTAGAAAAAATGTCTGTGTATACAAGGTTACTTTTAACAGTCCAGCTAAATTTTTAGAGACTATTTAGAATCGATAATATTTTCTTCCGCACAGCACCTCCCCGCTAGGTGTAGTGTGATAATATGTAGCCTATATATTGACCCGACCTGTTAGTAATATTCATGCAAAATTTGAAGTAAATCCATGCAGTACTTTTTGAGTTTACCCCGGATATACATACAGACAAACAGACAAAAATTCTAAAAACTATATTTTTAGCTTCGATATCGATTGTAGATCACGCCCCAAGTATTCTTAAAAAAATAATTCAATGTACAGTTTTGACTTTCCTACGATTTTATTATATGTATATATTATAGATATATACAGGAGAAAAGCAAAAAAATCGCACCTAATATTTTTTTAGTTACCTATTTAAAAGCGATAGAAGATAATAAAAGTTTGTCGATATTCGTGTTGTATTTCCATAAAACTAGTCCGTAAGTGTTATCAACAAAGCGACTTCATGAATTCATTGTTCTAAAATATTCTTTTTCTCATAGCAAGATGAAATAAATAAAAACTGTTTATTACATATGACAGATACTTATATGACATTGCAATAATTTTAAGCTTTTGAATATAGAATAAGTATCTAGGTGAGCATTGTAAATTCACGCCATATTTTTGTGCCGCGTTTGTATGGAACGCTGAATCTTGTATATTTCTGATCGAAGGATGTATGTTCAAAAGCAGAACTCAATTTCTAATAAATTGTTCAAAGCAGCAGCAGCAACATTAAAGTAAACGACCAACTTACCGGTGATTTCTATTGAGGGCAGCAGCCGCAGGAACATTGGCCTAGCGTATGAAGGCAGCGTAACGTCTAACGCGCGCGCCAAGTGTGCCAGGTCCAGCGGGGCCGCGCTCACGCCTGACCCTGCGCCCGCGCCCTCGCCCGCCCCCGCTTCCGCGCCTGGGCTGCCTACCGCTAGCGCCGCCATGCCTACGCGTCCCTCAGTCTGGGGGACCTGTTCAACAATTTTTCTATTATATCTTTTATAAGCTAACCGCGAAACTTCCTCTGTGAAAAATGTTCACTGCCAAACTTATTTGGAGAAATCGACGGGTTCTGACGTAACGTAAAAAATGCTAATTTTGTTTTATTTATGAAAATGACCTCATTTTTATAGATCTTTTAATAGTAACACGAAGAATAAAAATTAAATTTCTATTAGAAAAATCCAACTTCTAACTTAAGTAATTTTTGACTCTTCCGAATCAAAAGGTTACCGACCCCTGGCTAAGATCAAATATATTTAAGTCTATAATAAAACGAAACCCTGTTTTCCGCGGTTACGTCATATTACTTGAGAATAGTTTTATAGATTTTATTTAGTTTTTTTAATTTTTCTTATAATTTTAGGTCCTTGCAGAATGCAAAACTAAGAAAAATGCGCAGAAAATTGGAAAACTATAATAAACTATAATGTTAAAAAGTATCTTTATGCCCATATCCCTGAAGTGAGTGAGTGAGTGCCATACCCTCGGGTAGGCAGAGGTACAACAAGTGCACCCACGATTAGCCGAAGATACTTGGTCCCACAAATGTGACAGGTGGCAAGCCTATCGCCAACCGGGCACTTTCCAATCCCAGGCAACATTGTGTTTTTAAGAAAACTGAAAAATTAAAAATTAAAATTAATTAAAAATTAAAAAAATTAAAAATAGATAAATGAGAAACAAGAAAATAATTTTAGAACTCAATAACTGCTAAATGCAGTTTCGCGTTACATCCAAAATTTACAGTCGTCGTCGTTTTCAACAAACTGTAGACTTTTAACTGTTTGAGTCCAAAAGTGCTTTGCGCCTTATATCTTAACTTCACGCGAAACAACGAACTTCGAAGATTTTTAACTATTTGGGCTTAAAAATGCTTTAAGCCTCTTATTATATATTAACTTAGCGGGAAGTTTCAGGCTAAGAACTCACGATGTGATTTTCACCCGCACCTCGCCGCGGCGCCGGTAGAGCTATTTTATTTCAAAATTCACGAAAACTTAGTTTTTAGTAGTTTCACAGTCCGTGTAAAGCGAAAGTACTCGTAAACTTTTTGGAAGGCGATCGCACATAGGGCGGTTGCGTCCGTTGCTTTTACGTTAAGTACTATATTGTTGTATACTCACTATATTGTTCAGTTGTGTCCAGCCACCAACCAATCACAGAGAAAGAGCGATTCTTTTGCTTGCAAACCGCGTCATTAAATTTGTTAATATAAAATAAATATCCACAATTTCACATTCTACCTGACTTCCCACCGCGGTGGCGGGCGTGGGCAGAAATTGCTCCGTGAGTTCTTACCCTCAGGGATGACCTGTCTGCAGGGTCAACAGGTTTAGGTACAGTTAACAGACTTTTTGTTTTATTATTTATTCTAGTTTGTTAATTGAACATTATAGATGAGACATGACAACGGCTGTCGGGTCAGCTAGTCTTGAATAACTTACAACGACTGTCCAATTTAGATTTGTAAAATGCGTGAAAACGAAGAAATTACTAATAATAATAGGTGGATTGATATGCAAATAAAAAGATATTGAAGCGTTTCCTGCAAATAATTGTCTTATGCCTTGCCTTAAACATGAGTATTATACAAACTAGCTTTATTAATATCTTGAAAGATCTGTAAAAAATATAAGTAAATTTTAAAAATCCCATACATATCATAAATGTGAAAGTTTGTATGTTCGGATGTTTGTTACTCAATCACGCAAACACGGCTAATTTCGCACGAAAATAAATAAATGACCTGGAATAGGACATACAATAATTTTTATCCCGAAAAAGATAATTTACCCGTGGGATTGACAAACATTTTGATAAAGCAGCAGACTACAGGGTGTACCAAGTTATTAGTTACTCGTATATCGGTAGTTAACAAGATAAAATGGGCTCCCCTGCTTTACAGCAGTCTCCATAATGCCCCATTAGTTAATTTCCCATTTGCCCCGTTTAAAAGTAAATGTATTTAAAATTAATAATAAACACATACACATATCTTTAAGCCAAATCTCTTTCGCAGTAGGCAGAGCAATTTGAGTGTCATGCATCATAACACAGACAGAATCTCCTTGCTTCCTTTAAATTCAAAATTCTCTTTATGCAAACACGTTGGTTTTAAAAATTCCCTTAGAATATCACCCCATTAATTTGATTATGGTACATCAGTCCTGGTCTCCACCGGTTCTTACATCCATTTACATTCGCATCATATGAGTATCTGTTTTGTTAATCGTACTTAAAATATATAAATAATATTTGGACTATGATAGCCAGCGGCAAGACCAAGTACCATGGTAGAGCGAGATTTTTGTCCTTTCTCATGTAATAAATTCTTTATTTCCTACAAACAACGCAATTGTGATAAATATGTCTTTTAAAATCAAACTGTAATTTATCTCAAGTTTTTTTTCCAATAATTGGCTATTTTGCGTGCCCTCCAACCAGATACCTAGAGCGACCGAACTCCAACCGCAGAGTCGGTGCGGGGAAAAGCTTACCGAGACTCCATAAACGACGCAATCCCGATGGTCCAGTGCCGACCGAATGGCATCTTCCACCTCGGCGGTGGAAACATTTTCCCCCTTCCACTTGTACGTGTCCCCGGTTCGGTCGCGGAAGAACAGGTATCCCAGTTCGTCGGCCACCAGAATATCGCCGCTCACGAACGCTGCGTCACCTTTGCGGAATACATCCCGCACTATTTTTTTGTTGCTGTCACTCTGAAAATAAAGAACAGGGCTAGAATTAAAAGAATTAATGGAATCATACACATTTTCGTTTCATTGAGTTTTCAAATTACAAGATTCTATAGAAGCTTCACTTCAAAAAGCTTTCACTTGTTCTTGGACAAGGCGAAGGCTGTCATTAACATGTTGATCAGCGTATGACGAAGCTTATCTATACATCTATACATATAATAAAATCGTAGGAAAGTCAAAACTGTACATTGAATATTTTTTAAAAGAATACTTGGGGCATGATCTACAATCGATATCGAAGCCAAAAATAGTTTTTAGAATTTTTGTCTGTTTGTCTGTTTATCTATTTGTCTGTTTGTCTGTATGTATGTCCGGGGTAAACTCAAAAAGTACTCCATGGATTTACTTCAAATTTTGCATGAATATTACTAACAGGTCGGGTCAACATATAAACTACATATTATTACGCTATCACCTAGCGGTGAGGTGCTGTGCAGAGTAAACGAAGTCCACGCGGACGAAGTCGCTGGCAACAGCTAGTTAATAATATAATTAATGAATTTAAAGTGACGAACAACAAAAATTGTGTGATCTATCATCGCCACATTTCGCTATCGTTTTGAAACTCAAAACAAAAAATATTTTCATTGGTGGATAAATTTGTTACCTGCCACATTAAATTTAACGGATACGGATTCAAGCTCAAGCCATAGTGGTTTGATATACCTTATACTTCTACCATGTAAAATACTCGTAACGATCTAGCTAAACCAGTGTGATAGCTTCCGCGAAACGTATAGCAGTCACACTGAAAATATCAGTGTATAAATGCTTCACTTATTTCAAAGATACTTTTTTATCTCTCTCCTGATGGAAAGAAAAAACACCAAAGATGTTAATGGCGCGTTGCTATTCGTGTGGCGGGATGGCAATATCACATGCATAAGTCTACCGGCTAATTTACCCTCCGAACCGGAACATGACAATGACAAGCATTGACGCTATTGCGGCAGGAATAGGTAAGGCGGTGGCACCCATGGAACAAATATCGGGGCAAGACTTTGCGGAACTACCTACAACTTAGTAGTCACGATGGTAATGACACATATAGCCAATCGGTCGCCTTTGACGACCTGCCTGGCAGTACGGCAGTTTTTCTATTCTTCAAAGGAGCCCGGACCTACACAACGCATTTCACAGGGTATACGCGTATATTTTGGGCGGACCTCCAACTTCATAAAGATACCAAGGAATGCACGGAAGCAATATCAACCTTAACGTGTAACTTAAGCAAACAAGCATGACACTTTTGATGATCTAACCAGCATCGACATACACCAAAGATGTTACTGATGGGTTTCTATTCGTGTGTTATAATAACACGTGGGAAGTTTACCGGTTTAAGCAAGTGGCGACAAGCATGTCATGGTTCGTCCTTCGACCAATATAAAATAAATGGACGGGTCTTGCCCTTACAAACGCGTCAAAAATAATTAGTCAAAACAATCGTACTTTAAACTTCAACAGCTAATAGTAAGAAGGTATGTATTATACAATTGCTATAAAAAGGGATAGCTAATATAATACGTTCGAGAGAGAAAAGGATCGCCGATGTTTATTTGTTGTTCTCGTACCGTGTATTATCATTTTCAAGGTCAGACGTCGCCAACAAAGTGAGCGACTTAGCACACTTGAAAGTCTTCAAAATCGGCTCGCTTGGACCCGTCCATTTATTTTACTTTGGTCGAAGGGTTCGTCATGGTAAGTTACGCACAAACCGGAATACTAGATACAGTGATAAGTACTGACATTATTGCGGCGGGAATAGGTAAAATCAAGTGCCTAAAATGAGCAAGACTGATTAATCTCACCTAGTGCATCGAGTACACAATGGTAGAGCCGCTTTTGCATTACTAGTATTTTACGAGCTGCTTGGAAGGAAATGAAATGTGTATTTTTCAGAGTGGGACTCCGGACCCACATAAGATTTTTATCAGCCCAAAGTGAGAAAGTTACTTATGATTTAATAATTGACAGTACTTATTCCCCCGTGTTGGCCCAGTCTCCTTTGAGAATAGGTCAACTGCCATTCTGCCAGGTTGTAAAAGGCGACCTATTGGCAATGCGAGTCACTAGCATCGTGGCTACTAGGTGCTAGAGTTCTGCTTTGTGTCGCCCGTGTCTGTTGCCACTGCTATACCTATTCCTGTAGCAATAGCGCTGGTGTTTGTCATTGTCCTGTTCTGGTTTGGAGGGTAAGCTAGCCAGTAAATTTATGAATGTGGTATTAGACCTTGCCTCAAGATAGCAACGCACCATTAATATATTTGGTGTCTATAGGAGATGGTTTATTTATTCCATCAGGGAACCCATCCGCTTGTTTGCTATCTTATTATAATTACATTAGTATAAAAATACATTAGTATAAAACATATATAGAAACACATTTAAAATATTGAAATATTAAACACGCAAACATTTGCGCTCATCACACAAACACTTGTCCCTGTCGGGAATCAAACCCGAGCCCATCGACTGCATAATTTTCGAACTAATTCGATCTAATATTACAGACAAAATTATTGCATTAATCACCTCATCGTCATACCTAATTAAAATATTAGAATAATCATTTATTTCGTTAAAAATAAATAATGAATTTACCTTATCTACGTAACCATAGAATTCCCTAGATGCATTTCCCTGCGAGATAAGTCCAATAAACATTCCTGGCTCATCTGAAAACAATTTTTATAATAAATACTAGCCTACTGCTTGAAAATGGTGATTTCCATATTTACAGTGTATTTTTTTATAATAAAAATGGCATATTGTTTAAGTCTTGATTAATATTATTTATGTATACATCAAATATCATCTTAATTCGTTTATCCGTTTTTGCATTATTAAGTAACAAAACATTCAACCATTAAGTGCTTATATCTTAGGTGTAGCAATATCTCAGCCGGGTTTTGTACCACCGCTTTACCTATTCCTGTCGCAATGGCATCGAATAACACCTTTGGTGTCTATAGGCGACGATGGTTGACATTTTCCATCAGGAGACCCATCTTGTTGTGCTTGTTTGCTATTTTGTGATATAAAAAAATATATACCTATACATATAGTTAGCTGACCCGGCAAACGTTGTTTTGCCATATAAATTACCGTATTGAATGTTTTGGTGGGGTACTTGTGAGGGGCTAGGGTTGCTTGAGATAAAACTACCCTTCTTTAATCTTCTAAGTTGGACCAAAGAGTAGATATCTACAAAATATCATTGAAATCGGTTTGATAGTTTCCGAGTCCATCTCGGACAAGGGCGGATCCAGGGGGAAGGAGGTCATGGGGGCATGACTGGGTAGGGGTCTGGGTATGGATTTATTAGGATTAGAGCCTAAACCTGAACTGAACCTCAAATATAACTGAACCTCCTGAACCGAAGACTGGATCGGCCGTTGTATATATGACCCTCCTTGAAACGATCTGGCTGGATCTAGATGGAGGCTGGATCCGCCCTTGATCGAGGACAAACAACGTGACACGTAATTTACATAATTTAAAAAGAATTTTACATTTAAAAAAATTACCGAAGATAATAAAAGTGATATACAATGCGAATGTGGAGGGACGTAGGTACAGAAGGGACTAAGACTGACATACAGTGAAGAGATTGATTGGGTGTTGTTCGAGGTGGTGACAAAATTTTTCGTACTGGAGTATTGGGTTCAAAAGAAGTTATGATTGTGTTGATAAGGTAGGGTTGGCTGTCTTGATCATGAAGCTAAGCACTGGGTCCCTCACTCTACTTCGTAGGGTATATATAACACATAAGAGAGCTCACTATTACGCTCTTTAAATTGTGTAATTGATTCTGAATTACTCACAATAAATGTAACGACAATTTAATAACAGGAAATTATCATTCCTAATATTTTGAACAAAGCTTGCGGAACCTACAATTACGAATATTTATAATACAGCAACGATCTGCACGATATATGTATTTAAATAAAATTGAAACTTCGAGATAAACAGAGATGAAACACAATAATATATGCAGGCCGTGGATTAGTGTACCGGAAAATAATATCCCGTTTTAAATGTTATTATTTGATTCAGATAATATCTGTGCCATACATACATGATCATTATACATATAATATAATGCTTATCTCTGTATTCTTATATAATAGGTATATTATGTAAATATAAATAGACATTTTTATAACATAAGATAGAAAACAAGCAAATAATTCACTGACTTAATAGAAAGAGACAACCATCGCCTTTAGACACGAAAGATGTTGTGTGATGCTATTATTGTGGCGGGGTCTTATTGCCATATGTGTAAGTTTACCGACTACCTTACCCTCCAAACTGGAATACGACAATGACAAACATTGATGTAATTGCGACAGGTATAGGCAAAGTGATGACAGGTACCAAATATATGGGTGAGACGTTGGAGAACTCTACCACCTAGAAGTTAGGTGACCAGCCTAGACTTTTAAATACGCCTATGTGCTGGTGTTAATCTATATACGTGAGGCTATCGTCAGGTGTGCTACTCACTCGGCTGGCAGCGGATGCAGAAGCCGCGCTCGTCGCGCACGAGCGCGCCCTCCTCGTCCACCCGCACCAGCGCGATCGGGTGCAGCCTCGTGGGCACCAGCTTGGGCAGGAAACCCACCGCGCCCACAGTGTTGTCCACATTTACTGGTAACAATATACATATTATATCAACGTACATTTCACAAATATGGTATTGTATGCGGAAGTTTCATCGTGTATGTTTATTATTTCGTCATGCTGCAATGGCTGAATGAAAGAAATTTGATACAAAGGTTCCCGTAAATTAAAAACAAAGGCTATTTTTAATTTCGAAATATGCGTTGTCTTTACAATAAATATAAGAATAAATAAATATAAAAAAAAAATACCGTCACGTCTACATTCCCGGAAAAGGAGGTTTAATGTATATAGTGCAACTCGCTGGTACAACCACCATTAGGTAACTGTATTACTGTAGCCTGTATACCAATTAACTTATGGCTAAGTATTTAGTATCATAGTGCTAAGTGTGAGTTTTTCTTTTCGCATTCGATCGTGAGCGCGTTTCGAATTTACTAGGAAATTGTATGTGATTTGTACAGCGCCACGTAGTGGTAAACGTGAGAAACCAGTTTACCACTAGATGGCGCCGTACAAATCACATACAATTTCCTAGTAAACTCGAAACGCGCTCACGATCGAATGCGAAAAGAAAAACACACTTAGCACTCAGATGGCCATTTTCGGGATCGACAAATCGAGACTTAATTCATTGTCGGATATAAATAAAAAAATTATTCATTATTATTATAGCACATAAATATGCTCTTAAAATAAATAAACTGTAATAATCCTAATAAAGTAATTTATGCCTTCGTCTAGATGTCGATCTTCATCGTTCAACACATCTATTATACTAAAAATCTTTGTTATTCTCGTTGAATAACTCTCTATCTCATAACTTGTCGCTTTGAAGTCCTGCGAAGCTTTGAAAATATTTACGATGGCGTTAGTAACACACTGACGACATCGGTATTGTGTATGTACCTACCTGCTATGTACTGAGTAAAGACACAATAGTTAATGATCATAAGTTAACAGTTAAAACAAAATAAAATGAGAATAATGCTTAACTAAAAAGTAAACCTTAACGAAATTAATGAATATTCAAAAATGTGATCACCGCACATTGTACCAATGTACCTAGTCGCGAGTTCGGTAAATCGCTGTTTGTAAACAATGAACTTGTATGCGCTGGTGTTCGTACTAAACATTTTTATGGAATAATTAGATCAAAGTTTAAATAGTTTTTTTCACATGTTCGGTATTAGACTTGAGTATCGACTCTCCTTCAGTGTGTACAGTCTTACCAGTCAACCTGTATAGATTTCAACTATGCTGCCTGGCGTATAGGTTTTTTTTTTTTTATATCATAAGATAGCAAACTGGTACTGTACGTTTGTTACTTATTTTGCGAAGTCGTAAAGTACATGTTCATATCGCAATAAAAACAAGACTACCGATACTCACTGATATTAGCATTGCCTTCCGTCGCTCCATATATTTCATTGATCTGAGGCACTTTAAACCTGAAAATATACACAAATATAATTAACTGGCGACCCGCCCCGTAGCCTACTAGGGTTAGAATGCATATTCAGACCTACGAGTTTTGTGAATTGGACGAAACAATATATCTGCAAGCACGTATAAAAGTTATCTGCTATTTTTGTTACTTCTTGGGCTTGAAAACTGATATTTTGAACCTTATATTTTAATATAATTTACTTTGATACGTAAGGAGATTTTAAAAATAAGGTGAGCACGATATGTATGGCAATTAGCTAGATATTAGATTACCATAATATCTAACGACCGTGATAAAAGCATTAAAATTTGATTTGCGAATATGCCCCAACTTCACATTTATTGTGGTCAATACGAACTGGTGGTGGCTAGTATGCTATAAAAATTCTTAGACTATAGGTACCTGTCAACAATTTGTTGCCAAATGGCGGGTCGCATGCCGTTGCCCACCATGATGCGGACGCGGTGCTGCGCGTCCGTGGGCCGCGGCGGCTGCGCCAGCAGGTAGCGGCACATCTCACCGATGTACTGCGCCACCTTCAACACGCAAATTATATAAAAATAATAACAAAACCTCTCAGATCGTGATAAGCCTTTTTGTTTCTTTCGCCGCATCTATCTTCATCGATTCTTTTTTAGGTTCGCTAACCACTGGGATAACGCGAACGGAGCGGTCTTAATTTTTAAAATATATGTTTTATTTAAAGGAATATTCTCCAATTTTGGTATGAATGAAACGAAGTACAAAATTATTATATCCCTACGACCCTATAAAAAAACACTGACACTATTACGATATATTCATCCCATCGTTCGGCTTTTACAATCCGCCTGGCAGAGAGGCTATTTTTTACAACCTTTACTTATCTAGACTAGTTATCTTGAAGTTTTTTTTTATATCATAAGACAGCAAACAAGTAGATGGGTCTCCAGATAGAAAGAGTCCATAGAGACCTAAGTTGTTAATGGTGCGATGCTATCTGGTGACCAGGTCTAATGCCATATGCATAAGTTTACCGGCTATCTTACCCTCTAAACCGGAAACTGACGGTGACAAGCACTGACGCTATTGCGGCAGGAATAGGTAAAGTGGTAGTGCCAGACCAGGGCGAGACGATGCAGAACTCTATAACCTAGTAACCACGACGGTAGCGAAGCGCATGGAAAATCGGTCGCTTTTTACGACCTGCCTGGCAGAACGGCAGTTGGCCTATTCTTAAAAGGATCCGGGACCAACACGGGGTAAAGTACAGATTGTTAAACAGCGCTGTGTAATTTGGGAACATCACACTACCTGCAGTATAGACTAACCTTATTGAAACTTACCGTGCAGTCGTATTTGATACAGTCAGTCCAATAGTTGGTAGCGGAGAATTTCGCACGCAGTATGGAGGGGATACCGTCGACCAGCGCCGCGCCCGTGCCGACCACCCCACCCGCTGTGTGGTATAACGGGAGAGGGTTGTACATGCGGTCTGAGGACCGTAGTCCCAGCATATGCATTGTAGCGGCCACTACCAATAAATATCTGAAAACACATTAAAATAAATTAGTTATAAGATGTAGTATTAAGTTTTGATAAATATTATAAATTTTATCTACAACGATGAACTCATTTAAATAGTATAATATAGAAGTAACGAGAGTAATGGTTTAATAAAGACAACACTATAGTGTTGCTATTTTTTAATTTCTACTCTTTTATGAACGAAGAGAAAATAAGTTTTTCTCGATAATCTGCGCTCCGTTCTACGTACTCATACTTTAATAAATACTCACGCCATCTACACCACATATTTGTAACCTTAAAGAAATATGGCCGATTTGTCTGTCAGCACTGTCAGAATTTTTAATCACTATTTTAACAAAATACTCGACAATCCGAATTTTGTGGATATATGTTGTCGATTCAAAATTATTATTTTTTTACGCTTTATAATTTAGGTACGGTTTCGATTGAGTCTATCGTAACCCTTGACCAAATTATTATTATAGATTACGAGTCATTGCCGAAATCTGATCTTGCACAAAGATAATAGAAGTGTATAGAAGTTGAATGGCAATTAGAAATAGCGATTTTACGGCAGTAAGTGGCATTGAGGCCTAACTCAAAGCATTTACTACTAAGAAGTGTGCGCAATATTTATTGCCACTTGCCAGTAGTTTGTACATTGCGCAACAATTCACAGTTGTTTTAGGTACGGATATTAGACGAAGAAAAGAAAAATGTCGCCACACTAAACTAGCTAAATCAGCGGTAAGAGCGTTGCTTGGCTTTAAGGCAAATACTCGCCGCTTACAAATTTAGTCGTGTCAAAAATTATATGTCCATATACAGTTGGTACGGTATGGTGGCATTGATAGAGTAAGGTTATAGCGGCTCTTCTCTGTAATTTTTTTATGTTTGTTATCTCAGAGCTCGTTCATTTATGAAACCGATTTGAAAAATAGATTTTTTGTTTGGGAGGGTATAGTACTTGTGTGGTCCCATTTTAATTTGATGAAGATCTGATGCAGGCTTCCGAAGACACAGGAAAAGAGAAGAAGAATGAGAAGAAGTAGTTGCTGCAGTTCTTAGTACGTTAAAAATTATTTATGCCCTCTACTCTTTTCAAACACATTCGACAGACAACTAAATTTGAAATCTTCTGACAATTATCCATACCCATACTAATATTATAAATGCCAAAATCTGTCTGTCTGTCTGTAACGCTTTCACGGCTAAACAGCTGGACCGATTTTTATGAAATTTGGCATGGAAGTAATTGAAGAGCCGGGGTCAAACATAGGCTATTTTTTTCAAAAATCAATCTTTTTAAGGATTGATTTTTGATTTCATCCCCTATTTTAACCCTTTAGGGTTGAAATAGGGGATGATATTTGTATGAAAAGCTATCTAGACGACATGTTAATCTACTCGCGGGCGAAGCTGCGCGGGTCAGCTAATATCTATATAAATAAATCTTTATAAATAAATAAGGCTTCTTTTGTATTGTCTATAGTTGTTGCAAGCTCCTGAAACTAAAACTAGCCTTGCTGTTTTTATAGGATATTAAACAACTATTACTAGAGGTAGTAGTGTATAAATCGTATCGATCTGAAATCTGAGTGCTAAGTGTGAGTTTTTACTTACATACTTAGCACTCTGGTAAAAAGTATCAGAGAAAATTAGACGTCAATAGACATGTTTTTACCACGATTTTTGTGTTTGTGTGACTGTCAAGAACCTTAACTATTGAGTGTCACTTGCCATGAAAAGTGTGTCAATATACCACCATTTTCACGCCTCATTGCTATATTGTTTTTTCTCCATAAAAAAAAAACATTTTTTTACGCCGTGGGATTAGAACCTGAAATCTACATACATGTACGAATTAGCCAATCACTAGGCCAATAGCTAGTCAAATTAAGATTTAAATATTGTTGAGCCTGCTTGATTATATTATTTCTTTAACTTGCTATCGCATGTTAAAATACCATAGAGTCCTGGGGTTGGGACGTTTGGTGCTGCCCTTGTCGATACTCCGATAGCAATTTATTTAATGTGATTCATACAACAATATAATATAGTACATAATGTACAAAGATAGATAAGGCATTGTGACTCAATTGTTATACGAAGCAAAGTCCATTTAATATTTAGGATATCGCATGGACAATATTTTGCGTGAGCGGCCGATTCAAGTACTGATACTTTGGACGAGGCATAATAATTCAAAGATAATGTTTGTTAATTATAGAAATGGATAACGGAGAAACGACAAACGGCTATTTAGATATTTCTTTTGATTAAGAAGAAACCAACTGCCGTTCTGCCAGGCTGGTCGTAAAAGGCGACCGATTGGCTATAGATACGAGTCACTATCAACGTGACTACTAGGTGGTAGAGATCCGCAACGACTCAAATATGTACGAGACGACGACCCACTATGTATTAATAGCTACTCGACCAGACTAAATACTAATGAAGGACAAAGACACAATCTCCCTTTTACATCCTCCAACTGGAACATGGCAATGAAAAGCATTGACGCTATGAGCAATAGGCAAGGCAGTGGTACCAAATATCCAGGCGAGACGTTGCGGAACTCTACCACCTAGTAGTCAAAATGGTAGTGACATGTATAGCTAATCATCGCTTCTTACGACCTGCCCGGCGGAACGGCAGTTGGTCTATTCTTTAAAGGAGCCCGGAACAACACGGGGGATTTTCGCCACTTTTTAAGTGTCCAACTTTCTCCACTTTTTAAATTTCTCAAACTTAAATCGTCCAAAATGGAGGTTCAATAACAAAAGTGTAAAATATACTTACTTCGAGTTAGGCAGGACAGCTGCTTTGGGCATGCCAGTCGTGCCAGATGTGTATATGTACAGGAGGGTATCTTTGTGGTGCATCTTTTCCGTAACTTCTGGATAATCTGGTGGATGCTTGTACATTTCAGCACCAAGATCTATAACGCCTGGTCCACATTCTCCGTGCAGTTGGAACCGCTTTAAATCTGACGGTATCTGATCGCTTATCTCCTCAATAGCTGTAATGTAATATTTTTTAATTTAAAACAACCTCGACCCATTGCTTTATCATCAGTCCACTTATCTGCTCCATGCGCATAATGTGCATAATACGGTACATTTACTTAAGTTATCAAGGAAGAGGAGTATCTGCAGATTTAAATCTCAGATGAGTTGGTACGTAAAATTGTCGATCCCTGGTATCGCAAGAATGAATCGATAGTGTTTTCAGGCAAAGGGAATATGGCCGTATTTTTATCGACTTTGTAGCCTAGCCTAACTCGGCAACTGGCAAACCGGAATCGTGATGTACCAAGACATTAACCAACTGACGTTTGGTTTACTCAGCCTGCCTCCTAAGGGAACCGTGATAATACGTACTGGTACTACCTATATAGTGAACACTGCAAGCTGCACGTTTACCCTTATTTTTTACTAGCTGTTGCCAGCGACTTCGTCCGCGTGGACTTCGTTTACTCCGCACAGCACCTCCCCGCTAGGTGATAGCGTGATGATATGTAGCCTATATGTTGACCCGACCTGTTAGTAATATTCATGCAAAGTTTGAAGTAAATCCATGCAGTACTTTTTGAGTTTACCCCGGACATATATACAGACAAACAGACAAACAGATAAACAGATAAACAGACAAACAGACAAACAGACAAACAGACAAACAGACAAAAATTCTAAAAACTATATTATTATATCGATTGTAGATCACGCTCCAAGTATTCGTTTAAAAAAATATTCAATGTACAGTTTTGACTTTCCTACGATTTTATTATATGTATAGATCAGACACTATTATTATTACACTTTATACAAAAGTGTCTTTAGGCGCTAATATATTCATTTTGAAGTGAAATTCAAGTATAAGTGTAATAACAATAGTGCGTAGGTAATAGAAATAAATCCATACTATAATATTATAAATTTGAAAGTAACTCTGTCTATCTGTCTGTCTGTCTGTTACGCTTTCACGCTTAAACCACTGGACCGATTTTGATAAAAGTTGACATAAACATAGATATGACGTTGAGAAAGGACATAGGCTACTTTTTACCGCGGGAAAATATCTTATTCCCACGGGAAATAAAATTAATCGGAAGAAAGCGTAGCGAAAGCGTAATGTAGTGCACATTAACTAGATGTCGCTGCACGAAAATACATCGCGCTAACGTATTGAAACACCTATACGTGTAATGAAATCGCTGACTTAATCGTAATTTTTCTTTTTTGTTTGTTTGTTTGTTGATTAAACGCGCTTATTTTGGAACAATAAGTTGGATTAAAAAAAATTTCTTTGAGTGTAATAGCTACATTGAATATTCATTAGGATTTAGGAAGGTTATAGGCTATCAAGCATTACGTTATTACGTTACAATTATTCTTGGTATGCAAAAATATCGGTATTCGTAAACTAAGTCGGAAGAAAAGCGCTATCGAACTGCTGTATCCGCGTGCGCTGGCGTAATGGGTAAGTATACGTAAGTACAATGTACTACAAATATATTGATTTTAAGTAGATCTACAAAAAAGTCCGCGACACTATATATCTATCTCTTATAACAACAACACAATAAGGAATTTTGAGTTGAAAAATTGTTGAAAATTAATAGATGAATTTTGAGCAATAGGATTATTATACGCAGGTGTACGCAGGCATATTAATCCTGACTAACGAAAAGTACCTACTTCATCAACACTTTCATGTTGATGATTTTTACAATTTTTGTCTATCTGTCTGTCTGTCTGTTTGTTCTGGCTAATCTCTGGAACGGCTGGACCGATTTTGACGGAACTTTCACAGACAGATAGCCGATGTGACAGGGAGTAACTTATGCAACTTTTTTTGAAATTTTTCCACGCGGACGATGTCGCGGGCGCAGCTAGTTTTTTAATATAATTGTCGGATGTGGTTGGTAAATTGCAGAGTTTTAAATACTGTAATTATTATGTTAACAAAAAATATATACTGTTAGACACACTTAACAATGCACCTACAACATATATATATTTTTGGTATATTACTTCGGGATACGTATACTTAAAAAATTACATCCCGAAGATGCTTTAAAAGTGAAACCAGTTGAGTATTATACCTAAAATATATATATTGTGAAGTGAAAATAAAGTACAAGTGCTTTGTTAATTGTGTCTTAACAGTAACGGAATTTCACCAAGTGCCGACTTGAATATAAAAAAATATATATTTACCACCAGCCAAAGAATCTGAGAATATGATCGCTTTGGCCTTCGCCACTTGGATACAATGTAACAGTGGCCGGTGCCGCAGGTTACTGTTGATGAGCGCCGACACTACTCCCAGTTTTGCCATCCCCAGCCACGTGTACACGTATTCGGGGCAGTTGGGCATGAATACACACACCACGTCGCCACGCCTTAGCCTAACGTGCTCCTGCATCACTCTAGACACTTGGTTAGATTTCTCGGCCACCTGTAATTAATATTTTTACAAATCAATAATTTTTACCGTGATGATGATATGGAGGAAAAAGATTAAATAGATACGCCTTACAAGGTAATTTCTAAGTTTGTCAGTGTAACTTGCATTTACACCCAGAAATACAAAGTTATACTTACACTTACAGAAAAAATAAAATTAATAATTTTTAAACCTTGTCATCTCATTTGGTACGATAAAACTGCTGCATATCTGCAAGGATTTAAATACAGGTATTTTGTGGTAACGTTATTGCTCGCGGCATGACATAACGTTATTTTCAAGCATAGCGTTATCCAAAAAATGACACAGAATTTGTTACTATTTAATAACGTTATTCATTGCGTTCTGTTATACACAACGAATTAACGTTATGGTATAAAGTATTATGACGTCTTCTAGCGCTAGTTGTCGAACCAATCACGAAACAGCATGAAACGCGGCGAACCAACCACAATATAGCATGAAACGCTATATTATAACGTTATTTAGCATGAACAATTTCGTTCTGTTATTTGAGTAGCGATACGATTCACCAGTTTTTCGACTGGTGGAATAGGTTTACCATATTTTTGATATTTAACGACTATCACTACTTACTTGTAATAACTCGCACCAATAGCGTTACAGCTTTAGGAGCATTTTTGAGACACAAGGATATTAAAACATCGTCAACAAACTTCGGGCTGCTATTGAAATATCTTTACATGATAAAATCTAATAAAACTTAGCCTGATTCAGGAATCGAACCTAAGACCTCGTGATCTGTACTCACAATTCAATTCAATATGTGTATTTATTTATATAATTATATTATATACTAGCTGACCCGGCAAACGTTGTTCTGCCTTTTTAAATACTCTTATTTTTTTCTATATTTTCTCTGACTTCAACAGTTAATTTAAAACCAAAATTAGCCAAATCGGTTCAGCCGTTCTCGAGTTTTAGCGAGACTAACGAACATCAATTGATTTTTATATATAAAAATAGATAAATGTATGTATGTTTTATGTTTTGTGTGAATTTTGTTTTCACATAATTAATGTGTTTCACTAAAACATACTAAATTATTACTAAATTAAGTTCCTATATTTTTTCTCTTCTTTCTATGTGCACCCCTTGCTGACAGAGAATGCTCTCGGGCGTTAAGTCTACCTGTGCAAATGTATGTGTGCAAAATTTAAATAAATAAATAAATGGTGGTTTGAAAATAATTTTATTATTGAGGTATCGCTACAGTAATAACGTTATGTATTGTAAAATAAGTTATGTTGACAACGTTTTAAATCCTTACATATGTGACATAAGTGGCGCCGTCCTTTACAGTAATAAATCAGTGCGAAACTAGCTAGCGGCCGTTTTACTCGTGTCCCGTAAATAAAGGTGGCGACGAATATGGCTTATTTCTATTTTTTCACGATATATCTAGAAATGTATGACACTTTTGACAGTGATAGGAGTGTTTGCTCATATGCGCGGCGACATGCTTTCTTCCCAATGGCGTGTCTATTAGTATTTTTTTTATATTATAAAATAGCAAACAAGCAAATAGATCTGATGGAAAGAGTCAAGCATCGCCTATAGACACCAAAGATGTTAATGGTGCGTTGCTATTTCGTGACGAGGTCTAATACTATATGCATAGGTTTACCTGCTACCTTACCCTCCAAACTGGAACACGACAGTGAGAAGCACTCATGCTATTGCGGCAGGAATAGGTAAGGTGGTGGTACCTGGGCGAGACAATGCAGAACTCTACCACCTAGTAGCCACGATGGTAGTGACCCGTATAGCCAATCGTTCGCCTTTTACGACCTGCCTGGCAGAACGGCAGTTGACCTATTCTTCAAAGGAGCCCGGGACCAACACGGGGACGACACATTCACGTGGTCTGTGGGTGGAAAGAATAGACCAGGGGGCTTAGACGAAGTAAAAATATAAAAACGATAACGGATTTAGAAAAGAATAAAATGTATTGGATTGATATAAGCTAAATCACATGGTCAATTGTCATAGTTATAGCGAGTTGGTACCTAATGTTATAATTCTCACAACAGCTTGTTAATTATCATCATAATTCAAGGGTTACTTTGTCCTACAGGTAAAGTGGAAACTTTTCTTAGTCCGACACTCCAAAGTTTTTTTTTATCTATCTTTATTAGTTACCTGATTCGAGATTTTTCGAAGATATAAAAGATGGGCGACTCGTAAAAACGAAGCTGTTCACAAAATTGCAGCTTGTTATTAATAAAAAAAAATTTGTTCCTGGGACCACGGTCTTTAATGGTTGACTGTCACATTAGCTTTATTTATTTTTGTTAAACAATTTGACACAGCAATTGCGACAATAGTGTCACATTAAAGCTATAAAATTGTTTTAGTATATAGTTTCGCTACAAAGCGATGTTACTTTGCCTTAGAGCCCCCTGGCTTTTCTGCCAGGCACTCATTGGCGTATCTAGAGTTATTTTTCAAGGTGAGGGGAGGAGGGGTTGGGACTCGACTACAAAAAAAAACAGTCAAGTGCAAGTTAGATTCGCATACCACGGGTTTCGAATAAACTTGTATTTTTTGCTTTAAATTTTGAACTATTAGACTTAAAAATCTATGCTTAGGTGTGTTTTTTCTTCTTTGAGCTTAAAATACCTCAATTTAGCTGGAAATCTTAGCGATGCAAGATTAACCGATTTACATCTTTTTTATTTCTTATAAATTAAATGCCTCCGACCTTCCGAGAGTTCAAGATATTAGGTTTATGTTGTACCTATGTTTGACTAAACCTTAAGCTAAAGAAATTGCAGCTACAACATTTACTGGGAGTTAAATAGCATTAGCTATTCTCCTGACTATTACCAGATTGTACCCTACTGTGTTATAAAGTCTCGTTTAACCTAGTAACTTCATTTCAATGATTTTTGTGAGAAGTTTTTAGGTGTCCAGCTTAGAACTTCGAATCGGTAACCGAACATCCTGGGGTGGGTACCGGGCACTAGAACATTGTGGGGTGGGCACGGCTCATCCGGCCCCCCTCTACATACGCAAATGTAGGCACTTCGAACAAGGCCATCGATTGACCAAATGACCAATTGACCAAATTGAGTTGAAAATAAGTGTGTTAGAATTGGTTATATTTTTTAATGCTGTAATAGTAACCCTGTCAAATTAAATATCGTTTTTTAATATATAGCACAGCAAAAAAGTGGGTTGCTCTTCTGAGGGAATGACGTAATTATTACGCTATCGTCCGTGTGGCGAGATGTGATGCTACATGCACAAGTTTATCGGCTACTAAACATGACAGTGGCAACTGGCAAGCATTGACGCTATTGCGGCAGGAATAGACAAGGCAGTGGTATCGAAAAAGGGCTAGACATAACAGAACTCTAGCACGTAGCAGAAGTTACGGTAATGCTATGTTCCGCCTTCTCTCGCCTTTTACCAGAAGTATGGCAGTAAAGCAGGCAGATCTCCCATGTTGGTTCGGGACCCTTTCGAGAATCTACCATTCTGCACGGCAGTTTGGCAAATGACTGGCTATACGTGTCACTATCCTCGTAACTACTAGATGGTAGAATTTCGCAACATCTCGTCTGGGTTTGGTAGGTACTAGCGGCTAACCTATTCCTGTCGCAATAACGTTAATGCTTGTCATTGTTGTGTTCCGGTTTGGAGGGTAAGGTAGCTGATAAACTTATGCAAGGGGCATTGTTACCTCGTCACACGGATGGCAACGCACCATTAACATCTTTGGTGTCTATAGGCGACTGTTGTCTACTTCCATTAGGAGAGCAATCTGCTTGTTTGCTATCTTATTATATGACGAAAAAGATTTAAATGACACAAGGGTTATAATCTGTATATAGTATAAGTATTCGTTCTGTAGATCCCCCGTGTTGGTTCCGGGCTCCCCCGTGTTGGTTCCGAGCTCCTTTGAAGAATAGACCAACTGCCGTTCTACCAGGCAGGTCGTGAAAGGCGACCGATTGGCTCTGCAAGTCACTACCATCGTGACTACTAGGTGGTAGAGTTCTGCATTGTCTCGCCCGGGTCTGGTACCACCGCCTTACCTATTCCTGCCGCAATAGCTTCAGTGCTTGTCACTGTCGTGTTCCGGTTTGGAGGGTAAGGTAGCCGGTAAACTTTTGCATGTGGCATTAGATCTCGCCACAAGATAGCAATGCACCATTAACATCTTTGGTATCTATAGGCGATGGTTGACTGTTACTATCAGGAGACCCATCTGCTTGTTTGCTATCTTATGATATAAGAAAAAAAAAAAGATTCATTGATAATGTGCTTCCATACCTCTCTGAAGGTCCACGTGCGGTCCCCGACCATAATGAAACAAGGTGCATCTGGTTGCTTCAGCGCTCGCTGTGTGAAAAGTTCTGCAACGGTGCAATTTTGTCGAACATAGCGCTTTAAGCGCACCATACCATTTGCGTAGCGCCACAGAAATCTGCAACAAAAGTTTCATAATAACAGATTTGAAATTAAAAAATGTATGTCAAAAAAACTTAGAAAATTATTTCAATTGGTTATCCTGTAAAGTTTAATATATGTTAGATCCGTCACTATTCTACAACTACGATGAAATGTAGTCATTGTCATTATAAAAACAACACAGTAATGTTTTTGTTTTTTAATGAGATCGTCAAATTCAGCTTCAGGGTCGAGTTTAAGCTATTCTAAACCAATTTTTTTTTATATTTAGTTTCAGCGCAGATTAAAGTTTTAATTTAGTCTAGTTAAAAAAGGAGAATGCTGTATACTTTTAGACTATTTTTTTAGCTTTCACTCCATCTTTACTACAAGCACTCGTAACAGCTATGAAAGATATTTAGAATGCGAAGAATGCTTACGGAATCGATGTTGAAAAGAAAATGAAGAATTGTTTGAGTTCCTAAATGTTTATGATATTCATGGAATATCTCGCGTCTTTCCTCTCGTAAACGTCTTATGAACTCCATACGAGGGGCTCGCTTGTTACGTCCCTGGGCGTCGTCATATTTATCCGTTAATTTTAATTGCTAGCTTCAGGTTCGTTTGACAATGTGGTGTTGGAACAGGTAGAAGAGTTTGTATATCTTGCAAGTGCTTTTAGCTTGGATGGAGGTTCATCACCGAAATCGAATGAGTAGGTATGTGCATTGTGCAGCTATTAGAGTGATACGATTGAAAAAAAAGCGCAATTTTTAATCAGGGTGCTCGACTTTCTTTGCATAGTTCTGTGCTTATCCCAACAATATTGTATGGACGTATGAGTTGGATATGTCACAACGCACAAAGGGCATGAAATTAGGATTAACTCTGTCGAGATGGGATCCCTACCGAATATATGTGCTGCAGCTTTCGTGAACCGCGTTTCTTCTACTGAAGTGAGATGTAGTAGTAAGAATAGCAGTAGAGGTAGGTTGCTATATTGGTTTGAACATGTAGTAATACTGGCATATGAAAAGTTAACAATACAAATATTATGTACAGTGCATGTCAATGCAATGGGAGGATGTAGGTTTCGGGGACGATCAAGACAGACATACCATGACCAGGTAAATCGGGTGTATTTATTTATGTATGTATTTGAGGTATACGTGTTTTCCCAAGTAATTTTTCAAAAAATAACAAATGAATAGTCGCTGAAAGAATACGACAAAAAATATAAAATAACTTGTATTCATATAAAAACGCTTGATCACAAATTTCGTTGAATTCCGATCGTACCGGTTTGTGTATAACCGTTTTATTAACTGTATAATTAGTAATGCAGTAGAACTTTGGATATTTTTATAGCCTTGTTGTGTTGTTTAAACACTTATATACTGTATCAAATCTAATCTAAGAATAGATTTCATTTGAGACAGTATATAAGTGTTTAAACATCAAGAACATTTAAGGTTTGTAGATTTTACTTTGGTCGAAGTGTAGAAGTATAAAACAAAGTATGGTTTACAAAATAAGAGTCATTACAATCTCCTTCAAAAATTTGAACGTATGAGTAGGTATTATATCTGTACATGAGCATTTATATATAAGTATTTGTCCAGGCTTCTTTTGAACAATAAATATAGGTACCATTTGGGTTTCTGCCAGGCAGTTCGTAAAATACGAATTTGTCAGACGTGTCATTACTATCGTGAATATTAGGCAGTTGTGTTCCGAAATGTCTCACTCAAGTTTGGGACCACTACACAACACTGACGTTTAGAGCGTAAGATTGCAGGTATACTTATGTTGTTTTGTGCTTTTGTAACACTGATAAAATCACATCATTAACATCTGTGGTACCTTTGTTTACCTGTGTACATGCGTACGGGTATACCACACTTCATGCATACCAGCACAGCTTTGAACAGATTACCAGAGTACATGCGTACCAGCGTACCTTTACGTAAAACCTACCAGTGTAAATGCGTACACGGAAGTACGCACTTATACTGGTAGATTTTTGGTTCACCAGCATACACGCGTACCCTTGTCCGTCTACACCAGTGTACAGGAGTGACTGCGTACCTTGTATACCAGTGTATCTGCGTACTAGTGCATCTGTGTACCTTACATCTACACGCCCGGATTCCAATGCATATTTATATCTCTGTACCTTTGATTTGTGTGTGTCAACGTGGATGGAATGTCAGAGAATGGAAACAGTTTAAAAAAATTTTCGTGCATTACTAAAAAGCAAGTCGGTTATTATGACAAACCTGGTGCTTTAATCAAAAGAATATGCAGAGTACCTTGTATTTAGTAACATTAGCTGTATGATTTCTGTTTATATATCACGCATTGTGAGTCAAATGATTGCATTGATGTAAATGTGTCTTATTGTCAAAACCTCACATGGAAGACTATTTTACTGAAAATAAGTGCCTCAAACAATCTAAAAGAAAGTCTAGTAACTTATGGTAACAGCATCCAAGTAATGCAATCTGATGCTCAGACCCATGGGTGGTTATAATGAGTAGGAGCATAAGATTATCTTTGACATCATAATATTAAGATAGCAAACAAGCAGACGGCTCTCCTAATAGAGAAAAAATTCTAAAATAAAAATTTATTATTATTCTCATTATATTTTATAAAATACTAGCCGACGCGTCAAACATTGTTCTGCCAGCTTTGTGTCTACATTTCCGTTTTTTTATCTACATTTTTTCCTCTTTTAAACCTAACCTGAACCCCCATGAATATTTTAAAACCAAAATTGCCAAATCGGTCCAGCCGTTCTCTAGTTTTAACGAGACTAACGAACAGCAATTGATTTTTATATATATAGATAAAATATTGCAGACAATCAAAAATTCTAATAAGTTTTACGAGGAAATGGATCAATCAATTTCCCTAAATTACTTTAAATAATGAATTATTGCCTGTTAGGTTTCGGAAATATGGTATTATTCCCACACAGCAGTTAAATTGCACAATGAATTTAAAATTGCCTTGGGAACTATCAGGTGTTGAACCAATGACATTCATATAAAATGTAGTGTCAATATCTTTTTTGTTACTGTGTTCTTAGAATTATCTCCGCCCCATTTATATCACACTATCAAAACATATAAAAAGATAAAAAATAGTAATTCAAAGCAATAGAAAATTAAACTCTCCACTTTAAATTGTTTATTTCGTACAAGCTGACCCGCGCAGTTTTGTCCGTGATATTATTATAGAAATATTTGAATGTTATTTGTTCTTAAAAAAATCAGCCTAATTTTTCAAACAAACATTTTTTATTGACGTTACTAATTCCACACTTATGATATAAAGTTGACAACAAACGCGATCCCTATTCTCAGTTGGAACGGATAGTAGGTACACACCTAAACATACAACATATACGTTACAACGTTCCGATTACGGCAATGCTACCCCGCGGCATAATATGTACATAAGAAAATGTGTAAAAATCCTAAACGTTTCGACTCTATTTATTTTGTTACTATCTGTTGCCAGCGACTTCGTCCGCGCGGACTTCGTTTACTCCGCACTGCTCCTCCCCTGTAGGTGATAGCGTGATAATATGTAGATATTATGTTGACCCGACCTGTTAGTAATATTCATGCAAAATTTGAAGTAAATCCATGCAGTACTTTTTGAGTTTACCCCGGACATACATACAGACAAACAGACAAAAATTCTAAAAACTATATTTTTGGCTTCGATATCGATTGTAGATCACGCCCCAAGTATTCTTTTAAAAAAATAGTCAATGTACAGTTTTGACTTTTCTACGATTTTATTATATGTATAGATAGATGTGAATCGAGCCCCTGTGACTTCTGAGTGCTAAGTGTGAGTTTTTCTTTTCGCATTCGATCGTGAGCGCGTTTGGAGTTTAATTACATACAAATTCCTAGTAAACTCCAAACGCGCTCACGATCGAATGCAAAAAGAAAAACTCACACTTGGCACTCAGAGCGATATGAATGCGATGCGACGGTTGGTACGCGGCATAATATAATCTCATAATTAAATATAGATAAAACTCGGCAGTAGTCGCAATGCCGTAAATTCTGTTTATATTGTAATTGAATTAACGTCTGCCTCGTGGTCTAAGGATCGCCTATTCATTCCAATCATAAGGTCCTGGGTTCGTCGTCCGAGTTTAAAAAGCTCAAAAAATCCAATTTATTTAATTGGATTTTTTGAGGTTTTTCACGATTCAAAAGAAAAAGAAAATTCAAAATCTTAGTAGCAGCTCGGAGTCTGGCGGGTGGTGTGTTACCCCTTCCCTGCTCTGCACGTAAAGCCGTCAGTCCCGGTTTCTGCTAGAAATAGTCGATAATCGTTACGAGGGTTTTTAGAACAGGCCATTTTTAAACAATAAATAAAATAAAAAAAAAGTTTAAATTTTGAAAATGGAACTCTTTGTCAATATTCTGGAGTATGTATTTCATTCATTTGTCATTTCATTTAAGGTTTGACGGCAAATTGAAAATTGTGTCACGTCAGCATGTATTTAACGCGAGAAATTTTCGTGTCACTATTTTTTATGACTTCCGATGTCATTTAAGTCAACAAGACAGTTACGATAGACTTTGATTGGCCTTTCAAGATAAAGCCCCTTTTCGTTCTACTGTTCACGGCTAGTGAGATTGAACGTGGTCGCACTAATCTCACCGATGATCTGCGTGAGGGACGGCTTTCAACGGCGACAACTGAAGACAAAATCAGTGTCGTGTCGTGCGGTGTATGATAGAGACTGATGAGGTGCTTACTCGATTTTGAAACCCATCATAAATTCTCTTATTGATCTGACAATAGCAAATAGGTATAAGAAAATCTATACATTAATACACTAAGGAAAAACTCTGGACCCCTTTTAAAGACAATTGCGCGAACGGTGCAGTATGAAATTTGGCAAAACAGTTAAAATTTACACGGTGGAGAACTGCAGAAATCTAATTATGCTTTTAAATAAAATTCATTAAATTAATAAAAATAAACATTACACACACTAAAATTAAGTGAAATACATGATAATATTCACACAGGTATACTATTTCCATTACGGCTAAAATCAGTTGTCAAACTCGAAAGAGATTTTATTATTTAATCTTTGGTCGAATTTCGGCCATAAGCGATAATTTCGGCCATAAATATAATTTTTTTATTTAATAAAATTAAATTTAAAGTGACGCGCTAAATCTTGATAATAATAAATTTGTTGTCCACGAACATTTGTTTTTTTGTCAGAAAATGGCAGACAAGCAGGGCAGAAGTTTCTCGCGTGTTGGTTCAGGCTCCTTTGAAGAATAGACCTACTGCCGTTCTGCCAGGCAGGTCTGCCTGCCAGGTGGTAGATAGTAGAGCTCAGCAACGTCTCACCGGGTATTTAGTACCACTGTCTTTCCTATCCCTGCCGCAATAGCGCCAATGCTTGTCATGGTCGTGTTCCAGTACGGAGGAAGGTAGCCGGTTGACATATGCATGTGGCATTGCCATCTCGCCACTCGAATAGCAACGCACCATTAACATCTATGATATTGATAGGCGATGGTTTCTCTTTACATCAGGAGAGACAAGCGTCTGGTGAAGCTGTGAAGGCCCTTAAGGCCACAGCGATTCAGTAATCCCAAAAAAAGAGAGCCATGCTTGTTTGCTATTATATAAAAAAAATGATTCTCCTGATGGAAAGAACCAACCATCGTCTATAGTCACCAAGGTGTAATTGCTATCGGGTGTTATAATCACATGTATAAGCTTGCTAGTACTTTACCTTTCAAAACGGAACCTAAAAGTGACTAGCATTGACACTGTTGCGGCAGGCGCAAGTACCAGACTTGAACGAGACGTTGCAGAACTCTACTACCTAGTATCATGGTGGGATGGTTCCATTCCCGTAAAGCCAATCGTTCCCCTTTTATGAACTGCTTGGCAGAATGGCAGAATAGCAGATGGTTTATTCTTTATAGAGAGTCCGGCGGGGTTATCACGTATCTCGCAATACGCAATTATCGTAATTGTTTAGTTACTGCAAGACACATAATAGCGTGGTATATAAGTGGCAGTCATTGCTATCATTTATGGTGCTGTGACATCCTAAGAGGTGCACCCAGTGACCAGTAAGCAATTAGTAACGTTTTTGATGATTTTTTCGTTCCGTTTAAGAGTCATCGCTAATCGCTGGCGGGTTGCAAATGTTGAGTGATATGCCTGCCGGTTAACATGGGGATAATAATTATAAGAATAATTATTATTCTTATTTATATTGATTATCTATATATTAATAAGTGAAGGAAAAACTTATGACCACTTTTAAAGACAATCGCGCGAACGGTGGAGTATGAAATTTGGCACTGTTAAAGTTTACATTGCGGATTACTGCAGCAACCTAATATTTTTTTAAAATATACATTAGAAGTACATTAGATACAAGTAGATTAATAAAGATATACATTTACACACTCTCGGCCACAGGTGATCGCTAGTATCTTCACGCCAGATACCTTACGGGGTAGGTAGGAGGAAGCGAGACAAGCCTGCAAGGATCGTGATTGATTATCTATATATTAATAAGTGAAGGAAAAACTTATGACCACTTTTAAAGACAATCGCGCGAACGGTGGAGTATGAAATTTGGCACTGTTAAAGTTTACATTGCGGATTACTGCAGCAACCTAATATTTTTTTAAAATATACATTAGAAGTACATTAGATACAAGTAGATTAATAAAGATATACATTTACACACTCTCGGCCACAGGTGATCGCTAGTATCTTCACGCCAGATACCTTACGGGGTAGGTAGGAGGAAGCGAGACAAGCCTGCAAGGATCGTGATTGATTATCTATATATTAATAAGTGAAGGAAAAACTTATGACCACTTTTAAAGACAATCGCGCGAACGGTGGAGTATGAAATTTGGCACTGTTAAAGTTTACATTGCGGATTACTGCAGCAACCTAATATTTTTTTAAAATATACATTAGAAGTACATTAGATACAAGTAGATTAATAAAGATATACATTTACACACTCTCGGCCACAGGTGATCGCTAGTATCTTCACGCCAGATACCTTACGGGGTAGGTAGGAGCAAGCGAGATAAGCCTGCAAGGATCGTGATGTATGGCACTCGGTTCTCTCTGCCTACGCCGTAATATTATATTATATACTAATATCTACATTTTAAAAATTATATTTTATTCATGTTACATTCCGTTACACTGTGGTGTCGTCAATAAATAAGCTTAGATTATTTTCAGTAAAGTTCAAGCCAAAAATAACTTAGTATTCGTGTGTGGAGCATACAAGTGGACTATACGCAGTTCAAACTCAGTGTATTTTACGTATCTACGTTCGCACAGAGTATTTTAAGTACATCTTATTAAAATGTCGAATGACGTAGATAATATTTATTTATATCGCTGTGTCCTTAATTAAACTTATGTATAGAGGTAATATAAACTAGCGATCGCCCCTTGGTTGAAACTGAACCGTAATTCTATTAACGTTAAAGCTAAAATAGATCAATTATAGAATAACCAAACTTTACTTGTAAATATTATGTAATCTGTGCTATTACTCATACACTGTATTGAAATCTCTTCTAAGTTTGACAACAGATTTTAAGTTTTAACCATAAACAAAATAGTATAAACGTGTGTGTGTGTGTGTGCGTGTATGTGTGAGTCAATCGCATGGCAGTTTTGGCAGTATATGTGTTAAGCCTTTTTATAACTTTATGACACAATTTAATACACACAATAAATACCTATTAGCTTTCTCCACACCTCCATATAAACTTTAAGTGTCAAATTTTATACTTCTCTTTCCGCACAATTTTTGTAAAATGGGGTACAAAGCTTTCGCTACACGCATTAATTAAGATCATTAATATACAGCTTATTATTATATTTGAATAGGTAGTCCTTTAAATGTAAGTATAATATAATCTGTATAAGTAATAATTATATGGATAATCATGGGCGTACCCAGGTTCTGGGTCAGGGGGCGGGAGGGGGGGGGGGGGGCAACGTAACATTTTAAGGCTATATTTTTATCGTATTATCTACAACAGTATATGGTTAGGTAAGGTAATCCTTTAATTGTAAGAACACGAGTAAGGAAGTACTCAGTAAAAGAAAGCCTTAAAAATTGCTGTCAATTAGAAATAACTAATAGACTTTCAACTTTGTCTTCCTAGTATCTACTATATATCAATTTTGTTAGACCGTTAATTCGGACGAAACTAGTTTTATTTTAATCTTTTAGGACGCATACTTTCCGAGATATCGCGAAAAAGGTGTTTGTACCCCTTCTTCCAAGATGGCGCCCGGGGAACAAGGGTGGCAACCCTACAAACTTGGGATTAAGTTCATGTAACATTTCAATGGAATAATATTTAGTTTTGAAATGCTAACTTTTGTTAGATTCGAATGTCTCCCCCCCCCCCTCCCCCAACGAAATTTGGTAATCTTATAGTACTAGAAATCGTTTTTTTTTAATACGCCATTTCGTATTCTACAATTAACGACGAATCTAACTATGTATACAACCACCCAATAGTCTAATGGGACTAGGTTTTGTGTCGTGGGCTCCCATACTATTCGAAAAAACTTGTAAATGTGTTGCTCCGGAGAGTTTGGTGCACGTACTCTGCTGCGCCGGATGAGAATTGGTTGTATTTTTTGGTTGTTTTGGGATAAAATGATGTACAATCAATCCATTATACAACAGCGCTGATTTAAGAGTCATTGGACCAGTTTGGGTAACCTTCACCTTATTTCAGAAATAGACTGAACAACATTCGTTGCGAGCAGCTATGTTTATACCCTAACCACGATACAGTACGGTATAAAGATATACTTTACGTCGTAATTTTTGCGTAAACATTGATACAAAATTGAGTGAATTGTGTGTTAGTAATTTGCCAATAACTTTTTCATTGTGTTATTTTCATTTTCGTCTTTATGTCAAAAATATATTTTTTAATCTATATTTATAATGTACTAGCTGTACCCTACGTGCGTTGTTACGCCCTGTCGAAAATTGGTCGTACCAACTCAGAAACCTTCCTGGGCTCATGCACAACAACTTTGCTAAAGATCATGCAACTTTCCAGAACATGATCAAATGCATAGTTCACCATTCTATAAAGTACATACAGACAAACATTCATTTTTATATATAAAGATCGAGAAATAAAGTACATTTAATTACTTTTTTCACAAGATAGCAAACAAGCAGATAGCTCTCCCGATGAAAAGAAACAACCATCATCTATAGACGCCAAAGATGTCAGTTGTGCGTTGCTATCCGTGTGGCGGGTTTACTGCCACATGTATAAGCTTACCGGCTCGCTTACCCTCCAAATAAAAACACGACACTGACGTAATTCGGCAAGTCCAGACTCGGGCTAGGCGTAGTAGAATTTTACCACCTAGTAGGTATTCACAAGGGCCTCGTATACAGTGGCGTAGCGTTCCTTGGATTCCCTTTTGCTTTTGTTCCCTGTATCAATATTAGTTGGGGGGCCCAAATGTAGGGTAAAAAGATCTCACAAAAAAAAACAAGAATACTTGCATTATTATAAGTTATCACTTCCTCCTAGAAATTAAGTTAGCTAAACAATTCAAACTAAATATACAGCTTTCTTGCTTTTTTCTCGGCAAAATGATTTATTAAATCATCTATAGCTGCTGTAGACGATAGATTTCAGTTTTTCTAGAATTTCTGCCGTAATAGACAATAGTCTCTATAGACAAGTCTGATAGGCGTTCCTGTCCCATCGTTCTTAATCATTACATATTTTCAAGCACGAGATTAAGTGACACTGTGGATAAGATTTTACTAAGTTTTGCTTACACACGTTAGGGGCCTCTGCAGCCCGGGGGCCCCGTATCATTAATACGGCTGATACGGGGGTAGATACGTCCCTGCTGTGAGCTGTTGTATACTAATACGTGTAGCAAAAACTTTGTACTTCTTTTTAAGACAATTACACGTACATGTATTTCACGAGTTCATACCCCATGTATGAAATTTGGCACAGGTAAAGTTTACATTGCGAAAGACCGCAGCAACCTAATATTTTTAAATAATATACATCAAAATATATTAAATAAAAATAATCATTAAAACACATATTATACACACATATTTACTATTTTATTTACGGTTAGTCGTAAAGAAAATAGTAAAGTCTCTTGTTATTGTTTAATGGTGTAGTTTCGACCACAGAGTGAACCATAGGTCTTCATCTTATATTTTAAACGAGAAAATATTGTAAATATATATGCACTCGCGGACCGGATTCCTAATGTGGAAGTGAGAGAGAGGTTAGGTTTGAAAGAAAGTGTCGGTGTAAAGATGAAAAGGGCATGCTCCGTTGGTTCGGACGTGTAGAAAAAATGATAAATACTTTCATTTATCATTTTTTCTACACGTTAATACAACAGATTTACAATGCGAATGTGGAAGGATGTAGGTACCAGGGAAAACAACACAGATTGATCAAATACTCTCCGAAAGTGGTGTCAAGAGTTTTCGCAACCGGTGTGTGTGTGTAGGTACAAAGAGAGCAATGAATGTGACGGAAGCGAGACAAGCCTGGCAAGGATCGTGATAAATGGCACTCGGTTCTCTCTGCCTACGTCGTAAGGGATCTGGCGTGAAGATACGTGTGTGTGTGTCAAAAACATTTTTATTGAAAATTTTAAACCCATAAATATTTGTGTGTATCCGAAATTTTGTTATTTAAATAGTCTTACTTAAATTGATCAAGGTGAGTTATTTTCGTGATAACTATTTCCACATAAAAAATATTACTCGATCGGTCCCCAGCAAGTTATTAAGTAAATTTGGTTTGCCTTTATGCTTTTTCTGTAGGCAATTATAAACTCCAGCCATTAATTACACTACTTTCGTGTCCTTGTCTAAATAATCAATAACAATAACTGTTTCTTTCCCCACGTAGAACACGTATTTAATTCACGAATTTACATTAAGTTTGCATTTTTTTGTTACAATATTGAATACAAAATACAAATTGAATAGTGTTAGTCGCAATATGCCTTTTATCGTCAGATCACCTTCCTTCGTGTGCATCATATTAATATGCAGTCTGCAGATCGGCTGAAGTAGAATTGCAAAGACTGTGTATTTTGAACACTACTTCTTTTAATTTCACCAAATTTAGCTACAATCATCTGGACAGACAAGGCTTTCAACTAAAAAAGATATGTAAATTGGGCGAACAAATATTAGTCGAAACTTAAAACTTCTCAAAATCTTAAAACTGATGTTCTGCTATTCTAAACTTTCTAAAATTTCCAAGACCAGGATCAATCGGGTTCAATAATCTGTAATATTATACTGCTATTGACATATATGTAAATAGGTATATATAATATATATTTGTCTGCGCAACCACTTCAAAGCAGGCTGCACCTTTTTAGCTAATTCTTTTTTTGTATTTGTGATGGTCAGGACAAGGTTTTAATAAAAAGAAATGTGTAAAAAATACATATTTCTTGAATACTTACCGAAATTACTATAAAGGGAAGATTTTGTCTCATTTTATTCATTAGTATAGCGGTGCTAAACACGGTCAGGTAACAAGTGACGATGTAAATAATAAAACAAAAATATTACGTGACATTAGAGATTTTAACATTGGATAAAATATAAGTCGTAGTAAGTATAAGCATTATTGTTACATAACGCTCGATCGATGTCATGCAACGTTTCCGATGGCCATACAAGGAAGTTATAAAAATAATTTTATTATTAGTGTGATTACAATAATGTATAATTTATTCACAATAACATATTGTGAATTTAATTGTTTGTGACTTGGATCGCATAAGTTGTATTAGTAAGACTCGAGATTAAACTTTCAAAATTAAATGCGCTTATACGATCTTTTGTAAGATGATTCCAGTTCTCCAAACCTAGTTTTATTTATATTATAAGATAACATACAAAGTAGATCCTACTTCTGAAAAAACAGATAACCATCGTCTATAGACATCAACAATGACAATGGCGCGCGCCAGATGCCACCCATGTGACGTAGGTACAGTATATTTGTTTAAACAATTTGAGTTCTAGCGCTGATAATGAAGTAAAACCGGTTGGCTATTTATAACAAATATATAGTGTATGAATTGTGGAACAGTACAAGCGTCTATTTGTTATCATACTGAAATTATTGTAGTAGGAAGAAGTGGTGATAGGTAACTAACAAATTCTGGCGAGTGTCCTCACAGAACTCTACCTAGTAGAGATGCGTTTGATCAGTTTATACTTCCCTTCGTCGGCGCTTGGTGACACCCCATCTAAATGATTATTAACAATTCGCACAGTATACACCTATTTGTTTAAACAATTTAAGTTCAAGCGCTGACGATGAAGTAAAATGAAAAACCGGTTGGCTACCTATTTAACTAATAACAAATATATAACATGTGAATTGTGAAATTGTACAACCGTTTTGTTAATTATCATACTGAAATTATTGGTGGTGCTTTTTTTATTATTATTATATCATAAGATAGCAAACAGGCAGATGGATCTCCTGATGGAAAGAGTCACCAATTGCCTATAGACACCAAAGATGTTAATGGTGCGTTGCTATCTAGTGGCGAGGTCTAATGCCACATGCATAAGTTTACCGGCTACCTTACCCTCCAAACCGGAACACGACAGCGACAAGCACTGACGCTATTGCGGCAGGAATAGGTAAGGTAGTGGTACCAGACCCGGGCGAGACAATGCAGAACTCTACCACCTATTAGTCACGATGGCAGTGACTTGCATAGCCAATCCGTCGCCTTTTACGACCTGCCTGGCAGAACGGCAGTTGGTCTATTCTTCAAAGGAGCCCGGAACCAACACGGGAATAAGATGCCGGGGGGGGGGGGGAGGGAATGGTGCCTACCAAATTCGGGTGATTGGTAGAACTTTACCATCTAATTGAGATATGTTTGATTAATCGCTTGCAAGGCACAACTAAATTGCCGTGTGTGAAGAATTGGAAAAAGGGCCCCCTTTTACGGAGGCTTTTTTTCTATATTTAAAAGCCCCTGTGTTGGTCCGGGCTGCTTTGAAGAATAGACCAACTGCCGTTCTGCTAGGCAAATCGTAGAAGGTGTCCGATTTGATATACCGTATACATTTCACTAGTCACTACCATCTACCATTAGGTGGTAGAGTTCCGGGTATTTGTTACCACCGCCTTACCTATTTCTACCGCAATAGCGTCCATGCTTGTAATTGTCGTGTTTCGATTTGGAGAGCAAGGTAGCCCGTAGACTTATGCCTGTAGCATTGCCATCCCGTCACACGGATAACAACGTTCCATTAACATCATTACTCTATAGGCGATGGTTTCTTTTTCTATTAGGGGAGCCATTAAGGGACAGTATTTAGGGAAATATTATTAGGATACTTATGAAATTAACTCATTCAGTAATATAAACATGTATACTTATTGTACTGTAATATAAACATGTATACTTATTGTACAATCGCTCAATTCTATTAGGATTAAAACCCGGCCCTTATCGATTGTGTAGTGAAGGTCACTTAACGGACGATGGTGTGTTTTTCGATTAAGAAAATGGCAAGAGATCGCAGTTTCTCTAGCAGCAAATAAACAACTGCATTTCAGTTACATAATTTATCGAATGATTGTAACATAACGCCCATGCTTGCACTTTGGCGTTCCAAATTAGAGAGTAGAGAATGAGTTTATGCATGCGTTTACCTAAGCCATGAATTAATCTATTACTCACTTTTTTCAATGAGTGTGTTCCTGACTGACAAATGTCTAAATTCAGGCTTCTAACAAAATTGATAGATGTATATATATATATATATATATATATATATATATATATATATATATATATATATATATATATTGATAGATGTATATATATGTATATATATATATATATATATATATATATATATATATATATATATATATATATATATATATATATATAATCCAATGACGCCATTTTAAAAGTACTTTGTAAGTCAAGGCGTCTTTGCATGATTTTGAGAGTTTACAGTTCTATAGGTTTTGACAGTTAATAAACTTAGGTGCTCAGACAAGTCTAAGTAAGTTTGGTAGACAGTCAGACAGACTCAGACAAGTTATCAGGAACACACCTAATGACTAAAGAATATCGTCTGCCATCAAAAAACCAATGCTTGTTTGCAATTGTTATGATATAAAAATAGATTCGATTAAGTAATAGCCGTAATTATGGAATCAATATTATTATTTATTCAAGATGAATGTACCTATACAGAGCTATATAAATATTTTGTACCATACATCGATTACGCCGTGAACAGGAAAAAATATAACGAAATTTGATTATTTGTTTTTTTTTTATATTATCAGATAGTAAACAAACAGACGGGTCACTTGATGGCAAGAGTCAACCATCGCCTATAGACAAAAACGTTGTTAATGGTGCGTTGTTATCTTGTGGCGAGGTTTAAAGCCACATGCATAAGTTTACCGGCTACCTTACCCTCCAAACCGGAACACGGCAGTGACAAGCACTGACGCTATTGCGGCAGGAATAGGTAAGGCGGTGGCACCAGATCCGGGCGAGACAATGCAGAACTCTACCACCTAGTAACCACGATGGTTACTCGTATAGCCAATCGATCGCCTTTTACGACTTCTCTGGCAGAACACCAGTCGGCCTATTCTTCAAAGAAGCCTGGTACCAACACGGGGGAATTTGAACGTATTATACAGATCGAAAAATCTAACCCTATATTTAAATTACCCAGTTGATGATATCCAAGATAGCTATTATAACTACAATAAGCGATAGTACTATACAAAGAACAACAGTCGCAAACTCCTGCATAAACTGCTCACTGATACAGAAAATTGGTGACTGCAGTTTTAGTTTTGGAATATTGCCAATTTACCGTCTGACTGATTCAATATCCAGTTATTTTTTAAACTTTAGTTAATTTATCGTCACCTATTTCACTTACATCAGCTGTATATATTGCACTGTGAGGTAAATAAGGTAATTATATTGTTTTAGAAACAGAAAAAACATCACAAGTCGATCGTCATGTTCAAAAATTACAGCTTTCCAAAAATTAAAATACTACCTATCATTTTCAACAAACTTAAGATTTTTAAACTCTTCGAGCTCATTAGACCGGTATCCTAGAAACAAACTTTTTTTGATTAATAACAAGCTGAATTTTTGTGAACAGTTTCGTTTTGACGAGACAACCATCTTTTCCATCTTCGAAAAATCTCGAATCGGGTAACTAATAAAGATAGATAAAAAAGAAAACTTTAGAGTCTTGGACTAAGAAAAGTTTCTACTTTACGTGTAAGACAATGTTACTTTTGAATAACAATAATAATTAACAAGCTGTTGCGAAAAAATCAGGTTGTTATTAAATTGATTAATATCAATTTAAACATCTCATAATTCCGAAACTTTTGAGTGGAGGACTCGCCAGAAAAACCACCGAATATAGGACAAAAGTTTCATCGTGTTTTTCATAATATAATCAAGCGATTAAGTCAAAAAAATTATTATTGTTATTAACAAATATTTTTCCTTCATCGAAACAAAATTTTCAAAGCTTTATTATCTACCCAATTTGAGCTTTTTCGAAGTTAGAAAATATGATTGTCTCGTCAAAACGAAACTGTTCACAAAAATTCACCTAATTAATCAAAAAAAAGTTTGTTCCTGAGATCCCGGACTACATGAACCTAAACTTAGGTAAATTTTTTAACTACTTTGATCTTATATTTTAAGATCCCAACTTAGCTTTGCGAAATTAAAGTGATGACATTTTTCCCCGTGTTAGCCCGGCCTTCCTTTGAAGAAAAGACCATCTGCCATTCTCCTAGGCAGTTCGTAAAAGGCGACTGATTGCCTATAGGTGTCACTGCCATCGTGGCTACTAGTTGATAGAGTTCCGCAACGTCATAAATGGGTATGTAGTACCTCACTTCAGCTATTCCTGCGTCAATGCTATTCATAATCGTATTCCCGTTTGGAGGGTAAGGTAGCCGGTAGATTATTCATGTTGCAATACTATCCCACCACACGGATAGCAAGACACTATTAACATCTTTAATGTCTATAGGCGATGGTTTGTCTTTCCATAAAAAGAACCGTCAACTTTAGATTACATATATATACATACATTCTTACATATAAAAATACATACATAAATATCTATAACAAATAAATAAATACTTACATATAAATGTATACATATCGGTAAATAATATCGAAAAACAAATTTTTATATGTTACTAGCTGACTCGGCAAACGTTGTTCTGCCTTTTTAACTATTTTTATTTTTTTCTACATTTTCTTACCGTTTAAACCTTCCCTGGATTTCAACAATTAATTCAAAACCAAAATTAGCCAAATCGATTCAGCCGTTTTTGAGTTTTAATGAGACTAATTAACAGCAATACCAACTGTAGATATCTATAAAAAATATTGAAATTGGTTCAGTAGTTAAGAATCCATAGCATCAACGTGACACGTAATTTATATATCTATTATCTATTACATATAATAAAAGTGTAAGAGGTCGAATTCTGTACATTGAAGATATTTAAAATTTTTTTTTTGAAGATACTCTTTAATCGACACCGAAGCGAAAAATGTATTTTTTTAATTTTTGTCTGTCTGTCTGTATCAAGGCCGCGCATCACACCGAATCTACTGAACGGATTCAAGTGAAATTTAGCTCCATTTAAAATTCATACTCCGAAGAAGGTTATAGGATACTTTTTATCCCAAAATTCAATACGGTTCCCGTGGAATAGGGGATGAAAATAAAAACGTATATTTAGCTTTAATTCATTAACCTGCAGTCCGAAATCCTTTATTACTTTTTTGTTCAAAAGTAATAAACTTTATAACATCGTTAGAAACAACTATGACTGTATTGATCTTGCAAATAGTATATGTTATGCAGTCCCTAGGTCAGTTCACAAGCGTCAAGTGCGTGCACGAGAGCATTTTGCAGTAGGCCTGTGTCGAACCAATACCGGCCAGCGCTCACCTATACGCCGAATGGTAGAAACGTACAATAAGACTTTTGGGCACATTGACATTTTTATACCATCACTTCCCAAATTTAAAAACCTAATATTAAAAACTCTGCACAATATTTAACTTTATATTTTATATTTTAGTACATAAATAGAACAAAATTTTATATTTATAATTTTATTTAAGTTAGATTTAAGTTAAAATAATTTGTTTTGTTATTATATCTAATACACCTAGTGATACATTTAAAATGTTATTTCTCTTTGTTGATCCGTGGACAACGCTGTGGGTTGCATTATTATTAACACACATATATAAAATACTTTAGTTTTTTAAGTTAATAATGTAACTGTTTGTTGTTTCAATAAAAAAAAGTAAGTACTATAAAGATTATACCTTAAAAATTTCAAAGTCATCATTTTTATAATTTAGATGTTATAGACATCACAAGTTTCAACGGTTACCGGGTGGGAAGTCCAGTTGAACGTGACACCCGAATTGTATACAAAACCTTTGAACGAACGCACGGCTCATTATAAGTTAGAGTTATCATTTCATAGTGTTTGTATAATGGATATAAATATGGAGAGATCAGTTTAGAATATATACTGTTTTATTAAAATGTTATAAATGCAATTTTACTAGCCTAAAAATGAGTAAAATATGTTTAAAATGTAAACCTAAACATTTCATTTATTTATATAAGAATTATAATATATTTGAAAATAAAACAGGTCATTTTTCAGTTTTTTGCCAATATCTCAGAAAATATGCATCTAATCGATATTACGTATACTAATAGAATTTGTTCTTTATAAAATTTTACGTAAGGATAGGCTATTGGGAAAACTCACTATTTTGTTTTTACATTGCATAACGTAAGAAAGAGTAAAAAAAATATCTAACTGCCCATACCCGGAATACGCAGGCAGAGGTACAAGAATACAGGTAAGAGTACAAGGTGATAGGTGGCAAGCCTATTGCCAACCGGGCCCTTTCCAATCCCGGGCAACGTTGTTTTATCAGAAAAGTTAAAAACACGTTTTGTTTTGTCCGACTCGGAAATCGAACCCGGGACCTCATATGGTCAACGGTGACACCGGACCACTAAACAACACGGTGAATATTTCAAAATTCTTTGAAAATGAATGAAACTTCTGCGAAGTGTAGATGTTGGAGTGCCTAAATTACTTAGTGTA
Organism: Apodemia mormo; assembly: GCA_036924255.1. Taxonomy (NCBI): domain Eukaryota; kingdom Metazoa; phylum Arthropoda; class Insecta; order Lepidoptera; family Riodinidae; genus Apodemia; species Apodemia mormo. The sequence continues at coordinate 16,758,126 of JAUPFN010000003.1, read as the reverse complement.
CTTACTCATTAAAGTCAGACTCCAAAATACTTTTAAAAAAATTGTTAAGTAGATTATACGAACATGTACTTATAACTTCAGTCCTGGATAAGATCAACATCTTACAGAAAAAACTTTAGACAAAGATAACTTCATCAAAATAAATTCAATAAAAAGTTACTTAACTTTCCTTTATTTGTGAGAATCGAAAATCAAAAATGTGAGAAAAAAATACGTGGCTTTGTTGTTTTTTATTAAAGTAATCATCACTCCCGGTTCCCTTGCGGGGTAGGCAGAGTAAACCGAACGTCTATAGACTTTCTGTTTCACCGCGACTCACCGGTTTGGTTGGTTGGTGATAAAAATGGTAATCCGCATATACTGACAGTTGACACGTTAACGATTATCGACTATTTTTTGCAATAACTGGGACCGAAAGTTTTACGTGCTCATCCGAGGCACGGGAGTGGTAATATACCACTCCGCTAGTCTCCGAGTTGCTACTAAGGTTTTAGATTTTCGAGAAAATCCTCGAAAATATCTCAATAACGTTTGCCCGATCCGGGGATCGAACCCAGGACCACATGATCTGAGCCGAATAGGCTTATCCCAAGACCACGAGGCAGAGTAGTTTGTTATTAATAAAAAAAACCCTCGACTGCTTATCTTGCTTATTGAAAATGATACAAATTTGCATTAAATCTTTTAGACATTTAAAAATAATAATAAATTTAAGAAAAGTGCAACAAGATTTTTTTACTGCAAATCATTTTCAATGAACAAAGATAAGCTTCTTAGTCAAAAGCTATTTTGTTTTTTATTAATAAACAAACAACAAAGTCATGTCTTAATTAATATAATAAATTTTATATTTCCCGTTACAAAAAGTGCCTTAAATAAAAATGATTCAAAAAAATAAAACTGAATAAATAACTTTTCATCTTTCTAACTAGGTATATATTTTTAACTTCCCGCTACGTGTCTAGATAAGGGAGTTACTGATTTTACCCCGATTTATGAAAATCGAGTGTTCACCAGATCTCCACGTTTTGAGGTCCTAGGAACCTTTTTCGACTACTTTCATGATTACGTGTATGTGTGTATGCGTATGCGTATGTGTATGCGTATGTGTATGCGTATGCGTATGCATATGCGTATGCGTATGCGCATGCGCATGCGCATGCGCATGTGTATGTGGATGTGTATATGTATGTGGATGTGTATGTGTGTGTGTGTGTGTATGTGTATGTGTATGCGTATGCGTATGCGTATGCGTATTCGTATGTGTATGCGTATGCGTATATGTATACGTGTATGTGTATGTGTATGTGCATGTGCATGTGTATGTGTATGTGCATGTGCATGTGCATGTGCATGTGTATGTGCATGTGTATGTGTATGTGTATGTGCGTGCGTAAATAAAATTACGTGGTTTACAGTAAACTTACTACATATTGTTTAAATAACTTTCAGGTTTTGTAGCGTCCTTGATTGACTCTACACACTTTTACTTGATATTTATAATTAAACTATTAACTTGATAATAATACTTGATATTTATTGATCCTTGATATGATCAAATGACCCGGGTGTGCGAGCACGCGCGATCGCCTTGATAGATCGAAACGTACTGAATTTAATAAAATAATTAATGAATAACGCTGACTCCTAAAAAACCCTAAAAATACTTGATGTACGATTTGGATCGTACAGGTTTATATACCGATTGATATAAAAATCGAATTAGACTTTCGATTTTTATATCAATCGGTCGGTATACAGTAAACTTATTACATATTTTTTAAATAACTTTCAGGTTTATATACTAATTGATATAAAAATCGAATTAGAATTTCCCTCTAAAAAACTGCGCCAAATACTGAAAATTGGATCAAAATCGTTTGATTTATTTGGAATGTGATGTAAAATATGATGTATATTTTTCAACCATTAATTTCCTAAATATCATTTTTACAAACTAGATTTTTTGAACTCTTCGAACTCAACAATCTATATTTAGGTATAGTTTTTGCTTCTTTTAGCTTAAAATACGTCAATGAAGCGGGAAGTTTCAGGGAACGCCTGCAGGGTTAATCGTATTACAGATTTTTATATTCACTACATAAAATTATTATAAATACCTTTTGATTACTATTTTTCTCTCATATCGATATCTTATTAGAATATTTGATAATTTTAGGATTTATATAATTTTGAAAAGTTTACCTTTTTACGTTGAATGCTAATTTTGCGACATAAAAAATATTGCAAATTTTCACAATAGCCTACCATTAAATGAAATTTTATAGACCAAATACATTAATATACATGTTATCGATCGTCGAGGCGCACAGATTCTAGGCATCGCCATATGGTGGACATTCCACGTGCCCGGAGAAAGCGGTTAGACTTAACATTCTTCATTCAAACCGCAAAGAACTGGAACATGCTTCCTAAATCTGTGTCCCCGTCGAGTACAATCTGGGGATCTTCAAGAGAAGAGTGAACCTTCAAGGGAAGCGCGTTCTATCTTAGGCCGGATCTTAACTTACCATCAGGCAAGATCGTGGTCAAGCGCTTCCCTATAGATAATTTAAAAAAACATGTCGATAACACGCATATTAGTAGTATATAATAATAGTTTTAAACAAAATGTTCCTAACCTCCTACACGGTCAAGATATTAAGCTTAATAATAATAACATTGCAATTATAACCTTTACTGAAAGCAAATACTATTTATTTCTCCCTGACTAATAGGTCTATCGTCAAATTTAGCCTACTGCAAAGGAGTCAGATATTGTTATTTATCAGACATACACCACAGATTTCAAACTAGCTTGAATAATCATCGTTGCCCATTAAGAACCTAGGTACAAGCTGACAATTTCACCTTCAATCTTTTTTATCCGCTGGAAGGATAGCCTCAGCCATGCTTAAAAATGACAATACAGTTAAAGACTTTTGCTTCACGGTGTGTGATCTTTTTCCCAATAAAAAATAGATATTGCAAAAATGATCTTTAGTCAAATTTAGTCATATGGAATGAGTATATAATGTCAGGCAAATAAAACTGCAAGCATGACTGTAGAAAAAAAAGGCGAGGTGACTTCACTTAAACACTGCTTAAAGCCCTATAAGGCACAAGGTCGTTATCAAAGTGAACGTGTTTTCAAATCCACAATAAAAGAATACTTTCTTAACATTTTTCCTTTGATAAAAGTGCTTCGCCGTCCAAAGTATTGCTGAATACGAGAAATACTGTGGTCAATTACTAATAATTACTCTGCAAGGATGGCCAAACGCGAACGAAGTCGCGGGTACAGCTAGTTATAGATATTTCCAATAAATTTCCAACTTAGCTTTCATTGCGGAGAAATGCAGAAACCTTATATTTTTAAACCATGCCAATTGTGCCTAATTTCATACATACATACATACATACATACATATATATATATATATATATATATATATATATATATATATATATATATATATATATATATGTATATATATATATATATATATATATATATATATATATATATATATATATATATATATATATATATAAATCATTGCCACTTTTCGTTATAATTTTATAACTCAAGAATGGGCTCACTTATCCAAACCAAATGTTTAGGCTTTGTTCGGACTATTTAGTAGATGGTTTATGTGAAGTTTGCATAAAATCGGTAGAGCGGATCTTCTTTTATCATATTTTTTGGAACAAATAAATTCAAATGGCGATACGTAGCAAAGCACGTAACGGGTCGCCAGTTAATTATAAATTTTATTAAGATCTCTAAGGTGGTTGTTTTTCGACGTTAATTGTTTAAGTTTCCCAAAATACACGAATAATAGTTAAATGGCATGTGAAAGTAACTATAATAAAGTGTTTGATAGTAATTACTTTACTATCAGCTGTCTCATAAAGGCAAATGAGAGCTGACCGTGTCATCGCAATTATGACTTTAACCAGATGATAGAGTTCTGTAGCGTCTTGTATGCATTTGGCATAACTGTTTTACGTGTTCCTGCCGCTATAGCGTAGGTGCTCGTTACTTTCGTGATTTATTTGCCTTATGCTGGGTATCCATTTAAGGCAGCCTCGGCCCGAGGCAGCTCTAGTGGAGACCGTGCCGCGAGTCGAGGTTTGCCGTGACTTGAACCAAACGAGGCGGCTGCGCAGCGAGCCGAATAATGTCGGTAAATGACCATGCTCAAAGACTCCTCGGTGTGAGCCGTGCGATGATGATGATGTTTTCAACATTGGTGTGTGCTCAGTACGTGGCAAAAATTGTTTTGTACCTGGGTATCCACTTGCGCAGCTTTCCTCAGCTTGCGGCAAGCTCAGGACGAGGCAGGTCGTCACGAGGCTGCTCAAGTGGATACCCGGTATTACTCTCTAAACCGTAACAAGACTATGACAAGTATCGACGCTACTGCGTCAAGAATAGGTAAGGCGGTGGTACCGAGCTGAAGCGAGGCGTTGCGGAACTCTACCAGCGAGCGATTACGATGATACTTGATAGTGACATATTGTGCCAACCTTTCGCCTTTTACAAACTGCCCGGCAGAACAGCAGACAATAAATTGTTAAAAGGCCCCCTACCATCATTTTATTTTCTTTGCGGAAACTATCTACTAAGGGAAATCAATTAATTATTTCAAGATTTTGTTTTATATCATAAGATAGCGAACAAGCAGATGGGTCTCCTGATGAAAAGAGTCAACCATCGCCTATAGACACCAAGGATGTTAATGGTGCGTTTCTATCTTGTGGCGAGGTCTAATGCCACATGCATAAGTTTAATCCGGAAAAAACCGGAACACGACAGCGACAAGCACTGACGCTATTGCGGCAGTAATAGGCAAGGCGGTGGTACCAGACCCGGGCGAGACAATGCAGAACACTATCACCTAGTAGCCACGGTGGTAGTGACTCATAGCCAATCGGTCGCCTTTTACGACCTGCCTGGCAGAACGGCAGTTGATCTATTCTTCGAAGGAGCCTGGAACCAACACAGGGAAAATATATATAATTATCTTTTCGATTTTTTAGAATACCAAAAGATTAAATAGGACGTAAAATTATTAATATTTTTTCCCTGGACTGCTCCTTCTGGAGAATAAGGCGTCTGCGATCCTGTCGTAAAAAGGAGTTCATAAAAGGCGAAGGAGTGGACAAAGAATTACGTATCATCGAGATTACTAGGTGGTAGAGTCCTGTAACAGTAGAGTCTCGCCTGAGATTGTTACCACCGCCTTGTCTAGTCCTACCACAACATATAACAATACCTATAAATTTGGCATAAATGGCATTTTAACCCACCAACTAATAGCAAAGAAGTTACCTACCTACGTGCCTAAATTAATGTCTTATCCAGATTCAGGTGTAAACGTTTTATTAATTCAGAACCACGCATGGTTTGTTATGGTATAATGACTGTGACGACCGAATGAATAATCATAGACATTCAATTAACATCCTGCCAGACTTAACAATCAAATATGTTGAGTAAATTATTGTTAAATAGTGTGTTCAATCGTATTAACATAATAAAGCATTATCAGTAAACAATCGATATTTGTCTCCAAATTTTATTTCAACGGTATGTTCGTTGAGGTGTATAATTAGGTAACAGTTACGTTAATACAAGATTTTATAAATTAACACCGTTTAGATATTATAGTATACTATATAATAATGTAAGACAGTAGATCACTTACTTGAGATCCCTCGGCAAAGTTTTCACAATCACATAAATTCTTTTCCTATAACGATAGACGCAGGGCGCGATCGCGAGGATGGCGAATATCGCCGCTTTAGAGAGCGTGCTCAGCACGGCAGCCATCGCGGCGGCTAATGCCATTAAGGCGACAAGAGCTGCCAGAAGTGCGTCCATGCTGGCGATCGGCCCAGTGGGGCGCACCGCGAATTACCTACACAAGTCCAAAACTAAACAATACACTGATTACACGATACGCGCTTATTACGCGTGTGCCGGCAACGAAATATTTCCAGTAAATGCGCCCCGCGTCGATTATGTGGCAGCGCCCCTCAGCAGATGCACATCAGCACATGCGCGAACAGCTGATCCCCTAGGGACCGCTTCTTACAAAAATACCGGCTTTCAAACCATATAAACAAGTAAATTATTTTAAAGTATTCGTATTATAAGTATGTCTTTAATGACATTATGTTTATTCTTTATTTGAAACTTTTTCCAAAAAAGTATACAATCACTACGTGCTTTTTGCTAGCAGATATAATTTTCTTATAAGAAAGTAACTTTTATCACAAAAAGTTTGTATTAAAGAATAAAATGTAGTGTTACTGTTAATAAAAAAGATTCTAGCTTATAGATCTTCTGATCTAGTTATTAGTATATATCTATTACAGAGTACAGGTCACGATAATGCGTTAAAAATTACATGTAGTGCCCTAGAACTTAAAGCTTCTAAAATATTATTGAAGATAATGATTGTACTTGGCGAGATATCCGTACATATTTTTAAGGAAAATTAAAATAAGTAACTATTTTAATTTTACACATAGATAGAAGAGTATTTTAAGTTATTTAAGTAAAAAAATGTAAAATGTAGTACAAATATTTAGATTTATATAAACATGAGAGTCAAATTATTTGCTGACACAAAACCGGAGTGCATTCACCTCAGGAGTTCACAGTTATATCTCCAACCTGACGCAGTTTTATTTGCTTTATAATATTATTCGTTCGTTTTATTTTATCCGTGAATGCTAAATAATAAAAATAATCTTACTAACGTACATATTTGCTTGCTTTCTGTAATAGCTAATGCAATATCGAGGACGACAGTTATACGTACAAAATAATCTGTATCTTCTCTCTCTAATATATAAAGTTCTAGTATCACAATTATAGTTACCATACTCCTCCGAAACGGTTTGACCGATTTTGATGAAATTTTATATGTATGTTCAGTAAATCTGAGAAAAGTTTTTTATCTATTTTTTATACCTACTCCTAAGTGAAAAGGGATGGACCCTTTTCACTTAGGAGTAGGTATAAAAAAATAGATAAAAAACCAATTTATTTTTTAATTTTTTGGTATTATTTTTATGATGTGGTATTAAAAAATGCATACAACCCAAAATTTTCACCCTTCTACTATCAACCCCTATTTTTAATAGCGATTTTAATAATCAAATAATTTATATGGCAAAACCACAAAACGATGTTTTCCGGGTCAGCTGGTGTCTAAAACACAAAAAAGTGTTTCTACAAAAGTCAGTTAATAGGTTTTGAAACCATCCAACCGATGTGCCCATAACCAATTTCATTTGAAATGCAATAATGCGAAGATGGTTTTAGACCACTGTGGCACGTTGGTGGCTGTTAGTAGTGGTAATGACGTCGGGATGACGTCATCACTGTGAAGGTTTATGACGTCACGGAAGGACGTGGAAGGGAGAAAGAAGATCTTCCCAGCCACGCAAGGTGTACTGCCTGGGGACCGAAGTCCATTGGAGAAGCGTTGCAACTTGAATATAGTGTGTTCAAGATAAATAATTATGAAATCGTGATTTAGGATTGTATTTTTGAATCTCATTATTTTTTTATTTTTTATTATTTTTTCTTGTAGCGTTTGTGATTGCTTGAGCCACTACACTACACATAGGCTAGTTTTTACCGACTTAGCAAAAGGAAGTAATGTTTTTGGGTTACACGAACGAAGCCACGTGCAACAGTTAGTATCAAATAAAACTGAAATTTATACCTAATATAGATATCTGAAAGGTTTTATCTTTGTTTATTTTATTTATGAACCAACTTCTCTAAAAGAAGGAGGTTCTCAATTTGATCGTATTTTTATGGTTATTTATAAACTGATTTAGATTTTTTTTGTTTGAGAGGTTTCCAGTGGTGGATTTATACATTTATCGCCAGTAGACTATTATAATTTTGCCGCCGCTACCGAACTCTACAAGTGTCAGGTTCTAAATTATACACAACAATTTACTTAAGATTTTTCTTATATCATAGAAAAGTAACAAGGATGCGAATCTCCTGATAGAAACAACAATCACCTATACTACTGTATAATATATATACACTATAAACACCAAAGATAAAAAAAGAGCAACAAAGATGTTATAATTTATACTTTTCATCGTCGGCACTTGGTGAAACTGCATCGTATTAATTTTGTCAAACACTAGTACTATTTCACAAATATTTGTGTTTAACAAAATTAAGTGTTTAAGTGTTTGACAAAATTAATACCAAAGATGTTGATTGTGGTTGCTACCCGTGTGGTGGAATGGTTAATACCGTATGCATAAGCTTATGGAGGTATATTAAGCTAAAGGAACGAAAACAATACCCAAGCATAAATTTTTTCAGAGTTTAAAAATTTAAATTTTGTTAAGAGTAACAGTAATTTTATTTTTGAAAAGCTGTATATTTTATAAACGATGATCGATTTTGATCTTTCTAATGGCATTCGACGCAATTTTTGCTCTAAAATATTTTCTTACTACGTAATATAAAGGTTGCAAAGTCGAAATATTATCAAAAAACTGTTTTTTCTAAAAAAAATCATCATTGACGAAATCCGAATCAATCGACCGATTTTTATCCAATTTACGGTATTTGACGCAGTCTTTTAGACAGAAAAACTGATTAGATTTTTAAATCAATTGAAAATAATAAGTAACTTTGCTATAAATAACAAAATATTTGAAAAGCCGTAACTGGAAACTTGATTCGATATTGATTTTTAAAACTTTATTTGTAGTAGTTTTTAAGTAATATTATAAAAGGTCTAAAAAAGATTGATGAACGTCTAAAAATCTCAAAGATATGTCGAAAAAAAAACACTTTTTTCAAGATTTTTCGTCATAGATAACGCCGGAGCAGGTAAACCGATTTTGATGCAATTAATCCCTACATTGGACGCAGTTTTTTGAGAAACGGAGCTGATTAGATTTTGTACTCAATCCGTTCATTAATCTGGAAGTTATATTAAAAATTACTGTTTCGCCAAAGATTTTTTTGAGGTTTTTTCGAAATTACTCAAAACCTCCTAGACCGATTGATCCAAATTCCAAATTCTCGGTAAGTCCGTGTTGAGCGGAATTCAATAAGATGCTATTAAGCATGTTTAGATCGATTCAACCGTTCAAAAGTACATATATACAAACATACTGACGTCATCGTGAAAATAGCCGGAAAATGTTCATAGCGCCTCAAAACGTGAAGAAATGATGACAACTCGATTTTGAAAAGTCGGGGCAAAATCAGTAACTTCCTTATCTAAATAGTTACGTAAGTCCTTACGGGAAGTTTTAGAAACAAAATAATGTTACGTACTTCGGGTTGGTAATTGTAAAAAAACATACTTATATTAAATCCGTGTACTTACAATACAAATACACAAAACAACACAATGAAATACTCAAATACTCTGGTTAACACTAGTCACTCACTGTACTAACACTGAACTTAACCGACTACACAATAGAACACTCGCTTCGCACTGGTCACTTTAAGTATCGCTCTCGATCGCTTTATAAAAACTGCACTGTATTTGTCAACACATCTCTATTTATACCCAGGGTAAAGTTCTAAAACAATCGCGAATGTTCCGCAATCATCACGTAAACAATAGACAATTATTGTAATCACCTTATGATAAACAAGTTTTGATTCATAAGTCCTAGTACACACTATTTTCAATCTTATGCCCTGTACCATAAAGTTCATTATGGTATAGCTATTCTGATACCGGCCAACTATTTGTTTATTAATAGGAGTAGCTATCTCTTTCTTTTATTTCTAGATCCCTCCAGAGTTCCATCTCTTCATGTTTCTAGATTATTCGTAACAATAATGTTACTTCGCTTTGAATTTTAGCCTGTAGTCAGTGTATATGGGTACGAAACATGTTCACTGCAATTTTATATGATTGTCCACACTTGTATTGTAATATGAGTGTGCACGACAGTTTTTTTGAGTTCCAACGAATTGCAGAAAACTTTCCACAGCTTTATGTTTCACTAAGGACAAAATCCCGAAATCTTTTACGCAGTTCAAGGACAAATTTTGTTCGATAAATGTATGCAAAAATTAATTGCTATAAAATTAGAAAATAGTAAAATGCAAGTGTGAAAATAAAAAATATTTTTTATATGAAACATTTAAAAAATTGATTGGAAAATCTGAGTTTTGCGAAACACAAACGAATGCCATCAACCGCGATTCGATCAGTCAAGCCATTCAATGTTATTGTGAGACACACACACACACATACAAACATACTGACCTCGTCGTGAAAATAGTTGAAAAAGATTTCTAGCAGCTAGGGGGCCTAAAATCGGGGCAAAATCGGTAACTTTCTTTTACTACTAACGTAGCAAGAGTTTGAAAAGCAAGTATTTCAAAGGTTACATCTTTATATTAAATTTATGTTACAATAAATTTACATCGGATTTTTGAATTATCTTTACAACAGACTAAATTTATCGATCAATTTCAAAACCTAATCAGCTCTTCCTCCTAAAAAACTCAAATACCGTCAACCGGATCAAAAATTATTTATCCGTTCGGAATTCATCGATGACGTGAATTTTAGAAAAAAGTTTTTTCGACAATAATTTAAGATTTTTTAAACAATTTATATTTTAGAGTTCAAAAAATTGCGTTGAATGATTAGATTTTTTATATTTTTTTTATATCGTAAGATAACGAACAAGCAGATGGGTCTCCTGATGGAAAGAGTCAACCATCGCCTATAGACACCAAAGGTATTAATGGTGAGTTGCTATATTGTGGCGAGGTCTAATGCCACATGCATAAGTCTACCGGTTATTTTACTCTCCAAACCGGAACACGATAATGACAAGCATTGATGCTATTGCGGCAAGAATAGGTAAGGCGGTGGTATTAAATACCCTAGACTAGACGTTGCAGAACTCGATCACTTCGTAATCACAGTGGTAGTGATACATATAGCCAATCATTCGCAACCAACAGCCGTTTTGCCAGGCAGGTCGTAAAATTACGACCTGCCAGGCAAAACGGCAGTTGGTACGTTCTTCTCGGTATGTTTCCCATTTAAATTTGGTAAAGCTCTTATCCGGGGTTCCAGATGTACAAGAAGTTAGAAGTAAGTTGTTCCAGTATTAGTGCGTTTAAATTATACTCGTATGTATACCATAAATAGGGCACTAGGCAGGTAGGTAGGGTACTCTGGCATTTGGGACCGCCAAACGTCGGAGTACCCTACCTACCGTGGATTAAATTGGACAATTTCTTAGTTTGTCAATGTAGCTTGCATTTATACACAAAAATACACAGTTATACTACTTGAGGATGAAATAAAATTACTTTGAGGGTAATTTTTAAACCTTGACATCGCATTTGGTACGATAAATCCGTGCAACATGGTTTATTTCTATTTTTTCACGATATAATATATCTACAAATGTATGACACTTTTGACAGTAATAGGAGCGTTTGCTCATATGCGCGGCGACACGTTTCGTTCCTAATGGCGTGTCTTTTAGTATTCTTGTGGTCTGCGCTACCTACCTAGCCTAATATTTCGACTGGTCAATTTATGCATTCGATATACATACATATATATGGACTGTAAATTATTAAAAATAAATAATTAATTTTCCCATTTAACCACGTAAATTTGACCACGTCAGCCAGTTTCGGTCACAATTAAAATGGTTGGACATATATAACTGTCGGAATGTTCACGTACTAATATTACTTTTTAATATACTGCATGATCCTTTCTCTCCATCATATTTACGTGAACCTTTCCGTTATCTTAATACTCAGGATCCTCAGCGATCTTTACACTCTAATACGGTCTCCATTATTCTGTGCTAATACCCTTTTAGTCCCAGCCCACAACACAGCAAGTTTGGATTCTTGTACGCTTGCAGCAATATGTCTCTTGAATAGCCTAAACATATTTAAATTTAGGATATATGATTATATGTCAAATATATTCAAATTAACTTAAAGTTACTTAAAGCTATTTGTAGGTATTTATTATCACTATTATATGATTCTATTTTATTCGTATGTAGTAATATTTATTATGCTTTATGATTGTTATGCTTTATATATATATATATATATATATATATGTATATATATATATATATATATATATATATATATATATATATATATATATATATATATATATATATATATATATATATTATTTTTGACACATATTTTGCATGCCTCACAGGGAAAATCATATGTACCGATGTACATATGTATGAATCATAATGTACCGATGTTCAAGCAATTAAAAATAAAGAAAAGCAAACAAGGAGACAGTTTTCTTGATGGAAATAGAACATCGTTTGTAGACACCGAAAATAATTTTGCCATTCATGCATTGATTTACCGGCTACTTTACCCTACTACGAAATAAAATATGAACTGTAAAGCATTGACGTTATAGTGGCGGACTAGATAAGGCAGGAGAACCAAGCGCATGAGAGACACTGCAAATGATTTTCCAGAACGCTTTTATATTATTTCAGAAAATAATTACAAGTTGTTGCTTACCTTAACTTCAGTAAGTACACATACATATATTAAAAGGAAGTTTGTGAGATCACGACGGTCTCACGGTTATATTATTAAGTCTAGATGATTAGGTCTTAGGTTCGATTTTTGGGCAGAGTGTTATTGTATTGTTTATCTAGAAAAATATCAGTAGCTGTTCTCTAGTCGTGATTTTTTCACCCTCGTACCTCGAGAAAGCTTGTGCTTTATAAGTTGTTGCCAGTCATCGAAAATAAGAATTAACTATCGTAGTGATATGATTTGTTCATTTTTTAACAAGGTACCCGTCGAAACAGGATGTATTTTCCTACTGCTCCTATATACTTCTGATTAATTTCGTTGCGGGTTCCAAGACAGCTTAGCTTTTCCCCAGGGCACCCTGAGCTCGCAACTCAGTGGACGGTTGCCGCTGTTGATTCTGGTTTACAGAAGTCACAGTGGTGGGAACGAGAGGTGGGCCCATTGCCCTTAAAAAGTGGTACCCGTCAGAATGGTCTGTCTATTCTACATGTAAGGCACAAATCCACACAGGGATGTGTAACTAATGCACTCGCGATTGATGGTTTCTTAAATTTGCTTTGTGTGTACCATACATTATGGTTGTATTTTTTATTTGTTAATGCATTGAAAAAGGTATTATCACATAGGCTGCCTTTCGAGGTCGGCAGAGAGAACCCAACGTCTGTAAACTATCCAGTTTACCACGATTCACGGGTTTGTCAGGGTGATGAGTGGTGATACCCACAGCATAGCATTTTAACGAACTGACAACGAATATTGCCTATAGTGATAACCGGGGCCGATCTTATTAACACTTTTGCCCGACCCGGAGATTGAACCCGGGGCCTCATGATCTCATCACGAGACAGCATGCATTCAAATAAACTGTTATGTGGTGTAAAGTACGAGTATGTTATCTGAAATGAAATGAAAAAAATACGTTTAGCGTAATATATTCCTAAATCAGGACACAGCCCACAGAAATGCGTATAAATCACCGCCGCAATGCTGCAATGACCTAATACGGCTTAGCGAATTTTGAAGTTTTTTGACTGAAAAGCTTACAAATCATACAGATAAATAAATAAATATTCACGGGACAAATTACACTTACTGTTCTAACCCCAACGTAAGTAAATTTTTGGCTTATGTTATGAGTGTTAGTCAACGATACTAATACATAGAAATACATATATAAAATTATAAATACTGGATTATAAACACACAAATCCAAAAATACAAACATTTATGCTCATCACACAAATGCTTGTCCCCGTCGGGGATTTGGGCCTTGTAAAGTTGGAAGCGATGGGCTGGCACGAAGTACTGCTTTGCTCTATTAAGTACACCAAGTTTTTGGAGGCTAGTTTAGCCTTTCCTTCCAAATGACCACGAAACTGAACGTTGTGTGATATGTCGACTTCCAAAATTCCAATACTGGCTGAGGCTGTCAGGAGAAACGAGCCCAGAAGATCGGCTTTTTCCTTTGCGGTATGGGCCAGAGAGTCATCGTCTCTGTGCAAGGATGGAAATGAAGGCTGGGAGAAATTACCTATGACAGCCTAGGCGAGAGACCAGAACGCACGAGTGCCCGAAGGAAGGTGAACTAAATTCTCACCAATTCTGCCAATGTGTTCCGCTTTTGCCTTGGCGATAGCTCTTTTGAAGAACCTCGAGGAGTTGTAATCCTTTCGTAATGCGCTAGTTTTTACAGCACGAGATGCTGACGCAGCAGCCCAAGCTCGGTAGCACCACATCAGCGACAGCATTCGGATCATCCAGCGAGAAGCACAACCGCCCCCATGGCTAGTAGTAATTAACTACCTTTGGAATAATCGCGGATCATACAGAGATTATGAAATTGATATTACACGTGCGCCGTACATACATCTCCCGATCTCTAAAAAAATGTCTATCAAAGCATCAAAATATAAAAAATAAGTTGTAACTTTTGGATATTTTCAAATACAAATTTTCGAGTAGTAATGACCACAGTAATGACTGATGATATATTGAGTATAATAAATATATTGAAAAACAATTGTTGTTTACACAAATGATAGCTATACTATTCCGTTTAAACGATAAATATAATTTGAATAAATCAGTATTATCAGTAAGTGTTGCTTAATATTTATGTTAATTTATAATGACCTACTTTAAGATTGCTTCAGTTACATCCGTTGCTTCAGTTTATTTAGATCATGATCTACTTTTACCTGATTACAGCTAAGCCAAAACAATGGATGAATGGTTTTAGCGTTGTATTGATGACAGCTTTTGAATCATCATCTATCTGGAGTTAAACATGACATCAGGTTAACAAGGTAGATCAGTGAGTGTTAACGTTAGCTAGAAGATTTCTCCCTGTGCTGGTCCGGGCTCGTTTGAAGAATAGACTAATTGCCGTTTGCCAGTTGTTCGTAAAAGGCTACCGATTGGCTATACGTATCACTATCATCGTGACTACTAGGTGGTATATTTCCGCAACGTCTCGCCTGACTTTATGGTACCACCGTCTTACCTATTTCTGCCACAATAGCGTCAATGGTTGTTGTGCTCCGGTTTGTGGAGTGTAAGGTAGCCGGTAACATATGCACGAGGCCATTTCGCCATACGGATAGCAAGCACCATTACCATCTTTGATGTCCATAAGCGATTGTTTCACTTTCCATGAGTAGAGCCATCTGCTTGTTTGCCATCTTATACATATATATATATATATATATATATATATATATATATATATATATATATATATATATATATATATATATATATATATATATATATATATAATATATATATTCTATTATTATGTATAATAATAGAATAGAATATATAGAATACTAATAATACGTACACGACATTCCATTTAAACAATTCTCTATGGATATTTGCTATGTACAGGATGTTATGATATTCCTGTTTTTAAATAAGGTATTATCTCAACACTTGAAATATCAGTTATTTAGGAAGAGCGAGTTTATACTCGCTCTTCCTAAAAGTGAAAATTTAGCTAACCTTTAAACATATAGACTTACTTTTAAAGATCCGGCCAAATTTTAAAATTAGGAACTAAATATTGAATTGAAAGTGCGTTTTAATTATTATTGTAAAATAATTACAACATAATATAAAATTCGTTTGAAAATATCCCACTAATTCATGAATAGGATGCACAGAGTCTTGTGAATGAACTCTGAAAATGCTGGCAAAGTGTCATTTTACACTTATAATTACGATAGTAACTATTATGTAGGCGCTCTAAGTAGGTACCTTTTCCCAATCACTTTTAATTTGGTTAAAGACACTAAATATTTTAGTTCGAATATTGCGTAATTACGAAAGTGTATCCATACGTTTAATTTTTGTGTCAGATAAAAAGGAAATTTTGATTTTTTTTATTACATAAATCGAACATATTATCGATTCTGAACAACCTCTGAAAATTTGGCCGGACCTTTGAAAGTAACCCCGCAATAAAGTATCTGATAGCTACGGTATATAAATATGCCAATAAACAAAACAATACATATTAAAAACTTCGTATTATGCCCTTTATTCATATATACACTAAACATGTTTCACATAAGACAATAAAATAAGTTTTTTTAGCGATTACAAAACACCTATAAACTAATAAAGAATATAAACAAATACCCAGTACTGTAACAAAAGAACCCTATTACACATACAATAAAAATCAGTATAACTATAGCCCGTCCTTAACCAGTTAACATTATATTAATATATTAAGTGATGACGCTGTGCGCATTTTAACGCAAAATTAACCTCTAGTTTTACCGTGCTCTCGCAGGAACTAACAATTCTTTACAGGGGCCCGATTCACTTTACGAAACACCAATCGAGTCGAAACCTTAAGGACTCTTACAAATTTAATTTCACATTGTATCGTGCAGCACGACGTGACGTTGTATCGTGTTTGTGTGTAAGAGTCCTAACCGGTCCGACTCGATTGACGTTTTGTTACGAGAATTAGGGGGCAGAAATCAGTACTCGGATTATTATAAGAAGAGCTCTGACGGAGACACATTATGTAAAACCATCGACATCATGATGTCGATGTGTAAAACCAATGCAGATGAATAAGACTAATAATAATAGGCGTGTTCAAGACGAATGTCTAAACTCAGCCGTATAACAAACTTATTAAGGCATTTCAGATATGTCAAAATTTTAATCTGAGCATCTAAACTCAGCTGGTTTCATCCTAGACACGATTCCTATTCATTTGTTATAATTCATACATAATACCTCTAATTAGTCAGTGTTCATATCTATTTGTTTATAATATAATTTTCAGAAGTGAGAACAAAAAAGTATATAGAAATAAACGGCGCTGTGATATTTCATAGTAAGACAAAAATAGCGGCTTTGGATTATTATTAACTTATTTTACTAACTACAGAGTGTCCAGGAAAAGTCTTAGTTAAGCTAAATGCCAATTTTGTTAGAAGCCTGAGTTTAAACATTCGTATTGAGCACGCCTAATATGTAAAAAGCATATATTTACTTTTACCAGTATCAAAAACCATATTTTGTCATTACAAGTTTATACAAAGGTACATAATAGGATCATTAATTAGATGAGAATGACCAAAAATTGTTTGTCTGAAACAAACTGTCAGATCTTCTTATAAAAAAAACAAAGTATTACATACAATATTTGTAATGATTTTAGCGTCAATACAAATGGAAATTAATTACACAGTCGCATTAAGTTTAAAATGGTAAAATATGATACAAAAATTGGTTTATCATTCTTGAATTCAATAAAAGTGATTTTTTATAGAAGTGGAGTAAAGCAACGGTGTCGCAACAACAATGGTCTTGTATGTGTATTGCTTTATAACCTTAAACTTACGTTTGAAATTTGAAGTCTGAAAAAATTTGAGTTCATTCTTTTTTCTTTTTTTTTTATGTCATAAGATAGCAAACAAGCAGATGGGTCTCCTGATGGAAAGAGTCAACCATCGCCTATAGACACCAAAGATGTTAATGGTGCGTTGCTATCTTGTGGCGAGGTATAATGCCACATGCATAAGTTTACCGGCTACCTTACCCTCCAAACCGGAACACGACAGCGACAAGCACTGACGCTATTGCGGCAGGAATAGGTAAGGCGGTGGTACCAGACCCGGGCGAGACAATGCAGAACTCTACCACCTAGTAGCCACGATGGTAATGACTCTATATCCAATCGGTCGCCTTTTACGACCTGCCTGGCAGAACGGCAGTTGGCCTATTCTACAAAGGAGGCCGGGACCAACACGTTTAAAACTTTAAAATATTATTAAAATCAGTTATGTTCGTAAGATAAAAAGTAATTCTCAGTCACGCGCCTGTATTAAATGCTTTACGAATAAAGTAAAAATCAAAAATAAATGTAACAAATCGTAAATTATAAATTTAATAACTCCCGATGCAAAATTATGTCACCGTAGTTAATGCGGTTATTTTAAATTTACAAAAAAAAATTAGATAAAAGAATGAAATAAATTATTTATTCGAATTATTTGACTAATATTTGTGGAGCACGAAAAATATTTAAATAGTATGCAAAATAAAGTGTTAAATAGAATAATATTAACATCAGAATATCCTCTTAAACTCATAATTTACAAATAGGAATGATCAAAACCAGGTACTTCGTAGATTAAACGAGAAAAAATTGCACAATATTCTAACTAATGAGTAATTCAAAGAATATATTTAATACCAGGGACTATAAATTATTGAGTATGAACAATTAATATAAACTGTAGAAATTCCAAAAAAAATACCAACTTTTATTTGTTTACAACTTACAAGTTGTAAGTGAGACAGCAAGTGAGATAACATGTAGAGATAGCAAGGATACAAGTACGAGTTTTATAGAACAAGCTCGCGATAAGTTAAAATTACTGTATATCGAGGGTTATCTATTCGTTTATTCGTGATTGATATGATTTACAATTGTATATGGTATATATTAGGCATATTGCATATGGTACTAAAAATCAAATAAAAAACACGACACGCCTAATTTGTAATGTTGACCTAATGCACCGTTGATATCTCATGTTCCATTTTGTGTACTTATTCACATTATCTAAACGTTAGATTCATAACAACAATAACAAAATATATATTTTAAGAAACAATATTGATTTGAGAAATGTAATATGGAAACGTTCTCGACAAGATCTAATCATGATTAAAATGAAAAGTCTAAAACTTTAATAGTATAAAAAGCAAATGTTTAACATTATTATAATAAAACATACCCAGATACAAATAATATCCAAATATACAACAATTTATCTATCTTTGGACTTTGAGACATTCAAAAATAGTTATAATAAGAAATATAAAATGAAATGGAAAAATCAATAACAATATGTTGATAATTTTTAATCATGATTAAGTATATTGAAAAATTTAACATAGTCAGGATACAAAATGTAGTTAAGTAGCACGATCACACTAAGTTAATATCACAATTCATTGAACTTAATGTACACACAATTCAAAGAAATTAAAAATGCAAATATAATTTATAACTAATGAAAGAAATATAAATAATAAGGTCTGGAAGAATGCCATAATAATATTTTTAATATTTTTTACTCATCTCTAAATATTGAAAGATTCAAATATTCGATTTCTAAGTATTTAGATAAAATAGCGACTTTATAGTGAATACCAACCTAATCGTAACAAAAACCTTTGATGTAAAAATATTAAATATTACAGGTACTGTAAACAACTATAACAATATTACATAACATTCTTACGTTATAAATATAATATGCTGATTTAAATTTTGAGAAACATGCATTATCTTTTGTTTCATTTTAATCAGGAGTTAATTGAAAAAATCTAGAAATAACAAGGATACAAATAAGAATAGACTTTCAATCACCATGTAAAAAACTGTTAAAATAACCAATAAATAACCATAACGTGGCAGATTCACAATACCATATCGACCAGTTCGCGTTCCATTTGATAGGCAAATGTATCTACAAGTTTGTTACATATTAATTGCTGGGCAAGAATCAATATATCAAGTTTGAGAATCATTACAGCAAGTTTAAGAAAACCTAAATCGTAAGTACTAAGTAATTTCTGCAAAAGACTGTCCGGATTGAGTACCACTCCTTGCCCTATTCCTACCACAATTAACTTTATTGTCACGTTTCGGTTAAGAGAATATGGTAAAAGTACACACGTGATATTCCATCCCTGTCACACGTATTGCAACCACCGCACCGCAAACATCGCACTATTACATCTTTGCAGTCTCAATGCAATATTAGTCACTTTAAGGGTCACGAAGCCGGTAAACTTACGCATTCCTGTCATACAAATAGTAACGCACTATTAAAATTGTTGCTTTCTATACTTAAATATAACATAGGCAATAGTTATTTCGGCTCATATACAAGGTTACGTTTAAAGGTCCGACCAAATTTTCGGAGGCTGTTAAGAATCGATATATTTTTTTATTATCGATAGAGAAGCGCTTGACCTCGATCTCGCCTGATGGTAAGCTAAGATTCCGCCTAAGATAGAATGCGCTTCCTTAGAAGGTACCTGTTCACTCTTCTCTTGAAGATCCCCAAATTGTAGTCATCGGGGAATACAGACTTAGAAAGCATGTTCCAGTCTTTTGCGGTTCGAATAAACAATGTTGGGTAGAACCGCTTTGTTCTATTTATGTAAAAAAAAAAAAAATTAAAAATTAAAAATTTTCATTTACAAAAATCAAAACGCATGGATATAATTTCAATTACGCTATGTTCGAACGAAAATATTTTAGTGCCTTCAACAAAATTAAAAGTAATCAGGAAAAATGTACTTAAAGCGACAGATTACATAATAGTTACTATCGTATTATGCGAAAGTGTAAAATGACACGCTGCCAGATTTACAGAGTTCATTTACAAGACCCGGTGCATGTAATTCATGAATTTGTGGGATATTTTTAAACGAATATTTTTATATTATTTTGTAATAATTTTACAATAATAATTAAAACGCACTTTCAAGTCAATATTTAGTTCCTAATTATAAGATTTGGGCGGACATTTAAAAGTAATCCTGTATATCTGATACTGACACTATTATAATTTTAGATCAATAAGGAGTTTTGATCAATATAATTAAAACATAATAATTTAAAAACCATAGTCAACAAAACTAATACATAGAAAAATATAACATAATAGCCTAATTGCAAAGTTTGATGTAACTAACAATTTGATTTTTCCTTAAAATATCAATTCCTGTAGTTCCGTGAAGCTTCTGTTATCTAAACCTTCTTGATCGAACAATTTTTTTTTGGTATTTTAATACATGCATAACTTTAAAGCTATTCAAATCCGATATTGCCACAAATTAAAATATTATTTGAACAATATATACAAAATATCACCCTAGTATCGTTTTACGAAACAGTACAACAAAATATTAAACCGAAAAATATATTGCTTTATTCAAAGATCCGAGTCCTCCACATATTTTCTAGAATAATCTTATCTAACAGAACCCACAGAGATTCACGAATCACAATCTTATTTGACCACTTAATATTTTCCTATGTTCTTCTGGCCCCAAAGGCAGATAACGATTTTCTTTCGTATCCAAATAGTAAAGTTTATCATTTTTCACTAATTTTGGATCAAATCCTTCTTTTTGTAAATCAGTCTTCTTCATTTTAAATGTACCTGTGAATAAATTGATATAGTTAGGAATATAATTTCCTTCCGTAAATTGACTTAAATTTATCTAACAGGATGGTCATTAGATAATGGGGTAGGCAATGACATAACGACTAGAGATGGGCCGAAGGTGGTTTGAACCGTATTCAAACTTCGGCCAAACATTCGGTGAAAATGAAAAATTCGGCCGAATTTCGGTTAAATTTTGGCGCGCTTTCTCGAGAACGACACGTCGTGACTTGTTTACGAATTTACTTAAATTATATATCTTACGGGGTATGCAGAGAGCACTGAATGCCATACATCACACACACATACATACATATTATTCTCGCCAGATCCCTCATGGAGTAGGTAGAGAGAACCGAGTGCCATACATCACGATCCTCGCAGGCTTGTCTCGCTTCTTCTAAATTACTTAAATTATTTTATATATTGCAGATGGTTTTCGCAGCGCACACGAAATAATGGCTTATCTGATACATTGGCTTACATTGTTCCAATTTATGTAGGGATCTCTAATTTTTTTGAAAATATTATATAGCCTATGTTACTCGTTTTAATGATGAAAGAATTTGACCTTTTTAAACTTTTTATTCTTAGAATGAGGTGAATGTCCTATGCAGATGGTCAGCAGAGAGAGAGAGAGGGTCAGGGAGAGGGGGAGAGAGATAAATTGAAGGATTCGAAAAAAAGTTTTTCGTATTTTAGAAGTAAAAAGTTTGTATCTGAGTGATTTTAAGACCATTGGATATGTTAAATAGAAAATACTATGTAATGTAATCTATCTAATTCTCTCGACGGCTTATTCCTATTATGTGTTTCTTTATCGCGACACATTTCCTTTTCACCGAGTTTCAAATTGCAATGATTCTAAAGAAGTTTCACTTCAATATTAATCTATTTTTTTGTGTAACTTATATATAGAATGTTCTTAAATCACTTACTAGTGAGGTCCACGCTGTTCATAACACGCAGGAAAATAGGGCGAGCATAAGCTGGCAAATCACGGGACAACAGAGACGCCAACCGCCGTAGGTCTAGAGAGTTATCCGTGTCCACGATACCGCACATCCCGGCACGCCCTTCGCAATTTGGTACCTGTGACAGACATATGATAGTTTTAAATTTCATCACAGTTGGGCCGAAACTATATTAGAGTTCAGTTTTGCTGGTTTTTTTTTTAATGGTTTTACAATACCAACAAAAGCGGAAAGTTGCAAAGAACATCGGCAAACTCTCATACATGATACAGTTAAGTTTTAAAACTAGAGTTTTGGAATAAAACAATAAAATAAAAATTACAGCATCTATTTCTGACACCGACCACACAGCCCATAGACAACTAATAACAGGCGAATGGCTTCTATGAACACATCTGACTTATAGTTCCGATATAAATGTCCACGCGGAAATAATCAGTGTCGACCAATTAGATTCTCTGTACATCACTATATTTCACTGTGGCCTTGAGTTAGCCAATCACGGTATTGCAAACCCGCTTCGCTTTATCCTCAGCTAGTTGCCAGAATGCATTCTATACCAAAAATCAAATATTAGGCATAAGCCCATAGGGGCTGTGTGGTAGGTGATTTCTGAGCATAAATAAATATAGTTTTCTGTCGTGATATCCTGAACTTTTTGATTTTAAATGTCTTAGAGGTTATCTTATGTCACGGTAGTAAGCAATGTGACAATTCCAGTATTTAGTTCCAAAAGAGGGTATTGTGGATAATAGTGACACATATATAAGTTTACGCACAAAATTTGGGTGGGTTTCACACCTCATTGCGGTTTAACCAGTACATAAACTGAAAAAGCATCAGAAAGTAAGCAAAGTAACAGTTTTCAATGACGCGTATGCGGCATGCATTCCACGAAGTATTTTAAAATGTATTATTTCCTGGTTACCTATGTGTCCATTGACAGAAGAATATGTGTCGTATCGTCGAACGATTTACGACTACCTTACGACGACAATTTAGTTAGTTTACAACACATATTTTAAAAAAATACCTAAACCAAACAAATTGATGTAGATAATTGGTACAAAACTCAAAAAATATTAAAAAATATATTATACCATATAAGTCTCACATCACTGTTATATTTATGCATAGCCGGTATATACGTAATATACCAACGGAATAAAATATGTAAGTTTTATAACACGAACTCTAGCTTTATCATAAGAAATATTTTAAATCTTTTGACTACAGTAATTTTGTAAAGAGTTTTTTTTGATAATATATTATCAATATAATAATTATATACTTACTCTAGTTAAAATTATTTATTAACAGTAATAAACGATTAGAATTGAAAAATATTCTACAAATCTTATGAAAAATATCGAATGGCAACATTTATTTCACTGCATAAAACATCAGTTTAATTTGGGGGATACTACTTTAATTTTGGTTTTATAACACGTAACATAAAAAAATAATCGTGTGAACATACTGTAGCGGTTCAAGCAATCTACTGACGTTACAATAAAAAATTATGAAAAATCGAAAATAACGAAATTCAAAAAATAAACTCCTAAATCACGATATCACAATTATTTATCTTGTACACCTCTGTGGTCTAGTGGTCCAGTGTCGGAGTTGACTACACGAGGTCCCGAGTTTGTTTCCTGGGTCGGGCAATTTAAAAATATGTTTTCCAGTTTTCTGATAAAAACAACATTGCCCGGGATTGGAAAGTGCCCGGTTGGCGATAGGCTGGCCACCTATCACATTGTGGGACCAAGTATCTTCCACTAATCGTGGGTACAATTGTTGTACCTCTGCCTACCTCTTCGGGGATTTGGGCGTGAAAATACTTTATCTTGTACACACTATATACAAGTATCAACACTTCTAAAATCAATTGCGGACTCTAGGTAGTACTCCTTGACTGGTTCGGAAGATTTTCCTTTTCCACATCCTCTTCACGAGTGTGACGTCATCAACCTCCACAGTTATGATGTCACCCTTGACAATAATATATCAAGACGCTACAGAATACATAACAAAATTTTTGCCGACCTTTATTTACCTTCATTTCTTTGTATTTATAATTTTGTTACATATTATTTATACAAATATTACGCGGATAAAATAAACAAAAAAATCATGTGCGTTTATAAAGCTATTCCGGTCTCACAAGTAAATTAATTAATTTTAACATTTATTACATTACAATTACTATAATAACATGTGCATTTATTTTTATGGTTTTGCATTATTTGTTAGTTGAATTGATTATAATTCAATCTATTTTAGAATGAGTGTATTATACAAAGTGCAATTGACACTAACAATACAAATTTCTTATGAGAATAAAGATTTGAAACCAAAAAGGTATTTAGTTATTTAATACTTTATTGTACACATTGAGGCAAAATTACATTTTATTTCTTGAAAACTCCAGAAAATGCTAGCTTTTGTCTGTAAGAGAATTTTAAGCAAACCCAAAACAGTGAGAAAGTGTGAAAGAAATGTAGAATACAAGTGTACAGATTATTAATTTAAATAGTAGGTATACAAAAAAATATATTTTATATTACTTAATCCTAATAGTAGGGGAGCCCAAGATGCTAAATGGGTTGTTACTCGAACGTCGTAGGGACCTATTCGATTTTGTAGATTAAATTATACGAAAAATAAGAGGTTATATAATGTTTTTCATTTCAATGGTAGAGAAAAAATCTACAGATAAAAGAATCTTTTAAAAAAAACTTTGACATGGAAACATTAAATCGCTTCAGATTAAGGTATGGTGGGTTGATTGCCACTTAAATTTAGAAAATCTGCCGATTAAAGTGTATAGTAAGAGAGTGGAAGAGTCAGAGAGTTACAAAGAATTTTTTTTTTTACATTCTTAAGCGCGCCTGAATTTTGTTTAATTATATAGGAAATGATGGAAGAATAACGAAAAAAAAAATAATCAGACAATTTCTACAAGCGGAAGATATTGGAATTTTGTTTTTTTCTGCCCTAATTACCTGCCTCTATATGAAGGGCTTATATTTGTTGAAGAGCCTCAAGAGAATGTAAGGTACCCCCCTATGTTAATCTGATGCGCTCGAGAAATGCAAACAACTGGCCAAGTTCGAGTGGGACTCGCGCACGAAGAATTTCGTACAATCCTTATTCAAGTTTCTATCTGTTTATTAAGATCGAGTAAAACATTGTTTAAAAGTTACGTTTGTTGTATGGGACGCCCCTTAATTTTTTTAGTATTTGTTGTTTTAGCGGCAACGAAAATACATAATTTGTGAAAATTTCAGCTTTCTAGCTATCACGGTTTATGAGATTCGGCCTGGTGACAGACAGATAGAAGGACAGACAGACAGCGGAGGCTTAGTAATAGGGTCCCGTTTTTACCTTTTAGATGCGGAACGCTAAAAATCCCCTTTTGGGCCTCCCAGTATAATGTATGTGCACTGACCAGAACTCCGTAGACGACGGCGTCGCGGTGGTCGGCGACGCGCGACACGACGGCCTCCACCTCGCCCGTGCTGACGTTCTCGCCGCGCCAGCGGAACGTGTCGCCCGTGCGGTCGCGGAAGTACAGGTACCCCAGCTCGTCCGCCACCAGGATGTCACCTGCGCACACGCACCAATCTTACACCCACATGTTTCACTACTCAAACTTAACTTTACAAAACATGAGAATATTTATTTAAACTCTATTGCACAAAATAAACAACAGGCGAAATAAACGTCTACAGACATTTTCTACCAGTTAACCTTGCACTTGTAGAACCACTGTAGTAACAGGTACTGCACAAGAAAAGTCTTACGGAACAATTGTAAATAATTTTACAACTGTTCCGTAACAAATAAAAAAAAATACACTAAACAAAGAGGCTAATTACATTAATCTAAACATGGCAGACCAATATATATATATATATGTTTTACAATTGAAGAAAAAAGTGCAGTATTACACCGATTGCAAGCCGGTGAATCAAATGCGACCCTCGCAAAGGAGTTTGGCGTATCTGATTCTACAATATCCACACTAAAAAAAAATAAAGATAAGAAAAATTGAGCCGCTATTTAATGCCAATGTTTTGAAATGCAAACGTGTAAGGACGTCTACTCATGAGCAGGTGGATAAGGCATTGCTACAGTGGTTCAAGCTTCAGCGTGACCGGGGAATATCTGTTAAGGAACCCTTGCTACAAGAGAACAAACTTTTTTGCTAGACAGTTAGACATACAAATCTTCACGTGTTCCATGAGTTGGATAAACCGTTTTAAAGTAAGACACAACATCGTTAGTGGTAAGATTGCTGTCGAATCTTTGTCAATTTATCAAAGTGATGTAATCGATTGGCTAGAAAAAATTTAGCCTATTTTACGTGCACAATTTACAGATGATGAAATTTTTAATGCAGATGAGACCGGGCTGTTTTATAAATTAATTCCAGTCAAGACGTTAAAATTTATAGGTGAAGAATGTAAAGGAGGAAAATTGTCAAAGGGAGATTAACTGTGATGGTGGCCTTGCCCCATGTGTCGCTCGGTTAAAAAAAAACTTCTCGTAATCGGAAAATCTCAACGTCCTAGATGTTTTAAAAATGTACGGCATTTGCCAGTGGATTATGAAAGCAATCGAAGAGCCTGGATGACTGCTGACATTTTCACGAAATTTCTTGTTCGTTTTTGTAAGTTCACGATCTCAAGCGCGAACCGTTTGGGATCGTGAACCTACAAAAAGGACAAGAAAATCCTGCTGTTAGTTGACAACTGTCCTGCACATCCCCACATAGCAGACTTGAAAAGCACAACTCTGGTGTTTCTGCCTCCAAACACGACATCAATGTTGCAACCCATGGATCAAGGGATTATTCGAGCTTTGAAAACACATTTTCGTAAAAACCTTGTCCTGAAAATGATCCAGTTTCTTGAAGCCGGCCGAAGCACTAGTTTTGAGTACCCGAAGATTACTGTTCTTGATGCTATATTCTAATGATTCAAGATGCCTGGACCCAACTCAAGCAAGGTACGATTTTTAACTGTTACAAACACGCTGGATTTGTCCGAAGCAACATAGCATGTACCATAACTTCTATGAAACGTTTTATTTAACTAAATAGGAAAACCAACTTAAGAAATAATCCTGCGTTTTGTGCGTCATCCGGTTAGTACGACATAGTATCGCCGGTCCCTTGAAGGCCGTTATATGCGGATTCTACTGTAATCATATATTCTAGATTTAAATATATTATTGACGAAACTTCTTATTGACTTAAATATGCTTTGGGAGGCTATTGAAGAGACGTATTAGTGTGTAAAGATCGCTGAGGAACCTGGGCATTAAGATAATGGGAACGTTCATGTAAATATGATGGAGAGAAAAGATCATGTAGTATATTAAAAACTTGTTACATTTAAAGGTCCAGCCAAACTTTAAAATTAGGATCTAAATATTGAAATGAAAGTGTCTTTAATTATTAATGTAAAATTATTACAAGATAATGTAAAAATATTCGTTTAAAATGTCCCACTACATTCATGAATTCGATGCACCGAGTCTCGAATGAACCTTGTAATGTCATTTTATATTTACTTATTGTATGGTAACTATTATGTAATCTGTCGCTCTAAGTACATTTTTCCCGACCACTTTTAATATGGTTGAAAGCACTAAAATATTTTAGTTCGAATTTTACGTAATTGAAATTTTATCCATGCGTTTTGTTTTTGATGTCGGATCGGATCGGATAAAGATGAAATTTTGAATTTTTTAAATATATTTTGTATTACATAAATTGAACATATCGATTCCGAACCTCTTAAAATTTTTCGAACCTTTAAAAGTATTATGTGTAACACCTGACATCTAAGGGATAAGTTGATACAATCTGATGGGCAACTGTACCGCGCGCGCGGTTGGTCAATTCAAATAACATGCGCTTATTGTTCAATCCAAACAGCGCGTTTCTCCGGCTTCATGTTACGCACTTCCGTTGCATTTAATGAAATCACTGCCACATATTTCAGGAAAGCGAAACAAAAGATTCTACACATCAATAACTAGAACCTTTTCACGTATCTATATA
The DNA here is from genome assembly GCA_036924255.1 of Apodemia mormo. Taxonomy (NCBI): domain Eukaryota; kingdom Metazoa; phylum Arthropoda; class Insecta; order Lepidoptera; family Riodinidae; genus Apodemia; species Apodemia mormo. The sequence continues at coordinate 16,729,764 of JAUPFN010000003.1, read as the reverse complement.
TGACATTGAATATGTATTACTAAAGCTGGAAAGGCGACACGTTAAATACACACGATTCAGAAGTCGATGAAGTTTCGAGGGGCACAGACAACTATGCTTTGAATCCTTTGACTCATGACCAGTCAACAAGTATGTGTAATGATTAAAATAAGTAAGTCAAGGGACACGATGGAAACATGTGCAGTCCTGGCGGTACCGGATTAGTCCATAAGCAAGTTAAACAATTGCTTAGGGGACAACAGAGATAAAAAATTTACTAGACCGTTAAGTTTAGGGTCACTTTTTTTCTATCTCGTTGAAATAAATACGTTATTTTTTAAAAAGACCGATGCTAATTTATTTATGGATACGGAGCATGCACAGGCGTGAATCGCTTAGGGCATCAAGTAGGCTTAATCCGCGCACTGAGTCTCGGGAAAATATCCATAACAAAAATAAAATTTCATTAAGTCACTACTCAGTCTGGGGCTCAAACTCTGGAGCTTTATTTTATATGACCACACCGTTGACGATGAGTTAGCGAACCTGCCCGCGCAATAAAACTTAAAAAATGGTTTTACTCACCTGAGATAAATGCAGAATCTCCATGCTTAAATACATCTCGGACAATTTTCTTCTCTGAGGCGGATTTATCCACGTATCCTAGATACTCGCGCGCTGGATTGTTCGGGAGAATTTTGCCGATGAAAACACCTGGTTCGTCTGGTTCAGCTAACTGTAAATAATCATGCAGTTTTAATTTCTTGCTATAATTTCTACAATTGTAGGTTAACGACTGACAATGTTTTGTTGTATAGGATAGAAGGCAACCATAATGGCTGCCCAGATTTTAAGATATATACGATGTCACTATGTCATAGTGTAGACTGTGGTTAAAGCTGACGTTATAACCGCTGTAATAGATATACGAGTACAAGCTGCATAGCCCGGGTCTGCTATAAAAAATACATAGCTCAAAAAACCACTTGGCAAAACCTGGTAAGTAAAATGAGACTGAATATGAGTAGTTAGAGCCAATATTTTAGATTGTAAAATAAAAGCCCTGCTACCTTAATTTATTTCATTTTAAATTAAACTAGGGAACTATTTGACAAAATACGGAAAACGTGATTATTAGTGATTTTCTTAGGGGTTGGTCCAAGCTCCCTTTAAAGAATAAACTTAGAATCCCTTTGAAGATCACAAGTACAGCAACGCTAATTGGTTGTCTCTTTCCGGGTGGTGTTTGTCTCTTTCCAGTCATCTACTTGTTAGCTATCTTAAAAAATAAAATTAAAATAGTAATAGGTATATTAATCTATTACCTGACATAATCCTCTTGAGTCTCTTATTGGTTCTCCTGTATCTTGGTTGGCTTTTATTATTGATATGGGATAAACGTTTGGGAAGATTCTTGAAACAAATCCAATAGCGCCAGGTGTTCCATCAATATTTGCTACGAAAAATAAGTGGTACAGCTTAAATCAATCCCACTACTTCTTTAGTTATGATTCCTTTTCCTTATTACATGAGAATTAAAAAATATTAGACTGCTATTAAGTAATATTTTAAACAACAGCAAACTTATAAAACAGTAAGTATATGTATGTTCTTAAAGAACCCATTAATCATTCTAGATACAAAATTGGATTTGGATTTCAAAGTTGAACAAAATTCAGTTTTATTGTTATAAAGTACTTTATGGGGTTTTAAACAATGTGTTGCCTACACATGCCAACTAACTGAACCAAAAGCTTGTGTCTACTCAGAATTAATCGGATGGATTGTAGTTTTTAATGATTAATTTTGTTGTAAAGATAACAAAAAATATATATATTTACAATAAAAGATAATGATTATTAATATTTTTAGAAAATTAATTCGACAATAATAGACATTGTCACGTGACAGTGAACGCATATCAGGAAGCGTTACGTCAGCCGGGATAAAGACCATGTTATAATTGTAATTTTCATAGAAACCAATGTTTATGTATATATTTTGGTATGTTTTTTACTGTCAATAATCGGCAATTGGTGAAACTGCATTTTAATTTTAATTAGAAAACACTTGTACTAGTTTCACTATATATATAAGCTCCTTCCAAAATAGGACACAGGGTTCAGTACGTCTAACCTAAGATATCCAGCTAAAATAGAAAATGATTCAAGGTCTAAAACTTTTTGATTTACGACTTACAACATGAAATCATGTTGTAAGCTACACGTTATGCTACGTTTACATGCTTGTAAGGGCTCGGCAAGCCACCACAAACTCCGAGCCTTGGCAAGCCTCCACAAACGTTTGAATGCCATTTACACGCTTGTGAGTGCATTAGTGTGGTCTGGACAAGCAATCACGATGGACGCTATAATTATGTCGCCTAATGCGTTCGACTTGACATAGGTATTTTTATTTGAAATATAAACAAAAACAAAGGTAACGAAAAAATGAAATAATGGAACCCCACCTCAGAACCATAATATATTATTACCGAAGAATTATTTGAGTGCTTTAAAAAACTATGACTGAAAAGTTTTTTTCCATTTTTTTTTTATTTTTCAATAATAACATATGCCTCATAAAAAATCACTCGTAAATAGTAGGGATGCGCCGAAATTCATTTTACATTTGGTTTACCAAATTTCGGCAAGAGCCGAACTTCGACATTCGGCCGAAATTCGGTTTAAATACCGAACCTTCGACAATAGAAAAAGTACCTACTTGCACTATTTAACATACACATACTGGTCTTCACGCCAAATCCCTTACGTGGTAGGCAGAGAGAACCGAGTGCCATACATCACGATCCTTGCAGGCTTGTCTCGCTTCCTCCACATTCATCACTCTCTTCATACACACACGCCAGTTGCGAAGACTCTTGGCACCACCTTCGGACAGTACTCTATTAATCTGCTCATGGTACGTAAGTCTTGGTCTTCCCCGGTACCTACATCCTCCCACATTCGCATTGTATAACTGTTTTGTTAATTAAGTTAACTCAAACTACTGGACCGATTTGAAAAATTCTTTCACCATTTGAAAGATATTAAATCATCCCCCAGTAACATAGGCTATATTATATTTTCAAAATACCGGCCAAGTGCGAATCGGACTCGCGCACGAAGGGTTCCGTACCATCTTAACAAAAAAATTCGAAAAAAACGCGTTTATTGTATGAGGACCCCCGTTAATATTTTAATTTTCTTAATTTTAGTATTTGTTTTTATAGCGGAAACGGAAATACAAAGTTTGTGAAAAGTTCTGCTTTCTAGCTGTCACGGTTTATGAGATACAGCCTGGTGACAGACAGACAGACGGACAGCAGGCAGCGGAGGCTTAGTAATAGGGTTGCGTAAGGTAAGTAATAGGGTTTACCTTTTAGATACGGAACCCTAAAGAAATTGAGATATCTACCTGAACTTGTACAATGTACCCCAAAGTATCAAAACTTTGCCGATAGGTAACTAATCATTTTGCGTGCTCTGCAAAAACCATTACCGATATATAAAAATAATTTAAGTAAATTCGTAAACAGTGATGACGTATCGCTCTCTATAAAGCGCCAAAATTGAGCCGAAGTTCGGCCGAAATTACGGCCCCGTTGGTCGAGTGGTTAGCGACCCTTCCCACGCAATCGACGGGGCTCGGGTTCGATCCCCGACGGGGAAAAGCATTTGTGTGATTTCCGGGTTTGGGTGTTTATTAAATATATTCCAGCATTTATATATGTATTTCTATGTATTAGTATCGTTGACTAACACCCATAAGACAAGTAAATAATTTGCTTACTTTGGGGTTAGCTCAGTGAGTATAATTTGTCCCGTGATTATTTATTTAAATTTTTATTTTGATCGAATGTTTGGCTGAAGTTAGAATTCGGTTCAAACCACATTATGCCCATCTCTTGCAAAAAGTGATAAAATATGATTATTTTATTTAATAATTTAGCAAACAAGCAGATAATTGTAGTGAGTTAAGGATAACCATTGCATATAGACACCAAAGACATTAATAGTACGTTGTTAACCGTGTGGCGGGATACCAATGCCACATGCATAATTCTATCGGCTACCGGTGCTATAACCCAGGCGAGATATTTGTCTTAGTAATCACCGTGGTGGTAGCCTTTTGTCTCTTACATAGGTACTGCCTGGCAGAATGGCAGGTGGTCAAGGTAAGTTTTGATGTGCCTCGAGAAACGCCATTATTTCATCATTTGACCAACTAATAATCGATAGTTAGTACTTAGTATATAGCGCTGCGCAAATACGTCCGTTCGGCGCAAGCTTGTGAGCGATACTAAACTCGTGCCAGCGTGTAAATGCATCGCGAGCGCTTGGCGCAAACTTCCTTTGATCTGTGTTCGAAACCGACACCCGAGTGGGTCGGCGACAAGCGTTCCCAAGCACACGCGAGCCAAGGCAAACACCTGTTTACACGCTCGTGCTTGTGGACGCTTGTGGAGGCTTGCCACGCATGTAAATGGGCTAACACCCGAGCCGATCGGAGACAAGCGTTCCCAAGCACACGCGAGCCAAGGCAAACACCCTGTTTACACGCTTGTGATTGTGGACGCTTGTGGAGGCTTGCCACGCATGTAAATGGGCTAACACCCGAGCCGATCGGAGACAAGCGTTCCCAAGCACACGCGAGCCAAGGCAAACTCCTGTTTACACGCTCGTGCTTGTGGACGCTTGTGGAGGCTTGCCACGCATGTAAATGGGCTAACACCCGAGCCGATCGGAGACAAGCGTTCCCAAGCACACGCGAGCCAAGGCAAACACCCTGTTTACACGCTTGTGATTGTGGACGCTTGTGGAGGCTTGCCACGCATGTAAATGGGCTAACACCCGAGCCGATCGGAGACAAGCGTTCCCAAGCACACGCGAGCCAAGGCAAACTCCTGTTTACACGCTCGTGCTTGTGGACGCTTGTGGAGGCTTGCCACGCATGTAAATGGGCTAACACCCGAGCCGATCGGAGACAAGCGTTCCCAAGCACACGCGAGCCAAGGCAAACACCCTGTTTACACGCTTGTGATTGTGGACGCTTGTGGAGGCTTGCCACGCATGTAAATGGGCTAACACCCGAGCCGATCGGAGACAAGCGTTCCCAAGCACACGCGAGCCAAGGCAAACACCCTGTTTACACGCTTGTGATTGTGGACGCTTGTGGAGGCTTGCCATGCATGTAAATCCGCTATTACACGTAAGAGCGATGAATCACGTGACGTCGTGACGTCTGAAATTGTTTTCAAACCGCGCACGCCCAGCTTACCTGTTTCTCATTTCTATCCGTAACTTCGTATAGCAATAGCTTTGTAATAATAAAAACAACATAAAGTAAGCTACTTTAGGAACCTTCTTGACTTAAACAGCTGATAGAATTATGGTCTGCTCAGTTCTCATAGGTGTTATCGACGAAATCCTCTAATTCTATCTAATTCTTATATATATATATATATATATATATATATATATATATATATATATATATATATATATATATATATATATATATATATATATATTTTGCCACCTTTTCCACCATATCATCCGGATTTTAATCCAATTGAAAATATATGGTCTCAACTGAAAGGCTATGTAGTCTCTAGAAATGTGGGTATGAACTTAACTACAGTAAAAACATTATTGACTGAAAAAGTAAACATGATCGGCGCTGAAGAGTGGAAAAAGGTTTGCGATCATGCAATCAAATGTGAGAATGAATATAGAAGCATTCAACACAGTTTAGACAATTACACTGATAGATTAGTAATAAATACGGCTGATAGTGACAGTGATATTGACCTCTTTGAGAGCACAGATAGTGAAATGGAAGTAATTGAGAATTAGAATTATTATTATTTTTATTGCAATGTCTCATTTTAGCAATAGGTATAATGGTGTTTATTATGTACACTAAAGCTGTAATGTTCCAAAATAATTAAATACGTAAACATAATGTAAAAATGTTTTTTTATTTTATTTTACCCCAACCTAAAGCCATAACTTATAGAAAAATTAGTGTATTTTATACAAAGAATAAAAATATCAAAAGAAGCAAATCATACTTGTTTTAACAGCTCTTAATAGGTACCGGACTGTTTGTATTTTGTGCGACAGAGATAACGCTCTACGAAGCCGAAATTAGCCGATTGTCTCTTTCCAAAGGTCGATGTGCAATATTTATCGCCGGGTACTGTATATATATATATATATATATATATATATATATATATATATATATATATATATATATATAAGAATTGCTAGTTTAAAGGTATTAGATTAAATGTAACTTACCAATGTTAGCATTTCCTTCAGTAGCACCATAAAACTCAGTCACATTCTTAATGTTGAATCTAGTCACGAAATCCTTCCAAATCTAAAAATATGAACTATATATTTAAATAAACATAATATTTAGATCATTATTCATATTTAATACAAGATAAAATTATCCCATCTTTTATGTTGGACAAAACAGTAGATATCCAAAAAAAAATCATTGAAATCGGTTCAGTAGTTTAGGATCCATCGCGGACAAACACAGACCACACGAAAACTAATAGACACGCCATTGGGGAGAAAACGTGTTACCGCGGATATGAGCAAACGCTCCTATCACTGTCAAAAATGTCATGCATTTGTAGATATATTATATCGTGAAAAAATAGAAATAAACCATGTTGTACTGTTTTATTGTACCGAATGAGTTGACAAGGTTTAATAATTACCCTTGGAGTGATATCATTTTATCGGCAAGTAGTATTACTGTGTATTTCTGTATGAAATTGCAAGCTACACTGACAAACTAAGAAATTGTCTTAAAAGGCGTATCCATTTTATCCGTGCAAACATACAACGTGACGCGTTATTTATATATATTAAAATAAACATAATTGTTTACCCAACAGAATTTCACAGAACATTTCAGTTACTAATTAAATGTTCATTTGTTTAGAATTTAGATGGTAAGGTAGATGGCTAAAAAACGGAGCTTTTATGTACCATATGTGTTCAGCATCTAGAAGTGTACGCCGCAAATGTATATGTAAATATTTGTAATTATGTATATATAAATAATATAGGTATTTCTTTTTATATCATAAGATAGCAAACAAGCAGACGGAAAGAGTCAACAATCGCCTATAGACACCAAAGATGTTAATGGTGGCGAAATCTAATGCTACATGTTTTAGTTTACACACGAAATCCCTTAGTAGATTACTATTTAACAACTAACAAAAATCCCACAAATGGCCAAAATTGGAGTATACCAATTAAAATGCAGGGACTGCGAGGCCACCTACATAGGACAAACAGGCAGATCTTTTGCAGCTAGAATTAAAGAACATGACAGAGGCTGGCGCTTGAAAAAAGGAGATTCTGCATTCGCGCAACACCTTATTACTGAAGGCCATGTCTTTGATACTACACGGGATATAAGAACAATACTTATATGTGATAAAGGGAAAAAACTTGACGCTTTGGAGGCATTAGAAATAAACAGGCTAAAACATCAGTCGCAACTATTAAATGACCGCACAGAGCTATTGCTTACAGAACTGATTAATTTATAATTTACAGTTTTTATTATTATTATGATATTTTATTTTTAAGTATAACATCTAATTAGCAACTGAGTATAATTGACATTCAAGGTAATACTAGAATTTCTGGAATCACTATTCTGTAGTAATTTTAAAAAAACAAAGTATTGTGACATTTAATTATTTAAATTGGAATTCACATTTATATGACATTTTTACAGATTAATTAATTCATTTGTACTATTGACATTGAATTGTTAAATTACTTTTTAAAATTTTCACTATTTAAAAGGGTAATTCTGATAAGCTGGTAGCACAGATATTGTCAAACGTATTCTCAAATTTAAAATTTTCTTGCTATCTTCAGTACCTGTATAGATATGTTTAGGAAATTGTCAAAATTGTCAATTTTAATAAACAGTATCGACTTATTGCCCTGATGATGCGTTAAAACGCGAAACCGGTTGGTGTTTATTAATAAAATCTAAGTAAAACAGTACAAGTGTTTGTAACATACTATTAACACAAAATAAGTTTACCGGCTACTTACTGACGCTATTGCGGCAGGAATATGTAGGCGGTGATACCAGACCCGGGCGAGACAATGTAGAACTCTACCACCTACTGTATTTATTAAGGCAGTGTGTAAGTATTAGAATAAGCTTATTTGTCAATCAATATTAAAAGTAATTTATACATTATCTAACTTTATATCATAATGTACACCCAGCACAACATACTCATATTAGTTTAATTTTGAATCATTATGATTATATTTGTGTACGTTATTATTATGTATTTTTATATTTATATCACACCTACCCTTTACCTATTCTGCTAGCCCCAAGGTTGACTGGTAGATAATGAATTTAGTATTAAGTCCGCTTTTTGTACAATATTTTTATATTTGGTGTGCAATAAAGTATTAATAAATAAAAAGTTACTACCGGTGGACTTTTATTGCCCTTAGTACTTATGTACAACTTTATGTAAGAAAAATACATAAAGTTGTACATAGATACTATAGAGCATGTCATAAACAAGAGATCCGTGTGATCTGTTGAAACCGAGAGTTTATAACATGTATAAATACGCAGGGACCAGATTCAGTTTTCGTTCGATCGCTATCCAAGTTTCGTTTCAGTGGACAATTTGTACCCCAGGCTAAGTTTGGGCACGCGCAGTCCTAATAGAATAGAATATGCTTTTATTCAAAATAAGTATTCCTATGATACATTTTTTGAATGTCAATCTTAAAAGAACATGTATTGTGTGTTGGTACCGTTATAGAGTAGGGTTGTAGGCAGTATCGTGTTTGACCTACAGTAGATTATTTCTACGGCAACGGTGTTGTACTTATTTTGTTAAATAAAGCTTGTTTCGTATACCTAAGTCTCGGCCTTTTTATAACAATTTTTGGATGGCATAATCGTATAAAGAATATATACCCACATTATACTGGCTGTTGTTTTAGTGAAGGACCTGTTGAAGGAAAGTACTCAGTATTCGATTCTGAGTTCAAATATCTATAAAGTATATAACCTTAGTTTTTGACCTAATATATTTACCTGAGGTCTGAGGCCGTTCCCAAATATGACGCGTACGTTATGCTGCGTGTCTGCAGGTGAAGGCGGCGTCGCTAACACGTACCGACACATTTCACCAATGTACTGTGCTACCTACACAATATAATTATTTCCAATTAGGAACTACACAGTTTCAAAAGCTTTCTACTACAACACAGCCTAACCCAGAAAAAGGCGGATTTGATAAGGGAATATCATAAGATAGCAAGCAAGCAGATGGCTCGCCTGATGGAAAGAGACATCCATTACCTATAGACACTAAAGATGTTAATGATGCGTTACTATCCTTGTGGCGGAGTCTTTGTGCTACATGCATAGGTTTCGCCGTGTTGGTCCCAACCTCCTTTGAAGAATAGGCTAACTGTCGTTCTGCCAGGCAGGTCGTAAAAGGCGACCGACTGGCTATCGAGTCACTTCCATCGTGGCTACTAGGTTCTGTATTGTCTCGCCCGGGTCTGCTTGCTATCTTATGATATAAAAAAAAAAACCTTCACCTGCAAACCGGAACACGACAGTAATAAGCACTGACGGTTCTGTGGCAGGATTAGACTTACCCGTTTCACGGAGATACCAAATCCAGGCGAGACATTTCAAAATTTTACCACCTAGTAGCCACGATGGGAGTGACTCGCATAGCCAGTCATTCGTCTATAACGAACTGCCTGGCAGAACAGCAGTTGGTCTATCCTTCAAAGGAGCCCGGATACAACACGGGGGATATAAATTCGTTTCGCACTGCTTCCCTTTTTAGAATTAATAGACCATTAATAGACCATTTGCTTTTTTGACAAGTGGGCGATTGATAAAAATCTGAATACTACCGTGAATACTACGTATAATCTGCAATATCTCGGGTAGATTTATGCCACAGTTATACTTTTTCTGTCGTAATGATGCTAATGAAAACTTTGTTTTCATGTATATTAGTATGTGGCACGAAACCACTCCCACAAAGACAGCAGCATAATAAATTGGATAGTTTCCATCGTCGGCACTTGGTGAAACTGCATTTTAAATTATGTATTACAAATAAACTTACTTGTACTTCCAGTTCACGTATATATATTTTTTTAATTTTTACTATATAATCTTTATATAGCCTCGTCTGTAGCATAATCTTTATGCTACTGACGAGGTGGAAGTAACGGACTATTTCGTCACTAGGGTCAGGTCTCTTATTTTTCCGACAATTGGTAATTTGTCATTCCTCACTCTTCTTTTATTCATTAGTCTACCTTTTTACAAACTGCATGGCAGGCAAGCAGGTGAGGTTGGAGACTAAAAACAATTTACTATGAGTAAAGATATGGATATGATGTTAAAAATTAATCAATCGACTTACGGTTGCCTTATATTTTATGCAGTCTGGGAAATACTGAGAAGCAGAAAACTTGGGTTTCAATACGACAGTACATCCGAATAGTAATGCTTGCCCCACAGTCATAACTCCACCGGCTGTGTGGTATAACGGTAGCGGACAGTATATTATATCAGAGGAATCTAATGTCATGTAGTGTATGCCGACCGTAATGAAAACAAACCTGAAACAAATGGATTTTTCTATTAAGAGGCTAGTCCCCGACTGTGGGAATTTAAAATTGAACACACACATCCATATATTTCACTAATCATATACGTCGACCATGCGTCACACTAAGGCCCGCACTAGGCCTAGAAATTGTGTATTCATTGCGAATTTTCTTCTGCGACATACGTAATCCGAACCGCAATGTCTCTATTTTTCATTAATTTGGCAAAAGTCAAGGTGGAGCCATAGTGAACGCGTTCTACGTGTAGTAATAGATTATGTTATTCACAACTGATTCATAACGTATAATTTTGATTAAAATGCGATTAAGTACTAATACTTAATTACTTAAATAATTAATACTTCAGAATATAATATAGGGCCATGGTACGTAAATTAAATGTATATTAAAAGCGACCAAAAATATTCAATTTTTTAATGTATCAAAAAATTAATCAAATCGGAACCGATCTTCTCAAGGGATCATAGTAATTTACGTATATACATTACTATACGTTACGTATATATAGTACTATATATGTACATACATTCAGTAACATAAAAGTACACAATTTTACAATACAAGTCGTATTGTAAGATTGTGTACTTTTATGTTACTGAATTTTTGGTTATTTTTAAGTTTGTGGTTAGATTTAAGTTTTTATTTAATGTGAGTGAAGCCATTGATGACCGCTCTGTTATTCAAATAGTTAACAAACCCTGACTACGCAATTATTGGGCTCAGGTTTGATTTCCCACAGGGTCAGGCATTCATATATTGAACATAAGGTTTGTATTTCTGGGTTTGGGTGTTTAATAAACATATTTGAGTGTTTATATATGTATTTCTATGTATTCATATCATTGAGTAACACTCACATAATTAGCAAATAAATTGCTTACATTGGGGTTAGGTCAATTTGTGTAATTTATATACCTATATTATTTTTATTATTCTGATATAAAGTTTGTTTGTAATTAAATAATCCATCCAAGCGGCACCTTTGCTTATAAGTATTTCATAATTAAAACAAAATAAAATTTATCTCAGAATGTTGATCGATTCTTATGTTTACTAGGACTCACCAGTTAGTCATTCAGTAAAACGGGTGGTGTCTATGATCGCCCCATTTGCCAACTTTAATAGGTCTATTATTGAAAATTTGACTTAATCAAACAAGTGAGCCCATGCTCCAAGTTGAGCAGTGTAACTAGTAAATTAATGCGGAAGTCATGTTTTTTTTATTTACCCCATTTCAAATTCAACACTATTCTTCAAAAAATGCTGTGGGTTTGTTAATTTATTAAATCTCGATTAACATTGCAATTTTTCTAAGTATTGGCGGATAAATTATTAATCAATATTAAGCATCATTATTAATCAATATTATACTACTGTTACGCTTGCACGAATATGTAGGGTAAAATTGGATGAAGTCATATAAGTGTAGTGACTGCATATTATTGGTTCACTTTTTAAACAATTTTTAAAATTTCTCTTTTATATACAAGGGTATGTGAAGAAAATAAAAAAATAATTTACTAATATAAGACAGTAACATAGTAGAAAATTTAAAAAATATTTTTAAATTCCCACTACGTATATAGATAGAAATTACTCATTTTGCCCCGTTTTCAAAAATCGAGTTTTCACTAGATCTTCACGGTTTAAGATGACGTCAGTATGCCTATGTATGTATGTATGTGTGTGCAAACATCGCACTACTTTTGAACGGCTTGACCTCCTATCGAAACGAGGTTGATGGCATTCAATTGGACTCCAATCAACTTAGACTTTCTGAAAATTTAAACCAATTTGATTTAGAAAATTTTGAGAAATTTGGAATAAATCTCAAAAAAATTTTTGACGAAATAACATTTTTTTAAATAACTTCTAGGTTAATGTACCGACTGTATACAAAATCTAATCAGCTCTTTTCCTCAAAAAACTGCGTCCTTATGGAAGGGACGCAGTTTAAATTGAACTAATAATTTTTGGACTTTTTACTATAATTTAGTACATAAAAAACGACGTCAAATACCATTTCATATATTAATGTTTTGTTGTTTACAAGAACATCATTTCATATTTGTAAAATAAATTTCAGATTAATTTCTAGACCTAAACAGCTCTTTTACTTAAAAAACTTTTTCTAAAACTGTAACTTGGATAAAATCGACAAATTCGTTCGGGATTCATCAATAGCAAAATTTTTTAACAATTTTTTTTTTTATATATATCTTTGTAGTTTTTCAGTTTTGTAGTTAGTAAAACATTTTAGGCTTTAAATTGCATTCAATTGCATTCAATGGCATTCAAAAGATTAAAATCGACCGTCATTTTGAAAATAACCAGCTTTTAAAAAATGAGAATACTGTCAATTTAATAAACTGTTATTTTTTTTAACTCTTCGAGCCTAAAACCTCAATTTAGCAGAAAGTTTCAGGGATGGCCTGCAGAGTTAACCAATTTACAATTTTTTATGAATATAGGAATTTGAATATTACATATGACTCTAAAATACTATAAATATTTTGCACGCCTCATATAACTCAAAGCGTTTGAAGTAGTGTTTCACTTCCCATTCGTCAAAATCAAGCAGTTTAGTAAATTTTAAATGCTTTGCAAATGCAATTTTCATCTATACTGTTACGTGCATCGGGTTCGTAATTGTAAGAAAACGCCACCTATATTAAACCGTGTATTTACAACACTAAGGTACAATACACTACGATGAAATACGTAAATACACTGATAAGCTAACCTAAATACACTATACACACTGGTCACACTCGCTGTACTAACACCGAACTTAACCACCTACGCTGTATCACTAAAACACTTCTCTTATTCACTGTATTACACACTGGTTACTTCGCTTCACACTGGTTGCAAGATTATTCGCAACAATACTGTGACAGGAGTCGACCTAAATTCAGAAAACACTAATTAATTTATTTATATTCATTAAAAATTATTTTATGTAATTATTTCCACAGAACATATTTAGAAACAAAAAAGTTTGAAAAAATATTTACATATACGTGTTTATTTACTGTATAGGGATCACGATAACTACCAAAAATACGGACGGTCGTGGGACCGGGTATTTCATTATTTCTAGAATTTCATACTCTTTCACTTGTTTCGTGTTTTATGTCAATTCAATAGCGTGTTTGTTTTTTTTTTATAAAACAATAAATATTAACAATTTTTTTCTCTATTTCTCATTCGTAAGATAGCAACAAGATGATGGCTCTCCTGATGGAAAAAGAAACCATCGCCTATAGACACCAAAGATTTTAATGGTGCTATCCGTTTTTATCCGTGTTGCAGAATGACAATGCCACACGGATAGGTCTACCGACTACCTTACCCTCTAAACCGGAACACGACAATGACAAACATTGACGCTATTGCGGCAGGAAGGAAGGTGGTACCAAAAACCCGCGCGAGACGTTATGGAAATCTACGAAGCTATGAAAGGTTTGTTGCAAAATATACTTACTTAAAAATTTTTAGGTAAGTCTTCCCTTGTGTTCTCCCGGGAGAGGGAGAGGGAGAGAGTGAGAGGGAGAGGGAGAGAGAGAAACATCCGCACGCCGCACAGCTTACAATGCCTATACAACTTTTCGTAAGATTTTTTCCGTCTAGCCCTCTTTCATAACGCGCGATAAGGAACTTCGTAGAATTTCGACCCACGGTCGAATTTCGGCACCCGGTCGAATTTCAGAACCCGGATGAATTTCGGCCCGTGGTCGAATTTCGGCACCCGGTCGAATTTCGACCCACGGTCGAATTTCGGCACCCGGTCAAATTTCGGCACCCGGTCGAAATTAGACTCCGTCGAAATTCAACTTTTGGTCGAAATTCGACATTCGGCCGAAATTCTGTATAAATGTCGAACATTTGGCACTAGAAAAAAGTAAACTCAATCAAATAGTAGATAGATTCTTTCACTTTCAATGCACGAGCTAAAGGGAAGTGGCTGCCCGATGGATATTTCTGTGCTTACAACACCTTACTATAGCAAAAAGTGTCGTGACAACTTTTCGTAAGATTTTTTTTCCGTCTAGCCCCCTTTCACAACGCGCGATAAGGAACTTCGTTCCAATTATACAATCGAATCGGAAAGATCTTATTTTATGGAGTCGCTTGAAAATTACACAAATTCATATTTATCACCTAATACAGGTACAACTATTTACTATGTTATATTTGTCATGTCATTAACGCTGCAAACTTGTTACCTACGTAAACAACGTTTATTCTAATAATGAGTACTCGTTATTAACAGACACGGCACACATTAGACATGCGCAAAATGTGTCAATGAAATGAAATTAATGAAGTACTTCTTTTCGCCCAATGAAGTACTTCATTGGTTTAGTTCAGTACTTCATTTCCTTCAGTGAATTTTATGATTAATCTAGTCCATCTAATGTATGAATGAAAGTCAGTGTAAAGTATTATGAGACATGCGCAGAATGTCTCATAATACTTAACTCCTTCACTTCGTCAATGTTAATTGACTTCACCTACTTCAGTAGTCCATTTAGTTCAGTTGCTCATACCGTGGCCTTTGATTTCGTTTGGCATTTGGAACTCGTTCCCATTCAAGTACAGAATTGTTTATTCAACTATAAAATAATTACTACAGTATCTTTTGACTATACTTTTCAAAATCAATTACGTTTTTCGCCGTGTTGGTCCCGGCCTCCTTTAAAGAATAGGCCAACTGCCATTCTGCCAGGCAGGTCGTAAAATGCGACCGATTGGCTATCGAGTCATTACCATCGTGGCTACTAGGTGGTAGAGTTCTGCATTGTCTCGCCCGGGTCCGGTACCACCAACCTATTCCTGCCGCAATAGCGTCAGTGCTTGTCGCTGTCGTGTTCCGGTTTGGAGGGTAAGGTAGCCGGTAAACTTATGCATGTGGCATTATACCTCGCCACAAGATAGCAACGCACCATTAACATCTTTGGTGTCTATAGGCGATGGTTGATTCCATCAGGAGACCCATCTGCTTGTTTGTTATCTTATGACATAAAAAAAAATGTACAAAATAGTAGTAATGGGATTATAAATAAATATTATTGTCATTTATAAACAAATGCAGTAATGAAATTGAAATGTACTTTAACGTAATGTAATAAAGGTCATAAATAACTTTTCGCCTAAAATCCGATGACAGAGGTATCAGTACAAAATATAATATGTGATAGCGATGTGGATAGCAAATCGCGCGCGTGTGTGTAGGTGCTCGGTTAAATTCGTTTAATACGATCAGCCATCGCCAGTGCTCGGGTCAGTGTCAACGTACTTCAATTCGTATTTCGTTCACTTGTCTGACGTTCGGCGTTCCACGATGCACAGATTACTTATGTATCACGATGGACTAGAACTAGATGAAGTATTGAACTAAATGAAATTCAACTGAACTAATGAAGGAATGATGTATTTGAAATGAAGTACTTCATTTGAAGGATTCATTCGTGAACTACACACCGCTAGCACACATGCTACTTTTATCATCCAAAACGCGAGCGATCGAACGCGGAATCGCGCGTTTCAGCGACTGCATCGATACTAGACCGGGTCGCCTGTAGTATTGTATATGAGTATGTTTTTGAATGCTATTTACGTGTCCAAGCATGTGTATTAAATTTCGTAAATATATATGTACATACATGTTTGTATGTTTATATGTTTGTCCACAAACTTGTCGGGAACTAAAAGTCATATCGAGGTAAATCTTTTTGATTTAAATCAATTTCAATCAATATTCTAACTTAGAGAACTGTCCAAGTTTTATATAAATAGGTTTAGTGGTTCTTGAGATATGGGGAATCTATAGTTGACAGATATTTTAAGTCGGTTTAATTTTTTAAATTACTCTTATTCAGTATTCGATATTTATTTCAAATCTAAAACTAAAAAAGTTATAAATTTTTCTTATTTTTTTATTTTTTTTTTACTTCGTAAAGTTTGTATTTTGGGTTTTGCAAATTGTTTTCCCAGAAGCATTGAAATTTTAACATTTACTATGCGTTCCAACTGAGAATAGGTCTGTCAGGATGACATATTGCTCCGCATTTTGTAAAAATTTGATAAGTGATGAGTAAGGTGTGTAAAAAAATTCTAACAAAGAAATACGTTAAAAAATATATATATATATATATATATTCATTCTCATTGGTAATATTTTATTTAGATTCCCATCAGATCATGTTACCATGTATTAAAATGAGGTGTAAAATAACTAACGCGACTATACTATATATATATATATATATATATATATATATATATATATATATATATATATATATATATATATATATATATATTGATGAATGTTATATTTTAATACTTATATAGCCTATAGCCTATTCTAGACAACACAAAAATCGCAACAAAATTGCTCCCGTCGTTTTTGACTTACGTGTATAACTAACATGACCTTTTTACATTTATATAGATAAACAGCTAGACTGATATTTTATTTATTGATGAAAATAACATTATTAAAACGTTATTTGTTCTTCAATAAATCAGCAATATTTTTTGAACAAATATTTTTATGCTGTCATTACTAATTTCACACATGTGGTATAAAGTTGATAACAAGCGCGATCCTATTCTTAGTGGTAGAAATTATTCAGTTTTTACATTATATTTTAACAAAAAAATATTCTTCATATTTATAGTAAGTTTATAGTAAGAATGTAGCTTCGTCGATATTAAGTACAACACTAACTCTCAAACGCGGAAGCCGCACGCATCCGCATGTGTGCCGGGTGTAGCGATCGGTCGTGGCAACTAGCAACTCGATCGCCGCGATCGGCGTTTGCAAGTGTGCGAGGTTGTCTTTTTTATTGGCTATACATGTCACTACCATCGTATCTACTAGATGGTAGAGTTCCGCAACGTCTCGCCTGGATATTTGGTACTACCGCCTTACCAATACTTGCCGGAATAGCGTCGTGCTTGTGTTCCAGTTTGGAGGGTAAGGTAGCCGAGAGACTTTTGCATGTGGCACGGTCATCCCGCCACACGAATAGCAACGCACTGCACGATCTTTGGTGTCAATAGGCGATGGTTTCTCTTTCCACCAAGAGAGCCTCTTCTTCTTTGCTATCTAATGTCATACATGTATAAAAAATACTGCAGGATATCATAAAAAGTAGATAACTGTCCTGATGGAAAGAGACAACCACCGCTTGTAGACACCAACGATGGTGTCTATACGTTATCCGTATGACAGATTAGTAATGCCACAGCATAAGTTTACCGGCTACCTTACCTTTCAAACCGGAACACGACATTTTTGGCATCGCCATTGTGGTATACCTAAGTATGGCTGTGGTACCGAACCCAAAATACCGATGTTGCAGTACTCTATGAACACCATTAAAATTCTATATCTTTTTAACTGTAGAGAGGGCAATAAATTTTTTAATTATTTGGTTCGCAAGGGGAACGTTCAATATACAGACAATTTAAAGCGTCAGTTTTTACCGCGTCGGTTTTAAAATAAGGTAATTTATTCAAAGGATGAATAAATAATATGAAGTAATCTCAAATTATACGATAAAACAAACATGTGTAGCAGCCCCAGACTCTATTCTAAAAGTAATAAATCGTTGCATTGCGGAAGGTGTTTTCTCTAAAATATTTCAAAATCTGGTGACAAGTCTCCGGAAGACCCTAAATCATACCGCCCAATTACACTTTTGCCTTCTTTTGGTAAACTGCTAGAAAGATTAGTAGTTCCTCGACTCTTACCGCAAGGGCTCACATTCAATAAACAACAATTTGGATTTACCGCCGGAAAATCCACTGTCAATGCAGTGCTAACCATGAGAAAAACGGTAGAACTATCACGAAATAATTATGTTGTGGGTATCTTTTTGGATATTTCAGGTGCTTTTGATAACGCGTGGTGGCCGATGTTATTGTTGAAACTAAAAATAAGGGAATGCTATTCTAATATATATCAACTAATTAAATCGTATTTAGAAAACGGTCACTTGAAATTATAGCTAGGGCATTACACTGCATCTAAACGCCTTACTCTGGGATGCCCACAGGGATCAGTACTTTCGCCATATCTATGGAACTTAGGATTTGACGATTTATTTTCACTAGCCTTGCCTGAAGGATGCTCACTTATAGGCTACGCGGACGACGTTGCTTTAATAATACAAGCAAACACACGAGCAGAGGTAGAGTCACTGGCTTATACTAGTCTTAATTTGATATCAAACTGGGGATTCAGAAATCATTTAAAATTTGCGCCTTATAAAACGTTCTACTTAATACTAAAAGGTTCGCTTCTATCGTCTCCTAGTATAAAATTAAATAATAGCACAGTAAAGAGAAAGGAGCCCGTAACATATTTAGGTTTAGTTTTAGACAAAAACTATTCTTTTATAAATCATATTAACTATATCAGTGAAAAAGCTAAACGAAACTACTTGTCCTTTACCGGCATATCTACCTCAACGTGGGGTTTAACATTTAACACTTTAAAGATAATTTATAACGCAACTTATTTCGGTTGTATTACTTATGCATGTTCAGCATGGGCTGATAAGGTTACAAGTGGCGAGACCCGGCGTAAATTACTTCAAAATTACGTCGCCTTTTTAATCCCATGATGGATGATACTAATGAATTAATAAATGAATGGCAGTCGCGTTGGTGCTGCTCAACCAAAGGACGGCATTTATATAACTTTTTCCCCTGCGTCCGGGATCGATTAAATAAAACGTGGATTGAAATAGATAATTGTATTGCACAGTTCCTTACTAGTCATGGTAATTTTAAAGCTAAATTATTCTCGTTCAAATTAGTTCCTTCTCCTTTTTGCGAATGCTCCACCATAAACTGTAAATATGAACAAACTGCACTATAAACTAAACTGCATTATATTCTCTGGGAGTGTAATCTCTGTAACGAACGTAGCCAAATGCTTGATAGTATACGATATATATCCGGGGTAATCTACTATTCCGACCTTGTAGCAACAAGTGGGAATTTCCGTGCCTTCAAGCGATTTTGTCATACGTACTACTGGAAGCAGAATTAAGTAGGCCATTTTCGTAGGTCCTCAAATACCTAAATTACCGTGGTGCAATAGCAATCAGGCTTAACCTGATTGTAAACGTCTCATTTCCTAGCAGTTTTTTGCTTTATCTTTACGCTGTCTCCTGCTGTAAAGGAAGGGAGGCTGGATGTATTTTCCTACTCCTCCTATACTCTTCTGATTATATTCGATGCGGGCTCCAACACAGCTTAGCTTTTCCCCCAGGGCATCCTGAGCTCGCAACTCAGTAGTTATCAGGACGGTTGCCGCTGTTGATTCTGGTTTACAGAAGTTACAGTGGTGGGAACGAGAGGTAGGCCCATTGCCCTTTAATATGAATTAAAAAAAGGCAAAATTAAGTAAACAATAAAATCGTTTTTTAATTTTTCCACAAATAAATTGCACAAGTGACAAGATTATTTTCAATTTTTTTTATTAAATCCAAAGCGGTCAAAAATTAGGTGTTAGTGAAAAAAAAATTACGGTCGTTAAAAATAATACCTAACTATAATTTTTAATATTCAATTTAAACTAGTCATGGTGAGATATGAGGCGGTAGCCCCATTACATTGTGTTTAATTTGGCGTCGGGAAGTGACGACCCCATCGCCCGCCGGAGGGATAATATTCTTTTTTGAGATTATTCCACCGGTGCAGTCAGTCAAAAAAAGTGGTAGTGCCATGCTTAGCTGAATGGGTCGGCACGACCGGGGCGATACCACTACCTCACTTAAAACCAACGTAAAGTAACAGCTTTGCTGTTGCGTTTCGTTTGGTCTGTGAGGTTCCCGGAGGCCCTTTCCCCCCTCCCCCTAACACTATGGAAGCGCAATTTGAAGGTAGTAGTTTACCCCAGGGGGGTACCACTAGCGTAAGCAGTGGAGAATCCCCCTCTGGACATCCATGTTCAGGGGTTTGTAATCAGCCTAATCATGGATGCCCAGGCTGCCCTGCGTACTCTGGGGGGGGCACAATTGCGCTCTCAAACTTCGCTGCTCGGGGCAAATCGAACAGACATCGAAAGGCACCCTCTACCACACTCCACGTGGATTATACTAATATTAGGGGTCTTCACTCAAACCTAAATGCCGTCCACTACCACCTTGAGACGGCTAAGCCGGCTCTGTTCTTTTTAACTGAGACGCAGATATCTTCTCCGGCTGATACCTCATATCTCTCCTACCCGGGGTACAAATTCGAGCATTCATTTGTACCCCGGGCGGGAGTTTGTGCTTATGTCGGAGAGGATATCTGCTCTCGACGTCTCAGCAGCATTGAAGGCTATAGGGACCTATCCATCCTCTGGCTGCGTGTAGACTGCGACGACCATCCCCGCATCTATGCGTGCCTCTACAGGTCCCATAGCGGAAATGCTGAAGTCGACAGGCTCGTTGAGCACCTTCAAACGGCTGTAGATTCCGTGTTGCAACAGACCCCCTCCGCTGAGATCGTGATCTTAGGCGATTTTAATGCCCACCACGCCGAATGGCTGTGTTCACGCACTACCGATCATGCGGGGAGGTCTGTTCACGATTTTGCCTTGGCATATGGTCTAACACAATTGGTAACCACGCCTACGCGAATTCCCGATGTGGACGATCATACGCCTTCACTGCTGGACCTTCTGCTGACCTCCCATCCGGACAATTATCAGGTATCTGTGGACGTCCCTCTAGGTACGTCAGACCACTGCCTTATCCGGAGTAAAGTGCCGGTTACGCGCCTATCACGGCCTCCTTTTGCAGGCTGTCGTCGCGTTTGGCACTATAGGTCAGCAGATTGGGACGGGATGCGGTCTTTTTTTGCGTCCTACCCATGGGGGCGGATGTGCTTCTCGCTGGATGATCCGAGTGTCATCGCTGACTCTATCGCTGATGTGGTGCTGCAGGGCATGGAACTTTTCATTCCATTTTCTGCGGTACCGGTTGGTGGTAAGTCTCAGCCTTGGTTTGGTCGCTCCTGCAAAACGGCTTCACGCCGAAAGCAGGAATGCTACCGGGCTTGGGCTGCAGCGTCGACATCTCGTGATGAAAAAACCAGCGCGTTACGTAAGGAGTACAATTCCGCTTCGAGGTTCTTCAAAAGAGCTATCGCCAAGGCAAAATCTGAACACATTGGCAGAATTGGTGAGAGATTAGTTCGCCTTCCTTCGGGAACTCGTGCGTTCTGGTCTCTCGCCAAGGCTGTCTTGGGGAATTTCTCACAGCCCTCTCTTCCACCCTTACACGGAGATGATGACTCTCTGGCCCATACCGCAAGGGAGAAGGCCGATCTTTTGGGCTCGTTCTTTGCAGCCAACTCGACTCTGGACGACCAAGGAAATGCACCGCCTACCATCCCGCAGTGCTATAGTTCTATGACGGAATTAAAATTCTTGCAGTCTTCCGTACGTAAAGCACTTTTTTCCTTGGACGTCCATAAGTCGAGTGGACCGGATGGCATCCCTCCGATTGTACTTAAATCATGTGCTCCAGAGCTGGCGCCGGTACTAACACGCCTATTCCGGCTCTCCTACTCACTCGGCGTAGTACCGATTTCATGGAAGACAGCTTTAGTGCATCCCATCCCTAAAAAAGGAGATCGCTCTAATCCGTCTAACTATCGGCCGATAGCCATAACCTCTTTGTTCTCCAAAATTATGGAGACAATCATCAACTCGCAGCTCCTCAAGTATTTAGAAGAGCACCAGCTGATTAGCGACCGCCAGTACGGTTTCCGTCGCGGCCGCTCAGCTGGTGATCTTCTTGTATACTTAACACATCGGTGGGCGGAAGCAGTTGAGTCTAAGGGGGAGGCATTGGCAGTTAGTTTGGACATAGCGAAGGCCTTTGATAGGGTATGGCACAAAGCGCTTCTGGCGAAGCTGCCTTCCTATGGGCTTCCCGAGAAATTATGCAAGTGGATCACCAGTTTTTTGGCTGATCGGAGCATCAAGGTCGTAGTTGACGGTGCATGCTCTGACCTTAAATCTATCAATGCTGGTGTTCCACAAGGCTGCGTGCTATCACCGACACTGTTCCTTCTGCATATCAATGACATGATGCGAATTCGCAACATACATTGCTATGCAGATGACAGTACTGGTGATGCTACATACTCCGGCCGAAGCGGTATTTCTCGGGAACACGTCGAAGAGAGCCGAAACAAGCTTGTGTCCGAAGTTGAGAATCGATTAACCGATGTCTCGGAATGGGGTCGTCAAAACCTGGTCACTTTTAACCCCAAAAAGACACAGCTTTGCGTGTTTTCCGCTAAAAAGACACCCTTTGTCGTGTCACCTCGATTTGGGGATACTCTCTTGACAGCCTCAGCTAGTATCGGGATTCTGGGAGTCGACATATCGAATTACGTTCAGTTTCGCGTTCATTTGGAAGGTAAGGCTAAACTAGCCTCCAAAAAGCTCGGTGTGCTCAGCAGAGCGAGGCAGTACTTCTTGCCTGCCCATCGCCTTCAACTTTATAAGGCTCAAATTCGGCCCCACATGGAGTACTGTTCTCATCTCTGGGCCGGAGCTCCTCAGTACCAGCTCCTTCCTCTTGATCGCATTCAGCGTAGAGCGGTTCGAATCGTTGACGACCTGGCTATCTCGAAACGGCTCGACTCTTTGGCATTGCGCAGAGATGTTGGCTCACTCTGTGTCTTCTATCGTATCTTTCATGGAGAGTGTTCCGACGAGTTATTTGGACTAATTCCTGCCGCCGAATTCCATCATCGGACATCGCGTCAGAATTTGAAATTCCATCCTCACCATCTTGATGTCTGGAAATCCACAACTGTGCGTTTCTCTCGACACTTTTTGCCTCGCACTACTTTGTTGTGGAACCAATTACCGGCAGGGGTGTTTCCAAACGGTTACGACTTGGGGTCCTTCAAGAAAAGAGCTTACTCATTCTTAAAAGGCCGGCAACGCAACTGCAAGACCTCTGGTATTGTGGATGTCCATGGGCGGCGGTGATCACTTACCATCAGGTGCACCTCCTGCTCGTTTGCCCCCTCTTCTATAAAAAAAAAAAAAAAAAATTACTTATTATATTGCGTAATGTATTCATTTCATTAGGAAACTGACGGAAGGTCAGCCGAAAGGTTTCGACCGGGTAACCTAATAGCATAGCGATACTAAAAAAAGAGGTAACCTGTTAAAGTTTTCCGGGAGTTTTGGAAATTGGTACTTTTATAGATTTTGATGTTTCCTTTCCGTGTTTCAACTTATTAATATAATAATAATAATAAATATTCACGGGACAAATTACACTTACTGATCTAACCCCAAAGTAAGTAAATTGTTTGCTTGTGTTATGGGTGTTAGTCAATGATACTAATACAGAGAATTACATATATGAATACTAAAATATATTTAATAAACACCCAAACCCGGAAATACAAATATTTATGCTCATCACACAAATGCTTGTCCCCGTCGGGGATCGAACCCGAGCCCCGTCGATTGGTAGTCAGGGTCGCTAACCACTCGATCAACGAAGCGGTCAAAATTTTTATCAACCATAGGGTTTTTACTTTACATTTTTCATATAGTGAACTTTTAATTACAAAGAGTACGGGCCATATAAATAAAAAATAACCTTGGGAAAGTTCCGTTATTATTTTTATCATTTCTATTGTCTCGCCCGAGTCTGGCACCACCGCCTTACCTATTCCTGCCGCGACAGCATCGGTGCTTGTCATTATGCATGTGGTAAGGATAACAACGTACAACGCGCCGTAAGGATAACAACGTACCATCAACTCTGGTGTACTAAGGCAATGGTTGTCTGTTTCCTTATTATATAGATTACTAGCTGACCCGCGAAACTTCGTCTGCGTCTCATAAGAGGGAGTGGGTCATGGAAATTATAATACCATTCTAGAGGAACTGTAACTTTAATTAATCCACGAACCACTGGAAAACTAATGAAACAAATAATCATACCTACAGTGCTAATTAAAACTAGGAGAGTTTGTACGTATGTCTGCTACGTTTGTAGGTACATTCATTAAAAGTTTATGTTTTTTTTTAATATCTACGGTAAGAGTATAACAAAGCCTATTATTATATACTCATCCCACTACGATCATGATAACTAAGACTAAAATTATAGTGAAAAATGGCCTGGGAACATGAATAATAAATGAACATTGGGTAAAGCTCATCACAGACGGTTAAGATATTATAATATTTGATCTTAAGATGCCTTAATATAATATATCTTAAAGCAAATTTCAGATATCGCTCACCATTCAAATCGTATGAACCATAACACACGACTAAGATAATATATATTTTACCTCTAGTATCTTAAGATACCGAAAGACGTAGAAATATATATTTCATGCGAAGATATATATATTTCATATCTTAAGATATGAGCTTAAGATACGAAATATATATTTCTTCGTAAATATAAATATAGGATGTTTTTATTTTGGGATATTCGCGGTGGCAGTGCCTCATAAACTATATTATCTATTTATATTAATATTATAAATGCGAAAGTTGGGATGTTTGGATGGATGTTGGTTATTCAGTCACTCAAAAACTACTGAACGGATTTGAATGTGATTTGGCACATAGGTAGACGATGGCCTGGAATAGCACATCTGCAACGTTTTATTCCGAAAAATTAGGTGATCCCGCGGGATTCAGCAAAAACTTTTATAATTCAGCGGGCTGCACGGTTCATCTAGTACCTATAATATAATAGTTACTATGCGTTCCAACTAAGAACAGGATAGCGCTTGTTATTAACTTCATATCACAAGTGTGAAATTAGTAATGTCAACAAAAAAATATTTGTTTATAACTTTTTAATAATATCATTTTCATAATAAATATAAAAAACATTATATATATATATATATATATATATATATATATATATATATATATATAAGACTAGTCGTTAATCTATATACATATTATATGTATATTATATGTATATACTAGCGATCTGCCCGCGGTAGGGTAGGTAGTAGGTAGTAGGGTAGGGACAGACAGAAAAAGCGACTTTGTTTTATACTATGTAATGATAAGTCGTGTTAGTAATTTTACAGCTTATTTTAATTCATGGTAACATGATCTGATAGGAAACTAAATAAAAAATATACGATTTAGAATGAAAATTATTCGTTTTAAAGTATTTCTTTGTTAATATGTTTTTGCACACCTTACTCATAATGTCAGCCAAAAAACATTGTTCAAAAAATATTGCTAGTTTATTAAAGAACATATAACGTTTTACTATTTTCATAAAAAAAAATGTAAAAAAAATCAATATATATAAAAAAGTTGTGTTAGTTACACCTAGTTAGTTAAAAATCGAAACTAATTTTGAAAAGTTACAGCTTTTCAAAAATTAAAATTACCTACGTTATTTTTAGCAAACTTACTTAATACTTTTGAAATAACTTTTAGGCTAATACACCGATTGTCATAAAAATCTTATCAGCTTTTTTCCTTTAAAACTCGCGTCAAATACCGTTAATTGAATCAAAATCGGTCAATTTGTTTTGGATTTATCAACGACAATAATCCAAATCTATAAAAATACCAACTTTCAAAACTTCACGATTACATGAATTATAATCGTCTCTCTTCTTCTAATTCGACGAAAAAAGTGTAGTTAGAGATATTCCCACGCTGTGTATGTGTCTGTGCGAACGAGACATTTATTCAACTATAGTACTAACTATATTTATAGGAAATAAAGTATAATTGCCTTATTGTGAATCAGCACAAGTGTATTAAATGATAAAATATTGAATTAAACTGGAGTTTCATTACGTGCCGACGATGGAAATTGTAGATTACATTTATTCAACTGTGCCAACCCCGCAAAAAACCGTTTCAATTATATTGTTGTACTTATTATTTATTTACTTTATAGATAGGCTAATGAAATACAATATACATTGGGTGTGTTCAGGTTCACTTGTCTGACTTTAGTCTGTCTGACTGCCTACCAAACTTACTTAGACTGGTCAGATTAAACAAAATTTGTCTAAGTTAGCCGCTTTCTTTTGGACACACTTTCTATCTTTAACTGTCAAAACCCCGAATTAAATGGATACGCCGTTCAAGACAGTTTCTTAGTTTGTTAGTGTAGCTAGCAATTACATACTGAAATACAGAGTTATACTAATTACCGATGAAATAAAATCACTTCAAGGGTAATTTATAAACATTGTCATCTTATTCGGTACAATAAAACATTACAACATGGTTTATTTCTATTTTTTCATAATATAATATAATCTACAAATGTATGAAATTTTTGAAAGTGATATGAGCGTGTGTTCATATGCGCGGCGACACGTTTCCTTCCCAATGGCGTATCTATTCGTATTTAGGTGGTCAGTGGTCATAACCTATAGAACAAATGTCCAAATTATGCAGTCGCCTTGACTTGCTAATTAAAATGGCGGCATTGGATTATGCCAGAACGGTTTCCGAAAAAACCACTCCACAACTTTAGCAGTATATAAATATATAAATGAAGCACTTAACATAATTAATGAAAAAAAATATGCTTTAGGGATTTTATTGGATATGACTAAAGCATATGATAAAGTACAGTATAATTTCCTATTACAAAAGCTCTACGACATAGGTATTCGCGGCGTACCTTTACAATGGTTCAAATCTTACTTAAGTAACCGTCAGCAATGTGTAACAATTGAAAACTTTGATATCAAAAACTGTAAAATTAATGTCACAAAATCTAAAATGATACAAATAGAAAATTCTATCCTACAGGGAAGTGTACTGGGATGTATCCTATTTTTATTGTATATTAATGACCTTTCAAAATAATTAATGAATATTGTGTACTATTTGCGGA
This sequence comes from Apodemia mormo, assembly GCA_036924255.1. Classification (NCBI taxonomy): domain Eukaryota; kingdom Metazoa; phylum Arthropoda; class Insecta; order Lepidoptera; family Riodinidae; genus Apodemia; species Apodemia mormo. The sequence continues at coordinate 16,702,187 of JAUPFN010000003.1, read as the reverse complement.
CGACATCTCCCTTTTGACATCATGTTAAAATAATATAAATTTAATTCAAAATCTTACTGACATTTTTAATAATTTAAATAACTGGATGAAAAACCAAAACCTTGACATAAATTTTTCAAAGACGAAACTAATTCAATTCAGACCCTATCAAAAAATCCCTCTTGACATTAACTTTAAATATAGAATGCATTGATACGTTCACATTATTAGGCTTGGACGACATAGATTCAAATATAAACAGGAATAATCATATAAAAAAATTTAAAATAAAAATGTCGAGCTTTACCTATGCTTTAAGAGAACTTCGCAAAGCAACGGATCTTAACACCGCATTGTCTGCATATTATGCATATGCAAACTCATGGCTTACATATGGCACTCTACTATGGGGAAATAGTGTGAGATATATTTATTTCCCAAAAGAAATGTATACGTATTCTCAAGAATATCAAAGACACTGAAAGCTGCAAACCATATTTTAAAAGCCTGAAAATATTAACGTTGTCGTCAATGTACATTATGGAAGCAATTAAATTTATAAGAAAATATCCTCAATTTTTTAAAAATCAAATGGATATTCCACGACGCTTCGAAAGTAGATTTAAGTATAATTTAGAATTGCCACAATCAAAATTAAGAATGCATAGTTCCGGACCAAATATGTGTGTGAAAATATATAACAAATTACCTGATAAAATTAAATCAGAAGAAAATGACCGTATATTTATAAAACTTGTGAAAAATCTCCTGATAGAAAAATGTTAGTACACTGTTAATGACTTCCTTAATGACAATCACATAAATCTTTTATGAAATCGATCGGTCCAGTCCTACATTGCAATACCCTAATAGGGTGTATATGTTCACTATCTACTAATTATTATTGTAATATCTAAAATTGTTTGTAACATATAATGCAATAAATGATTAAGTATTGAGTATGTCTAACTATATATAGAGTGTCCTGTAAAAACCTGAGTTAAGCCAATTTTGTTAAAAGCCTGAGTTTAGACATTCATCTTGAGTACGTCCATTTATATGTGCGTATAATTTACACAAAGTAATACTGCAAAATCTGACGCCGCAATAGCGTCTTATGCTTGTCATTGTCGTATTCCGGTTTGGAGGGTAAGGTAGCCGGTAGACTTATGCATGTGGCATTACCATCCTGTCAAACGGATAGCAACGCACTATTAACATCTTTGGTGTCTATATGCGACGGTTTCTTTTCCCATCAAGAGAGCCATCTGCTTGTTTGCTATCTAATGATAAAAAAAACATATATTTTTTTAACAATAATCTCTCAATGGTCAATATTTTTATCAAAGGAAATAATTATTTAATACTAGCTGCTGCGTGCAGCCCGCTGCATTATACATTTTTTTGGTGAATCCCGCGGGATTGCCTATTTTTTCCGGGATAAAAAGTATCCTATGTGCTATTCCAGGTCATCATCTACCTGTGTACCAAATTTCATTCAAATCCGTTCAATAGTTTTTGCGTGATTGAGTAACAAATATATATATATATATATATATATATATATATATATATATATATATATATATATATATATATATATATATAAGAATACTAGCTGCAGCGTGCAGCCCGTTTTTATAAAAGTTTTTGGCGTATCCCGCGAGATCACCTAATGTTTCCGAGATAAATAGCTTATGTGCTATTCCAGGTCATTATCTAACTATGTGCCAAATTTCATTCAAATCTGTTCAGTAGTTTTGGCGTGATTGAGTAACAAACATCCATCCATACATCCAAACTTTTAACAACCATTTTAAACAACCATTTTTAAAATTTCTGTCTGTCTGTTACTTTGTACGGGGTAATCTCTGGAATGGCTGGACTAATGTGGATGGAACTTCACCGAAAGAGTTTGTAGGGCAGGACATAGGCTACTTTCTACCCGTGTCAGCAAAAGGAAGATTTTAATGGAACTTTCACTGAAAGATAAAGGAGTTTATAGGGCAGGACATAGGCTAATTTTTACCCGAGTTACCAAAAGGAAGTAATGATTTTGGACAACGCGAACAAAGTCACGAAAAAAAAGAGCTATTTATTTATATTGACCGCCCCATTGGTCGAGTGGTTAGCGACCCTGACTACGCAATCGACGGGGCTCGCCTCAGGTTCGATCTCCGACTGAGGCAAGCATTTGTGTGATGAGCATAAATTTAAAAAAAAAAGTTTTTTTTTTAAGTTCATAATATGCATAAATGTTTGTATTTCCGGGTTTGGGTGTTTATTAAATATATTCCAGTATTTACATATGTATTTCTTTGCCTAACAACCATAACACAAGCAAATAATTTGCTTACTTTGGGGTTAGATCAGTAAGTGTAATTTGTCTCGTGAATATTTATTTATTTAGTTATCTATCCATATAATAAAATCGTAGGAACGTCAAAACTGTACATTGAATATTTTTAAGACTACTTGGGGCGTCTACTAATCTACAATCGACGTCGAAGCCAAAAATATAGTTTTTAGAATTTTTGTCTGTTTGTCTATTTATCTGTTTGTCTGTATGTATGTCCGGGGTAAACTCAAAAAGTACTGCATGGATTTACTTCAAATTTTGCATGAACATTACTTACAGATCGGGTCAACATATAGGCCACATGTTATCACGCTATCACCTACGGGGGAGGAGCAGTGCGGAGTAAACGAAGTCCGCGCGGACGAAGTCGCTGGCAACAGCTAGTTAAATATATTTCAGAACACTTATATCACAAAAAATAATTTACTTTGGCTTAGAGCAATTCCTGTAATTTGCCAAGTGATACTGATTTATTAATGTTTATAAAGTACAAATTCCTGTCGCTCGGTGATTGACGCGCGCCGTTTAGATCTTACTTTCACTGACCCCGTTTTTATCTATAAATGATCGTAGCCAACCATCATAATAGCTAGGTATTTAATAACTGCTCCAACATAAGTAAAAATCTCTGTACAATTTTCGTCATTGCAGACAAGTATAAGTGTTACGAGAAAGTTCTTTAAGAAAGTTAAAAAAACAACTCGAAATAACTTCATAAAATGTTGGTTCTTTTAACAACATTCTGATTTAATACTTTGGTAAAGTTTATGCAACAAGTATGAAATGACATCATTTTACAAATATATTTATAGAAAATGTTAATATGTCCATCATGTGTAAAGTACTAGGCAGAGGCGTAAACGGTGCACAGCGCACATACTTATCTAGCGGCGAAACGAGAATTTAGTTTGGACGAGGGGGGGGGGGGGGGGTTGTGCAACGTGCAGTTTCGCACGCAAGTAAAGTACCTGTCATCGATATATTTTTTCATACAAACTTTCATCCATTTAGGGATTTTTTTACACTGGGTCTTCAATTATCTCGTTTGCAAAACATCGAAATCGGTTCAGCGCTAATAGCACATTACCCGATTCCGATCACAGCGCCACCTGCCGGCTTCACTTGTGAATCTAAATAATATTCGAATCCACTTAATAAAAGCACAATTTTTTTTCATCAAAATCGGTCCAGCCTTTAGGAGTTGTCACATACACACGCACTGAAAATGATATATTTTTAATATTATGTTTATTGAAAAGCTATAATATTAAGATTATAAATGCGACTGTTTGGATGTTTGGATGTATGTTTTTTACTCAATCACACAAAAACTACTGAACGGATTTGGATAAAAATTTGACACATGTAGATGATGACCTGGAATAGCACATAGGCTACTTTTTATCTCGAAAAGACGAGTTCCCGCGGGATACACCAAAAAATCTTATGAGAGAGCGGGCTGCACGGTGCACCTATGTAGTATTATAATTGCGAAAGTTTTGATGGATGGAAGTTTGTTATTCAATTACGCAAAAAAAGCTTAACTGATTTAGACGAAATTTGGCACACAAGTAGATGCACATAGGATACATGTTATACTCGAAAAATGAGTTGTTCCCAGGGAATTCACCAAAAACTTTAGCTAGTGTTTTATAAATCCTTTTTATCTTTATAGCCGTAGGCGGAGGTGTTAAAAGTGCACATATTTCTCCAGTTAAGTATTGGTAACATTATTTTAGAGTGAATTTAAAAACATAAAATGTATTGTCAACCCTGTGAATCGAACTAAAAATATATTGCGTCTCTACCAACACTACTAAAGGTGCGCTTTTAACATTATATACATATGATATGGCACTAGTTTCGCACTAAAATGCAACATTAATTTAGTCACTCATACTGCATATACCCGTTCCTTAGCAAATGTTTCATTTTTTTCGCTCGCGTCGTCGCTATATCTTTGGTTCGATTCACAAATCGGGCAAAATATGCTATCTTATTTTTATTATCTATTAATATCTGAACACTGGAGAGGACTTTAGAAGTGGTAATATTTTTTCATTATTGAAAAACGCATAATATAAAATCATACTAGGTTCAGATAAAAGGTATGATATCAGATATACGAATTGGAATTTTAGTGTATAAATTATATGATAATAAATAAGTTTTTGTATTAGGTACTTCATTTTAGTATATTATTCATACAAATAATACTAAACACGTAAGGCATGTGACGATATACTATAATTTATGCAACGCGTGCTAATCGCTAATGCTTTGAATAAAATATTACTAACCTAGAATTAGAAATAACCGCCGCCTTAGGCAAACCAGTTGTGCCTGACGTATACACGTAGAGTAATTTTCCAGTGAATCCCTCTGCGTCTGCTAATTTCCATGTTTCCGGAGGAGTGACGTCAATTTCGTCCATGAGGTCAGCAATGCCATCTCCGCTCGCCTTAATGCTAGCTCTCATTGGATCCACGCGTCGATGAGATATTTTAAAGAGTTTCAGAGAAGGATCTAATTGACTGGTTACGTCTTGAATTACTATAAAATATAAAAAAAGATTAAGTCCATATCTCGACAAAGAGAGCAAAATTAAGAGATAACTATGTGTTACTAGTTGCAGCGGGCAGCCCGCTGCATTACCTATAAAGTTTTTGGCGAATCCCGCGGGATCACCTGGTTTTTCCGGGATAAAAAGAAGCCGTTGTGCTATTCCAGGTTATTATCTACCTCTGTGCTAAATTTCATTCACATCCGCTCAGGAGTTTTTGCGTGATTGAATAACAAACAAACATTCAATCAATCCATCCATCCAAACAGCAAAACTTTCGAATTTGTAAGTATTAATATAGATTACTAGCTAAACTTAAGCAAAAGCATCTTAACCATTATTTATCATTAGCTATAATTAATTATCAACAGAATTACATTTGATATTAATACACAAAACGTAAACTTTGTACCCCTTATTACGAAATTTGCGCGGACTAAGTGTGCCGAATTTCTACTTAGTATTAAATTTGGCACACTTAAAATTAATATGGAAATGAAGTGCAGAAAACTAATATTGTTATACAATATGCATTAGAAATAAATTAAATTATAAATAAAATCGTTACACACACTGCCATACGTTTGATACACACACGTTTTACGTGATATGATTACGACTAAAGTCTGTTGTCAAACTTAGAAGTTTTTGTTAGAGTCAAGAGTCCTTAATCTATACAAGGACTTAAAACGTTATCAGATAACAGAACTAATAAGTTCTGTTATCTGATAACGTTACGATTACGATACTTAACGTTATTACTGAAGCGACATCTCAGTATCAAAATTATTTTCAAACACTAAATGTTATGCTAAATAACGCTTAATATCGATATGTATGCGAGTTTCATGCTATTTCGTAATTGGTTCACCGCGTTTCATGTTGTTTCGTGATTGGTTCGCCAACTAGCACTAAAGACGTCATAATACCATATACCATAACTTTAATTCAAGGGTATAACAGAACGTAACGAATAACGTTATTAAACAGTAACAAATTCTGTATCAGTTATGGATAAAGTTATGCTTGAAAATGACGTTATGTTTATGTTACCACAAAATACCGATATTTAAATCCTTGACCCCATGTCAGCTAAACAATTGGTTTTAGGTGTGTGAAAAAATTCACGGTAGTAGTATATATAGTTATATATGACGTTAAAAGGTAAATTATCATGGCTAAGTGTGTTTTTCAAGTTTACGTAAACTTATAAAATGTTTTTGAGAAGATTTTATAGGCGGTAAACCTGTGGTGCGGATATATATGTCATTGGCTTTGGCTTTAAATAGGTAAAATGTTCATAGTATGAACTATGAAACCTTAAAAATCTTTTCTTAGTCCGCGTTAATGTGATGGGTAACTACGGAACTTTACATCGCACCTCGCCCGACATGAACTTTGTCGGTTTATTGAATACTAGCTGGTATCCACGGCTTCGCTCGCGCACATTTGCTTTCGAACTTATTTAACCTTTCTTTACAAGCTACTTCCCTTATTTTACCCCTTGGGGATCGAATTTTGAAAAACGGTCTGCTGAGCATACCGAGCATACCTTCCAAAAGACCGCGAAACTGAACGTAATTCGATATGTCGACTCCCAGAATGCCGACACAAGCTACAGCTGTCAAGAGAGTATCCCTTTCGTAGGTGTCTTTTTAGCGGTGAACACGCAAAGCTGTGCCTTCTTTGGGTTAAAAATGACCAGTTTTGACGACCCCATTCCGAGACATCGGTAAGTCGATTCTTGACTTCAGACACAAGCTTGATTTAGCACTCTTCGACGTGTTCCCAAGAAATACCTCTACGGAAACATGTCATTGATATGCAGAAGAAACAGTGTCAGTGATAGCACGCAGCCTTGGGGAACACCAGCATTGACAGGTTTAAGTTCGGGTCATGCACCGTCGACTACGAACTTGATGCTCCGATTAGCCAAAAACCTGGTGATCTACTTGCATAATTTCTCGGGAAGTCCATAGGAAGGCAGCTTCGCGAGAAGCGCTTTGTGCCACACCCTATCAAAGGCCTTCGCTATGTCCAAACTAAAAATATATAGAAAAACACAAAACGTAACTTGTATTATATATAATAATAATCAACCTTATTTCTGAACTTTATGGTTTAATTTCTACTATTGTTTGTCTTTTCGTCGAGAGCTTGTGAAATTTTATTACGCTCTCAGAAAATTTAACTTTAAGTTCATAACTTTAACGTTTAAAATCAGTCACATGCTACTCTTAAGACGTTTTCGTGACATGACGCGTCCGTACGTTGGCTGTGATAGGACTATCTATACATATAATAAATATTTTTTAAAAAGAATACTTGGGGCGTGATGTACAATCGATATCAAAGCCAAAAATATAGTTTTTAGAATTTTTGTCTGTTTGTCTGTATGTCCGAGGTAAACTCAAAAATTACTGCATGGATTTACTTCAAATTTTGCATGAATATTACTAACAGGTCGGGTCAACATATAGGCTACATATTATCACGCTATCACCTAGCGGCCGGGTGCTGTGCGGAGTAAACGAAGTCCGCGCGGACGAAGTCGCTGGCAACAGCTAGTTTTAAATAAGACCACACATACAATTTACTTGTTTTCTTATTTCATTAGCCATTTTTAAGACCGGGATCTTGAATTGGTAATTTTTGTTCGAAGCCTGTGACTATATTGTTACATACCTTCTTTACTGTAACCAGATACAAACAATTTCCGTTGCCACTATCATTAATTATTCACTAATACGTCCAGCCCCCCAATTCACGTAATTGAGTTAATGCGCTTAGGGCTCTCACACACATAAACACGATAGAACGTTGAGACGTGCTACGACGCGGTAAAATATGTAAGAAAATGTCAAGTATCTTAAACGCTTCGATTCGACTGCCGTTTAATTACGTGAATTAGGCCCCTGGTCATCAATATAGAAAGATCAAACAGAGGTGCCCATTAGGTAAGAAATTCTTAAGAGGTAGAGGTGAGCAAATCCCGACACTATTGCGACATTATTTTCATTGATGTTTTAAACAAAAACTATTTATTATTACGAGTCATGCGCGAGATTTGAATTAAAACCCGGACTACAAATAAAACCTAACATTTGCAACTCGCCAACGAGTAGCGATGACTTTTAAACGTGACGAAAATATCATCAAAAACGTCACGAATTGTTTGCTGGTCACTGGATTCACCTTTTGGGATGTCACAGCACCAAAAAATTCAAGCAGAAACTACTGCCACTAATATGTGTCTTGCAATAATTAAACAATTACGATAATTGCGCATTGCCAGATACGTGATAACCTCGCCGAACGCTCCCCAGACGCCTCCTTAACTAGAACAAATCTGGGGAAAATCGAAATTATGGCAACTCTACCTTTGAAGAATAGATCAGACTGAAAAGAAAAATCGTCTTCCGTTCAGCCAGGCAGTCCTTATAAGGCGAACAAGTTATACGTGTCATTGTGCCTTTGTGCCTCCTACGAGGTAGAGTTCTGCAACATTTTGCCCGAGTTTCATACCATCGCCTTGCCTATTCCTTTAGCAATAGTGTCACAACCATCATGCTCACTAAATTGTAGAGTACTGCTAGAAGCTGCGAGTCGCTCAGGTGGATATCCATCGCCTAACCTATCCCTACCACTATAAGGTGTATTGCACCTATGTTGTTTTTAAGCTGTAATTATCTCTTGCCATTTAGACAGTCTTGTTATCTACAATAATAGTGATAATATGTAGTGAAGCAACGTTAACAAAAATTTGTGAGTATAGTTATCAAGCTTAATCACCTGACTCATATTCAGTGGAGAATATCAGCACGTCACATTTTGCAATATTTATAGAGTGTATGAGAACACTGCCACGTTGATTGGTGTTGATAAGTGGTATAACTCCACCCAGTCGCCCAATACCCAGCCATATTGCTGGCAGCTGAGGAACATTGCCTACTAATAGGGCCACGACACTACCCTTCTTTATGCCATGCTTTCGAAGCACGGCACTAACACGTAGACTGAAGTCTTCCACCTAAAATAAATAAATTAATAAGACGGCATTCTAATATAGATTAAGATTTATGCCTTAGACCGCAGTCTTTGAATTATTGTTAGCGGAGTGGGACATACGCATTCAAATGAAGATTAATTAGGACTCTTTCTCGAAAACAACTACCTCCCAAGTAGCACGTTAAGCTGTATATAGGCTGCATTTAGGTTCATTTTTAAACTTAAAGCTGTATACTAAGCCGTACAAAGGCTGTAGAAGCGCTTAAAGGGCCCCAAGTTATACAGCTTATTGCGTTATGTAGGCTGCACAATAGCTATACAAGCGGTTATAAACTGTACAATGGCTGTTATTTGGTGTATAAAGAAACTATAACACTAAGGATACTCTTTTGTAACTGTCTTTTACAGCTAAGCGTTAAATAGGCTGCACGATAGCTGTACAAACTGTTATAGGCTGTACAAAGGCTGTTATTCGGTGTATAAAGAAACTGTAACACTAAATATACTCTCTCGTACAGCTTAATGTTCTTAATAGGTGTTTGAAAATGATAAAAAGTAACAATCTGTTTTTGATATTGTATAACAGTAATTATATCACGTATCTGCAGACGCCATAATTAAAAATATATTAATAAACGATAAATTCTTGGACTTGGAGCAGTATTGAACGGTGTATTCAAAGTGCCAATTCAAAATCATTGTAAAATCGTGTGTTTTCTCTCAAAATATTCACGCGCCAACGAAATAATCAAGATAACACAAATAAATCATTGCAAAATACGGTAAGTGTTTGTGTTTAAGGTTAGAATACACAAGTATTTATGGTACAATATTGTATATAAAGGCATACTGATCATAATATAACTTGCTTGTCACGATATAGCTTTAGCTATTGCTAAATATATATTTTATTTAACAATATATTTCTTTAATGTTGTTTTTAATACACAATAATGGCGACGCTTTGTTATACAGCCTAAAGTGTATTTGGAGGGTGATATACTGCAAATAGCTGTACTGAATCTCTTTTTTATTCTATTATACCGCTATTGGCTTTTAATTACCGTCCAAGTACACTTTAGGCTGTACTAAGTCCCGATATAAATCTATTATACAGTCATTGGCTTTTAATCATTTAACTTATGTTTAGAGATGCGTACAAAAATTGAAGAACCCTAAATACAAAACATATATCACTTGATATCGCTATTGTGATGTATTGATGTCGGTCGTTTGACTTTACAACTAAACCAACTTATTGTTAACTATAACTTATGGGATATGTATTTCAATCATCTTTTACTTTATTTTTCAGGGAAATATGCCTTATAAAATAATAAAAACAATTGAGAGAAGCCAAAACTGTATTTGCATCGTATCCAGTTTGTGGGAGGATAAAGGTGAATTATAATGGCCAAGAAAACAAAATGATATAACTAAGTTGATCAAGAACGAAAAATCTAGCCCTTTAAAGATTGGTCTATCACAAAAATATTTTTAAGAAGAATACGTTATTTCGTGCTTGTGATTTAATATTATTAGTTCTTCAAAGAGAAACACATACTCTCTTGCCTGTAATTGTATCTAAGTATATAATATTTTTAAAATGATTGTAAATATACATATATACGGGGTGTTGCAAAAATGGTACAGTAAGCCGAAAGGGAGTGACTTAGGGGGTCACTCTTAACAACTTTTGTTTAACGGCTTTTGGAAATTCGCGAAAAAAATATTGATTCTCAATAGAAATTTTGTTGGTCACGTGACTTTTCACAATGGGAAAACAAAATTGTTTTTCGCGAATTTCTCAAATCGTTGAACAAAAGTTGTCACCTTCTGAGTCACCCCCTTTCGGCTTACTATACCGCTTTTGTAACACTCCGTATAGTAGCAATTTAAAAATAAAAAAAATATATATTTGTTCAGTGTAATGATTTTTATTTCTCTTTTTAACTCTTTTTTATATATTCTTAGAAGAATAGACCAATTGCCTATCTGCCAGTCAGGTCGCAAAAGGCGACCGATGGGCAATGCGAGTCACTTCTAACGTGGTTACTTGGGGATAGAGTTCTGTATTGGCTCGACCGGGTCTGGTACCACCACCTTATCTATTCCTGCTGCAAAGCGTCAGTGCTAGTCACTGTCATGTTCCGGTTTGCAGGGCAAGGTGGCCGGTAAACTTATGCATATGGCATTAGAACTCACCACAAGATAGCAACGCACCATTAACATTTTTGCTGCCTATAGGCGATGGTTGACTCTTTCCATCAGGAGACCCATCTGCTTGTTTGCTGTCTTATGACATTAAAAAAAAAATATTATAAATTACCAACCAAATAACCTTAATGAAGAAGATAAGCCTAAAAAATAATAAATCAGATAACCTACAATCACTTTTTAATGTTTTTGTTACGGAACCCTTTTCCTTGAACATTAATAAAAATGACGATTGTAGGTTACCTGATTTAGTAATTTTTCAGCTTTATCTTCATCACGATTACTTGGTTGGAAATTTATAATATTTAAATATTCCTTTTCAATCTTCCTCTTGATTTTTTCCATATGATATCAACGATGCAGATATAAAAACAGCAAGTAACAAAATCAGTAATACAGCCTTGAGCTGCACTACAGCTGTATATGCAGATTTTTTAACACCATTGGCTGCATAACAGTCTACAATTACGCCATAAATATTAGCTGTAGAACGGTGATTGCATCTCCCATTTTACAGAAATAAGCGTTGAGTGATACTATAATAACACTTAAAGCTGTAATAAAATTCCGTGCCAAACATAATACAGCTAATGTACAGCTTTAAGTATTAAAATAAGCCTAATGAGTTACAAAATACTTAAAGTTGTACAGTAGTGTATTAATATTCAGATATAACGCCTAAAGCTTACGCGAAATTCTAAGAAAGGCCTTGTACAGCATTAGGCTGTATAAAAACTCATAAAGGTCTTTTATACCGATAAAAGCATCTTTTTACACCATTGTACGGCTGCAATAGAACTTTAAGTAATATATGAGCTGCTTTATGGGTATTAAACATGCTTAATTGCTGCATGGGCTTGCCATTGCACCCAAAAGTGATATAGTCGCCGTTTCGTATATCGCGTAAAATGTCAAATTTCGACCTGTGCAACTGGACGATTAATGGTAATTAATGCCTTTTACAAAGACAAGCCAAAATAAACCAACTTAAAACGATAAGAAAATGGAGGGTAAAGTAGCAGGTTAACTTATGCAAGTGGCATTAAGACTCCGCCACAAGTGTCTATAAGCGATAGTTGTCTCTTTCCATTAAGAGAGCTATCTGTTACTTTACCAGAATTCACCAGTATTATTGTTTACCATACTCGCGAGACCGGTGGTGATGATACTCTGCGCCGCATTTTACCGACATGATAACGACTACCCCTCATTTCTAGCGATAATTGAGACCGATAGCTTTACGTGCTTATCCGCGCAAGAGGGCGCAAGAGGGTGTAACGCATCACTACCAAACTCCGAGTTGCTACCAAGATTTGGATTTTCGAGAAAAACGTTGAAAAAACTCAATAACAATATGTTCGACATGGGTATCAAACCCAAGATTTTAAAGATCTGCGGCCTGGGATGAACTCTTATAGCAGGTCAATTTTAGCCGATAATTGAACTGTCCTGCTATTTCTTACCATGAAAGCGTTATCTAACAGGCCAGTCAGTGACCACGTGACCTATGCCTATATAATTTATAATATATAGGCATAGGTCACAATTATTTTTTATAATATATAATTTGTACTTGTCGATAATTTATATATACATACATATACATATATATATATATATATATATATATATATATATATATATATATATATATATATATATATATATATATATATATATATATTGCTGTTCGTTAGTCTCGCTAAAACTCGAGAACGGCTTAACCGATTTGGCTAATTTTGGTTTTGAATTAATTGTTGAAGTCCATGGAAGGTTTGAAAGGTTAGAAAAGATATAGAAAAATATAAGAGTAGTTAAAAAGGTAGAACAACGTTTGCCGGGTCAGCTAGTATTTTACCTAATATATTTTAATTTTATATTATTATGCATATTCTAGGATTAGATTTGTGTAACTCGAATCGTTTAAAAAAGTTAAAAAACCATCATAGGTAGACTTTTGAAAATTCGAAAAGCGTAAAACAATAGTTAAAATAGGTAATTATTTTATTTACTACCGGATCAGAACGCGGCCACATACTGAGATCCGGCGAAAGAAACTCAGCGGACTTGTCTTTTATTTTTTTCTGATTAAGTAGGTACAAGATTACAACAAATGTTTCAGACTAAAAATATAAGAGATTGGTGGATTAATTAATCCCAGGCTTTTTTGTTTTCTAAACAATCTGAAATTTTATGATACCCTTTAATACAGTTTTACTTGAACGCATTTTTTAAATTTACTTATTGGTAAATATATATCTTAAAGCTTTGGAAAATTTATTGCAAAAGCGTATACATTGCCCCAAATAAGATTTACTAATTCTTTGAAGACGAGATGTATACCTACATAACAAAATTGATATTGTTCTTTATATTTAGTAAGTGTACATCACATTTTTTAAACAAGCAAATATTTTTACGCCCGTACCTTAAGTTCTCAAATACTTGTTGGAATATTACAGTTAAAATATGGATTTCTTTGAATTTTCTTCTCAAGAAAGCGAGGTCACAGAAAAAAATTGTTTACGGATGATAAATTTTTTACAAACAAAATAACCGTATTTATTATGCTCAAAGTTCTATGGCAGCTTCCCATTAGTTAACAGAGTACAACGCGAGTATTATCCGACTTCATTGATTGTTTGGTCAGGTGTTAGCTATGAAGGAGTGACTGAGCCATATTTTTGTGAAAGAGGTGTCAAAACATTGGCACAAGTATAACAAGATATTATTCTTGCGAAGGTAGTGAAGCTCCTTAACAACACCAGTCACCATGTTCAATAACAAAGAATGGTCCTTTCAGCAAGACTCGGCGCCGGGTCATAAAGCTCGATCCACCCCATCTTGGTTAGATTGGGTGTATCGAGACGAAAGATAAAATAGAAATAGGATAAAATCCCTCAATCTTCCCTATCGATAATAATAAAAAAAGAAACCAACGTTCCGGGCTTCATCAGAGCTGAAGACTGGTCGTTATCTAGTCCCGATCTTAATCCGCTGGATTATGATTTATGGTCAGTTTTAGAAAGTATGGCTTGCTCTAAATGCCATTATAATTTGGAGTCCCTAAAATAATCCATACGATTGGCAGTGGAAATTTTTTCCATAGAAAGAGTGCGTGCTTCTATAGATAACTGTTCGTTCTCCTCAAAGTTTAAAAATATACCGTCCGGTAATGCAACCAATGGAGACCACTTCGAATAAGCTTTATATATTTTTTAATGTTTATATTAATGTATCAAACTAAAACACCGTAAGTTATAAATTTTACGTGCAACAGAAAAAAATTCCTTTGTAACAATATACCTATGTATAGGGCAAGACTAGGTATATAAAAAATCTGTAAACAGTTGACCCTGCGGGCCATCCCTGAAACTTCTCACTAAATTAAACATAGATTTTTTCAGTTCAAACATCTATTTTATTAACAACTAGCTGATCCGGCAAACGTTGTTCTGCCTTTTTAACTACTCTTTTTTTTTGCTATATTTTCTTACCTTTTAAACCTTCCCTGGACTTCAACAATTAATTCAAAACCAAAATTAGCCAAATCGGTTCTGCCGTTCTCAAGTTTTAGCGAGACTAACGAACAGCAATAGATTTTTATATATGTAGATGGCAGTATATTGATTTTTGATTTGCTGTATATTTTGGAAACGATGATCGATTTTGAGCTTTCGAATGGCATTCAATTCAATTTTTGAGATCTAAAATATTGCTTTAGCTAAATAATCGATAGGTTGAAAAATTTCAAAGCAGTGTCAAAAAACATTTTTTTTCAAAAATTTTCGACATTAATAAATCCCAAACACAAAAATTTTCGACATTAATAAATCCCAATCCCAAACTGTATTTGACGCAGTTTTTAAAGGAGAAAAATTGATAAGATTTTTAAGTCATCAGGTGTATTAACCTGAAAATTATTTAAAAAATATTAAGTAACTTTGTTAAAAACAACGTTATTTTAATATTTGAACAGCTGCAACTTTTGGAAATAAGATTCGGTTTTGATTTTAGAAATGGAATTCGACGTAATTTTTTTAGTACTAAAATATCGTAGAATACCAAGACGAAAAAACACTTTTTTCAAAAATTTTCGTCAACGGTTACTCCCAAACGGATAAACCGATTTTGATGCAATTTCTGCATTAAACGTTGTTTTTTGAGGAGTAGAGCTGATTAGTTTTATACTCATTTGGTACATAAATCTCGAAATTATATTAAAAAAATACTGTTTCGCATTTTAAATTTCTCAAGATCTCCTGGCCTGACTTGGTGCAAATTTTCAGGAAGTCTAAGTTGAGTAAAATCCAATCGAATGCCATCAACCGCGTTTCGATCGGTCCAGCCGTTCAAAAGTTATGAGATGTTTACATACACACATACACACACATACGACGTATATAACGACATACTAACTTATCGTGAAAATAGTTGGAAAAGGTTTTTAGGAAAGGACCTTAAAACGTGGTGATCTGGTAAAAACTCGATTTCCGAAAATCGGGACGAAATCATTAACTATTTTATCTACATACGTAGCGTAAACTTAAAAGATTTTTTTAAAATCGGTTCCTAAATGATCGAGTACTGAGGTAGCCTCTTCAGGCGAATTGATAACCTCTTCGTTTTGAGGTATAGGTTGTTGAAACCATTGGTTGAAAATAATAATTTACGAAATGTCACAGGTTTTGTTGCGGGCTATTCCTAGTACCTGCACTAATTATAAGGTGTATATCTAAAGATTATAAAGACCCAATTACCAATCCTAATACCTGCACTAATTATAAGGTGTATACCTATCTAAAGAGTATAGAGCCAATTACGAAAACCGGTATATTCAGTAATGGTTAACGCAGAATTGTAAATATGTAGAAGTTAATTGCTAATTAATTTTCTGATAGCCCCTTAAAATACCAATTACATTCATGCAATTATTTTATTATGTTGCAATTAAAAACTGTAGTCTCATCTCCCAGGTTAAAACAATAATATAAAAAGAAGTAAATTGATTATGATTAAGGATTGCTATGCTACGATCAAATAATATTCTTTTTAAGAAGTAAATTAAATGTTGTCATTCGATATTTTCCCTGAGATGAGTAGAATATTTTTGTATCTTAAGTATTTATTTCTTTTAGTAAGTAAAATTATTCTTAACTTATGCTTTTTAAAAAAATCTGTAAGCCGGTTGATCTTTGTAGCATAGATTATATAATAATTATAACAATCGTAGCCTATAGATCATTCCTAAAACTTCCCGCTAAATTGAGAAATTTTAAGCTCAAAGAAGAAAAGTCTAAGTATAGATTTTAGAGCTCGAAAGAGAGAAAGAGTTCAAAATTCTAAAGTTTGTAAAAATTATAGTATTTCAATTTTTGAAAATATGTATATTTTCAAAATAATGATCGATTTGTTCTTTCGAGTGGAATTCAACGCAATTTTTGAGTTCTAAAGTATTTTATTAGCTACAAAGTCAGCTAAAAAGAAATGTCGAAGAAATGTTAAAAAAAAGTTTTCAAACATTTTTGTAATTGATAAATCACGAACGTATCATTCGATTTTAATCCGATTTACGCTATTTGACGCAATTTTTTGCTTTATTTTTTGTTTAGACAATTTACTTTGAGTGAAAGACACAGAATGAAAAGCGAAAATACTCGAAAAATCAATCGTCTGATATCACCTTAATCGACTTTGATGATTTAATGGTGTGGTGGAAAGGAGGTGTTGTTACAATACCTACTTTAAAAGATATTTGTGCTCTCTTTAAGCAAGATCTATTATGCTAATAGAATTAAAGCACATAATTTAAAAAAAGTATGCTTTACGCACTATTATGTTTACAGAGGTGATTAATAAACTTTGACTTTAGCATTATTTATAGTAAAGGGTTGGGCTGATACAAACAAAATAAGATTTTGACGTTCTTTACGTCATGTATTAATTTATGAATATCACATATTACCTAAAGTTTTAAAATTTGACATTGAAAACGTTTCAATGTGTCTAAAATCGTTATTAATGGCCGCATTGCTACGTAGATTAGACGAAAAAAAAGAAAAAAAAATAATGTAAGATGGCATTCGTAACTCATTTTGGTCAAATTGTCATAATTAGTTTTTTATGCACTACCCAAGCTTTTTCTCTCAGCATCAAGAAAGGTAAACTGTGAGAAAATGCTTAATAGCATTAAGTTACGCCTTTTGTACTATTTTTGTGCAATAAAGTATTTAAATAAATAAAATAAAAAAAAATGTGTTTTACATCAATTAAAATTACAAGTATCGATATCATAAGATAACAAAAGAAGGCCCTCAAGATGGAAATGGACAAACATCGCCTATAAAAACCGAATAAGTAAATGGTGCGTTCCTATCCGTAAGGCGACGTAGTTGCGCCACATGCGTAAGTTTAGAGTTTAGTTGGACCCTCCAAAACGGAACACGACACGCACTGACGCTACTTCGGTAGGAATAGATGCTGGAATTGTACAAAATCCGGGCGAAACGTTGCGGAATTCTACCACCTAGTAGTCGTGATTGTAGGTAGTGACATATGAAGTTCGCATTTTACGAAATGCCTGGCAGAACGTCTTTTTTGGAGGCCCGGACTGGTACCTTCTTTATCATTTAAATAGGGCGCGAGTAACCGAATTCGTTTTATAATGATACATTTCTACACTGCAGATCTGCACACTGCCCTATTATTACTTACAATAAGATCCTGTCACGCACTTTAAATAATAATTACACAGTCATTACCATGAAGTATTAGGTATAGGTGGACACAGTTGCGTAGCTAGTCGCGAAGGCCCACTTCGCCCACCGCCTCGCACCTGAAGGGGGCCCGCACTACCTGATTTAAATCTTTGTTTATTTTTAAATTAAATAAAAGCCTGAAAAATATTGGCCTCACTCTTCTGTATCTGTAATACAAACAAAACAACTAGATCCTAAGTTAACGCGATATAAAGACACGATAGCTTTTCGCTTATTTCAAACTTGGCGCGTGTTTTTGGGTAGCCTTTGGGAACGAACGGAAAAGGGCCTCGCCAATGCGACTTAGCCCACGTATATATTAATCCACCCTACGCCACTGGGTGGACAGCTGTATTTAAAATTGTGTTTCAAGTAGGTATTAGAAGTGCTGCCTCCAGATATAATACAGCTTCATGGTCATTACGAATTGATGAGCAGCAATCATAATATTTGAATCCTACTGTTTTCATGTTAACATTTAATTCACAGAAAATTTAAGTAGTAAAATACCTATTATAGGTATTCGCTGACGCAATTGACTCTTAAACCCCGTTTAAATGCTCGCAAGGTTTGGCGAAACAGTATTAACTGAGTGCTAAGTGTGAGTTTTTCTTTTCGCATTCGATCGTGAGCGCGTTTCGAGTTTACAAGGAATTTGTACAGCGCCGCCTAGTAGTAAACTGGTTTCTCACGTTTACCACTAGGTGGCGCTGTACAAATCACATACAAATTCCTAGTAAACTCCAAACGCGCTCACGATCGAATGCGAAAAGAAAAACTCACACTTAGCACTCAGAAGCGTGTAGACTGTAGATGGTGTATTCCCTTAGCTTAGTCGCTCGTCAAGGTAGACGCTGTTATTGGGCATCAATTAATGAGACTTGTGGCAAACGCAACAACACTGGATAATGTCGCGTCGATTATTTTTATTCTCATTAACAAAAAAGCGGCATGGTATTTGCAGCGTTCAACTAAAGTCGAAACAAAAAACATTGACGACGATATCTTTTAGACTTGGTTACATAAAAAATAAATAAAACTTTTCGAAGTTGGCACGTCATCCACGTCGAATATAGACAAAGAATAAAATCGTAGGAAAGTCAAAACTGTACATTGAATATTTTTTAAAAGAATACTTGGGGCGTGATCTACAATCGATATCGAAGCCAAAAATATAGTTTTTAGAATTTTTGTCTGTTTGTTTATCTGTTTGTCTGTATGTATGTGTGGGGTAAACTCAAATTTTACTTCAAATTTTGTATGAATATTACTAATAGGTCGGGTCAACATATAGGCTACATATTATCACGCTATCACCTACAGGGGAGGGGCAGTGCTGAGTAAACGAACTCCGCGCGGACGAAGTCGCTGGCAACACCGAGTATCAAATAATCTGTAAAATGATCTCAAGCGTATAACCACACACCACATGAATACTAATAGACACGCCATTGGGACGAAAACGTGTCTTCGCGCATGTAAACAAACGCTATTACTGTCAAAAATTTCGTACATTTGTAGGTTATATATATTGTAAAAAAATAGAAATAAACCATGTTGTACTGTTTTATCGTACCGAATCAGATTACAAGGTTTAAAAATTACCCTTGAAATGCAAGCTACGTTTACAAACTGAAAATTGTCTTGAAAGGCGTATCTATTTAATCCGTAGGAAGCGAACCGCTGTCGCTTTAGCACTCGTGCATGAACTTACCACAAAGCCCGAAACCAATAGCAAGGTTAACATGTAAATCAAACATTATTGTCTTTGGGACAAGTAATTGTTAGACTTGCCTAACAGGGGTCAGCTCCTTGACCCTATAAACGCGAATAATTTTAAAATTGAAAAGTCACCATACAATAATGTTTAATTTGAGTATCGTTAAATCCTGTATAATTTATAAACTAAAATATGCGGTAAACGAGAGTGTTTTTTCTGACGTGTAAATATTCGGCAATATTTGTTAGTTTTTCAACCGATTTCCCAAAAGGAGGAGGTTATCAATTCGGCAATATGTTTTTAAGGTTTCGTATCTAAAAGGTAAAATGGAACCCTATTACTGTCTGTCCATCTGCCTGTCTACCACCAGGCTGTATCTCATAAACCGTGATAGCTAGAAAGCTGAAATTTTCACAAATTATGTATTTCCATTGCCGCTATAACATTAAATATTAAAAATAAAAAAATGAAAATATTAAGGGGGGTCACCATACAATAAACGTGTTTTTTTATTTGTTTTTGTTATGATGTTATCGAATCATTCGTGCGCGAAGCGGACTCGCCGACCTGACCGGTTTTTTTTTGTTACCTCGAAACTGGGTCATTTATGAAGCGATTTTGAACATTATTCTTTTGTTTGAGTGGGTATACCTACTTCCTGTGTGGTCCCATGTTAATTTGGTGAAGATCTGATGCAGGGTTCCGGGGATACAGGATATGGGAAGTTGGTTGCTGCAGTTTCACTGCGTTAAAAATGTTTTTTTTTTTGTAAAATGGGTAATAGTTTTCCTATACAATTTTCATAGTTACATATAAGTATGTAATCGCCTCTGTGGTCTAGTGTTGGCGTTGACCACATGAGGTCCCGAGTTCGATTCCCGTGTTGGGTAATTAAAAAAAAGCGTTTTTTTTAATTTCCTGATAAACACAAAGTTGCCTGTGATTGGAAAGTGCCCGGTTGGCGATAGGCTTGCCACCTATCACATTTATGGGACCAAATATCTTCGGCTAATCGTGGGTTACACTTGTTATACCTCTATATATATATATATATATATATATATATATATATATATATATATATATATATATATATATATATATATATATATATATATATATATATATATATATATAGATATATATATATATATATATATATATATATACATATATACATATATATATATATATATATATATATATATATATATATATATATATATATATATATATATATATATATGTATATTTAACAGAAATTTAAACATTTTGTGGTCACATACCTACTTATTTTAAACTCCTTAAAATTTATTCTAGTTGCTATGAAATGAGAATTGTTGCAGATCTTAAATCTCTCATTATACCTAATAAACATACGAAATTACGATCAATACGATGTGATTTTTGAGTCAGAGTGCGACGGAAGGACGGAAATATGTTTATTTTTAGGGTCCCGCACCCAAAGGGTAAAACAGGACTCACACAAAATATTGAAAAATATTTTTTTAGAATAACTTTTAACTTCTCTATATGTAATGTGGGAGTGTTACTTTTTTCTCGTGTATTAGAATATTGTTCGATAGGTTCTAAAAAATTAATGTAGGTTTGTGAAAACATTTTTTCGACTAAGGGACTCGTTTGTGAAATATAAAGCTTTAAAGTGCTAATTTTTCTTTTTGAGCTGTATCCTAGGCATGAGCGTTGTTGGTTATGAACGCAACCTGATATAAATCCGATTTCAGTTTTCAAAATCGATTTTAAAATCCGATTTCAATAACGAAATCTACAAACGTAAGCAAACTAAAGGGCATTGCCAACATTTGTATAGAGGTGTACCCTACTTCAATTAATTGGTGGCCAACTATTCTAGAGTACTCATTGCAAAGATTTTTAAATCTAGATTCTGTTGCAATATCATTTATTCTATAAAAGACCCGTTGAGAACGAAAAACTCAATAAAACTAAAACAAAACATAGAGAACATTTAAAAACATTCTGCAGATAAATACATAATTATAAGTGTTTGTAACACTAATTATAACTGATGTTTTAGTTTCTTTTTCAATTTTAACCATCTACGCCAACAATAAATTGTAGCAAATGATTTTTAGTTATATATACCTACCTAGTTTGAGTTTTTTCGAGCAACCATAACAAAATATAATACACCACATTTTCAAAAATATTAATTCTGATTATTAATGATAAATATCCAAGCATATTAAGTATTTCTCTGGAAAAGGAAAAATTGTTTGGGCGATGAGCTTAAGATTTTGATCTGCTTGTAAAGTACTTCTGAACAGTGTTTCACACTTGCTGCTGTGCAATATAATTCCATATAGTTTTTAATATTGTACTATATTTGGTACCACCACAATTAGCTATTCCTGCCACAATATTGTCAATGTTTGCGATTGTCATGTTCCAATTTGGACGGTAAAGTATCTTCTATGTAATCTTCTATGTAAGTAGTCAATCTATATTTAACTATTGGATAGAATGTATGTATTATTAACACTAATGTTGTTATGTAGCTTACTTCCTTTGTTGTAGTATATCCCAAAAACATATTAGTTATGGTAATTTAGAATCTAGTATTTAGTTTTATTGATTGATAGCTCATAATTAGTTTATTATGCACTACCCAAGCTTTTTCTCTCAGCATCAAGAAAGGTAAACTGTGAGAAAATGCTTAATAGCATTAAGTTACGCCTTTATACTATTTTTGTGCAATAAAGTATTTAAATACCACATAGATAGCAACACACCACTAACATCTTCGATCCCTATAGGCGATGGTAGTCGCCTTTTATCAGAAGAGCTATTGGCTTGTTTGAAATATGAAGATACAAAAAAAATTGTTATTTGTGAGACAATATTAATATTTGTTTATGTAATATTTTAGTATCTGTATTTCTCAGTATCTGTATTTAATAAACTAGAGAATGTTACCTCTTTAAATGTCCAAACTTCATCTTGAAACAAGAAGCAGGGTTTATCAGGGTGTCTTTTAACCACATCATGAAATGCATCCGGTATTGTATAATTTTGTCTAGCAAGCTTTTTAGTCATCAAAAGAATTTTTGCATAAGACAGTAAAGCCCTGAAAAAATCAGTAATGAAATTTATGCTTTAAAAACATTGTATTTAAAATATGTACAGTAGTGGCATGAATAGGTTCGTCAGTTTTCAAATAGATTCATTTAACAAGCTGCAAGCACATATGATCTTTTGAAAATTTGTCATATAACAGACTGTTGCATAGAAAGTTATGCTTAACTGTTCGATAACATGGTTCAGACTTGCTTGCATCAACACTATTTCCTTATTTTATCTTGTGTAAATGATGATTATCTAAAGAGATGCTAATGTTTTCTTAATTAAAACCTTTTTATTGATTTGACCTGCCATTAAAATTTATGATAAAACTATTGACATGGTTAATGTCACCGTTCTTATTTCTAGATTTCTAGTGTAATTCAATATTTTATTGCAAAATATATATGCCATAAATATAATATCCTTTTTTTGTAATGTCATAATAATGCAGAGACCTTTAAGAATTAAATAACGAGCAGCAATAATTGCCGAACATGAAGCTAGCTACAACATCAGTGAGATACCATGTTGTCTGTATGTGACCAGGGATAGTGTGAGATTCTGTGTAACGAGGGCGCGACAAACCAAGCTCACACTTATCGCGCACAGATCATCGGTATCTTATCGTTACAATCATTATCAGATTTTATCACGCAGCGTCCACGTGAATCTCTACTATATAAGATTAATTTAAACCCAGTTGAATTACAGTTAATAAAACACATTCTTCAACCAATATGTAACTGTCATTTAGCTGTCATAATATTGGTGACCACCAACCAATGAACACGCAAAAAAAAAGATGAACACCCCAGCGCTAACTTCATGCAGAAGCCCTTCAGCAACATCCATGGAAATCGCAGCGGTATCCACGACGACAAGAATACCAGATTTTTGGAGAGATTAGGCAAGGACAAAATATTACAAGTAAGCAATATTATTAAAAATCCACCAGAAACTAATAAATACAACAGGCAAAACGAGATCGCAACCATTTCAAAACAAAAATACAGAATGTAACACAATGACTGAAATATCTGTGCAATTGGCAAAAATGCAAATAGAAATTAATGCAACGCAGCAAATTTTATGCTCGCTTAGAATGCTACATCAACAAGGTTATTCTAATAATACAAATGTGGTTGATTGTCCCGAACTTTTATCTCAAATATCCATTGCAGTTCCATACAAGCCTTTCCGCAACTACCCTATTGTATACTTACCGTTAGTCTTTACAAACTATTAGCACAATACATTTATATATCGAGCTGGCAGCAAGTTTAACACACTTCTAAGTAAATTTGATTTGGACTTGTTTAACACTAGCTTGGCGACTATAAAAAACTTAATTAGTAGCTCATTCTTTAAGAACATCTAGTTTTGTAATTTAGTAGTAAGAGATTCTCCGTCACTACTAGTGGGGAATTTGTAAGCCTTCTGATGCTAGTTTAAGTTTTAATTGTTTTTCTTGTGCTGTTATTCCTCCTAAACAATAAATAAATAAATAAATAACTTATGTCACTATCACAACAAATTTAAAGGTCAGGTACTGAAGTGCGTACAACCCTGTTCCTGGAAGAAATCGGGAAACGACAATTAGCGCAGCCAAAGGCGGTAATCTACGCGACGCCCGCCTTACCGTAACCGACGCCACAGCACGCTACAACCTTCTGACCATCAGCATCTCCTGATACCAACAGCATCAGCCAGCTTCACAAGCTACGCCTTATCTACGCTTTCCGGAATCCACTTTGAACCGCTAACGTTCACTGGATCTCCATGCAGCAACTCCGGAATCCACTTCGGACTGCCAAAGTTCACTGGATCTCCATGCAGCAACTCTATTCCGCTCGTTCCGACTCAATGCGAACCACAGCGGAGCGCACTCGTCCCGACTCACAGAGGACCGCGCACATTCTGCTCGTCCCGACTCACCAAGGACCGCGCATATTCTGCTCGTCCCGACTCACCGAGGACCGCAGATATTCCGCTCGTTCCAACTCACTTTGAACCACAGCGGAGCGCACTCGTCCCGACTCACCGAGGACCGCGCATATTCTGCTCGTCCTGACTCACCGAGAACCGCGGATATTCTGCTCGTCTCGACTCACCGCAGACTAGAGCACTCAAGGCACATACGCTTCACTGGCACAACCAGATGCATCAGGTATACCACCTTTTTCGAAGGGGGGAGTGACGTAACGAGGGCGCGATAAATCACGCTCACATTTATCGCGCACAGATACCATCGGTATCTTATCGTTACAATCATTATCAGATTTTATCACATAGCGTTCACGTGAATCTCTACTATATAAGATTAATTTAAACCCAGTTGAATTACAGTTAATAAAACACATTCATCAACCAATGTGTTACTGTCAATTAGTCGTCGTAACATTCTGGATAAGGAAACACGGTGAAGAAGGTGCACTCATAGATCACCGTAACAATAATATATAACAACAACCTGGCTGCCGTCCTATTCTCAATGCTGCACAAAAAGCTGACATGAGAAGGCAATACAAAGCAAATGGCTATAGGAAATCTATGGGGTTTAATAGTTCAGCGATGGGAAAACGAAAATGAAAGGACAAAAGAGGCCATAGAAAACCACTGCCGAACTGTTTGAGAAGATACAAGAGGGTCAGATCTACACTCTCGTCTCGTAGGTTCCATGAGAAATAGATTACAATGTGTCATTGATGCTAATGGTGACTATTTCCGTTATTAATATATTATATTTCTTTGTTTGTAGCTTTTATAGAAATTTGCTTGTTTATTTGGCTAGTTGTCAATTCAATATATGATTTTTTTGAGTTAATCTTTCTCTTTAGTTTCATTTCAATTCTGCATTATACATATTATGATAATTGATACGCCATCAAGGGCCTCGAATAATTTTCAAGTTAGCAGTAATAACTTTTACTAATCTATTCAATTGAGATAAACTTTATTTGATAGAAAACATCACATTTATTTAATATTAGTAGAACTGTTTTTTGTACTGGTATGTTAGCATGATTGATTCGTACACTAGTGCAAGCGAAACTAGATTTTAAGGTGACAAACCTATTTTTACTGTGACTGTACCTATGTTGTTTACAAAAAAAAAACATTGATTTTACAATATCACACTACATACAATAGAAAATGAAGGCACTTGTACTTCTAGTTCACACACTTATTTTAAATTTATACAGGTAACCAGTTTCACTTTACAGTATTACAGATTTGGAGAAAAACTTATTTATTTTTAATTTTATAAAACAAACAGTTCAAAATGTCTTAAATTAAACAATGTTTTTTTTTTTGTTTTTTTTTTTATAAACAATAACATATTACATTATATAACATTAATATTTTAATAAATAAATAAATAAATTTCACGGGACAAATAACACTTACTGATCTAACCTCAAAGTAAGCAAATTATTTGCTTGTGTTATGGGTGTTAGTCAATGATACTATAATACATAGAAATACATATATAAATACAAGAATATATTTAATAAACACCCAAACCCGGAAATACAAACATTCATGCTCATCACAAAAGTGCTTGTCCTCGTTGGGGATCGAACCCGAGCCCTGTCGATCGCATAGTCATGATCTCTAACCACTCGACCAACGGGGTGGTTAATGTCATATAATTTTACAAACAATAACATTATATTATATAATATTAATATTTTATAGTGTATCTCTAATCAATACTTAACATTTTACATACACTGTGTAGGTATGTTCTGATGTTCATTATCAGGGGAAACCCCAATATATTTTATTCCTTAAACCTTCAACCACTGAGGCACTGACGTACATATGTAATACATCAACCAAATGGTTTTTGGTTTATAATTTCATTTTATGCAGGAATTTGTTGTGTGTCTATTTAGGTAGTTTCCTAATTGAAACCAAAAAAGAAAGTTCTTAATGACAAAGATTATTTTTGTGTCAATTCTTTTTGACATTATGTTAATTTCATTGCTTCTATGGGCGATGGTCATTGGTAAAAGAGTAAAAATATTTCTATTAACAATTTGAATATTTTTTATGTCTACTGTATTTAGAATAGTATATTTTACTGAATAGAAAACATACATCACAAATCATAATATTAACAACAGATCAATGTACCAGAGATTTTCAAAAATGCAGACTTATACCATACATATGTCAGTAGTAGTGTAACAAAATGACACGAGTAATTGAGGGCAAATAAATACCCACTAATCCTTTGAATATCTTTCTTTCAATGACCAATATACAGATTTTCCCAGCGGGACTTTACCAGCGGTGAATTACTTGTGAAGTGTATAAATACGAGAGCCTTTCTTTTCAATTTTTCATTTGATTGTTGATCCTGTGTCTAATAAATAAAACCTCAAAAAAATGTCACCTCAGGATGTAAAAAGCACCCATTTTGGGAGCAATTTGCATTGGTTCCTCTAGAAGGTACCATAAAGAAGACCAATAGGGTGCATTACAGAAAATGTAAGAAAGAACTAGTTGGTCTTGTAAAAAGAATGGAGGCACCCTTCCAGATTTTTCTTTGCACATGGAAGCACACTTACAGAGAGAATTAAATTAAAACATCCCTGACAATGTAATTTGAGTGGCTAGTTGAGTGTATAATAAATATGTGAACTAGAAGTACACAATATGAGTTCATTTATATTTAGTTTCAGATGTTGTTTCACCAAGTGCTAACGATGGAAAATATCCAATACATACAATGGTGTTAAAATAGGTGATTTTTTTTAAAATTACAGTTTATGTATAACTAACAAAAACATATTAGATTCATTTATTACTATAAATGAATATACTTACCTAAGATCTCTTGGTAATGTTCTGAGAGCTATGTAGCACCATCTTGTATGGAAAATTACATTGTAGAATATACCAAGAAGTAAACATATAAGAGCAGTAGTTATTAACCCTTGATACAACCACAGTGCGACTATAGCCGCGACTACGCCAATTAAAGCAATCATCACAAGCGATTTACGCCACGGAGAGCGGCACACTAACAAACAATAACGCCGTCGAACCACGGTGAAACAAGTTTTAAACCACTAACCACTTTTACTTTTAAAGGTACTCAGTAAGTGATGATTAATAATAACGATGCGTAATTATATTCAATAAAATAACGGTGTTAAGATTTTATTGTATTTTCAATTTTAAATTAAAAACACCTCTCTCAAACTATCGTAAAAGTTTAACTTCAATTTCGAAACAATCTTTGGTCAAAAAAGTGCTCACTGCTCATAATTCTTACCGAGAAACAGCACACATTTGAGTAAATATTCCATTTAAATAATGATTAATGACAGGTACTGTGAATAGTTTCTTTTTCACTAAAATAGGAACATATTTCAAACACATTAATAATAAAAAAATATAGATGGTCCGCAGAAGAAATCTGTATTTGATGGTGATTTGTGTATAATATAATATATAATGCATGTACTAGTAATGAGTAATTTATTGTGATTTATTTTATTTATATAATATATATAATGTATAGTTCAAAATTGAAATCAAAACCCAAACCCAAGTCAAATATCAAGATCATACGTAATCTGTAGTACTCTAATTGGTCTGTGATCAAGATCAACTCTAGTCTTGGGTAGTTCGCGAGCGACCTAGGCTAGGTGGGAAGAGCGCTCCTTTAGGTGAACTATGCGAACTAGTTCATTGAAAATCCCGCTCTTAGTTCTTTTTATATTTCTGTTAGCGTCCACTTTACTAGACAGTGGCACTATGTGACCAACCGAGTAATTTACTTTTACTGTGCGCGCCTTGATATTTCGATAATCGATATCGATACTAAACAACTTCAAATCCCTATGGTTGAAATTTTATCAAATCATATGAAATCATAACAAACGTCAACTGAAGTATTGCTGACTAATTATCAAACTGAATACTAATACCATTTATGTCTTATTTTACGGTAAGTTTAATTAAAATTAAAAAAATTCTCTTCTATTCCCATTTAATGTTATAAATAATTGATTATTATTATTATATATCACGTCAATTATGACTAATTATTAATATAAATCATTTTATTTTTTCGTTTTTATTTCGATAAAAGATTTTATGTGCCATAACAAAAAAGTCAACTTTAATTGTAAAAATTCATACATTTTAAGTATTCTAATATAATTACACATTATACTAGGAACTAGCCTAGCTGTTGACTAATCATTAATATAAATTATTTTATTTTTCATTATTTAAATAAAAAATCTCATTTTACATAAATGGACGTGTAAAATTTTCATGTAATACTTTGTATTTTTTAAATAACAATAAACAAAACTTACAATAATCATAACTATATTTTTTTCTTTATTTATTGTTCTTAATAAATTATTTCAAAAAAAAGAACTAATGAACTAATAGAACGAACCAGTTCATCCTTGGATTATGAACTAAAATTGAGCGCTCTCTGTAGTGACCGGTTAGGCCCAAGCCTAATCAACTCACAACAGTTCTCAAGTGTCAAGCCATAAGTGTCAAATATCTGTCATAACCAGCGTCGTGAACGTTGCCTACATGTGATTTTGACTTTGCACACATTTATAATTTTTGTGTTGTGTCGTTCATTAATACCAACCATAAATATTCTAGGACAATTAAAATTACCTGATCACACTGCTTATCTAAAATCCGCCAATCACCGCTCACGACCAGTCGGAGTCGACCATTGACCTCTAAACAAGGAAGTTACATTCTACCCGGAATGCTTACACGCGCTTCAAAATCGTTCCGAAGAGTACCACGACATGAGTGGCTCAGATAAAGAATACCTAGATAGATTACATTTAAGCAAAACTGATCAAAATATCCCTTCTCTTTTTACAGTAGCAAAACGTCTTGTGCTTGAAAAAGATAGATATAGTGTCTCTGGTGGGTCAAAAACAATAGAATGTCGCCAGTTCGACTATATGATTCTATACACAGATAAATTCCTCCATAGTGATGGGCATTTTTATCGAGTTTAGATAAAAAGTGATTATGTGGGTGCCTGCGTCGTTGTATCAAAACAAACACTGAAAATAATTCTATTTTAAATACACAAATAAAATAAATACTGTAATTCCATAATGATATCAATGGTAGAAGTTACTTTATAGTTAGAAGTTATTTTCGTGTCCTTTTGAGAGTTGTATAATGTATGAAGTTTGTCTCGTAATGCCTCTTATGTTTGTATGAAATAAATGCAAAAAATGTTATGGTACTACCGCCTTACTTATTTCTGCCGCAATCGCGTCAATGTTTGTCATTGTCGTGCTGTGGTTAACCAGCATTATAACAGTCGAAATCTCAGGTAAAGAATACCTAGATAGTTACATTTAAGCAAAAGTAAGGGACATTTTCCTTCCTTCCTTCATAAATTATTTGCAACTCTTTTGAGACTCCCTACCCGAAAACGTGACTACTAGGTGGTAGTTCCGCAGTTTCTTGCCCATGTTTATGGTAGGTACTAACCCGCCTTACTTATTTCTGCCGCAATCGCGTCAATGTTTGTGATTGTTGTGTTTCGGTTTGAAGGGCTAGGTAGGCGGTAGACTTATGCATGTGGCACTCGTAAGAGTATTGTGTTCTGTGATGTGGCATTGCCACATGGATAACAATACATCATTAACATATTTTGTGACTAAATAAAAAAAAAAACATGTTCCGGAGTTTACTGCCCTGCCCAAATATTATTATAACGTTAAAAATACTTAGATTTAGATATCAGATGTTCAAAAAGTGTGTGTGTACTTATGTACACACGTAAGAAGTCATAGGTACTTAGCCTTTGTTTTTTTAATAATCGGATATCTCACAACACTTAATCTTGATTTTATTGCTAGTTATCAGTGTAATCAATGGTGTGTTTGCAAAATTTTTACTCTCGTCATTTTTTCTAAACGCCACAAAAAAATAATAACTTCAAAAACATATTATGCAACACACAATTACAAAAAATATTTTATAAAGAAGATTATGAACGGCTATTTGAAGCCCCGATAGTACAAAGGACTCCATAGATTACTTCTGTATGGCACTCCACACACTTACAAGTTATACGGAGCTATCAATGACGTGCATAAATATTATACACGACATTGGGGGCTATGAAGTTATTAAATCTTTTGTAAGATATTATTAAGTACCTAAATAATTAAAAACGACTTTACTCACGTTTACAATCGGAGTAGATTCGGACTAGTTTTGTACTTATATGACGTCCTTCCTCAGGGTGAGTCAGACGTTCGCTCGATAGCGTCTTGTGTAGTTCGAGACAAGACGCTATCGCAACGGAAGCTACACCGATTAAACGTGAGATTAGCCTTTAATAATTATTAGTTACGCGGAACTATTTTTATATTGATTGATTTATGCCTCGTAGTCAAAGGGTTAGCCTGTTCGGCTCAGGTCATCAGGTCTCGGGTTCAAACCCCAGATCAGGCAAGCGTTGAATTTTTCAAGGTTTTTAGAACCATGGAACCTGGATTATATATATATATATATATATATATATATATATATATATATATATATATATATATATATATGGAATTAATGAGATTTGGCTTAATACTCGATACCTGCTGCGCGACGGTCGCCTCGCTGCCACCGTGCGAGGGCAATAGCAAAAGCATCTCTGTTACCTTTGTACGTGTATTTGTGCATTGCAAATAAACCTTTGTGCACACTGTATTTTGAAAAAATGTCACTTGAGCCAGGTGTCAAGTTGATTTGGGGAAATCTGAGAACTTAATAAAAACAACTTATAATTTATTAATTATTTTATTGACCCCTAAAGAGAACAAGCTTGTTGTAATAATTTCTTATAATTTCTCCGTCCGGTGCAGAAGCTTTTTTGCATTCATGATGTATACGAATTTTTAAATAGGAGTCCACAACAGCTTTGATAATCAAATGTAAGTGATTATTAAGTGCGCAGTTGTCATAAGAATGACTTATCAACTGAGAGAAAACTTCTGCTCTAGCGCATATTTCAAACACTGTCAATGTTATCTTCTGCATATAATAAGGATTTCCCACTTGACTGACTCCTACAGATCGTAGATAATGACGGAATACCTTTTCAGTATGTTTACAAATGTATACAACGTCACTTGCAGGTTTGGCTAAGCCACCTCTATCTTTAACTTTCATCAAACAACTGTTTGCTGTGTCGTTAGTAAGAGCTTTCAAGCAGTGTTCGCATAATATGACTTTCTTCATTCTCCTAACAATAAATCCAGCTATATATGTAATTACATTTTCACTATACTCAGTCAAAAAGCAGGGGTCGGGAATATAATCATGATCAATTTTTATTTCACAATAATCTTTCAGCTCTTCATCTACCATTTTAACTCTTTGACTGGTCTCATTTATTGCTTGTATGTATTGTTTTTTATTGGCATGTAATATACGAATATCGTCAAGTGGCAGGCAGTTGCCATTTCGGCTGATCTTGAATTCTGCATGCACTAAAAGTTTTTTGTAGGCTGTCATAAAGGCTTTTGCAGAAGGGTTGTTGTTAAAACCACCCAAAGATCTTATAGCCCCAAAAAATACTTCAATATGGTCCTGGGACAGTTTATATACGGGCAAAAAATAGAAAAATGGATTGACAGTGGCTATATATTTATCATATATGAATAATACGGACTTTATGCATATTTGGAAACCCAAAAAACCTGTCTTTCTCCTGGAATTTACAATAAGTGTGCCATCACACATTTTTAAACCATTGATGTAATCATAGATTTCTTCTAATTTTATTTTAATCTCGTTTATATTTTTTTCACATAATGGTTTTTTATACCCACTTGCACCTAAATTTCTGGAGTTTAATATGTCGAACAAATCATTAAAGTTTCTCACAAATTTTATAGTTGGATTGCATTTTTCGAAACCAGGGACTTTCATTCGTAAGCAGAACTCTAGAGCACCAGCAATGGAATTACTGAACAGTTGTGTCGCAAGTTTCACTTTCATCTTTTGTTTGTTATAACTGATGTGTGCGGCAGAGAGTTTGTTTGCAGCCAGGAGACCTTCTTCCACTTGTAAATTATGAAGCATTTCAAAGTAATCCCAAGAAATTTCATTGTTGTCAGCATCCAGTAATTTTTTCCTTTCTCCTAAAGTATTTCTAATTAATTTCATATTATGGCAAGGGTCATACAATATTGCGACTTCATGCTCGTCCACTTCAAATATAGTTTTTAAATTCGGTGGAGTTAAATCACATCCCAATTGTGTTGCCATGGTTCCGTTAGCTGCAGCACCATCAAATGTCAATGAGACTACGGTTACACTCTCCTTCAACAAGCGCAGACACTGTTCCACTAAATTTTTCTTTTGCTGTGCAGATATCCCATTTATCAAAAAATATCCCACAGGTATCTTCCACGACTCATTAATGCATGTTAACATAAAGGTTAATGCCTCCGATGCTAACGGCATATCATCGCTAACTATTTCAGCCCCTATATCTATATATCCATAATAATTTGTGCCATCCCATTGCAGTTGCTTTCTAATGGCAACTTCGTCAATAACTAGTGCGCAATATAAAGTTTTGTTGGTACAACTGCTCCTCAATTTAATAATATCTAAAGATTCTTTGGTAAAACCAGGTTTGCAATCAACCGATTTATACCACCTTGATAGGGTTTTCGGATGTGGTAGCACTGTCTCGAAGGAGTCCCGTACAAAGCTATAAGCCTTTGGCGACAGAAAATGAAGTGTTAAAGCAAATTTTTTCACTTCATCTGGATACTCTTTTGGCAAGGAACCACCTTGCAACTTCAGCAAATATCGTGACACAATTTGATTTTTTGCGCGTTCTTTATCTGAGATGAGTGGAGTGTGTCTCTTTCTACTAAATAAAGCGCCAATCGCCATATATAAGTGTGGTCATGCGTAGTTTGCAAATTACTACTAAGTAATTCTACTAATTTGAGAAACAGTTTTTGCATTGCATAAGTAATTACGTAATAATTAAAATAAGCACATTTTAGAACTCACTATGTTAATTACAATACATTTTATGCTAATGTATTTATCGACGTGTATGAATAAAAGGGATTTAACGATTACCGAATATATAAAAATCTACCATCAGCAGTTTTATTTTAACACTGGCAATTGTAAGAAAGGGACAACATCCACTCAAGTCGTTGTCTTGCTCAGAACGTTTCCCCCTCTGTTAAGTAAGAAACAAATGTCAACTTTATGAGTAACGAAATAAAGTACATTTTTATTTTTCAAATATTGTTTCGTAACAATTCCAGTTATCATATATAAGTTCCTTGCCTCTAAATATATGGACATGAAATAGCTACAGAAAAAACGTGTCATTTATGCACATAACAAGGCTGCCATGTTGACATTATTAAGGATGTCCGGAAAGTAACATTTATATTTTATCGATATTGAAGCTTGTTTCCTGATTTATTTATTTCCAACCAAAAATTTTTTAATAGTTATTATATTAAAGGTGATCTTTTGATGTGTAAAAACAAAATCTAAACACAATTGATTAGTACCTATATTGATAATGGTTAAAAAATTCCCAAAAAATATTGAAACTGAAAATAGGTAAAACGTTTATAGTAAACAAAATTTTAAATTAATTAAACCTTACTAAAGCGATTTTATTAAAACATAATAAGCTACACTATAAAATAAATTAAAGTCTTTTTTTTTACTAATAATTAGGCTTTAGACTGAAACTTAGATTTTCGACGACAGACAGACAGACGACATTTTCACAACGACGTCAGTATGTCTCTGCATTGTGTGATTATATTCGCATCAGCACCTGAGCTGCTTGGTTGCAGTGCCACCTAGGCTAGGTACCAATTTAAAACACAAATAAAAACGATCTGTGGACTCACTCAAACGAATATTAAATTGATGAAGAGAGATCGAGTTAACAAATCAAAATATCAACGTAAATTCGCTATTATGTGACATTCGATCACAAATGAACAGATTCAAGATCACGGCTTTAAAAGTGGCTAATACAATAAGATCACAAAAAAATATGTGGTGCTGTTTTGTTCAATCACAGCCAACATACGCATGCGTCATATCACGGAAACGTCTTAACTTAATTTCTAAGGGCCTTAGGGCGAATTTTCTAAGGGCCTTAGGGCGAATTTTCTAAGGGCCTTACATTATTTTCCGAATTCTCTTCGATAAAGCGGAGCAATAATCGTAATAGTATTAAATCATATATAATAACAAATATAAAAAATCATATTAACAATGCCCAGGACCATGCTTGTAAGCCTATATTAGTCTGTATGTGGGTCTACTAAATCGTTAATTACTTTTAAGTTATAATTATTTACTTACTTTTTGTCCTCGTGTTGGTCCGACTCCGTTGTAGAATAGGCCAACTGCCGTTTTGCCAGGCAGGTCGTAAAAGGCGACCGATTAGTTATGCGAGTCATTGCCATTGTGGCTACGAGGTGATAGAGTTCTGCATTGTCTCACCCAAGTCTGGTACCACTGCCTTACCTATTCCTGCCGCAATAGCGTTAGCGCTTGACACTATCATGTTCCGGTGTGAAGGATAAGCTTATGCATGTGGCATTAGACCTCGCCACGAGATAGAAACGCACTTTAACATCTTTGGTGTCTATAAGCGATGGCTGACTTTTTCCATCAGGAGACCCTTCTGCTTATTTGCTATATTATGATATAGAAAAAAAGTAGGATGTAGTACTCAATTGGTTAATAGGTAGGTGGGTAGCGTGCTGAAATATGGTAGGGTGCAAGAAAATATGATAATAAATAACAAATATTGTTTTTAACATGTTTAATAATTTAGTAATTTATGAACTCGTGATGAAAGATAACATAATAAAAATAGTCATGTCCAAAATAATAATTGTTTAGATTTGAATAAATTTTCCATGTGAATATGTCAACACTAACTTTCAGTTTGTCTAAAAATTTCTTATATGCTACAGATGAAATTAGTTATATTGTGGACTAGCTGATGCCCGCGACTTCACTAGTGTTGGCTATTGAAAGATTTCATAGCTTTATTTTTGGGCAGAACTCTTTTTTTCCTATAATCAACGTAATCTTAGTGACTCTTTGTAATTTCGACTATCTAACAATAAACGTACCATCAAAATGGTTTCGCCTCGGTATATCGAACAGACAGGCGAAAAGTATCAAAAATTTAATTTTTGTTGCATGTACCTATGCAATTATCACATGCACGTATTTAAAAGCCATTATTTTGATGTTAAAAACAGACCTTTTATTTTATTTATTTTGTACACATAAATTATTGAGATCTGCATGTTACTGTTGATAAAATATGAACAACGACATATATTCTTAACAACCAAGAGAACTTAACTTAGTTATAGTAATAGAAAGACCATTTTTTAGGATTTTTGTTAAACTTATTGTACATTTCCCTAGATGCTGTTCCTTACAATAGATAAAAAGTTACTCATAAATACAAATATATTTAATGATTTGTATTGAAATACTCAATCTTAACATAAGTTTTTGTGCGGTATTAAAATAATTAAAAAAAAATTAATCAGAATTTAACCCGCCATTGGTAACGCATATGTCTGGAAGGCCGTGAGATTCGAATAACTTTTTCGCCAGCTGTCGATTTGGGTTGCGATTTAGAGTAGCTGCCTCAATAAGTCCCACACCGTTGGTACTGCTCGTGACTTCACCATGGATGCACGTTACTGAGTTTTAGCGCCAAGCCGGTCCGCGTCACCAAACATGTAAGAAAAATATTTATAATCTATATTAATGTTATAAATATGAAAATTTGGTTGTATGGATGTCTATTAATCAAGCAAAAATGATTAAACCGGTTTGGACGAAATTTGGCACACATATTATAGACAATGACCTAAAATAACACATAAAATACTTTTATCCCGGAAAAAAGTTGTTCCTGTGGGATTAACGAAAAACTTTTATAATGCGGCCTGCAGGGTATAGCTAGTATTATAAGTGCGAAAGTTTGGATGTTTGAATAAATGGATGTTTGAATCACGCAAAATCTACTGAACGGTTTGAAGTTAGTTGCTCAGCAGGTCGTTATCTGACTGTGTGCCGAATTTCATTCAAATCCTTTCAGTAGTTTTGGCGTGATTGAGTAACAAACATCCATCAATCCAAACATCCAAACTTTCGCATTTATAATATTATGTACAAATATATGTAGATGGGTAAAACATAGTGTTTTTAGTGACGTGAGCACAATTGCCCAATAAGTAATAAACAACCAGTGAATGTCTGAATATTGTTAACTATACCCATATCTCAAAAACCAGTAAACTGATTTCAATGAAGTTTAGACTGTTCTCAGAGTTGGAATATACTTAATTTAAATCAAAATGAATTATTTCGATGTGACTTGGTTCTCGAGAAATTCTTGGACAGACATACATACATTTATGAAATTTAATACATGTGCTTAGACGCTTGAATAAATCATTAATTAATTATCCTCAGACATCCAATTCCAACAATATTACATACATACATGTCAAACTGATAACCTCCGTTTTTTCTTCGGTTGATAAAATACAAATGATAATACTACAAAAGTTTACTTCTTTAACAAAAGTATAGGCACCTCTGCTGCTCCTGCCCAAATTATAAATGTCAAATAATTTGCTAAATAAATTGTATGAAGTTTATAATTTCGAAAAAATACCAGTTCAAGATATTGCCTTCGTGACACTTTATCATTAATTGGACGCCCATAATAACTATATCTCAAATCAATAAAAACCTTAATTACACTTTTTAAATAGTACGTATGTGTAGAATTATGAACAGGCTGAGAAGCTAACTGACATACTTTGACCACATTATAATATTATAAATATATGTAGATAATATATTTTCGGCTTAAGTTTGTTGACAAAATGTAATTTTAGGAATTCTTCAGTTTTATTATTATATTAATTACTTTATTTGATGCAGGCGTTTGGTTTTTAGGCGTTGCTGATTACATATATTCATTAGATATTTTATTTTTTCTGTCTGAACCTGTAACAATTTTTTTGTATGAGTGATGATATTTTAACTAACACCATGACAGATAAAAATTAAAACCTGTATTTATCAGTACAATTGAAGTCCAATATATAGATACAACATAGTGTAAAGGTGTTACACCATAATCTCAATTTGTGACATCATAGCGTTGTAATGATTACCACTATACCAGTTTTCAATTAAAAAAACAGAAATGCAGTAGCAAAACCATAAGACATTATATGTACTTCTATATTATGTCACTACCACTGGGATTATTAACTAAGTGGTAGAATTTTATAATAATTGATCTAGAGTGGTATTATCTACCTCAACTATCCTACCATCATAATATTTTATGTACTTAAAGTTGTGTTCTGGTTTTAAATCTGTTGTAGTTGGAGGTTTGCCTTTTGAGCAGGCGCTCTCACCATCAGGCGATGTCATTTGTTTAGGTTCCAAAGAAAAAATCTAGCTGCCTGCCTAAAATAATCTTAATAAAATTCCATAGTAGAAAATTATATTCTTGTGATTAAATGAAATAAGAACAACTTATAAATCTCCTATCATTAAGCATGAATAGAATATGTGTTCAAAGTGTAAAACAAAATTTTTTACAAGTAACAATTTCCTTGTTCTCTTGCCTTTGGAAACCTTAGTGTAGTAAGGTTTACTAGTAGTTAGGGTTTCTGATTAAGCAAGTGTATGGGGGAGGCATATTAATTTTTTTGCTTGAAGCAGGTATATTTTGATATGTTTCCACCTATTGAACAAAATACAATACTCCATATAAATTGCAAATTATGAATTAGATATAGGTAATGCAAATCAGAAAAAAAACGAAAATGTCAATTATGTGAGTAAAATTGCCTTGACTAACTTACAATAATAATAAAAAAGATGATCAAAGTCTTGACAGCTCTGCTTGTGTTAAATATTATTGTACATGTACATACACAACATTATCACTGTATATAACATTACCCTGACATTACTGTACATGTTCTGTGTTAAACATAACACTAATAACAATACTGAATGTAATAGCATTGTACTTTATCCCTAATAAATGCATATTGCAAACATAATATGTTAATTGAAAGAAAATAGACATATATATGATATAAATAATCTATGTATCTATATCTAAATATATGAAATAAAAAGTAAATACAAAAATGCACAAAAATATGTTGTAATAAGCGACATAAAGTTATAAAATGATATAAAAATAAACTGATTCTAATTAAAATACCAGGCCGATATATGAAAGTTAAGCCCTATCCTACGACTTATCTTTATCTAATAATTATCAGTTCTCTTTGAAGAATAGACCATTTGCTGTTCTGCCAGGCAGTTCATAAGAGACGAGTGATTAGCTGTGCAAGTCACTAGCATCGTGACTACTAGGTGGTAGAATTCAGCATTGTCTCGCCTGGGTCTGGTTCTACCACCTTGCCTATTCCTGCCATGTTCTGGTTTGGAGGATAAGGTATACAGTACAAATAGAAACTTGACACAAGGATAGCAATGCATCATTAACATGTTTGGTGTCTATGTGCGATGGTTATCTCTTCATCAGGAGGGTCATCTGCTTGTTTGCTATCTTATGATAAAAAAGAAGGTAAAATAAATGAGTGATTAGCAGAGCAGGACTTATATCTCAATTGAAGTAAATATTTTGTAGACTCTCGTGTTTGTCTGCCCCCATTTGAAGAACAGACCAACTGTTTTTCTGCCAGATTATTAAACGCATATTATCTGAGTCTTGTAAATACTGCATTAAAATTGTCTATTTTTACTGCCATAACATTTACTATATGGTTAAAGAATTCACTGATTTCTATTAAAATTAATAATATAAAAATTCACATATTGAGATATTAATTTACATTTCAAGTTTTAGGTATCACCATATACTTTTTATTCAATTAAATAAATCAAGTAGTATTTTAACTGCCTAAGTACAACGTTACAGCCAACAAAGTCCCCAATTATCATCAATGTACGTATTAGTTTTATATAATCACTATTTATTAATCTAATTTATCATTAAAATTATTAAAAGTTTAATGTTAAACTTATTTTTACTTACATTTTCTTTTATCATAGGAACATGAATGCCCAGTTAAAGCCCAAGTTGATTCCTGTATATTCTGCATAAAACATCCATTTTCTACATATTCACGGGCTAAAACAAATATTTATGTATGCATTATTGTCTAAAAACTAAAAGTATAATTAATTAGAACTCCTAAAAATGTTTAAATAACATGATTAATTCGAATAATTCCTACATTGTAGGCACGTAACAATAAAAATAAACTAAATAAAAACCAAGCCATCGGTGAAGCTTAAAGATACAATCAGTTTTGTGTGTAGGGTTATACAGGTGACAAACATCATATTATATAGGGTAAAAGGAAGTTGTGCTTTCTGATGACTGGAGACAGGTAAAATACTCATATCATGAAAATGTAAGAAATTAACATTATCTTTAACAGATAAATTGATGGAATGACATTGTTACATATTCTGATCACATCAAGTGTTCTATTACAATTACTTTTTTGTAATGAATGAGGTGAGCAGATGAAACAATTCTTAAGACAGGGATTGATATATTCGATGTCAATGGCACGTATCCATTTCCTGTTCATAAATGTTCATTTCTGGGGACCAATAATTAAAATATATAAAATATCGACAAATCTAAATACCCCAACACTAGTCGAATTTTGTAGGAATCAAAAAATGATATATACAAAGAAATCGTTAAATAAAAGAACAATTTTTTAAGAATCAATATAAACAAACAACAATTTAGAATGGATATTGTTTAAAATTAGCACGTTTTATCATAGGAGATTACGACATACCTGTGAACACTTAGCAAAGATCGATTTTCGTCTTTTTTTGATACGCACTGCATAATACAACACAAAGGTATGTTTAGCAAAAGTATAATAACTTTCGCGGAGAATATGGCACGCAAAGAATTGATATTTACTTAGAAAATCGCATTTTTCCGAAATTAATTTATTCTTTGACATAATAATATGTACCACTAATTTATGAACATAATATGGCGTCGATGACACGTTTATGAATTGTCAATTACTTAACTTTAAATTTATACGAAAGTGGGCATAGACAAAATATTGTTGTCTTTTTTTGCATATGACGTAATATCACTATTTGTTAAAAAGAGATAAAGAAATGTTGCTTAGTTCAATGTCGATTCAACCGAAATTTGTATAACTAAAGTAGCTATAGAATGTTATGGCGCTTCTATAGATATATTTCTATGGAGTCGACACCAGTCGGCCGCCATTGGCCGTATATTAGTACGTTTGCTGTATATTAACGGATGTATTCTGAACAACAGCTAACATAAGGCATCTTACTCAGACCTGATAAAGTAAACAAAATTATATTCTGAGCTTCATTGAAATGAAATAAAAAATATTTACTTGCAAGAATATGAGTTTTACAAGTTATTAAAATAATCCAAAGGGACCAGCGTATTCTACCATAGTATGGTGTGCAAATATTTAAAACTTTTCACATTCTTTGTGATTCAATAATGTATGTACTACTTATTTACATATTTCTTAATATTATTTACATTAATAATTTTATGTATTGAATTGAAATTTTAGCAAATCAATTTTATTTACATTGAAATATGGAGGTACGTTTAACAAATTCAAGAAAAATTTAATTTTGACTAGTCGATATTTTAGATTTAGATCCGGCGGAGGAAACTCAGCGGGTTGTCTCGGTTTTCTTATGATTTACAAATTGTATATATTGTTCAATCAAAATGTTTACGTTTACTTTTCTTAATTACAATATAATAAGAGGTTTTTTAGTAAACATTTTAATCTAGCAAAAAATCACTCAAATTTTATAATACTGTCGTTGCTGCTCCTGACAAGTTCCAGTATACGATATTTGTATAGTTTTGGGAAATAACAAAAAACGTATTCTTAAATTAACAAATAGTCTGTTTGTTATTTAATAACAAATAATAAATTATAAAATTACTAGTCTATGTGTTAATTTAGTAACAAATATTAAGTAAACTAATTGTCTTTTTAGTTACTTTAATAACACGTTTTTTGTTGTTTCCCAAAAATCTTAAAATATCAGAAAAAATTGAACTTTGCAGGTGCAATATGTTTTTTCTATTAGTAAATCAAATAACTTTTTGCGAAATTTATTTAAAGAGAATGATTTAAGACTATAAGGAATATGATTGAATATATTAATTGCCATACAAAACGCATTTTTGTATAAACATTGAGTTTTTGGCAAGCACATTTAACTTTCTACTATTTCTAAAGCATATGTTTTTTCTGTCTTTAATAATTATCAAAACCTATATAAAAGGTATTAGAATCATACAATGGCGCCTTGTCTTACAAAGTAAAAGCCAGTATTGGAATATGTCTTGGATCTATAAAGGGCCCCGTCGTCTTCAGAATTCTGTTAGTCTGACTTAGATTTCTAAAGTAAGCAGTTGTACTGAATACACCCATAGTCTACAGCTGTGGTCTACAGGTAGCCATTTTATTAATTGTTCTTGTGAAGTTCTTTATGTTACGATAATTATTTGCTTAAACTCTATTAGGCGGTCATAATAATTGCAATTTAAAGATTATAAAGCTGCAGTAAAGTTTTTAATTATTATCATTTGACTATATTATACATAGTTTTCACATGTTACTTAAGGACATATATGGTGTCGTGAAGCCAGGGCGTTTTCTATCTTAAAGTGAGGCGTATAAGTTAAAAAGACATATTATCCTAGAATTCCAACGTTAAATAAGTTTTGAACTTTTACTCAAGTGTATATATTTTCCAAATTTTGTACGGAAGGAAGTTTTATGCTACACCGCGACATTTTGTGTGTTTAGTATTCAGAGACATTTCTATCAAATTAGCAAAAAGCGAACCATTAAAGAAAATGTGCAAAGTGCGGTAAAACACGCGCTGAAGACTTTACCGCGGCTTATCACAGGTTTCATTAATCAGGAATTAATAATATTATAAAGTGAGTAAACAATAACAGCAACGTTTGAGTGCTTTTTATACGTATAAAAAGATACACTAATAAGAAAATGAAGGATGAAGAAAGAAGAAAGGTTTTTATAAGAAAAATAAGTTTTAATAAATAAACATATGAACACAAAATATTTTCTGTTTTCTTTGTTGCTTTTTTAACCAATGTAGTTTCCTTATTCAATATTGATAAGAAGTTGCTTTGCCCCTAAAATACACAAGTATTTTAGGGGCAAAGCAACTCCTTATCAATAAAAAAATATTTTATCTAGGTTTCAAAAATTCCCGCCCATATTCGTCCCCCCCTCTGTGTGTAGCCCTCCCCCTGAGTAGCCCCTCTCCCCTCTGTGAGTAGCCCTCCCCCCTATAAGTTTCTACTGCTAATCCGCCATGGCCCATGGCACTACTGCCGTGTAGGTGTGTAAGGTTGTGTTTGCATTTTTGACCTATGAAGGTTCACTTCTACTCCGTTAGGAGTATATTGTTCTGTGGTCATAACCATATAATACAGCCAAGGAAGTTACATTCTACCCGGAATGTTCATACGCACTTCAAAATCGTTCCGAAGAGTACCACGACATGAGTGAAGTGTGTCTCTTTCTACTAAATAAAGCGCCAATCGCCATATATAAGTGCGGCCATGTGTAGTTTACTACTAAGTAATTCTACTAATTTGAGAAAATGTTTTTGCATTGCATAAGTAATTACGTAATAATTAAAATAAGCACTTTTTAGAACTCACTGTGCTAATTACAATACATTTTATGTTAATGTATTTATCGACGTGTATGAATAAAAGGGATTTAACGATTACCGAATATATAAAAATCTACCATCAGATAGTTTTATTTACACTGGCAATTGCAAGAAAGGGACAACATCCACTCTTGTCGTTGTCTTGCTCAGAACGTTTTTCCCCTCTGTTAAGTAAGAAACAAATGTCAACTTTATTGGTAACGAAATAAAGTACATTTTTATTTTCCAAATATTGCTTCGTAATAATTAGAGTTATCTTATATAAGTTTTTTTTTTATAGAAGAGGGGGCAAACAAGCAGGAGGTGCACCTGATGGTAAGTGATCACCGCCGCCCATGGACATCCACAATACCAGAGGTCTTGCAGTTGCGTTGTCGGCCTTTTAAGAATGAGTAAGCTCTTTTCTTGAAGGCCCCCAAGGGGTGTTTCCAAACGGATACGACTCTCCGTTTGGAAACACCCCTGCCGGTAATTGGTTCCACAACAAAGTAGTGCGAGGCAAAAAGTGTCGAGAGAAACGCACAGTTGTGGATTTCCAGACATCGAGATGGTGAGGATGGAATTTCAAATTTTGACGCGATGTCCGATGATGGAATTCGGCGGCAGGAATTAATCCAAATAACTCGTCGGAACACTCCCCATGAAAGATACGATAGAAGACACAGAGTGAACCAACTCTGCACAATGCCAAAGAGTCGAGCTGTTTCGAAATAGCCAGGTCGTCAACGATTCGAACCGCTCTACGCTGAATGCGATCAAGAGGAAGGAGCTGGTACTGAGGAGCTCCAGCCCAGAGATGAGAACAGTACTCCATGTGGGGCTGAATTTGAGCCTTATAAAGCTTCCTTGAATACCGCTTCATGTCTGAATAAGGAAACCTATGGAAATGTTACAATGTCATATAGATACTTAGGTATGTTAGGTGCCCCACAGACCTACAATACTATTGCGCAACACTTTTATTGTGCAATAATATTGAATACCCCTTTGTTTCCAGACGTTCAATAAATTTACTCAATGAAATTGACAAACCAGTCTGATCAATATTTTCGTGCGAGTAACATGTCTGACGATGAAGTTTTGGCGGCAACCATGCTG
Organism: Apodemia mormo; assembly: GCA_036924255.1. Taxonomy (NCBI): domain Eukaryota; kingdom Metazoa; phylum Arthropoda; class Insecta; order Lepidoptera; family Riodinidae; genus Apodemia; species Apodemia mormo. Next base: position 16,657,491 of record JAUPFN010000003.1, on the reverse strand, counting down.
GTGATTTTGTTAAATAAATCTATATAATTTTATACACTCAAGTAAAAACTCCCGTTCTTCATCTTTTATTGATTGGTCTTGTTTCGACTTTCGATCAACACTTATATTGATTAGTGAATTGGCATGAATGTCGAATTTCGGCCGAATGTTGAGTTTCGGCCGAAAGTTAAATTTCGATCGAATGTCGAAATTCGGCGGAATGATGTATTCGGGCACATGTTCAATTTCGACTGAGTGTTGAATTTCGGCCGGTGGTTGAAGTTTTGGTCCATTCCAGTAATGAACTATTAAATTAACAAGATGAATAAAATTACCGCGAAATGACTAAACTAGCTCGCCATTTTGCTTAAATTTACGACAGGACCATACATTAAACACCGCGACTGACCGACCGAGACCGTTCCAAGCTCTGAAGTGAAAAATGTTGTGAATATTAAACCTACACAGTGCGAGAAAAAATATTGTACAATAAAAATTAAATCCGCTCAAACTTTCGTTCAATCATTGTGCAATCTTCGATATTAACCCTAAACGGTGAATAATATTGTACAATACGTAATATTGCGCAATATTATTGTAGGTCTAGGGGCCGCCTTATAATTTATAATAAACATAATGGCGTCTTTGTCTAACATATGCAATGAAAACAAGCCAATTCTATACGCAATAGTTTTGCTTTATTGACTACATTTTACGTGACGTCACAAGTGTATCGAATCGCCATTTTTCGTCGCTATGTATATACGTTGTAAACCATAAATATACTCTGTGGACACTACTAAACAGGCTAAAATATAATCCATACTAATATTATAAATGCGAAAGTAACTCTGTCTGTCTGTCTGTCTGTTACGCTTTCACGGCAAAACCACTGAACCGATTTGGATAAAATTTGTTACAAATATAGTTTGAGACCCAAGAAAGGACATAGGATAGTTATTATCCCGGAAATCCCACGGGAACGGGAACTATGCATGTTTTTATTTTAGATTTTTTTCCACGCGAACGAAGTCGCGGGCACAGCTAGTCGTTTATAATTTATAATGTCAAAATGGACTTTATAACGAAATCAATAAGCTTCAAGGATAGTTTTATAGATAAGTAGATATGTACTGTGTATGATAAAATAGGTACAAAAGCATATAACAATAATATTCTCCTGATGGAGTACCACACGGAGAATGTAATCCGCCATGTTTTGTTGCGTAGATATGCACGTTTTTTTCGTAGGTATGGCATCTCCATAGGTTTCCTTATTCAGAGAGCTTCATGGTCATAACCATAAAGTTATATTACAGGTACCTATATGGTAGCTAATACTTCATGGCATTGACATGTATATATACATGTCAATGCTTCATGGTCATAACCCACGTCATTGTCTTAACCAAATAATCGAGCAAGTCTTCTTCTTTTTTGTGTGTGCAGCATTTGGGTGTGTTCAGGACAACTATTTATTTCAGAAAACTGACTCAGTCAGAGTAAACAAAAATTTATTCTGAGCATCCAAGCTTTAAGCGTCCCATAGACCTACAATAATATTGCGCAATATTACGTATTGAGTAGTTTTATTGTCTAATGTAACTATATTAAAAAAAATCTGTGAGCTGGTTAACCCTACAGGCCATCTGAAACTTCCCGCTAAATTTAAGAATTTTAACCTCAAAGAAAAAACTATGCCTTAGGCATAGACTATTGAATTCAAAAAGTTCAAAAATCTAAAGTTTTTTTTTTAAATGATACTTAGTTATTCAGTATTTGAAAAGATGTATATTTTTTCAAAATCATCAACGAGTTTGATCTTCCGAATAACATTGAACACAATTTTTTAGCTCTAAATTGTTTTATTGGAATTTTTTATACGAGGGTCAATAAAATTGTCAGAAGCCGACATCGCATTAGCAACTAACCTATTGTGTTTCAAATGTCTATGGACAGTATTCGCTCGTGCGTCTGCAGATACTATAACAAAACAAATGTTCGTTTATATAATACTGCAAAAATAAAACAACAAAACCTGAAATCTAATTCTAAACGAGAATTCTACGAAAAGCTAAACTTATTTCTAGGAAATTAATGCGTTTCCTTACTATGTTGTCGATACATTACATAATAAGACTGAAAAAAAATCATGTCTGTTATCATGTAAGAATCTATGAACTTTATAACGTAGTCATAGTCACCATTGCAGTAAATTTCCTATTTCAGTATATTCTAAATCTATTAGACTATGCGAACTAAATGTATCAATATCAAGCGTCAAATACTACATGGCTATAAACCCACAGTTTGCCTATATGGGTAGGGTTTGTGTAATAGAACCAATAACCTACCTATAACGTTTGAAATATAAATAAATTATTTTAATGGTCATTATTTGTTTTATTGATATATAAATGTTCTACGCAAAAACAGATTTTTGACAAGATTTTTTTTTATGTAAATTTTACAAACCCTTAAAATACTACCTCAATGCATAAAAATATTTATATTCGACTCCACATATGCCTTGTCCTACCGGCTAACTTAAGTCAAAAATTTTATTGCTTTTTTTAGTGTTTTTTAAAAATATCTTTAAATCTTGCGTTTAAGGTTTGTGCCATAACTATAAACTTTTTAGACTGAATTAGCGACAGTTTTGAGTGTCAGTTTTGTTCGGAACTGTGTATCTTGGGTATTTTATATCAATGAAACTAGCTGACCCGGTAAATGTTGTTCTGCCTTTTTAAATACTTTTATTTTTTCTATATTTTCTCACCTTTTAAACCTTCCTTGGACTCCAACAAAAATTCAAAACCAAAATTAGCCAAATCAGTTCAGCCGTTCTCGAGTTTTAGCGAGACTAACGAACAGCAATTGATTTATATATATATATGGGTGATTCCGTTCTAACTGTGATATAATGTCAGTACCGTGTCATGTCCATTTCTAGAATTTATTTATAAATTGTTAGTTTTTTTTTGTCGTAAACATTAGAATTTATGAGGTAATTAGTTTAAATCATTTATTACGACAAAAAACTAACAATTTATAAATAAATTCTAGAAATGGACATGACACGGTATTGACATTTAAGTGATATATTGTAAGTTTTCTGTAAGTGGCAAGTTATATTATATGAAAATAATGTTGAAATATGTTTATAATTTTCCAATAAGCACAAAAATTTCATAAATTAATTATTAATTAATGACCTGTGAGAACAAACAATACAGGACATTGAATATCACAGTTAGAACGGAATCACCCATATATATATATATATATATATATATATATATATATATATATATATATATATATATATATATATATATATATATATCGACAAGTACCAATAATCAATGAGAAAAGTGCATATCTATCGCTGAGCGATTCATTGCACGTCACACGCGTAATGCCATGCATTTAGCGAGACCATATCTCTCTCTAATCTGTGAGCGAGACTAACGAGCAGCAATTGATTTATATATATATATATATATATATATATATATATATATATATATATATATATATATATATATATATATATATATATATATATATATATATATATATATATGCAACCGATAGATATAGAACTGTTATCGAGAAAATAATAGTATAGTAAATAGTATAGTAAAAAATAAATGAATATCAATCGCATGCCCAAGCCTCATCAATTTTTACATATAAAAACCATCCAATTAATTGTACGGTCTTTTTATTTCATCTGGACACACATCGATTTGTAATATTGTACTTAAATACAACGTCTTCGTGTTCTGTGTTTAACCGGTATTAAATTCAATCAATCCTATTTGGACTTAACTGTTTTATCCCAGTCTTTTTGGTGATCTTCTACCAGCTTGGCTAAGTGTCGTTCCAAAGTTTGGTTAAATTGTTCGACCATTCCGTCAGATTAGGGGTGGTATGGGGTGGTTCTTGTTTTGTATGTACTTAATATTTAGATATTTCCTGGAATACATTGGATTCAAAGTTTCTACCTTGCTCTGGATGCATCTCCAGCGGAACACCGAATCTGCAAATCACCTCACTGACCAATTTCTCAGCAACAGTCGTGGCTTCTGATTGGGTATTGCAAACACCTCCGGCTATTTCGTGAAGTAATCCATCACGACCATAAAACACTTATTTCCGTTATCTGTCTTAGGAAATGGCCCAGCCACGTCAATCGCTATCCTTTCTCAGGGGGCTCCTACGTTGTATAATTTAAGGTTGCCTCGGCATCTGACCTGCGGACCTTTTACTGCTGAGCATGACGTACATTTTCGGTACCAATTCATGACATCTTCTCGGCAATTTAACCAGTTAAAACGCTCTCGCACTTTTACCAGTGTTCGTTGTACTCCGAGATGTCCCCCAGAAACCCCATCATGCAACTCACATAGTTGATTAACCGTCGTTACGTCCTTGATTAATTTTCTTGGCACTACCAACTGTAGGTGATGTTCTCTTCCTGATGGTTTTTCCCATTTACGGTATAGTAAACCGTTTTGCAACATAAGATTTTCCCACAGTGCCCAATAACTTTTCGTAATGGCGCTGAAGGGAGCCAGCTCTTGTCATTCCGGTTTTCCCGTGTCTTGCTTCATCCAATCTATAGAGGCCGCAAATCTCTACCTTCATACTGGGCCTTACTCATCTCATCAGTTTCCCACCTTTCATCCGTAGGCTTAGCTTGCAGTACTTGGACCCTTTCCTTCGTCTCCATCCTTACACAATGTTTCTTCCGTACGAGGTCGTCGTGATAATGCATCTGCATTCGAGTGAAACTTTCCACTGCGGTTTTCTATGTTAAAGTGAAACTGGCCTTCCGGGTCTTTGAATTGTAACAACCACTTCAAAGCAGCACGGTCGGTACGCAGCTTGAAGGGTCGCCCAATCAGATACTTCTTGAAGTGTCGAAGAGTCTTCACTAATGCCAATAGTTCTCTTTTTGTAACACAATAGTTTCGTTCCGGCCGCGGCAATGATTTGCTGAATTAAGCTATCACAACTTCTTGATCGCCTTGCTTCTGTGATAAGATACCACCAATGGCAGTGTTACTTGCATCTGTGTTTATTTATTTATTTATTTATTTATTTACTTTTATGCACTAAAATTGTACAATGGTTAAACTTAATGCCATAAAGGCATTCTCTGCCAGTCAACCAGCAAGTGGAGCAGAAAAATTTCAATAGGGGGTGCAAATAAATATTTTAAATGGAAATAGGAAACAGTATGATGGGCTAAGCGGAACAAAAATATAATAATTACTAGGAAATAGAAAATATAAATAGATACATATAACATATTTACATAAACATATATTAATAAACACATAATAGACTATACATATACATACATGGCATATATAATTAACAAAATATTTAACTAAGCAAGTAAGTATAACAAAAGTAATTAATAATGTCTGTATGTAGATAATTTCAATTTCTCTTAGATATTTTGTTGATAACACCGAAAGCTAAGTGTTAAGATAATGGGTCGTCAAAGCACGCTTGAAAGACCACTTAGAAGAGGACCTCCTAACGTTAAGTGGAAGAGAATTCCAGAGCTTAACTGCTTGAAAAAAGAAAGATTTATAAAGAAAATCCGTTCGAGAGAAAGGGATGTAAAGAGAAAGATCATTATCAGAACGGAGGGAACGATCATGAGTGCTACACTGAAAGCAGAATTTAGATTTTAGGTAAGTGGGAATATTTGGGTCATTAACAATGGAATATAACATGCGCAGCATCCTAACTTCTCTACGTTTAGCTAAGGGTAGCCATTTAATTTTTGAACGAAAGAACGAAATATGATCAAATTTGCGTAAATTAAAAATAAAACGTATGCAGTTATTAAAGAGAATCTCTAATCTATTGAGTAGGTACTGAGTGAGGTCTGAATAGCATACATCAGCATAATCTATAATAGGAAGCACAAGGGCTTGTATTAATAAGAGTTTTGTACTCACAGGGAGAAAATTTTTGTGTCTATAGAGAGTGTGCAAGATAGCATTAACTTTTCGACAAATTTCAGTTATGTGTGGAGACCAAGAAAGAGATGTGTCTAAAGTAAGACCAAGATTTTTAACAGATGACTGGAAGGGTATTACTAAGTTATTAAAAGTGATGGCAGAAATATTTTCCCAAGCAATTGTAGCCATTCGTCTTGAACTACCAAAGACGATAGCTTGGCACTTAGATGGATTAACAGTCACACCAAACTTAGTGGACCAATCTAGCACATTCTTTAGGTTTAGGTTGTGACTGCCGACAGCTCTTTCTAGATTCTCAACATCAGTTTGCGTATATAATTGTAAGTCGTCGGCGTATAAATGGTAAGAGCAACTTAAAAAAGGTACTATGAAATTAATGAAAAATGAAAATAACAGTGGGGAAAGAATACCACCTTGTGGAACACCAGCCTCCTGCAAACGCCAACCAGAGAGCTCACCTTTGAACGGCCTGATATCTATCCCGAAGGTAAGACGAAAACCAATCTCGCGCAGTCGGGTAAAAACCTAGGTGATCAAGAGCTGCAAGAAGAATATCATGATCAACGGTGTTAAATGCATTTGAAAAATCAATTAGGACTAATATAAGTAGATTAGATTCTTTACGATGAACTGCACTTTCCGATCAGGATAGCCCAAAATTGGTGGTTCACACAACCGTTTTTTAAGTTCATCGAAAGCTTGTTGACACATGTCATTCCAATCGAAACTCTTCTTTTCTTCAGTGAGTCGATGTAACGGTTTTGCTATTTCAGCAAATCCCTTCACAAAACGCCTGTAGTAAGGCATAGTAATAAAAATGCGCGAACTTCGGTCTTGTCTCTAGGTGTTGGCCACTTCTGTACTGCACTAACCTCATCAGGGTCTGTCTGTACGCCGTTTTGTGATATCACATGATCCAGATAGTTGACTTCCTTTTGAAATAAGTGACACTTCTTTGGGTTCAACTTTAGCCCTGTAGCCTGTATTTTATTTAAAATCCTTTCCTATGACTATTACGTCATCTAAATACACAAAACAGGCATCGTCTACAAGTTCTGCTTGAACACATTCCACTAATCTTTCAAAAGACGCCGGTGCATTACATAATCCAAACGGAATGACTTTGAATTGCCATAATCCTTGTCCTGTGGAGAATGCTGTCTTCTCTTTATTATTAGGGCTAAGTTCAACCTGCCAGTAGCCAGATTTTAAATCTAACGTTAAGAACCAAGACATGCCTGCCAGAGTGTCTAAATTATCATCTATCCGAGGTAATGGGTAACTGTCCTTTTTGGTGACTTCATTGAGCCGACGATAGTCGATGCAGAATCGTGTAGACACATCTTTCTTCTTAACCAACACTACAGGAGAGCACCATGGACTAGAAGATTGCTCTATAACTCCGCTTGTTCTCATTTTATGTCATCTCCTGTACCTCCTTCTCTTTGACTATAGGGACACGTCTAGCTTTCTGCTTTGTAGGCTGCGCGTTTCCAGTGTCAATCTTATGATTTACTATAAATGTTCTGCCTATATCTCTTTCAGTCTTAGAGAAAATGTTGGCAAGCGTGAAAGTAGATCTTTAGCCTGCTGCTGTTGTGACACGGTAAGGTAGTTGCACTTATTCATCAAATCCTTGAGTTCCTGTGATACGACTTTTGGTGCAGAACTTCCTGTCGATGTCAGTTTTCTTAACGTCATAACTTCATCACTTTGTTAACACTTTGTTAACAGTTAACACACTTCTATTATCCCGACCCTTGTAATTGGCTGGTAACTTCACGCGTACCAATGTCTTCGATCTTGAAGGTAAGATGGTTCTTCTGGCCACTGTCACCTTCCCTTTTGATCCCCCATCCATGAAAATTTCTTCTAGCCCACATACGAAAACTCCTGTTTTGCAATCAATCTTGCAGGCATTTTTCTTCATGAAGTCTAAACCAAGTACACAGCCATCCATAATATCGGCCACTACGACTTCGTGAGTGTAATAGTCATCGCCTATTTGCATCACTACAGATGCTTCAACGAAGACGGGTATTGGCTGACCTGTGACAGACAGAAGCTTGTTTTCCCAAAATTCAACAATCTCAGATTGCCATTTTCAGCTACTTCTGGTCGCACCACAGTTCGTATAGCTCCAGTGTCCAGCGTTAAGCTGCAGTTCTTGCAATTAATCAATCCCTTAATTAATAAACTGTTGCCGTCGCTCACCTGGGATATGACAACTTTTGGGGCTGTTTTTCGATCAGCCAGCACCCGCTCCTTGATCCTGATTGTTACTCGTTTCCCTGCGCTGAATTAGCAGGCTGGTTGACTTGCCTGCTCTCTTCAACTGATGAGTTTCCTGCCTCTTGCCGTCGCCAATTCACTGCTCTTGTAGACTTGCCGGAGCAGGCATAGCACATGGGGCCCAGTCTTCTAGGTTACACTTCCTTTGACTGAGCCATTACTTCTGTAACCTCGCGTACCTTATATGCTCGAGGTTCGTGGCGAACAGCTTCAACCTCCAGCGCATGAGTCAAAGTCTCCTTCATCGTCACATGGTGCTGAAGGCGAACAGCAGCACGCACTTCCAGGTCTCGAATTCCATCAATAAATGCCTGGACGATAGTGTTGTTGACTGTTAGCGTCGGCTGAAGGATACGCTTTCCTCACAAGTTTCTCAATTTCTACGGCCCGTTTTTGTAGTCCTTCGCTGCTCTTCTGTACACGGTCCTTTAATTGGGAACGGAAAACATGCTCTAAGTGACGTTCACCATAGCGAGCTTCCAATGCATCCATCAAATCAGCGAACTGATACTGCTTAGGCATGGCATCCACACGGAAAGTGCCTGTCCCCGTAACACCGTACTCAGAGCTGTTAGGCAATGTTCATCTATCCAACCACTGGCCTACGCTGCTATTTCAAATACGCACTCCATGAAGTAAGCCTGTCATAAGTGGGTGCCTTTACCCGAGGACCTATTTTACCATTACCATTACCTGGTAAGAACCACTGGTAATGGTAGCACCCGACTTAACTCCCGTGATCTCCATTTTCATGACTTCCTTCTCCAGTTGGTCCACGTTTTCACTGATTTTGTCACAGCTGTCCTTCAAGTGGTCAACCCTTTTCTCAAAACCCTTCATGTCGCGCTTGACGAAGCCCACATCGCATTTCAGCTGATTTTGTTGCGCCAAGATTATTGCCAGTTTATCATCAAAGCCAGATAATTGTTCTTTGATTTGTTGCTGTTGCTGAAGCTGTTGTTCTCTTAGCTGTTCTTTTAATTGTTGCTGTTACTGAAGTTGTTACTGAAGCTGTTGTTGTTGCTGTTCCTGTAGCTGTTGCTGATGCTTTTCTTGTTGTTGTTCAATAGCTGCCAGTATGACAGAATGATCAGTAGGCGCTGTACTCGATAAATGACGTGCTGGCTGCGGGTTCCTCACCTGCACGCATCTCAGAGTCTTCTAACACCCTCTGTGTCTTGGCTTGAGACCTGGTGGTAATACCTTCCTTCGGAATAAGTGGCATTTCACAATTTCACTTCCGACACCAGTTGTTACGTACTGCGGGTTTGTAATTGTAAGAAAACACCACTTATATTAAATCCGTGTATTTACAATACAAATATACAAAACAACACAATGTAATACTCAAATACTCCGATTAACACTAGTCACTCACTGTGCTAACACTAAACTTAACCGACTACACATTAGAACACTCGCTTCGCACTGGTCACTTTAAGTATTGCTCTCGATCGCTTTATAAAAACTGCCCTGTATTTGTCAACACATCTCTATTTATACCCAGGGTAAAGTTCTACCTGGATCCAGAAAAATCTAAATGTATCGGATAAACAATGAATCACTTCTTATTGCAAACAACTAATGATAGTACATGCTATTTTCACCCATATGCCGTATACCACAAAGTCCATTATGATATAGCTATTCGGCTAACGGCCAACTATTTGTTTATTAATAGGAGTAGCTATCTCTTTCTTTTATTTCTAGATCCCTTCAGCGTTCCACCTCTTCACGTTTGTAGATTATTCGTAAAATTATTATCAAGCACCGCGTGCGTGCGTGCGTAGGGAGAGTAGCGACTAGCGAGTTCAGACGGTAGCCTAGCATGCCGCACAAGGGCGTATCCAGGGGGGGGGGTCAAGGGGGTCATGACCCTCTCCCCCTAGGCGGGAATCTAGGTTTGGTTTTATTGCAAACAAATAAGGATTAGAGCCTATCTTGATTGAACCTTAAATATGTCACCCCCCGTGACCCGAAAGCATACAGTCGAAGTAGAAAACAAGGACTACCAGTGGATGTGTCAAAGGGCAATACTGGCGGCTAGAAATAGTAGTGTTGACGAAATTACTGACAGAATACCAAGATCAGTAATTTAGTAGTGTTACCTTACGTTCTTTTATTACCTACTCATGTTTCCCTGTCATTTATAAATTCCCGCTACGTATGTAAATAAGGAAATCTCAAAAATCAAAAAAAAATTGATGAAACAGTATTTTTTTTAATATAACTTCCAGTTATTCAAATCTTCCAGATTTATGTACCAGTTGAGTACAAAAATAATCAGCTCTATTTCTCAAAAAACTACGTCTAATGCATAAATTGCATCATAATCGATTTATCCGTTTGGGAGTAATCGTTGACGAAAAATTGAAAAGTGTTTTTTTCGACATAACTTCGAAATTTTTCAACCAATAATACTTTGGTCTTCGGCGATACTTTAGTACTTAATGTCAAATGTCGTTTCAAAAATCAAAATCAAATCTAATTTTCAAAAACTACAGCTTTTCAAATATTAAAATTACGTTGATTTTAACAAACTTACTTCATATTTTTGAAATAACTTTCATGCTAAACACCGATTGTCGTAAAAACCTATCAGCTTTTCCTCTTTACTAACTGCGTCAAATACCGTTAATTGCATCAAAATCGGTCAATTCGTTTGGGGTTTATCAATGACAAAAATTTTGAAAAAAATTGACACTGCTTTGAAATTTTTGAACCAATCAATTATTTAGCTAAAGCAATATTTTATATTTGAAAAATTGGTTGAGAGCCGTTGTTTCCAAAATATTTAGCTTTTCCAAAATCAATACACTACCATTTCTATCAAAATAGATGTTTGAACTGAAAAATCTATTGCTTAGGTATAGTTTTTAGTCTTTTGAACTTAAAATACTTTAATTAAACGGGAAGTTTCAAGGATGGCCTGCAGGGTCAACCCTTTACAGATTTTTTACTATAGTTTCAGTTTTACTGATCATGATCGTAGTGGGATGACTATATATAATACTTTGTTACACTCTTACCGTAGATATTAAAAAAACATAAACAAACTTCAAATGAATGTACCAACAATATACAAACTCTCCTGGTTTTAATTAGCACTATAGGTATGATTGTTTGTTTCAATAGTTTTCAAGTTGTAACGAACTCTCCCGAAGACCCTCTAAACTCACATTTTAAATATAACAAAATTGTCTGTTATATTTCGTTTATAAAGGAGTCAACAGAGTTATAATCATATTATCTGGCCACATGATTCATCTAGTGTTAAATTGAGGACCCATTTTTGTGTTATATAGTTTACCCATTCATTCTTTTCAAAGGTACACTTCATCTCTTATAAACAACCATACTTTATTAGGAAATGTATACTATAAATTGATTTAAAGACTAAAATTTAATATATTGAAGATATCTGTCTTAAGAAAGGAAGTAATATATTACATAAATATATAATAAAGATATTTGAATTAAGAAAAGGAGTAATACATTACATAAATACATAAATACATAATAAAGATATTTGACTTAAAGGAAGGGAGTAATATATTAAATATATACATAAAATACATAATAAAATATATAGCTTAAGAGAGCAATATGATGATATTAATAATTACATTGACTTCATCTAAAGGAAAGAAGTACGGTAGTATGGTATATATGGATAAAATTATTGTAATATTTAGGTTGGGAGTTGTAAAGCACTTTAGTGCCGCAATTTTATTATTGTGGGATATGTAAGAGGCGCCGCCTCGCCTCACATGTGTGAATACCAATCCGGCTGAAGGCCTTCCTAGCGTATTCCCCAGAAATATATTGAAACTAAAAGGAACTAAAGTCCTTAATCTCAAAGAGAAAATCAATATATTATGAAGAGCCAAGTTAATGGCAGATAGGCATTACTGTTGTGGGGTCACAAGGTGATAGCCATATAGTTTTAATGTCCAAATATGTAAATACATTGTTTGGAAGTTGATGAGTATAGGCATGACCAAGGTGCTTCATTAATATTGAACACAGCCAAAAAGCCAAATAATAAATATATTTCTCAAGTATACAATTAAGCATTGACTTGAAGTAAGTAAATGTTGATAAAAATATGTACTGTTGCTATTTTTGTAACAAACAGTTTAATAAAATAATAAATAAATATTGGCATGACAAAAGTGCGTCATTTGTATTGAGCACAGTCAAAAGGCCAAATAATAAATATGTTTCTCAAGTATACAATTAAGCATTGACTTGAAGTAAGTAAATGTTGATAAAATATATACTGTTGTTATTTTAGTAACAAACAGTAACAAAATAATAAATAAATATTGGCTTGACAAAGGTGCATCATTTGTATTGAGCACAGTCAAAAGGCCAAATAATAAATATATTTCTCAAGTATACAATTAAGCATTGACTTGAAGTAAGTAAATGTTGATAAAAATATATACTGTTGTTATTTAGTAACAGCCAGTAATAATAAATATTGGCATGACCAAGGTGCATCATTTGTATTGAGCACAGTCAAAAAGCCAAATAATAAATATAATTCTCAAGTTTACAATTAAAGTTTGTGCAAGTTTGTTTTAACAATTACTTGACAAAACTAAGACAAGATAATATGTTGTCTTCAATCACAATACCGAAACATTAATAGTCGGTACGCGATAAATAAACATATATAAAAGTAATCATTGCTCGCAATGAACTTCAAATAATCCAAATCATAAAAATTTCATAAGTAAAATCAATTAAGATAATCCTTATGACGAAAGTCAAATGAACTCAGGTTAATGTATAAAAATACATTAAAACAAGCAATTTAATATATCCAGCTCTGTGATGTAGCTCATACCTGGTTGAAGATTTGATTAGTTATGTAAATAGAGCAACTTTGCTAGGCGATAGATAGTTGGTGTTTATCTGGGTTAACCCTCTGAATACACTGTTTGCGGTAGGGCTTATCCGAGTACCACGCACTGGTAACGAGGAGATAACCATAACGACAACATTATATGTGTCTTTATATAGATATACACAATGCATGCAACATGCATACAACCCTGATGCCTTCGCAAAGCCGACACTACCTTGTGACGAAGGTATGGTCCAATCAAAAAGCCAAATAATTAAAATAAATTATTACTGAACTAGAAATTAACCTTTGTTCTAAAGATATTATAGTCAAATTTCCTCCTATAACCCTAATAATTTATAGTCACCACAAGCAATGAAATATTACTTATTAATCGAATTTGAAGTTATAGATGAAATTTAGTAAGATCTTTGAACTCTTTAATATTGTGATTGAATACTCAATACATCTTAGAATCCAAACAATTCGTCTTATACTCGTTTTCTAATGAAACTAAGTTATTTATGTCTTCTCCAGATTATTAGAGTTCTATTACTCTTATTTCAATTACTCTTTAATCAAATGTCAGAATTTAATAAGATCTGAACTTTTAGAAATCAACGCTTATTAGATCTATTGTTGCTTTAAGTGAACAGTATTATGAAACATCTAGCCACCCGAATAATCATAAGTAAAGTTCATTTGTACAATCCTTATGATGTAGAGATTCAATCATGGAATCCAGGTTAATACATGAATATATACAGATAAACAATTTAGACAAATAACTCTAGTTCTGTAAAATAGTTCATGTCTGAGATGATTAGATATGAAAATGGATCAACTTTGCTTGGCGGTATAGTTGGGTGTATATCTGGGTTATCGCCCCAAACACCTTTGACTTACGACAGAGGGACATATTAACCGTGTGTCTGCACTGGTGAAGAGAAGATGACCATAATGACAACATTACATGTGTGTCTTTATATAGATATACACAGCACAACTTGTTGCCTTCGTAAAGTCGATACTCCCCAGAGATGAAGATGACATGATCTATTTACCAAGGTAAAAGGTAAAAATATCTAATCCAAAATTAGTAATTAACCTTAATTTCAAATTTATTTAGTAAACTTCCTATCTTACTAAAAGATCTGTTATGCACTGTCACTATAAACAATAATATTTCAATTATCCAAAAGAATTAATTTGATGGAGAAGTTTAATATTATAGTTTCTATCCTCTTAAATCCCTATATAAATAATATAAAATAAGAATAAAATAAATAAATAAATAATTAAATTAAGTAAATAATTTATACAAAATATGGTTAAATAAACATAATACATTTGGACTCAAGTTCATTCATTCCTCTCTTGCACTCTAACTTCCTGAAGCTTTATTAAAGTCATTTAAGATTTTCGCTCCAAATTTAATTCAACAATTTAGTTTATATTAATTATTCCTTTGTTAGACACGAAGAGAGTAATTTGTATTAGTTTGTGATTATCTCGTTTAATATTTGTACTCGGTTTTAAATTTGATTGTAAATAAACTAATGTTTTATGAAGATTTGATTTTAAGAGACTGGCCTATGCAATTAATTTACGTATTAGTTAATATTTAGTTTTATAATAGGATAAAATAATTCGTATTAACATTTCAACATTTTTAACAATTCATATTAAGGTAGGTTTTCGTGTGAACTTTGTGTAGATTTATGCCCCCACTTATTGGTTGTAATATATTATTCCTACAATAACAGACCTTCTGCCTTCAATTCCTAAAAGATCCTATTTCCCCCTAATCCAATTTTAAACATTAAATCAAACTAACATTTAAACTAGAGAAAGTTTCTATTATAAATATTTCCTAAATTTGAACCACCTAGTTTTAAATTGAAAGTCAATAATAAACAAAATATCCCTTTAGTTCCTCAATATATTAAACCATCAGTTCTTCCACATAATATCAGCACGTCCTATCCTATCACTTAATTGTTCCTTCATGAAGAAATTATATCTCCCCTAAATTATAACAATTTAGAACCTAAAAATTAAAATTGTATTTGACATACCTCCAACTCTGCAACAAACCTACGGCAACTCTGCATTCAGCTCCGACGACAGCTAAGGAGTCACCTCCACGCGGCCTCGAAGACTGCAAAGGAGTCAACTCTCGATCCCTAAAGTTTAAATAACGAGCAGGATCAACTGTATTATGGAAATTATTCTAAGAACTTCCTCAACCGGACCTCATCTATAAAGATATATGGTAGCTATCACCAGTTAGTAGATTTTAAAAGATAAAACGCACGCAAAACTTACGAAACGGATTTGAATGAAATTTTACACACAGATAGTTGATGACTTGGATTAGCACATAGGCTATTTATTATCTCGGGAAAATCTAGTGATCCAGCGAGATTCGCTTCTATAATGTTGCGGGTTGTACGTTGAAACTAGTTGATAATATTAATTCAGGTGCAGTAGTATTAGTATCTAATAACAATGGAATTCCTTCAAAATTACGATGATGAAAAGTATAGTATAAAGTAGTTAAAGCACTTAAATCTATTCCTAATTAATAAGCTATTTAGCCAACATGCTTTTGAATTTGGTAATGCAAAGGCATTTCTTACTTCTATGAAGAATAAACAAACATAGCAATATTAGCCACTTGTAAGGTAAAGATGTAATAATGATAGTTCAATTGCATAAGATAAAAGTATAATATAAACAATTAAAGCACATAAAACTATTCCTTGTTAGTTAATAAGCTATTTAGCCAACATGCTTTTGGCATTTGATAATGCAAAGCCATTACTTACTCCTGTGAAAAATAAACAAACATAGCAATATTAGCCAATTGTAAGGTATAGATGCAATAATAAGTGTCTAGAGACAACGGGATTCCTCAAATGCCGACGATAAAGGTATAATATAAAGTAATTAAGTCATTTATTTCTATTTCTTAGTTAAATAATAAACTGTCTTGCCAACATGTCCTGAAATTTGATAATATAAAGCCTTTTCTTTACTTATATGAAAATTAACAAACATAGCAATCTTAGTCACTTGCAAGGTATAGGTATAATAATAATAGTGTCTAAAGGCAATGGGTTTCCCTTAAATACCGATGATGAAAATCTATATACATATAATTAAGTCCATAAATCCATTTCCTAATTAATTAATAAACTGTTATCCGTCAAGCACTGAAATTTGATAAAGTAAAGCCATTACTTAGTCTTGTATAGTTATACAAACATAATAATCTTAGTCACTTGTACGACTCTGCTAACATAAAATCAAAATGAGTTATTTATCACACACACTATCATCCGATCATTCACAATAATTTAATTTAAATTGGAAAAACTACATCACCTGTGTTGTTTAGAATTCCGATTTATCCTGCGTCTTGATTAGCAACCCTGCTGCAAAACTGTAAGACAGCAATTGCTCCACAACCATTGCTCACATTTTTATGGAAAGAAAGAACATTTAAATAACAGCATAAATTATGGTTTTATTTTCCTAAAATCAAAATAGACTTCCCTAATAATAATATCACACAATTTCTATAAAGCAAACAAGTCCACGTTTCTCCCATGTTATTAAACATCTTTTCAACAGCTATTCCTTAAAATAAATAATTTCCTTTCTTCATACAACAACCATTCTTCACTCAGTCAAGGATCGATCCACCTTTACACAACATTTTGCACAATTTCATTCTTGTAAACCTAATCACATATTTATCGGTAATATGTTTATTAAAATTGTATAGTCAACATTCAAAAGATTTACCTTCTAATAAAACTACATTATACCAATACTGCTAGATTTAAATAAACTCAACGACTACCATATCAAATACGAAGTTGCATAAATACATACGTAATCCCTGAATAAATCTCTATTCTACATACTCACGGTTTTGATCAATAAATTTTTACAAATTATCTTTTCTCACATTAACAATATTTCCTACACTCCGGAATATCCCTGAGCTTTTAATATTTGATTTTCCTTTTAATAATTATTGTATCAAACGAAGAATATATTTTATAACGTCCAGAATTTTCCAACAAATCCCTCCGGTTTTCTCCATTTCCCCTTTCTATCCGCAAATTTTTAAAAAATCCTGTCATTATATTTTTCCATCTTCGTTTCCCCTTTTTTAAGGTTTTATATGTTTATATGTTAGGTCTTATATATTATTGAGAATTAGTTTTCTTATTTATTTTCGTCTTTAATTCCATTGATATTATTTATTAAACCTAACACTGACATATTTTAATAAAAAAAAAATAGTATAGGTTCTTATTATTTTCTTTTATTGCATTAAACCTCTTAAGGGATAGATGAAGTCTGTTACAAAGTGTTTCGTGGATTAATTAAAGAAAGTTCCAATTCCTCTAGAATGGTATTATAGGTCCCGATGACCCTCTTATGTGACGCAGACGAAGTTGCGCGGGTCAGCTAGTATCATTATAAAAAAGAAGCTAACTGACAATTATCGCTGGTATATTAGGATGAAACTTTGTACAGTTTTTTATATAAAGGAAGTAATAAAGAATAAAGATTCTTATAAGTTGTTACTTTTAAAATCCTTTATTATATATTCACTTCGTACCTACAGCATAATTGAAGATGAATTGATATGTGAGGACAAAGACTAAAATGCTAGCAATGATCCTATGTTGATACGGACCTTTTCTAAGATCTCTTACTTGCCGCAATATCGTCAATGTATGTCATTGTCGTGTTCCAGTTTGGAGGGTAAGGTAGGCAGTAAATTTATGCATGTGGCATTAGACCTCTTTGGTTTCTATAGGCGTTGATTGACTCTTTCCATCAGGACAACCATCTGCTTGTTTGCTATCTTATGATATAAAAAAAATATCGAGGTATAAATATCCTGATATTACGTAACAACTAACAGTCTAGTACCTTAATAAACTCCGTCTTCTTTCTTCCTTAACAAATAATATCGAATAATAGTAAATTAATGACCAATTTTTTTAGGCTGTTTGAAGGAATAAATTTTGAGAAATAAAACAAGTTCAGAAAATCATTTGAGTACTTTATAACTGGTATAAAAAATGTTTACAAAACTGTTTATGCAATGTCACGTAAGAAATATACTATTTTCCTTACTTCTGTGATATATTCTAAGCAATAAAACTTTAAAGCTAGAAAATTTTGTAGTAAGTCTAAGTTTTTTTCCAACACGTTGCATAAATCTGCCGCCTTAACGTCAATGCTTACAAGCAAAAGTCCCGCAAATAACTAACGTGCGTGGCTGCCATTACATTACACAAGGTAGTGTCACCTACGGGTATTACAGCGTTTTAAATAGGCACTAGGTAGTACGCACCAGCGCAATACTTTTTTAACATCCATCGTATCTAAGCATTTTGTCAGGACCTTAACGTTGTCGTACAGACGAAAACGTAAAATTATCTAAAGCTTACACCCCGTGACGGGGTTCTATGCCTAGGTGGCGGTACCAATCTAGCTTGTAAATTATCCACCGGTTTTTAAACCTTATTTACATTTTATTTCAAACAGGCTTTCACTAAATGTAAATATACACTTACACATACTTACACTTTAAATTTACAATTTGATAATGTTTTTGTTCCCAATTTAAGAAAAATAAATCGTATAAATCGTATAAATAACATAATTACTATGCGTTCCAACTGAGAATAGGACTGTCAAGATGGCACATTGCTCTGCATTTTACAAAAACTTCATAAGTGATGAGTAACGAGTGAAAAAAAATTGTAACAAAGAAATACTTAAAAAAAAATTTTCATTCTAATTGGTAATTTTTTATTTAGATTCCCATCAGATCCTGTTACTATGTACTAAAATAAGGTGTAAAATAACAAACACGACTTTTATATATACATATAATATATAGATGAACGGCTAGACTGATATATTTTACTGCTTTTTTATTGATGAATACATAATATATTTTAATACTTTTTATCCTATTCTGGACAAATTGGCCCCGTCGTTTTTGACCTATAAGTGGTGTAAATTACACGATTTTTTTATATAATACTAGCTAACCCGGCAAACGTTATTCTGCCTTTTTAACTACTCTTATTTTTGTTTCTATATTTTCTCACCTTTTAAACCTTCCCTGGACTTCAACAATTAATTCAAAACCAAAATTAGCCAAATCGTTTCAGCCGTTCTCGAGTTTTAGCGAGACTAACGAACAGCAATTGATTTTTATATATATAGATAAAGATGAACAGCTAGACTGATGTTTATTACTATTTTTTTATTGATGAAAATAACATTATTAAAACGTTATTTGTTCTTCAATAAATCAGCATTAATATTTACACTAGAGAAAGTTTCTATTATAAATATTTCCTAAATTTGAACCACCTAGTTTTAAATTGAAAGTCAATAATAAACAAAATATCCCTTTAGTTCCTCAATATATTAAACCATCAGTTCTTCCACATAATATCAGCACGTCCTATCCTATCACTTAATTGTTCCTTCATGAAGAAATTATAGGTTTCTATAGGCGTTGATTGACTCTTTCCATCAGGACAACCATCTGCTTGTTTGCTATCTTATGATATAAAAAAAATATCGAGGTATAAATATCCTGATATTACGTAACAACTAACAGTCTAGTACCTTAATAAACTCCGTCTTCTTTCTTCCTTAACAAATAATATCGAATAATAGTAAATTAATGACCAATTTTTTTAGGCTGTTTGAAGGAATAAATTTTGAGAAATAAAACAAGTTCAGAAAATCATTTGAGTACTTTATAACTGGTATAAAAAATGTTTACAAAACTGTTTATGCAATGTCACGTAAGAAATATACTATTTTCCTTACTTCTGTGATATATTCTAAGCAATAAAACTTTAAAGCTAGAAAATTTTGTAGTAAGTCTAAGTTTTTTTCCAACACGTTGCATAAATCTGCCGCCTTAACGTCAATGCTTACAAGCAAAAGTCCCGCAAATAACTAACGTGCGTGGCTGCCATTACATTACACAAGGTAGTGTCACCTACGGGTATTACAGCGTTTTAAATAGCCACTAGGTAGTACGCACCAGCGCAATACTTTTTTAACATCCATCGTATCTAAGCATTTTGTCAGGACCTTAACGTTGACGTACAGACGAAAACGTAAAATTATCTAAAGCTTACACCCCGTGTCGGGGTTCTATGCCTAGGTGGCGGTACCAATCTAGCTTGTAAATTATCCACCGGTTTTTAACCCTTATTTACATTTTATTTCAAACAGGCTTTCACTAAATGTAAATATACACTTACACATACTTACACTTTAAATTTACAATTTGATAATGTTTTTGTTCCCAATTTAAGAAAAATAAATCGTATAAATCGTATAAATAACATAATTACTATGCGTTCCAACTGAGAATAGGACTGTCAAGATGGCACATTGCTCTGCATTTTACAAAAACTTCATAAGTGATGAGTAACGAGTGAAAAAAAATTGTAACAAAGAAATACTTAAAAAAAATTTCATTCTAATTGGTAATTTTTTATTTAGATTCCCATCAGATCCTGTTACTGTGTACTAAAATAAGGTGTAAAATAACAAACACGACTTTTATATATACATATAATATATAGATGAACGGCTAGACTGATATATTTTACTGCTTTTTTATTGATGATTACATAATATATTTTAATACTTTTTATCCTATTCTGGACAAATTGGCCCCGTCGTTTTTGACCTATAAGTGGTGTAAATTACACGATTTTTTTATATAATACTAGCTAACCCGGCAAACGTTATTCTGCCTTTTTAACTACTCTTATTTTTGTTTCTATATTTTCTCACCTTTTAAACCTTCCCTGGACTTCAACAATTAATTCAAAACCAAAATTAGCCAAATCGTTTCAGCCGTTCTCGAGTTTTAGCGAGACTAACGAACAGCAATTGATTTTTATATATATAGATATAGATGAACAGCTAGACTGATGTTTATTACCATTTTTTTATTGATGAAAATAACATTATTAAAACGTTATTTGTTCTTCAATAAATCAGCATTAATATTTACCAAATATTATTTTGCTGACATTACTAATTTCACACTTGTGGTATGAAGTTGATAACAAGCGCGATCCTATTCTCAGTTGGAACGCATAGTATATACACTAACAGATGCGTGGAAAAATTAAGGCTTCATTTCTATTGATTCTTACAGGAATTATCTGTAATGTCAACTTTTTAGGACTAGCACGTCAATGAGATAGCAGGCCCTCAGCTGTTATTGATTAAACACTTTGATTATGTACCTGTACTGACAGTAAGTACATAATCAAATATTGATAAGGTTTATATGACCAAGTGGGGAGATCGTAATATTTATTTTCGGGCAATATAAGATTGTTCGAGCCGTGGTGTAGTAGAGTTCCTAAGAAACAAAGTTTTTGTTTATTTTAGTTATTTTTTTTCATCATCAACATTTTTATTCTACGATATAGATAAGCATGGGAAAACTTCATATATTGATGATGATCGCATATTTCGAGAAACGATTTATTTAACCAATGGCTTTAAGTCAGATATTTTTTACAGCAATTGACATTTGAAATGGTGTTAGCCTTTTGTCGATCATTATGCAGTTTGTTTGCGTTTATGAAGAAAAAAGGATTAAAGGGGTAAGAGGCGAACCACAATGTAATAACTGCCACAGTTCGTGAATTTCAGTGGATTGGCATACGTAGCCGATTTTTAAAAATGCGCAAGCTCATTCTAAGATTCAAAATTGTACCAGTAAAAAATACTCTCACGGACAATGATTCCAGAGCAATACAAATGATTTCATCCTATACCTATATCATGATCGTTTCATTCACACATAACTGACGTCTCGCAACCAAGGAAGTTGCATTCTACCCGGAATGTTCACACGCGCTTCAAAAGAGTACCACGACATGGGTGGAGTGTGTCTCTTTCACTAAATAAAGCGCCAATCGCAATATATAAGAGCGACTATGCGTAGTTAGTTATAAAAATAAGGCTTTAGCACTTCTTGTATCTTACCTGGAAAACAGGATCCAAAGAGTAAGCATCAATGGCAAAACATCTCATGGGACTAAGTTACGTATGGGCGTTCCTCAAGGATCGATCCTCAGGCCATTTCTGTTTCTTGTATACATTAACGATTTGCCATTTTTAGTGGGCCAAAAACATGAAATAGTATTATTTGCAGATGACACTTCTCTCATTTTTAAAATTAACAGAAAACAAACTGACTATGACGACGTAAATAATGCTATTTCTAATGTAATCTACTGGTTTAACACAAATAATTTATTGCTAAACCACAAAAAGACAAAATGTATAAAATTCGTTTTACCTAATGCAAGGCATATTGAAGTTAAACCAAAGATAAATGGGGACAATTTGGACTATGTGGATTCCATATTGTTTTTAGGAATCAGAATAGACTCGGGGTTACATTGGGGCTCGCATATATCTCATTTGGCCAAAAAACTGAGTTCTGCTGCTTACGCAGTTAAAAAAGTTCGTGAACTAACTGATATAGACACAGCTCGTTTAGTTTATTTTAGCTACTTCCATAGCGTCATGTCTTATGGCATATTATTATGGGGTAGTGCCACAGACATTGATGTAATTTTTGTTTTGCAAAAAAGAGTAATTCGCTTTCTTTATAAAATGCGTAAAACAGAATCTTTACGAAATAAATTTAAAGAAATAGGCATACTTACTGTGACCTCTCAATTTATTTTGGAAAATATATTGTATGTTAAAAAAAATATAAATAATTTTAATAAAAATTGTGACACCCACAGTATAAATACTAGGAATAAAGATAAGATCGTTATACACTTTTCCAGATTGAGTAAAGTTAATAAGTCCTTTTTATGCCAAAGCGTACGTTTTTATAACACACTCCAAGACCATGTTATAGACTTACCATACTGTAAATTTAAAAAAATTGTAAAGCAAAAATTGAGCCAAAAGGGTTATTACAAAATACAAGATTTTATTAATGACAAGGAGGCATGGATATAACTAATATATTTTGTATTAATTGAATGTAGTTTGTATTAATTGAATGAAGCATATTTTTTCTGCTCTTTAATTTGTTATATAGGAATTGTATTTTTTTTAAATTTAGTTATTATTATTTTTTTGACTTTCATTTGACACCTCTTTTGACATTATTATAATTTTTATTATAGAGTTTACCTGGACATACATACAGACCAACAGACAAAAATTCTAAAAACTATATTTTTGCCTTTTGATATCGACTGTAGATCACGCCCCAAATATTCTTTTAAAAAAATATTCAATGTACAGTTTTCTGTTTTGACTTTCCTACGATTTTATTATATGTATAGATTTGCTTCTATATTAATTTAAATTTTATTGTTATTTTAAAAATATTTAAGTATAAGTCATTTCTGTAGACAAAGAATTCTCTTTAGCTGTCTTTATTTTTCTGTATTTTACCTTAGTTTATTTTATAACTATTGTATAACTTGTCATGTATAATTTTGCTTATAAATGACGTCGATAAGTGTTCCTATGTGTACCTACGTCGAATAAAATATTATTTGATTTGATTTGATTTGATTTGCAAATTACTACTAAGTATTTCTACTAATTTGAGAAACATTTTTCGCATTGCATAAGTAATTACGTAATAATTAAAATAAGTACTTTTAGAACTCACTGTGTTAATTTTAATACATTTTATGCTATTGTATTTATCGACGTGTGTGAATAAAAGGGATTTAACGATTGCCGAATATATAAAAATCTACCATCAGATAGTTTTATTTACACTGGCAATTGCAAGAAAGAGACAACATCCACTAATGTCGTTGTCTTGCTTAGAACGTTTTTCCCCTCTGTTAAGTAAGAAACAAATGTCAACTTTATTAGTAACGAAATAAGGTACCTTTTTATTTTTCAAATATTGCTTCGTAATAATTCCAGTTATCGTATATAAGTTCCTTGCTCGCAACACTTGTAAATCTAATTAATGCCTGTCTTGTCTTTTCGAAACAACCTCAAAAGAAATTAAGAAAAAAAACGCGTCATTAAATTAAAATTATGACCACAGATTAAAGAATAGTTATTTTTAATATGACGTTGGTATAAATCACACACCATATGAATACCTACTAATAGACACGGCATTGCGAACGAAGGAAACGTGTCGCCGCGCAAATGAGCAAACGCTAATATTACTGTCAAAAATTTCATACATTTATAGATTATATTATATTGTGAAAAAATAGAAATAAACCATATTCTACTGTTTATCGTACCGAATTTTACACTTCGAGGGTAATTACACATATACCTCACTCACTATTGTTTAAAAATTACACTCGAACGGAACAATATCGTACAAGCGGGTCTAGACAAGTGGCATAAACGCTAGGAGAATAGAAAGATAAATGTACGGACTTGACGTAAGCGTTCGATTATGCTTATGTCAAATCCATACATTTATCTTTCTATTCTCCGAGCGTTTATGCCACTTGGCTAGACCCGAAGATACACTGGCAAACTACGAAATTGTCTTGAAATGCGTATCCATTTAATCCGTGGTATACATCGTCACTAAAAAAAATAAAGTGATCTTATAAGTTCATTGTTACTTCATGTTTCATAAAATTATACAAACACTGGGTATTAATGATGTTATATGCAAAATAAAGTGTATAGGGTAAAAATTAATACTTCTTAATAGGTTATAATTAAATATACAGTAGGTACTTTTATATGTCGACTATAAAAATTACGAAAAATACAGTGTTCAAAACAATGTTATCAATGTTATAAACAGTATTAACTTTTATCTCAAAACTCTACTTTTTCACCAGACACAAGAGTTAAATTCGTATAAATACGAAAGGCGGATTTTGACTATTTGAAAAAAAAAACAAGCTATCCTTGTAACAAAATATTACACGCTTCGTGTAATGTTTAATGTCAAACATCAAACTGTTGATACGATACGATGGCCATCTCTGCCACCGCATACATTCATTGATCAATTTAAATAGCAAGGGCTCTTTGGTCAATTCAATTAGTGCGCGCTCATTGGTACGCAAATAGGGAGCACTTCCCCATTCTCCTGTTCCACACTTCCATCGCATTTTACGAAATCTCTCAGGCGAGAAGAAAGACGTTACACAGCGAATAAAATTATAACATGTATTGCACCGCAATAATAAGAGCCCAGACAAGTAAGTTAAAACAATCCTAGTAAGAGTTATTGGAAATGCATATACGTTAGGAATTGTATACATTTCCTAGGAAATTTTAAAATTTGGTTAAATATTTAAGGAAATGTGTAAAATAACTTCTCACTTAAACCTAATTTTAAGAAGTAAATCAAATTAGGAAATGTGTTAAATGTAATTAATGTAGATACTTAATAATTTATTTTACAGTGTTCATCCAGATCACGTTATAAAGTCTTATTTGTTGTAGACGAATAGAATGAACGTAATGAACGTAACCTACCTTGGAAGCTTCTATTGTAGCCTATAGTCTGATATAGCATAAAAATATTTTTATTGTAAAGATAGTGCTTCTTATTACATAATATAAGGGTTTTTCGAATTTGTTGTGGTTTGAACATCTCGTATGCCCAGTTCCTATATCAGTAAAACGAATCGTTTTAGTTACGAGTAGTAAAATTTTATGCGAGGCGTAAGCTAAAACTGTTCTTATAATTTTCAATACATCAAATGTCCAAATAAATTATGGAACGCCTCGTTATTATTAAATTAGTTGCTAATGGACTGCTATGAATGACGGATTATGATTATATGAACCTGGCATAATCAGATGTCCTGACAATTCTCTTAATAGGAACACATTTCCAATAGAGTCAATTCTATGTACATGTTTGAGAAATGTATAACATTTAACACAAATGTGTACCAACAGTGCATATTTGACACATTTTCGATAAACATAACTTATCGCATCCTTTAATGTTTGTAAGTTGCCAGTAAAAATCTTACCAAGATACGCTTAAATAATATCTTTATTACTAATAAATTCTTCTACTTAAAAATCACAGTCTTATTTGTCCCGATATAATTTGGTTATATTCCTCGAGCCTTAAATTAACGTATTTATTTGATTTTGGATCTAGGTAATACAATGGATCCTTTACTGTTGCAGGGTTATATCCTTCTTTTTGAATGTCCACTTTACGTATTTTGAATGTAGCTGAAAAAAAGAAAAGCATAAAATTAATTTGTTGTTTGGGACTGTACGCCTTCCACCCTTACGGTGTCTTCTGTGAGACCAATTATCGTAGATTTTGCCTAACGTATAGATTAGGCTAATGGAACAGTAACCACTGATTTCGCGGTTTGCTACGCTCTACGCTCTACTTCGCTATCCACAAGATAAACGTGCTCTTGGTCGGTAGGCTGGTTTGATGAGGAATATTGTGATTAGAACGACGAATGAAAATTGATAACATCCCAAGGTACCCTTAATAAGGTGAT
Source organism: Apodemia mormo (assembly GCA_036924255.1). Lineage (NCBI taxonomy): Eukaryota > Metazoa > Arthropoda > Insecta > Lepidoptera > Riodinidae > Apodemia > Apodemia mormo. Next base: position 16,630,801 of record JAUPFN010000003.1, on the reverse strand, counting down.
AGGAAAAATAAAAGCTTATAATGTTTTTCATTTCTGTGGTGGGAAAACTATATAAAGACAAAAAAATTAAAAAACCAGTGACATGGAAACAACGAAGAGCATCAGAATAAGGTATGGTGGGTTGATTGCGAGCTTAAAATTTAAAAATCTGAAGATTTGAGTATAGCGTGGAGAAGTGAGGGTCACAAAAAGAAAACGCCTTGACATTCTTGAGTGCCTTTGAATTTTCTTTTATTTTGAAAGAACTTATGTAACGAAAAAAAATTGTCTAACAATTTTTACGATTTTTTTTTACTGACTTAAATGCCCGTCTCTATATAAAGGGCTTGTATTTGGTGGAGAGCCTCATTAGTATAACCCTATGTTAATTACCGCGCTCCAATAAATACTAAAATCCCTTCTTGGGCTCCTCTACTAAGAGATTGTACTCTCAAACAATGAGCAATTTTGTTCATATACTTATATAACTTGTTATATAACTTTTATTCTGGAAAATGTATTTATTATTCCCGTGGGATTCATAAAAACTTTGATAATGTAGCAAGCCGCGAGGCGCAGCTATAGTATGGATATATGCGAATTTTGTAAAGTCACTTGGATTAATATTATAGACGTATTCGCGTAAAAGATGCACAGCTGCCTCTATGACACAGCCACAGCCCGTTTTTTATTTTTTACGGACTCCTTTTACCCTGGAGATATTTCTTTAACACCCTGTATATGCTTTTTTTATTTAAAGTCGTGGTGACCGATATTAATCTTTAGATGTGGTATTCACTCATCAGACCATTGTGCGTTATTGGGTGTGTAATTTATATAAATACGTCGAACCATAGGTTGTAATAAAATTTGTTATCGGTAACGTTGTAAGTTCTTCTGATAGATCTGTAGATTATTACGAGTATTATACCATAGTACACTGCTAGCAGCACTCTTTAAATTCAAGGATTTTTTATCTTTTCAACGGACTTCCCAGGAGGAGGAGGTCATCATTCGACTGAATGTTCTTTTTGCTAATTAAAAAATACTCCAGTGGCTCAATAATCTACCTCTATCCATCACACTTTCACGTTCATCCACGTCGGCAATGAGCACAAAAATACCAGGATCATTGGTGAGTTTTATCCATGTATTATATATTCCGCTATCTTTCTTTTCGATGGCTTCGTGGAGGTCACAAAAACATTTCGCGGAAAATAGCAAATTTAATTAATTCCACCTTTTAATTATGGATTTTCGCAAAGTAACGCCTGAATCAATAAAATATATTTTTAATATGTAGCGGTCTGATGACATCGTTGTTGGTAAAGGCATATTACGTTCCTAGGTTCAATCCCCCGGCCAGGCAATTTTTTTACATTTTTTTTAAAATTTATATCAACTTTCTCGATACTAGTGAAAGAATAGCCTTATATCAAATCATTGGATGCATCTCTGTAAACAGTTTCAGGGAAATCCAAAATGTCGATATTTTTGAAACATCGAAAGATAGGATGTAGTCAATCAAAATCAATGTAGCATATTAGGAGTTGATCAATGATGATATACCTAGTTTATACATACCAGTCATGTCAAGACAGGGCATCACTCTAAGAAATACTGGTCTGGCATATTTCGGCAAATCTTTCTCCATATCTTTAGCTAATTTGTCTAAATCCAAGCTTCCGTCAGTGTCTACAATGCCGCACATACCAGCACGACCATCGGTATCTGGTATCTGAAAGATAGAGATAAATAATAGGTAACATTAATTATTAAAACTATTAAAAAAATACTCGTGAAGACGTGAAGAGAATGACCTCGTGGTCTAGAGGATTGCCTACTCGGCTTAGATCATGAGGTCCCGGGATCAGCCCTCGAGTCGGGCGAAAGTGTTATTGAGTGTTTTCGAGGTTTTTAAATCTCAGTATTAGCTCCGAGTCTGGTGGGGTGGTGTGTTACCACCGCCTCGGATGTGCACTTAAAGCCGTCGGTCCCGGCTATCTCTAGAAATAGTCGACAATATTTACTTTATAATTATTATTAATTTATGACTTTATTATTATTATTTATCATATAGTCGACAATAGTTATCAGGTCGGTAAAATGCGGCGATGGGGATCAACACTCATCTCGTTAATCGATAAACCGGTGAATCGTGGTGAATTAGAAAGTCTATAGATGTTCGGTTTACTCTACCTACCTCGCAAGGAAACCGGACGTGGTGATATCTATTCAGCAAACATGAACTATGTATTTATTGATTCCTATCCCAAACACTGCTTAAATTCGGCATTTTTGGTGGAAGACAAGCACATCGGCGTCAGTATTTCAAGTTAGTATTTTGAATAGAGAAAATATTTTTCGAAAACACTTATTAAATTGTCCTGTACATGCATTAAAACTAAGGATGTATCCATCAAGGAAGAAAAATTTATAAATTCGGCAAATTTTCTTCTTGCTCATTTGAAAAACACAGTGCTTTCGAAAAAGTCATACGTAGAATGTTTGTAAGACTTGTTAAAAGGAAGCCACTCACAAAGCTTCAACTGTGTATACATCATCTAAAATTACTGTGATGTCGCGTGGACTAAATAGTTAGTACTGTAATAGCCGAGTGTTGACTACGAGCTTGCAACGCATGGTCAAAGTACTGCCTGTACGGTAGCCTCAATTTTTGGTGGTGCCGTGCTGGTGGTGATCCGATATGGTGCTGTTATAGTGTACAATACCTAGACCTTAATAAATGCTCTCCCTTTCACATTTTCATTTGAAAGAGTAACACGAGTCCAGTTCAGTATCCAATTTAAGTACTTTTGAAAGTTAGTAACCTGAGATTTAAACCACTTAGCGTGGATATGTACCTATTTTACATTGGGCAACGATAATAAATGTCTGATTAATAGACATAGCTTACGGGAGTCCTATTCGCGTTACAAAATTCAACCGAATCGAAAAGTTAAGGGTTCTTACATATTTTCTTACAAATTATGTCGCTTATGTTTATATCGTGTTTATAATATGTAGGAGCCCTACGTGCTTCGGTTTAACTGAAGTTTTGTTACGTGATTAGGGACACTGTCTCTCGCTTTTACTTTCAATCTTTTGTTCTTAATATGAATACCATTTATCATGAAAACTTAATTTACTTTTAAAAAAATAATTACAAAAGTAGTAAGGCACAAAAGAGTACCACCGTTAAATGGCGCATGGATTAAACTGGATACGCCTTTCAAGGGAATTTCTTAGCTTGTCAGTGTGACTTGCATTTACACCCAGAAATACAGAGTTATGAAATAAAATGACTCCACGGGTTTTAAGCTTTGGCTTCTTATTCGGCACGATAAAATAGCACAACATGGCATATTTCTATTTTTCACGATATAATATTACACACTTACAAACATTTGCTCATATGAGTGGCTACACGTTCCCCACTCAGCATCGAGTCTGTTAGTATTTGTGTGGCCTGTGGTTTTACACATTCGAATTCTTAAATATTACATCTGACCAATACTTCTGTATGAATTGTGAACCCTGGACCTTAAAAGAGAAATTTAGAAAAGTATTCTAAAAGCATCTCTCTAGAAGCATTTGAAATGTAGACCTATGGTTTCGATCGTATGGACGCCAAAAGTTACAAATCAGTAAGTTTCGTTAGGTGTCAAGCAAAGAAGTGTTGCTTATCTAGGACACCCATTGAAGAATCCGAAGACTCCTGCAAATAATTATGATGGAAAAGACTGGAAAAAGAAAAGCTGGTCCTTGAAATAAGTATTGTTTGCGAAAAAAGCTAAGGGATAGCGAGCGCCGTAGTACAACTCTTTCACCCCGCTAGAGGTCAGGTTAAATATTCTAAACTGACCTTTACAAACTGTAGAGGCACCTTAAGAAAAAGAAAGAGTGTTAGGAGCACTCCAAAAATTAGCAAGGTTAAAGTACTAACCTCAACACCAAAGACAACAGCATCTCTCTGATTGGCGATTCTCGAGATAGTAGCTTCCACTTCTGTAGTGCTGACATTTTCCCCACGCCACCGGAAAGTATCACCTGTCCGATCCCGGAAATAGAGGTATCCTAATTCATCTGCTATTAAAATATCCCCTGTAAAGCAAATGATTAACATAGTTTAGGATTTTGAATTTCCGTATCATAGATACCGGGAGTCAAGATGATGAATTGATTTCAATAAATATCGTTTGGAAGAAATTGTTTGTAGTATATGTAAAACAAATCAAATTGGATTTGTATAATTTGTCCAGCGTGATTTACCTGGGCGTATACGTAGGTCACACTATAAGTTTTGCGTAACTTAAAAAAACAACATGTTATAACCAAAATATTATGTTTATTGCTTTTCAAAATAATCTCCTTTACATTTTAAACATTTTTTCATGCGATCGAACCATTTTTTAAAACAGGAGGACCATAGATCTGAAGGCATGTTTTCTACGTGCTGATTGAACGCTATCACTGCCTCTTCGTTGTAAAAGTTGGTAAAAGTAAAACCTCTCATCAAATCTTTGATTTTGGGGAAAATACAGAAATCACAGGGTGCTAGGTCGGGGCTATGCGCAGGATGAGTGACGAGATGTACTTTTTCGGAAGCTAAAAATGACTTTGTTTTGTTGGCCGTGTGTGAAGAAGCGTTATCATGGTGTAGGAGAATGCGGCTTTTGGGTCGTCTTTCGCGAACTTTTTCTAACACCCTTGGTAAACAAATGGTAGAATAGCACTCGGCATTAACACTCTTTTGATCTTCAAGTAGAATTGTACAAATGGGACCCGTAGTTGAGGAAAAAAAGGCGATCATTTTTATAGTAACGTTTCTCGCCTGTCTCACTTATGTTGGCCTGTTCTCATTTTCAAACACCCATTCACAAGATTGCTGTTTTATTTCGGGTTGACAAATTGACAAATCATTTCCCGTCAATTGTTTTTTTTATTACTAAGAAGGTTGCAACATTTTAAAAATATAACATTCGAAATTCAAATAGTTACGATTAGCTAGAAGTGCAAAACTTTTAGTATGCCCCATGTATAAAGGGTGGGGACCCGGGTGGGGGGATCCGGAATGCCTATTCACGTAAAAATATTTATGAGCGGAATAGACTCACAATTCGCATCAACATGGGATATCCATGTTTATATATAAAATTACATTAAATGATTATTTGCACCATTTAGAAGTTAAGTATACAACTGTTAACTTTTGTACATTTTGGAACCCTTGAACACCCCCATAACAATGCTAAACATAGTGTTACGAGCTTAGAGTTCGTATTGTGCAATAAAATACCACTTATATTAGAACCGTGTATTTACCGCACTAATATACATTACACCACAATACATTATGGAAATATACTGAGTAACGCTAATAGCACCGTCACTATATTCCCACTATAACTAACAGACTTTCCGTATCATTTTCACTGTACTATATCGCTTCACGCTGATCGTCCGAACTATCGCTTCCGAATCGCTTTATAAAATTGACTCGCTATTCGCCAACGCGTCCTTATTTATATACATAAGGTAAAGTTCGACCATGTTCTCGAAAGTTAAGAAAATGACGCGTAAACAACTTAGAGGTAAACAAGTCAAAGTACACGCTATTTTCACACTTATACACTATGCGAGAAGGTCAACTATGGTGTAGCTGTTCTTGTAACGGCAGCTACTGTTTATCAATATAATAGAAGCAGTTATCTCTTTCTTTTATTTCTAGATTTTCCAGTGTTCTCACTTCTCACTTTTCTAGATTATTCGCAACAATAGCATAACTAAGCTTGTACATTTTAAAACCCTTGGACACCCCCATAACAAAGCTATAGCAAAAATATAGCTTGTAAATTTAAGCTTAAAAACCTCCATTACAAAGCTATAACTTTTGAATTTTAAAACCCTTGAACCTCCCCCATAACAATGTTTGTACAGAGGGGCGTAGTTACTGCCGTATCTGCAGTATCAATTATACGGGGCCCCCAAAGTGCGCGTAAGCAAAAATTAATAATAACTTCCCACATGGCAAAAGTCAAAAAAAGCAATTTATTTTTTTTTCAGAAAAAGGCAAGGATAATGTCTATTTAATTTGAAGTTTGTAAAAATTTGGGAAAAGTGACAGATAATTATGATGAATAAATATTTCTTTTAATTGTATACAATTTTTATGAGAAATCTCGCCCTTCATAAGGGCCCCCAAACAAATTTTTATACGGGGCCCCGCCAAGGCACGCTACGCCCCTAATTGTACATTTTGAACATTTTGAACCCACCATAACAAAGCTATAATTTGTACATTTTAGAACCCTTGGACACCCCCATAATAAATTTTGTAAATAAATTTACAAAAAAAAAATCAAATCATGTCCCTGAATATTTTAAAGACTTTATTTAATATACTTATGTATGTACTTAATGAAATATTTTAAGAACTAATAAGTAAAAGCAATATTTATAATTCTGGAGTTCGAAGGTGTAGAAACGAGTTCGTAAATCATGTTTAAATATATTCCTCATTTCTTATTGATTTAAAACAGGGTAACTCTTTTCTCACCTGAAATAAAAGCAGAATCGCCGTGACTTAATACGTCTCTCACTATTTTTTTCTCAGAGGCTTCTTTATCCACGTAACCGAGAAAAGCTCGTGATGGATTGTTCGGTTTTATTTTTCCTATGAATACACCTGGCTCATATGGTTTCGCTAACTGGGAAAAAATAAAAAATGAATGAAGTTTAACATAGTCTTGACATATTTAATACAAAAATAATTATCTGCAGTCTGTTTCTGTTCAGGTAACTAATTATAGTTTTAAGGAAAAAAGTAGGTTATATATACTTTTACTACATTGATGGCTGTCGCAAACTCCATTTATGGAATAATGTGTTGCCAAGGTACTTTTAGATAAACGTTTTAGGGGATTTCAAGAAAAAACCTTGCTCTTTTTTTTTGATAAATGGCAATGCAAGCTGCAACATCTCTAGTACTGCTAATGTCATGGACAATCTTGTCTCTTAACTTTTAATGAAACAATTCTGAAAACAGTTTTAGCTTCTTCAATTGATTGTAACAGAATCTAATGATATATAAAAAATAGTATCCGGTTGTCACTCCTACTAAATATGCATATAAAATTTCATAAAAATCGGTCAAGCCGTTTCGAAGGTGTATGGTAACTAACATTGTTACATGAGAATTTTATATATACGGTTTGTAAAGAAAACCCTGTCGGATAATTAAAGGTGTTACGTAGTAGTACACTATAAGTTTTGCGTAACTTAAAAAAACAATATGTTATAACCAAAATATTATGTTTATTGCCTTTCAAAATAATCTCCTTTACATTTTAAAAATTTTTTCATGCGATCGAACCTTTTTTAAAACAGGAGGACCAAAGATCTGAAGGCATGTTTTCTACGTGCTGATTGAACTGCCTCTTCGGAGTTGGTAAAAGTAAAACCTCTCATCAAATATTTGATTTTGGGTAAAATACAGAAATCACAGGGTGCTAGGTCGGGGCTATATGCTATGCTAGGATGAGTGACGAGATGTACTTTTTCGGAAGCTAAAAATGACTTTGTTTTGTTGGCCGTGTGTGAAGAAGCGTTATCATGGTGCAGGAGAATGCGGCTTTTGGGTCGTCTTTCGCGAACTTTTTATAACACCCTGGGTAAAGAAATGGTAGAATACCACTCGGCATTAACACTCTTTTGATCTTCAAGTGGAAATGAACAGATGGGACCCGTAGCTGAGAAAAAAATCGCGATCATTTTTTTACCAACGTTTCTCGCCTCTCTCACTTTTGTTGGCCTGTTCTCATTTTCAAACACCCATTCACAAGATTGCTGTTTTTTTTTCGGGTTCAAAACAATAAATCCTCGTTTCGTCTCCTGTAACAATGTCATAAACAGCATTAGAATGTCCGTGGTCGTACTTCAGTAGCAGCTGTGAGCACCATTCCACGCGAGCCCGCTTCTGCTCCGCTGTCAGTTCATGAGGGATCCAACGACAACAAAGTTTCCGAATTTTCAATTCTTCGTGTAAAATTTTCTGAATTTGGCTCATACCAATCCCCAATAGTCCTCAAATTGTCTCATAGGTAATTCGGGGGTTTTCTTCAATTAACCGCTTAATAGTAGCCACATTATTTTCGTTGACGGCAGTTGAAGGCCGCCCTTCACGAAATTCGTCATGTAAAGAAACTCGACCTCTCTTAAATTCAGCAAACCATCGCCTCACAGTGCTCAAACAAGGTGCTTCTCTCCCAAAAGCATTTTGAAGATGAGCGGCATAGTTTTGCGGAGAAAGAGAACTTTTAAAATCATAAAAAATCATCGCTCTAAAATCTTTTCGACTTAATTCCATTTTCGTTGCGTACGTAGAACTTTGATGTGTGATAAAAAAACAATTGACAAATCATTTCCGGCCAATTGTTTTTTTTATTATTAAAAATGTTGCAACGTTTTAAAAATATAACATTCGGAATTCAAATAGTTCCGATTAGCTAGAAGTGCAAAACTTTTAGTGTGCCCCATGTATTTGGTACCGTAATATGGTTACATATGTGTAATTATTTATGGATATTAAATAATTAGTTTTCCCAATAAAAAAAATCTTAAATGGTATTTTCATACATTAATTATGACAACACCTACAAATAAATAAATTCATTATCAAAGAATGCCGCGCAATTCGGATGCTACCGAAGGACAAGCGGCGCGTATGAGGCGCGTTTAAAATTCCTTTGTAAAAAGTCGAAAAACAAATAGCGCGCCTTCGAGTGGTGTTTGTGCGAAAGCCGATAAAGCGAAACGGTGTTGTCATTTTTAAAATATTTGCTTAACTCTAGAGAAATATAAGTAAAAATACGAATATTAAAAAAACGATATCTTTTTTATTTTTTGAAATAAAGTCATTTTAATTTTTTTTGCAGTAATGCCTTTAACCAACCTATATGCATCTTTCGGATCGGACAGAGTTTTCTTTACACACCGTATATAAGATTATGTGATCTACATCGGTTAAACTTAGTTTTGTTTTTATGTGTTGTCATTTAAATATTAGTCCAGTTATTACTTAAAAATGAAAACCCGTAACAGGCTTTGTGTTTTTTAAACTTAATATATTAATATGTTAATGGTAATATAATATGTTAATTTTAATAGCGAATGGTTATCCAAATCTATACATATAATAAAATCGTAGGAAAGTCAAAACTGTACGTTAAATATTTTTTAAAAGAATACTTGGGGCGTGATCTACAATCGATATCGAAGCCAAAAATATAGTTTTTAGAATTTTTGTCTGTTTGTCTGTTCGCCTGTATGTATGTCCGGGGTAAAGTCAAAAAGTACTGCATGGATTTACTTCAAATTTTGCATGAATATTGCTAACAGGTCGGGTCAACATATAGGCTACATATTATCACGCTATCATCTACGGGGGAGGAGCTGTGAGGAGTAAACGAAGTCCGCGCAGACGAAGCGTGGACAACAAACAGCTTTTAAATTAATAAATTAATAAAATATAAGATCTTGATCTTATATGGCTTCTATTATAGCCGACTTGTTGGTCGAGTGGCTACCAACCCTACGCAATCAATAGGGTTCGGGTTCGATTACCGACAGGGACAGGCATTTGTGTTATGAGCATAGATGTTTTTATGTATGGGTTTAGGTATTTACATACTTATTTATATCTATTAATATCGTTCACTAACACCCATGTCACAAGCACGTAAATTTCTTACATTTCGGTTAGATTTGGTTAGATTCCCCGTGTTGGTTCCGGGCTCCTTTGCAGAAAAGACCAACTGCCGTTCTGCCAGGCAGGCGACCGATTGGCTATGCGAGTCACTACCATCGTGGCTACTAGGTGGTAGAGTTCTGCATTGTCTCGCCCAGGTCAGGTACCACCGCCTTACCTATTCCTGCCGCAATAGCGTCAGTGCTTGTCGCTGTCGTGTTCCGGTTTGGAGGGTAATGTAGCCGGTAAACTTATGCACGTGGCATTAGACCTTGCCACAAGATAGCAACGCACCATTAACATCTTTGGTGTCTATAGGCGATGGTTAACTCTTTCCATCAGGAGACCCATCTGCTTGTTTGCTATCTTATGGTATAAAAAAAGATAACTTAGTGTAATTTATACACTGTTATTATTATATTTTACACAATGCAGACGAGGTTTCTGACAACGAATTAGTTACATAAACTTACCTGGCATAGTCCATTGGCATCACGAATCGGTTCCCCTGTCTCTTCGTCGACTTTAATTATTGCGATTGGGTATACTGCTGGAATGATCCTTGATATGAATCCGATAGCGCCAGTTTTATTATTGATGTTCACTGAAATTATAAAAAGGATGTTTTGTTATTACTTATTATGCACAACAGCTCAAAATAAATAGGTACAGAAGTCAAACTCGTGTAATATGTATTTCACTTTTCATACCTATGGTCGGCGATCGCGCTAAGGCTATTATAAATGTTATAATCGTATCTAGATGTTTGATATATTATTGAGAATGAAAAAGGAAGAACGCAAATGTAAACCAATAATAACTGTAATATATATTTTAATGTTAATGTATACCTATTACAAATTTTCTGCATAAAAAAGTTCACTGACGCGTGTCCAAGCGGGTGGCATTCGCGCTAGCACTATTCCAGAGTGCTAAGTGTGAGTTTTTCTTTTTGCATTCGATCGTGAGCGCGTTTGGAGTTTACTAGGAATTTTTATGTGATTTGTACAGCGCCACCTAGTGGTAAACGTGAGAAACCAGTTTACCACTAGGTGGCGCTGTACAAATCACATACAAATTCCTAGTAAACTCGAAACGCGCTCACGATTGAATGCGGAAAGAAAAACTCACACTTAGCACTCTGGATATTGCGTCCGTAAAAAGTATAAATGTATGCGTTGCTCGAACGCTCTTTGTATGTAGATTGACTTCTGAACATATTTGTTTTGTGACAATAGCGATAATAATTATTCACATCTACTGCAAATTTACGAATCTACCATTTTAGTAAAATCTGTACTTTGATAAAAAACTGTACCTAATTTGATATTACATACCTTGGTAAACTTATGTATTTCTATCAAGGTATTCTCCAAATCACTATTCCAAAGAAAACTCTATGCTTTCAAAACGCATTTTTTGCATATTATATCTTTGTCATGGATGTGATAGAATATCGATATTAATACAGTATCGAGTGGTCTAAACCTTTCTTGTAAATTATATAATCCCATATATGTTATAATGGGAAAATTTGTATGTTTGGATGTTTGTTACTAATGGCTAGACTTATTTGGATGAAATTTAGCACACGGGTAGATGATGACCTGGAATATGACATAGGATACTTTTTATACCGAATAAATATGTTACTCCCATACGATTCACCATAAAACTTTTATAATGCAGCGGAATACAAGGTGCAACTAGGATTCAATATACTTATGCCTAACTTCCTATTTATTACTATTAATTTATTGTTATTGATTAAAAAATATAATAATAATTAATTATATGTTATATTGTCATGTAAACTAATTGTGATAATTAAATTTTACAAAGTGCATTCTTTACAATGTAAGGTTTAATACATAATACATTTTACTTTAATTTTTATTTATTCAATTACCTCGCAATATTATTTGTTGAATTATAGCTCAATAATTTTATAAAAAATATTTATTTTTGCCTGGGAATCGAACTGACAACCTAAGGATTATCATATCACATCATCACATCATGGGCATCTAAGCCCAATAGGTTGACCTATAACAGACCACACGTCTTTTACCTAGGTTGATTTGGAAATCAAGAGACCTTGGGGCAATAAAACACATTTTTAAGTCTTATTTCATATATCTTTTTAACAAAAAAAATAAACCGTCGAAAAGTTAGGTGTGATCAGTGATCATAGATTATCAGTGAGTGAACAATCAATCATCCCTTGTTTACATACCCTTATGGTTTAGGGATTTAAAAAATAAATAAATGGGACTACCCTCGGAGTATGCCCATTCCAATAAAAAAATAATTATTAAAATCGAACTACTCGGTTAAAAGTTATCCGTGGTCTCACATAAAGAAAATAAACGAGCCGAATTGAGAACCTCCTCCGTTTTTTCATCGGATGAAAATTATAGCAAACATTTCCCCATGTTGGTTCCGGGCTCCTTTGAAGAATATACCAACTGCCGTTCTGCCAGGCAGGTCGTAAAAGGCGACCGATGCGCGGGCAACCGATGACCGGCTATGCGAGTCACTATCATCGTGGCTACAGGTGGTAGAGTTCTGCATTGTCTCGCCCGGTTCTGGTACCACCGCCTTACCTATTCCTGCCGCTATAGCATCAGTGCTTGTCACTGTCGTGTTCCGGTTTGGAGGGTAAGGTAGCCGGTAAACTTATGCATGTGGCATTAGACTTCGTCACAAGATAGCAACGCACCATTAACACCTTTGGTGTCTATAGGCGATGGTTGACTCTTTCCATCAGGAGACCTATCTGCTTGTTTGTTATCTTATGATATAAAAAAAATTGGTAATTTTGTAATATATTCCATGCCTATATGCCATGCCATGACTTAATAATGTATCGATGTTTTTCGTGTTGATGTAAAAATATGGATATATTGTTTTGAAACTGAAAAGCTAACTCAGGAAATTTGTATTTCATACAAATCTCTATTGTGGAGACAGCCAACTTTATGAAAGCCCCGGGGCTGTAGCTCTAGATACGCAAAGTATCTCAGTATATATCCCATAATAGCAGCCCTAGGTTACCTATTAAATTACTAAGTTGTATCACAGAAAATTGATTTATTTATTATAATATTACTCGGTAGTAGAGTTTCGCAACGTCTTGCTCGTGGTTGGTTTTTGAGTAGGTAGTAAAATTATTTCTGTGTCATTACTATTCCACCGCAGCGATATCAAGATACCAACGTACGTATGATGCATACAGGCAAAATTATAAATGCGAAAGTCAGTCTGTCTGTGTGTTACGCTTTCACGGCTAAACCTCGATTTTATGAAATTTGGCATGAAGATAGTTGAAGGATTTAGGACCTTAACTTAATTTTCTAAAATCAACTAAGAAATAGGAGGTGAAAATTTGTAGAAAAACTATGTGGACGATATTATACCAGTTAGAATCAAGCCTAATCTGCTTGTCCAAAGAATAACTGTCGGCGAGAAATTATAAAAATCGTGTTTTAATTCATAACAACTAACCTCTGATGAATTTTAAGTATGAATTGTTGTTTCTTGGTAAAATATATTAATTTTTCTGAGTAGGTATTGTGTGCGTTTTTTCTCATCATTAGGTTTGGCCGAATATTTCCCAACATTCGGCCGAATATCGAATAGTAACGGAATATTCGTGGCATCTCTAATAAGAATATATTAATTTAATTACAAAGGCCCATCAGGCCTCACTTACTATTTAGATGATAAATATAGTGCACACAACGTAGGAGCAGTGTAAATGAATAATATTTGTTATAAATTACCATATACCTATACTTACTTGACTAAGATTGTTGACAGATACTTATGACTTACCTATATTTGCGTTGCCCTCAGTGGCTCCATAAAATTCTACAACCTTCTTGATACCGAAGCGTTTCACGAAGTCTGACCATACCTGTAAGAGATCGTATATACCTTAAGAATATTTAAATATTTTAACGAGCAAGCGAAGATAGTATTTTTTTTTTTGTAACAAGCTCTGACTCTGTTGTGGCAGGAACAGGTAAGTCGGAGGTACTAAAACCCGGGTGAACAACTGCCACCTGGTTATTAGTAGGCGATGGTAGTGACACGTACACTCAGAGTCACCAGATGAAAATTGAAAACTACCGTGCCGCCAGGCGGAAATTACCGTGTTTTAGGAAAAAAATACCTTAGTATTATTTTAAAATTATGGTGTATATTACCGTGTCAATATAAACAAAACATTTTATTTTTTTATTATTAAAGATTAAAGATTAATGTTCAATCATCTAAAAGCTCTACATCTAGGTCGTAAATTGAGCTAATAATTTTGTTGACCATCTCTTTTGATGGGGTAAAATCAACGCAATTACAACTTCGGCGAATACTTTACTGAGCCAGAATGTTCCCCTTTATAGTTGTGGTAATCAATTCATTCCTTTTCTTCGTTTTTATATCATTTACTTAGCTAAACAGTTTTTCACTTGCAACATTGGAGTGGGGTAAAGATAAAATGTTTAGCATAAAGTACACAGACATTTAAATAGTTTTTCTCTGCGTATTCTAAGTTTAGTCTACGTTGAGTTATGCGTTTCGTTCCATGCATTTTAATAATTTTACATTTAAATTCGACTATTATTTACACAGTAATTAATATTTAAAAATATCATAGAAAATAAATTAATTTACATTTAAATTCAAATATTGTTTACACGGTAATTAATATTTAAAAATACCGCAGAAAATAACACGGTAATAGATCATTACCGTAGACCGTGTTTTGGTTGAAAATACCGTGTATCGACGGCAATTACTGTGTATCTGGTAACACTGCGTACACTGTACGGCCAAACGCTTGCCTTTTATGAACTGCCTGATTAAAATGGCCGATAGACTATTCTTCAAGGGGCGTCGGGCGAACAGGTAATTTTTCAGCATATAATGGAACAATCCGGTATTTGTAGTGTGTGTGTTAGTAGTATTGTGTATTAGAATTGTTGTTCGGAACAGTGTGCTCCGAACCATTCTGAGATATAGCGTCCGTGAGAGGTGTCTATGTGTGTGTTGCTCGAACATTGCTTGTACGTACATTGACTGCTGTTAGTCTCAAGTATTCTGTGGTAAAAGCATCTTTAAAATAGCTAATTGTGACAAAATATCCATGTCGCTTGCCGACAAACCGGTGAATTATGGTAAGCTCGGGACGTCTTTTGACGTACGGTGTACTCTGCTTACCATAATACTAATAATAATAATATTGCTGGACAGATTACACAAATCGATCTAACCCCTAAGTAAGCAAATTATTTGCATGAACTATGGGTGTAGGAAGCGGCGTGATGCAATTATAACTTACCATGTCATTTGATAGTGTGGGCAAAAAACCTGATACTATCGCCGAAAAAGACAATTTGCGAAAAAGAAGAAATGTAACAAAATAAAGATAAATCTTACAGTTGGTCTCATTCCGTTGCCGTAGACAGTGTGTACTTTGTGTTGTCTATCTGTCGGCGAGGGCGGTGTCGTCAACACGTATCTGCACATCTCTCCAATGTAATGAGCTGCCTAGAATATAAAACAGATGTATTACACCAACTGTATTTAATAACTAAGTATGTCTTATTGATGTGTAACACTGCGGGAACCGCACGATTAGAAACCGCACGGTTTGGAACCGCAAAATTGTGTTATGACTAAGTTCGTCTTGCTTTTGCATTGGTGCGCAAGTTGAGGCAAAATAGATCCCCCTGCGTCATCGTTTATTACCCCATGTTGATTATAAATAATAAATCTTCCGCTATTTTGCCAGGCGTTTCGCTCAGGTTTTAACACCAACGCCTCACTATTCCTGCCACAATAGTGCAATGTTTAACTGTCGCGTTCCAGTTTGGAGGGTAAAGTAACTTGTGCATGTGGCATTACCATCCTGTTACACAGATAGCAACGCACCATTAACATCTTTGATGTCAATAGGCGATGGTTTTCTCTGTCCGTTTTCTGCTTGTTTGCTATCTGAGGACATATATGATAACCTTTCTTTAAAAAAAAATTAATATCAAGAAAAACTATTTACTTATAGATAGTATAATAAGTTATCCAAGGACAAATATACTTACCGTTGCATTGTATTTTATGCAGTCCTTAAAATAGGCTGAAGCTGAAAACTTCTTTCTTAAAACAACTGTGCAACCGAAGATAAAGGCATTTCCCACGGTGATCACTCCACCAGCCGAGTGGTACAGAGGCATGGGACAGTAGAGCACATCCTTGGGTGATAGACCTCCGAGATACTGAATACCTGCTGCCATGAATACCATTCTGTAATGGTTAACAAAATAATATGAGAACCGTCACATGGCAGAGCTTTTAGTGCTTTTAGCGACTCGCTCGGATAGGTGTCGTTCGCCGTCTTAACATTAACGGATAACTGCGAGTTAAACGCGCGTGAAGAGGGTTCCGTACATGTTTATCAAATTTTATACTTTTTTAACTGATTTAATTATGTTTCTAGTAAACTTATTGAAAAATTTTTTAGAAGTTTTTCCTTAATCTATAGGTAAAGAACTATTTTCTGTATTTTCCAAAATTGTAGGTCCATTAGTTTCGGATATTAGATTGGGGGAAAGTGGTTAGTTTTCGCCAATTTTCTTGAATAAGTTTTAGCCTACATTTTTTTGGGTTTAACGGTAAATTTGGGTTATTTCCAAATTTGCAGAACTCTACCTATCTCTATTATTTATAACCTTAATGTAACGTGAAAAATAGCGCTCCGAACAGACAGTAAAGTGTGCTCACTACGCCTTCATAAGCGAGCATATTATGTAAAAATATTTTTAATGTTATCAAATGTCATACAAAAATGAAAATTATAGTGTATTTTTAAGTCATCAAAGAATTTATCCCAGTTGAAAAAAAAAAACTAAAAGTTGATTTATCAACAAGTTAGGCAACTCTCAAAATTTATCAGGTCTTCGCTATCACTAAAGCAATTAAAGCTATTTAAATTATTGACCAAAAAGTTTATATATATTTCCCTACTTGTGTATGCTTGAAGGTCACAGTGCGTTTAAAAATGAGCTTAACTAGAGCTTGAGTGAGTGGTAAAAAGTGGTATTCTTTTCTTCTAAGAATGTTTCGAATATGAAGTAAAATGTGCGTTGAGTAGCTGCAGTAGCTGCTGTGGTGCAGCTATTCCGGCAATTGAATACGACAAACATATTGATATTGTCAAAAGTATGTCATAATACATTGATATAAAAAACCCTAGATGCACAGTCCCGAACAAAACTGACACTCAAAAGTGTCCCTAATTTCTTTTAAGTAGTTATAGATATGGCAAAAACATATGTCTTTGCATATCCAACCTTAAGTGCAAGTCTTATAGTTGTTTTTACAAAGCAATGTACGAAAATAAATAAAATTGACAGAGACGCGGCCGACGCGATTCTATTTGAAATGAGTGCACAATTTAAAATTGTGCACTCATTTTTGGAGGACGTTTTTGACACACTGATTGTGTATCTTGGGTTTTTTATATCAATGTCATAATAGCATGTTGCCATTGAAAATATATAAAAGTATGATTTTACATTAATTTAATTCAACAATTTGCAAAAAATGTAGGTACATAAAATGCATTTACTTTACTTTTGTTTTTGACTAATAATAATTAAAATAGGAGGATGACGAATATTCGTCACCCCCGAGCGGCAAAAACTCACGTTACGCTTCCGCAGTGGAAGGTTGAAAATTGAAATTTTTTCTTTGATTTATGGACCGCCCCGTTAGTCGAGTGGTTAGCGACCCTGACTACGCAATCAACGGGGCTCGGGCTCGATCCCCATCCGGGACAAGCATTTGTGTGATGAGCATAAATGTTTGTGTTATGTTTACTTTGGGGTTAGATCAGTAAGTGTAATTTGTCCCGTGAATATTTATTTATTACTTATTTATTTTCGCAAAATAACGTCTATAAAATATACATATATAATCGATGGATATTTCTTTCCATCAGGAATACCAATATACATCTTTATTCTCTCTCTATCAATCACGTTAAGGTTGAATTGCAGTGGTTGCCTACGTAGTATACCATACCTTGAAGGTGATATAACTGCTGCCTTCGGTAATCCCGTTGTCCCAGAAGTGTAGATATACAATAGTTTTCCATTAAAACCTTCACTATCAGATAGAGTCCATGGGGCAGGAGGAGTAGTCTCGAGGAGATGGGTAAAGTCTTCTGGGGATTCCGCTACCTTCACACTATCTGTCGATGTATTTAGGGGGCGTTTTGTGAATTTAAACAGGCGTATAGAGCTGCTTAACTCTTTTCTGATGTCGTCGATTGCTAAAAAGAAAAGCTTTTCTATAGAATAGAGGCTTAATGCAACCAGGAGAAGCAAATGACATTAAATGTATGTTACTCTATAAGATATTTATAATATGGGCCATGTTGCCTGAAATAAATGGTAAAAAAAATAAATTCGTTAAATAATTCATTGATATCACAAAAAAGTAGGCATAAATCATTTGTGTATTATTTTTTTATTTTATAGATCACGAGATAAATATAAGCTTAATAAGTTTATATTTGTCTGGTCTAGTGGTCTACTTCTTCGGTTTGTGGACCATGACCACGGTTCTGACACTGATTCGGGTAAAATGTATGTATGTATATATATATATATATATATATATATATATATATATATATATATATATATATATATATATATATATATATATATATATATATATATATATATATATATATATATACATATATTATGCTCATCACACAAATGCTTGTCCCCGTCGCGGGGCCACGGCAACGGGGCGGTCAAAAATAAAAATATGTGTATTATAATCGTATTGTTATATTAGTCTGTTAAAACTGTATTATTGTAGTACTGAATTCGATTATAATTTAATCTTACGATTATATTAATTATGATCGTATTCAGCCGTCAGGTAATGCCTTTGACAATCTGACCGGGTATTTGAGGCTCACGGTGTAAAATAAAATTAAGCAATAGGTAGGTACCACGGATTAACTGGATACGCCTTCCAAGGCGATTTCTTAGATTGTCAATGTCGCTTGCATTTACACATAGAAATACAGAGCTATAATACTTACCGATGAAGTAAAATTACTCCAGGGGTATTATTCCTTAAGCCTTAGTTTTTTATTCGACACGATAAAATGTGCTATTTTAAAATAGCACAATATGGCATATTTATATTTTTTCACGATGATATCCACAAGTCTTTGACATTTACATACATTAGCTCATATGAGCGCCTACGCATTTTACGCCCAACACCGTGTCTATAATTATTTGTGCGATCTGTGGTAGGTACTTACCGGAACTAAATTCGCTTCCATAAATAACGGCATCACATTTGGCAATATTGATCGAGTGAAGGAGAGTGTGGCCGGTTTGATTTGTGTTGATCAGAGGAGATACCCCACCTATCCTTGTGATTCCCAGCCAGATTGCTGGCATCTCAGGATAATTACTCGTCATGGCAGCAACCGTGTCGCCGCGTTTGATACCCTGAGCTTTTAGTACTGCAGATACACGGAGGCTGAAGTCTTCCACCTGAGAATGAAAACGGTAAAACCATTAGCATAAAGAACTCGGATTAAACTGGATAGGTCTTGTATGACAATTTCTAATGTTTTGGAACGCAGTTCCTTATTGCACGTTGTGAACGGGGGCTAGACGGAAAAAATTCTCACGAAAAGTTGTAACGACACTTCTTGCTATAATAAGCTATTGTAAGCTGTGCGGCATGCGCATGTTTCGCTGTCTCTCTCTATCTCTCTCTCTCTCTCTCTTATAGAAAGCAAGCCAGATATTTTCATTTCTATTTCGCATTGAACAGTGTGGTGTCGCGACGATTATTTTTGTTGAGTGTATAAAGGTTTTTTGTACATAATAAATTTTATTACAATTCCTTCACTAATTAATCGAAAGGAACTTCGTTCCATCCGGGTGTCCCTTGACACCTCTCAACTTTTTAAGTGTAGCTTGCTTACACTCAGCGTTACAACATTTACATTAAAAAAAAGCTTTTCAGTTTGACCTGTATGTATGTAATATTGTTGGAATTAGATAATAATATTTGAGTATGATGATCTAGTTAGACTTCCAAGTACGTGTGCTAAATTTTGCAAGTGTACTACTACGAAATACTCGAAATCTGAAAGTCATATCAAGATGATCCTTTTTAGGGTTCCGATGTAAAACTAGAAACCCTTATAGTTTCGCTATGTCCGTCCGTCCATCCATCCGTCCGTCTGACAAATTAAAGTTTTTGCATCTCTGAGGTAGGTACTTAGCTCAGAGATGCAAAAACTGTAATTTACCATAAATATACCTATTAGTTACTTAAGCTAGCCCTGAAAACCAGCTGCAGGGTTGTATACTACTTGTCACGCTTACCATTTTACCATCATGCTGCTATACATAAACATTATTAAATATTATGTTCTTTTCTTTTAATTTTCTATACATGTAAATATGCTGCATTAACTGCTATGTCTTAAAAATGTAATATGTTTGATTTTTTTATTTATTGTTTTTGTTTGCTATTTTTCTCTCTTTTCTGTTTGCATGTTATTGTTATTTACTTTATATGTATAGTACTGTGTGATATATAAAACACATTCTTATTCTTACTTCAACAAAGTGGTACCTAGCCTAAAAGCGATAGCGAGAACCACAATAACCTGGTGGAGTTAAACTGCGTTGGTTTCAGAATCTAGCAGCCCTAATCTCTAAAAAAATTAAGTCTGACGTTTTCTTTAAGATCATATACATTGACTCGTATCCATACTAATATTATAAACGCGAAAGTCTGTTTGTCTGTCTGTCTGTCTGTTACGCTTTCATGGGTAAACCTCTGGACCGATTTTCATGAAATTTGGCATGGATATAGTTGAAGATCCGGGGTCAAACATAGGCTAATTTTTTTTCAAAAATCAGTCCCTGGAGGGCTGATATAGGGTATGTTTTTATTAAAAGCTATTTGGACGACTTATCAACATACTCGCGGGCGAAGCTGCGCAGGTCAGCTAGTATAAAATAAATATCGTCACGATGTCACGACCTTAATTCCAAATGGCATAATACATTATGTAGATATAACATGTAAGTATATAATATACTAGCTGTGCCCGCGACTTCGTTCGCGTGGAAAAAATTCTAAAATATCCTATGTCCTTCTCCTGGCTCTAAACTACCTCCCTGCCAATTTTCAGCTAAATCGGTTCAGCCGTTCTTGAGTTATAAGTGGAGTAACTAACACGACTTTATTTTATATATATAGATAAACATTTTTACTTTTTAAAAGAAATAATTTATATCAGTGACTCATATTTCATAAAATGAATATTTATCACGGACTTTTATAAAAAATGATGGTACAGTACACCACAAATTATTATACAGAAGTATACTTAGATACCTACAGCACAAAAATAGACGTAGGTACTAGGGTTAAAATAATTAAAAAAACGACACTATCTGTAAATTGATACCTACTTATGGTTTGTTATGAACCCCTTATATAAGGGGAACCCAAGATGCTAAATGGGTAGTTACTCAAGCGTCGTAGGTACCTATTGGATTTTGCAGATTAAATTATAGAAAAAATAAAAGGTTATATAATGTTTTTCATTTCATTGGTGGAGAAAAAATCTACAGATAAAAAAAATGTTTTAAAAAAACTGTCACATGAAAACACTAAATCGCGTTAAATTAAGGCATGGTGTTGCCACCTAAAATTTAGAAAATCTGCCGAATCAAGTGTAGCGTAAGGGAGTGTGAGGGTCACAAATTTGCAAAGACAACGTTGTTTTGACATTCTCAAGCGCGTCTAAATTTTCTTTTATTACATAGGAAATTATGTAAGAGTAATGAAAAAAATATAATAATTTTCACAAGCCGAACGAACATAGGGGGGCCTATGTTAATCTGACGCGCTCGAGTAAATACACGGAAACGTTTTTTACGGAAAATATATTCTGATGTAAGACAGGAATAACCTCTTTTTACTTTGTTCTAGGTGCAGTAATGATTGAGGAAGATTACAAAGATACTATCTGACTCCCCGCGAGTAGAGTAATATATCCATATAATTTTTCATACAAATTTTCAACCCCTATTTCAGCTCCTACAGTGTTGACTTTTAAGAAATAGCCTTTGTCTGAACCTAAGCCTGTAGCCTTTGTAGTAGCCTTTGTCAGTAGCCTTTGTCAGTAGCCTTTGTTTGAACCTGAGCTTTCAAATATCTTCTTGCCAAATTCCACTAAAATGGATTCGATGGTTTAGATTACAAGAAGTTAGTCGTTACAGACAGACTTTCGCATTTATAATATTATATAGATTACTTGCACCGGCACACTTTTATTTTATCAAAGTATCAAAGCATACCGGTAAAAAAATATCCAAGTAACCAAGTGTACCTTTCAGGCGTTTTTTACTTATATTTTCAAAAATACAGCGTTCAATTCACATCACACTTGAAAACATAGTCATCAATGTGCCGTATGAGCGTGTCACACCGGTTAAAACCAATGATATATTTCTGATGATAATCCATAAACCACTGAACCGATGTAGATAAAATTCGGTACAAAGGTAGTTTAAGACCCGAGAAAGGACATGGGATAGTTTTTATCCCGGAAATCTAAGGTCTCGGGAACTATGCAGGTAAGATCCCGGGACTTTTATATTTTTTTTTCACGCAGATTAAGTCGCGGACACAGCTAGGAGTTTAATAAAAGCGTAGTGTAGGTACTTACCTACTAAAAATGTTAGCCATTTTGCTAAATATTACTTAAATAAATAAATATTTACAGTTACACCCGTATCCCCGAAAAGGCAGAAAAGATTACCTAACGGTGTTAAATCATATAATGTAGGTGGCCAAACTCTCGACAAATCGGGTACATACCCAGTCTCGTGCAAATATTCGTTGATAGTAAACTGAAAAACTTATTTAACTTATTGCCTTATTTAGCGAATTTTTGACCCGGGTACCGATTCGAACCGATTCGATATAGTCACATGAAATTCGAACCCAGAATTTCATGTGACTATATCGAAGTCGGTATTTACAGACCATTAAGGCGAAGTTTCGACGCGCGTCAATTCTATAGGAAATGCGTGGCGCGGGATGTTCTGAAACCGCTGGGAATCGTGTTAATTTTCGGATAAATAAATATAGGACTTCAGCTGAAAACCAAAATTTAGCACATTCTTTTTTGTATTTAAAAGTAAATATAACCATATAAAAATCATGTGGAAGATTAGAAATATTATTAACAAATTATTTGTTTTAGAGATTTTTTTAGCCTGTTTTTATGTGATCGAGTAAAGTACATTCTATCACGTAATGAGTTAGCACATTCCTTATATAATATATTCAGGTAAACGTGTATTTTTTGTAAAATTGTGATTTAACAATCAATAAAAAAAACGTGGTTAAGTAAACCAGCTTTTTCCTGTTAGTCCCGATGCCTCGCCTTAAGTCGAAAAAACGTATTTTCTTTCGTGGGAGCCCTATTAGTGCTATGTTTTTGCACCTCAAAAAATGATTTTTATACGATAAAATCTTTGAGTAATAACGCTTATTCTATGGATAAAATAATGCTATCGTCCTTGAACACGCACTCATTTATGTTTTTACATCATAAAAATATTACATTGATGTAGCAGATATGGATTTTGTGATTTATATACATACCTAATTACTCTTTTACATAACGTGTTTTAAGTATAATAATTACAGCATTATGAATTAAAATGTGGGCTTGAATTTTACAACGAATGTTATTTTGAAAATGGTTTATCTCTATGCGTGTTTACAGAAAAGGTTTTAAAGATGACTTGCTTGCGTGCCCGCGACTCTGTCCTCGTTAAAAAAATCTATACATATAATAAAATCGTAGGAAAGTCAATGTATGTCCGGGATAAACTCAAAAAGTACTGCATGGATTTACTTCAAATTTTGCATGAATATTACTAACAGGTCGGGTCAACATATAGGCTACATATTATCACGCTATCACCTACGGGGGTGAGGCTGTGCGGAGTAAACGAAGTCCGCGCGGACGAAGTTGCAGGCAACAGCTAGTTATAAAATAAAAGTAGCCTAAATTACTCCTTATTACCGTGGTTTAAAAGATAAACAGTCCCGGGGTTTCCCAAATAGTTTCCATACCCGCGGGATTTTCGGGATAAAAACTATCCCATGTTCTTTCTTGGGTCTCAATATTTGTACCAAATTTTATTCCATCGTTTCAGTGTTTTAAGCATGAAGAAGAGACAGACAGACAGAGTTACTTTCGCATTTATAATATTAGTATGGATATCATGCACTAATATATTTTTATATGTATATTAATATTACTATATTTTAATGTAACGTCAAACGTTTTTGTTAATTTTTTTTGTTACATCTCAAGCATGCAGACGATTTTACTGATGCTAAGAAACTAAGGTGTCATCTATAAATAAGTTACATACTTTTTGGTGTCATCTATAGACACATAACAAAGGTGTAATGCTATACCTGGAATGAATAAGTTTACCCACTTCCTTTCCCTTCAAGTAAAATTATGACAAAGAGGAAATTAAAGTTATTTAATTTGAAACTCCGCAAAACCTTAAATATTGCTTTTGTAATGTCATTGAAACCAGAAAAGTAGTATAAGGAAATCGAAAAAACTCACCGAAGGCTTGAAATTAGAGGAGACTCCAGCGGCACAATACATACCACGTCCATCACAATACATACCACGTCCATCACCACGTCAGTAAACAAACAGAAATAAACAGTATATAAATTTAACGAAAGTTTCACTTCGTAACCGAAGCATTTTTATGACAGTAAAATAGCACTCAATCAATTAGAATTTTTAATTTAAAAACGCTATAATTTTACAAAAGTAAAAAAAAAGGTCACGCCAGCTCCATTTTCAGGTACAAAGCAAACTTTCGAAAATCCGTTTTTCATCTCATTATAGTTTTCACTCGGATATTCAACTGTAATTTCACATAAAAAGACTTGGAGCAATAAATTATACTTCGGTTACATTTGGTGCTACTGACATCATGACGCGATGGAAGTGTGGCAGATGTAGGAGGAGGATTGTGCCGCCGGGGTCTCCTTTATTTTTTCAGAATTTTCAGTAAGCTTGTTTTATTCTTACGCTTCATTTTTTATTTCGGAGGCGTAGCAGAATTTGTATATTAAGGTACCTTATCTTCCTCTTTTGTTTGTCGTTTTACGCAAAGTAACGCTTGAATCCTAACATATAAAAAAAACTAACTGACCCGGCAAACGTTTTGCTATATAAATTATTTAATTAAAAAATAAGGCTTGGCGATAGAAAGGTAAAAATTTAGAGTTGTATGTATTTTTCAGTGCTGAATCATAAAAAAATAAAAATAAAAAAATTGTTCATAAAATAAAAAATATTTTTAGGGGTGGACAACCCTTATCACTTAGGGGCATATAAAAATAAATAGTAGCCGATTCTCAGACCTACTGAATATGCATACGAAATTTCATCAAAATCGGTCAAGCCGTTTCGGAGGAGTACAGGAACGAACATTGTGACACGAGAATTTTATATATAAGACTACAACAGTCACAAGTGATAGTTTACGAGTAGGAATAAGTAAGTATTTAAAATTATACTCAGGCTAGTCATGTGTGTCATGACTAGCCTAGGCTTGTTAGTGTTATTATTATGGAGTGTAGAGACCAAGAAGATTGTGAAATTAGTATTTTTGTAAGCATCTTACTGTAAAATAAGTGTTTTTTTAACGGTCTTAAAAAAAGATGGTGTCGCTGCACCAGAGGTCTACTTTTAAGAAGAGAAAGGGCCAAAAATAGTTAAAGCTGAGACAACCACTCAGCAAACTTCAATTCCTTTAAAACTGCTTACTTATACATAGCCTTCGCTACATGAGCGCCATTATTGTCTCCCTATTAAATGCTGTTTCATGGACAATTTTTGGATTAAAAACCGTATAAGATTGAGCTTCTAGTCTCAACTCTGAAGCTATTATACAAGTTTCATTACAAAGAATATCATAACCGATATAATAATTACATACTCATATGGCTTACCAGTATTGTAATCGTGTGACCGACACCATCAGTCCCTTATGAAAAATGTACATACTATCAGCCCTATCATAATCTGTCAGCCTTCCTGCCAAGCATCCTTAAGATAACTTGGCTTTGACAATCACCGCAATAAAATTCATTAGAAGTACACACACGAGGCAGAATTTTATTACTTTTAATTGCCTAATTTGCAATCTTTAGCACAACAAAAAATAATCCAATTCAACTCCAGTAAGACTCTGTTTTAATTTATGGCATGGAAAATGATTATTGCGTGTAAAAATATAAAATTAATATTTAAGAGTATTTGTATAGTAGAGGAAAAACAAGTCTTCACAAAGTCTTTTGATCCGATACTGGATACCGAATATCCGGCCAGCTGTAAATAAAATGGCTCAATATTTACTTACCTAATTAAATTTATGTTGTTTGTAAAAGTTTAAACATTATCACTGTTTAAAAGCAAAATGTTTACGTGACTTTTTAGAATATTAAGTCTGCTTAAATTTGAAATTCAATTTATTCAGTTTTATTATTCTTCAGAATAATTTTGTTTCAATTCACCTGGTAGCGACATATAGAATAATCATTACATTGTATAAAACAAAGTCGCATTCTCTGTCTGTCCCTATGTCCCTATGTATGCTTAAATCTTTAAAACTACGCAACGGATTTTGATGCGGTTTTTTTTAATAGATAGATTTATTCTTGAGGGAGGTTTAAGTATAAACCTTTTCGATATTCCCACAGGAACAAAAGCTACGCGGGTGAAACTGCGCCCAGGTCGCTAGTATACAATATAGCACATCACAATTTGAAGGCAATCCTTTTAATTGGTATGACATTTGTTAAAGCAAACAAGCAGATGGGTCTCCTGATGGAAAGTGTCAACCATCGCCTTTAGACATCAAAGATGTTAATGGTGCATAAGTTTGCCGGCTACCTCACCCTCCAAACTGGAACACGACAGGGGCAAGCACTGACGCTATTGCGGCAGGAAAAGGTAAGGCGGTGGTACCAGACCCGGACGAGACAATGCACGACTCTACCACCTAGTAGCTACGATGGTAGTGACTCGCATAGTCAATTAGTTGCCTTTTACGACCTGCATTGCAGAACGGGAGTTGGCCTATTTCAACCAACACCTTTCATAACGTTGTAGTAATGTTTTATAATGAGACGAGAGATTATTTTTCAGGAGTTTGCTTCTTACATAAAAATTGAACTACTGTGATAATTTTTATTTGTTGTAAAATCATGACTGCTTCAATTCTAATAGAGTGAGTGAATTTTAATAGATTCGATGATCCTGAAGATACTTCGATTACGAAAAAAAAACATGCGTTGAATATATAAACTACGTGTTTTTCTATGTGCTTCTGTCATGGGGAAAAGTGTGATGGAATTGGACAGACTATTTTGCTACTGGGATTTCTTTTGATTTCCAGACATTCGGTAAGTTTTACCCTTTTCGTGCTCTACCTGCTTTCTTTTTGTTTAGTGCCATTGCAGAGGCTACATACTACAGTTGCAAATCAATTATCTTAATTTCGTCATTGAATTATGGATTTTCGGAAAATAACGTCCGAATATAAAATGTACCTAGATAGTATTTATTTATTTGTTGGTTACAAAAGTAATACATTTACCTCTTTAAATGTCCACGACTCGTCTTCGAAATAAAAACATATTTTATTCGGATGTTTCTTGACTACGTTGTGAAAGATATCGGGCATCGACCAATTACTTTTAGTGAACTTATTCGATAATAGCAACAGCTTAATGTAGCACCATAACGCCCTGAAACGAAATAGAATATTATATATTAGAGATAAGATTAAAAAAGATTATCTGCCTTTTATCATGCAGTCCATTACAGGCGATTAGCCAAATGTGGACGACTATCGTGTTTACTAGGTAGTAAAGTTTTGCAATCTCGAAGAGATTTGGTATCAACACATTATCGAATCCTGCTGTAATATCGTCAGTGCTTTTCACTGTAATATCGTCAGTACTTTTCAGAGTTCTAGTTTGTAGGGTAAGGAAGCTGATAAACTAACACAAGTATTTATTAAATCTCCGGCACATGGGTGATAGCCAAATCCGTGCGAGACGTCACACGTTTTCCTGCGTTGATCTGAGTTCCTTTTAAGACTAGACCAACTGCCATTCTGCCAGGCAGGTCATAAAAGGCGACAGATTAATTATACGTGTCACTATCAACGTGACTACTACGTGGGAGAGATATGCAACGCTGAGGTATTTAGTACCACCGCCTTACCTATTCCTGCCACAATAGCATCAATGCTGAACATTGTCGTGTTCCTGTTTGGAGGTTAAGGTAGCCGGTAGACCCGCTACATGGATAGCCACGATACATTTACTTCTTTGGTGCCTGTATGCGATGATTTCTGTTTCCATTAGGAGAACTATTAGAGAAGTCAGTTGCAGTAGTTTCACTGCGTTAAAATTATTCAAGTGAAATATTGCCGGACTTTGATTTATTTGAATTAATAGATTAATAGACAAAAATGAATTTATCAAATTCTTTTCTAGGATTTCATTATTGCACGATAAGCGTTATTACAATTAGATATAAGCGAATTTTATAAGGTGTTAGATAATATGTTATCTAAATTTTTAATACTGTAATGCTCAAGGTGAAGGAGCAGGTTTGATATGATCTTAAGTAGATCATAAATAAGTTATTGTGATCGGATTTCTGCCAGGGTACGACCATATCTGCGCCAATTCCTGGTTACTTAATTAAAGATTGCCTTTTGGATTAATAAATTAACTTCACAGTCTAGTAAGTCCATTCAGCACAAAAGGCAATGTTGTGAAAGGGACATTATGCGCTGAAGCCTTGTTATAAAGAATTTTCCTCCTGAAAATCTAAAATTTCAGTAACAGCTCAGGGGCTAGGGATTAATATTCTCCATTCCTCGGATTAACGCGTAAATCTGCCGGTTATTGCAAGATACATGCGATAGTTGTTATATTGACCGCCCCGTAATTGTTCGAGTGGTTAGCGAATCTAACTACGAATCAATGGGACTTGGGTTTGATTCCCGATAGGGACAAGCATTTTTTTTACTGTCGATAGGGAAGCGCTTGACCACAATCTCGCCTGATGGTAAACTAAGGTGCGGCCTAAGATGGAACGCGCTTCCCTAAAAGGTACCTGTTCACTCTTCTCTTGAAGATCCCCAGGTTGTACCCGTCTTGGGAACACAGACTCAGGTAGCATATTCCAGTCCTTAGTAGCGGTTCGGAACAAGAATGTCGAATGGAACCGTTTTGTTCGGGTACAAGGAACGTCCACCATATGGCGATGCCTAGTATCTGTGCGCCTCGACGATCGATAGAAAAACGGGGAATGCGGAATTAAGTCGTGCAATTCCACAGTGCATTCTCCAATATGTATTTGATAAAAGACCGATAAACTAGCCACTCTGCGGCGATGAGCGAGGCTCTGGAGTTTTTTGCCTACCAAATCATCGTCGTTTATGAGCTTCTTGGCACGCCTTTCTATCGCCTCAAGCGTCTCCAGCTGGTATTTGGCGGATCCATCCCAGAGGTGAGAGCAGTATTCCCTGCACGAACGGACTTGTGCTTGATAAAGATTGAGCAACTGTCCCGGGCTGAAATACTGTCGCACCTTGGCCGAAATACCAAGCATTTTTGAGGCAACTTGGGCTTTCGTAAAGTTAAGAGTAGGCATTAAGGTGATACCAAGGAGCTCGAGGTGGTCAGTTATCGGCACGGACATACCCTGAAAAGACGGAGATAGGTGAAATGGACTCCATTTAGCAGAGAATAGACATGCCTGGGTCTTAGCCGCATTAAACTTGACCAGATTGGCATCGCCCCAGTCGGAGACTGCCTGTAAGGACAGTTTAATACGATCGACCATCGCCTTTCTGAGAGACCGGATCTGTTCCGTACTAGCTCGCGCGCTGGATACTTAACTCTCAACAACAATGCTATCGTCTGCGTACCCATAGATACCAGGCTTCAGCAGACCGTTGATATGTAGCAGGAACAGAGTTGCGGAGAGAACTGATCCCTGAGGGACTCCGGCATTTATATCCATTTGGTCGGACGAGCAGCCGTCAACGACTACCCTAATCAACCGGCCACTCAGAAAATCTGAGATTCAAGCGCAGAGACCAGTAGGTATACCGTACGAAGGAAGCTTGCTAATAAGACTGTCATTCCAGACCCTGTCAAAGGCCTTAGAGATGACAAGGGAGACAACTAACGCTTCACCATGATTCTCGATGGCTGCACTCAAGACGTAAGTGGCATACGCTATAAGATCCCCAGTGGACCGATTTCGGTGAAACCCGTATTGGCGGTCACTGAGTAAATCGTTCGCTTCTAGGTGTGCCATTAGCCTCCTGTTCAGTAGACGCTCCATAGTCTTGCAGAGTATGGACGTGACTGAAATTGGCCTATAGTTAGTAGGTTCAGCACGACTGCCCTTTTTAGGCACAGGCTGCTCGTTAGCATTCCATGATTTAGGTACTTTTCCGCTCGTCATCGAAAGGCGAAAGAGACGTGTCAAGACAGGGGCGAGTTCAGGCGCAAAGGTTTTAAGTACTATTGCTGGGATCCCATCAGGGCCCCTGGCTTTGATCACATCCAGATTCCGCAGTGTTTTAAGAACCTCAGTCTGACGAATGCGAATTTCCGGCATTTTCACCTCGCATCCAGGTAGACTGGGAGGTTTCGTGTTGACAGAATCAAGACGTGAGTTTTCCGCGAATAGAGTAGTGAATAGGTTCGCTTCTTTTACAGCTGGTATTTGGTGTGAGCCAGAGTCCCATCCGGTTTCAGCATTGGAGGAAGTGAGTGGCGGTAGAAATTCGATTCAACCGACTTTGCCAGGGACCAAAACGCTTTACTACCTGAGGGGTACGAAGCCAGTTTGTTCCCAATACGGTTGACATGATCGTATCGAGCTTTCAGTAGAGGCTTTTTGCAGGATTTGGCGGCCCGGTTGCAGGCTTTCTTCTTCGCCGATACGTCCTTGGCCTTGCGGTGTCGAGCATCAACCCAAGCCAGATATGCCTCACGCTTTAGCGCCTACAGTCGGCTCTGAACCAGGGTTGAGCTTTGCTGGACATGGCTACGTCGGAGAAAGGGATAAAGTATTCCATTCCCTGTCACAGAACATCAGCCACAACATCCGCGCAGGTCGAGGAGTCTTCAGAAGAAAAGCAGAGAGGCCGCCAGGGATAAGACGCAAAGAAAGAACGCATCTCGTCCCAATCTGCTGACTTGTATCGCCACACGCACCGAGAGCCCCTAGGACTGGGATTGGGCGGCGAGTAGATGGATACAGATTTCACCAGACAGTGATCGGAGCTGCCAAGCGACGAGGAAATCGCCACTGAGTAACGGGCCGGATCCGTAGTCAGCAGAAGGTCCAAGCAATTGGCTGTATGGCTCTCAATGTCAGGAACCTGCGTCGCACCTTGAACTAGCTGGGTGAGGTTTAACGCCAAAGTGAGTTTACGTATCTCCCTCTCAGCGAGGCCAGTGCACTGGTATGGGTATAGCCACTCCTGGTGGTGGGCATTGAAATCCCCCAGTAGCACTAGCTGAGCGGAAGGGTATTTGTGTTGAGCAGCATCCGCCGCCTCACTTAGGTACTCTAAGAGCCTGATCGTCTCTTGGCCTCCGCTATGCGCACGGTAGACAAAGGCATAGAGAAGCTTCTCTAGACCTGTATCCACCAGTGTCCACAGTACGGAGAAGCGGGGGTCTTCGAGATTACGAAGACGTTGACAGCAGATGTCATCACGTACGTACGCGCACACACCTGACCGATCTTTAAAGTTATTCTCCAGGGTGTAGCCGGGATAACTTAAGTACGCCAAATCAGACGGACATCTTATTTGCGTCTCCGTGAGGAACAAAATACAAGGTTTATGAATCTCCAGGTGGAAGTGGACTGCAGCGAGATTAGAGTGTAAAACTCTGATGTTAGTGAAGTCCACTTTCATTGAGAGGGAGTTTTGCCGCTGTATAACGTTAATCTTGTATCTTGTCTTTTTCATTTGAGAGAGTGAGTGAAGTAGGTATGAAGACGGCAGTGAATCGAGGCGCTATACTTCCAGACCCGAGACACACACTTAGAAGTTACACTGTTGGGGACTAGTCTGGAGACTGCCGGGACGCCCGAACCCCCTCAAGAATGTTCACAGGGCCCTCATCCGGTCGCCGACCGGCACTATGGCGCATTTTGGGATTTTTCGCTAGTTGGCGGAGCAGCCTTTCACATGTGGCTAGCACTCTTCTTGGGCCCCCTACTGACTAGCGGTCGGCCAGCGGTGCACCTTGCCTCGGATCCCGCTACCCTCCGTGACTAGTCTCCAGATGTATCAACGTCAGTGTGCATCAGATCATCCAGATTGTATAGTCGCAACTGATTCAACCCGTCTTAACAAAAGCTACATCAGCGTTAATGTGACGGAAAACGGACGCTTGGCGACACGACTTCAGCTGATGGGTGGTCCTTATAGCTGCGACATGTGTCTCCCATCATATCACCTGATTAGCACCACCCAGGGGCCACGTGTAGGGATACAGAATTCCGGGTGTTCTCCCACGGACGAAGGGGATAGACTAGCACCCATAAAACAAGCAAATAATTTGCTTACTTTGGGCACAGATTACTAAATAGACTTTTGGGTTAGATCAATTCGTGTAATTTGTTAACGGGTCGTTAGAATGCGGCGAAAGATATTAACATCTATCTCGCCATTTCAGCAAAATAAGTTTATTTTGGTCGAAGATCTCGCCAACCTAATGAGTCAGCAGTCGTTTACTTAGTTCCAAAAAACCACCAACTGAATTGTGGCAAACAACTAATATTCGGTTTAGCCCACGGTTTAGCTCAACATGAATGAAATCGAAATAGATTTAAAATAACTGATTGTAAAAATTAGTTTTCTTCTTTTTTCAATTTGTTATGTTTATATTTGCATTTTTTATATTATAAAGTCAAGACCTTCTGTCAATCTGAAATGGCTGTTTAAAATATATGTAGTAAAAATAGTGTTAAGTTATAATTAAGAGAATGCTGTTATAACTCAGGCAACACTTAGACCATAATAATCGTAATTTATCGTTTTGCATATTGTATTAAGTGTACGTCTTGTTTGCAGTACTCAATAAATAAATAAATAAATAAAAACTAGCCTATGTGCTATTCCAGTTTATCATCTACCTGTGTGCCAAATTTTATTCAAATCCGTTTAGTAGTTTTTGCGTGATTGAGTAACAAACATCCATCCAAACATCAAACTTTCGCATTTATAATATTACTAGCTGCAGCGTGCAACCCGCTGCATTATAAAAGTTTTTTGCGAATCCCGCGGGATCACCTAATTTTTTCCGGGATATAAAGTAGCCTATGTGCTATTCCAGGTTATCATTTATCTGTGTGCCAAATTTCATTTAAATCCGTACAGTAGTCTTTGCGTGATTGAGTAACAAACATCCATCCAAACATACATCCAAACATCCAAACTTTCGCATTTATAATATTATATAAATAAATATAGATAATATTAGAAACTAGCTGACCCGGCAAACGTTGATTTGTCATATCAATTATTGAATTGATGGTAGAAGGGCGAGAATATAGGGTTGTTTGTATTTTTCAATGCTAAATAAATAAAGTTTTGTCCAAAAAATTATAAAAAAGTTAGGAGTGGACGACCCTTATCACTTAGGGGTATGAAAATTAGATAGTAGCCGATTCATTGACCCACTAAATATGCATGTAGCCGTTTCGGAGGAGTGTGGTAACTAACATTGTGGCACGAGAATTTTATATAAGACTAGCTGACCCAGCAAACCTTGTTTTGCTATATAAATTATCGAATTAAAAAATAATGGTTGATGATAAAAGGGCGCAAATTTTGGATTGCATGTATTTTTCGGTGCAACATTATAAAAAAAATTAAAAAAATGTTAGGGGTGGACAACCCTTGTCACGTAGGAGTATGAAAAATAGATAGTAGCCGATTCTCAGACCTACTGAATATGTATATAAAATTTCATAGAAATCGGTCAAGCCGTTTCGGGGGAGTATGGTAACTAACATTGTGACACGAGAATTTTATATATAAGACTAGGGGTTGGTGATAGAAAGGTGAAAATTTAGGGCTGTATGTATTTTTTAATGCCACATTATAAAAATATTTAAAAAAAATTGTCCATAAAATAAAAAATAAATGTTATTGGTCAACCCTTATCAGTTAGGATTATGAAAAATAGATAGTAGCCGATTCTCAGACTTACTGAATATAATAATAATAATATTCCCGGGACAAATTACACTTATTGATATAACCCCAAAGTAATTTGTGTTATGGGTGTTAGTCAACGATACTAATACATAGAAATACGTATATAAATACTTTTTCCATACATAATAAACACCCAAACCCGGACATACAAACATTTATGCTCA
Source organism: Apodemia mormo (assembly GCA_036924255.1). NCBI lineage: Eukaryota > Metazoa > Arthropoda > Insecta > Lepidoptera > Riodinidae > Apodemia > Apodemia mormo. The sequence goes on along the minus strand of JAUPFN010000003.1, from coordinate 16,596,446 downwards.
TCACACATACGCTTGTCTCCGTCGGGGATCGAACCCGAGCCCCGTCGATTGCGTAGTCAGGGTCGCTAACCACTCGACCAACGGGGTGGTCAAATATGCATGTAAATCTTCATAAAAAGCCGTTTTCGAGGAGTATGGTAACTGGTAACAAACATTGTGACACGAGAATTTTATATATGTATAAGACTAGCTGCAGCGTGCAGCCCGCTGCATTATAAAAGTTTTTGGCGAATCCCGCGGGATCACCTAATTTTTCAGATATAAAAAGTAGCCTATGTGCTATTCCTGGTCAACATCGATCGGTGTGCCAAATTTTATTTAAATCCGTCTTGTAGTTGTTGCGTGATTGAGTAACAAACATCCATATCCAAACATCCAAACTTTCGCATTTATAATATTAAATATAGATATAGATTAATGACATTGTTAACGTCAAATAAAAGTTATGTTAATCTTATTTTAATGTGTTAACATTTTTCATTTTCTTATAATTTGATTAGTAATTAATGTTGTAATTCAATTTGTAGATAAGTGATGAGATCATCATAATAAAATAAACTATGATAATATTATATACCGAAATACAAATATATGATAGTATAAAACAAGTCGCTTCCGCTGTATGTTCGCTTAGATCTTTTAAATTACGCAACGGATTTTAATATATTGTTCATAAATTGATAGAGAGATTCAAGAGGAAGGTTTAGTTAATTGTAGAGAAAAGCCGAGAATTTCAAAGATTTGTCGTAAAGACATATTTATGTGCGCTTACATTGCACTGCTGCGTAGCCGGGGCGGGTCACTAGTCTATATTAATATTATAAATGAAAAAGTTTAGATTTATGTATGGATAGATAAATGGATATAGACGGATGTTTGTTACTCAATAACGCAAAAACTACTGAACGGATTTGGATGAAATTTGGCATACAGGTTAATGATGAATAGCACATCAGCTACTTTTAATCCCGGAAAAATTCATTACTCCCGCGGGATTCACAAAAAACTGTTATAATCCAGCGGACTGCATGCTGCAGCTAGTAGTTAAATTAACGTTAACTCTTATCTTTTATATCAAAAGATTGCAAACAACCAGATAGCTTCTTGTTGGAAAGAGACAACCATCGCCTATAGACGCCAAAGATGTTAATGGTGCGTTGCTATCCGTGTGGCGGGATGGTAATGCCACATGTATTTTACCAGCTACCTTACCCTCCAATCCTTGTCATGACAGTTATAAACACCGACGCTATGGCGGCAGGAAAAAGTAAGGCGGTGCTACCAAAAACCCAGATGAGACGTTGCAGACCTCTACCACCTAATAGGCACGATGGTAGTGACACGCATATGAAATCGTTCGCCTTTTACAAACTGCCTGGCAGAATGAAAAATAGGCAAAGAGGCCCGGACAAACAGCTAGCCCAATGGTTAAGCTATGATTTACCAACTTATTCATAAATCATAGCCCAAGCATACCAGCTGTGCAGTGATTGAATTGTAATCAACATTTAAAAGACTAAAAAGAAAGTCTACTAAAGATTTATAGGATCCATACTAATATTTTAATTGCGAAAGTCTGTCTGTCTGTTACGCTTTCACGGCTAAACCGCTGGACCGATTTTCATGAAATTTGGCATGGAAGTAGCTGAAGAGCCGGGGTAAAACATAGGCTAACGTTTTTTTTCAAAAATCCATAAATCCCTAAAGGGTTGAATTAGGGGATGAAATTTGTATGAAAAGCTATCTAGACGACATGTTAATCTACTCGTAGGCGAAGCTGCGCGGGTCAGGTAGTATTTTATAAATGAAGGACACGTTCGTTGGACTGACTGCCCTTCAAGACACCTATTGGATATTAATACTTAAGCAAAAACGTTGTACCCCTTTTTAAGATAATTACGCGAACGGTGGAGTATGCACAGTTAAAGCTAATATTTTAAAATAACATGCATTATTAACGAAAACAAACATTACACACACTGCTTTCATCTGACATAATACGTGTACATGATAATTGATAATATACCTACATAAATGTAGGTATACTATTTTCTGTACTGCTAAAGTCTGATGTCAAACTTTAAAGAAATTTTGTTGTTTAGTCTATGTTCGAATTTCGACCACGGGGCGATTGCTAGTTACCCATCACAATAGTGAGGACTAAGAAAAGGGCTTTTATAGTTTCATATTATGAACATTTAAGATAATCAACGTCATTGACATATATATATATATATATATATATATATATATATATATATATCCGCACCACAGGTTCGCCGCCTGTAGAAACTTCTCTAAGTAGGTACATTTTATAAGTTGGTCGACTATTACTCAAAAACTTGTAAAGGCTTCTAAGACGTGATAGTTTCCCTTTTAATTTCATTATATTTACTACTGCCGTGTTTTTTTCCCACTCCCAAAACCAACCGCTTAGAGGGGGGGGGGGGCACTTGGCTCTAACAAAAATTGGAACTTAAAAGCTTAATATTTTACAAAAGAATCCCTCCATTGAAAACTCGTTTTCACAAACCTACAACATTTTTTAAAAACCTACGTGAGAAAAAATTAACATCGCCGCTTTACATATAGGGAAGCTACCCTAAAAATATTTTTCAAGATTTTATGTTACCACTTTGTTGACGTAACTGATATGTAGATTTATGCCAAATTACAGTTTTATAGTAATAATAGACCTCTGAGCTATCGTGCGGACAGACGGACGAACGGGCGGACGGACATAGCGAAACTATAATAGCCTACGCAGACGACGGATTTTTGACTGCGGACTTTTTTGTCCGCTAAAATAGATCACTTATAACTGTATCGAGTAACGCAAATGAGAGATTAAATGTACCGAGTACAAAAAGTCCCCCGAATAACCGAGCACATGCAGAGAGCGGACCGGACAAAAGTACGAGAGAGTCCCCGAAAAGAATAGAACACGTGTGACTAGACGAAGCAACGCATACGGCGGACCACGGCGGACTTTAGTCTGCGTTGTGCGCTAGTCGCTAGAGCGCTGTGCAACAAATGATCGCACACCGTGTGCGTTGAGTTCGCGGTAAATTCGCGGCAGAGGTTTTATTCGCGGAGCGTACTTTTTCTCCGCCACGGAGAAAAGTCCGTCGTCTGCGCAGGCCATAAGGGTTCCTAGCTTACTTCGGAACTCTTAAAAAGAAATGAAAATCATTAAAATTTATGTTGACAAAATTGGAAAATAAATTATTTTTATTATGTAAATGATAATAATGTTTCGCTGAAAACATTGTCTGAAAAACACATTGATTATCAAAATATTCAGTGATTTTTGCGTGATGCGCGGCAAAACGAAACAGCTATAAAATAGATATTGCAAAACAGGGTTATTATTTTGAGATACACGTAAGTAATTTTAAATTGAACAAAACTTACGACAAATCCCTGGGAGCTGTTAGTATGGCTACCCATAACCATCTCCAAAAGTACGCGATCAAATAAAATATTGTTAAAATGGCAAATATGATCAAACTAGTTTGCCAGTTTTGGAATATCCACGCAACAGCACATGCACCCACTAAAACACCAAGAGCTACAAACATCACGGCTATTTTACTCCACGGTATCCTCGAAACAGCACTGACTTTACCAATTTCAACGTCTCTTTCCTTTTTGACCTGAAACAAAACAATAATATAATGTATTCATCTAACTGGTCATATGTGTTTCGGTGTGTGTTAGCAAATAAAAGATAAGATATCGAGTTATTATCGGACGTCAAACTTCAAGTTTGTTCATAATATAGGCGTATATAATATTAATACGAAAAACGTGAAGCGAAAACTTTGATCCTTTCTAAAAATTGCAAACACGGAGGGGTCTGAAATTAGGCAAACGTGACTTTTAAATGGAGAAGTTCAAAATGCTAAAATGTATGTATGATATGTGTGGTAACTAGCTGTTGCCAGCGACTTCGTCCGCGCGGACTTCGTTTACTCCGCACAGCACCTCCCCGTAGGTGATAGCGTGATAATATGTAGCCTATATGTTGACCCGACCTGTTAGTAATATTCATGCAAAATTTGAAGTAAATCCACGCAGTACTTTTCGAGTTTACCCCGGACATACATACAGACAAACAGATAAACAGACAAACAGACAAAAATTCTAAAAACTATATTTTTGGCTTCGATATCGATTGTAGATCACCCCCCAAGTATTTTTTTTTTTTTAAATTCAATGTACAGTGTACAGTTTTGACTTTCCTACGATTTTATTATACGTATAGATAATATAAACGCAGCAACAACCGACTCCCGTTTTTCCGTTCATCTGTATTTCTAAAATTCTGGATCATATACCTTTATATGAGACCATATGGGAACCCTCAAAAGTAAAAAAGAATTCTCCAACTCGTTTAATATGTGACTGAATTCTGATGTAATAAAAATTAAAAAAAAACTGTAAACGGTTGGCCCTGCAAGGCATCCCTGAAACTTCCCACAAAATGAATTAATTTTTAACACCCAAAAATCTAAACTACCTCCTTGATTTCGATCAAAATGTTTCCAAATAACAGCTTTTTGTGGACTCAAATAGAATTATTTTGTTAAAAAGGTCAACGCGATTTAGATTAATGCTATATAGCTTTAGATATGATGTAGGGCAGGTACCTATAAAAACAATGGGTAAAAATTATTTGAAAACTGTAATATACGCTAACAAACTAAGAAATTGCCTTGAAAGGAGTATCCATTAAATCCGTGGTTAGAATCAGTAAGCCAGTAGGTATATAGGGTTTTTTAAATTTTTCTTTGATGTTTGCAATCTCGAGGTGAAAGGTGATGTAGCGGGTAGAGTTATGCATGTGGCATTGCCATCTCGTCACACGGATAGCAACGCACTATTGAAATCGTTGGTGTCCATTGGTGGCAATGATTTCTCTTTCCATCAGGAGAGCCGTCTGTTTGTTTGGTAGGTATCCTATGATATATAAAGTATTATACATATAAACCTTCCTCTTGAATCACTCTGTCTATTGATAAAAACCGCATTAAAATCTGTTGCGTATTTTAAAAGATATAAGCGAACGTACAGCGGAAGCGACTTTGTTTTATATTATGTAAATAAAGATGCAGAAGGCCAGAATGTTGTTTGATTTAGAAAGAAGTAGTCAAAATCTTTACTGTTACCAAATATAGTTAAGTTAATTTGACGTAGTTAAAGCAAACCATAAAAACGGTAATGTTGGGAATTTTAATTAGCTTTTGATTTTTAACGTTTTACATTTTGTTAGTTTTTAAATTATTCATATTCGAACATATGTATTTAAGTCCAACTTATATCTCATTAAAATCTTTTGTGCGCTGAAAATAATTAGTTTGAATGTTGAAGAACTTTGCGTAGGTAAGGTGAAGTAGTCAAATGTAGGCCTCCCGACGAAAAACGCAGCTTTCGAATCTTATTAGACTTAAACCGTTATCGTAAGAACATACTGCCATATCTATATCTATAAAAGATTTGATTTTTTAATTGTTTATTTGTTACGATTTAACTCAAAACCTACTCGACCGATTTTAAAAATCTTTCACTTTTAATAATCTACACTATCCAGGAGTGACATAGGCAAAGTTTTTACTCGACTGCGCAAAATAAAGTCGTCGTCGTCGATTTGTTTAGGTTAGGTTTGCTAACCACTCAACCAAGAGGCGGTCGATTCGAAGCATTAAATTAATAAATAAAAAAACTATGTAAATAAATACATTATTTATTAATTAATTTCTAAACATTCTGTGTATATAATATGGAATATGTAAAGGAGGCTGAATTTAGGTTGTTTGAATTCTATAATGTCGGCCGTGATTCAAAATGTTTATTTCAATATACATAATAGATAAAGGCGGCCAGACTTCGGTCATTAAAATAACGGATTCAAAACGCTCTTAAAAAATAAATTATTCGAACAAGAATATAACTGTACCTTGAAATTCGGTAAAGTTATAAAGTCTTTTGGCCCTAATGTCGGCAGGAGGCCGATAATAGGCTCTTATATCAAAATGAGTATCTTAATCTCGGCCGCTATTATATCCTATTAACAAATAGAAATATTCATGAAAATTGCAAAGGGTAACGTTCTATACCCTTTTATTTTTCTGCAGAGAAGCTTGGGGAGATTATTAATGGTCAAAACACAATTTACGTGTGTGATTTCCTACAACGTTTTTAATTAAATCGGAGACAATATTATACCTGTATCGGTGTGTGTGATGATTTGTTGGCTTCTAGGTACTTGCTATTATATTGGAGTATATGACAATAATTGGTTAAATCGTGTGTTAATACACAGTTATATGAGTAAAGTCGTTATTCGCAACACAAAGAACACTGGCCACGCTTCATACATCGCTTGGACTTGTACATCGAATATCATATCTTATAACGAAATTCGTGTTAGAATTGTTGTTTAATTATTTAAAAACAAGTTTCATTTCTGAAGGTCTTTAAAGAAGTATTAATAAAATAATATTTCGACTTTTTATAAATTACTGACATTTCACAATACGAGTTGTCAGTTTTGTCGTATTTAGATTTATCACAATAGTATCTTAATGGACAAATGAGCTAAAATATTCTATATTTTGATAAATAAAAATAAATAACAATATACATATAATTACTTTTACTACTTTCTTTCTCAACAATATTTTACAGCGGTGACGAGACTTTTTGATAGACACTTCTATTCACAGAGGTGGTCCTCCTTCCTCTATACTCCATGTATAAAATAAGAACATTCAACATGGCGGAATTGTTTTTTTTTTTTGTAATTACGTCGAACTGCTCACTATGAAGTTTTACAAAAAAAATGTATTACATTTTTTAATACATCTTCCGAGAATTTCTATATTGTTAGTTGTTATTGAAATATTAGGTAATTTTACCTATTTTTTAAGATATATTTCGATCTCAGACAAGACAAAGGCCGTTGTGGCCAGCCTTCTTTAAACCTGTATGGAATTTAAACTTAATTATCAGCATAAACATGGTAGGTTCGATAGCCGACATTGGCGACGGGTGACTTTAGGGCACGTTACTCTAATATCTGGTAGGTATGCTAATTAGCTTTTAGAATATAATCTTCCCCAATTGCGTTAAAGTGGCTTATATGCACCCATTATCGTAACGTCCATAAAAGTGACATTTATTGTAGGCTTAAAATGAAAAAATATGATTATACTCCACTGTATTATATAATTTACTATAACGCGAGCGAACATTTAATATGGATAGGTAAATACTTTTAAAATTTGAAAGCGCTTGCTAAAATACAGGTCGTTATAAGTTAGCATGAAGTAGCCCGTAGTATATATACGTATAAAAAAAGTATCTTCGCGCGCGTATCACCGAAGAGGTATGCACCCACGATTAACCGAAGATACTTAATCCCGCAATGTGATAAATGGTAAGCCTAGCCAGTACATATAATTTTTATTATAGGTATTATTACTCTTACTCTATAATTTTTATTATAATAATAAGTTTTGTGGTGGAACTTCATACTGCCTTAAACAATATTTTAGGGCTTAAAACTGGTTTAAAAACTACCGGTTAATATAGGTTTTAACCAAGAGCGGATCCAGCCTTCGGTTCAGGGTAGGATCACATATACAAGGGCCGATCCAATCTTCAGTAAAGGGGTTAATATATTTAAGATTCATTCATGATAGGCTCTAATCCTAATAAATCCATACCTAGACCCCTACCCAGGGGGGGTCATGACCCCCATGATCCCCTTCCCTCTGGATCGGCCCTTATTTTTTACCAGTTTTTATAAAAGGTTTCGCTCCAATCGTATCTGAAATGAGAGCGTTTAATTAACCGATTAACCCAAAATAACATACCTACGTAATAGTAAGTCATACACCGCGCGGACGAAAAATTGAGATTGCAAACATCAAAGAAAAATTAAAAAAACCCTATATACCTATCGGCTTACTGATTCTAACCACGGATTTAATGGATACGCCTTTCAAGGCAATTGCTCAGTTTGTCAGCGTAGCTTGTATTCACACACAGAAATACAGAGTTATACTACTTACCTTATAAATAAAATCACTCCATGACTCCGATTGTTAAACCTTGTCATTTCATTCGGGTGCAATAAAATAGAACATACTTTATTGCACCCGTTTATTTCTATTCTTACACAATATGATATATCTACAAACGTTTGACACTTTCGACAGTTATAGGGGCGTTTGCTCATATGCGCGGTGACACGTTTCCTTCCTAATGCCGTGTCTATTACTATTCATGTGGTCTGTGCTAGAAACATGCGAAAGTCTTTATCAGGTCACTTAAATACGCCAATAATTTCACCCAGTTTGCCAGTGGACAAACCGTTGAATAGTGGTGAACCAAAAAGTCTATCGTTCAGCGCAAAAGATAGGTAGAGACCGTAGGGTAGAGACCCTACCTATCTTGTGCGCTGAATATTCAAGTCGTTATTGAGTTATAACGGGACATACAGACAGATACACACTTTTGTCTGGTTCCCCTTCGAAGAATAGACCAGCCGCAATTCTGCCAGGCAGTTCATTAAAGGTGAACGTTGGCTATACGTCACTACCATCCTCCTGCCGCAAAAGCATCCATACTGTCACTGACGTTACGTTTTCTTACTGTGTACCAATTTTCATTATGATCGATGAAGCCTTTCTCGTTATAGCAAGACTTACAAACAACAGATAAAAATTATATGGCCTTTGATGATTAACGTGCAGTTTTCAAATAATGTTTACTAATTGTTTTCATAGGTACATGCCCTACATCCTATCTAAAGCTAGCATTAATCTAAATCGCGTTGACCTTTTTAACAAAATAATTCTATTTGAAGCCACGAAAAGCTGTTATTTGGAAACATTTTGATCGAAATCAAGGAGGTAGTTTAGATTCTTATCCGGGTGTTAAAAATAGTATGTTAGAAATCAGGTTGCCACAATCGTTTATTCCTGTTAAGTCTCCGTTATCTAGTAATAAATTTAAGTCATAGTAGCGGCTTTGACCGTGCGAATTCTTCCTTTTTTTAAATAAAATGTACAATATAAATTCTTTTATGGAAATTAAATTCCAAACTTCGAGTAACCCAAACAAAATTAACTTTTGTTCCCACAGAAATATTCACCTTCTATTTAACCCTTTTTTGTATGCCCAAAAATCCTTTATTAGAGCTACCACAGATTATATAATAGATACTATTGTGATTACCACAGATTTCATATTGTTACTATGATTATTCCAAAACTCTGCAAGGTTTTTTTTTCAAAATGAACTTAAGTAGTTGGTCCAAATGATCGTTACTACGAAACCGGGCGCTTCTGCAAAGATTTACAAAATCCCTGCGCCATCGTCAAAGGCATTGTTTAAAAGCAAACGATCATATTGTATATGTGTAATAATCATTCTGTGCATCATAACATAAGTCATAAATATAGATGAATTTTACCCGATTAAAACACTTCATCTTAAATAATATTTTTGAAAATACCTATGGTAATGAAGAAAAAATGAACTACATGCTCAAATTAACTAGTTACCTTACAATTCAAGTAACATCACTATGAAGTAATCAGGGCGGTGAAAATAGACATGGTAAAGGCAACCTAGAGACCCCGATAGGATTCTACCACCAAGTAACCATGATGTGACCTTTTTCCGTATTGAGCTCAGCCCCTTTTGAAGAGTGAAAAGAAGAAAGGAGAAAAAGTGATTTTATCATCGGCCAGGTTTAGTACCACCACTTACCTATTTCTGTGAAATTAGCGTCCAGGCTGTTCTCTGTTGGGAGAACAAAGTAGCGAGTAAAATATACATATAACATAACATCCTTGCCGTAAGGTTAATAACACACCATACACGTCTGTAGGCGATGTTTATCACTTAACATTAAAACTCTATCCTATACTATAAAAATGCATGTTCATTATAAGATACATAGAAAAAAATATCTAATTACACTTGTAAATAACTTACTTTAATATACAATATATATCTTCTAAATCACAAAATCTTCCAAACTTAACGGTATCAAACAGAACACTTACCAAAGAACGGGTATTATGTTCTTTACAAGTGAAGAGGTAGGTACATACACGCTGTTAATTAGATATTCATGTAAAGGTAGAGTTCAAAGATTACTCGCACTCACCTCTGTGTGATTATTATTCGTCTTATTCATGTTATTGTCGGCATGCACATGCATATTCGACATGTTGGACTATCTTTATATAATAAGAACTAATTACTTCGGTTTCTTGAAATATTCAATGTAAGCATTACTCTATACTGCAACACCTGAAACAAACAAAATATATTGTGACTTTATTGAGTTATGTATTGTATACTTTCATTTTTGAGTAATTTTTTTCACAGTGATTGAATCGTTTGCTAGCAATTTGAGCTTCTGTAATACCACTGTGAGATCTAGCCTCATCGAAATGTGGTGTTTTGATTATTTCTGGGACAATTGGTTTCCCACGATTCATACGTTGGCCGTTTGGTGATATAGACAGAGATCAATGTTGTGCATATGTATTGTATACATAATTGTTTGTATAATGTATTGTATATAAGTATTATATACATGACTGTGTACATTCGAGTTGAAATTAGATATGAATGATTTAGAACGCTGTTACATGTGTATCTATATGTACTAGCAGATACTAGCGATCTCTCTTTGGTCGAAATCCGACCATAGTCAAAACTATAAAATCTTTTCTATGTTTCACAATAGACTTTACCCATTAGCATAAAGCATTGATATAAAATACCCATAAAAGTATACGTGTGTGTTACAACGTAGTGATTGTATACTTTTTCATCATTTTTCACATTAATTGTTAAAGGCAAGAATGAAATTATTTTTCTTTTAACATATGAATAGTACCTAAAAGTTATTGTTTTTATTAATACCTCAGAGTGTTTTTGTCGATTTGTAATCATTTGATTTGTAAGTGTGTAGAGATTTGGTAAGTGTGTAGAGGTTTGATAAATGTTTAGAACCTATGGATTAAAGTCCGCTAGCACTAAACATTTTAAATTTTTTTTATAAATGAATATAACCTAAATTTTAAATATGTAAAAAATATTTAAATTGTTTGCTGCAAGGTGAGCTAAACTTCTATTTCCATATGAGTATTAAATTACTTTAAAATATTATTAGAAAAGATTTCAGCAAAATGACTAAATTATTGTTTACGCAATTTTACTGTTAATACAGTTTTTAAAAATTGCGTAATACTGTTGTTAATACCTGAATACAGAAGAATTGCGTAATATACTCCTAAAATTATTAATATTATTTTTTTATTAATACACATAAGTCTTTATAACTTGTTATGATATACAGTGTAAGTGTGTAGATATTTTGTGTTCTTTTAAAACCTTTAAAATTTAGAACCCTTAAATATATATTCAGCTAGATACAATATTATTAGGAAAGGTTATAGCAAATGATAAAATCAGGGTTTACGCAATACTATCGTTATTACAGGATAGTTTTACTCAAATTCGTTTTACGCACATAAAATAATGTGAAAATCGTTGACATAAATCACCGATTTTGTTTTCACTTTCAGTACAATGACCTACGCAAAGTTGGAGTCACCATTAAAATCACACGCAGTGGCATTTCCAACAAAGCCTTGTAAAAGGAAAGTGAGTGCCAATGACCTGTCGCAATAATGTCAGCTGAATGCAGTCGAAAGTGCTAAAATTACTTTGTCTCATCCCTGAGAAACGCAAATATTTCAACTCTCACAGCATAACTTTGAGTATTATTAAACGTGCATAAACCTTGATAACTTTATTTTTTGCCAATTAGTAGCAAGATTTATAAGGTGTACTCGTAATTAAAAAATTAAAAAGAAGTAAAAAAGGGAAATACTAACAATATTTTTCCAGTTATTTATGTAACACTTAATATAAAAATAAACGCGATATTCGAGTAGTTAACGAATTTTACAAGCATTTACTTAGTGGTAGAGTTCTGCATTGTCTCGCCGGGTAAGGCGGTGGCCTTACCTATTCCTGTCGCAATAACATCAGTGCTTGTCACTGTCGTGTTTCAGTTAGGAGGGTAAGGTGGCCTGTAAATTTATGCATGTGGCATTAGACCTCGCCATAAGATAGCAACGCACTATTTTATTAATATTTTTGGTGTTTGTAGGAGATGGTTGACTCTTTCAGGAGAACCATTTGCTTGTTTGCTATCTTTGGTATATAAAATAATTTTGCTCATTGCGCGGCTACACGTTTTCACAGTGTCTATCAAAGTGTCTATTAGTATTTGTGTGGTCTGTGGTTTAAAACAAGTGATAATAGCGACATTAGTACGACATTTCATAATTTAGACACAATATATCAGTGTGTTCCTTTCGGGCTGTTAATAATTGGATCGATGGTCAAACGCCAGTAAGAATGCACAGTGGCGGACTTACTCTTGATTCCGCCCTAGGGCTCGAATGCTAAGCCCCTTTTTTGCTTTATGGGGGAGTGATTATTAAAATCAAACATATAATTTACGAACTTTGTCGCCCCTAAAATTACGGCGCCCTAGGCCCGGGCAGCCCGCGCCTCACGAGCCCATAGATAAATCTACAACTGAGGAGGAAATCATAGTTACCTTCCCACCTGAGGACACTTAGCGCGTGTTCTAACCTCAAACTCAAACTCTTGACTGCGTCGCGAAATTCGGCAAGAATAAAAGACGTATTGTACGTCGCTTTAGCAGTCAAAAGTCACAACTGATTATTTTAACATATTTTATGTCCAAAAATATACTTAAATAATACGTATGTATATATAGTAAGAAACAAGTACCATTGCATTATTTATTATAATAAAAAACAAACCAGAAAATTGCAACGATAAATTATGAGGTATCTTATCATTATTTAGCATTGCAATTTTCTGGTTTGTTTCTTGTGGTTTTTTTCCAATGCTAAAGTTAATTTATAAGTGTAGAATTTCACTTTCAGTTGAAGACGAGTGTATTTGATTGTGTAGCGGGATAAACAGTGTCTTTTCGCTTGCACAAAGCTATAATGGCACAAGGTAGGCATACATTGTAGTGTGTCAACACAAATCTAATAAAAGTGACAATGAATTTTAACAACTCTCGACAATTAGGTTTTTGTTTAATAAAGGCTAACATATTATAAGTGGTATATCTGCACCTATATACTAATTATATACAAATTCAATAGGTTGTGCTATGATGTATACTGATTTGGTAGAATGTAATATTTAAAGAAATATATTGATCCTTTATCAACATTTATGAAAAATACATTAGTAGATTATTTGATACAAAAATCACGGTTCCCTGAGCAGATGAGGTTGTAAATTAAGAGAAGAACTTGAAAAATTAGCACTTTGTTTTCGAGCTTCAAACTCACAAAAGATTGTCCTTTGCGCTGGCGTTAGTATAGTCCAACCTATTTAGGTCAAACCAAAACTTACAACCTGGCTACGTCACAGAGTTCACCAAGACTATAGAGACATACATATTTTGTCGTTTTAGCAGTCAAAATGTGCAATTGTATATCATACCGAAAAATATACTAAAATACATGGGGGAACCGAAGGGGGGGGGGGCAGGGAAGGGCAGCCCTCCCCCCCTGCAATTCGTTTACTTGTCTACTAACCTTCTACTGTTGTAGATAAAAATATAATAAGATAAAAATATAGTCTTAAAATGTTCCAGTTGCATATTTTATTTAAGTATTTGTTAATCTGTATGTATGTATTTTTAAGTATGTGTAAGTTTACGTTATGTGGATGTATTATAAATTTCAATATTAGTTTACATAGTGTATGTAATATATTGTTAGATTTTCTTAGGGCTACATAATATGTCACTACAATTTAGAGGCATCGCATACCTTCTTTCTGTTGGCCTGAAGGTCGACTGGAGGAGAATGCCACTAGGCATTAAGTTCGCCTTTTGTACAAACTATTTTAAAGCGTACAATAAAGTTAAATAAATAAATAAATATTGTTTAAATAACTTTCACGCTAATACACATATTGACGTAAAAATCTTATCAGCTTTTCTCCTTTAAAAACTGCTTCAAATGCAGTTAATTTTATCGTAATCGGTGAATTCGTTTGGAATTTATCGATGGTTCTTTTTAGTATTAAAGGCCGGCCTTTTAAGTATTAAAGGATAGTTTAAAGATAATTTATTTTTATTATTTTAAGTATGTAAAAAGTAGCCTAAGTGCTATTCCAGGTCATCGTCTACCTGTGTGTCAAATTTAATTCAAATCCGTTCAGTGGTTTTTGCGTCATCGAGTAACAAACATCCATCCAAACATCCAAACTTTCGCATTAATGATACTACTAATAATTAATATAGGTGTTCGTTACCTCAGAACTCGATCATTTATGAGATACTAGCTGCAGCGTGCAGCCCGCTGCATTATAAGTTTTTGGTGAATCCCGCGGGATCACCTAATTTTGTAGGGATAAAAAATAGCCTATGTGCTATTCCAGATCATCATCTACCTGTGTGCTAAATTTTATTCAAATCCGTTCAGTAGTTTTTGCGTGATTGAGTAATAAACATCCATCCAAACGTCCATCTAAACATCCAAACTTTCGCATTTATAATATAGATTTGGAATTGGGAGGAGGACTAGTGCAGTTTTATTGCTCAATGGTATGGATAAGTTCACGCACTACAAAAGAAATGAGAAGAAATATTAATTTTATTTTTTTAACGTTTAGTAGGAACACCAGGGGTTAAATATGGTATTTGGGCAAAGATAACAATATATTTGCGTCAACTTGTCTTAATTTTTAACATATTGCAATTGCGGGCATCGACATTTAGTCAATTTTGCCATTACCTTTTTAAAGAGATGAAATTCAGCTTTCTCCGCATTTAAGTTCAACTGCTTGTAATGCGACCAGTCGGTGGCTATTTTAAATTCTGGCTCTGTTAAATTCAGGTCTTGCTCACAAAAATTAATATTGTAGTGGAGCGATAAAACATCATTCTTATGAGTAACCTACTAAATATCTCACTACAAAAGCTGTAAAAAACTGACTTAAGTAAGTCGTGGTTTCTTTTTTAATTTATTTTATTTCATAAGCAAACAAGCGGATGTCTCTCCTGATGGAAAGAGACAACCATCGCCTAAAGACGCCAAAGATGTTAATGGAGCGTTGCTATCCTTGTGGCGGGGACTGTACTGACGCTATTGCGGAGGAAAAGGTAGGATGGTGGTACCAAATATCCGGGCGAGAGGTCTACCACCTAGTAGTCATGATGGTAGTGACATGTTAAATCAATCTTTCGCCTTTTACGACTTGCCTGGCAGAACGGCAGTCTGTCTATTTTTTAAAGTAGTCCGGACCAACACAGAGAAAACCTCTATCTTCCTCCAAAGACCTAAGATTTTTTTTGAAAAATGTTCGAAACAAAGCGTTTATCGTTTAAAGTAGGCCACATGTGTGTTAGCTAAGCGATATATCATGTGTACGCTTGGCACATATGTATATGCTTTTTTATATGTTACTAACTGACCCGGAAACGTTGTTCTGCCTTTTAATTACTCTTTTTTTCTATATTTTCTCACTTTTTAAACCTTCCCTGGATTTCAACAATTAATTCAAAACCAAAATTAGCCAAATCGGTTCAGCCGTTCTCGAGTTTTAGCGAGACTTACGAACAATAATTGATTTTTTTATATATAGATAGATTAGATAGTAAGCAAGAAGGAGGCTTTCCTGACGGAAAGAGAAACCATAGCCTATAGACATCAAACCTTCCAAACCAGAACAAAACGATGACCACCATTGCGGCATTGCGCCAGGACCATGCGCCATACCTTTGTATGGCCTTATACTTGGATTAGAGGTTGCCGAGCTGTACCACCTAGTATTTAAGATGTCAGTGACATGTATAGTCAATCGTTTAGCTTTTATGAACGGTCTGACAGATTGGCAGATGGCCTATTCTTCAAATGGAGCTCTTAGTTAATTTCGAGAAAGCCATTGACAAAATGTAATATACATTAGTATAAAATGATTTATACCCTCAGTAAATAAAAGACTTAAAATCATAGGTTGTATAAAAATATTGAATTGGGTTTAGCCAATCTGAACCCATTTCGCTATTATTTTTGAATAAGAGCTAAAGATGACTCGTGAAGATTTTCGGCTGACACATAAATACTTTGTGGAGGTCGTCAAGGATGTATATTGCGTATATCAGTTTTTTTTAATATCATTAGATGGCAAACAAGCAGGTGGATCTCCCGATGGAAAAAGAAACCATCGTCTATAGACACCAAAGATATTAATGGCGCGTTGCTATCCGTATGGCGGGATGGCAATGCCACTTGCGTAATTCCACCAGCTACCTTACCCTCCAAACTGGAATACGACTATTACAAACATTGATCCTGTTGCGGCAGGAATACGTAAGTATTACCTTATGTTTTTTCTCTTATTTTGGGCTTGCTGGAAGAAATTTCTATAGAGATAAGCTTGCCTTTTGTACTAATTTTGTCTTTAGTTTTACTTTTGTTATTTGTGTACAATAAATGGTTAAATAAATAAATAAAAATAAATAAGTGGTACCAAATACCCGGATGAGACGTTGTGGAACGCTACCACCTAGTAATCTTGATGGTAGTGATATGTGTAGCCAATCGGTCGTCTTTTACAACCTGTCTGGCAGAACGGCAATAGGTCTATTCTTCAATTAAGCCCAACACGGAGGAGGGAGACCGAAATAAGGGAACAAAAGCTAATAGCATTATTTCACAATCATCGTGACCACTAGGAGGTAGAGTTCTGCTATTACTCACCCAATCTGATTATTAGACGCTATAATATTTTCGCTAGCTGTTGTTGTATTTTGGCTTGAAACACACTCGTACTATATTAGATAGTACTAGCTGCAGCGTGCAGCCGCTGCATTATAAATCGCCTGATTTCTCCCGGGATAAAAAGAAGCCTATGTGCTAATCCAGGTCATCATCTAACTGTGTGCCAAATTTCATTCAAATCCGTTCAGTAGTATCATCCATCCAAACATCCAAACTTTTGCGTTTCTCTATATCTATATACATATAATAAAATCGTAGGAAAGTCAATGTATGACTGGGGTAAACTCAAAAATTATTGCATAGATTTACTTCAAATTTTGCATGAATATTACTAACAGGTCGGGTCAACATATAGGCTACATATTATCACGCTATCACCTACGGGGGAGGAGCTGTGCGGAGTAAACGAAGTCTGCGCGAACGAAGTCGCGGGCAACAGCTAGTTATATTAATATAGATTAGTATTTAGTATTATTATTAATCTATAATTACTGCCACCATAATATTTTCGCTAGCTGTTGCGTTTTGGCTTGAAGTACAATTCTTGTACATTTTATTTTTATAGCTAATTGGTTGACGTTTTTTTATTTTGATAGTCTTTTACTATTAAAATTGATTTAGTCCTATTTTTTTTTATAAAAAAAATATTTAAAAAATCTAGTCCTATACATTAAACGAGCAATTCTTGTAAATTTGTATGGAATTCGTTCCTCCAAAACGGCTCTAGCGATTTTGACTTTTTTTAAATTAGGAATGTCTTTTACTTTTAAAACTGATCTAGGTCATCTCCGTGATAATTTGTTTTCCCATAAGATAATTCCATCAAAACGAAGCTCGGTCACCCGGCTAATTGTTTATAATTTGTACTACATAGGTATATAAAGTTAAAGTATAGATAGGATATGATTGTACTTCAAGCCAAATTACAACAACTCAGACATCTTGAAACGGAGTTTCCGTGGCGTGAATATCAAAATATTGATTTTATAAAATAAACAAACCAAATATCAAATAATACTTAAAAATAAAAATCAACTGGCCAAGAACTTTGAGACAGTGACAAAGATGTTAGGTACATAACTTAAACACAGGCACAAAAACCGCACACTCATTAGGAAAGACCAAACATTATAAGAATTACGTGTACGAAGTGATTTCAAATAATTACTAATAATTTAATTTTACCTGAAATGGCTGTATATTATATGAAACCTACTAATATTATAAATGCGAAAGTTTGTATATTGGTATGGTATGTGGTATAGATGGATGGATAGATTGACGTTCGTAATTATTAATCTATGGATGGATGCTTGTTACCTATCACACAAAACGGCTCAATCGATTTGGATGAAATTTGGCACACACATAAATGACAGCCTGGAATAGCGCATGGGATACTTTTTATCCCCGAAAAATAAGTTGTTTCCATGGGATTCACCAAAAACTTGTATAATACAGCAGGCTTCGGTGTAAAGATTTCAGTCAAGCAGATTAGTAGTTGGTAATTCATGAAACTAATTATTAAATTTGTACGCTTTTTCTTATTTCTAAATCAAGCAAAGATTTTTCTTTTGTGCCATAAAGATAACACTTTATTTTATTTATGGCTAACCAAACAAGTCAAAAAATATTGGATAGTTAAGACCCAAAATGTTAACTAAACTATTTTAAATAATGTAAGAAAAAGGATTATTACTATAGTCGAAACTAACAACACAGAAGGCTGCATAATATCTATTTAATCTATAAAAAAGTGATAATAAATATGTTGATTCGTTTTTATATGGTTTTTTGTAAACAAACGTTATTCTTCTTCAAACTTTTTAAAGGTTAAAATCAAATAATCTTCATGATGATCTATGTTGATGATATATTGCGACGTAAATTTAAGGTTGTAATAATTGTGAATTTTAAATTTCCGTAAATTTTAGCATTATGAAAAGTGTCCGTGATACAATTTACATGTCAGAAAAAATAAAAATATATATTAAAATACGACAATCATTTATCAACCTGCGATGCTTTGGAGGCGAACTTTATATAGGCCCTCATAATGAAGCATGATGAGGGTCCATATAAAGTTCGCCTTTGATTGATTAAGTGAGAAAGATTGAAGATTAAATAAAAATATTATGTAATATTATAATTTCTTGTATATAGGTTCAAATTTCAAGTGGCCAAATGGCACATACTAAGATCACCAAAAAAGAACCGGGTCTTCTATGTCACCTTGCCAAATTTTATCAAAATCAGTTTAGCGTTTATAATAATAGTATGGATACGTTTGGTGACTTAAGCTAAGGCCCCAGTTACACTCTGATTAGTGCGAGTGTTTAATGCAGTTACTTAGTATTACGCAAAAACCACGTGTAGACAGCTGAGTGCTAAGTGTGAGTTTTTCTTTTCGCATTACTGGTAAACTGGTAAACTGGTTTCTCACGTTTACCACTAGGTGGCGCTGTACAAATCACATACAAATTCCTAGTAAACTCGAAACGCGCTCACGATCGAATGCGAAAAGAAAAACTTACACTTAGCACTCTGTTGATTAGTGCGAGTGATTAGTAATAATCGTCTATTCACTTTGACTACATTGATTACTAATCACTCGCACTAATCAGCAGCTATCTACACGTATTCGCCTTCGTACTAATCAAAGTGTAACCGGGGCCTTAACTGTAGTAGAGTTGTTTACTACATAGTTTGTGTCGGGAAGTCCCACGCACTTACATCGAAAAAATAA
The DNA here is from genome assembly GCA_036924255.1 of Apodemia mormo. Lineage (NCBI taxonomy): Eukaryota > Metazoa > Arthropoda > Insecta > Lepidoptera > Riodinidae > Apodemia > Apodemia mormo. Next base: position 16,576,817 of record JAUPFN010000003.1, on the reverse strand, counting down.
AGCACAATATGTACCTATTTATACTCAAATTTGTATAAGTCAACATTGAACATAACATTCTTGTCCTGTTATGAATAAATGTGCTTAGTATAACAAATATGGATCTAGAGTCTAGTCAAGCACGCATGATTATCTTTAAATATTTGTTTAAGTTCAAAAAATATTTTAACAAATATATCATTCTAAGAATAGATGAAATAATTTGCTCGTGAGTAGTAAACATAAAACGGTATGTAGGTATGTGTGTGTGTATGTAAATTGAAACTTCTCACATAGCTTTTGAATGGATTGACCGACTGAAACGTGGTTGATGGCATTCGATTAGGTTCCACCAAACTTAGACTTCCTAAAATTTGAATAAATTAGGCCCAAGATATTTTGAGAAATTTTGAAAAAGCCTAAAATTTTGAAAAACATTTTTTTTATAATAACTTCCAGATTAATGTACAAAGTGATCGCAAAATCTAACCAGCTCTATTCCTTAAAAAACTGCGTCCAACACCACAAATTGCATCAAAATCGGCTTATCCGTATCGTTTAAGTAAAAATGTTGAAAGAAGTGTTTTTTTACATGACTTCGAGTTGAAAAACAACCAAACAATTTTTGAATTTTTACAATATTTTAGAACTTGTGAAACTACGTTTAATGCCGTTTCAAAAATTAAATCGAATCGTGTTTTCAAAAGTTGCATGTTTTCAAATATCAAAGTTATGTTGTTTACAACAAACTTTACTTCATATTTTTATTTTAAAATAACTTTCAAGCTAACATACCGATTGATTTGAACATTTAATCAGCTTTACCTTTAAAATGTGAAATATAGTCCACATTCCAGATTCAATTATCAAAATCGATCAATTTTGTTGGGGTTTATCAACGACAAAAAATTTTTTAACCTATGGATTGTGTAGCTAAAACAATATTTTAGATCCCAAAAAATGCGTTGAATACTATTCGAAAGACCAAAATTAATTATCGTTTCCAAAGTAGTTATACATAAAGCTTTTCAAAAATCCATAAGTATACTTTCATTTTTACAAACTAGATGTTTGAACTGAAAAAAACTATGCCTATAATCTTTTCTACTTTGAGCTTAAAATACCTAATTTAGCGGGAAGTTTCAGGGATGGCCTCCAATCAACCGTTTTACAGATTTTTTTCTCATGATTTAGATACACAACTTATTTCACTTTTTTTGTGTATACCGTAGAATAACACATAATCAGATGGTTCTCCTAAAGGAAATAGATACCTATCACCTATTAACACCAAAGATGTTAATGGTGCATTGCCTCCCGTGCTATGGGAATATTAAACCACAACCATTAGTTTATCAAGTATTTTACTCCCCAAACCGGACCATAGCATTGAAAAGCATAGATTTTATTGCGGCAGGAATTTCTTATTTTATGAACTACCTGACAGAAAGGCAGACAGTCTACCCTTCAAAAGGGGACAGGACAAATACGAGGAACATTTTCTTGTATACATATTCCATTTTTACCCGTACTGATAACTTTCCTAGCGAATAGACCATTAGCCTAGAGTATCCAACTATCCTGTTTTCACAGGCAATGTTCTCATTTTCCCAGTGTCCTGGGATACTTTAGATAATTTTTAAGTAGCATCCTGGGTTTTCTATTTATTAATTACTTTATTATAAGTATGCCATGTTGATCCCGGCCTCCTTAGAAGAATAGGCCAACTGCCATTCTGCCAGGCAGGTCGTAAAAGGCGACCGATTGGCTATCGAGTCACTACCATCGTGGCTACTAGGTGGTAGAGTTCTGCATTGTCTCACCCGGATCTGGTACCACCGCCTTACCTATTCCTGCCGCAATAGCGTCAGTGCTTGTCGTTGTCGTGTTACGGTTTGGAGGGTAAGGTAGCCGGTAAACTTATGTACCTTTGGTGTCTATAGGCGATGGTTGACTCTTTCCATCAGGAGACCCATCTGCTTGTTTGCTATCTTATGATATAAAAAAAACTCCGTTCGTTTTATAAAAAAAATTATGAAATATTTAAAAAAAAACATGTCAAAAGTGCTGTAAATGTTTATTTAAAAAAAACTTGACTAAATGACTGCGATTATTGTTATTACTTATAATTCATTATCATTACGTATTGGTTTATATACTGCTATGTGTATTACTGCGTCCTATTTTTAAATTGAATTTTTCTAGTTATTCCAAATTCCAGTTTTTGAAAAATGGGTTTGGCAATCCGAATCCGATGGCGAATAAAGTTCGCATGGCAATTCCTTCCAGAAGTTCAGGGCAGTATGGAGTGCTCGAACATCGACATCGTCCCACCCCTGAATGATGAATCCTGACCTAATAAATAGTTACGCTTACATCTATGCTGGTCTTAAAACTTACAAATATTTATTGTATAGGTATTTACACCTATCTATACATATAATAAAATCGTAAGAAAGTCAAAACTCTACATTGAATATTTTTTAAAAGAATACTTGGAGCCTGATCTACAATCGATATCGAAGCCAAAAATATAGTTTTTAGAATTTTTGTCTGTTTGTCTGTATGTATGCCCGGGGTAAACTCAAAAAGTACTGCATGGATTTACTTCAAATTTTGCATGAATATTACTAACAGGTCGGGTCAACATATAGGCTACATATTATCACGCTATCACTTAGCGGGGAGGTGCTGTGCGGAGTAAACGAAGTCCGCGCGGACGAAGTCGCTGGCAACAGCTAGTTACAAATAATAATATTCATAAATAAATCCGTTTAAGATTGACAAACAGTTGTTAGCTAGCCAGTCCCAAATTATTTATTAATTAAATTATAGTCAGTCCATTAATGGTCTAATCTTCGAAAAAGCCCGGACCCAAAAACAGGCTATCTAATTTCAAATTCAAAACATATTATATAATCCTTATGGCGTAATTGAGCATACTTCGTCTTACTGAACACCATTCATTAGATAATATGCAACCATGACATGGCTTTTCCCTCTAGATCGTCTACTCATGATTATGCAATTACTTATGAATAGCATATGATTTATAAATAGGTAGTAAACCGAAGTCAACTCTTAACAAAAGACGTTTTCACTTTTATTAAGATGAATGAGTTGTTATATAGGTAAATATATTTGCTATTCACTTAGATTTATACTTTCAGCTATATTTTATTTATGACCTTATAAAATTGTTATGAACCTATGAGCGACGTAGGTCATTTCAGGGAGTTACAAAAAAAATACAATTGCCTATTAGATCATTTGTTATCTTAACAGACATCAATAACAAAGTAAATAAAATAGGCAACTAAATGTAATTAGCATTAGCGCATTCTTGTGTACATGCACTGTGCACTGTGCATAGTATGTAGGTACTTACACATCAAACATCTCATTCGAAAATAAGTAGAGGTTGTTTTAAGCAGTCCACGACGTAGCGAGACTTTATATGTGCAATTCTCTTTGTCTTATTTATGTTCGTAATTAATCTTTAATCTAAAGGAAACTGGCTTAATGAATAAATCATTACCCTAGTTTCCTTTAGAGGTATGTAAAGTCGATGAACGTTTCGGTCAACTACGATTCAGCGTGTTGGCGGTTGAGGAGATGGGTGTCAATGACCATTGTCACATTTGATCAGTCCCGGACCTAAGACAGAGCAAGAACAAGCGGTTGCACTAGGCGCCAGGTGACAAGAGACGCTATTTTGCCTAATAAAAGAAGCAAAGAGCAAATAATAACATTTTGATAGTAACTTTACAGAAGCGTTAGGCTTTGTACGGGTATGTATGACGAAATAAACTTACATAGTTTGTATATGGTGAAAATGTCAAACAAAAGGCGTCGAACAACAGTCTTGCTATACCTTAATCAAGAGCTAGAGCCAGTGCAGCTTTTAATCGATTTAATAAAGTCTATCGGATGCTTTTGGCAATAACCCTCCCCTTTGTTGATCTGGGCTTCTTTGAAGAATAGACCAACTGCGTTTCTGCCAGGTAGGTCAGAAAAGGCGACCAATTGACAATTGGAACATAAAGATGTGTCACTACCATGATGATTACTAGGTGGTAGAGTTCCGCAACGTGTCGCCCGGATATTTAGTACGAGCAAGGGAGGATCCAGAGGGGGGTCATAGGGGTCATGACCCCCTCCCCTTAGGCAGGGGTCTAGGTATGGATGTAAGAATTGGAGCCTATCTTGAGTGAACCTCAAATATGTGATCCCCCTATACCGAAGGCTGGATCCGCCCTTGGGTACGACTCCCTGACCTATTCCTACCACAATAGCGTCAATGTTGTCATTGTTGCGTTCCGGCTTGGAGGGTAAGGTAGCAGGTAGACTTACGAATATGGCATTGCCAGCCTTATAAAACTGTTGCAACGTTCACACGGACAGCAACGCATCTTATATCTTTGGTGCCTATAGGCAATGGTTTCTTTTTCCATTGATAGAAAGCTGCTGTTTGCTACCTTATGATATAAACAAATAAACGGGATCGACAGCTTTAGGAGTTTATTCGAGACACCGTGGTTTTTTTTCTTTATATCATAAGATAGCAAACAAGCAGACGCGTCTCCTGATGGAAAGAGTCAACCATCGTCTATAGACACCAAAGAAAAAAAAATGGTGCGTTACTACCTTGTGGCGAGGTCTAATGCCACATGCATAAGTTTACCGGCTACCTTACCCTACAAACCGGAACACGACAGTGACTAGCACTGACGCTATTGCGACAGGAATAGGTAAGGCGGTGGTACCAGAACCGGTCGAGCCGATGCAGAACTCTACCACCTAGTTGTCACGATGGTAGTGACGCGCATAGCCACTCAGTCGCCTTTTACGACCTGCCTGGCAGAACGGCAGTTGGCCTATTCTTCAAAGGAGCCCGGGACCAACACGGAGGAAAAAACCACGATTTGACTTCCTACTGCTAATAAAGTTACGACTACAGAGTGTGTAACGAAAAATGCCCGGCACAGTGATCTGAGTCAAATCTGATAATCAACATACCATGAGGCATTCTTGAAGTTTAGTGTATGAGATTGTGGTAAACCACGAAATTAAATATTGCCCACTATAAACCTATATTAGTAGTAGCATTGTAGTGAGTATTTATCACTTTTGCATTTAGATATAATGTATTACAGATAGACATATATCACGTACTAGCGTTATTAGTATGCACAGCAAGTACTATGTTTTCTCTTGATTTAAAACTTTGTCAAATGCGATGATTGTGTGTGTCATGGCCACTTTACCACAAGCCCTTCGCTAACAATTGTGTAGGTACAGCTATAATCATAACTTTACAAAAAGTCTAAAAGATTAACGGCCGGTTTCTGAGACGCAAATAATTTTTAACAAGCAATCTCTGTTTAACATCATTTTTATAAGCAAGTTGTCTGTTAACAGAGATAAATTGCTTGTTAAAAATTATTTGCTCGTCAGAAACCGGCCGTTAGGCGTATACTTTTTTTATATCATAGGATAGCAAACTCCCAGATGGCTTTCCTGATAGATAGAGAAACCATCGCCTATAGACACGAAATATGTTAATGGTGCGTTGCTATCTGTATGACGAGATGACAATGCCACTTGGCAATTTTACAAGTTGGTCGACTATTACATTACTCAAAAACTTTTAAACCTTCTAAGCCATGATAATTTTCCTTTTAACTTTACTACTATGGTGGTTTTTTTACACCCCCAAAACCAACCATTTAGCTGATAGAGGGGGGGGGGGGGAGACACTTGACTCTAACAAAAATGAGCATTTCAAATCTTAATATTTCACAAACGAGTCTCTTAATCGATAATTTGTTTTCACAAACCTACAATATTTTTTGAAATCCAACGATATATGGAGTACACGAGAAGTAAAATTAACATCCCCACTTTACATGTAGAAGAGCTACCCTAACAAAATATTTTTTAAAGATTCTATGTTACCACTTTGTTGCCGTAACTAATACGTATATTCATGCCAAATTACTATACTATTTTAGTAACTATAAACTAGACTGCGGACGGACGGACGGACGGACATAGCGAAACTATAAGGGTTCCTAGTTCACTTCGGAACACTAAAAAGGTTTCAAAACTCGGTCTCTATTGTACTTAAGTAATAATAAAATTTCCCCCGTATTGGTCCGGGCTCCTTTAAAGGATAGGCCAACTGGCATTCTGCCAGGCAGGTCGTAAAAGGCGACCGATTGACTATACGAGTCACTACCATCGTGGCTACTACGTGTTAGAGTTCTGCATTGTCTCGCCCGGGTCTGGCAACTCCGCCTTACCTATTCATGCCGCAATAGCGTCAGTGCTTGTCACTGTCGTGTTCCGATTTGGAGGGGTTTTTTTATATCATAAGATAACAAACAAGCAGATGGGTCTCCTGATGGAAAAAGTCAACCATCGTCTATAAACACCAAAGATGTTAATGGTGCGTTGCTATCTTGTGGCGAGGTCTAATGCCACATGCATAAGTTTACCGGCTACCTTACCCTCCAAACCGGAACACAACAACGACAAGCACTGACGCTATTGTGGCAGGAAAAAAGGAGGTAAGGCGATAGTACCAGACTCGGGCGAGACAATGCAGAACTCTACCACCTAACGGTAAGGTAGCCGGTAAACTTATGCATGTGGCATCAGACCTTGCCACAAGATAGCAACGCACCATTAACATCTTTTGTGTCTATTATTGATGTGCCGGATATTCATATCCGTATCCGCGGATATCCGAGGCAGGAGAATAGAGGCGATCCATATCTATATCTGTATCCGCATCCGTTACTTTTTTGGCGCATCTGAACGTATCTTTTATATTAGGTGTTATAGTATAGTAGTTTCATCACGTGTGCAAAATTATAAATAACGCTCTCCTGATAGAGAAACCATCGGATATAGACACCGAATATGTTATTGGTATGTATGTTACTATCCCTGTGACGGGATGCAATTGCCACAAGCATAAAACTACCGGCTACCTTACTCTTCAAATCGGAACACGACAATAACAAGCATTGACGCTATTGCTGGAAATAGGTAAGGCCGATGTAAACTAATACTCGGGCGAGACATTGCATTACTCTAATCGCCTTTTACGATGTGCCTAGAAAATGGCAGTTGTCCTATTCTTCAAAGGACCCGAACCAAAACGACGAGGGTTTATAAAAATTAATTATGTTATAAAATATTAACTATGTTATCTTTAAATATTTTTAGTATTTAAATGCCTGACTGAGTAATAAAATAATTAAGTAAGAAAGTTAAGATCCATATCCGTATTCGCGGATCTTAACAGTAACTCTCCGTATTTATATCCGTATCCGCGGATCTAGTATTTTAGTGGTCCGGCACATCTCTAGTGTCTATAGGCGATGGTTGACTCTTTCCATATGGAGACCCATCTGCTTGTTTGCTATCTTGTGGTATAAAAAACATGATATCGTGGTGCTCGTGGACAAGTGAATAGCCTATTTAATTCAGATCATGACGGATCGGGCAAAATGTTATGTTTTAGATTTTCCGATTTCAATCCCGGTTTCCGTAAGAAAACAATATAGTCATTGCGAGTCGATAAAATTCAACGACGGGGATCACCACCTGTCTAGCCAACGGATGAACTGTCAAAAAAGGACTTGCCTACCATACAAGGACAGTGGCATAATTATGTTTATTTATGTTCTGTTATTTAATAAGTGTTTTTTTTTCTAATTTACGTAGGTACCTACTAGAAAAAAACAACATAGGTACATTTTTACGTAACGATATGACAGTAAGCAAACAAATGGTTCTCCTAATGGAGGCCTATAGAATTAGATGTTAATGATGTGTGACGGAGATGCAAGGACGGATCCAGCCTTCGCGTCAGGAGGGTGGGGGGGGGGGGGGGTCACATGCGGAGATGTATTGCTACGTGTGCATATAATATTTACCTGTTACTTTTTTCTCTAAGCCGAAACATGACAGAGACAAGCACTGACGTTATTGCTGCTGGAAAACGTAAAGATAGCAAATCCGAGCGAGTCATTACAAGGCTCTACTGACTAGTAATCTCGTTAGTGTTCAAATCCAATTATAACCAAATGTTTTTTATAAGAAATCAAAAATCAGAAGTACTTTATTCAATAAAACTTTTTACAAGTTATTTTGACGCTTCAACATTTTTTTTTAAACTACTACCGGATCGGAAACGCGGCCGTACACAGAAAATCCGGCGGAAGAAACTCAGCGGGCTTGACTTGTTTTATAACATTTTTTAAAATAAAATACCTATTGGCTATTAGGTACATAATGTTTAATTAGTAAGTATCTAATAATAATGAGATTGCCGATATGAGGAGCAGTTAATCCAACGCTTTCATCATCTAGGTATTTCATCGTCATCTAGGTATTCAGATATTTTATAGTAACCTTTTTTACACAGTTTTGTTTTAACAAATATTTTTAATTTGTTAACTAGTAAATTTATTGTAGAAGCATGGTAGAAGCGTATACTTTGCCCCATAAAAGAGTTGCTTATTCTGTGGAGACGAGACACATGCACAGCAAGATTTTTTTTGTTCCTTGTATAATATCACTATTCTTTTTAAATAAGCAAATATTTTTACGAACTTACATCAAGGTTTTGGAAATAAACTGAGAAATTACAGTTAAAATAAATATATGCAACTGTATTTTTTAAATATAATTGTAAGTTAATATAATAAATAAAAGTATAGTACCTAAAAGTATAGTGCCAAACCAAAAAACGTATCATTTGTCATATCAAATAGAAATTTTAGTGATACTATAATTTTAGGAATATGTTCTTGCAAGGTTAAAATACATACAAATATCTCCAATAAACTCACTTGTACTTCCAGTTCATGTCTTAACTTAATTGTTTATTTATAAACTCAACCGGTCTCAAGAACATTATCAGGGATGTTTTAATTAAACAACCGTCAACCGATCACAGTTACAAGCTATACCTATTTTGTAAATACTAGTAGTGGGTAGATAGTAGACAAAATATTTTTATTTGACACTTAGACGCAATATGAACATGGTAACCAAGGCGTATACTTTAACCACAAATAGGCAAATTATTAATCGTACTGTATTGCATATGTATTACATGTTCTATTAATAAATAATTAATATCACTAGATAAATTACAGGTAAACAAATTATTTTCGTGTTATGGGTGTTAGTCAACGATACTAATACATAGAAATACATATTTAGATACTGTTACGTATATAATAAATAATATGAAATTATTAATAAAAATACCAACCTACACATGTACATATATAAATATACACCCAAACCCTCAAATACAAAAATTAGTATTCATGATATATCACACTAATGTGTGTCCCTATCGGGAGTCGCATCCGTGTCCCATTAGCTCCATTGACTGCGTGGTTAGTGTCGCTAACCAGTAACCACATATATACATCGAGATATACATATCTCTCTGTCGCTAACCATAACAAATAATTAGTGTTTTTTCAGTTTTCAGGGACTGGAAAATGCCTGGTTGGCGATAGGCTTGCCACCTATCACATTTGTGGGACCAAATATCTTCGGCGAATCGTGGGTGCACTTGTGCTACCTCTGCCAACCCCTTCGGAGACACGGGCGTGAAGATAATTTTAGTTTTTTTAATGTATGACAAGTAGGTATAAATTATATTTTCACTAACTTTAATAATAATGTCATAAATAATTACCGAAACATAATTTTTGAATAAAGTAAATTGAAATAAAAAGTATTTGATCAATTATATTTTATAAATTTGAATTATATACAATTCCTTTTGAAATTAAATTTATGAAAATTAATTGAAATTGGTTAAATTTAATGATGTATGTTGGTTTTATTCTATATAATATGTAGATTTGATTAATTATAAATGTACCATATATTATATATTATAACAACTTAATGTACCCTATTTAATGCTATAAATAAATAAATAAAATGATAAATGACTATTGAGACATGCAGTAAGATTTGCAGGCTACTTAGACATGACTTTTAATATCTTTCAATATGTACCTATTCAAAAATATGTTTTTTTTAGTTATAACGTTTTGATGCTTAAATTTCGAATAGTATTGCAACTTTGCATAAGCCTTTCTTACATTTCCGTATTGATAACTTCAGCAAATATTCTTTGTGCAAATGCAAATTGTTCTCCAAATATGGATCCCCAATTAACACTCAATACCATCGAAATGTGCAACAAGTCAGGAAGTAATATTTAAAACAACAACACTCATTGGTAACTGGCAGTACGCACTTTTCTTTGTTTATAAATAATTATTCATAAACCGACAAACAACAACGGGTTATCCTTTCTTCGGCCTTTTTACGTAAACTTTCACGTCAATTAACATTGACAGTAGTAACAGGTGGACTACAGTGAGGCTTACAATTTACAGACAGCCGTATCAAAACAATATTTATTTAAAAGATTCTTGGTTTTAGGTGTGTTTGATTTCTATGTCTCGGATGGGTCTTTGGTACCACCGCTTCACCCACTGATATAAAAAATCCAAGACGCACAGTCCCGAACAAAACTGCCACTCAAAACTGTCGCTAATTTCACACAAGTAGTTATAGATATGGCAAATATATACGTTTTTGCATATCCAACCTTAAACGCAAGATTTATAGTTGTTTTTACAAAACAATGTAAAAAAAGTAATAAAATTGACAGTATCGCGACCGACGCGATTCTATTTGAAATGAGCGCAGAATTTTAAATTGTTGCGCTCATTTTTAGAGGACGTTTTTGAGACACTGATTGTGTATCTTGTGTTTTTTATATCAATGGCTTCACCTATTCTTCGGTAATAGCGTCAATGATTGACATTGTCGTGTTCGCTTTGAAGGGTATAAAGTAGCCGGTAAACTTATACACGTGGCTATACCATCACGCCACATGGATAGAAACGCACCATTAACATAGTTTTTGCCCTTAGTTATATTTTTAATTGACTGTAAAAATTAATTTACCATTACTCGAAACCAGTACTTTTTTAGATGGAATATAAAATAAGTAGAAATTGTGAAGTGGTGTAAATATCAAGGAAATAATGAAATGTAGTGTTTTTTAAATTGAGGCTAACTCCTGACCGCATCCAACAATCCGGATCAAAAGTATAGTTATAAGCGGGTTTGATGAGGGCTTAACATTTGAGTCGTTTTTCGTCAAGAGTTTTCAAACGATTTTTTTCAAATTCAACCTCCCCTTTCTTTATATATATTGATGCCATTCAGTCTTGTAGCAGCGAGTTCCTCCAGTGTTCAGTAAAGATGTTATAGACAAACAAGTTGCACTAGGGGACGTCCCAATTTCGTTTTTTGCACCCTTCGCAAAGTGTATGCATATTTTCTTTCTTTCGTTATATTCATAACGATCTGCTTATTAGTTAGACCACGTTAAGACGTAAAAGCGTTACAATCATCGTATTAATATAATCACTAGTTAGGGATTTTTCGGCCTGGTATTGTAAACCATAACATTTAATTGGATCAAAACTACCTTTAGGGTTGAGCTACATGCACTTGGAAACTTTTATGTCACTTGGAACGGCTATTTGCAGGAGCGAGGATGACAGCGGAAATGCTATAGCTTATTGCACGCGGCGGAATACTCGAGACAATAACATTCCCACTTCCTTTCTCACTCTAGCAAATTGCAATTCTGAGCGACAGAAAAGAATAGGGCCGGGCGACGGAAAAAGAGACTCCGTGCTGGTAGTTGTATTGCAATCCAACTCTACACAGTAGTCAGTGTCACTAGCACAGAATATTTGAGACTAGTCTCCCGTATTCTGTGACAGTAGCGGCACTTGTTATTAGCGACAGCAATAACATGATAATTTTTTTTGATAATTATCAGAGTGCTAAGTGTGAGTTTTTCTTTTCGCATTTGATCGTGAGCGCGTTTGGAGTTTACTAGGAATTTGTATGTGATTTGTACAGCGCCACCTAGTGGTAAACTGGTTTCTCACGTTTACCACTAGGTGGCGCTGTACAAATCACATACAAATTCCTAGTAAACTCCAAACGCGCTCACGATCGAATGCGAAAAGAAAAACTCACACTTAGCACTCAGAACATAATATAGCGTGTACATTCAGGACAGTCTACCGAAAAATTAAAAAAAGCGTACGTGAAAATCAAAGAAACCGAACATTTTTTACGTTTTAATCATGATGGCAATTTCTCATTTTATGGGAAATGCAAAATTTATATTTTATGATTTTTGAAGTGAAAACTTCTTTAGGCGCGTTGAGCGTTTTGGTAGAGGGTAAAATCCTCGGTTCGCGTCACCGACATGCTAATGATAATAGTAAATCTATAGCTATGTTTTGCATATAGTTTTAATTACTCTCAATAGTTCCGTTTTCACTTCTATCGGCAGTCCCACGACTGCTACTGTTTTTTTTATTATTTTCACGCCACGCAATGTAAAGCCGCAGTTCGAACTAGTCGTGCCCGCAGAACTCTTGACCCGGTATGTGACGCTTATTTTGTATTACATTGCTTATTTTGTAAATTTACTTATATTTTACTATTTTTAAGAATAAGCCCTGTAGAGTATTAGAATAAATCAATTTATACAAAGTTAAGGTAAAAAAATGGTAAAAAGAATTTTAAAAAATCCCACACAAATTTCCAACGGGTTTCGTCTCAGAATCGCCGTGTTGGTCCCGGCCTCCTTTGTAGAATAGGCCAACTGCCGTTCTGCTAGGCAGGTCGTAAAAGGCGACCGATTGGCTATCGAGTCACTACCATCGTGGCTACTAGGTGGTAGAGTTCTGCATTGTCCCGCCCGGGTCTGGTACCACCGCCTTACCTATTCCTGCCGCAATAGCGTCAGTGCTTGTTGCTGTCGTGTTCCGGTTTGGAGGGTAAGGTAGCAGGTAAACTTATGCATGTGGCATTATACCTCGCCACAAGATAGCAACGCACCATTAACATCTTTGGTGTCTATAGGCGATGGTTGACTCTTTCCATCAGGAGACCATCTGCTTGTTTGCTATCTTATGACATAAAATAAAAATAATAAATATCATGGTCCAAATTAATAGTTTCGACTTTCGGTAGACCGACCCTTACGCGCTGTATAAATAAAAAAATTCTTATTTCTTCTCTGTATTTCATGATTAAAGCCATCATATAGTGAAAATATTTTTAAGGGCCAAGAACTCCAAAAGAACTAATAATCTCTCTTAATTTTGACAACTGACTTCAGTCGTACAGAAAATAGTGTAAGTAGTATACACGTGTTTATATTATTATCGTATATATGAATGTAGTGTGTATAATGTTTATTTTTATTAAATTTAATTTCTAATGAATATTATCTAAAAAAAATAGGTGTCTGCAGTCCTCCACAATGTAAATAAAAAAAGTATCTTCTTGCCCGTATCCCCGAAGAGGTAGGCAGAGGTACAACCAGTTCGCCCACGAACCCACGATTAACGGATCATTTTCTTGAAAAATTATGTTAAACAGAGATTAATTGCTTGTTAAAATTAACTTGTGTTTCGGAAACCGGCCGTGTGTCACACAATGGCATGGTTTTCAATCCCGGGAAACGATGTTTATATCAGAAAACTGAAAAAACACATTTGTAAATCGCCCGACCCGGGCATCGAACCTGGTACCTCATGTGGTCAACGCTGACGGATTAATAGACCACAGAGGCGATTTTAAATTTTGACTGTGACAAATTTCATTCTTCACCGTTCGGGCAATAGGCTTATGTCCATTAAGTTGAATCGGATATATTGTAGTATTTAATGATTAATTAATAGTTACGATATGTAGATAAATAAAAACTTATATATTTGGATATATCAAATTGATTGGAGTTTGGAGGATAAATAATATTATTAAGAACTAGCTGTTGCCTGCGACTTCAGCCGCGCGGACTTCGTTTACTCCGCACAGCACCTCCCACGGGGGAGGTGATAGCGTGATAATATGTAGCCTATATGTTGACCCGACGTGTATTAATTCATGCAAAATTTGAAGTAAATCCATGCAGTACTTTTTGAGTTTAGCCCGGACATACATACAGACAAACAAACAAAAATTCTAAAAACTATATTTTTGGCTTCGATATCGATTGTAGATCACGCCCCAAGTATTCTTTTTAAAAAATATTCAATGTACAGTCTGTGGTACAGTTTTGACTTTCCTACGAATTTATTATACCTATGTATAGAAAAAAATATTCAATGTACAGTTTTGACTTTCCTACGATTTTATTATATGTGTAAGTGAACACAAATGGAAGCGTTACGTCAAGCCATAGTAATGTCATCTTGATGTTGTAAATAGAAACCACAGAGTATGTAATGTAGGTATTACTTGGATGATGTTCCAAAAGTGAAGGGTTCCAAAGTTTTTCCTTCACGTATTAATATAAAGAATTTAGTCAATATAGTGTTTCATATATTTATGTATTATATTGTCAATTATCACTTGAAGATGCAGTATAAAAACATGCGGATATACATGTTCCGCATGTTTTTATACCGCATCTTTCAATCTTTGTCATCTTTCAACCAATCTCTGGTGCAAATGTATTTAAAACTCAGTGAGATTATGTTTGCTTTTAACGAATAAAGCTTCATCATATTTTTAAATTGATAAATGACTGAATATTTATTCCCTTCCTCATTCCTTTCCTTTTTCACCTTGAGAGCCTTCCTTGTGACGTTGTATTACGTCCGTAATTTTATATAAATTTTACATGTGTTTTTTGTACTTATTTTCTGTGTTAGCTATAATTATGTCAATATAACAGATTACATTATAATACTCGCAATAATCCGTGCGCGCAATTATCTAAAAATTACATCAAGGATGCTTCTAAACCAATTTATATGTGGTCTGTGTTCTAAACAATAAACAAATCTACAAACAAGTTTCATTTTCTATAATTCTACAAACAAAAGCATTGGGTAGAGGTTATCATGGGAAAGATAAAATAAGATAATTTAGAATACAAAATAATTTAATATAATAAAGTACTAACATAGATATTAAGAAAAAATCTTTTTCTAACTGAATTTTTTGTGGACACACTGTATCAAATAAAATTATTTCATTATTTCTACCATCTTAGCTGCGTCCACGCTTGTGCCATGATAACGGACTACGTCTAAAGGACATGTTACGGTAAATGTGGACGATATAAGTTGTACTGATACGGTCACACGACATGTACGATGAAATGTTACAAGTGTAGACGCATGGTGTCGAACTAGATCGCGTGGCATGACATCGCTACATAGCATCCGCTCCATGCCCAAATAATCTTCGCAATACAAAACTATACAAGGTATACAACGATGTTTTTAGTGTGCGCTGCGTGAATGAGCGGCGGCGAGGTGCGGGCAGGCGACGTACCGATCGGAACACGCACCGACCACACAGCCCATAGACACCTAATAATAGGCGAATAACTTGTGTCAACACATCTGACTTATAGTTCCGATGTAAATGTCCACGCGCCAATGAGTAGTGATTGGGTAATCAGTGTCGACCAATCAGATGCTCTGTACATTAGTATCTCTCACTGTGGCCTTGAGTTCGTCTTACCTCAGCTAGTTGCCAGAATGCATTCAATACGGAAAATCAAACATTAGCCGTCTATAGGCTGTGTGGTCGGTGGGAACACGTCACGATTGATCCACTCTTACCCCATTTCTGTATCCGTGTCATCGGGATTACTTCGACGCGTGTCATAAATGAAAGTGTAGACGTCACCTGGTGCGCGGACAACAGCGAAAATACTTTGAAAAAAAAACCGACTTTCGATGGATCGGCTCATAACTCGTGGCTTAGATGCGTGACCGTACACAGACCAATGTCCACACTGAGCCCGGCTAGTAGATCGTAACTCCGTACATTATCCTGCCGTTAATTCTGTGTTCAGCAGTTTCTTTCAGTGTTCGGAATGGATTGAACCGTACTGCAGATCGTGGCAATTGTTCGCTTAACAAAATATGTCCACATTAATCGGCACTGACACGTGTGTCTAATACGGTCACGAGATAATGTTCGGTAAATTGTCACAAGTGTGGACGCACGTTTACAATATTTAGGTATGTATGCCGTTATTTATTTATTTATTTAAATTTATGCACAATTACAGTACAATGGATGACTATGCCGTTAGTAAATTTATATATACAGGTAGTTTATAGGTAGTTTACAAACGTAAAACTAATGCTATTGTTACCGGAGAAAACCTAGATTGACGTATCATGATAAATCTTTTCGGGTGAATTTCTTTATTTCTGAGGGTATGCTCATGGGCTGAGATATAACGCCAAGAAGAGTGAACTTATGATATTTAAGCCGGGGAAAAAAATAATGCGCCTGTGATCATTCTTTGCGGCACACCACTTAATCTGGTGAGCGAATTTAAATTATTTGGGTCACTGTGTCACCGAAAACTTATGTGACGAGATAGACATCGAGAGGGAACGAAGGGCGTTGGCTGTTCGGTGTAATATGCTGGCTCGTATGTTCGCACGTTGTACAAGAGAAGTCAAGGTTACTTTATTCAAGTCGTACTGCCAGACAATGCGTGCGGGCTATGGGTGAAGTACACGCATCGGGCGTACAACGCGCTTCGCGTCCAGTATAACAACGCCTTCAGGGGAATGGTGGGGCTGCCACGGTAGTGCACTGCATCTGCCATGTTCGCCGAAGCGCGCACCCCTGATTTCTTTGCAGTGATGCGTATGCGCTGCGCTTCTCTGTTGAGAAGAGTGCGGCTCAGCTCCAACCTTCTCCTGAGGACATTGTCGGAACGGTGGGATTCACCAATTCTGAAAGCATGGATGGGGATGCACTATCTTTGTAACAGGAGGTGAGTGCATCACTGTTCTTGCCTGTCTAGTTTTTAGTTATTTTTAGTTGTTTTTAATTTTTTTAAACTAACGTTATTTTTATTTTATAATTGTAATACTAACAAAATGGACCTTATTTCTGATAAATAAATTATTACTATTATTAAGTCTAGCGTCTCCGTTACTGGCGTGTTTAAAAAAACCCTGGGGATTTTAATTAAAAGTCCATAATTCCATAAGCCGCCCTGCAGTCTGGTAGAGGTGGGAACTTTTTATAATGTTCTGGAAGGAAGAGCCTGAGTTTAG
The DNA here is from genome assembly GCA_036924255.1 of Apodemia mormo. NCBI lineage: Eukaryota > Metazoa > Arthropoda > Insecta > Lepidoptera > Riodinidae > Apodemia > Apodemia mormo. The sequence goes on along the minus strand of JAUPFN010000003.1, from coordinate 16,559,640 downwards.
TACCGCTACCTATTCCTGCCGTAACAGCGTTAGTACTTATCACTGTAATTTTCCGGTTTGGAGATAAACATAGCTGGTAAATTTATTTACGTATATGACATCACAACCCTGACATACTGATGGCAATATACTATTATCTAATTAAGTGTCTATAGACGATGGTTGTCTCTATTTATCAGAGGAGGCTGATTGCTATCCTTAATCGTTTGACAAAAATAAGAAGGATAGAATTACCGGTTATAGCCGCTATGCCATTTTTGGCTAAAGTTTTTATAAACGTAACTATATGTATACACAATTCCATTATAAATTTGATTAAATGCGAATGTTTGAAAATATAATATAAATATCATTAAACATTATATTTTTGTTTACTGATTCAAATTTCTAGTTGCAAAAAACGGTACTAAGATAGCCAAAACTGACATTTCTACTACACGAGTATTCTAACTTAACACTTCTAGGCTTGTTAACACAAAAATGATTAGCAAAAATTTTGAACATACGGCAGGTCGCACGGAGCGGATAGCGTTTATTTTCAATGTATTAAAGGAGACTGATACTGTTGCATACAAACTTGGGCCCCCTTGTAATAAGTTGAATATTATGTTAATTAATAGCTAGTTTAACGTTATATAAATACTGAAAATTTTACAGATTTTAGCAATTTGAGAACAGAGATATAAGATATTCACTAGAAGTAAGGTTACGGTACTATGGTATAATTTAACTCACTGTAACCGTTTACTATTATATAAGCAACTGATACTTGTAATACAGGCAACTATGCTTCATGTTTATTAATTAACACAATACTAAAACACAGATTTTTGGAAAACACAAATTAAAGGATGTCTCTCTGTAGGTAGGTACGTAAAATAGCGAAGAGTGAAGTCCGCGACTTGCGAGTGCGACTCTTGCGAGCCGTCAGTGATGTCAGTTGTAATTGTCAATTTTAGCCGTATTAAATCCATAGACACTAAATCGTATTACGTTTGAAGTAACGTGATCAATCGATTATATAAATTGTATCGATTATATTTTTTCTTTTTATATTATAAATGGTTTGTAAAATAATAATGTTACTTATTGTTGATTATACTAAATATAAATCAAAAATACACTTTTACATATACTTACGAGCTTATATTTCGATTAAAATTATTTACATAAATCGATTATAATTTTGTCGATTATACAATTATAGTACCACAAACTTATTTTCGTGATTTCTTTTTTCTCAAAAAGCGGATTAAGCTCATATTTTGAACTTTGAAATAGAAAAATAGTATCATTTTTTTAAACCATACTTCAACCCTTTACATTTGGGCCCAAAAATCCCCTTCTCCTTTTTGCACTAGGTAGGTATACAATTGCACAGGTGGACGCCTAATGACATTCTCTGTAAGTAAACCCTATATAATATCAAGAAGACACATGGAATGCATATAAAACATACACACATTTGTTATATTTTTTGTTTTTTTTTTTCTTTACCTCAGAAACCGGTAATTTATTAACCGATTTGTAAAATTCTTTTTTGTTTAAGAGGGTATAGCTATTTTTCCATTTAATCCTAGCAAAAATCTAATCTAGGTTTCTTAAGATATAGGGGATTGGAAGTCGATTGTTACGGTTATACAGGGTTCAAATTATTTTAAAATGACAATATGATATCTACACTTGAAAAAATAAAAATAAAACAGAAAATCCATAGCTATTATTAAGCCCTGGCAAAAGAGGTTCTGGTAACTGGTTACATTAAAATGCGCGGACTTGGTATTTAACCTACCGTTAAATCTATTATAGCTTCTGAAAGCTTATTTTAAACCAGTTTTCATTGTGTTATCATTTCGGGCTTTTTTAAATTAAGTAAAAAATTTTAAAGTAATAAATTTAAATTAAGTAATTTCTATAGAAAAATGACATTTTTTGATAACAAAAAACCCAGTTAATATTTGGTTAATTTTCGTTGAAATAGGCATATTTGCTTAATTAATTAAATATAGATTATATAGATCTTATATAGATTATATAGATTATATAGATCATTTAGGAAAAAGTAATCCATTCAGACACAATTGTTGAATGTTTCTGGTTATTTAGTCTTTTTTCTAATTAAGTTTGTTGATCCTAGCAGTCGCAATACCTTTTGGAAAAATAGCTTCTTTGCGTAATTGTTGAAACTTGATTTCGGAGAACATTTATTATAAGAAATACAATTGACGATTAAAAAATCTGTTTCATTGAAGGAATATTTAAAAGATGAAACCATCTAATGGTACTATTTTATTAAATAAAAGTGTCTTATAATATGAAAAATTAAGAGTTGGAAAATTTTGATTTCTCGTCAAAAGTTGGTCTAAAATGTAAACTGCCTCTTAATAATCTATTTCTTTCGATGACTAAAGTGACATATCTGTAAGAAATACCCTACATTTAGCGATTAATATGCTCTGCCACAAATGAGAGAACACGATGTAGTATTTCATATAGACAACGGCCATTGCTATAAAAAACCCAAGATACACAGTTCCTAATAAAACTGACACTCAAAAGTGTCCCTAATTTCATTTAAATTGTTATAGATAAGGCAAAAACATATGTTTTTGCATATCCAACCTTGAGCGTGAGATTTACAGTTGTTTTTACAAAGCAATGTACAAAAAGAAATAAAATTGACAGTGTCGCGGCCGACGCGATTCTATTTGAAATGAGCTCATTTTTGGAGGACGTTTTTGAGACACTGATTGTGTATCTTGGGTTTTTATATCAATGACAACGGCACTTGTTTTAAAGGTTAGGAACTACCTTTACTAATTAAACCACGTAATCAATTATATAAAAGTAATATAATATTTCTTTTCACATTGCTATTATCACTAACAACTAACAACCTTATTTTATTCTTTCCAATATTTTATTCATTCTCCTAATGAAATATAACTTAACAAATTACATTACCTTAAAATTACTTAAATGTATGCTCAAGAATGATCTCAATACTGTTATTTTTGCAGTTTACTGAAGGCCAACTGTTCGGCACGACTTGCTCTTTTGAGCCTCGTCGTCAAAGTGCATATCTTTAAAAAGTTCTAATTGTATCCCCACATTTGGGGATACCAGATTAAAATAAATATTTCTCTTATTTATAATAATTTCGGGCGAAATCTTGCTTTATTAAATAAAATCTAACACTCAACCATCCTGACCTCGTGCATGCCCTCATGCACGCTCTCTTACCTAAACCTAACACTTGGCCTCTTTAGTAATCTTTTTTTTTCATATTACATCTATTTTATTTTACGTTAATACGATTCTTACAGATGGTACAATGTTAATAAAAAAGGTACAATTCTCCGCCATACATTGATGGCATGCTAGTTTGTTATTTGTATACTAATAATTACCAGTGATTAAAACCATACATATAAACCTAAATAAATTATTTAACAAATAATAAGTAATTACATTTGATCAATAATTAAATGGAACTACAATGTTAAACGAAAAATACTTTTAAATATATAGATTGTAGATAATTTCTTTTTCAATATTTGCTTACTTACTTAAAATTTTCTTTAATTACATTAAATGGATACCTACCTAGCAGACCTATTTGCAAGAATACCAATTACAATATTTAATACAGTAATTTTATATACATTTGTATATAAATAATTACTAGCAATTAAATCCACACATATAAGCCTAATGTATTATAACAAATAATTAGTCAATAATTGCAATTGAACTATAATGTAAAGCGAAAAATATCTTTAAATATATCTACATTTACAACATTTTATTCCACACTTATACAATACAATGGACATCTAGTTAGCAGAGCTATTTACAGGAATGCTAATTATAACTTTTCAATGCAATAATTTTTATACATATTTATAGTTACCAATAATTATTGGCCACTAAACCACAGTATACTGGAGATTAACAGTAGTCAATCTACATACATGTGATATTCGAGTAACGCACACATAGACACCTCTCACGGACGCGATATCTCGGAATGGTTCGGAACAGTTTGTTCCGCACCAGTCCGAGATATCGCGTCCGTGAGAAGTGTCTATGTGTGCTATGCTCGAATATTACTTGTATGTAACATTAACTTCTGTTAGTCTCTAAGTATTCTGTGACTAAACCCTAAAACCATACATACCTAATATCATAAAAATTAAATAATGAATAATAATAATTGAACTATAATAACTTTAAATTAAAAATATCTTTAAATATATCTACGCTTGGCTCAACATTATTTTTATTTTTTTGTTTAAAACCAATATTGACTTTAATTACAATACAATGGATCTTAAAGCGTGTTTGTACTTTGTATACTAATAATTAATTACCAGAGACTAAAACCACACATAAAAACCTAATAAGTTATAGTGTTTAACTAATCAATAATTACGATTGATCAATAATTACAATCGAACTACAATGTTATGCGAAAATATTTCTTTTTTTTTTTTTGGCTTACAATGTTTACTTTAATACAATATAATTGATATCTACATAACGGAGCTATTAGTAATTATAATGTTTTAATATGATTGATTTGATTGATTGATATGATTTAAGTAATAAAAAAATATATTAATAATAATAATTTAAAAATTTCATTTTTTCATTTTTATCCGAAATTAAAAACATAATATGAATATAATTTCAATTACGCCAAATTCGAAATAAAATATTTTAGTGTCTTTAACCAAATTAAAAGTGATGGGGAAAAAATAGAGCGACAGATTACATAATAGCTACTATCGTAATTATGGGTACTTAAATGTAAAAATATAAAACTGCCAGCTGTACACAGTTCATTCACAAGACTCGGTGCATCGAATTTAGTGGGATATTTTAAAGGAATATTTTGTATAATCTTGTAATAATTTTACAATAATAATTAAAACGCACTTTCAAATCAATATTTAATTCCCAATTTTAAAATTTTGCCGAACCAAAAAGTAGCCCTGTATACAAAGGCGGTCTTATCACAAACTACATACTACATGTATTAACCTAATAACCAAAACTCTTCCAGACAACCTAATTATAATTAATATTAAAATTTATTTAATCTGTATCGTGTATGCGTGTATTTAACAACTCTAAGTGGTCAATAGATACGATGCACGCATTGAGCTAGGTCAGGTCTGATTTAATTAACTAATATAAATTACTATTTATTTACGCAGCACTCTGTAGACGATAGTAGAAAAATTGTATAATATGGAAACCTTTATTTTGCCTTCAATGCAGTAAATAATCATTGCTCTACATGGGGCACACTAAAAGTTTTGCACTTTTAGCTGATCGGAACTATTTGAATTTCGAATGCTATATTTTTAAAACATTGCAACCTTCTTAGTACCTAATAAAAAAAACAATTGGCGGGAAATGATTTGTCAATTGTTTTCTTTATCACACATCAAAGTTCTACGTATGCAACGAAAATGGAATTAAGTCGAAAAGATTTTAGAGCGATGATTTTTTATGATTTTAAAAGTTCTCTTTCTCCCCAAGACTGTGCCGCTCGTCTTCAAAATGCTTTTGGGAGAGAAGCACCTTGCTTGAGCACCGTGAGGCGATGGTTTGCTGAATTTGAGAGGTCGAATTTCTTTACATGACGAATTTCGTGAAGGGCGGCCTTCAACTGCCGTCAACGAAAATAATGTGGCTACTGTTAAGCGGTTAATTGAAGAAAACCCCCGGATTACCTATGAGACAATTCGAGGATGATTTTTGTGATTTTAAAAGTTCTCTTTCTTCGCAAGACTGTGCCGCTCGTCTTCTAATTGCTTTTGGGAGATCTTGTACCTTGTTTGAGCACCGTGAGGCGATGGTTTGCTGAATTTGAGAGAGGTCGAGTTTCTTTACATGGCAAATTTCGTGAAAGTCGGCCTTCAACTGCCGTTAACGAAAATAATGTGGCTACTGTTAAGCGGTTAATTGAAGAAAATCCCCAATAGTCCTCGGATTATCTCATAGGTATGAGATAATCCGAGGACTATTGGGGATTGATATGAGCCAAATTCAGAAAATTTTACACGAAGAATTGAAAGTTCGGAAACTTTGTTGTCGTTGGATCCCTCGTGAACTGACGGTGCAGAAGCATGGAATGGTACTCACAGATGCAACTGAAGTACAATCACGAACATTCTAATGCTGTTTATGACATTGTCACAGGAGACGAAACGTGGATTTATTGTTCTGAACCAGAAAAACAACAGCAATCTTGTGAATGGGTGTTTGAAAATGAGAACAGGCCAACAAAAGTGAGACAGGCGAGAAATGTTGGTAAAAAAATGATCGCGTTTTTTTCTCAGCTACGGGTCCCATCTGTACAATTCCACTTGAAGATCAAAAGAGTGTTAATGCCGAGTGGTATTCTACCATTTGTTTACCCAGGGTGTTAGAAAAAGTTCGCGAAAGACGACCCAAAAGCCGCATTCTCCTACATTATGATAACGCTTCTTCACACACGGCCAAAAAAACAAAGTCATTTTTAACTTCCGAAAAAGTACATCTCGTCACTAATCCCATATTTTCCCCAAAATCAAAGATTTGATGAGAGGTTTTACTTTTACCAACTCCGAATTGGCAGTGATAGCGTTCAATCAGCACGTAGAAAACATGCGTTCAGATCTATGGTCCTCCTGTTTTAAAAAATGGTTCGATCGCATAAAAAAATGTTTAAAATGTAAAGGAGATTATTTTGAAAAGCAATAAACATAATATTTTGGTTATAACATGTTACGCAAGTTACGCAAAACTTATAGTGTGACCTAAGTATTGTACGCCACACCCTTCTTTTTGAAGTAAAAATGTATCTACAATCTACATACATATTTCGTTTATTTTGCACTTTTGGAATAACACGAATACACTTATGTCAAGAAAAAACACTCCTTTTAATGTATTTGATATATAAAAGACTTTCGTTTCAGAGTTATACTGTGCATTTTTCTATGTCAAATGCAGAATTTCGGCCTTAGGGAGACGCTTGCAGGTTCAGTCTCTGCGTGTCGATATTTTTCTTTGTTGTTTTTAAAGTTTTTTTAGTGAATAATATTCTATTTCCTATTGAAAAATAACAAAATCATGTTCCTTATTGAATTTTTTTTTATTACAAGAACAAAAAGCTGTGACTGAAATTCCTCTTGTATATAGAATTTCTTCATTGAAGAAAATCACCAATTTTATTATGGTAACTGTCACATTTTTCTAACATTATAGGATAACAAACAAGCCGAGTTCACTCCTGATGCAAAAAGGCAAAAATGAATAGGTATGATTTTTATTTATTTCAAAATAATTTGTAACATTTACCTAATTGAGTCGCCCTGCAGTTATTGCACATATAATACTAAAAATACATATTTTCTTTTATTTTTTATTTTATAGGATAGAAAATAAGCAGATGGTTCTCAAGATGGAACTATCTAACCATCGGTCATAGACACCAAAAGATGTTAACAGTGCGTTACTATCCGCGCGTCGTGATTATAATGCAATATGCATAAGTTCACCAATTACCTTAAACATGACAATCACAAGCGTTGTCGCTATCGTGGCTGAATAGGAAAATGGTGGTACCCGGGTGGTATTCAAAAAACTAGGACTCATTGTTAGAGACTGTACTTTTTTCCAAATCAGTTTCACAGTTCCCAACTACGAATGGTAAGTTACGAAACTACGAATGGTAAGTGTGAGACGTGAATCTTACTATTATTTATTACTTACAAAATCTCTTTATTCTCATTTGAAGCGTTTTTTAAAGGTCTGGAGTAATATGAAAATCGACGGCCTACAGAAAACTAAATTACGCATCGTAGTTCTTTTTATAGATTTTATAGTAAAAAGAAATATATTTAAATATATTTTACAATTTTATACTAAAAATAAATTTATTTAAGTAGGTATATTTCAAAATTCTCCAAACTTTTGTGATAGTAGGTATTTCCTAATAGAATTTTGGTTGTTTTGGCCAACCGAACTGCGTAAATGTAAAATACAGTTACGTAGTTCGGTCAGCTGCTAGGTATAACATCTTGAGCAGTCACCTATGACTCATATTATTGTCCATAGGTAACAAAAACAATATAAAGAGGTCATAACATAAGAGTAGCCCTCTAGTAGTCTAGTCTAGTAGTCTAGAATTATTGAAGTAAACGAGCGTATTGTCGCGGCATAAAAACCGTCACTCTTACCGTCAATAGGAAAGATCAAAACATAGCGAGACCTGCTCGAAAATAATAATAATAATAAATATTCACGAGACAAATTACACTCACTGATCTAACACCAAACTAAGCAAATTATTTGCTTGTGATATGGGTGTTAGTCAACGACACACACACATAAAAATACATCTATACATATAATAAAATCGTAGGAAAGTCAAAACTGTACATTGAATATTTTGGGGCGTGATCTACAATCGATATCAAAGCCAAAAATATAGTTTTTAGAATTTTTGTCTGTTAGTCTGTTTGTATGTGTGTCTGTATGTATGTCCGAGGTAAACTCAAAAAATACTCCATGGATTTACTTCAAATTTTGCATGAATATTACTAACATCAACATATAGGCTACATATTATCACGCTATTACCTACGGGGGAGGAGCTGTATGGGAGTAAACGAAGTCCGCGCGGACGAAGTCGTGGGCAACAGCTAGTAAGTATATAAATACTAGAATATATTTAATAAACATCCAAACCCGGAATGTTTGTACATTTAAGCTCATCACACAAATGCTTGTCCCTATCGGGGATCGACCCCGAGCCCCGTCGATTGCCTAATCATGGTCGCTTACCTCTTGACCAACGGAGCGGTCATAATTATCGATAATTATCACTACATTGTATATCTCTATCCACTTGCAATCTAAGTGAAATATTAGGTTTACAAATAAATTTGATTTCTACTGTAAATATGTATACCAATTAGCAATGCTTCTAAGTAGGCAAAGTAATATATGTGGAAATATATCCATAGCTTATTAACACCCAACTTGTAGTCAATTATCGTAAACGCTGGCATTGATAGCTGAATATGGAGAGAGTAATGTGTGACCCATCGACGCGCTAATAATAAATAAAGCATGTCATTTGGATTATATTATATAGTCATGTCCTGATGATAGATCAATTGCATTACTACTAGGCTTCTCGTAAAAGGCGAGAGAAAACTAACATGTATCAGTATCATCGTGAGTTCTGCGACTTCTCTTCGTGGTAGAACAGCCTTATCTATTCCTGTCGCAAAAGCGTTGTTGCTTGTCACTGACGGATTTCTAAACCCACCACACAGATGACGACGTATCTTTGGTGTTTGTAGGCGATGATTAGCTCTTACCGCCAGAAGAACCATCTGCTTGTCTTCTATCCTATGAAATAAAAAAATTAAAAGATGTATCTATGTATTATGTTATATAGGCTCAATAACTTCGCAGTCTTAATTAAATGTGAACAACATTATTTTGAAATAAATAAATATCACGCTGATTCACCAAGATACACCGGATTGTCGATTGGCAAGATGATTGGTGATTTCCATGCCCGCATTTTGTCTACCATAAGTAGTAGAAACTTACAAATATAAACAACGCTTACACCAGGTGATTTTAAACACTCGCCATTTTGAAGCGTAGCTTAGGTACAATAATATATACGCTAATACGTAGGTCACACTTTAAGTTTTGCGTAACTTAAAAAAACAACATGTTATAACCAAACTATTATGTTTATTGCTTTTCAAAATTATCTCCTTTACATTTTAAACATTTTTCATGCGATCGAACCAGTTTTTAAAACAGGAGGACCACAGATCTGAAGGCATGTTTTCTACGTGCTGATTGAACGCTATCACTGCCTCTTCGGAGTTGGTAAAAGTAAAACCTCTCATCAAATCTTTGATTTTGTGGAAAATACAGAAATCACAGAGTGCTAGGTCGGGGCTATGCGCAGGATGAGTGACGAGATGTACTTTTTCGGAAATTAAAAATGACTTTGTTTTTTGGCCGTGTGTGAAGAACCGTTATCATAATGCAGGAGAATGCGGCTTTTTGGTCGTCTTTCGCGAACTTTTTCTAACACCCTGGGTAAACAAATGGTAGAATACCACTCGGCATTAACACTCTTTTGATCTTCAAGCAGAATTGTACAGTTCTGACCTATAGCTGAGAAAAAAAACGCGATCATTTTTTTACCAAAGTTTCTCACCTATCTCACTTTTGTTGGCCTGTTCTTATTTTCAAACACCCATTCACAAGATTGCTGTTTTTTTTCGGGTTCAAAACAATAAATCCACGATTCGTCTCCTGTGACAATGTCATAAACGTCATTATAATGTCCGTGGTCGTACTTCAGTAGCATCTGTGAGCACCATTCCACGCGATCCCGCTTCTGCTCCGCTGTCAGTTCATGAGGGATCCAACCACAACAAAGTTTCCGAACTTTCAATTCTTCGTGTAAAATTGTCTGAATTTGGCTCATACCAATCCCCAATATTCCTCGAATTGTCTCATAGGTAATCCGGGGGTTTTCTTCAATTAACCGCTTAACAGTAGCCACATTATTTTCGTTGACGGCAGTTGAAGGCCGCCTTTCACGAAATTTGCCATGTAAAGAAACTCGACCTCTCTCAAATTCAGCAAAGCATCGCCTTACGGTGCTCAAACAAGGTACAAGGTCTCCCAAAAGCAATTTGAAGACGAGCGGCACAGTCTTGCGAAGAAAGAGAACTTTTAAAATCACAAAAAATCATCGCTCTAAAATCTTTTCGACTTAATTTCACTTTCGTTGCGTACGTACAACTTTGATGTGTGATAAAAAACAATTGACAAATCATTTCCCGTCAATTGTTTTTTTGTATTACTAAGAAGGTTGCAACGTTTTAAAAATATAACATTCGAAATTCAAATAGTTCCGATTAGCTAAAAGTGCAAAATTTTTAGTGTGCCCCATGTAATCAAAATTCGCTAAGAAGAAATGTTGGTCCGGGCCCTATTTGAGGAATAGACCATCTGTCGTTCTGTCAGACAGTCGTAAGAGGCGGACAACTGGCAAGCGAGTCACTGACGTTGTGAGCGTGACTACTAGATGGAAGAGTTCTGCATTGTCTCGCATGCATGCATGTGGCATTAAGAACACGCCACAAGGATAGTAACGCTACAGATTTCTTGCATCTACTAAGGATCTCTGAGATCTAAGTTATCTCTGAGATCTAACTATAAGGTTTCCTAATTTATTTCGAAACTCTAAAAACACATACAAGCAAAACATTTATATGTATATTGCTTGTCCAATCATTTTGAAACCTGTAGTTACCGTAATCGACCAAGTTTGATTTATATTTTTAGTAGCGACCTTCTGTTATTGAAATATAAGTAGATAATTATGATAATAGTTATATTATCTGATATAAATAAATATCTTTTAAATCGTTGGTGGTATTCGCGATTGTGTATCGCACAATTGTTATTTAATATTATATATGCACGTAATACATACATGTTTCAGGGTCAAAAATCATATAATCAATTATTGTTATTTAGAAATATTATCAACACATTACTTCATAGTTCATTTAGCTACGTACGAGTATGTAGATAAGGAAGTTACTGATTTTGCCCCGATTTTAAAAAATCGAGATTACACCAGATCTCCACGTTATGTAAACTTCTCATAACTTTTGAACGGCTTAAACGACCGAAACGCGATTGATGGCATTTGATTGAATTCTGCTCAACTTTAAATTTCTTAAAATTTGAACCAATTCCGTACAGGAGATTTTGAGAAAATATCTCCAAAAAAATTTGGCGAAACAGGATTTTTTAAATTCTAGGTTAATCTATCAATTGAGTACAAAATCTAATCAGCTCTGTTCGTCAGAAACCTACGTGTGCCTTCATTCAATGCATAAATTTCCTCCTTTTTTTTTTGTTTCGCTGGTGTAACAATTTCGCTGTTTGTGCAGGTCATATAACTAAATATTATGGATTTCTTCTTACCGAATTGATACTTAGAAGAGTCCAAAATCCTACGGTAAAAATGTTCTTCGTCTGTAAGTTACAGGTATTCGTTAACTCAAGTTTACCTCATATGCGTAAGGCAATCTTCTGTAGTAAAATAATAAAAAAAGGAAAGTGCCACTGACTTATCTGTTCAGCGGGTCTAGACAAGTGGCATAAACGCTAGGAGAATAGAAAGATAAATAAATGTACGGACTTGACGTAAGCGTTCGATTATGCTTATGTCAAATCCATACATTTATCTTTCTATTCTCCGAGCGTTTATGCCACTTGGCTAGACCCGCAGCAGATAAAGAATCAATTGCAGCCGTCAGTCGCCAGTTAGAAATGTAAATTCGTTGTAGTTTTAACTACTGCTTACATATGTCACTAGTGGTGCCGTTTGAGCAGAAAAGTTGGTGGTACGATAACTTAATAAAATAGGTACCTAGTAATTTACTTATTTACGTGGTAATTAATGTAATGTAAATAATGTATATATAGCAATAATGTATTTTTGTATGTTTGTATAGTAATATTTTATATATAAAGGTCTTAGGCTCTATATTAAAATAAATTAATTCACATAACTATTAAGCTAAGTTGTAATAAAGCAAGGCAAGTGAACTATCAAGTTTAAAAAATAATTATTTTTTCCTATTACAATTTTAAGCATGCATTAACTAAGTCTATTTGTTCTTGTAAAATTATCATACATTTACATACGCGTATTTTGTAGTGTTGTTGAGTTAGGCAATTATACAAGATTGTATTTTAACAAATATACAATCTTGATGATATTTAATTTGTACAATTGTATAAAAGTATTTCAAGTGTTGTTGAAATTTTTCAATTTATTTACAACTAGCTGTTGCCCGCGACTTTGTTCGCGCGGACTTCGTTCAACTCCGCTCCTCCCTTCCTACGATTTTATTATATATATATATATATATATATATATATTTTTTTTTTTTTTAAAAAAAAAAAAAAAAAAAAAAAAAAAATATATATATATATATATATATATATATATATATATATATATATATATATATATATATATATATATATATATATATATATATATATATATATATATATATATATAGATTAATTATAACCGCCCCGTTGGTCGAGTGGTTAGCGACCCTGACAACGCAATCAATGAGGTCCGGGTTCGGTTCCCGGCAGGGACAAGCATTTATGTGATGAGCACAGATGTTTGTATTTCTGGGTTTGGGTGTTTATTAAATATATTAGAGTATTTATATCTATATTTCTATGTATTAGTGTCGTTGACTGACACCCATACTACAAGCATATAATTTGCCTAATTTGGCGTCAGATCAATTCGTGTAATTTGTCCAGTGATATTTATTTATTTATTTTATTTTATTCGCTATTCCTTGCTTTAAAAAAATAATACAACAACTGGTTTCCACGATCATAATTACAAAGGCGTCGTGCACAATAAAGACATACGAACATCCGCGTCGTCATGTGACAACTTGCAATTGTTTTCCTTTTTTTTTTGTTTATTAACTACATCACATAATTGCTAGGTTTTTTGTTTCGAGCCAATACAATAAGTAATTATATACGTAATATTGTGGGTATCACGAAGAGTCGATGGATTTGAATGACATAATGTCGACGTTGCTGAATAAAATATCATCAATTAAATAGAATACGAAATCCAGAATAAGGAATCCAGAATTTGAAAGGTCTGAGCAACGTTTCGCATACCATACCATACGTCGTTACCGCCCGGCCACAGCTCGGGCGGCGCGACCGGCGGCGCGAATTGCGGCGCGGCGAGCGACAACAAATGTAGGAAACTGTATGAAGTATGCCACAGCTACCGGCGACGCGAATTGCGGCGCGGAAATACGCGCGACCGTGACGAGCGGTGTAATGAGCGATTAAAACAAAAGAGGACTTTTGTTTTATCCACTAATAAGCCAGGGTTGGAATCAGAATAACACAAAATTATTACCAATGGAAATTATATACATACTATATTTTATTAAAATTTTTACTAGTTGTTTTTAGCCTCCGACGCAAAAACGAGGATTGTTATAAGTTTCAGAGGTGTGTCTGTGTATCTATCCGTGCATCTTAGCGCCCTAGCGGATGGTCCGATTTAGTTGCGATTTTTTGTACTTGAAAGCCTTATTTTGCGAGATTGTTCTTAGCTCAAGATGTTTCAATAGAATCTGTGCAGCCATTGAAAGCTCACCAGCTCTTTTCAACTTGATAAAAGGAGTTTAGCAATTTGTATTTTAATCGATGCTAAATTTTGTATTTTATTACTGCAATTATATTGCATTGACATGGTAAACTAGACCTGATGCTATAATATCTTCATTCGAAGATATCAGCTTTTATTTAACTAGCAATATTTGTATGTAAATAAAAGATTTTCTAAATATTGCAAACCATATTTATCGACTTCCTGATATTTTTTTGTATTGAAATTTGGCATACTTTTGTAAGTTCAATGACAATGCAATATTATGGTACTATCCAGCTAATATCATGATGTAACCTGGATATAGGGACTAGAATTCTCATATGTAGAGTTTTGACGAGGCAACCAAGTTTTGGGTCATCGGTTTTGTTGCTATAAGTACTAAATTTAATTAGTACTCATAATGATGAGAAATGGAATATGGAGCCGCTAGAGTATAATTGTAACTCACAGACAGAAAGTGTTAAGATAGTAGAGTTTGGAGTCGTTCGTTTCGTTTCAATAAGATATTTTTCATTATTACGAGACACTGAAGATGGAACCGAATATAGTAATATCGAAACTTCTCGCATCCAGATACATAATGCTTAGATAATATACTTCTAAACTCAACAAGGTAAGTTTATTGAGTTAGCGCTCAATTGTCTTGTACTAACAAACATTTTGATGCTGGATGATTTCTAGGAGCTGATGCTCATCATGACTTAGGGTTTATTGATCAAACTCGAACGTGGCCATGGTAAACTACTAGTTTGTAGTTTACCATGGCCACCTTCGAGTCTTCGAGCAAGAAAAATCCCTTTAGATTGGACTCAGTTGTTCTATTTTGACAAATACTCTGATTCTAAATGATTTACAGGGTCTTATGATGAAGCAGGAAGAAGGTTATCAAAACTTTTAATTAAAATTAAGCAACATCATCAATTTTGGACTTGTTTGATTTTTTTATTTTAAGGAATGTAAAATAAGATAGCTTCCAGCATTTAATGATAGAGCAGAAAAAAGTCCATGTGATCTTATAAGTTTGACCAGTTAAAATCCACCGAGTGTAGGCTACTTCGATTTGTTTTGGTAAACATTTAGATGCTGGATGTTTTTTTAAAATAAAGTTACGTGTTTCGGGTTCGTCATTGTAAGAAAACGCCAATTATATTAAAACAGTGTATTTACAACACAATTACACAAACAACAAAATGTAATACGTAAATACATTATACACACTGGTCACCTCGCTGTACTAGCACTAAACTTAACCGACTACGTTTAAAGAAAACAATTTTCGTATTTACTTAAACTGGTCACTTCGCTTTGCACTGGTCGCTTGTACTATCACTTTCGATCACTGTATAAAAACTGCTCTCTATTTGTCAACACTTCCCTATTTATACTCGAGGTAAAGTTCGACAACAATCGTGAATGTTCGGCAATAATCTCGTAAGCAATAGCAATTATTGTAAACAGCTTATGATAAATAAACAAGTCCTAGTGCTAGTTATTTTCAACCTTATGCCCTATACCATAAAGTCCATTATGACATAGCTATGCGGTTAATGGTCAACTATTTGTTTGTCAATAGGAGTAGCTATCTGTTTCTTTTATTTCTTGATCTCTCCAGCGTTCCAAATCTTTACGTTTCTAGATTATTCGTAACAATATAACGATACACTAGAAAGTGGACACTCGAAATTGGGCTGATATAGCCTTTATTGCTAGAAAATGCACATGGTTTAGTAGAGAGGACTCGGGAGCTTTGCAATAAAACAGCTCAAGCTCACTGAATAAGGAACCACAGGTTAAAGTTACCTTTAATTTTATGCCGCAGGATCCCCTTTGAAAGATCATCAGCTCCTTTTACGTTTTGCGCTTAAAATTATGGCACTGAATTAAAATGGTGGGTAGACGTTAAAAAAAGTGTTGATTTTTTAAAATTTTAAATTAGAGTTTGTATGATGACTTATTGATTAAAATATTATTACTTAAAATATTATTAAACTTAATTTAGTTTATACACCGAAACTTAAACTTAATCTAAAAACTTCACAGCATTTTCCCAATTTAATGTCAGCTTGCGTTGAACAAAATTTGTTCCTATACATTTATGTCACTCATATTAATAAAAAATACATACTTTCTACAGCCCACTCCATCAAAAACGTTCATAGTTACGAATTGCACGGAAAATGTCTACGTTGCCATGCAAAAAAAATAGGTACGTGTACTTATGTATGCGCGTGAGAAGTTATACTTCTTTGGTGTCATTAAAAAATAGTGGCCACGTTTCCGATCCGGTAGTAGTTTGTAAAAAATATGTTGACGTGTCAAAATAACTTGTAAAAAGTTTTATTGAATAAAGTACTTCTGATTTCTGATAGATTTTAATTGCATGCAAATACTTAATTACATTAAAATAATAAAAGGACTGGAAAAGGATAGTCAAGGATTTCGGGACTTAATGAGCAATTTAGCGGACAACTTCAACCTGTAACTTTTGCGTTATGGTGATGCGCGTGCATCTTAAAATTTCACTCGTTGTCTAAAGAAATATTACGCCCTAAAAAAATATAACTTCAAAAATCTCGAATGGAGGGATCAATAATAAGGTAATATATGTAAGTATCAACAGTAATGGTATTTTTGCGTACAATCCTAACGTTACCATAATATGTATATACTACGCATCAAAAGAATATAGTAAAAATAGTGTTATAAAATCCGACCCTGGTACTGGTATGACAGCTCAGAGCGGCACGCCGCCGCGGTCGCAACAAGTCGAGCTGTGGCATACCCAGATGGTCGCGCGACTGTTCGCCTTACGAACTTCCAGAAGGTTGCAAGAAATAAAAGTTGTCACTGATCCTTGTGTATTATTTATCCTAAAATTCACTAATAAATATTATTTGATTGACATACGTGTCAGTTAGATCACAAATGTACGATGGGTTATTATGGAGCGCAACGGGGAACGACTAGCGAGTACCAGAGAGTGTGTTCCCTCAAAACCGTGTAAAGCAATCTCAGCAAATTACACATATTTGCAAAATACACATACTGTGTCCAACAATGGTATCACGTCATCGCAAGTTGACGTGATACCATTGTCCCCCATGTCGAGCCTTGTAACGCTAGACGAACTTTTAAACACCGTTAACAACTTACCATCGAAAAAAGCCCCCGGAGAGGATAAAATCTCAAATTATATGATAAAACATGCGTGTTTAGCGGCCCCGGACTCTATTTTAAAAATAATAAATCGTTGTATTGCTGAAGGAGTTTTTCCCAAAATATGGCGCCAAGGATATCTTAAAATTATTCCAAAGTCCGGTGACAAGCCTACGGATGCCGATGCCGTCCCTTGGTAAACTGTTAGAAAGATTGATAGTTCCTCGACTTCTACCACGAGGGCCCACGTTCAATAAACAACAGTTTGGATTTACCGCCGGAAAATCCACTATCGATGCAGTGCTGTCTATGAGAAAAATGGTAGAATTGTCACGAAATAATTATGTTGTAGGTATTTTTTTGGATATTTCTGGTGCTTTTGACAACGCTTGGTGGCCGATGTTATTGTTGAAATTAAAAACAAGGGGGTGTTATTCAAATATATATAAGCTAATTAAATCGTATCTAGAAAACGGTCATACGAAATTGCAGCTAGGGCATTACGCAGCGTCTAAACGCCTTACTCTAGGCTGCCCTCAGGGATCAGTACTTTCACCATATCTATGGAACTTAGGATTTGACGATTTATTCTCATTAGCCTTGCCGGAAGGATGCTCGCTTATAGGTTATGCAGACGACGTTGCTTTAATGATACAAGCTAACACACGAGCACAGATAGAGTCGCTGGCTCACACTAGTCTTAATTTGATCATCAACTGGGGCTTGAGAAATCGTTTAAGCTTTGCGCCCCATAAAACGTTTTACTTAATATTAAAAGGTTCGCTCCTATCATCTCCCAGTATAAAAATAAATAATAGCACAATAAAGAGAAAAGAATCGGTAACATATTTAGGTTTGGTCATAGAAAAAAATTATACTTTTATAAATCATATTAACTATATCGGTGAAAAGGCTAAACGGAATTTCTTATCCTTTGCGGGCATATCTACCTCGATATGGGGTTTAACGTTTAACACTTTAAAGATAATTTATAACGCCACGTATTTAGGTTGTATCTGTTATGCTTGTTCAGCGTGGGCTGATAAAGTTACGAGTGGTGCGATCCGGCGCAAACTACTTCAAAATCAGCGTCTAGCACTAATATTTCTATGCAAAGCATATCGCACTGTAAGCTCCGAAGCTTTACCCGTTTTATCAGGCGTCTTACCATTAGATTTAGAAATTCAGCGTCGGGCTTCAATGTATTACAATTCTAGGAATTTTACTAACCCAGAATTTATCAACTCGCAAGCCCAAACAAAAATACGTCGCCTTTTTAATCCCGTAATCGACGTTACTAATGAATTAATTGATGAATGGCAGTCGCGTTGGTCTTGTTCAACTAAAGGACGGCATTTATATAACTTTTTCCCGTGCATCCGGGATCGCTTAAGTAAAACTTGGATAGAAATAGATCATTGTGTTGCACAGTTTCTCACTAGCCACGGTAATTTTAAAGCTAAATTATTCTCGTTTAAATTAGTTCCTTCTCCCTTTTGCGAGTGCTCTACATTAAACTGTAAATATGAACAAACTGCACATCACATTCTTTGGCAGTGTAATCTTTGGCAAAACGAACGTCGTCAAATGCTTGATAGTATCCAATGTATATCCGGTGTAATTTATTACTCCGATCTTGTGGGTACACGTGGGAACTTCCGTGCCTTCAAACGATTTTGTCACACTTACTACTGGAAGCAAAATTAAGTAGGCCATTCTGGTAGGTCCCTAATTTCCAAACTTCCGTGGTGCAAAGCAATCAGGCTTAACCTGATTGTAAAAGTCTCATTTCGTAGCATTTTTATGCTTTTAACATTTTGCTGTCTCCTGCTAAAAAGGGAGGGAAACAGGATGTATTTTCCTACTCCTCCTATATACTTCTGATTAATTTCGTTGCGGGATCCAAGACAGCTTAGCTTTTCCCCAGGGCACCCTGAGCTCGCAACTCAGAGGTTATCAGGACGGTTGCCGCTGTTGATTCTGGTTTACAGAAGTTACAGTGGTGGGAACGAGAGGTGGGCCCATTGCCCTTTAATAAAAAATACTGTGTCCCTACAAAGCATTTAATGACACCAATCAACACGACGAAGTTTTTGGGCTTCGGTGAAATTATGAGGTATCCACCGGGCACAAAGCTTACTGCTAAATGTTCATGAAGGTTTTTGTGCATTTGACTCATACCGATGCCTAAGCTTGTCCGAATCTGCTGATAGGTCACTATTTTGTTAATCTCTATCATACGCCGCACAACACTGGTATGCTCGCCGCCGCATAACACAACAATCCATACTTCCAAATCCATACTAATATTATAAATGCGAAAGTCTGTCTGCCTGTCTGTCGGTTACACTTTCACGGCTAAACCACCGGACCAATTTTCATGCAATTTGGCATGGAAATAGTTGAAGATCCGGGGTCAAACATAGGCTAATTTTTTTCAAAAATCAACCCCTAAGGGGCTGAAATAGGGGATGAAATTTATATGATAAACTATATAGACATGTTAGTATATTCGCGGGCAAAGCTGCGCGGGTCAGCTAGTGGTAGAATATGTTGGTAACTTAATCAGATTTTAATAACTTGTAACTCCCATATTTTGGCAAATAAATAATTTCTTTGTTTTTTTCACTGATGTTATATTCAGTTGTCGCCGTAGAATGCGATGCGGTCCACCCTGCCCCATCGTCAGTGTGTGACGTGAGCTGAATTGCAGGCACGTGTGCTCGCAAAGTGTTTTGAGTATTAATTTATAACACATTTCCTAAAAAACTCTTACATATTTCCTAAAGGGCTCTTATACATTTTCTAAAGAACTATTACACATTTTCTAAAAGACTCTTACACATTTTCTTACACGTTGAGGTTCGAGCACACTGAGATGGGCCACGAGCCGGGGCGAGCCGCATCGCAACAAAAAATCCAGTACAGCACATTAAGATGGACCGTAGACGGCCGCATCGGAACACAGAGTAGTTGATTGGTTTTTATTGTAGTAGCGGAATGTCTATTGACAGTCAGTCAGTTCAACTGCCTATCTCACAAAGGCACCAACGTGATGAAATTAATGTATTTTAACAAACATAAATTGTGTTCAACACAGGTTTATAGTTTTCAAATCAAAAAAATTTCTCAACATAAACTTTAAGTAATTCAGGACTAATTATCATTTCAATATTTTGTATTTTTTTTAAGTAATGTTGTAATATTTTATCTTAATGTTTAATATAAATCTAAACGAGCTTAGATATCTTGGCAAGAATAATCACTTATACAGTAATCCTAACTTACAATTAAATCTGGGATTAGGTAAATCATTACGATAATTCAATTATCACAATCGCAAAAATTGGTGTTCACAACAGATAACAAATATTATTTACTCAAATTTTATCACGTAAGTAGATAAGGTAGGTCCTTATGCAAAATCCAAATTAAAATTATTGTACATACATACAAACATATTATCTTCACGAAATATCCCTTACGGACTAGGCAGAGAGAACCGAGTACCATACATGTATGTATGTATGGCAAAATTATTGTACAATTTTTAAAAAAGTAATATTTATATATTTATATTCATTTGTTTTTACGTAAATGAATCTGAAGTTTATTTTTAACTTCCCGTTACGTTAGATCTGGCTGACCGAGCTTTGCTCGGTTTCTCACATACCCATATCTTGGGAACCGAGCTTTTCTTGGACCTGGAACCTTGATAAATCGATTCCTATAATATAAATATGTTTTTTTCCTGTACCTGGTTGACTGGGCTTTGCTCGGTTTTTCATATACCCATATCTTGGGAACCGAGCTTTCTTGGACTTGGAACCTTGATAAATCGTTTCCTTGACCCGAAAAACCCCTAATTTGTTACTTTCATGAAAATCGTTGGAGCCGATTCCGAGATTCCAATTATATATATACAAGAATTGCTCGTTTAAAGGTATTAGATAAGGAAGTTACCGATATATTCTACACTCTTTGTCGTCGGCACTTGGTGAAACTCCGTTCTCATTCAATATTTTAAATAAAAACACTTGTACTGTTTACAATAATATGAAATTTATTACTAAAGTTAAATTATTCAATACTAAAGGAAATTTTCAAATAATACTTTAAACAGGTCTACCTACGAATATCTATTTCTGATCATTAAAATAGTTGGAAAAATATTATCTTCAATTTCTAACAGGTAGGGAGACTTGAAATAATTAAAACATAATCAGTTATAGCGTCAGTCTTTGGGTAGATACAACAAAATACATTTAACGGAAACAATAATTTTAAAATGGTTTATTTATAAATAAAATAAAAATATATGCATGATTTTAAATGAGCATTGAATAGAGTGAAAAGGGCTTTATGGAAATTATTATAAACCACAGTCCGAAATCAGGATGCTCTCTTCTCTATAATTAAAAATGCACCTATTTTTATTAGCAAGTTTATCAGAATAGAGATGACAAAATTAAAAAAGGAATCAGTGATTGTGTGAAAAAGAGACGAGAAGGAAATATAGAATGGACAAAACTTAGAAACAACGTGGAAATTGGCAGAAAGGATGGCAGGGATTAAGACGAGGCATCGGGACAAACGGGAAAAAACTGGTTTGCTAAATCTAGTTTTTTGGTATTGTTTTTTTTGTTTTTTTTTTGCCGTCGATAGGGAAGCGCTTGACCACGATCTCGCCTGATGGTAAGCTAAAGTGCGGCCTAACCGCCCGGCCACAGCTACCCGCGGCGTGACCTGCGACGTGAAATGCGGCGCGGTGAGTCGCGCGACCATCTGGGTATGCCACAGCTCGACTTATTGCGACCGCGCCGGCGTGCTGCTCTAAGCTGTCACACCTATACTAGCTAGTACCAAGGTCGGATTTTGTAATATTATTTTTACTAAATTCTTTTGAAGCGTAGTATATATTATCGTAACGTTAGGATTGTACGCAAACATACCATTATTGTTGATACTTACATATATTACCTTATCATTAATCCCTCCATTCAGGATTTTTGAAATTATATTTCTTTAGACACGTAATATTTCTTTAGACAGCGAGTGAAATTTTAAGATGCACGCACATAACCGTAACGAAAAAGTTACAGGTTGTCCGCTAAATTGCTCATTAAGTCCCGAAATCCTTGACTATCCTTTTCCAGTCCTTTTATTATTTTAATGTAATTAAGTATTTGCATGCAATTAAAATCTATCAGAAATCAGAAATCAGAAGTACTTTATTCAATAAAACTTTTTACAAGTTATTTTGGCACGTCAACATATTTTTTAAAAGCTACTACCGGATCGGAAACGCGGCCACTATGTTTTAATGACGCCAAAGAAGTATAACTTCTCACCCGCGTATATAAGTACACGCACCCATTTTGTTAACGTATGACAACGTAGACATTTTCCGTGCAAGTTTTAGTAACTATGATCGTTTTTGATGTAGTGGGCTGTAGAAAGAATGTATTGAGTGAGATGAATGTATAGGAACAAATTTTGTTTAACGTAAGCCGACATTAAATTGAGAAAATGCTGTGAAGTTTTGGAACGAAGTTCCTTATCGCACGTTGTGAAAAGGGGCTAGACGGAAAAAAATCTTACGAAAAGTTGTCACGGCACTTTTTGCTATAGTAAGGTTTTGTAAGCACAGAAATATCCAGCCACTTCCCTTTAGCTCGTCCATTGAAAGTGAGAGTCTATCTACTATTTGATTGAGTTTCCTTTTTGCTAGTGCCAAGTGTTCGATATTTATACAGAACTTCGGCCGAATGTCGAATTTCGACCAAAAGTTGAATTTCGACGGACAGTCGAATTTCGAACGAGTGTCGAAATTCGACCGAGTGTCGAATTTTGATCGGTTGCCGAGTTTCGACCGTCGGTCGAATTTCAACCGGGTGCCGAAATTCGACCGTGGGTAAAAATTCGACCGGGTGCCGAAATTCGCCGTGGGTTCAAAATTCGACCGGGTTCCGAATTTCAACCGGGTGCCGAAATTCGACCGTGGGTCGAAATTCTACCGGGTGCCGAAATTCGACCGCGGGTCGAAATTGTCTCTCTCTCTCTCTCTCTCTCTCTCTCTCTCTCGCTTATAGAAAGCAAGCCAGATATTTTTATTTCTATTTCGCATTGAACAGTGTGGTGTCGCGACGATTATTTTTGTTAAGTGTATACAGGTTTTTTGTAAATAATAATAAAAGGAACTTCGTTCCATCCGGGTGTCCCTTGACACCTCTCAAGTTTTTTTTAGATTAAGTTTAAGTTTCGGTGTATATACTAAATTAAGTTTAATATTATTTTAAGTATAATATTAAAATAATATGTCAATAACCAATTATTTATTTAATCAATAAATCAGCATACTAACTCTAAATTAAAATTTAAAAAAACCGACACTGTTTTTATTGTCAACCCACCATTTTACTTCAGTTTCATAATAATTTTAAGCGAACGTAAAAGGAGCTGATGATCTTCGAAAGAGGATCTTGCAGCATAAAGTTAAAGGTAACCTTGACCTGTGGTTCCTTACTCAATGAGCTTGAGCTGTTTTATTGCCAAGCTCCCGATGTCTCCAGCTCCGCTATGTAACTCTATTAAACCATGTGAATCTTCTAGCAATAAAGGCTATATCAGCCCAATTTCAAGTGTCCACTTTCCAGTTTCATCGTTATATTTTAAAAAACATTCAGCATCTAAAGGTTTGCCAAAACAAATAGAAGTAGCCTACACTCAGTAGCTTTTAACTGATCAAGCTTATAAGATCACAGGGATTTCCTTCCGCTCTATCATCAGATACTGGAAGCTATCCTATTCCACATTCCTTAAAATAAAAAATCAAACAAGTCCATAATTGATCGTGTTGCTCAATTTTAATTAAAAGTTTTGATAACCTCCTTCCTGTTTCATCATAAGACCCTGTAAATCATTTAGTACCAGGGTATTTGTCAAAATAAAACAACTGAGTCCAATCTAAATGGGTTTTTCTTATTTAGTTTATAACTTACCATGGCCACCTTCGAGTTTGATTGTTAAATCCTAATCTAATCTAAACCTAAATCATGATGAGCATCAGATTCTAGAAATCGTCTAGCATCAAAATGTTTGTCAGTACAATACAATTGAGCGCTAACTCAATAAACTTACCTTGTTGAGTTTAGAAATTTATTATCTAAGCATTTTGCATCTGGATGTGAGAAGTTTCTATATTACTGTTTTTGGCTCCATCTTCAAAGTCTCGTAATAATGAAAAATATCTTATTGCAACGAAACGAACGACTCCAAACTCTACTATCTTAACACTTTCTATTTACAATAACACTCTAGCGGCTCCATGTTCCATTTCTCGTCATTATGAGTACTAATTAAACTTAGTACTTATAGCAACAAAACAAATGACCCAAAACTTGGTTGCCTCGTCAAAACTCTACATCTGAGAGTTCTAGTCCCTATATTCAGGCTACATCATGATATTAACTGGATAGTACCATAATATTGCATTGTCATTGAAATTACAAAAGTTTGCCAAGTTTCGGTACAAATAAATATCAGGAAGTCGATAAATATGGTTTGCAATATTTAGAAAATCTTTTATTTACATACAAATATTGCTAGTTAAATAAAAGCTGATATCTTCGAATGAAGATATTGTAGCATCAGGTCTAGGTTACCATGTCATTGCAATATAATTGAAGTAATAAAATACAAAATTTAGCATCGATAAATCCTTTACAAGTTGCTAAATTCCTTTCATCAAGTGGAAAAGAGACGGTGAGCTTTGAACGGCTGCACAGATTCTATAGCAAAGAACCATCTCGCAAAATAGGGCTTTCAAGTAAAAAAAATCGCAACTAAATCGGACCATCCGCCAGGGCGCTACGATGCACGGACAGATACACAGACACACCTCTGAAACTTATAACAACCTTCGTTTTTGCGTCGGACGCTAAAAATAGTAGTGAAAATTTTAATAAAACAAAGTAAGTATCTATATGATTTCCGTTGGTAATAATTTTGTGTTATTCTAATTCCAACCCTGGCTTACAAGTGAATAAAACAAAAGTCCTCTTTTGTATTATTCGCTCATGACACCGTGCGGTCGGTCGCGCGTTTTTCCGCGCCGCAATTCGCGTCGCCGGTAGCTGTGGCATATTTCATACAATTTCCTACATTTGTTACCGCTTGCCGCGCCGCAATTCGCGTCGCCGGTCGCACCGCGCGAGCTGTGGCCGGGCCGTAAGATGGAACGCGATTCCCCAAAAGGTACCTGTTCACTATTCTCTTGAAGATCCCCAGAATAGGATCTCTTGTACCCCTCGGGAAACACAGACCAGGTAGCATATTCCAGTCCCTTGCGGTTCGGATCAATATGTCGAATCGAACCGCTTTGTTCGGGTACGTGGAACGTCCACCATATGGCGATGCCTAGTATCTGTGCGCCTCGACTATAGATAGAAAAACGGGGATGGCGGAATTAAGTCGTGCAATTCCGCAGCGCACTCTCCAAAACGTAATCGATAAAAGACCGATAAACTAGCCACTCTGTGGCGATGACCGAGGCTCTGGAGTTTTTTGCCTATCACATCGTCGTCGTTTATGAGCCTCTTGGCACGCCTCTTTATCGCCTCAAGCGTCTCCAGCTGGTATTTGACGGATCCATCCCAGAGGTGAGAGCAATATTCCATGCATGAACGGACTTGTACTTGATAAAGACTGAGCAACTGTCCCGGGCTGAAATACTGTCGCACCTTAGCCAGAATACCAAGCTTTTTTGAGGCAACTTGGGCTTTTGATTCGATGTACGACCCAAAGTTAAGAGTAGGCGTTAAGGTGATACGAAGGAGCTCGAGGTGGTCAGTTATCGGCACGGACACACCCTGAAAAGACGGAGATAGGTGAAATGGACTCCGTTTGGCGGAGAATAGACACGCCTGGGTCTTAGCCGCATCAAACTTGACCAGATTGGCATCGCCCCAATTGGAGACTGCCTGTAAGGACAGTTTAATACGATCGACCATCGCCTCTCTGAGAGACCGGATCTGTGCCGTACTGGCGCGCGCGCTGGATACGTAACTCTCTATAACAGTGCTATCGTCTGCGTACCCATAGATACCGGACATCAGCAGACCGTTGATATGTAGCAGGAACGGAGTTGCGGAGAGAACTGATCCCTGAGGGACTCCGGCATTTATATCCATTTGGTCGGACGAGCAGCTGTCGACGACTACCCTAATCGACCGGCCACTCAGAAATCCAGGCGCTCTGAGATCCAGGCGCAGAGACCAGTAGGTATACCGTACAAAGGAAGCTCGCTAATAAGACTGTCAAGACTGCCATGCCAGACCCTGTCAAAGGCCTTAGTAATGTCAAGGGAGACAGCTAACGCTTCACGATGATTCTCGATGGTTGCACTCAAGACGTAGGTGGCATACGCTAGAAGATCCCTAGTGGACCGATTTCGGCGAAACCCGTATTGGCGGTCACTGAGTAAATCGTTCGCTTCTAGGTGTGCCATTAGCCTCCTGTTCAGTAGACGCTCCATAGTCTTGCAGTGTGGACGTGACTGAAATTGGCCTATAGTTAGTAGGTTCGGCACGACTGACCTTTTTAGGCACAGGCTTCACGTTAGCAATCTTCCATGATTTAGGTACTTTTCCGGTCGTCATCAAAAGGCCAAAGAGACATGTCAAGACAGGAGCGAGTTCAGGCGCACAGGTTTTAAGTACTATTGCTGGGATCCCATCAGGGCCACTGGCTTTGTTCATATCCAGATTCCGCAACGTTTTAAGAACCTCAGTCTGACGGATGCAAATTTCCGGCATTTTCACCTCGCATCCAGGTAGACTGGAAGGTTTCGCATTGGCAGAATTAGACGTGAGTTTTTCGCGAATAGAGTAGCGAATAGGTTCGCTTTTTCTACAGCAGTGTGAGCCAAAGTCCCACCCGGTTTTAGCAGTGGACCGACTTTGCCAGGGACCAAAACGCTTTACTACCTGAGGCGTACGAAGCCAGTTTGTTCCCAATACGGCTGTCATGGTCGAATCGAGCTTTCAGTAGAGCCTTTTTGCAGGATTTGGCGGACCGGTTAAAGGCTTTCTTCTTCTCCGATACGTCCTTGGCATGGGCGTACCGAGGGGGGGGGGGGGACAGGGAAGGGCAGCTGGGTGAGGTTTAATGCTATAGCGAGTTTACGCATCTCTCTCCCAGCGAGGTCAGTGCACTGGTATGGGTATAGCCACTCCTGGTGGTGGGCATTGAAATCCTCCATTAGCACTAGCTGAGCGGAAGGGTATTTGTGTTGAGCAGCATCCGCCGCCTCACTTAGGTACTGTGTGAGCCTGATCATCTCCTGGTCTCCGCTATTACGAAGACGTCGACAGCAGATGTCGTCACGTACGTACGCGCTCGCACCTGACCGAGCTTTAAAGTTATGCTCCAGGGTGTAGCCGGGATAACTTAAGTACGCCAAATCAGACGGACATCTTATTTGCGTCTCCGTTAGGAACAAAATACAAGGTTTATGAGTCTCCAGGTGGAAGTGGACTGCAGCGAGATTAGAGTATAAACCTCTGATGTTAGTGAGGTCCACTTTCATTGAGAGGGAGCGCTGCCGTTGTATAACGTTAATCTTGTATCTTGTCTTTTTCATTTGAGAGAGTGAGTGAAGTAAGTATAGAGACGCAGTGAATCGAGGCGCTATCGACCCCCCCCCCCTCGCCCCCCAAGAATGTCCATATGGCCCTCTCGTCCGGTCGCCGACCGGCACTATGACGCATTTCTGAATTTTTCGCTAGTTGGCGGGGCAACCTTTCACATGTGGCTAGCACGCTACTTGGGCCCCCTACTGACTAGCGGTCGGCCAGCGGTGCACCGTGCCTCGGATCCCGCTACCCTCCAGATATATCAACGTCAGTGTGCATCAGATCGTCCAGATTGTATAGACGCAACTGATTCAACCCGTCTTCTCAAAAGCTACATCAGCGTTAATGTGATGGAAAACGGACGCTTGGCGACACGACTCAGCTGATGGGTGTTTCT
This sequence comes from Apodemia mormo, assembly GCA_036924255.1. Classification (NCBI taxonomy): domain Eukaryota; kingdom Metazoa; phylum Arthropoda; class Insecta; order Lepidoptera; family Riodinidae; genus Apodemia; species Apodemia mormo. The sequence continues at coordinate 16,531,157 of JAUPFN010000003.1, read as the reverse complement.
TATAGCCGCGACATGTGTCTCCCACCATATCACCTGATTAGCACCAACCAGGGGTACGTGAAGGGATACAGAATTCCGGGTGTTCTCCTACGGACGAAGGTGATTCAGCCCCCAAATTGTTTGTTAAATAACAATTTTACAAAAATATACCTGAAGATATTATCTAAGTAATGTGCTAACTTATTACATGATAAAATATAATTTACTCGATCATATCATATTCCGAAAACAGGCTAAAAAAATCTCTAAAACAAATAATTTGTTAATAATATTTCTAATCTTCCACATGATTTTTATATGGTAATATTTAGTTTTAAATACAAAAAAGAATGTACTAAATTTTGGTTTTCAGCTGAAGTCCTATATTTCTTTATCCAAAAATTAACACGTTTCCCAGCGGTTTCAGAATATACCGCACCGCCCATTTCCTATAGAATTGACGCGCGTCAAAATACCTCGCCTTAAGTAATACGGTTTCGTAATATGAGCACACGGTACAATCGACGTGCTCATACGAGTTGAGTATAAATGTGAAAGGAACAAGGCAATTTGCCTGGATCATGATGTGTGACGCTCAGTTCACTCTTACAAAGTAAAAGACTAGGCGTGAAAATATGTTAGTAGAAAAGAAAACTTTTAAGTTAACCTTAAAAAATGTTAACGGACTTGTTAACTTCCGTTAAATTTCATTAAGACCGTTAAATGTTAATCCAGAACCTACTATTTACCAAGGACTGCGCCACACCATAAAAAACAAGTTCTGACAATTATACGTTCGGGTCGATCGACAAGTGCGGCGCGGCACGTGCCGCGAGTGAAATATTACTAGTCTTGCCGGTGAGTGTGAGAAAGAAAAAAAAACGCCAAGATGGTTAAGGGTAGGTGAGATTCGTTTAATTGTTTCCGTCTTAGCGTCGGCACTTAGAGTGATGAGTGGCTTAATTTTGTATTCAGTTTTTATAAGTAGATCATTAACGCAACGATATAAAAAAACGCAATATTTATCAAGTGTAATTCGTGAATCCGTTAATTCACGAATTACGTTAACTGGCGTTAAGTTTTCCGAAATATAACGCTTTAATTTTAACGAAATTATTTTTTTTAGTAACGGAATTAGTCGTTAACGAAATTAATTATTTCCAGCTATAATTACTATCAACTAGGTAGTTGACCCGGCGAACTTCGTTCCGCCTAACAGTCAATAAATTAGCAGATTTAGGATTTTAAAGTTAGTACAAAATTATTAAGTTCAGTTTTTCATTAGGGATAATAAATATACATTAAACATAAATTAAAAAAAAATATTACCAGCAAGATATATTTTAATAAGTATTTTTATTGGTAATTTTTAATGACAAATATTATATTTTAATACTTTTAATCGTATTCCCGACGAAGACAAATCCAAAAATACAAAAATCATAAAAATTGGTCCAGCCGTTCTTGAGTTATAAATGGTGTAATTAACACTACTTTGTTTTATATATTTGGATATTTACACCTATTTACGTGTTTTAATCATTAATTGAGAATTTTCCCACAAAAATGAAAAGTATTCAACTTAATGTGAATAATCGTTTTTTGGTTGTTAAATATTCAGGCAAGTGTTCGCTTCTAGAAACTATTTTCATATGTGTTACCTATTATTGTACATCCAAAATTGTTCTACCGTGAACTTACAATAATTGCCAAACCTGTATTTGTGGTTTTAATTTTTCCACTACATCAATTTCGATTACAAGTTTTTATTTATAAACAGTACTGCAACGAATCGCCAACCTGATATACTTGTACGATCGCCTACTTTGTCCTCCCGCAATTTCCCGGTGTCCCAGTTTTGGGAGGCAGCCGGTACACTTATACATAATATGACAATGCATCCCTACATTACCTTAGTAGTAGTCTACGTCTCTACGAGTCAAGCAAATGTTTTTTTTTTATTTCCATCAAGAAATTCCACTACATGTTAGCTATCCTATGAATTATAGGCTATGATATAAAAAATCCGTCGGGCTGTCGATCCAAGAAACATTTACAACTACTCAAATCTTTGCTCGTGGAAAGTAAAAACCCTAAAAATATGCATGCAAATCTGTCGAGTTATTAAATCGTGATTAAGTTACAAATATATCATCACGCCGGTGCCCTTGAGTGTTAAATAGAGTGAACCAATCATTGATAGACGCTCTGGTTCACAACAATTCAAGGCTATGTCTTTTGGCGAGGTTGATGAGGGTCGATTGTTTCTTACGACAGTTATGTGCTCATCTTAAGCACAGGAGTGTTCATTTTAAACATGTCACTGTCATTTTTAGATAATAAGTTACTTTTGTTATCGAAAGAAATAGATTATTAAGTCGATACTTAGGTATTTTGATATTTTTATCGAAATATTGTCATGAACTCACGCATTTTTACTTGTAAACATTTCCGACTTTCTTTGTGAGATCTTAAAAATATCCAATAAATTATAGTTTATGTATCATATTTTTTAATTAGCTGTATTAACCCTATTCAAGCATGAAAAATTAAATATATACATCCATCTATACTTTCTTATCATAGGGTAGCAAATAAGCAGACGGTTCTGCTGATGAAAGAAAATAATCAGCGCCTATACACACCAAAGATGTTATTATTACATTATTCTTGTAGCGAGGGTGAATCGCCACATGCGTAATGAGAAAAATAGTGTTTTTTTTTAGAAGAGAGGGCAAACGAGCAAGAGGTGCACCTGATGGTAAGTGATCACCGCCGCCCATGGACATCTGCAATACTAGAGGTCTTACAGTTTACTTGAAGGTCTCTAATCCCTATGTCGTATCCGTTCAGAAATACCTAATGTACTAACTTTATATAGGTATTAGGATAGCAAACATGTAAATCACTCGAGCGTTGGAAAAAGATAACCATTACCTACAGATAAAAAAGTCAATAGTGCGTTACTATCTGTAAAGCAGTGATGTAATGCTATATGTTCTCATGCAACCTTACATGCCAAGCACTAACGTTAGCAAAGTGAATGTAATATTGATAAAAAGCATCTTAATGTAATATTGATCCCACCAAAAGCATTTGTATGTAAAATGTTGCCACGACGATAGCATGTGGCTCGCACTGGCAAAAATTTGCCTTATGTAGAACCAAGCTTCTAACTCTACTCGCCCCCACCGACCTTTATGTGGTGATATTAGACGTCAGTGACTTGCCCTCACTCCACAAGCCTTAACTTCACAAACTCTCTACTAGTAGGTGTTAGAGTTTGTGAAGTTAGGGCTCGTAGAGTTTACATAAACATATTTTTGGTGGGATTTCACTTCTTTTTGTAAGTTGCTTACGAAAATATTTTGTTATACACAATTCTGCACTGGTATAATTATTAAAAGGCGGGAGCAGTATACTGGATAATAAAAAATTCTGAAATGCGTGTTTTATTGTTTATAACGAGGCGTTCCTATTTCAATTTTTTGGCCTCTAGCATCAAAAGTTACGGAAGTCTCATACAAAATTCCATTTTCCAGCTTAAGAGGTGTGGGGTTAAAGTTCTAACTTTTAATGTTTTTTTTTATGTTTGTGCACTAGTACTAGCTTACATACTAAATTTCAGCTTTCTAGGACTTCTGGAAGTACTCTAAAAATTTTCATCATCTTCGCGTGAGTCAGTGACGAAATCGAGGTTTTATATATATCCATAAAATCTGAAATAGGTATAAGAACTTTACAATTAAAAATTTAAATGTTTGATTAGCCTTAATTAGCTTAATAATATATCCTGAGAATTTTGTTTACCTTTTTTTATATCATACGATAGCATACAAGCGTATGGATCTCCTGATGGAAAGAGTCAACCATCGCTTATATAGACACCAAAGATGTTAATGGTGCGTTGCTATCTTGTGGCGAGATCTAATGCCACATGCATAAGCTTACCGGCTACCTTACCCCCAAACCGGAACTCTACAGTGATAACCACTGACACTATTGCGGCAGGAATAGGTGAGACGGTGGTACCAGACCCGGGCGAGACAATGCAGAACTCTACCATCTAGTGAAATCTAGTATACCAAATTCAAACTCAGGTTATGGGGGTACAAAAAAAACGACGAAGAGCTTCTAGAATTTGTAGGTACTGCCCTTACGCTTTACTTGGATTAATTATCACGACGGGCACATTACCGTGACCTCAGATACAAATAGACTTAGAGCCCGAGCTAAATCTCACCAAATGTCACGTGGAGGAGAAGTGTTTTTGCACAGAAATTTAGAAAGCAGTTTCTAAGTAGGTATGTACTATATCGTTCGAATTTTTACTGAGATGCCTTAACTTCTAATTGTAAACTTAACACTAATCTTAAACAAAATCTTGTAAACAGAAAAAGATTTTTTATCCTATATATAAATCAAACTCAATCAAGCCCAGACTAACGTGCGTTAAAAAATATGAATTTTGAAAAATGTCACTTAAGATTAGAAGCGAAAGCATTGGGTCAACTCTATGCTGACGATATCTCACGTAGGAGGAAGAATAGGTCTAAAAAACGCGAATACCGCTTTCGCTCGCTAAAGCGGTGAAATTAAAACACGTGTTTTTATATAATTAGATAACAAACTAGCAGATGGCTCTCCAGATGGAAAGAGAAACCATCGCCTATAGACATTAAAGATGTTAATGGTGCGTTGCTATCCATGTGACGGAATGTCAATGCCACATGCATATTCTACATATATATTGCATATTCCGGAACACGACAGATACAATCAATGACGCTATTGCGGCAGGCATAGGTAAGGCGGTGCTACCATATAAGCGGGCGAGTCGTTGCAGAACTTTACCACATAGTAGTCACGATGGTAGTGACATATACATCATATCGGCTGCCACTTATGACCTGCCTGGCAGAACGGTAGATGGTCTATTCATCAAAGGGGGCCCGGACCAACTTGATACTGATTTTTATAAAAAACGTAGCCTATGTTTGACATTATCTTCTCAACTATCTTCTTCTCAAATTTAATCAAAATCGGTTTTGTAATTTAGCCGAGAAAGCGCAACACTCAGATTTTCACGTTTTTAATCATATAAATTAATATGGAATATAAACTAATATGGATTACCTCCTGTTTGAACGTTATTTCGTAATAAAATTTGGCTCTGCTTCAAGTTCGTGAACTCATTGCCCCTGTTTCGTGATAAAGTTTTTATTACTAACAAATACGGATTAAAACAAAAGTCAATGCCCTTTTGTTTGTAACTTTACTACTACTACTACTAAAAACTTTACAAAAAAATAACTTAAATGAAATTTAATATATTTAGATAAACTAAATTTATTATATACATAAAAATTAAATCTTTAAATATATATATATATATATATATATATATATATATATATATATATATATATATATATATATATATATATATATATATATATATATATATATATATATATATATATATATATATATATATACTTACTTATGAAAAGCCCGGTTTCACAAAAATATAAAATCTCACTTCGATAGATAATACAATATCATTAATAAAATGTAAACTAAAGAAGTTTAAATCATTGGAGCTGTTTCCAATAATGGAAGATAGAAACGCACTCTTTGTTTATTATTAACTAGCTGTTGCCAGCGACTTCGTCCGCGCGGATTTCGTTTACTCCGCACTGCTCCTCCCCCGTAGGTGATAGCGTGATAACATGTAGCCTATATGTTGACCCGACCTGTTAATAATATTCATGCAAAATTTGAAGTAAATCCATGCAGTGCTTTTTGAGTTTACCCCGGACATACATACAGACAAACAGATAAACAGATACACAGACAAACAGACAAAAATTCTAAAAACTATATTTTTGGCTTTGATGTCGATTGTAGATCACGCCCCAAGTATTCTTTTAAAAAAATATTCAATGTACAGTTTTGACTTTTCTACGATTTTATTATATGTATAGATTATTATGTATTGTTTACAATCAAAGCTTGCACTACATATTACGCGCCGCGCTGGAGAATAAATACATGCCTCATTTATAAAGTGGCACCGGGACTTTTATTTCCTTACATTTTTAAAGTCGTACGTTTGAATGTCGTGTTTTGGTCACGAACTTGGGGAAAGTAATTCTTTTTTGTTATGACACGCCAAGTTTGGAAACGGACTATTTGACTATTTTTCCCGACAAACAAAGTCTTCAAACCTTTAAAAGTAGGTTTTTTGGAGAGTGTGTAACACTTTCGACTTTATCGGCACTTTCTTCCAGATGTGATGGAAGTCAAGCAGCTATTAAAATTACAATTTAAAATATATGTAAACGGTAGACCCTGCAGGTCATCCCTGAAACTTCCCGCTAAATTAAGATATTTTAAGCTCAAAAGAGTAAAAACTATAAACATATATTTTTTCAGTTTAAACATCTATTTTGTTAAAATGGCAGTATATTGATTTTTGGGAAACGATGATTGAATTTGATTTTTTGAATGGCATTTAACTCAGTTTTGAGATCTATATTACTTTAGCTAATTAATCGATAGGGTGAAAAATTTTGAAGCAATGTCAAAACACATTTTTCAATACAAATAAAGATATTTCAAAAATGTCAAAATACATAAAACCAACGTAATTTTAATATTTGAAAAGCTGTAACTTTGGAAAATTAGATTCGATTTTGATTCAAAAAACGGCATTCAACATGTTTTTTAGTACTAAAATATCATAGAATACCAAACAAAAAATTATTGGTTAAAAAATTTTGAAGGTATGTCGAAAAAACCTTTTTTCAAAATTTTTTGTCAACGATTTCTCCCAAACGGATAAACCGATTTTGATGCAATTTATACATGAGACGTAGTTTTTTTATATTCAACTGGTACATTAATCTGGAAGTTATATTAATAAATACTGTTTCGCCAACATTTTTTTGCGGTTTTTTTTTAAATTTCTAAAAATCTCCTGAGCAGATTTAGTTCAAATTTTCAGGAAGTTTGATTGCAATCCAATCGAATGCCATCAACCGCGTTTCGATCGTTCCAGCCGTTCAAAAGTTATGAGATGTTTACATACACATACACACAAGCGCACACACACATACATACATACATACAGACATACTGAACGTACGTGAAAATAGTCGGTTCCTAGGACCTCAAAACGTAGAGATCTGGTAAAAACTCGATTTTCGAAAATCGGGGGCAAATCAGTAGCTTCCTAATAGGTAGGTACCTACGTAGCGACAGTAGCGGGAAGTTAAAAAAGTCCTTTATGTCGTGTAATTAATTTTGCAATGTTTCCGCATTCATGTTTGTAAATAATTTTTAAGTTTATGTTTTCTTTTATGTAAGAGGATGGCAAACCTCCTGATGGGAAGAGACAGCCACCGCCTACAGATATCAAAAGTGTTAATGGTACGTTGCTATCCGCAAGGGCGGATCCAGGGGGAGGTCATGGAGGTCATGACCCCCCGCAGCCAGGGGTCTAGGTATGGATTTATTAGGATTAGATAAGGATTAGAGCCTATTATGACTGAATCTCAAATATGTGACTCCCCTGAACCGAAGGCTGGATCGGCCCTTGTATATGTGACCCCCTCCTGAACCGAAGTCTGGATCGGCGCTTGGCTATCCGTGTGACGGCATGATAATGTCACAAGCATAAGTTTACCGAAATCTTATCCCAAACCTGTATTGGGGGTAAGTAGCCGGTAAACTTATGCTTGTGACTTTAAAAACCCCAAATGAGACAAGCATTGACGCTACTGTGACCGGCAGGGAGAAGTCAAGTAGTGTGCCAAACCTGGACGAAATGTTGCGGAATTTTACCACATGGTAATCACGATGGTAGTAACATGTATAGTTAAACGATCATCCTTTACGAACTGCCTAGCAGAATGGCAAATGATATATTCTTCAAATAAGGCCTGGGTATCCATATGAGGACCCGAATTCGAACCTCTGATCAGGAAGGTCCTAGTCTGTGATTTTTCGGACTTATCCACAACAATCAAAATTTCAGTGGTAGCTCTAAGGTAGTAAATCAAATAATTTCCTGGAATAAATTGTGGTGCCCCTGATGTCTCGTGGCGTGTCACATTAACATTAAATTATATCTGAGGAAATTTAAATAACGTACATTTTAACTATTACTAAAATTACCTAAGTAACATGTAATAGGTGCTTCAAACCACGGCAAATATTACAACATTTTCTTTAGCAGTATGACATTGTGCAATCTGCTAATCAGGCTGCATCCGTAGCATGACAAATGTTGACAGTTTACTGTAAAGATCTTAGGTAAGCGACACTCTTATCACTATGGTTAAAGAACTGTAAAGCGTATGAATTTTGCTTACGCAAAATTAGCATGACTGTTTATAGTAGGTACCGGAATATAGTGTTCTATAGGTATATGTCAAGTGTCATTGCGGTGTCACTTATGATTTTACGGGTTAAGTCCTAGGCAATGGAACCTAGAGTTTCCAGGTGTGGGACCAAAAGGCAACCTAACAAACCTACTTCATAACCGACTTGTTACAACTTACATCAAATATATATTTTATGTAACAAATCGGTTAACGGCTAACTAATTGTGACTATTTCGAGCCATATACTAATATGACGCATTTTACGGCACTCTAACTTATATTTTATATCTTACTGGCTGTTGCCCACGACTTCGTCCGCGCGGACTTTGCTTACGCCGCACAGCTCCTCCCCCGTAGGTAGTAATATTCATTCAAAATTTGAACTAAATCCATGCAGTACTTTTTGAGTTTACCCCGGGCATACATATAGACAAACAGACAAAAACTCTAAAAACTATATTTTTGGCTTCGATATCGGTTGCAGATCACGCCCCAAGTATTCTTTTAAAAAAATATTCAATGTACAGTTTTGGTTTTCCTACGATTTTATTATATGTATAGATATAGATTTATATAGCGAATATAAAGACTCAAGTAAGTAACGGGCAACTGGCGCGCCACCGGGCGTTTGGTAATCTCTTTTACTCTTTTTTGTGAAATTTGTTAGTTCAGAAAATATATTAGGATATATCAATCACATACGGATTAGATATAAATACGCCATATAGTGCCATTCCATTACATTTGAACCTGTAGGTAAGGACTAAAATATCATGTGGGTTTCCTTGCGGGGTAAACAGACTTTCTCACTCAGCGGGAATAATGGATTTACCAGTGATTCCAATTACTGCATTTTACCGACTTGACTAAAAATTGTCCCCTATTTCTAGAGATAACCGGGACCGATAGCTTTACTTGCTTATTCGAACACACCACCCGCCAAATTTCGAGCTGTTACTGAGCGGCCGCGTATCGAAACCAGGACCCCATGATATGAGCCAAACAGACTAGATCCTAGAATGTAGATCAAGATGCAGTCATCTTATTTTAAGGTAACCGTTGATTATTATCCATTGGCAAAGAAACAAGCCACCAAAAAATTACGAGTTGACGCCGAAAGAAAAGCGAATATTTAAATAAATTGGTATTTTTTATGTCAAAGTAGCTGACCCGGCAAACGTTGTTCTGCCCTTTTAACTACTCTTATTTTTTTCTATATTTTCTCACCTTTTAAACCTTCGGACTTCAACAATTAATTCAAAACTAAAATTAGCCAAATCGGTTCAGCCGTTCTCGAATTTTAGCGAGACTAACGAACAGCAATTGATTTTTATATATATATAGATTAAGTTCAAAACATACAACTAGATAAATTAAAAAGCAAAGTCAAATCATTATCTAAGTAAGTAGATACCAGTTTTAACCTAAATTTTAAGAACCGTTTTCGAAACTCACTATTTAAAATATATACATAATTACCACGGATTAAACTGAATACGCCTTTTTAAGGCAATTTTTTAGGTTATCAACATCACTTGTATTCACACAGATTAATTCAGAGTTATAATCCTTACCGGTTAAATATATTAAGATAAAAACATAGACATAAAATGTTACGGTTGCCCCGTTGAACACAGTACATAGTGTTGTATCTACACTAAACCTTTTTTTAGTTCGTTTCGAAAGTCGAACCCGAATCGTATTATCCACTCAAAAGCAGATTCTGGTTAAATATTTATTAAGTACTTAACTTTTGCCTTTTTTATATCTATAGGAAAACCCTTTCTGGGTATCCTCTAGGCGGGGTTTGAGGGAGTTATGTTGGACTGCCTTTTTTGTTGAAGATAATTTGCTTACACAATATCAGGTCTGCGTTTCACATTTATTCTGGCACATCTCAAGCACGATCGGAAGTAATAGCTCGTTCCCGATCATGCCAATCAATAGCAACCTCTCCTGAGACCAGGCTAAACATCTCCTAACGTGTGTTAAGGCAGCGCCAATACTGTGATTACAATGGTGGCACCTAGTATCTAGCTCCCGTTTAGCCACCTGCCACAGGTACTAATCGAAAGAACCACTAGCTTGCAACAACGTCGCGTATATTTCGGATTTTTTTTAATCTTCTTCGGTAAAATGCAGCCTATGTTTTAAGTAAGACTTATAGCAACACATCAAAGTATATTGCATTTAATTCCTGCTGTATTTATTGCGTGATTTGCGTACATACATAAATATTTAGAGGAATTATTCTATGCATAAATATATACAGACAGAAATTGTGAATTGTTATAACACCTGTTGCTCTAAAAAACGACAACCATATTAGTTTTTCTTCGACATCTAAAACGTACAGGCATCAACCTGTTACAATTTTATTAAATCTATAAATTATGTAAATTGTTATTAGCGCTCAAATGAGTTCATTTTTTGTTTAGTTACAACAGGTTTTCAAGTGATTTTATTCCTAGGGCAATTATTACTATCCAACATTAGAAACTACTTTTTACAAACACAAACACCATACGCATATGTGTTTATTTCCAATCCCTTACAGGATAAGCAGAAGGAATAGAATGCCGTACATTACAATCTAAGCAGACTTGCCTTTTTATCTCGACATTCATAACACTCTTTATAGTCTATATTAAATTATTAACCCACGTTTACTATGGGCACTTTTGTCGTCCCGTACGGATAGAACCAGCTTTATCTGATCGTAGTATGTCAGTATTGGTCTGCCTTATGGGTTTATGTGGTGTATCTGTGTCTTTGTCTGTGGCATTGTGACTCCAGCGGATGTTCTGATTTGATTGCGTATTTTTAACTTCCCGCTATGTATGTAGATAAGGAAGTTACTGATTTTGCCCCGATTTTCGAAAATCGAGTTTTCACCAGATCTCCATATTTGAGGTCCTAGAAAAGTTTTCCGGCTATTTTAACGATGACGTCAGCATGTCTGTATGTATGTGTGTGCGTTTGTGTATGTGTGTATGTAAACATCTCATAACTTTTGAAAGGGTGAACCGATCGGAACGCGGTTGATGGCATTCGACTGGATTCTACTCAACTTAGACTTTCTGAAAATTTGAACCAAGTCGGCCCAGGAGATTTTGAGAAATTTTGAAAAAACCCCCAAAAAAATTTTTGGTGAAATGTTCTTTTAATATAAATTCCAGATTTATGTACCGATTGAGTACAAAACTAATCAACTCTATTCGTTAAAAAACTACGTCTAATGCATTAATTGCATAAAATCGGCTAAACCGTTTGGGAATAATCGTTGACAAAAAATATTGAAAAAGTTTTTTTTGGACATAAGTACGAAATATTTCAATTAAATTAAATAATTTTTTGGTGTTCTACGATATTTAAGTACTAAATAAATTACGTCGAATGCGTTGAATGAAAAAATCAAATTCGAAACTAATTTTCAAATGTTACAGCTTTTCACATATTAAAATTACGCTGTTAAAACAGCTTAATATTAAAACTTACTTAATATTTTTGAAATAACTTTCAGGCTAATATACCGATTGATTTAAAAATCTTATCAGCTTTTCTCCTATAAAAACTGCGTCAAATACCGTTAATTGGATTAAAATCGACCGTTTTGTTTGGAATTTATTAATGACGAACTTTTTTGAAAAAATGTTATCAACAGTGTCAGTTTCGAAATTTTTCAGCCTATCGATTATTTAGCTAAAGCAGTAATTTAGATTTAAAACATCGTTTTTAAATCTAAAATTGTTTCTAAAACATACAGCTTTTCAAAAATCAATATAAGTTCTGGCATTTTTAACAAAATAGATGTTTGAACTGAAAAATTCCATGCTTATAGTTTTGACTCTTTTGAGATTAAAATATCTTAACTTAGCGGGACGATTCAGGGATAGCCTACAGGGTCAATCATTTACATATTTTTTTATTAAAATCCTTGTATGTGAAATGGTTTTAAGCTACGATTCAATCTGTTCAATCGCTTCAAGATCACCAGCTCTTTTCAAATTGATGAAAGGCATTAAGCAACTTGTACAGGCTTAATCAATACGCGAAATTTGGTATTATGTTACTTTAATGTAATGCGTCAAATCCAATCTGACAAAAAAAAAATGTCGATGCGTCAAAATCACGGAATTACAAAATAACTTGCAAAAAGTTCTATTGAATAAAGTACTTCTGACTTCTGATTACTGAGCGATATTGGATCATTACAATTTTTACAAGTTGGTAACCCCGACCTGATGCTGCAAGATCCCCATTCGAAGATCATTAGCTCTTTTTACAAGCTTTTATTTAACTTGCAATCTTCGTACATTTATAAAAAAAAATCAAATCTTGTGCACCGTTTGTCAATCACTTCCTGGTATCCAATTGAACTGAAACTTGGCATACTTATGTAAGTTCGATTGCAATGCAATAATTCGATACGATCGAGCTGATCTCATGATGGAGCCTGGATAAAGCGACTGAAATTGTCCGACACGAAATGCCGAGATAACCGAGTTTTGACTTGGTTTTGTTGTTATAAGTACTTGATTGTTGTTGGTCTGAATCCCTTTTAAAAAATAGACTATCTTCCATTCTGTCAGACAGTTTTAACTAATTGCTTTACGCGTCACTACCGTCGTGACTACTACGTAGTAGAGTTCCGCAAATTCTCGCCTGGGTATGTTGTACCACCGCCGTACCTAACCTAACCTAACCGTAACCTCGTCACAGGGAAAGCAGCTCATTATTGGCATTTTTGGTGCCAATAGGCGATGGTTGTCTCCTTCCGTGAGAAAAGCCACCTGCTTGTTCGCTATCTGATGATATAAAAAAATTAATCTTCCCCTTTTTTGTGACTAAACCAAAGGTGATTTTCTTAAGTGATGTACTTGCGGCTATATGTAGGTACTTTGTATACGGCATAAAGCAGTTAGTGAAATCAAAAAATATGCAACCTCTGAAGATCAATAAATAGGCTGTCGCTGCACGCTAAATTTTGCCAAGTGGGTAGAAATTTTGGAACCCCTGCATGTCTAGCCTTTTGCTGTATAATAATATTGACAGACTAGCTGTTGCCAGCGACATCGTCCGCGCGGACTTCGTTTACCCCGCACTGCTCCACCCTCGTAGGTGATAGCGTGATAATATGTAGCCTATATGTTGACCCGGCTTGTTAGTAATATTCATGCAAAATTTGAAATAAATTTATGCAGTACTTTTTGAGTTTACCCCGGTCATACATACAGACAAACAGATAAACAGACAAACAGACAAAAATTTTAAAAACTATATTGTTGGCTTCGATATCGATTGTAGATCACGCCCAATCGAAAACTCGATCGAATCGAAAACCAAAAAATATTCAATGTACAGTTTTGACTTTCCTACGATTTTATTATATGTATAGATAATGCAGACTTAAAACAATTTGCGCTATTTTGCCAGTCACGTACGTAAAAAGAAGGACGAATGATTAACTATACGAATCTCTAGAAGTCACGATGGTGATACTACCATCTTCTATGACTTCTAGGTGGTAGAGTTCTGTAATGTCTCCTCGAGGTTTTGGTACCACCACCTTACCTATTCCAGCTGCAATAACTTTAATGGTTTTTCACAGTCGTGTTCCAATTTTGAAGGTAAGATAGCCGATAAACTTATGAATTAAATATAAGGCTTTAGCTAGGCATGTTTGTTTTATTTTGGGTCGTGATGCTTAAATATTTTCCATCCAACCTTTGCTAGGCTATTTATGTGTCAAAAGTTGCATGCAGTGCCTGTACAAAGAGAGAAGTAATGCCGAATATATTTTGCTATAAAGGAGGATAATTTTGGGACAAAATGTACGGCCTAGTACAGCACAGTTAAGTTTGTTGGACAACCCTAAGCGCCGAGTTAACTCCATAAAAATTACACCCAGTTAACATTTACGTGATCGATTTTTTTAAAACCCACACACATTATGGCCACAAATCGCGATAGTATCAAACATTAACATAATAGGAACAGAAATAAGTCAATGGACGGTGACTGACTCGAATGAGTGCCACAGAAGTCGATTCTCACCGAGTCAAAGTCAAGAACTTTACTTGCTGCTGGGTGCATCGCGAGTTATTGAGGTTGGTATTTAGAATAGTACCTACGATAAAAGGTACGCCTGTTACACTATTGTAGGATTATCGAGCAAATTGAATACACTTAGGTATATTTTTCAGACGTTTTTCACAAACATTAAAATTAATTTATACACAAGTAGGTAGTACTGTAACGCCGCCCAGCGTACTACGTGCCGGACGTGTTACTTTGCCGACGATATCCCTTTTTTATTCAGGGAACCTTCTTGGTACTCGCTTGGCTGCTCGAGGTACTAATTAGTAGCAGGACCTTTTGGGATTCTTTAAGAAATTAGACTTTTCGTATATATCTTCGTTTATTTTCAGAGACGTCTATCTTACGTCAAATCTTAAAAGATACTCCTATTCTAAAAACAATTTATTCTTTCTCTACATACTAAACAGTTCTACATTTGAAAGTCGACAAAATGGCCAGTTCGAATGTAACACCATAAAGGTGTTACAGTACCGTAGTGGTAGGTATATCCAATAAAACTAACACTAAAATTTCCTACACATACCAATAATAAACACCCTTTAATCAAATAGGTTCATCGCCTCTACAACGTTGCCCGGGATTGGAAAAAAGTGCCCGGTTGGTGATAAGCTGGCCACCAATCATATTGTGGGACTAAATATCTTTGGCTAATCGTGGGGTGCACTTGTGTACCTCTGCCTAACTCTTCGGAGAAACGGGCGTGAAGATACTTTTTTTATTCACGTAGGTAATAATAATTTTAATAGATTTTGTAATTTTAGTATAATGCTAATATTATATATCTTGGACTGGATTAAAGAATAATTTTATAATACATTTATTATATTAGACTTTGCAGTTGTAAATTGTTTCAAAAAAATATTTTTTTTGAAAACTTTTATAATTATAAAAATTATAAAAGTTTTCAAAAAAAAATATTTTTTTATAAATTACTTATGTTTAGGTTAACTACTGAAAATACGCTCAAAAAACTATATAACAATTCTGAAAACTTCATATTAAAAAATATTTAAAGCATTATTAATTTAGCAAAAATACATCACGTACCTTGTATTTGGATTTTTCCACAAAAAAGGGTGTACTTATTTAACAACGCGCGTACTAAAATTTCGTAATTGCGCACGCTGCCGGCAGCGACGCGTGATTGCGACTCTATGCACGATCGCGTGCGCGGTGCTCAGTGTCGATTGTCGACTGTCGAACACTAAAAAACAAACTAAACACTACTTGTATCTGTGTTGCTTATTGCAATGTACAATTTGATAAGCTCTAAAGCAAAAGATCATCGCGGTTGATTTGATTGATGTATGCGCTAATGTTAAAATGATTTACCTGTTGCTCTATGTGGTACGTTGGTACCTACATTACTTTAGAAAGTTCAACTGATGTCCGCGTCTGAATGGCTTTAGCTTTCTATAATTTCTATATTAATTTGAAATTATTTTAAAAATGTCAAGTGGGTAAGACTTATATAACCATAAAACCTTATCAAGTAATAAGATGAATAATATTGTATAAGTGTTGTAAGAATTTTCTATAACATGACTTGTATTTTATTTATAATTAGTTTTGCCTCCGCGGTTTCTCCGGCGCTGAAGCCAACATTTTGTAGGATTTATTACTATTTTAACCTGCACAGGTTCGCCCGTGAGCGCAATCTTTCATATTCTATTTTAGCCCCTTAAGGGTTGAGTTTTGAAGAAAACGGAGCCTTAATGAATCTCGGGTTTTTATACTCAATTTCATTAAAATCGGTTCAGCGGTTTGGCTTTGAAAGCTAAATATATTAGCATGGATTTTAGTACGAATTGTATTAGTATGGAACTATGGATATTTTTATATCATATATTAGTATCTTCATGCCCGTATCCCCGAAGAGGTAGACAGAGGTACAACAAGTGCACTCACGATTAGCCGAAGATACTTGGGTCCCACGAAGTGATAGGTGGCAAGCCTATCGCCAACTGGACTCTTTCCAAACCCGGGCGTTGTTATTATCAGAGAAATGAAAAAACACATTTTTTTAATTGCCTAACCTATCGGTAATCGAACCCGGGACTTCATGTGGTCAACTCCGACACCGGACCACTATACACAGGGGCGATTAGATATATCATATATATTATTTCTAATAAATTATATCAACGGTGATGATTACTGCTTTTATAAATGTTAGTAACATAATGTAGATCACAATTTGCCGTAGACCTAAACTACGCTTAAATTTATTGTATTAGAAAGCGCTGTGGATTTGATTGTATAAATAAAAACGGGAGAGTAGAAGATGAATGGTGTTGGTAAAAGAGCCGAGCGTAGGATAGGTAGAATAGATACAGTTGTTAGCCGTAGTTTTAGGATCATATTACAAAGCGCTGTAGATTTTGTTGTATAAATTGTGCCGCCACTTGTCCGTACCGCTGAAGGGTCATAGTGATGGAACCAGCGGGCCAACCCAAGGAAGATCTTCCCAGCCAGGAAAGGGGTACTGCCTGAGGACCGAAGTTGCTTGAAACAACACAAAATAAAGAAGGGTATGAGGTGAAGGGTACTGGTAAAAGAGCTGAGCGTAGGAAAGGTAGCGTAGAATCGGTAGAATAGGAAGGGCAGGATGGGAAGGGCTGTGTAGGAACGGTAGCAGTCAGGATAGCGCAGAAAAGGAGGTAAGTACAAGTTTTGTGTAATATGTTTGACAAAAGTTTATTTAAGTAAGAGTGGGATAAGAATATGACCAAATTATGAGGAAAAAATAATGTTAGCATTGCTGACCTAATTCGAGAGCTAAAGTCCATAGTCTTTATCCCGCAGTTACGTTGAAAATTTCATACAGAGTATGCCTCAATGATTTCAAGTGATTTTAGAAATAATTCAGGAGACTGGACTCCTTATTAGAAATGAAGCATGAATGTGTAATTATAGAGCTATTGAAGTAAAACTTCTGTAGAATCATTGGTAGCCTATGATATAGAAATTAAGTGTATACATATAGTACAACCAGACATAGAAATTAAGTGTTTATCATACTAGTAACTCGACTAGAAAAAAAAGTAAGGTAATGTTTTAAGGTAAATACAGTATTATGTTTGTAAGTGGGTTGAAGGTTGTACACAATATGCACATTACAAAAGTTATGACTATGGCTCAATTTATTTTCTGTAACCTTAGCGTAGATTCTGAAGCGAAATATGTTCTTAGATTCTTCCTACTTCAGAAGTGTACTTGTTATCTGCCTCGTAGCCTATTCGGGTGAGATTTCGGTTCGATCTCCGGGTCAGCCAAAAGTCATACGAGATGCTTTTTATTCATTCACTAGCTGTGCCCGCGACTTCGTTCGGGTGGAATAAATTCTAAAATAAAAACCCGCATAGTTCCCGTTCCCGTGGGATTTCCGGGATAAGGACTATCCTATGTCCTTTCTTGGGTCTCAAACTATATTTGTACCAAATTTTATCCAAATCGGTTCAGTGGTTTGGCCATGAAAGCGTAACAGACAGACAGACAGACAGACAGAGTTACTTTCGCATTTATAATATTAGTATGGATTTATTTACATTTCACTACTACCTACTACCATTACAGGTATGCACCCGTGTGTACATCCAATGCGATAGTAAGTATACACACACAATAACTTCGTATGTATAACACAACACATAAAGCAACACTTTTGCAAATACAATCAACTTATATGAAAGTCTATCCAACCTAGCATGAACTTTATTTAGTGTAAGAATAGCTCACGTCAAAGGAGTTGTGGCCAGCAGATTGATCTTAACTTGCAGCACAACCAACAATGGCGGGCTCCGACGCCTCCACACATACTGCTCCGGTACGAATAGGTTTAAGCGTTGCAATACTCCTTGATTATGAGCTATTCCTTTCAACAGCTTAAAAATATACGTGACGAGTGCAAAATCCCAGCGTACTTTCAGCTCATTGTAACCAACCATCCCAATTACAAACAAAGTAGGGTACATCAGTGGATAGAACTAGTAAACCCCATACATTTTCATGTAGGTGTGTAGTGAATTTATTTTGGATATGTTCCAGCATGCCCACGTATCTTGCTTCATTTGAAGCCCATATATATATGACTGCACTGTGTTCCAGATAACTCCTGAGTCTTGACCTGTGCGTCATAGAGTACTTTAAGCGCAGTAATGTTGGTGGAGCTTCGAGTTTGCCACAAAACAAACCCCAAGTTCCTGTATGCCTTTTTGCAGATATTTTTAATGTGATCACGAAAATTTAGCTCGCTACTAAAACAGACCCGTAAGCCGCGTACCTGTTTAACGCGCTGTACAAGGCGGGAATAATTAGATATATTGAAGTAAAGCTTGTTCTCTCAGCTTCAGTCTGCTTTTCTATTGGTATCATCCTGTAGCCGTTTACAACCACTTATGTCTTTTACCTCAAGCATCAACTTGAGATCATCTGCGAATAATAAACATGTAACTACTATGCCTAACGACTCCCAGCAAATCGTTTATGTATATAATGCAATTAGTTGAGTGGGTATTAATGCCACATGCAATAGTTTACCGGCTACCTTACCCTCGAAACCGAAACACGACAGTGACAAGCACTGATGCAATTGCGGTAGGAATAGCTTAAGTAGGTTAGGTAGTGTAGGTCAGGAATACATTAAGTAGTAATGAAAACTCTACCATCTCGGACGAACTACCTGGCAGATTGCTAGGTGGACCTGGACCAGCACGTGGCTACGAATTTTTATAGACTTTTAAAATAATAAAAAATACATAAATATCGCTGGACAAGTTACACGAATTGACCTAACCCCAAGGAAAGCAAATCACTTGCTAATAATTGGGTGTTAGTAAACGATAACAATAAATAGAAATACATATATAAATACACAGATATATTCGTATTATATATTACTTGAGAAGGCGGAGAGAGGGTGGTTAATTGAGATAAAAATTATCCTATCTTTTAAGTGTGACCAAACAGTAGATATCTACAAAATTTCATTGAAATCGGTTCAGTAGTTTAGGATTCCATAGTAGAGAAACAACGTGACACGTAATTTATTTATATTGAAATAAAGTTATTAAAACTTTGGGAAAAATAGTAGGTAGTATGTATATGTTAATATATATGTCAAAACTATGTAAATTTAATTATTTAAACTAAATCAACAAAGTAGAAATTAAAATATTATGCCCAACTCGAGTAGGTACCTACACTTGCTATTAATTTCAAAACATGTGATATGTGTCACTCCTTATCATAATTACAATTAATAATGTTGTCTGCTTATATGCCATATAATTAGGTACCCATAAAATTGGGTAGTGATAAGAATAAATTGTCTAAAATATCACCACGTCGATTCTTTCTCTTGAAACTTTGAATTTCACTGTTTTTAACTTCCCGCTACGAATGTAGATAAGGAAGTTACTGATTTTGCCCCGATTTTCAAAAATTGAGTTTTCACTTCCTTTTCCGACTATTGTCGCGATGAAGTCAGTATATCTGTACAAAAACTAATCAGCTCTATTCTTAAAAAACTACGTCTAATGCATAAATTGCATCAAAATCGGTGTATCCGTTTGGGAGTAATCGTTGACGAAACATTTTGCAGAAAGTGTTTTTCAACATAACTTTGAAAATTTTCAAACAATCATTTTTTGGTATTCTACGATATTTTTAATAAAATTTCGTAGAATACCAAAAAATTATTGGTTGAAAATTTTAAGTTTTCAACCATTTTAACTGGTACTAAAAACTACGTCGGATGCCGTTTCAAAAATCAAAATCGAATTTAATTCAAAATTACGTTGTTTTTATCAAACTTACTTAGGTACTATATTTGAAATAACTTTCAGACTAATACACTGATTGCCTTAAAAATCTTATCAGCTTTTTCCTTTAAAAACTGCGATATTTACCGTCAATTGGACCAAAATCGGTCAATTTGTTTGGGATTTATCAATGAATAAAATTTTCAAAAAAAATGTTTTTGACATTGCTTGAGTATCTCAAAACTTGAGTTAAATGCCATTCGAAGACCAAAATCAAGCATTGTTTCCAAATATACAGCCTTTCAAAAATCAATATACTGCCATTTTCCACAAAATAGATGTTTGAACTGAAAAAATATATGCTTATAGTTTTTACTCCTTTGAGCTTAAAATACCTCAAATTAGCGGTAAGTTTCAGATATGGCCTGTAGGGTCAACACTTTAAACATTTTTTTTTCTTGTGTTGGCCCAGACCCCCTTTAGGTATAGACGATCTGTAAAATGCGTACGATTAGTTATACGTGTTACTGACATCGTAAAGAGTTCCGCAACGTCTCGCCCGGGTATGGTACCAGCGCCTTACCCATTCCAGCCGCAATAGCGTTAGTGCTCGTCACTGTCTTGTTCCGGTTTGGAGGAGGTAAGGTAGCCGGTATGCAAGTGGCAATATAATCCCTCGACGCGTTACTACAAGAACTCAATAGTTCTTGTAGTAACGCGTCGAGGGATTATATTATTATATAACAGAAAAGTATTGAACAGTGAATAAACTTTTCACTTTACGATCCGATCGAAACGGCCAAGCCACATCTTTTAACTCAGTTGTAGAGTCAAAATATGTAGCTTGGTCGTCAAAATCCTGAAATACGCGTTTTATTGTTGGTAACAACTATCACACCTTTTATCATCAAAATTTGCAGAAGTTTCATACAATATTCCATCTCCCCGTTTAAGCAGTGGGGGGTACAAGTTCGAAGTTTTAGTTTTTTTTTGTTGTTTGAGTAGATACTAATAGCTTACGCACAAAATTCTAGCTTTTTAGGACTTTAGGACCCTAAGAGTTTTGCTGATCATCAGTGAGTGAGTCAGTAACGAAATCGGGGTTTTATATATATTAATATAATCTAAAGAAGTTCCAGTTGTATAACTCTTATACAATTGAAACTTCTTATCTATATCTATATTAATATTATAGATGCAAAAGTTTGGACGTTTGGATGGATGGATGTTTGTTACTCAATCACGCAGAAACTACTAAATGGATTTGAATGAAATCTGGCACACAAGTAGATAATGACTTGGAATAGCACATAGGTTATTTTTTATCCCGGAAAAATACGTGATCCCGCGGGACTAACCAAAAACTTTTAGAATGCAACCAGCTGTACATTGCAGCTAGTGTTTAATAAGTTTAGATACTACTGACATCACAATCCGAGAATTTTATTTATCTAAGTCAAATCCAAGTTATGAAGGTTCAAAGAAACGACGAATCGCTTCGAGAAAAGGTAGTTAGTTACCTAGTGCCCTTGCGCTTTGCTTGGCTTGTCGTGGCGGGGTCACCACAGTGCCTCCAGATAATAACTTCAGAATAAATTCACCAAATTTGAAAATTCTTTTTTGTGTTCGTAATTATCAGGACAAGGTTTGCATGAAATCAAATTTTTAAACATCGTATAATCTCTGTGGTCTAGTGGTCTGATGTTGGCGTTAACCATACGAGGTCCCGGCTTCGATTCCCAGGATAAATGGTTTTTTTTTAGTTTTCTAATAAAAAAAACGTTGGCCAGGATTGGAAAAATGCCCGGTTGGCGATAAACTGACCACCTATCACATTGTGTGACTTAAGTATCTTCGGCTTGGCTAATCGAGGGACCACATTTTGTACCTTTGCGTAGGCAAAGGCACAAAATGTGGTCCCTCGATTAGCCGAATACGGTCTTCGGGTATACGGGCGTGAAGGTACGTATGGGTAAGTTTTTAAAATCTCATACAAAAACGGTGTGAATGAGTGAGAGGAAAATAATGAGGTAAATACGAATACTAAAGTCTGTCTGTCTGTCGGTTACGTTTGCACCCGCAGAACTGATTATGATAAAATTTAGCAAGGAGGCAGTTGTAGACTCGAGGATAAAGAAGCAATTATATTTTTCGAAAATCGACCCTGAAGGTGGTATCAATATATGGGTTGAAAGAATAATATTATTATGAAATAAAATGAAAAAATAAATATGAAACAGGTCATATTCAATTTTTTTATATTGATGACGACCTGTTAATCTGCTCTCGTGGGATGCTTCTCACGCAGATCTAGGCCTAGATACTAGCCTGTAGCTAGTAAAATAAATACTTTTCGTGTTTCAGTGGCACCAAATAAATAAATATTTCACTAAATATAAAGGTCCACGAAAGTCGCATAACAAATTATCTTACCTCAATTTCTTTTTAAAATAATAATAAAAACAAAAAGAAATTGATTACCCTGTGTTGGTCCGAGTCTCCTTTTGAAGAATAGATAATCTACCGTTCTGCCAGGCAGATCGTAAAAGGCGATCGATTGGCTATACGCGTCACTACCATCGTAACTACTAGATGGTAGAGTTCTACAACGTCTCGCCCGGGTATATGGTACCACCGCCTTACCTATTCCTGCCGTAAAAGTGTTAATGCTTCTCGTTGTCGCGTTCCGGTTTGGAGGATAAGACAGCCGGTAGACGTATGCATGCGGCATTGCCATCCCGCCACGCGGATAGCAACCTTTAACATCTTGTGTGTCTATAGGCGATGGTTTCTATTTCCATTAGGAGAACCATCAGCTTGTTTTCTATCTAATGATATTAAAAAACCATTGCATTTATAAAACGACGTACATAAACTTAATTTTCTTTTTAAATGTATGATTATTAGATGAGGGTCACCCTTCTGAAGTAAATTAGGAACATCGGTAAAATATTTTTAATATTCACAAAATAGGTAGGTACGTATAAAATATTATAATATGTAGTTGGTACCCATAAAACATTCTGCTTTACATTAATTAGGAGAAAGTTGTTAACAGTACATTTATATTACCTAACATATTTAACTTGATTGTGTTTTGTATGGTTATATTTATTTTCAGTATGTGTTAGAGCCTAAATTAACCCCTGTAATGACATTGATGTTTTCGAGCTCCGAAATTTGAGCAATACACTTTAGTTCCAGCTACGATTTTTTATACAAAGTTTGCATTGGAATGAGCCGGCGGGCCCACCATTCTCCACTCTCTCTTATCAGAGCCATAACTCTTAGACAATATTCCTAACATTAAGGGGATTTTTAACTTCCCACTACGTATGTAGATAAGGAAGTTACTGATTTTCGAAAATTGAGTTTTCACCACATGTCCACGTTTTGAGGTCCTAGGAATCTTTCCGACTATTTTCACGATGACGTCAGTATATATGTATGTATGTATGTATGTGTGTATGTGTGTGTGTGAATGTGTGTGTGTGTGTGTGTGGGTGTGTGGGTGTGTGTACGTGTGTATGTAAACATCTCATAATTTTTGAACGGCTGGATCGATCGAAACGCGGTTGATGGCATTCGATGGATTCCGCTCAACTTAAATTTCCTGAAAATTTGAATTGATTCGGTCCAGGAGATTTTGAGAAATTTTGAAAAAACATTAAAAAAAATTTGACGAAGCAGTATTTTTTTAATATAACTCTGTGGTGTAGTGGTCCGGTGTTGGAGTTGACCACAGAGGTCCCGGGTTCGATTCCTGGGTCGGGCAATTCAGAAATGTGTTTTTTCAGTTTTCTGATAAAAACAACATTGCCCGGGATTGGAAAGTGCCCGGTTGGCGATAGGCTTGCCAGCTATCACATAGTGGGACCAAGTATCTTCGGCTAATCGTGGGTGCACTTGTTGTACCTCTGCCTACCCTTTCGGGGATACGGGCGTGAATATACTTCCATACTTATGTACCGATTGAATACAAAAACTAATCATCCCTATTCCTCAAAAAACTACGTCTAATACATAAATTGCATCAAAATCAGTTTATGCGTTTAAGAGTAATCGTTGACGAAAAGTTTAGAAAAAAGTGTTTTTTCGACATAGCTTCGAAATTTTTCAACCAATCTTTTTTTGGTTTTCTACGATATTTTAGTACTAAAAAACTACGTCAAATGCCGTTTCAAAAATCAAAATCGAATCTAATTCTCAAAACTTATAGCTTTTCAAATATTAAAATTACGTTGTTTTTAGCAAACTTATTTAAATTTTTTTTAAATAACTTTCAAGTTAATTCGCCATGTCAGCTTTTCTTCTTTAAAAACTGCGTCAAATACTGTTAATTTCATCAAATAGCATCGAAATTTTTCAACCTATCGATTATTTAGCTAAAGCAATATTTTAGATCTCAAAAATTGAGTTAAATGCCATCATCGTTTTTCTAACCAAAATGCAATCCACAGCCACCTGGAGACGGCAAATCGGGGCTTACCCTTTATGACCGATTACACACATGTCATCTCCGGCTGATACTTTAAATCTTTCTAAATCGGTAAAAATTGGGGCATAATTTTATGCCGCAGATTAGAGCTTGCACTTACGTCAGTGTAATTCTTGACTCCTCAGCAATTTAGAAAACAAGGAGAAATTTCCTTCCTCTGGTAACGTACGACAGAAACAACCATGCTCGTATAAATGTGTGCCTATTCAGGTGCCATGGTCGTAACGTTGAAACTGTCCGATTAATTAAAAACAGCCAAACGGCTACAAATTCCATGCTACAGCAGATCCCGTCCACAAAGACCAGGAGACGAGACGAGTTTAATTCCTACCGTACCGATTGGCTTGGTTTACGCACCACCCATCATGCGGGTAGATATGTTCAAGATTTTGCCTTAGCATACAGTTTGTGCATAGTGCTGCATAAATAGACTTAGTGCTGTGATAATAACTAAAATTAAAAATTGATTCTAGTATTAATATTCACCGTCTTATATATTTCCACTTCTAGAATGCTCATAAGTATACTGTGAATGGTATTGATAATAACGGGTAAACTTGTACCTGATGCTCAGTCTATTAACAGTTGCCTATAAACCAAAGTGTTTAGTTGTTATAATTGCATATAGAGCGCAATTGTCTGTTAAAATCGATGATGGAATCATTAATGTTGATGCTTTTTAGTCACCGGATTATTAAGCTAATGTAAAAAATGGCTTTCATTCAAATTTATTTGAAGTTATCAACAAGTGCATGCTGCACCATTGTTATAATGCGTTTATCGCCAATGTAGAAAATTATGAAACTTTCACTTGATATCCACTTTTCTGACTATCGCCTAATCTTAACCACGCTCAGACAATATTCTCAAACACTACGTGAGCTAGATTCAAGATAACATTCGTTTTAATAACAAGTGATAACTCGTAACAGATAATATTACAAAAGAATTGAGTTGCAACGGTGTGATGGAGATAATATGCGCCATCGTTACCGTCAATTCAAACTTTTTGATGTGAAAGAATACAAACAATGCTTGTGTTCGGATTATAGGCATATTTATCAGTACATATCTTCACTTCAGATCTGTTACGATAAAAGCAAAGAGAACCAAATGAAACAAAGGAAAGCAAAGATACACAAGACAATTTTGCTTCCTCAACATTCATAATTCTCTCCACACAAACACACCGGTTACGGAGATTCTTGGCATCATTTTTAGACAGCTTTCGATCAATTTGACCATGATGTATACATGTCTTGACGATCTTCAACAAACTAACGGGGTATGACTTTTTTATTTTCATTCCGATATTTTCTTTTAATTCCTTCCATTCCTTCCTTCCATTTTAATAAAGCAAACACGGTATGCGAGTAAAACACAACATATTTTCCTAAGTAATATTATAGATTTTTACATTAGGTATTATACTTTTTTTTGCATTTTGGAATCATTTTATGCAAAGCGAGATATATCGTTCATTCTCTTGTACTTTAAAAGTTATTTTCCCTAAACTTTTTTAATTACTTCCTCCAAGATACCTACGCTTCTATCTATATAATTTGTTTACCTTCTATCTCTGTTTAAAGTATATCTCAGAACTTCTGAGGCATTGTTAAAACTGAAACTCGAATTTATCTACAAGATCGTAGTTTAATAATGGAGAGAGTTGTATGTCACAAGGCCTTCTCGGTGCGAGGGGCTACGAAAATATATAAATATTGTAGCCATGGGTGTACTGAGGGCAGGCAGGCAGGAGGGCAGGGAGAGGCAGCTGCCCCCCTGGAATTTGTTTACCTCTCTACTAACTATCTGCTGTTGTAGATAAAAATAAAATAAGATAAATATATAGTCTTAAAATGTTACGGTTGCCCACCCCTGGCTCAGAAGCTGGGCTCGCCCATGATTGTAGCATCCGTACAATATTCGCATATTTTTATTTATTCGTAGATACAAAAGGCATAATCGAAAAGAAAAGCCCAAGGTTTAGGCTACTGTTCTTCGATTTAGTATGTGCAGCGATATAATACTAATAAGTTTGTCGTAGGTATTTGACACACCAGTGTTGCTGAAATTATGATATTTTTTTTATGGAAGAGGGGGTAAACGAGCAGGAGGTGCACCTGATGTTGAGTGATCACCGCCGCCCATGGACATCTGCAATACCAGAGGCCTTGCAGTTGCGTTGCTGCCCTTTTAAAAATGAGTAAGTTTTTTTCTTGAAGGTCCCCATGTCGTATCTGTTCGGAAAAACCCCGGCCTGTAATTGATTCCACAAAAGAGTAGTGCGAGGCAAAAAGTGCCGGGAGAACCGCACGGTTGTGGATTTCCAGACATCGAGATGGTGTGGGTGGAACTTCAAATTTTGACGCGAATATAATATTGAACGAAGCACAAAGGACGCTCCCCTTCCGATGAAGTCACTAGCTTACCACGTCTTATATAATCGGCTTAATAATTTAATAACAGAATTTGAAAAATTAAACCGACAAATATCTCAAAAACTACTGAACTGATTTTGATGAAACCTAGACTGGTCTCTTAGTTGGAATATACCTGATTTAATCCAAAAAAGAATGACCTCGATATAGCTTTTATTTCCCGAGAAATTTGTGGATAAACACACAAACATATAAACATACAAAAATAGTAAAAATACATATACATTTACGAAATTTAGTAGATGTGCTTAAACGCCGAAATAGATCATAGCCACAAAACAAATACATAATACATACTTACACGAAGTATGTGTATTTATACACGAGTAGAAAATACGAAAGGAATTATTGTCAAACTGTCGAAGTCTAAATAAGACCAATCAGGCTAGTAGTTAGCCGTATAGACTAGTAAGTACAATATTATTCAGAAAGTTAGCCTTCTACCACAATGTAAATAGGCTGTAAAAAAACGGAGGAGATTCTAAATTCGACGCGTATTTTTTTTAATGTTAGACCACGCATAACTTTTTACAGAGTAATCCGATTTTGATAATTCTTTTTTATTTGAATGGGTATACATTGAGTGGGTGGAATAAGTTTTAAAAAAAATTCAAAAGTGTACGATAACAAAGAATGATTTTGTTTCACTTTAGAATTCACACATTTATTTTAATGACCACGCATAACTTTTCGTCGGTTTAATTTTTTGTTAAAAATACATTATATTTTGTATCTTATTCACCACCAGCGACCTGCTCGCGGTTTCACCCGCGTAGCTTTTGTTCCCGTGGGAATATCGGAAAGGCTTATATACTAAATCCTTCCTCAAGAATCAATCTATCTCTTAAAAAAACCACATCAAAATCCGTTGCGTAGTTTTAAAGATTTAAGCATACATAGGGACATAGGGGTATAGGGACATACAGAGAAAGCGACTTTGTTTTATACTATGTAGTGATGTTAGTCCGGTCACCCTTAGAAGAATAAACCATCTGCCATTCTGCCCGGCAATTTATAAAAGGCAAACGATTAGTTATATGTGTCACTATCATCGAGACTACTAGGTGGTAGTTATGAAACGTCACGCTCGAGTGTGGTAACGCCTTACCTACTTTTGCCGCAATAGCGTCAAGCTTGTCACTGTCTTGTTCCAGTTTGAGGCGTAAGGTAGCCGGGAAACATATGCATGAAGCGTTACCATCCCGCCCCAAGGCTAGCAACGGACCATTAACATCTTTGGTGCCTATAGGCGATGGTTATCTCTTTCTATCAAAAGAGATGAAACGGTGTCATATTTATGTTTTGTTACACGCTCCACAGAGCCATCTGCTTATTTGCTATCTTATGATATAAAAAATAACAGGTTTACAGGGGTTCTGTGTTCTATCCAAGAGTAAAGCGAAATAAGTCACATTATTTTACGAAGATTTTCGCACATTGCCATATGTTATATAGGTGCCATCCGCCCACATTTGTCCTTGTTCCCCGGAGTGCTTGTATGTGTCAGGGGGTCGTCTGGAAAGGGATTTTAAAACATGTTCGATGAACTTTTTTTGTGCCAGGAGAATCTCTATTAATTTAAAATGTGCTTATTAACGAATGTACGTATCTATCCATCTATAAAAATAAGCAGTAAATCAAAAGAATTAATAAATAAATATGAAAACGATAATTTTATCTTTATTGTAAAAAAATAATGCCACTTAAAATACAGGGGTTTCTGGAGATTATTTTGCATGATGGCAGCCCTAACTTTATAACAATCTCCGTGATAACAATAATATTATTGTTAAGTACTTCGGGATCGTAATTGTAAGAAAACACCACTTATATTAATCCGTGTATTTACAACACAAATACAATGTAATACTTAAATACTCTGATTAAAGCTAGTCACTCACTGCACTATCACTAAACTTAACCGACTACACAATAAAACACTTCTCGCTTCGCACGGGTCGCTTCAAGTATCGCTCTCGGTCGCTTTATAAAACTGCCCTGTATTTGTCAACACATCTCTATTTATACCCAGGGTAAAATTCTACAACAATCGCGAATGTTCCGCAATCATCTCGTAAACAATAGACAATTATTGTAATCAACCTATGATAAACAAGTTATGATACACGCTATTTTCAACCTATGCCCTATAGCACAAAGTTCGTTATGGTATAGCTGTTCCGATACCGGCCAACTATTTGTTTATTAACAGGAGTAGCTATCTCTTTCTTTTATTTCTAGATCCCTCTAGCGTTCCAACTCTTCACGTTTCTAGATTATTCGTAACATTATATTTAAAACATAAAATTGCATAATTAAGGAATAAGAATATTTTAATTAAATAAGTTCTTGACCTTGGTAGATGTAGTAACTGTTTCCAGTCCTTTAAATAATTTATTATTGTACCTGCATAAGAACAGTTTTACGATTACCCCCAAACGGATAAATAAATTTTAATGCAAATAGCGGCGTTGGATGCAGTTTTTTAAGAGCTAATTAGATTTTGTAATCAATTCGTACAATAATCTGGATGTTATTTTAAGAAAATATTGTACTGCCAAATTTTTTTGAGGTTTTTTCAGAATTTCTCTGGTCCGAATCGATTCAAATTTTTAGGAAGTCTAAGTTTGGCGGAACTCAATCGAATGTCATCAAACACGTATCTCTCGGTCAAGCCGTTCAAAAGTTATGACATGTTTACATACACACATACACACACATACATACATACATATATATATTTATATATATATATATATATATATATATATATATATATATATATATATATATATATATATATATAGGTACATACAGACATACTAACGTCATTGTGAAATCGCTTTTTCTTTTATGTATAGATGATCTTTTTCCGTACTTTTGACTGCAATACTTCTACAAACGTATTGTTCTTGAATACCTAATAAAAGAAACTCATTTAGATATACATGTTAAACATGCTATATTTTAATGCTTGAAGAACCTCCAAAGGTATGTACTTCCATCTCCACGCACAGAGGTGAGCAAAAAAACGCTAGTTCTTTGCCCCAGGCCCTCCAAACCTTCAAACCCGACCCTACACCTATAGTTTATGTTCATTCCGCCTCTAACCCTCCTCTACCTCTACCAAGATTACTATTGGGAAAAATGATTTCCGTTATTATAATTATGGAGAAATCTCCATAAACAGCCTGGATGAGTGCGGGAAAACCAAGACTAAACGATCAAATTGATCAAAACATATACGCTCTTTTACTTGGGTAAAACCATTGTAGCCAAAACTAAGGACGCATCCTGGCTAAGGCCATCACATAAATCACATAAGATTACGCAAATCGATCGGCTAGTAACTCACACACACTGCATTAGTATGTGAATAAGCACGGCGCACGTCGAAGGGAATGTGATGGAGCTACTAATGACGGTCGAAAGAACTAACGGAACTAGGGGACTTCAACTCAACTTCGTATTATAGAAATACCTGCGTATTCAATCATTTCGCGATGAATAACACGTCAGATAAATGTGCCGTTTCGCGTACACATGCTTCAGCAGTAGTCAATGTAAGTCATAATCAAAGTCATACAAATTCGTTCCCTTGCTTCCTCTGTTTAAAGTTTTTAAAGAATCATCCCACCGGTTCTTTTGCGCGATAAGCGAGTAAGCCGAACTTCTATAGACTTTCCGGTTTACCACGATTATCGGTCGGCGAGATGTGTAGTGATCCCTATCGTCGCATTTTACATAACGATTATCGCTTATTTCTAGCGATAGCCGGGATCGACAACTTTACGTGTTCATCCGAGGCGCGAGGGTCTTATCACACCACCGCCTGATTCCAAACTGCTGCCGAGGTTTAAGTTTATACGAATATTTTCGTAACAACCTGAATAATACTTTTCGCCGGCCAGGGATGGAACTCATCTCTCATGATCTGATCTGATCCGAATAGGCTAACCCGAGGACCACAAGGTAGTGGTCGTCATCCTGGCGTTAATTCCGGCGTTAGTTAATTAATAAGGATCACAAGGCAGTCAATTTTAAAAATTTCTTTAAAATAAACACTTCAAGCCTATATCTTCGAATAAATAGGCAATGATGCGACGCCATCACCATGAGACTTAACAACGCAATTAAATTGAAACCAACCTATCGACAGATCGAGTACATATCAGTTATGGGAAAATTCTTATTTCCAGGAAAACTAAAAGTTTGTTAAGTGCTAAGGACCACAGTGCTATTATAATATATTATTATACCTATAATAATCAGTGGTAATGGTAATAAATTCTTTGTTAAAGATTAATTCACGTACTTAGCTGACCTCTAAATTTATTTTTAAAGAAATATGTATGCTTTTTCGGATTCCAAGGTAAACTAGGAACCCTCACAGTTTTGCTATGTCAGTGTGTCCGTCCACAGACTAGCTCAGAGATCCTTAGTACTAGAAAGCTTGAATTACTTAATAGCCATGGCAACAAAATTATTGCATAACATCTTGAAAAATATATTTTTAGGGTAGCTGCTACACATGTAAAGTGAGGATGTTAATGTTTTTTCTAGTCTACCTCAAAGTGTGGGGTATCATTAGACAGGTTTTAAAAAATATATATAGGTTTATGAAAACAATTTTTCGATTAAGGGACTCGTTTGTAAAATATTAAACTTTTAAGTGCTCATTTTTGTTAGAGCCAAGTGTATCCTTCCTCCGCCCTCTGCCAGCTAAACGATAATATATAATGAAGTTAAAAGGAAAACTATCATGGCTTAGAAGGCTTTAGAATTTTTGAGTAATAATCGACCAACTTATAAAATGTACTTGGAGAAGTTTTTATAGTCAGTGAAAGGTTAAATGTTCATAGTTTTTTTTAAAAAAAAGTATAAGATAGCAAACAAGCAGACGGCTCTCCTTATGGAAAGAGTCAACCATTGCACCATTAACACCAAAGGAGTTAATGGTGCGTTGCTATCTTGTGGCGAGATTTGATGCCACATGCATAAGTTTACTGGCTACCTTACTCTCTAAACCGAACACGACAGCGACAAGCACTGACGCTATTGCGGCAGGAATAGGTAAGGCGGTGGTACCAGACCCGGGCGAGACAATGCAGAACTCTACCATATAGTAGCCACGATGTTAGTGACTCGTATAGCCAAACGGTCGCCTTTTACGACCTGCCTGGCAGAACGACAGTTGGCCTATTCTTCAAAGGAGCCCGGGACCAACACGGGGGAAAGAGGGCTTTTATTATTTTATACTAGTTACTTACTTATTTTACTTTTGTTTCTTTGTTTTCTTACTGTAATATGCAGAGATTTCATTATGTAATTACTAAGTACCGGCACAAAGTAAATTAAGTACTGGCGTTACATGCTCATACATCTAGATTCAAGACCATAAGAGTCGAAAATTATGGCTTCTATCATATAAAGATGCGTTAAAAATATGGTTTAATTACAAGGCAATGAGTGCGTTTGTAAATACTATGTTGCGTATGGTCCGGACTCCTTTGAAGAATAGACCAACTGCCGCTTCGCTAGGCAGGTCGTAAAAGGCGATGGATTAGCTATATATGTGTCACTACGATCGCGATTACTAGGTGGTAGTGTAATACATCGATGGTATTACATGCTGGCCACTTGTCAACTTCTAAATATAATTATAACTAGCTGACCCGGCAAACGTTGTTTTGCCATTCATATTAGGAATCCATAGCGGACAAACAACGTGACACGTAATTTATATAAGTCTACGGCATTGTCCTTCCACGCAGCCAAAATGACATTAAACTTTATATGGTGGTTAAGTATTCTTAAATTTTCTATTTTTCCGCGCAATTTTCCTAATATTTTCTTTTATAAGAACCTTCTCCTTACAATTACAAACACAATAAAAAAAAATACCGAAATTGGTCCAGCCATTCAGGTGTGATGTCGTGACCAAGGAAAATAGGGATTGATTTTTATATAAATAAGATTTTGAATTGTAGGATTGTCTTAGGAATGTCATAAAAGACAATGTAGTGAGATAGTTCGTAACTCCCAATAAATGAAAGTATTGAAGAATTCATTTTATTATTTTAAACAATTTCTCTTGAAAGTAAATAAATACATTTAGCACCGGCCCAGGAGACTCACTCCGAAATCGCTGCAGGCAGAGAAACCCCCATGACGATCGGCGCATCGTCACAGTAGATTTCCGCAACGTCTCGCCCGGGTATTCCGTGCCACCGCTTTATCTATTCCTGCCGCAATAGTGTCAACATTCGTCACTGTCGTGTTCCGGTTAGGAGGTTACGGTAGCCGGTAAACTTATGCATGTGGCATTGCCATCCCGCCGCCTGGATAGCAACACACCATTAATATCTTTGATGTCTATAGGCGATGGTTTCTCTTTCCATCAGAAGAGCCATCTGCTTATTTGCTGTCTACTCTAACCCTACCCTCCCTCTATACTACTATATCATAATCTAAAAAAACACTACCACACAATCCTCATTAATTTTAATTGTATATCTAATTCTATGAAGATACCAGTTACGAGCTCACAGGTACGGCTAAAATTTACTTTTTATAAAGGACACATGCTTTCGTATTACATTTAACTTTATATTCGCGCAGCGCGCGAAACCTTACGCAAATTAAAGATTAAAAAATATAACAGAAAGACATTGATATATAAAAACCTAGAAAGATTATAATTTGGAGGTCATTGATTTAATCTCTTAACCTCTGTGGTCTAGTGGTCCAGCGTTGGCGTTTACCACATGAGGTCCCGGGTTCGATTCCCGGGTCGGGCACATAAAAAATTTTTTGTTGTTGCCCGGGATTGGAAAGTGCCCGGTTGGCGATAGGCTTGCCACCTATCACATTTGTGGGACCAAGTATCTTCGGCTAATCGTGGGTGCACTTGTTATACCTCTGCCTACCCCTTCGGGGATATGGGCGTGAAGATACTTTTTTTATGTAAAAAAAAAAATCTTTCACATTTAAATATTAAAATACTGTGAGAAATGTGTATTATTACTTAAATAAAGCATACCGTTAGCTAGTGGGTACATTACTTGCTCCTCTGTCCACTTCCCCGGAAATATGGGCATAACGGTTTTTTATTTTATTTATTTTTTTTATTTTTAATTTTTTATTTATTTTAAGAAGGACTGACCAATTAACCTTATCTGTTAAAGTTGTTCATCTTAAATCATTGGATGGAACGAGCTGATGCATGATGAGGTATGGCCCAATACTTAAATAGTTGCGAACTGATGGATAGAGAAACCATCGCCTATAGATACCAAAGATGTTAATGGTGACTGAATGGCAATGCCATGTGCACAAGTCTACCTGCTACCTTACCATTTATTCCGGAACATAACAATGATAAATATTGACACTATTGCGGCAGGATTATGTAAGGCAGTGGTACCAAATACTCGGGCGAGACATTACGGAACTACCACCTAGTAGTCACAGTGGTAGTGACACGTATAGATAATCGGTCGCCTTTTACGACCTGCCTGACAGAACGGCAGTTGGTCTAATTTTCAATGGAGCCGGGAACAATACGGGGGAAATATTCATAGTTGTTGTTTAGATAGAACAGACCGTCCTTCTTAGTGGTAGTAGATAAGCCTTTACTAGAAGACTACGATCCGAGAGTAAGGCAGGCTTTCTTCGAAAGGTGCCCAGTCGGGGACAGAACTCAAAAGTGCCTAACGATAGTCAGACTTCCTTATTTTTATCTCATTACGTTTAGCGTATTGTATTACGTATACGTCAATGTGACGAACTCGGTATCGAAGATGGTTAATTATGACGGATAATCAGAATAGATATACTACTTTGTAAAGAAAGTACCAGGAAACGACGAATAATACACAAAATGTTGCTTATCATCTATCCCCGTATTAGTCCGGGCTCCTTTGAAGAATAGATCAACGCCGTTCTGTCAAAGAGGTCGTAAAAGGCACATTGTGGAACTTAGTATCTTCGGCTAATCGTAGGTGCACTTGTTGTGCCTCTGCCTACCTTTTCGGGGATACGGGCGTAAAGTTCCTTTTTTTTCAAGAAAAAAGGGATAAACGAAATAAAAAAATATATTGTCATAAGCAACTAACAAAAAGAAGTGAAATCACACCAAAATGTTTAACTCTACAGCCGTTTCTTTACTACAAGCACTACAAGAACTATTGTGTAACAAAAAAGTCAACAGTGAACCGAGGAACAATGGAAATGTACAGTGAACCATTTTTTTCACATTACATACATGTGACGGTAGTGAAACGGCCAAGCCACATATTTTGACTATGAATGTAGAGAGTTTGTGAAGTCAGAGCTTGTAGAGGTAGAAGCTTGGCTTTACATTCAGTCAGAAAAGTAGCGGGAATGAACGATTTATTTGGGGCTCCAAATTAAATTTTTTGCTTTTTTCGTTAGGTTAACACAACTGTTTTCCATTTTGAGACGGTGTTTGAGTTTTTTTTGTTATTTAGATTAAAACAGTGCTATTTTTAGTTCGATTTATCATAACTAATTTCGTTTATCAGGTATAATTTATACCCAAATTATGAAGGTTTCAAAAAAACGACGAAGCGCTTTGAGAAAAGGTAGATAGTGCCCTATGTACTAAGCTTGCTCTTCTTGGCGAGAGCATTAACTATGTCGCCAGAAAACTTGTCGTTCTAGTAGTACTGGTGTCGACATTAGTTTTCACTCGTCCGTCTTGGCTTCCGCCTGGAGCACTAACTGTGCCCCCAGATTGAAAACTTGTGATCTCATTGTTCTAGTAGTACTGGTAACTGGTTGGCATGTAAAGTTCGGTCACTCGCCTTGGCGGGAGTATTAACCATGCCCCCGAAATGTTCCAGTAATTTACTCTTTAGAGTTTCAAAACTTCTTACAAAAATATTTTGCTGAAAAACTTACTTTCTATCTTAACATAAGACATTTCAATTTTCAGTACGTTATTTGAACCTTTGCCTAAGGTATAAATAAAGTAACACCACTAGGATAGTGGTATTATCTCTTATCTACAGTCAGTATAAACTTTCATGCATTATATTTAGCACTTTTTTATTTATCATAAATAACAAAAAATATTATCGTATTGATAGATAGGTAAATTTATCTTTAATTTGATAAATTGGTAAGTACAGATTATTTGCGTTAATGAATAATCACCTTTTAATTATAATCTATGCAAACCGACTATCTGATAACAGTTAATAAATAATAATACCTTACATCGGGGCGTGGGTCATAGTTACTAACCATTGTCAATGATTTTACTGGAGTAAAACTGGCCATTATTTATGACTACTAGAAGCTTTGATAACGCCAGTGCTACGCTTTCCAAATCCGAGTATCGGACGAAACCATTATTGTCACAGAGAAATCATATAATATCTACCGACTACCAGTGGCATATTTACCCATGTAAATTAAATGCTTACTTTCAATAATCACTCCCTTACAAAGCAAAAAGCGACATATCTGCCGCGGGCCTAGGTCGGCATCAAGCGGAAATCCGCCATTGCCAACTACCCTAATCGCAAGTTATTTCTAAAAAATATTTTATAGAAATAATTTAAAAAAAATACAGTCTTATCAACCCTAGCCATGTAGCCCAGTCGGAATATATATCATTTCGACCGACTTCTATTCTAAGACACTAGCGCATACACAATTTTTTGTAGGTAGTACTGTAGTATGTGTATGTAGTAGGTAGTATGTACCCCTACGAATATGTTCTCAATTTGACCTGAAATTTTTCAACCCATCGATTATATAGTTAAAACAACATTTTAGACCTCAAAATTGAATGTCATTCGAAAAATCAAAATTGATCATCGTTTCCTGAATATACAGGTTTTAAAATCAATATACCTACTTAACTCTTATTACCCATTCACAAAATAGATGTTTGAACTGAATTTTGTTATAGGTGCGTTGCCATTCGTGTTTCGGAATAACATACCACGTGCAATAGTTTACCTGCAAACTTGAACAAGACGGTGACAAGCACTGGCATTTATATTAAACTAGCGACCTGCCCACGGTTTCACCCGCGCAGCTTTTGTTCTCGTGGGAATATCGGAAAGTTTTATACACTTAAACCTTCCTCAAGAATCAATCTATCTATTAAAAAAACCGCATCAAAATCCGTTGCGTAGTTTTAAAGATTTAAGCATACATAGGGACATAGGGACAGACAGAGAAAGCGACTTTGTTTTATACTATGTAATGACTAGCGGCCCGCCCCGGCTTCGCACGGGTATAAAATATATAGCCTATGTCACTCAGGGAAAAAAATGTGTAAGCGGTTGACCCTACGGACTATCCCTGAAACTTCCCACTAAATTAAGGTATTAAAGCTCAAAAGAGTAAAAAAATAAGCATAGATTTCTCATTTCAAACATCTATTTTTTTTAAAATGGCAGTATATAAATTTTTAAAAACGATGATGGTATCCAACTCAATTTTTGAGTACTAAAATATTGCTTTTGTTAAATAATCGATAGGTTGAAAAATTTCGATACAATGTCAAAAAACATTTTATTTTTAATTTTTTTCATTGATAAATCCAAAACAAATTGACCGATGTTGATTAAATTAACGGTATTTGACGCAGTTTTTAAAGGAGAAAAGCTAATAAGATTTTTAAGTCAATTGGTGAATTAACTTGAAATTTATTTTAAAAAAATTAAGTAAGGTTGCTAAAAACAACGTAATTTTAATATTTGAAAGCTATAAGTTTTGAGAATAAGATTCGATTTTGCTTTTGAAATAGCATTTGACGTAGTTATTTTAGTACTATAATATCGAAGAATAACAAGAAATTATTGGTTGAAAAAATTCGAAACTATGTCGAAAAAACACTTTTTAAAAATTTTCGTCAACGATTACTCCCAAACGGATAAACCGATTTTGATGCAATTTATGTATTAGACGTAATTTTTTGAGGAATAGAGCTGATTAGTTTTTGTACTCAATCGGTAGATAAACCTGGAAGTTATAAAAAAATACTGTTTCGCTAAAATTTTTTTTGGTGCTTTTTCAAAATTTGGCAAGATGATGGCATTCAAATCAATTTTTGAGAAATCTCAAAAATTGAGTTGAATCTATTAAAATACCTTAATTTAGTGAGAAGTTTCATGGATGGCCCGTAGGGTCAACCATTTACACATTTTTTTCCCGTTTATCCCGATGCCTCGCCTTAATAAATCGCAGGGTCAAACCTTCAACGTTGAAGACTTAGATTTGAGCGTTGACTGTTTTTCACATGGCCAACTATATATTGCTCTTTCAAGAGTAACCTCTAAAGAAAACATGTTTGTATTGAAAACTCACTTGTTTTTCAAAACACTCTTGTATACATTCTGTAATATATTAATTGTAAAAATAAAAAAATAGGTAAAAATGTAAAAACTAAAAATGTAGTGCCTATATGAATTTAGATATTCCAAAGACAGCAGGAAATCTTCACGGTATAGGGAAAGGGGAATTATTTTACCCCAAATTTAACGCGTGCGGGCCACGGGCAGTAATGAATAAATCAAAACGACTGGATCGATTTTAATAATTTTTTTTTCACTAAGTGACATAGGTTATATATTTTATACACGTGCGATGCCGGGGCGGGCTGCTAGTTACACGATAGAATGTACTTTACTTGATCATATAAAATTCCGAAAACAGGCTAAAAAAACTCTAAAACAAATAATTTGTTAATAATATTTCTAATCATCCGTATGATTTTTATATGGTGATATTTAGTTAAAAAAATGTACTAAATTTTGATTTTCAGCTGAAGTCTTATATTTATTTATCCGAAAATTAACACGTTTCCCAGTGGTTTCAGAACATACTGCGCGGGCGCCGCCGACCGGCCGGTAACCTCGCAACCGCTATGCCCCTGCATTTTAAATCTGTAATATCTTCGAAAATATTCATTTAAATTACATGCTTTAAACAACTATAATAATCTATATTAAATCAACAATATATTTAAGGCATTTAATTGGATACGGATTAGTGCTGTATTGCTTAAAATTGCGTCGAAAAAAAGCCATTATTTCTCGTAAAAAGTAAATGACAAAAAATGCTATTGTGGGTAATCCATAAGAGATAGATATATACCATCGCGGAGTTTTCTGTAGACCTTTTCAAAAGGTACAAATGCTTAGTACATTATTTTGATAAATCTCGTAGGGTTTAGCTTGCGTTTGCAATGTAAGCGAAAAAAAATATAATTATTTACGACATGACATCAGAAAACTCAAAAATTGCAATATTTCTCGACAAATATATGTATATATATATATATATATATATATATATATATATATATATATATATATATATATATATATATATATATATGCATTGCATCCTCCGCCGCCACTAGTATAGTCCGAGAGCAAGATTACTTTTTCAACATTATCTCGATATTGTTTGAAAGGGTAGTAGTTTTGTAATTCAACACTTACTACCTATTTGGGAGAGAATATGTAGCACATGATTTAAATAAGAATTGGGGTATAGTATAGTCATTGAATTTCACAAGAAGTATGAGAAATACGTACTATATCAAGACAAATTTTTGGAATGAGTGTCGAATCTCGAAACCTTTGATTTATAGTGTTGTCGCTTGATGGTCCATTATCGATAGGGTTTCATTACCTCAATAAGTACAATACTATCAATAAACCAAATAAGTACAATACTATCAATAATACAATTGATAGCATCGATAATATTCATGATTAAAAATATAAACTATCAAAAGTATCGAAACTATCGATAGTTTTGCTATTTAATATTGCATTGATCACAATTACTATCGATAGTATCGATACTATCAAAACTATCGATAGTGAACTTCATCCCAATACTGACCGATGCTATCGATTGTACAAACTATCGATAGTATCGAATATAACGATAGTCAATGCAATATTGTCTAAAAACAGTATTGATAGAATCGATACTTTGTTTATCTCCAATGATTGATACTGTCGACGATATGTCGACGTTATGGCGTCTCTAGATTAAAACTATCGATTACTATCGATTAAAACTAGATAGTTTTGGCGACACTGCTTATATTCTTATGAATATTCAACATTGTGGGAAGAAAGAAAATTTGTATCTCTCGACTTTGTTTACTTATGATGTGGTGACTAGACTTACAAATTACTAGCTTGGTAAGTATTTAAAAATTAAAGTTAAAATGTTCACAGTTTTATTATATTTTCTCAGCAACTACAACTAAACCATTCTGGTTCCTAGACTATAC
Source organism: Apodemia mormo (assembly GCA_036924255.1). Taxonomy (NCBI): domain Eukaryota; kingdom Metazoa; phylum Arthropoda; class Insecta; order Lepidoptera; family Riodinidae; genus Apodemia; species Apodemia mormo. Next base: position 16,490,688 of record JAUPFN010000003.1, on the reverse strand, counting down.
GCTAACGCCGCGCCATGCTCTGTGCTGATTCATACATTTGTCTCACTCGCTCGCCGCGTCCCGCACCACGCGCCCGACTCGCTCGTCAAAAATCGTCCGTCGCCCCGCCGCACAGTGGGCTCAAACTGAAAATTAGTGGACTTAGGCAACAAAGTTCCAATATCGATGCAATTTTTTTTATATGACGTGTGATGATATTCCCGACAACTTTTATTCTTATAAAATTTCTTCTAAAGTTGATAGTTTGTCTGAAAAAAAATAATTAGATTTTTTTGCATAGAGCGAATTACGTTTTACTTTTTTCTTCAATTGTACAAATACGTTGGGTGTGTGACGTGAGTATATGATAGCTAGCGTCATTGTCTATACATAAAAAAAAAGTCAGCGCCGGCCATCTGCGGCAGCGCGAGTAATCATTTGGTAAAAAATATATATTTTGAATGAATTTTTTTGCTATTTAAAATAAATTCAAAGTATATTTTTTGTCTCATTTGGCTGTTTTGACATTCTTTTTAGTTAAATATATAGTTTTAGTAGCGCATAGGTACTTACAACTAGTAATTCTGATAGAGATTTAGTTATTTTTGCATGTTATCGGTAGCACCGTTATCGGTTCGCCGTGTTGGTCGCGGTCGCCGTGTTGGTCCCGGCCTCCTTTGAAGAATAGGCCAACTGCCGTTCTGCCAGGCAGGTCGTAAAAGGCGACCGATTGGATATCGAGTCACTTCCATCGTGGCTACTAGGTGGTAGAGTTCTGCATTGTCTCGCCCGGGTCTGGTACCACTGCCTTACCTATTCCTGCCGCAATAGCGTCAGTGCTTGTCGCTGTCGTGTTCCGGTTTGAAGGGTAAGGTAGCCGGTAAACTTATGCATGTGGCATTAGACCTCGCCACAAGATAGCAACGCACCATTAACACCTTTGGTGTCTATAGGCGATGGTTGACTCTTTTTATCAGGAGACCCATCTGCTTGTTTGCTATCTTATGATATAAAAAAAACCTGTATTGTGGTTGATTACTCATTTGTTTGTGCGCTCGGCTAAGCGCATAATAAACAAGTCATCGAAAAATGCTTGTCTCTGATTGGCTGTTATTTTTTTAACTACCTGCACGTTATCTTTTGTTGAATAAATATCGTCATAAGTTTCAGGTTATACTAATTTTGTTAATGATAGGTAAAATATTTTAAATTTGTACGGGCAAGTCGTTGATAATTATCTACATAATCAAGCCTATGTATTTTACAGTTACTTATAAGTTATCGTTCCTATGATCAAGAAACAGTGAAGTAATTGTAGTCCTGAAAAGGGCTGTTTGTCATATTCCTAGCCCTGATGGGAATAATGTAAAGCTAAATCATATTATTTCTTGTTCCAGAAGTGGGTCCGGCAAATTTTCGGACTCTGCTATGAGGCATTCTTCTTCTTCCGCAATCTCACTGTCATAGGGAGGCCCAGTAATCTGTAACAACTGAATTGCTTCAGGCAACAACTCACTATGAACCTGTTTCATTAGTTTAGGCCTTATGTAGGATATATGGGGATCAGAGCTTATTAAAAGTCCATGGATGATGTCTTCGTTTGTTGCTATTCTACCCGTTTTACGAGTGTGCCTCTCCCTGACGTTTCTGAAGTCCTTATTACAAGCTTCCGAAGCTTCTTCAGATAAGATACCTAAAACAAATAAGTACATACAAAACGCAATCGAGTCACACAATACATCAAAATATATTTATTTTTTACTTACCGATTGGCAAAAGACCGAAGTGGTTACAGATGTCTGCACCGTGCATCAGAAGTTTATGTACACTAACTGGCATGTAGTACCACGAATAGCGTTGCACGTACATATCAGCTGTTTCTCTACAGTATATTCTAAATTTTTCACAGTCAATGTTTTTGCCTGATGATATGGCTTGTAGAATAACGGAAAATCAGGAAATCAGGTTTTCGTCAATTCCCGTTATTCTGAATGATCTTTTATAATCTTGAAAAAAGCGCCTCGCAGCATTACCGTCATTTATAGTTCCAAAACCCTAAAATGGGAAAACATACTGTAATATGCAATACATAGAGGTATAATATACAAACAACATAAAAAGAGCGCAGACTAAATACATACCTGTTTGATTATATCAATCAGCATTCCAGTTTGCTCACGAAACTCTTATTGTGTGGCATTTTTTTAGCTTGTTTCAAAGCCTTATGTTCGCTTCGAGCAGTCCATCGTTGAAAATCCAGATTATAAGATATATGGAGAAGACATTCCATACACCGAATCTTCATATGCAGTGAAGAAATTCCTTGTTTGCAAATTTCTTCACGAAGTGGTTTAGAAGTCAAAGCGTCTAAATTATTCATCTCGCTTGGTTTTGCCAAGCAAATAGGACACGTTGCATATGATGGTACTTCAGCAATAATATTGGCCACTTTTCGATCAATCATGGTCATATGCAATTCATGTGATACAATAATATTTCCACACTGTGTAGATATTCTTTCATCAATTTGTTTTTCATCTCAGTCTCTTCAGACTTCATAAAATCAGCTGTCTCCGAAGTGAACGTGAACTTCACCGGTCGACAGTACAGAGTTATGCAAGATGTGGGGTTTTCCCAAACTATATTTTCATTCCCAGAGGATGGACTAATAGACACTGGCCGAAGAGGGACGATGCTTATCATAAGTACTGAAGAATCATCGAAATCTGTAGATGTGTTTGACGTTTTCTGTTTATAGTTACTCTGCGACGAAGAACCATCAATTCCCCATTTCCAGGTCAACTTGAGTTCTTCATTTTGAGACTTATCAACAGAATTCACATCTAGTAAAATCCTCTCCACAGTGTGGTCTAATAGCGCTTCCAATTTAATTTGAGCTTCTTCTTCGGTAATCTTCATACTCTCTTATGGTGGGTAACATCTTTTCTTGGCATTTACAAGCTTTAAATAGGCTGAAAAGGCAGCACAGTTTTCTTCTTTCAGAAATTGGTGAAGAGCTAAGTACTTCCATTTCGAGAGCGCAAGTGATGTATAAAGAGCTAAACACTTATCTGCAGAGACGTTACTTAAGCTTGGCTTTTTGAATAGTCGCTCGTGTACTTCGAATAGCGCTTCTGGATTACTGGAAAGGTATTCAATGACTTTTGCCATACTCGTTTTGCCAAATTTCAATTTTGTTAAATACCAATTCTGTAACTCTTCCTCTGAATTGTCTTCTACTATGGAAGTAGAAAGTCTTTTTTTTGCTTATTACTTAACTCTTCGAAAGGTTTTCTGTGCTTCATTTTTGTAGATGTTCCCGCCTCCGCAGTACATACTGCAAGAGTAGGAACCTTGGAATTCATATCTACAGGCTCATATAAGGCTACGTCTGAAAAGCCCATCTCATTTCTCAGGTCAACACTGTTACAAACAGGCCAGTTGATGATTTTCTCCAACCACTTGTGATTACTTACACGATTCATAAAAGTTGTTTGATTTCTACTTGACTCTATCCAACTTTTATTTAGATTTACAGAAAAAAGTCTACAGAACTCCTTGATTAGGTTTTTGTCTTCTCCAGGAACTTCGGTATTCGGGACAGAAATTATACTTTCATAAAGAAATATATAATTTTTCAGATCACCACCACTTAATTTCACAAAAAGATCTAAGTTGGTACAAAATCCAGCCATAGTTCTAATGTAAATATAAAATTAAAAGTATTTCACTGTGTTCACAAATAAGCGACAAGAGCGAAACTAGATGGACTAAAAGAATGTCTTTGTATATATTATTGTAATAGTTAGTGTTAAGTATTCAAATAGTGGACAAAGCAGTGACTGAAAATTATTCAGCCAATCAGAGACGAGCATTTTTCCATGACTCATTAGTTGTGCACTTAGCCGAGCGCACAAACAAATGAGTCATCAATCACAATGCAGATGCTGCCGATAACATGCAATTTAGTTATTATAACTAAATCTTTACCAGAATTACTAGTTGTAAGTATCTACGAGCTATTAAAACTTACTATATATTTAACTAAAAAGAAGGTAAAAACAGCCAAATGAGACAAAAAAGATACTTTTGCATTAAAAATTTGAAAATATATTAAACTGTACTTATGGAAATCACAGTATGGTATCCACGCCACAGACTGCCTAGTGTGGAGTCCAATAGCAATCTATAATTGTACACTAATTAATCTAAGTATTACTAGTAATAATAAATAAATAAAAATAAATTATATGGTGACGTCTACCAAGTCACCCGGTATTATCTTAAATGGCAAAAATTAATGAAATAAGAGCTAACTATTAAATTTAAGTTATATATTTAGGTTAAGGGGGTCAAATACTAAACATTAAAAAGAAATACTTCCCTGTTATTGATCATAGGAACGATAACTTATAATTACTATAAAATACATACGCTTGATTATGTAAATAATTATCAACGAGTTGTCCGTACAAATTTAAAATATTTCACATATCATTAGCAAAATTAGTATAATTTGAAACTTATTATGATATTTGATCAACAATAGATAACGTGTAGGTAGTTAAAAAAATAACAGCCAATCAGTTACAAGCATTTTTTGATGGCTCGTTGGTTATGCGCTTAGCCGAGCGCACAAACAAATGAGTCATCAATCACAACGCAGGTACTTCCGATAACATGCAATAATATAGCTATTATTGCATGTTATCGTTATAGTTCTGATAGAGATTTAGTGATCTCTATCAGAATTACTAGTTGTAAGTACCTATGTGCTATTACAATTATATATTTGACTAAAAAGTAGGTCAAAACAGCCAAATGAGACAAAAAACATACTTTAAATTTATTTTAATAGCAAAAAATTCATTCAAAATATATATTTTTTACCGAATGATTACTCGCGCTACCACAGATGGCCGGCGCTGACTTTTTTTCATGAATAGACAATGACCTTAGCTATCATATACTCACGTCACACACCCAACATATTTGTACAATTGAAGAAAAAAAAATAAAACGTAATTCGCTCCATACAAAAAAAATCTTATGAATTTGTTTTCAGACAAACTATAAACTTTAGAAGGAATTTTATAAGAATAAAAGTTGTCAGGAATATCATAACACGTCACATAAAAAAAATGCTTCGATATTGGAACTTTGTTGCCTAAGTCCACTAATTTTCAGTTTGGGCCCACTGTGCGCCGCCGGCCGCTGCGCCGTGTTAGTAGTGGGTGTTAAAAGTTATAACTGTTTAATTAACATGTTAAAACTCATTTAACATTAAACGCTGTTAGACGTTAAAGATTAAAAGAGTTATAACATTTTGTTAAATCTACAATTTGCTACCTACGTCACTAACGCAAATTCCGTAAACTTATCAACTTTCATTTCATCATTCAAACAATCCGATAGATGGCTGCACTGGGCATGTCACGTGACACATCAACCGATCGTAGTTTGTTAAATTGGAGCTAATGCTTCATATTTTAATTTGACGCTTGATTTTCAAAAGATAAAGTCTATTTTTGTCTGAGATAAAAAAAATAACATTTAAGATAATGCATCATTCAATGTAGTGCATCAAATCGGCTCAGTGAATTTGGCCCCACTTTTTTTGATTTTCAGATTTTTGATATTTTTAATTATTTGTTCGTCGTTCGTTCTTTAACGTTCGATTGTAAAAATTGTTTGTTCGTCTTTTATTTATTTATAATTAATTAAACAAATGATCACCCTTAAGTTGGCCCACCTTACTAGATATCTTTATTTTTATCACTTAGATTAATTAATTTTGATTAATTATCGTTTGTTCGACGACTATTGGTGATTGTTCGATCATAAAAACAATTAAATTCCCAATTATTATTTATTTTATATCTAATATGCAAACCATTACCTCACGCCTACATTGCGCATGCGCCAGCAGTCTAATGGCGACTGAGCGATGCGTAGTGCATGTCATGTAAAAAAATGACATTATAAATAATGCTCCATTTCGAATGTTTAGTTGTAAAAGAATCATTATTAATAAATAATGTACTTATAAATAATCATCGAAAAACATCTAATGTCTATATAGTCCATTTACATGCATTACGTCCAATATATGTACTTAACTCATAAAGCCACATAAAGCTGTTTGTTGAGTAAACAAAAAGAGTAATTACTCTAATTAAATATGAATTTCTTATATATGTACATATGTGTGTGGGTGTGTATATCATACAACTGTTTTTAATTTGTTTCTTTGCTAAAATGATAGGCCTATTTATAATTCTGTTAAAGATGTATATTATATTAGATGTACTATTAGTTAACCTCAAAAAATGTGCAGATTTTTTTTTATGTATCGTGTTAAATTTACCACTATCGGAACTACCTACAATATTTCCTAATAAAAATTAAATACCTTTATATTTAATCGAGGTACTCACACTGTTGAATAAATACTTCATTCAAATCGTATAATTTGATGATATTCGAAATGGAGCATTATTTATAATGTCATTTTTTTACATGACATGCACTACGCATCGCTCAGTCGCCATTAGACTGCTGGCGCATGCGCAATGTAGGCGTGAGGTAATGGTTTGCATATTAGATATAAAATAAATAATAATTGGGAATTTAATTGTTTTTATGATCGAACAATCACCAATAGTCGTCGAACAAACGATAATTAATCAAAATTAATTAATCTAAGTGATAAAAATAAAGATATCTAGTAAGGGGGGCCAACTTAAGGGTGATCATTTGTTTAATTAATTATAAATAAATAAAAGACGAACAAACAATTTTTACAATCGAACGTTAAAGAACGAACGACGAACAAATAATTAAAAATATCAAAAATCTGAAAATCAAAAAAAGTGGGGCCAAATTCACTGAGCCCATCAAATCTCAATTTGACCCTTGACTCAAGGATTGAAATACCGGTATTATGGTATATGGTATTATGATTTTGTCTTCGTCACTCATTTGTGCTCCCCTTGTTGTTTCTTGTATTTCACATATGGGACAAGTTAGATTTAAAATTAATGGTTTTCATCAGAGTTTGAAAGATTTTGTTGAATGTACCAGTTTTTGGTACTATTATACTTAAAAATTTGACTTGACTATATTTTTATCTATAACAGTAGGTAGATAGTTAGTAGAGAGGAGTTCTCAAGTATACTTGACTGAAAAATTGCGTTTAATTTTTTTGTTTTTGTTTAATAATTGCCGAATATCATCTAAATAAAATTACTTTAATGATTATCTTTTAAACTAAATCTTTCACACGACAATTAAGTCTAATTTTGAAATGTACAATAATTTTATTTAAAATGCAGTAACTTACGGCCCTGATACAATATTTTTCACGGGTCTGCCAACACTTTTTAGGGATAATTTCGTAGACAGAGAAACGGGTAATTTTTTTATTAATTGGTAACTCTGTTATCGTTGATTTTATGAGTAATGACGTAATACTCTAATTAGTATGTGGCAAGGAAGTTACATTTTACCATTGACCTCTAAATATATGGACATGAAATAGCTACAGAAAAAACGTGTCATTTATAGACACAATATGGCTGCCGTGTTAACATTATTAAGGATGTCCAGAAAGTAACATTTATGTTTTATCGATAAACGTTGTTTCCTGATTTACGTATTTTCAACCAAAAAATATGTTATTGTATTAGAGGTGATCTTTGACGTGTAAGAACAAAATCTAAACATAATTTACTAGTACCTATATTGATAACGATTAAAACGTTCCCAAAAATATTGAAACGCAAAGTAGGTCCGTACTAAAACGTTTATAGTAAATAAAATTTTATATTAATCAAGCTAGACAATAAAATAAATTAAAGTATTTTCACTAATAATTAGGCTTTAGATTTACTTCTGTTAGTCTCCAGTATTCTGTGCTTTAGTTGACTAATTCTGAGGTTCTAGGACACTTCCGACAATTTCATACGTCAGTATATATGACGTCTTTGTTGTGTGATTATATTCGTATTAGCACCTGCATGGTTGCAGTACTACCTACCAATTTAAAATTCCAATAAAAACGATCCCTGGACTCACTCAAACAAATAGTAAATTGATAAAGAGAGATCGAGTTGACAAATCAAAATGTCAACGTAAATTCGTTATTTTGTGACATTCGATCACAAATAAACAGATTCAAGATTACGACTTTAAAAGTGGCTAATAAGATAAAAATAGAAATGAATATGTGGTCTTATTTTGTCCAATCACAGTCAACGTACGCATGCGTCGTGTTACGAAAACGTCTTAACTTATAGGGGATATTTCTAAGGGCCTAACATAATTTTACGAGTTGTCGTCGATAAAGCGGAGCAATAGTAGCAATAGAATTAAATCATAGCGAACAAAAATAAGGTTGATTATTGTAACGATATTTTTATGACGTTGCAATATTTTTTGTGTTTCTGTTTATATAATTATCATTCTTATGCGTTACCATACATTTTCTTGAGCCACCTTTGTAGGCAACGCTGAATCTCATTATTTTTATCGACGTAAGCAAAGCTAAAATTATAAAAATAACACAAAGTTACATTTTAGTTACAAATTAGTTCTAATTTTAGTTTTAATGACCGCTCACACCACCAGCCATTTTCGCATTTTTTTCTAAAAAAACACGGACCGTTACGCGCACACGTTCCGAGTTCGTTCCGGTGGACCGTGGTCACAAAAATGATTTATGAGTTGCTTGGATTGAATCAGATACTGTAAAGCGTATATTTTTTAAGAGGTCTTGAGCACTGCAATAAACTGGTATGAGAATTGTTTAATTTAAATGGGTTAAGCTACGAAATAATTCAGGTGTAATACGACACTTTGAGAAAAATATGTATTTGTTAGTCGAGGATTTTTAATTAAAAAATTATATAAAAAAATATAAAAAACATAGGTCATCGCTTATGCTTTTTATATTTTTTTATATAATTGGTAAACATATACATACGGAAAAAAATAAACAACATATATTATAGTACAAAAATATTTATTTACATAAATATTAATTTTTTTTTTCATAAGTAATACGTAGTTTTTTTCGAAATTTTTAAATAATTTATTTCTTTTTCAATTTTACAGCTATGTTAATTTTTTTTTTAAATATTGTTTAGGATATTTCACATTCACATCATATGATTTATTTTGAGATCATAGATATCAACACTAAAATTTACGAAAATAAATAAAAATGATACCAGCGCTTTGGGTATGCCCAAAGCGCTGGTATCATCAAGTTGGTCGTTAACGAAAAATATGTTTTATTAATTGATATTTACGGTTTTTTTAAAATTATTATCTAAAATGTTAGATCTTGAACTAATCTTGATTACAAATAAAGTTTATTTGTTGATTAATACGCCAAAACACTTTTAAATTAACTTGTAGAGATGGGTTAATACCGATATTTCTCAAGATAAGGTGATACTAATATATTCACTTTCAAATATTATAATGTCTTAACTAATATGTCAGTATTAACTAATATTTCACTGTAATTTGGACCTTAAAGAAACAGTAATAAGATCTGATACTGATACGGCAGGAAAATATCTTAACTAATATTTCACTGTAATTTGGACCTTAAAGCAACAGTAATAAGATCTCATACTGATACGGCAGGAAAATATCTTAACTAATATATCAGTATTAACTAATATTTCACTGTAATTTGAACCTTAAAACAACAGCATACTGCAGGAAATACGTCTGTCTCATTCGTACGTACGACGCGGCGTATCGTAAAAATATTTTAATATTTTCACGAATCCGAACGGGCGCCAATCTAGTGAATCAGAACTATTCCGAATATCAAATGATATTATCCGATTCATTTTGGATACCCGTTACAGATATTAGGCGAATATGAAATATTAGCATATTACAGTTCGTTCATTTACAACGTTGCGGCCAACAAAGTCCGCATGCATCATGACACCTATATATAAAATGAATCATCATCGATGTTGCAATTAGTTGTATGACGTAACCACTACCTATTTATTAATTTGCAAATATTATACAATAATCAGATGTAATTTAACATGTTGAACTTATTTTTACTTACATTTTCCTTTATCACGGGAACATGAATGGATGCTAGTTCTGATGATGTTAAAGTCCGAGTTGATTTATGTATATTCTGCCTTTCACACAAAACATTTATTTTCTGCTTATTAACGGGCTAAAAATATTTAGGTCGGCATTATTGTCTAAAAACTGAAAGTGTAATTAGGACTACTAAAAATGTTTAATTAACTTATGATCATTTTGAATAATTCTTAAATCTTTTAATTAAGGCTCTTAGCAATAAAAATAAACAAAAAACCGAAGTCATCAGCAGAACCTAAAGGTACAAATATGCATGGAAATTATTGTTAAATTTGATAACTTGTATGTTGTTAAATCAAATTTATATTTAATAGTTATTTATTTTTGATATATTATATCAGTAGCTTAGGCAGAAGATGTGAAGCTATCAAGGTAGCGACCAAAAAAAAACATCGACAACAACAAACACAAAATAACACTTACACAAACAGACAAACAGATGTCACTATTCTTAATGACGATTCCATTTTTTATTAACATTTAATACCTATTTAATTATATTATTACTGAAACTTATTAAAAATATACAAAAGGAATAAATACTGAAATTATTCATTATACAAATACTAGTCCCTATTATACTCTTTTTTGGCAATAAAAACAACTTTTAACAGTATTTGATAATATAAATAACAATTGTTAATTGTTAAAAAAAATTAATACGAATTTTAATATGTTAATTATTGTCAAATGATCCATACCTAGGTACAATTAGTGTTGTGTGTTAGGGTTATACAGGTGACAGACATCATATCATATTTTATGTGGTAGAAGGAAATCGAGTTTTCTGATGACTGCAGATAGGTAAAAGACACAGGATATCATACTATGAAAACTTAAGAAATTACCATTACCTACTTACCAGAGAAATTGAAGGAATGACATTGTCACGCAATCTGACTACATCCAGTGTTTTATTAAAATTGCTTTCCTTGAAATGAAGTGAGCAGACAAACCAGTTCTTATGGCGGGGATTGATATTTTCAATGCCAATGGCATCTAGCCATTTTCTGCGTAAACCTTCATTTCTGGGGAACCTAAAATTTAATGAAATTAAATATCGACAAATCTAATACCCCAACACTAGTCGTATTTTGTAGGAATCAAAAAAATTATGTTTACAAAGAAATCGTAAAATACACGAACATCTTTTATAAGTCAATATAAAAATACAACAATTTAGAATGGATATTATTTAAAATCAGCACGCTTTATCATAGGAGTTTGCGACATACCTGTGAAGCGTTATTAAAGGTGCATTTTTGTACTTTTTTGCTCCACATTGCAAAATACAACACGAAGACATGTTGACTAATAGTCTATAAACTTCTACGGAGAATATGGCACTTAATAAACTGATATCAACTTGGTAAATCGTATTTATCCGAAACTAAATTAATATTTTGACAAATAATGTACCACTATTTACATACACAATATGGCGTCGATGACACGTTTATAGAATTGCCAATTACTTAACTTTTAATTTATACGAAAGTGAGCAAGACACAATATCGTTGTCTCTTTTTGCATATGCAAATTACCATTTGTTAAAAAGAGATAAAGAAATGTCGCTTAGTTCAATGTCGATTCTACCGATATTTGTATAACTAAAGTAGCTATAGAATGTTATTGCGCTTCTATATATTATTCATATTTCTATGCATTTTACCCGGAATGTTCACACCAGTTCACACGCGTTTCAAAATCGTTCCGAACCACGTATCGTACAATCGTACCACGACATATTTGGTGAAGTGTGTCTCTTTCTATTAAATAAAGCGCCAATCGCTATATATAAGTGCAGTCATGCGTAGTTTGCAAATTACTACTAAGTAATTCTACTAATTTGAGAAACAACTTTGCATTGCATAAGTAATTACGTAATAATTAAAATAAGCACATTTTAGAATTTACTATGTCAATTAAAATACATTATAATATGCTAATGTATTAACCGACTATATATTATTATATTACCAAATATATAAAAATCTACCATCAGATAACTTTATTTACACTGGCAATTGCAAGAAAGGAACAACATCCACTCTTGTCGTTGTCTTGCTCAGAACGTTTTTCCCCCTGTTAAGTTAGAAACAAATATCAACTTTATGTATAACGGTTTAAAGTACATTTTTATTTTTCAAATATTGCTTCGTAAGTTCTAGTTAGGTATCGTATACAAGGAACTTATATATGATAACTGGAATTGTTACGAAGCAATATTTGAAAAATAAAAATGTACTTTATTTCGTTAGTCATAAAGTTGACATTTGTTTCTTACTTAACAGAGGGGAAAACGTTCTGAGCAAGACAACGACATGAGTGGATGTTGTCCCTTTCTTGCAATTGCCAGTGTAAATAAAACTATCTGATGGTAGATTTTTATATATTCGCTAATCGTTAAATCCATTTTATTCATACCCGTCGATAAATACATTAGCATAAAATGTATTGTAATTAACATAGTGAGTTCTAATATGTGCTTATTTTAATTATTAAGTAATTACTTATGCAATGCAAAGATGTTTCTCAAATTAGTAGAATTGCTTAGTAGTAATTTGCGAACTATGCATGGCCGCACTTATATATGGCGCTTGGCGCTTTATTTAGTAGAAAGAGACACACTCCACCTATGTCGTGGTACTCTTCGGAACGATTTTGAAGCCCGTGTGGACATTCCGGGTAGAATGTAACTTCCTTGATCGTATATAAGTTCCTTAGTCTGTGGTGATGACTAGTACCAACTTATAATACAAGGAAGTTACATTCTACCCGGAATGCTTACACACGCTTCAAAATCGTTCCGAAGAGTACCACGACATGAGTGGAGTGTGTCTCTTTCTACTAAATAAAGCGCCAATCGCCATACATAAGTGTGGCCATGCGTAGTTTGCAAATTACTATTAAGTCATTCTACTAATTTGAGAAACGGTTTTTGCATTGCATAAGTAATTACGTAATAATTAAAATAAGCCCATTTTAGAACTCACTGTGTTAATTACAATACATTTTATGCTAATGTATCTATCAACGTGTATGAATAAAAGGGATTTAACGATTAACGAATATATAGAAATCTACCATCCGAAAGTTTTATTTACACTGGCAATTGCAAGAAAGGGACAACATCCAGTCATGTCGTTGTCTTGTTCAGAACGTTTTCCCCCTGTGTTATGTAAGAAACAAATGTCAACTTTATTGGGAACGAAATAAAGTATATTTTTATTTTTCAAATATTGCTTCGTAGTAATTCCAGTTATCGTATATAAGTTCCTTGCTTATAATATTAGTCTTTACTCTATGACCAATACTCTAAATGGTCTGTGGTCAGTGATGCCAAGTCTGGGTAATTTACCCTAGATTTAGAGTAAAATAGCGATGACAGGGTAATTTTTGGGGTAAATAATTGTTTATGGTAATAATAATATTAATAATTCTTTATTGTACACCAAAAAGGATACATACTAAAGGAATAAATAATAATATAAATATACAATTGGGCGGTCTTATCGCCTAAAGCGATCTCTTCCAGACAACCAGCAGGTTAAGGATTTCTTGCGAAAGAAGCTGAAACATGCAGGTTGGTGCACAAACTACACAATGATATATAAATTACAGTTAACATAGACACATAGACATAAAGATACATAGACACATACATACATAGATACATAGGTACATATATACATAGATACATGGATACATAGATACATAAATACATAGATGTATAGATACATAGATACACATATACACATATACATAGATACATAGATACATAGATACATAGATACATAGATACATAGATACATAGATACATAGATACATAGATACATAGATACATAGATACATAGATACATAGATACATAGATACATAGATACATAGATACATAGATACATAGATACATAGATACATAGATACATAGATACATAGATACATAGATACATAGATACATAGATACATAGATACATAGATACATAGATACATAGATACATAGATACATAGATACATAGATACATAGATACATAGATACATAGATACATAGATACATAGATACATAGATACATAGATACATAGATACATATATACATATATACATAGATACATAGATACATAGATACATAGATGCATAGATGCATAGATGCATAGATGCATAGATGCATAGATGCATAGATGCATAGATGCATAGATGCATAGATGCATAGACGCATAGACGCATAGACGCATAGACGCATAGACACATAGTCACATAGACACATAGACACATAGACACATAGACACATAGACACATAGACACATAGACACATAGACACATAGACACATAGACACATAGACACATAGACACATAGACACATAGACACATAGACACATAGACACATAGACACATAGACACATAGACACATAGACACATAGACACATAGACACATAGACACATAGATACATAGACACATAGACACATAGACACGTAGACACATAGACACAACACATAGACACATAGACACATAGACCCGTGTGGAGTTGCTGGATCTCCCATCGGGTGCATCCCCAGGCGGCGGATCGGGGAATGCCTCCCAGATATGGGTGGTACCGAGGAAATGAAATACTCGGCGCGGACCGAAACCAGTAGGTTTGAACGGACCTTAAGTTCCATGAACACGTCCTAAGGGACCCAACCCTAACAGAAAAGGCTAAGCTGTGGATCAGCAAAAAACCATGAGTGCGAGTAAAAGAGAACGTAAACTACCCCAGGAGGGTACCCTTACGGGAGAATCCCTCACTGAATCGGAATCTTCTGGTTCAGTCTGCCCCACGTATTCTGGGGGGAGGGGGACATTACTCGCAAAAACAAGAAGAAACAAGCATGTAAAAGCAACAAGGAAACAGAAGAAGAGAAATGTGGCCTTTTTGAGAAACTAGGGTTGGAGATCCAAGATCTATTGGAGTTTATAACTCCAAGACATAATATGCATGGTAATATTAAAACTAAAGTCAATGCCATCTGTGTCACGTACAACAACCTTGCCATAGTGACTATCAAACAAGGCCGAAGTGGCATAAAACCCATGCCAGAAGTGGAACATGCTACAACTCAAACTGTACAAGATCCCACACCAACAGTCCAGATAGAAGCAAAAGAACAGAAGCAGAAAAAAGAAGGAAGGAAGAGAGAATTGGCGCCAACAAAAATAGGCGCAGGTAAACAAGAGGTAGTGCCGGAAAAACAGAGCCTGAGAAAGGAAGTATGAAAGAAGAAGGATGGCATAAAGTTCCTAAGAAGAAGCAAAAGAGGCAGGCCCCAGCAGTAAAGCCCAATGCCCTTATTATAAAGAAAAATGGAGATCTCAGCTATGCGGAGATCTTGAGTAGAGTAAAAAAGACGAAAGTCTTAAAGACGTTGAAAAACATGTAACCAAAGTCAGGAAAACTGCGGCAGGTGATCTACTTCTAGTTCTTGATAAAAGTAGACAAGATAATACGGACCAATTTTACACCACAGTTAAGCAAGTTCAAGGGAAAGATGCCATGGTAGTCAATAAAGTTCTTCAAACGTCACTTATAATCAAGGACCTGGATGAAATTACGACCAAAGAAGAGATCCAAAATGCCCTACAGGATACTATCGAGGATAGAGCCGTGGACATAGGAATGATAAAATCAATAAAAAAGACATATGGTGGAACACAAACAGCCACAGTGACCTTGCTATCAAGAACAGCAAACAAATTATTACAATTGGGTAAAATACGCATAGGCTGTACCATATGTCGGGTGAGAGAAATGGTAAAACTCACCCAGTGTTATAAGTGCTGGCAATACGATCACTTAACCCGTACATGCAAGGAGGAAGACCGATCTCGCTGTTGCCTTAAATGTGGAGCTGAAGGTCATAAGATTGGAAACTGTACTGAGAACCCGCAGTACATGCTATGTTGAGAGGAGCGTAATCACGCCACGGGAAGTAGGAAGTGTGCTGTATTTAGGAAGGCACATGAAGAAGCATCAAAAAGATAGTACAGTTATGGTTAAGATAATACAAATAAACCTTAACCACTGCGAAACCGCGCAAGATCAACTTGTCCAAATGGTGCGTGAGGAACACATTGATATAGCAATTATTGCAGAACCATATAAAAACTTAGACCACCCTAGTTAGCTGACTGACGATCTGGGCACAGCCGCTTTGTGGTCATGTACTGGCCAGCCGTTTGAGTCGGCCATAACCTAACATAACGGCTACGTGGGGGCAATTTTAAAGGGATTTTCTTCCCCCATCCACCACTACCACCAAGCTGGACGCAAGATACCTTCGAAGTGATGCTAGACAAATTAATTGCTGATGCCAAAATGAAACACCCAGTGGCTGTCGCTGGTGATTTTAATGCATGGGCGCTGGAACGGGGCAGCAAACGGACAAACAAGCGGGGAAAAGCTCTTCTTGAATCTCTTGCTGTATTGGAATTAGTCCTTTTGAACCAAGGAGCACAACCAACGTATAGTAAGGGCGAAGCCAGCTCCATCGTTGATCTTACCTTCGTTGCAAGCAGTCTATGCAATAAAATCACATAGTGGGAGGTTACTGAAAAACACTTACTCAGTGACCATTACGCTATAATGTGGAACATTGGTATGAAACCAAGAAGAACGGGAAAACAGACTACTGATACTAGGTGGAAGGTTAGTAGTTTTGATGAAGACCTTTTCATTGCTGCCTTTCCTGATGAGTTAGCGAGCGATGAAGAAAAAAATGCCGATGAATTAGCAGAACTTGTCATGAGCAGAACCATAGAAGCTTGTGACGTAGCAATGCCAAGACGCAAGAGGGGGGAAAAAATTTAAAAGCCCTGTGTTTTGGTGAAATGAAAATATCGCAGCACTTCGCAAGGAATGCATACGTCCACGGAGAGTAGCAAAACGGTCTCGTTATACGACCCGTTTTCAAAATTTAGAGGCTGTGTATAAATAGGCGCGGGCTAAACTTTCCAAAGCAATATAGGAGAGCAAAAGACAAAAGTGGAAAAGAGTTAGTGGAAGAGGTTGATGAAGACCCCTGGGGCAGACCGTATAAAATTATAATGTCTCGCTTACAGACTTGTCGGCAGCGAACCTGCCCAAGACTTATGGGAACGATCATTACCACACTGTTCCCTAAGCAAGAAGTTTTAAACTATATTCAGGAAGAGGATAATATGGAGGATATTCCACAAATCACGCCTGAGGAAATTACAAATGCATGTAATAAGCTACAAACTAGAAAAGCACCAGACATAGATGGAATCCCAAATATTGTACTAAAGTTAGCAATAAAAAAATATCCAAACTTGTTCTTGACATTATACAATAAGTGTCTGACCGAAGGTTGTTTTCCTAGCCACTGGAAAGTATAAAGATTAGTCCTCCTTCCTAAAGGGAACAAACCACCAGACGAACCATCGTCATATCGTCCGTTATGTATGCTGGATTCTGCGGGCAAAATTCTAGAACGTATTATCCATGACCGAATCGAAAACGCCATAGATTCGTCGCTACAAGGTAACCAGTTCGGGTTCCGAAAAGCACGTTCTACCCTTGACGCTATAGATCGAGCGGTGAATATAGCAAAATCAGCAATAGAGGGTAAGAGATGGACGACAGGTTCCAAAACGTACTGCCTAGTAGTGGCATTAGATGTCAAAAATGCTTTTAACTCTGCTCGATGGGATAGCATCTGCGCGGCTCTAGACAGACTCCTGTAATACGATACGGACGAGGGAACGCAAGAGTACATTATCACAGGAGGCGTGCCACAAGGCTCGGTTCTGGGCCCAAACTTGTGGAATGCCATGTACGACTGCCTCCTTAGCCTTAGACTACCTGCAGGTGCTGAACTCACCGCATTTGCAAACGATGTGGTAATTACTATTATAATAATATTCACAGGACAAATTACACTTACTGATCTAACCCCAAAGTAAGCAAATTATTTGCTTGTGTAATGGGTGTTAGTCAACGATACTAATACATAGAAATACATATATAAATACTGGAATATATTTAATAAACACCCAAACCCGGAAATACAAACATTTATGCTCATCACGCAAATGCTTGTCCCCGTCGGGGAACGAACCCGAGCGCCGTCGATTGCGTAGTCAGGGCCGCTAACCACTCGAACAACTGGACGGTCAAATTGTCGCAAAGTATCTTGAAGAGGCGCAACGTATCTTTCAAGAGTCATTTTCGGCTATCCAAAGATACATATTTGGATAGCCGAAAATGGAGAGGGCGGGACTTACTCTAGCCGAACAAAAGACGGAGGCCATGCTTATTACCAGCCGCAAAACGGTAGAAGCAATGACTCTAATGATCGGAGCTCATACTTTCACTACGAAGCCAACTATTAAGTACCTCGATGTTATTCTGGATGCCAAGCTGAGCTTTAAACCACATGTGGAGTATGTAGCGAAGAAGGCGTCAGGAACAGCAAAGCTATTGTCGTCTTATGCCAAATGTTGGAAGACCATGGCAAAGTCGTAGAAAATTACTTGCCTCGGTCGTCACGTCTATACTGTTATATGCTGCACCTATTTGGGCAGATGCGATGTAACGGCGTGAATATAGACGCAAGATAGGTGCACCATACAGATTGGTTGCTCTGAGAGTAGCTTGCGCCTTTCGAACGGTCTCTGACCAGGCAATATGTATTATAGCTAGTCTTCCACTTATACACATTATGGCCAAGGAAAGAAGGAGAATTGTTCGCATAACTGGCACACCGCAAAGACCTAGTGAGTTAAACAACCAAGAAACAAGCCTGGCTGAATGGCAGGAGGAGTGGGATGCAACGACCAAAGGCCGATGGACACATCGCTTAATTGCGCGGATAAGTGGTTGGGTAAACCGCGAACACGGGGAACTTAACTACTATTTGACGCAGATGTTATCCGGCCACGGTTGCTTCCGCGCCTACTTGCATCGCTTTAAACGAGTACATAGTGCGTAAATGCATTCTCCTATCTCGTAAAATAAAAATTAAACATAGACACATAGACACATAGACACATAGACACATAGACACATAGACACATAGACACATAGACACATAGACACATAGACACATAGACACATAGACACATAGACACATAGACACATAGACACATAGACACATAGACACATAGACACATAGACACATAGACACATAGACACATAGACACATAGATACATAGATACATATACACATAGGTACATAGATACATAAACAACACATAATATATAGGTATTTAATTAATATATTCGACACTCTTTATCGTCGGCACTTGGTGAAACTTCATATTCATACAATATTTTATATCGATAAAACTTGTACTGTTTCACAATAAACTTTTATATATATTATCCGACCGGTTTCGCTTATATAAGCATCATCAGGGCAATTACAAGTGCAATGATGCTTATATAAGCGAAACCGGTCGGATAATATATATAAAAGTTTATTGTGAAACAGTACAAGTGTTATCGATATAAAATATTGTATGTATTTAATTAACTTCAAGTTGAGTTTGCGAACGTAATGAGGTCTACGTGCAATGTCTATAACGTGGAAAAGTATTCCCTGACTAGTTTTTTAAATGATAAAAGATTAGGAGCCTCTCTGATGGTCAACGGTAGAGAATTCCAACTTTTTTATCGCTCGAATGGTAAAAGAAGAATTATAAAATTTGAATAAATGAGAAGGGTACTTTAAAAAAAGGTTTTTGTTTGAAATTTGTGGTTTATTAGATAAAAATTCAAATTTGCCTTTTAAATAGGAGGGTAATCTTGAGGGTACATTGCACTATAGGTTAATCTGAGCGCACTTTGTTCATTCATTAAATGAAAAAGGAAATCGAATCTGAATGAAGTAGCCTGCAAAATAAATTTTGGCAAAATAAGACACCCAGTGTGAGTTTCTTGGCCGAAGTAAGGCCTTCCTTGCTGTTGACGCGAGTGGAAAACCCAGATTTGAAAATATTTCTAAGCTTGCATTGTCACCGTTATCAGGCCTATTTCTTTCGAATATTATGACAGTTAAATACAGTTTAAATATTTTTATCGGAATTGTACAATATCTATGACAAACAAGACGACGATGTAGAAGAGACTATTGATGTCATGTCACAACAATAAGTTTAAGAATAAGTTTTGTTTTTAAACATAGATTTTGTATCCATACTAATATTAAAAATGCGAAAGTAACTCTATCTGTCTTCCTCTTCTTCACGCCTAAACCACTAAACTGATTTGGATGAAACTTGGCACAAATATAGTTTGAGAACCGGGAAAGGACATAGAATGGGTTTTATCCCGGAAATACCACGATAACAGAAACTATGCAGGTAAAACCCCGGGACTTAAAAAAATCCATACGGACGAAGTCGCGGGCACAGCTAGTTATTAATATGTGCTTTTTGGTGTTGTAAGTAAAATAAAATCATTAATTATAAGAGAACTTTTCCCCGTGTTGGTCCCGGGCTCTTTTGAAGAATAGGCCGACTGCCGTACTGCTAGGCAAGTCGTCGTTATAGTCCTACATTGTTTCGCCCGGGTCTGGTAGCACCACCTTATCTATTCCCACCGCAACAGCGTCAGTGCTTGTCACTGTCGTGTTCCGGTTTGGGTAAGGGTAAGGTAGCCGTTAAATCTATCCATGTGGCATTAGCCCTCGCTACAAAATAGCAGTGAACTATTAACAATTTTGGTGTCTTTAGGCGATGGTTGACTCTTTCCATCAGGAGACCTATCTGCTTGTTTGCTATCTTATGATATAAAAAAGAACTTGTTTTATTATTTATCTAAATAGGGTATTTGTAAACTAATAATTATGAATCTAGGGTAAAATTAATCAGGCTTTGGGGTAAAATAAAAATCTTGGTTGGCAACACTGTCTGCAGTGATGACGGATGACTTTTATTTAATAATCTGTGATTAAAATTTTTATTTATTTTCTGCGATCTGCATGCCGGTATCTTTATATTTCAATTTTTTTATAACATTAGAGCATAAAGTAAATTTGTATCATTAGAGCAGTGAGCTCACAGAACAATATAACTAACGAAAAGTGAGCTCTTTCAAGTCTGCAGTCGGCTGATTTTGTCTGGCCAGACAACTAGACTAAAGCAAGAATGTCTCATTTTAAATTGATATCGTCAACAAAGGCTTCAGACGTAATACCTGTTTCAAAATATTTATCAGAGAAAACTGGACTCACTGTTATAATTGCTAATGTTGAGGGGCCAGTAGTTAATGGATTCTTTTGCCTTGGTAAGTTAGTAAAATATTTTAATGAAAGTAATTTGGATTTTCTGTAAACACTTTTTATGTTAGTTATAACTTTTATTATTTAGCAACTGAAGCGCACGATGATGATGGTCTGCCACATACGCTGGAACACTTAATTTTCTTAGGCTCTGAGCGATATCCATACAAAGGTGTGTTGGATCTACTAGCTAACAGATGTATGGCTCATGGAACAAATGCATGGACTGATACAGATCATACATGCTACACTATTTACACTGCCGGTGATGCAGGCATGTTGACTCTTCTGCCGATTTACATTGACCATATTCTTCAACCAACTCTTACCGATGAAGGTTTTGTAACTGAGGTACATCATATTGATGGTGATGGTGATGATGCAGGTGTTGTTTACTGTGAAATGCAGGGTCGAGAAAACAATGCTCAAAGCAGGTATGCTTCAAGATACTATAAACATACTCTCAAAATTTGTTAATTTGTTCTTTAGATTTATGATTTGTTTACCCGAAAGTTAATCTAACAATAAAACTGAGTTTGTTGCTTTAGAGTTAACTTTTACACCTTTGGGTTTTCAGCTACTTGGTTGCAATAATAACAATGAATGACCATTCATATGGACTTAACTAAGAGGTCTGGGTTTTCTGAATTACTTAATAGTAGTACTGATATGAAATTGTACTTCTATCTTACTCTACTGACTAAATGTATAGGTATAGTCACAGTAAAAATAGGTTATAGGTTTGTCACCTTAATATCTAGTTTTGCTTGCACTAGTGTATGAATCAATCATGCCAATATACCAGTACAAAAAACAGTTCTACTAACATTAAATAAATGTGAATCTAACCAAAACTGGTTTTCTGGCCGAAACCGAAACCGAAACTCACGTGGTCAAATATAAAATACCTTGAAATACTTAAATTTGGTGCATTTTACCCATAATTGTGCATTAATTGGGTACATAAAATGAAAACACTATATTTGTTGTATTCATTTATTAATCATTAAAAAAATATTAATAACATTTTTGTTATTTTTTCACTTATTAATTAATATGTACTTTGGTTTGTATTTGTACTTAGAAGAATCGCCTGTCTCTTTTACCTCTTATCTAGAAATAATCATTACTATTCCTTTAAAATCGTTCAATTCTGATAATCATTTTAGTATTTGCCTGTATTTGGGGTTGCCAGATTAAAAAATCGAAATTCCGGAGTAAATTCCGAATACGTATATGAAGATAGGTGTTGAATACGTATATGAAGAAATATCACATTTTTGATAAAATAGTAAACTCTTGCAATTATTAAAATCTTATACGGCACGCATTTTGCAGTGCCGTCTTCCAAGTTTTCCGACTAGATTTAGGCGAAACTATGCCCATTATCTATTTTTAAAAGTTTTAAATATTTTAGACAAAACTTAGCTGAATTACATTTTAACAAAAAAGCCAAGTGACAGAATTTGACGCTATGACATTCACAAAATGATGCCATACGTAAATTGTATCTATGCCATTTTTGGATGTGTTCGGCACAACTCATAATTTAACAGTCTCAATTGACTATACTAAATGCAAAGGTTATTTTGTCCGAACATTATACCGAATTATTAGGTAACGGGATTCACACGTTACACACTAGGGGTAAGGCAAACAAGACCACGTGCAAGTTGGGGTGCTCTGATTCGAATCTATCACCAATTTAAGAAGATTACTAGTTCCGAAAACAAAACCGAAAGCTATTTGAATATGTTTCGTAATTTTCGAAAAAAAAAAAACAAAATTTTCATAATTTTCGAAAAAAATACGTATTTCCGCAAATTGAAATTTTGCTTAAAGATTTAATAAATAAAGATCTTTGTATAAAAAAAATACGAACGCAAAACTCACGGGTAGGGTTCAGTTTATCCTAAATATTTACGCGCCTAACCTAAATATTTACGAAAGTTAGAAGACCTTTTAGAAGCCCCTTACAGCTTCAGATTTCCTCTATCGATGTGGCATGTTTCTAAACCCAACCCCAAATAACATTCAAATAATTCTATAATAATAATATTAGTGTTCAATGTACCTACATAAGTGTACCTATTTAAATAATGTCATTATAAACATAATTTGAAACACGTAATTATTGTTAGATTTATGCAATATAATTTGTGACAAAAAAGATTCCAAAGATACCAATAATGATGAAACAAATTAGTTATAAGCAATGTAGAGGATTTAAATTCAGATAGATAGAAATTATTTGATTATGTATTTTGTTTATAAAAATAAATCTATGTGCATTTTTATGCTTTGTTTTCTTTTTTACACTTTAACACATACTAGCGATGGACGAATGAGACACTGAATAGAAAATAACTATACCAATTAAAATGCAATTTTTTTATGAATTTCTTGGTTAATTTTTTTTGCTCACCATACTCATCACTAACAAAGTTTTTGCAAAATGTGGAGCAAGGAGCCTGACAGTCTTATTCTCAGTTGAAATCCATAGTAGTGATAGTATTTTTGGTTATATACTAATACCACAACTTGTTTTAAATTAATTGTACAGCAGGGAGATCCGCTTAGTCCACTCGTGTTTAGCCTTGCTATCCATAAAGCCATCCTTCAGCTCAAATCTCCGCTAAACGTGTGGTACCTTGATGACGGCATTATTGGGGGTAAACCGGAAGACGTGTTGCAGGATCTGAAGGCCCTTATCCCGCGGCTCAGAGTCTTGGGTCTGGAGGTGAACCCTTCTAAGTGAGAGTTTTTCCCCTGCGGTCCTGAGGCTCGAACACATTTTTCTTTTTTTTAATACTCTGCTTCCTGATCTCAAGGAACTGTCTCCTTCTAATTTCAACTTATTGGGAGCTTCATTTTTTTTAAGTGCAGTTCCTGAGGCCATTTTTGCTAGTATACAACTTCTTCTGACTGCTCACGAACGTCATAAAAATCTTTCCGCACACGTGGCGATGGTCTTGTTGCGCATGTGCTTCGGTCTTCCGAAATTTACGTACATGTTGCGGACCGCCCCTACGTGGCTTTGTTCCGAGGAAGTCTCCTCGTTTGACGACGCCCTGAAATCGGTTGTTGAGTCAGTTCTCAATGTCTCCTTAGACGGGACCCAGTGGAGGCAGGCGAGTCTGCCAATTCGATGTGGTGGTCTAGGGGTGCGTAGCGTGCGTGATGTGGGCTTGCCTGCTTTCCTGGCGTCGGCGCATGGGGTTGCAAACCTTGTCACTGTATTACTTGATTCCAATGGTGATGTGGGGAGCATTCCTTTTGTGTCTGATGCTATGATAGCTTGGTCGGCTCTCAATTCGGGTGCAGTTAGCCCCGAAGTAGTGCACACGCAGCGAGCGTGGGACGACGTAGGAATGCAGCGATTCAAAGAGCAACTGATAAATGATGCTGAAGGAGCTGATCGGGCCAGACTGCGGGCTGTGTCTCAACCAGAGTCAGGGGCGTGGCTGCAGGCTTTGCCGTCACTCCACCTGGGCACCTTACTTGATGATGACTCTCTGCGGCGGTAGCTCTTCGCCTGGGCTGCAAGGTGTGCGAACCCCATATATGCACCTGCGGATTCATGGTAGAGGCTGATGGTCACCACGCGATGAGTTGTCGTCGTTGCTCGGGGAGGTTCCCACGACACCATGCTCTAAATGACATAATCCGTAGAGCCCTAATTTCAGCTAACGTTCCCTGCGTGCTTGAGCCTCCAGGTCTATGCAGAACTGATGGTAAGAGACCGGATGGGTTGACCTTGGTGCCATGGAAAAACGGCAAGTGCCTCATATGGGACGCAACTTGCGTCAGTACTGTTGCCGCTAGCCATCTCGGTCGCACTGTCCACTCTCCATCGGCAGCTGCGGAGGATGCTTGTGATAAGAAGAGGCTCAAATACGCTGCTCTGGAATCGCTGTACCATTTCGGTCCAGTGGCCGTAGAGACCTTGGGTAGTTGGAGTGTGGAGGCAAAGGGCCTAATTAGGGAGATTGGACGCAGGCTTAGCGAAATCACAGGGGACTCCCGCTCTGGATCGTTTTTGGTGCAAAGGTTGGCCATCACAATTCAACGCGGTAACGCGGCGAGTGTCATGGGCACTTTTGCGCCGGGAACGACCCAGGTTGGATTAAATAGCTAGTATTTATAATAATAGGTTTGACAATTAAAAATTATTAGATTTTAAATATAAATAAGTTAATATACAATCATATTTCAATATTTGTACTCTACTCTTTTGTTTGATGGCAAGACAATAGTTGTTGATATAATATTTTATTGTACAATTTATTTTGATGTTTTTATGTAATCTTTACATTTATCTCACAAGTTTGATGGCATTAAAATAAATCACATTAAGTTTTTTACTAATATTTTTAATTAATTACCTACATTTCATTTACTTAGCATTTGTTTTTCTGATATTTATTAATTAAAACTATGGATTTTTTTTACAGAAATAAATGGAACTATTACATTTATTGTGTGTGTGTTACATTATCATGTAACATATTGTATTAGCAATCTAAAATAATAAGTTTAGAATGTATAATGTATTGACACTCTGTAATGCTATTTGTTTTATGCACATTACTATGTGTCCTGATAAGTGGAGTAAATATGCAAATTATACAATATTTATATGCATGCAAGTGGATATCATTTACTGAACTATCAATACAGCTGAAACCAATAACAGATTAAGTTAATATTTGATGTACGGATTGCTGTAATAATGTATGTTCTTTGCCAGTCTTGATTTGAAGAACTCAAGTAATTATTGGTATCTTATCTCAAAAAAAAAAAGAACTTATTACAAACTGAACTGAGGTGCTTAAAAATAATGTACTAACAACACCCTCTGTTTTTTATTATAAGTGTCTTATTTCCAAATAGAATTTTAGAACCCAACAATCTGGACCAGCACCAACATATGGCTCCAGGCTTTCTTCAACAAAAAGAGCATCTACTACCATTTTACCAGGCAGTTAATAAAAGGCAAACAATGGGTTATGTGAGTCACTACCATTGTACCCACTAAGTGGTAGAGTTGTGCAACATCTCGTCCAGGTCTGACCTATTACTGCTGCAATAGTGTCAGTGCATGACATGATGACAAGGCCGCACCTATTACTGCTGCAATAGTGTGAGTGCATTTTAATTTTGTATACCAGTTTGAGGACTAAAGGAACCTGTATACTTATACATATGGCATTAACACCCCACCACATGGATAGCAATGCACCATCAACATCTTAGGTGTCTATAGGTGATCTCTGTCTTGTTTCATCAGTAGACCCATCTGCTTGTTATATTATGATATTATAAATTATAACACCTTCCATCTGCCTACTACTTTTTCTTAACTTTTTTTTAGCAGATTTTCTATCATAGTGTGTATTGTGTACTCTGATCTGATTAATAATTGAAGGCACCTGTCCTCTGTTTAATCATAAGTTTGTTTCTACCCATAAATTTACTTGGTTTGTAGAAAAAACTAGTTGAACTTAATTTTTGAAATGATATTCTAGATGTGAATTAAAATTACTGCGTGCTATGTACCCAAATAGTGGATATTCATCTGAAACTGGAGGAATAATGAAGAATTTAAGAGAATCAACAAACAACACTAAAGTTAGTTAACAAATTAATTCTGTTATCTATATTCCTTGCTTTTCTTATCTACAATTACATAGACAAAGCTTTATTATTATTACATGTAATATGATAATCTATGAGAGCCCCTCTTGGCTTCTCCAAGTGGAAAAATATTTTGTTCATATACTTAATTTAAAGTACAAATAAAAATATACAATTTTGCAGGTGCGAGATTTTCACAAGAAATTCTATAGAGCTGAGAATCTAACAATTATTTTAACTGGCCAAATTGAAGCAGAGGATGTGTTTAAAGCACTTAAAACTGTAGAAGATGACATCATAGCCAAGGTGACTGATCAATTTCAAACGCTACTTACGAATGTTTTGGGATTTGTCTTGCATTATTAATTTGATTTTGTTATGTTATTGTTTCATCAAATTAGCGTTGTTTCATGTTATGTCCACTATGGTACAATCGTACTTCGTATGGGCTAAAAGGTTAAATATTATTGATTGCAAACAAATGGACAGCTTCGTAAAAAATAAAATCACATATGTTATAAAGCAGCAACTACAAATTGTTTAAACAGGCTCTAATTTTTATAAGTGTTAATGAAACTTCCGAAATAAATAATTGTGATCTATATTATTATTATAAATGTGAAAGTAAGAATGTTAGGATGGCTGGACGGATGTTTGTTACTTAATCATGCAAAAACTATTGAACGAATTAGGATGATATTTGGCACACAGGTAGATGATGACCTGCAATAGCTACTTTTTATCCTGGAAAAATGAGTTGTTCCTGTGCAATTCACCAAAAACCTTTATTATGCAGCAGGCTGCATGCTGCAGCTAAAATTAAATTGAAAGCAATTGTATGAAGCTTACCAAGGACTTGATCTGCACTTTGTTTTAGTTATACTTCTACTGGTGCATTTGGAAAATAATATGAGAGTTAAATTTTTATGATGGGCGTGCAAACCAATATCCAAAAATCAACAATATGAAAGTTAGACATGTATTAGACATGACTCTCAAGTTTCCGTAAAAACTCATAAAGCAGTTTCTCAAATATTCATAAATCTACAACACATGCTTTATATCAGGGGAGAAAAAATATACCTACTTGTGAAAAAAATATATTTTTCATCTTGGACTGGGTGCGTAATTTGAAGTTGACGCATGGACTTTAAAAGTTAATAATTAATTTGAAATTATTTTTAGTACTGTAACGCGTATATTTCGCGTTCCCTACAATCGAATGGTCAATTCATGTAAAACTTTTTTTTTCCCTCCCGAAAATTACATCGATAATTACAATTACAACAAAAAAACAAATAAAAAAAAATATAAACATTTTTTTTTTCGTAAATTACAAATTTTTTTTCCCCTCAACTTAGATTCTCGAAAATCCATATTAATATTATAAATGCGAATGCCTGTCTGTTACGCTTTTACGGCTAAACCTTAGGACCGATTTTCCTGAAATTTGGCATGGAAGTAGTTGAAGAGCGGGGGTCAAACATAGGATAATTTTTCTTTCAAGAATCAACCCTTAAAGGGTCGAAATAGGAGTTGAAATTTGTATGAAAAGCTATCTTGACGACATGGTAATCTACTCACGGGTGAAGCTGCGCGGATCAGCTAGTAACAAATAAATGTGAAACGAAACACAGTAGGCTGAGTACATTTTCGTTTACCTTATATTTATTGCCATAGTGAAAAATATCGATGTATTTTTGGTATTAAGACTATTTTGTGTCATTTTGTTATATGGTGTAGTCTACTCTGTAATCTCTGCCGCTTTCGATGGAGGTTGGCCGGGAGGTCGGTCGACATTGTTTTTACTTTAAACTAAAATTTGTTAATTTAAAAAAAATATATATAAATATAAGGCCATGTTGCTTCCCGTAAGTTTTAGTTAATCGAGATCGGTGAGGGGAAAGCGTTTCAATAAAATGCGTCACGGGACACGACGCTATAGTCTAGACAAGAGGGTGCTGTAACATCGTAAGGAATTTATTGCAATTTACTTATATTAACTTATAAAAACAATATTAGAATCGGAAGTCTATCATCAATAAGAATTTTTACCTGCTGTTATTATTCAAGACCAGTGAAACACAGCATCATCGCGTTCTAACCTTTTATTTAAAATTCCTTATTATAGTTCAACTGAATCCAAGGAAGTATTTTATTTCTCCAATGCCGACATAGAAGAAAGTAAGCTTGGCTATTTTTTCTCCTTCTTTTTCTGGTAAGTGATACCTCGCCTTCCCTTGTGGTTAGAGGCTTCAATACTTGCCGTTTGGCTAACCTGTGTGCAAACATAGGCTGATAGTAATATGATAGGAGGCGCTCTTTTACAAATTTCCTGCCTTAATGACTTGTACCTTGCTCTTACACCTTGCGGCACATTTGTCTTTCTTTTGTAAGTATAACCGTATTATATTTAAATTAAGCGTATATTTTTCTATCTTAAGGAATCATACATACTTTGTGGCTATAGTACAAGATATGTATGGTCCACTTGTATAATTAAATCTCTATTTACTATTTAGTAAGAACATCCATATCATTACTAATCCATATTAAAATCTAAAATATATCTCTTTTAATAACAAATTTGGACACACAGTTTTTTCAAATATTGCATCTGGACGCCCAGCCTACAGTATTAAAACTTAATTTTTTTATACGTTACAGTACCCCCAGTATTTAGTGTCTCAAAAAACTACCTCTAAATTTCAAATTAAAAATAGTAATTTAATGTCATGTCAAGATTTTCTATCTTTTTTTGTATTTAAATATTTTATTTTATTATAAAAATATATAACAATGTATTACCAGTATATAATAAATAATAATAAATAAATATTCATGTGACAAATTACACTTACTGATTTAACCCCAAATTATTTGCTTGTGTTATGAGTGCTAATCAGCGATACTAATACATAGAAATGCATATATAAATACTGGAATATATTTAATAGAGATGTGCCGGATCGTTAAAATACTACATCCGCGGATACGGATACGGATTATTGCTGTTAAGATCCGCGAATACGGATACGGATCTTAACTTCCTTACAATTATTTTATTACTCAGTCAGACATTTAATACTACAAATATTTGTTGATAATATCATTAATATTTTATAACTTTCTATAACAAATATTTCGTTATATTTATAGCTCCACCGTCTTGAGTCAAGCTTCTTTGAAAAATAGGCCAACTGCCATTCTGCCAGGCAGGTCGTAAGACTAGAGTTCCGCAATGTCTCGCCCGGGTATTACCTTACATCGGCCTTATCTGTTCCTATCGCAACAGCGTAATGCTTGTCGTTATCGTGTTCCTGTTTGGAGGGTATGGTAACCGGTAAACTTATGCATGTGGCGATGACATCACGCCACACAAATGGCAACATACCATTACCATATTTGTTGTCTACAGGCGACAGTTTCTCTTTCTGCCATCTGGCAGGAGAGCCATCTGCTTGTTTGTTTATGAGTAAATATATAAAAAACTGACCAAGTACGAGTCGGGCTCGCGCACAAAGGATTCCGTTCCACTATCTATAAAAAACGGCAAAAAAATCACGTTTGTTGTATGGGAGCCCCTCTTAAATATTTATTTTATTTTAATTTAATTATTTGTTTTTAGATTGAATATAGAAGTAAATATTTTAAGCTTCTACCAGTTGTCGTTATTAAGATCGAGAAGATAATTGCAAAAAAATCACCTT
Source organism: Apodemia mormo (assembly GCA_036924255.1). NCBI lineage: Eukaryota > Metazoa > Arthropoda > Insecta > Lepidoptera > Riodinidae > Apodemia > Apodemia mormo. The sequence continues at coordinate 16,459,943 of JAUPFN010000003.1, read as the reverse complement.
TGTTGTATGGGATAATATTACCCCCCCTTAAAATAATTTTTATTCTGTTTTTAGTTTTTTTGTTATAGTGTCATCGGTAATACATCGTCTGTGAAAATTTCAATCGTCTAACTATTCACAGTTCATGAGATACATTCATGACATACTTGACAGACGAACAGATAGACAGACGAACGGACAGCAGTCTTAGTAATAGGGTCCCGTTTTACCCTTTTAGGTACGGAGCCCTAAAAACACATAAATTTGTGATTGATATAATTTTTAAGAACTTTAAGTACTTCGTTTCTACATACCATTTAAGGAAGAATTAGTAACTCAGTTCAAATAATGTCTATATATTTTGATCTTTACAAATCCAAACTATATGTGATCTTAAGAAATAAGAAATATTTTAAATGGAATTTAAGAGAATTTCACTCTTTATTTAGAATTTTGCACACGTGATGAAATCTAATAATATAAAAGATCCGTTCAAGATCCGCGTAAAAAGTAACGGATACGGATACGGATCTTTCTCCTGCTTTGGATATCCGCGAATACTGATGCGGATATCGGCACATCACTAATATTTAATAAACACCCAAACCCGGAAGTACAAACATTTATGCTCATTCCCCGTCGGGAATCGAACCCGAGCCCTGTCGATTGCGTAGTCAGGTTCGCTAAACACTCGACCAACGGGGAGGTCAGATTACTAGCACTATCTGTTAGAAAATCACAAAATTGATTTGGGTGAAAATGTGTACTAACAAAGTCAAAATGTGGCAGGGTGTTTTTATCCACATTGTGCGCGCTCACAACACAGTATGCATTTTGTAAGCTCTATCTAAGATTTTCCAGTCACCAAACAGCTAGATCTTAAGAGCTGTTGCAACCTATTCAGCACACTTGATTTTTTTATTTCTTGTTAAAATTAATAATAGCGGCTTGGAGTCTAGGTGATTTATTTAATATCTATTTTTCTAGAGAGAGAGAGAGCCCCAAGAAGATTGGATCAAGCCATGGACCACAATGCCACCACCTCCTAATTGTGGAGAAATACGTGTGCAATGGCCCGCTGATACAGAAGACTGTGGTCAGGTAACCAATGGGAAAGATGTTGTCTTTGATTCTGCTATGCCTAAACTGAATTTATATCAAACACAGTCTACAGTTTTTTTGAGCTGAAAAAACCCTTATATGTCAATCCGTTTAACAGGTAGATAGGACCGTTTATGTCTCGTATTTTCGCATACTAAGCAATGATTTTGGATTAAAACTTATAGAGTACTTGGCAAAAAGCCGCAATTTACAACATAATATATGAAGGAAAAAAATGTGAAAACCGTAAATTGGTACTTTAATGACAAAAAAAGCGTATTTACTGTTACACACTTATTACTTGCGGTTGGAATAACTATGTCGTGGAATAGAACTGCAAAGTGAAGTTTGTATGTGTACAAATTCAACTTGCACTTGGCGTGTAATTATGTTATAGCTATATTTTTTCAAAGAAATGAAAGCAAAGGAACAAAACATTGGGTCCGATTAAATTAATCCGTGTAAATAGTACATTTATATTCAGCCCTTTAATCTGTGTATGTTAGAATATAATAACTTAATCCATGCAAAATAAAACTTGCTTGCTAATAGACATAATTTTGACTATAAATTTCTTTTCATTTCTTTGGGAGAAAGAAACAACATTAATAGAAAAACAATTTATATGATGAATTCTATCAAGTCTAATATTTGTAAGACTGTATAGCTAAAAATAATTAAGACACGAATTCTCGGACTATCTGATGTTTATTTTATTTTTATTAATATTATAAAAGTGACAAAAACGCTATTGTCTCAGGTGTTATTCGGATGGCGAGGCCCCTTGCTGACGGAAGAGACATCTATGAAGGAATTAACGGCGTGTGCGGTTCTACTGCGTTATCTGTGCGATACAGCCGCTGCGCCGCTACAGAGAGCGCTAGTCGAGCGGGAAGACGCACTGGCCGGGGATGTAAGTGATGTCCAACAGGTTTTATTGGATTGATGATGGCTTGAACCAACTCCGACCCGACCCCACTGGTGGTAGCCGCGGCAGACTAGATCCCAGATCCTAATCCGGATCCCAAATTACGTAGGCCGCGCCACGTTCTCACCAATCCCTACAACCCGATAGCTCTGGCCAATAGAACACACCAAAATATTACTCACCTACAAACGCGACACCGTCGCTACCGCCGGTTGTTACGCCCATCTGCGAACAAGGTAGTTTTCAACCGACTTCCCAAGAGGAGGAGGTTCTCAATTTGGCTGTATTTTTATGTTTGTTAGCTCAGAACTCATGAGTTATGAACTGATCGTGAAAATTCTTTTTTTGTTTGAGAGTCTATAGTCGTCGTGTGATCAAATTTTAATTTGGTGGAAATCTGGTGCAGAATTCCCGAGATATTAGAAGTGGGGGTCGGTTGCTGCAATTTTACTGCGTTAAAAAATATTGTTCCTTGAATTTAATAAGTGAATGTTACCATTTTTCAACAAACAAACAAGCAAATATGTCTCCGAATGTACATTGTTTTAATCTGCAGTTTTATGTTACAGTAGAATATTAATTTCTTTTGACTTAACTCTTGGAAACACTTGGGCTTACAAAGTGAATTGCCTATTCTAGCTCTTAATTTTATTAAATCTTCTTGCTAATTCATTAAACTTTTGTTTTATGAATTTGAGAATAACTTTTTTTTTCAGATATCATATAACTTAACAGAAAATCTTGCTTCGTTAGTGAAGATTGAAATCGATAATGTTCCAATTGACAAACTAGAAATAGCTCGCGATGAAGCATTGAAGTGTTTGCAGACTGTGAGATCTGGAGCAGAGGCTATAGACATGAAGCGCATTGAACGGCTGCTTAAGAAACAACTGCGAGAGACTCTCGCTAGCCTCGAATCGGATCCACACCATGCTGTAGCTTTCCGGTGTATTGGTGATGCTTTATATTCTCGAAACGAGAACGACGTAAGTATCTTACTAAGGTCAAATAAATTATATTTAAAAAGCAAAAAACAGTGTTGTTGCAACTTTTTAATTGTTCCTGGTTCGGTGCACATACATAATTACTTGGACTGCTACTTCAAAACTTGTGTTCACTAAACAATATTTGCCACACAACCCACAATATAAAATTTAATATTATATGTAAAGCGCCTGCGATGTCTAATGTTTACATGATTACGTGAGAATTTAAAATCACTACAGAGGTCAACACTAGTTTAGCTCATTAGATAGATAATAGATAGATGCAAAGCATAAGCTATGCATAGTTAAAATGTTGAACAAAATATGCATTTGATACTATAGGACTAAGCATATTTTCTTAACAATTTCAAAAGATATTGTGAGGTTTCTGCAGTCCTCCGCAATGTAAACTGCAACTGCGTCAAACTTAATACACACTTACAAAGTTTTTCCTTCGCATATTGATGTATAAATTTTCCGCATTCAAAATGCAAATTATAACAGCCCTTTTACCATTCCAGTTTGTATCACGAATGAATCCTCAACAAACTATTAATGAATTGCTTCAAGAAACTGACAGCTATTGGCTAGTAATAATCCAGAAGTACTTTACAGATGAACTTGTCACTATTGTAGGGTCACCGAGTATCGAACTTCAAGCTAAGTATGTAAATTATTTAATTACACTTCAAATTATTCACTAGTATTACATATATAAGGTCAGTCCAAAATAGGTGAACATTAACACAACGTTCGGTACGTCTAACCAAAGATATCCACCCAAAAATAATGCGATTCAAGGGAAGGGTTTTTGTCTCAAAACACTAACGTCTTTCCGCATAAAATAATTCGCGAGGTTATTTACCTTACTACTCACAACGTTCTTACGTTGTGAGTAGTCGCCATATCTGTGCGTGTACGTTAGAGCCAGACGCCAAATGTTTATACAATATATAAATGCCGCCTTTAGTTATCAGCTGACAGAACTGGCTTGTGCAATTAACTACAGGCCATGAATAACAGTTATTATTTTCTCATGGCTATTAAGAGGAAACATTAAGGGCGAGAGAATTGAAGATTAAATATTTGCAAAATCTAGCGATCTGTTGCCTTACAGTTTTCTCAATCGCATCCTGCCAGTATACCGTAGAGTGCGATAAAGACAACTATAGCTTGGACCGAGTGTATCTGTTATGTTAGTTGTTTCTGACGAGGGCGACGGGAATGGTCCAACTCCCTAAGTCCTGTGAATCACATTATTTTAGGGTGGATATCTTTGTGTATGTTACACATACCAAACACTGTGTTAAAATATGTTCACCTTTTTTAAAATGACCTTATATAGCGAATCTGAGAAAAGTTTGTATTGATAAGATCGTCACTGAACTATGGAAAAATGGTTGAACGTAATTTTAATTCCATTTTTCATTCCATACATTGTCCAGATTTGACACGTGGCCCATTTCTTTATTATCTCGATAAAATGTATTTTATCCAAAAGTTTTATGAGTAACTAAAAACTTTCATCACACAGCAAGTATCGGTACCAGCAAGAATTTTTATAAAATACTAGATACCATTACTTGCACTTCCGCCATTTTAAGGTAGATCATTGATTCACAAGCGATAGTCAATAAAACTGAAGGTAGTTTGAACTCATCATTTTTTTTTTTCTCTTGCAAGAAATTGTATACATTTCGAAAAGCAATCGACCAGTCTTGGCTGAACAGCTAACTTTACCGTCGTGACTTGCAATTGTTGTGTTAAAGATCACATTAATCATGCTGATCTTAGGAAGCTATAATAGGGGAATCCAAGAAGGGACTTCTTGGATTCCCCTATTATAGCTTCTTCTTACATCATTTCCTCTAAAATAAAAGAAAATTCAGACGCGCTCGAGAATGTCAAGACAACGTTTTCTTTGCAACTTTGTGAACTTCACTACATTTGAATCGTCAAATATTCTAAATTTTAGCTGGCATTAACCCACTATACCATAATCTGACGCGCTACTATGTTTTCATGTCATTGTTTTGTTTTTCACTATTTTTATTTGTAGATTTTTCCCCACCATTGAAAAAAAAATCATTATATAGATATAACCTTTTCTTTTTCCAGTAATTTAATCTACAAAATCCAATAGGTCCTTACGACTTTCTCAATTAATTTTTGCTTGGGGTATTATTTCACGGTTTAAGCCCTTATAGTGAGCGTTCCCGATTATCTCATCCAATTTTTTTATTTGACACTATTGTGAAAGTTGAGTAATGTCACACAGTACTTTACATGTGTTTGTTGGTGTGCTTTACTCAATTTAAGCAGTACCCATTTTTACGTTACAAGCTTTTTCACATTCCCAATATTTTTAAGTGAATTATAATTTGTTTTATCACTTTCATCCGGGATCACTTGTTTCATTGTTATTTAGGATTAAAAAAAACATAATTTTCTTCATTGTTACTTAGGATAAAAAAAACAGTTCTAAATCCACACTAATATTACAAATGCGAAAATAACTGTCTGTCTCTTCTTCACGCCTAAACCACTGAACCTGAATTTGGATGAAATTTGATACAAAAATAGTTTGAGACCCAAGAAAAGACCGTAGGATAGTTTTTATCCTGTAAATCACACGGGAACGGGAACTACGCGGGTTTTATTTTAGAATTTTTTCTTTTAGAATGGCTGAAGACGAGAAAAATAGAATAGAAGAACAAAGGACTCAACTAGGAGAAGCTGGACTTGCTGAAAAAGCAAAGCAACTCCAAGAAGCAATGGAATTTAATGAGGTAAAAGTAAAGCAATAGCATTTATGCTGATTTTTTTCATCTAATACGCTTTTCTGATAACATCTTCTAGTCATGTAGTCATAAAGTTTGTCAACTTACAGAAATAGTACACTTAGTCCTAAAGATATTACAATCAAATTCGTTGCATAGTTATCTTTTACAAATCCGTGTAAGAGATACTGTGATAGAAACCCGTGTTGGTCCAGGCCTTTGAAGAATAAACCATATGCTATTCTACCAATCAATTCGTAAATGCCAATATAAATATTTGCCATAAATGATTTCCCAAACATATCAATTACTACAATTGTGACTATTAGGAGGTAGAGCTTCGCAACATCTCGCGCGGGGTCCTTACATGTTGATTATAAGATATTGTGTAAATTTCCATGAGTCTTGAAAAGTTTCTGTTTCGCTTAATACTGGAACAGAAACTGAAGGTAACGGGTTTTTTTTTCAGCTAAAAGTTTAGTTTCGGTCGGTCACTAGTACAAAAATGCATGTTTTAGATACTTACCCCTTAACAGTCTGTCTTGGTCTCCATTACAACCCATCTGCATCGGTATCCGCTAAAAACAATTTAACGTGTAAGTCATAACACGCATATAAACTTGGAAAGTGATCGTCACCATAAGTCCTTTCGTCTCGCCGTCATAGCCGTCGCCGCCTCGCAGTAGCACATAACTAAAGCGAATCAGCCGCTTTAGTACGTTGACAATGGCGTTTGCAATGCCGCGTTTATGTCTTGGAAGCCATCTTTCTGTATTGCTTGTAAGTTCTAGTACGGAGAGACTGCATGTTGACCGCACTTCGGTGCCAGAGCTTGTTCCGAGGCGAGGAGGTGACTTTACGATTCCGATTAGTGTGCGTCGCAATAGCGAATTTCATATAAAGATTACTGAATAGCTTGACTTGATATGGTGACGATCCCTATCTAAATTGCTATTTTTATATTATTAGTTAGCAAACAAGAAGATGGTTTTCTTGATGGAAAGAAAACTGTTACCAAAAATATTAATAGTTCGTTGCAATCCTGAAAACAGGATGACACTGCCACATGTTCAAGGGCGGATGTAGGGGGAACAAGGGGGCCATGCCTCCATAAGGATTTGAGCCTATCTTGACTGAAACATGTGACCCTCCCCTGACCCGAAGGCTTGACCCGCATATGTGTAAGTATACCGGCTACCTTACATTCTACACCGGACCACGATTGTGAAAAGCATCGACAATATTGTGGCAGGAATAGGTAAGGCGGTGGTACCAAATACCCGGGCGAGAAGTTGCCTACCACCTAGTAGTCACGATGGTAGTGGCACCAAAAACCACAAAAACACACGACGGGGCTCGGGTTCGATGCCCGACGGGGACAAGTGTTTGTGTGATTGTATTTCTGTCCGTCTGTCCATCCGATTGTATTTAAATGTTTGTATTTCCGGGTTTGGGTGTTTATTAAATATATTCCATTTTTGATTTATGTATTTCTATGTATTAGTATCGCTGACTAACACCCATAACACAAGCAAATAATTTGCTTACTTTGGGGTTAAATCAGTAAGTGTAATTTGTCCCGTGAACATTTATTTATTTATTACTTGTATGTAACAGTGACTACTGTTAGTCTTTGATATTGTGTGCTATGAAGCTTAAAGGTGTGTGATTGTTCAGCGGGCGCCGCCGGGCGGGCTGCTGGGCTCGGTGCCGGTGCCGCCGTGCGACGCGCTCAAGTGCCACCCGCTGCGCTCGTGGAGCTGGCCCGGGCCCTGCCCGCACTTCGACCTACCCGCCGTGCCGCTCTACACGCGCCTGCATAGCCTCAACACCTGCCTCGTCTACGTAAGCTATTCATAAGCTGGGTATCCACTTGCGCAGCCATGTGACGAGCTGCCTAAACCTGAGCGTGCAGAAAGCTGCGCAAGTGGATATCCAGATACAACATTTTTGCCGCCTACCGAGCACACACCAACGTCTCCACTAGCATGGCTCACACTAAGACGTCTTGAGCATGACTATTTGCCGACATAATTCGGCTCGCTGCGCGGCCACCTCGTTTGGTTCAAGTCGCGGCAAGCCTCGACTCGCGGCACGATTTCCACTAGAGCTGCCTCGGGCCAACGCAGTTGCTCGGGCCGAGGCTGCCTCAAATGGATACCCAGCTGTATATCAATGCATAGCAAATGCTCGCCATCAAACAATTAATGTCGCATTACAATTCGTGTGGCCGATAAGTGTATCGACTAACTTACCTTCTAAACTGGAAAACGAATCACGATTATGGGGTTAAAGCAAGAATATGTAAGGCGGTAATACTAACACGTACGAGACTTTGCAGATAAGAAGTAATAAGTAGTTTAATTGGGCTCAAGAGGTGGGTTGCGAAGGAGTTTTTAATAGTCCAATTAAGACAATGGCTGCATACTGACTCCGTAACCACTGTTTTTAAAAATACTAAAAGTAAACTACACGTTGATAATTAAAAAATCTACTCTCGATACCTTCCCCTGCTGTCGGTAGTGATAGTATGTGTCCTCGAGTGTTCATATCCATCCTTCATGAGATTACTCCGATTCTTAATCATATTTTTAATTTTTCTCTGTCATCTAATGCCTTTTTATCTGTGTGGAAAAAAGCACATATCATTTCACTGCCGAAAGTTGAATTCTTCTTTAGTTTCGCCCTATTCCCATTCTTCTCTTTTTGCCAAAAGTTTTGCAGCGTATTGCGCACTCTCAGATGACTGTTTATCTGTGTTCTAATAGAATACTTCATCCTTCAATCCGGTCTTCGTCCTGGTTATAGCACTGTTACTACTTTAGTAAGAGTTACAGATGATATTTGCCTTGCTATGGATGATATGCATGTTACTGTAATTGTATTTCTTGATTTTAGTAACGCTTTTAACTATGTTATTTGGGACGTTACTCAGTATACTTCGTTCACTTAATTGCTCTTCTTCTGCCCAAAGTGGGTTTGACTTCTATCTTCGTGGACGTTCTCAGAGAATTAGTTATAATGATTCGTTCTCAGATTGGACTAATCTTATTTGTGGTGTTCTGCAAGGAGGCGTCCTTTCACCCCTGTTATTTTCTGTATTTATTAATAAAATTACTGAGATTATCTCGTCTAACTTTCATTTATACACAGATGATATTCAAATTTATCATCGCTCTTGTGTCGTGGATGTAGTTAACACTATAAACCTAATTTATACTGACCTTAGCAGTATTGCTTCTTGGGCGAAAGCTTACGGCCTTGATAGTTCCATATTCCACTAGTAGTTTATCTTGGGACCCCAATTCCATTTGCTTCCTCTGTTAAATATTATAACTGCGGATTTATCTTAAGATTTACGTATAAAAAAGAGCAGTAAAAAAGTACACTACGCTCTTCACTCTTTAAAGCGCCTCCAAAATGTTGTATCTCTAAAAACTAAAATTTCCTTGATGCAAACTCTTATTTTACCGATAATAGATTATGCTGATTCATGTTTTTTGGATACTAACCGGTTTTGATGTCTACAGAAGTGCTTGTGGATAGGCTCGAATAGCTACAAAACACCTGTATTCGTTATATATTTGGTCTACGAAAGTTTGACCATATATCCAAGTTAACCCATCTTAAATAGCTCCCAATATGTTTGCGTAGGAAGACCCATATCCTTTGCTTACTCTATAACCTTATTTAACCCTTCTTCTCCCACTTACCTACATCATTCGTTTTACCTACACCCTCCTGATTCTATTTGTAGATCTAATGTCAGCAATCTTCTCCATTTGCCATCTCATGATTGTAGTTTTTTCTCTAACTTACTATTCAGGCAATAAGACTTTGGAATTCATTACCACTTCAACTTTCCATGAGTCAATCAATAAATTATTTTAAATGCAATCCATGGAATAATTATTTGTCTATTTCACATTAATATACTTTGTAATTTGTTTTTTTTTTTTGTATGGATCTTCTGGATATTACGAGTTCCTATATTTTTAGCAACACGTACTCATGTCGACCAGCGAAATCAATTCTATGTCGATGATCTCAACAGATTAACTGTCATTTATTGTTTCACAGTTGTAATATATATTTTTTGCTTTTTTATTTCTAGTAGATACCTAAGGCTGTACCTAATTTAATAGTACCTGTCTTTATGTTACTGAAGTTCTTTAGATTTCAATAATAGATGTGTTTAAATATTTTTAGTATATTGTACACTTCAACTTAATATTTATGGTCAAGAATTTCACTTTACCGAGTTGGCTGTAAGAAATCTCTTTTTTAAAGATAAGCTCGCCCTTTGTGCCTTTTTAAAAAATACTGCTTACTTTTTGTTGTTCTGTTGTGTACAATAAAGCATTAAAAAAATCTTAGATGGCACCTAGTCCTTTCACAATTACGACAGTGCTTGTCGCTGTCATGTTTCGTGTTGGTCCCGGGCTCCTTTGAAGAATAGGCTAACTGATGTTCTGCCAGGCAGGTCGTAAAAGGCGACTGAGTGGCTATGCATCGTGACTACTAGGTTCTGCATCGGCTCGACCGGGTCTGGTACCACCGCCTTACCTATTCCTGCCGCAAAGCGTATGTTCTAGTCACTGTCGTGTTCCGGTTTGGAGGGTAAGGTAGCCGGTAAACTTATGCATGTGGTATTAGACCTCGCCACAAGATAGCAACGCATCATTAACATCTTTGGTGTCTATAGACGATGGTTGACTCTTTCCATCAGGAGACCCATCTGCTTGTTGCTATCTAATGATATTAAAAAAAAGGTGTAGAGCTAAAGCAACCGGTAAGCTTATTTATGCACGTGACATTACAGCGCTTCTACACTGACACCCATACCATAAACGGTTTTGATGTCTGGCCGATAGCCATGTCTTTGCAGTACAGCTATCTGCTAGTTTGCTTTCCTTTACTTTCCTTTTGCCGCTGATTTTTACAGGGATAAGTTCTCTATTTGCAGACACACTCAAATATTAAAGGATAATTTTTCTCTACAGATAAATCTTATCTTAGACACAACACGCGTCGAACAAAGAACGCGAGAGTGGATACCGCTGTTACTAGACTCTATAGCGGAATGCCCGGTATGGAGGAATGGTGAGCTGATACCTCACGAAGATGTTATATCCACTAACGAGAGGATAACCGTCTCCTTCAGCAACGATATCGGCTTCGGAAAATCAGGCAACTTCTCTGTAGGACAGTTCGGCAACTTTCTGCATATTGCTGTAAAGGTAGGTATCATAATTAAAACTTATAAAGATAGTAAGGATGTTTTCTTGTATTCTTGTTCTAGGTGATTCTTTGTAAGAAAAACTTCGCAGAAAAACTTCTGCATTTGATAGACAATTTCCAACTTTTCTTTTCCTACACATCTACAATAAAGTGTGTCAACGCTTCCATATTAAAGAGCTTTCTCCAAGACTTGCTTCTAAGGAAATAATCAGATGGTTTTCTTCTCTTAACTATTCAGAAACCGAAAACATTCTTGCTAAATCTTAGTCACTCATATTCAAACACACACACAAATCTACACTCTCTCTCATACACACATACAAACTCTCATCTCAACCACCTTCTTCCTCAAATACATACATACACACAAAAACTCTCGCACAAAAGAAGCATTCACTTACTCATACGTAAGTCACGCAGAGCAGGCAGCAAACCAAAATTATTGTTTTTGTGTTATAGCACTCACCCCATACTTGGGAAAACTTGAAAAACTATAAAAACAAAGCAAAATATCGACACGCGGGACGCGACTGTCTCCCTAAAGCCGGGACGCTCTACCACTGAGCTAGTGTCGACAGGTGCGACGTGTCGAAATTCTTCTTTGCTATGTGATCGATTACGTCGATTGTACTGATCGCTAGATATACATACGTATAACCAGTTAAATGACTCATTTTCTTTTTTCAAATTTTCTTTTTAATTTTCTTCTTGTTTTATTGTATAGTTTTATTACCTCGCGTGAAATATTTGTTAATTATATCTACGGAAATCACTGAATGATATCCACGTCACAGGCATTGTCTAGTGTGGAATCCAATAGAAATTTAAGTTATTGTGCTGTACTTTTAAAATAAGAAATAATAAAAAATCTTATCTATCTATCTTGTAAACACGTAAAATATGGCCGTCCCAACCATTTTAATGCGATTATCATAGAATGCGAGCATATGATACATCATTAATTTAATTATCACAGCATGATAGCATAAGATTCCATAACCAGCATAAAAACTATTAATTTAAACTATTATCTCAAAACTCGTTTAGCCATAATATAAATTTTTAGTTAGCATATTTATTTGTTGGTTAAGCGCGTGCGTAGCGGCTGTTACCACCTACTTACGGTCTATGCAATTATTTTACTAATATTATTTTTAACATTTATTGATATTATAATTTGTTCAATGCGTTTGTTCTTTAAAATTTTGCATTCAATTTATGTATAATGTATATATTTATCGAAAACTTACAAATCTAATTATATCACGATAATTTGCGTAATATTCCACGATTTAACCATAGTATTCAGTAACATAGAAGATTATATACGGGGACTATGTAGATTGGCCTCCTTTGTAGAATAGGCCAACTGCCGTTCCGCCAGGCAGGTCGTAAAAGGCGACCAATTGGCTATCGAGTCACTACCATCGTGGCTACTAGGTGGTAGAGTTCTGCATTGTCTCGCCCGGGTCTGGTACCACCGCCTTACCTATTCCTGCCGCAATAGCGTCAGTGCTTGTCGCTGTCGTGTTCCGGTTTGGAGGGTAAGGTAGCCGGTAAACTTATGCATGTGGCATTAGACCTCGCCACAAGATAGCAACGCACCATTAACATCTTTGGTGTCTATAGGCGATGGTTGACTCTTTCCATCAGGAGACCCATCTGCTTGTTTGCTATCTTATGATATAAAAAAAAAAAAAAAGATTTGTCGATAATTAGGTTACCTTTTTTAGGTAGTTAGGCTATTGTTTGTAATCTACACAATCATTAGTTGCACCTATATATAATTGACAACATTTCAAAATATTAAGTCGCCAAAATAAAAATACCATTTCTTTGTTTTTCAATCCTGATTAATAATATATATTTTTTAATTTTTATCGTTACACAATACTGGAGAAAAAAATTATAGTGAAAAAATATGCTGTGACGTCACTTATACGGCAGCATAAGATAATACCTATGCTTTGCAAAAACATATAGTTTAAAAAGTATAATAGGAATGTCATGATACGATAATGTCAAATGTGTCAATCTTTCACTTAACCTCCGTATTGTTTATTTGTGTTAGAAAATTATCAAAGTCCTGCTTCAGCGACTCCACTCTGCTCTATTTGTAATCAACACTTGGATTTATTTGATATTTCGCAATAATATTACTGCAAACTAGAACGCTTTATAAAAATATGATGAAATGTAAACAATGATTTACAATACTCGATGTTTATTTGATAAATGTCATAGATGACAAGTGCTTTTTTGGCAGGTCACAAAAAGCAAAGGCGTAGCATCATTCAGCCGTATAAATGACGTCATTTGGTACTTACGTCTATTTAGAATGAGAAGAAATTTAAGAATTAAAATAAATGTCAAAATGAATGAATTTTGAGAAAATAAAAAATACGGGTATTCTATTTTTCAATCCAGTTTAAGTTAAAAATATAATATAAGGGTGTTAAAAAAATGAAATGTTGTCAATTGTTTAAGCTTTGTTTAGATATTACAATTATTATACTTAAAGTTAATCTTCAATTATATGAGCAATGAATTTTGCAGGAATTTTTGATGGCTCAACAAGTTATACCAACTATCAATATTTATTTTTATTTCAGTGTGAACCTTCAGACTATGAGGAAGTAGTAAATCATTTATACGAAGTACTATATTCAGCTGAAATCACAAAAGAAAGGATGCTCGTTTTCGCTCAAAGGCTACTGAATGATGTTGCACAGGTCAGCGATGTTTTTGATTATAGCATGAGACTGAATTAAGAAGTTATTGGAATCTCTTTAAAAAAAATAGAAACATAAAACGAAAACACTATTTCTCTATATAATCTCATTCTAATTCAATACATTTAGAATAACGCTCCTCTAACTTTCTTATTCCCTCCAAAATATAATTTTCATGACCCTCATAGGCGGAGATGATAGTCGTTTCCAAGACATCTTTTTTTTGTTATGGTGTCAAAATTGTGGAATCATGTTTATATTGACGTCGGTAGTGTATAGTGACAATAGGATGAAAAAATTCATCAGAGTCACGCTGTGTAGCAAACTGCGTGATGAAATTTCCAAAAGCCGTTCTTTGTTTCCGTATGTTAACATTTATGATACCCATCTTGCCGATACTATTTTGGAACCCAATAAAACCGATAAAATGGATTTAATGTTACCAAATAAGATTCAGTGATTCTTCTATCGTGTAAAACTAAATTTTTAACATTTTTCACATTTTCTTCTGTTGTAAATTCAGCAAGTCAGTAGGCAACTATTGAGCTATCTCCTAAAGTCTGCTGAATGTCAGGAAAAGGTCCTTTGTGTTCATTTTTTTCTGGCATATATTATATATAGTTTTCACGACTTAACGCATAAACCAATTTATATATTTTTTTAAATAATGAAAACAAATGTTACAAGATTGACTATCTTTTAAATAATCGTCAAAATACCACTAAAGGAATGGCGTACGTAATCATTTCTAAGAACTTTTTGATTCATCTAACACCTTGTATTGACTATTATAAAATAAAATTGAACTTGACATTCCAGTTAGGATAATTGACAGCCATACACTCTCCTGATGTATGCTGGGTTCCTATAATCAACGATCAATAATTCGTAGCAGTAACCATTAACAATTAATTTAACAATAACAAGGCATGCCATAAGTTTTTTGGACATTTGGTAATTCAAAATTTCTAGGAACAATGTCAGCTTATGCCTTGTAGCAAATGTTATTACTCATTAATTCATAACTAAAACGAGCCGTTTTACTGATATAGGAACCAGGCAATAATAAGTCAACTGCTGCCTATAGACACCAAATAATTATGCGCAGCTATTGCCATTATGTGGATTAATGTAATGTCAAATTATTTATTGACAAGGTGGTATATAATTTGGACAACAACCAAGACCAACCAACACGAAGGTGGTGTTTTATTGAAACCTTTTATCTATGTATTTTCTTTTCAATTGCCACAGTTCCCTATTGTGTCGCTATTTGTGTGGCCTAAGTCCAGAACTTTAATGAAAAAGTGTATAAGACAACTGCTTCTAATTGATATTAAATATATCAATGCAACTATCAAAGATATCAAATAGATATAATGCCACAACTGCTTCCTACATACACCAAAATAATAGATAGTGCAAGTTGCTAAGAGAAGAAAGGCAGGATGATCTATAGTTTGTTAGGAAAAAATTTCCACCACAAATTTTCATTAGTCAATTGTCATGCTCTACGTGCGAAAGATTTCGAGATTCTGTTTACTGATTTCACACCTATTCTTACAAACAATGTAGAACACCCATTTTCTAGAACTTGAAGTAAACTCATCACTCGCAGCCTCAGCCTCTTCTTGGTGTCGTGTCAGAACATGAGATCTCAAATTTTGATCACCCAAAAGTGATTTAAGGATTATCAGGGTAGATTTCAAAAATTAAATCTTGATAGCAATTCCGATTCAGACACACATAAAGTTGTCGGTCCACATGTGAATCATGTTAAACTGGAACCATCTATTGACGCTTGGTCCACTCTGCTTATCCCACAGTACTAAAATGTTGAAGTAAACGAAAAATGAATAAGGATATAGACGCTTGAATTATGAATAAAAAATTACTTCTTATCAATCAATTAATCATAATGCATATGTACACCAAATAGGACACATACAAAAGAGAACATATAATATCAGATTTTATACAATTTGGTTTTGTTCCTACATTTTTCAGGTAAGGAGATCTGGTCATAAAATGGTATTTGACATAGTCCGAGACTCTTTGTATAGCAAAGACAGCAACATGCACTGGTGTACAGTATTGCGACAACAAAGGTTCCTAAAGAACTTGATAGAACAGCTAAACGCGGGCGGTGACTCCGCAGAAGCGGCTGTCAATGAAGCGAAACAAAGATTCAAACAAATAACGGAACATGCATGGTTGCATCTCGCATCGGATTTGGAGCGGTACAAGCTAAGTGCTGAACCATGGAAGCAATTTGCCAGGGGAAAGAATACTGCCCCAGAACCGTGAGTATTATGTGCATGTCATATCACCTGTGTTTACAATCTATACATCTATACATATAATAAAATCGGAGGAAAGTCAAAACTGTACATTGAATATTTTTTTAAAAGAATACTTTAGGCGTGATCTGCAATCGATATCGAAGCCAAAAATATAGTTTTTACAATTTTTGTCTGTTTGTCTGTATGTATGTCCAGGGTAAACTCAAAAAGTACTGCACAGATTTACTTCAAATTTTTTATGAATATTACGAATAGGTCGGGTCAATATATAGGCTACATATTGTCACGCTATCACCTACTGGGGAGGGGCAGTGCTGAGTAAACGAACTCTACGCGGACAAAATCGCTGGCAACAGCTAGTTATATAATAAAAATGTAACCAATCGCTGTGGTTACATGGAAAATATGAGAAAGTCTATTATTTGTTAACGCAATAGAACCCAAAACAATGATTATTAGAATTTTATCTGTTGTATGTGTGATTATGGCAATGGACTAACTGATTTGGGCGTGGCTTTCGTATACGTGTCGTGGCAAACTTTTTATTAAAATTAAGTGTTTATTGATATCATAAAAAAAACTCTAGTATACTCAGGTAAGTGTAGCAACATAGAAAATATAAAAACTCTATTATACTTAGGTAAGTGTAGCAACATAGAAAATATAAATATAATAGGTGAAATGTCGCTATCAAACTTTTTAACTTAGAGGCACACCAGTCGAAGATTTATGACAAAAATTATTCTCCAACAATTTTATTTTGCTAATAATTTTAGTATAAAGTAGGGTTGTAACGGAACTCCGCCTCCGCCTCCGCCTCCGTTACTGCGGAACTTCCGCAAAGAATCGAACCTCTGTCTCCGCCAAATTTATGCGGAGTTTTAACGGAGGATTATTTACGCTAATATACAATGCGCAAAGAGCAACACTGGGAGCCGCGGCGCACCGCTGCGTATTTGCCAGTGAAATTATCAATATTTAACTTGTGCCGCGGGAACACGGGCGGGCGGACGGTGGTGGAGGCGTGAATGAATGACAGAAATCAACTTGTCGAATCGTTCGGTACCGCGTAGTTGTTTTGTGTTTGAGCTGTGATTGTTTTAAGTGATTTAGTGCATGATTAATGTGATGTACTCATTTGAAATAAATATTTTAAACTTTAATAAACCATAAATTTCTATTTTTTCTATTTCAAATTTCACCTCCGCCTCCGCCTCCGTTAAGCTTCGCATCCTTGGAGGCGAACCTCTTTTCCTCCGCCTCCGCTAACTTAGCTTCCGTTACAACCCTAGTATAAAGCAATTGTCTTGCTTTAAATTTAATGAAATTTAGCCACGGTCTGTTCTTTGTGCCAGTAATCTTTGAACCAAGTGTAGCGATATTTTGGAAAGCCATCGTTTTGTATTTGTGTGATCAATGAGATCTTAAAAATTTGATGAGATTCATTTTCTGTGGTCTGTCGTTAATCTTCATCTATGTTTCTGGTAATCAATCGGTATTAGTTAAAAATAAAAAGAAACTCACACTCACAACATAAGCTGCACTTGTACATACATTAGTAATTGTAATATACGGTGTCGGAAACGGCATCCATTTAATTAACACAACACTATAGTAATAATTAACTCAATAATAATTTTATAAATAAAATAACCTAAATAGTTTAAACATTTATATTTTTTCGATTTCGTAATTTTTACTCACGCTTTCTATTCTGTTTATTAAAGATGTCATCAAGTTCTTCAGGTAATTCTTTCAATAACATTCTAGTACTACGTTAGTATATGAATGAGGTTGTAAGGCTTTCGCTTACAATCTAAGACTATGTCTGCCGAAACAATGGTTTAAAAAAAGATAAGTAAACGTGCGTGACGATACTGCACTCAATATTAAAAAATAAATATTGCAAAGGGATATTTCACGTTTTGTAAAATATAACAACGAATTGACTTATTTGATAGTCTTTATCCCGGAAATCCCACGGGAACGAGAACTATGCAGATAAAACCACGTAACTTTTCTTTTAGAGTTACGAAGTACTTCTAGACTTTCTTTTAGAAGTACTTATATGTAGTAGTGAAAGCCGTGTCCATATAATGCAGGCCCCAGCTGTACTGGGACGCGGAGCTGATGTCGGAGGGCGAGGGCGGGAGCGAGGGGTCGGTGGTGGGCGTGGGCGGGCTGGAGTCGGCGTTCGCGGCGCAGCTGGCGGCCGGCCCGCGCGGACACGCGCTGCCCACCGCCGCGCCGCTGCTCGTCGCGCTCAACTACTTCACGCAACTCGAGGTGACCCGCACACACCACACACCACACACCACACACTACATCCGACCGTTATCACGTAACTCGCAATGCGAAATTATTGTAATTGTTTAGTTATTGTAAGACACATAACAGCCGTGTATGCTAGTGACAGTCGTTGCCTCTTGATTAGTTTTGGTGGTGTGACATGACAGAAAATGCTTGTCACTGTCGTGTTCCGGTTTGGGGGTAAGGTAGGCGGTAAACTTGTACATGTTGCATTGCCATCCCGCCACACAGGTAACAAGACACCATTAACATCTTTAATTTCTGTAGTCGATGGTTTGCCATAAAGCCATATGCTTGTTTGCAATCAAATAATATATAAAAAATATTTATAATGTACACATGACATACACATTACACATCAAACACGCTTACATGAGCTCACAAACTTATTAAACATGCTAGCATGTAGCATGTTGCTTTTGTATTTTCCAATTTGTAACTCATATTCAATGATTAATGTATTTAAGAGAACACAAATTTCACTATACGGATATTACTTAATTTGTACTTCTTTCATCCCAGGCAATGCTATGCATACTTTTATACTGTTATATTGCAGGAAATTGTGAAATGGGATAAATTAATAAAGATATATTTTTATTATTATATATTTAATAACCTTTAAACATAGCAATAAAGACTGATCAAATCAGAACCTTTATGTGATTGAGTGAACACCTATTAAATCTATACCTCTATTCTAATATCATAAAGAGAAAACATGTATTTTGTACGTATATAAATGAATTCTGAAACTATTGGACCTATCTTTCAAATACTTTTATCATTATGTTAGATTAGCCTCTTCCTCAGTAAACGATTTTGTGTCACACATCATTATCATCACAGTTTCATTTTTCATTTGAGCAATAAGACTGACAATTTGTTACCAACGTTTAAAACATACGTACCTACATACGTATCTTAACTCCTAATCCCTTACCGTGTAGACAGGGAGAACCGAGTGCAGGTTTGTCTTGCTTCCTCCACATTCATTACTCTCTTCAAAACACGCCGGTTCCGATGACTCGACAACACCTTCGGATAAAACTCGATCATTTTTACTGATCCGTGCCTCAAAAGGAAAAATGGAACTCTTTTAAAACTACTTTGTTGTCTTTTTGTCTGGCAGACAAAACCCATTATCTTGAGAACCTGTGAAGGTATCGAGCTGAAATTGAAACCATATATTTTAGGTCTACAGTTCCTTGAAGCTGTGAAAAGCGCGAAAAAACTGCATGACACGATTCCTCAAATAATTACAGTATATACCTTACTAGCTGACCCGCGTAGCTTCGCCCACGAGTAGATTAACATGTCGTCAAGATAGCTTTTCATACAAATTTTATCCCCTGTTTCAACCCTTTAAAGGTTGATTTTTGAAAAAAATTAGCCTATGTTTGACCCTCGCTCTTCAACTACTTCCATGCCAAATTTCATGAAAATCGGTCCAGCGGTTTAGCCGTGAAAGCGTAAGAGACAAACAGACAGACTTTCACATTTATAATATTAGTATGGATTTAATTTGTACTTAATCTTTGGGGAGTGAGTAACTCGCAGATGTATAGTTTTTAATTAATGATGTAGTTATGATTTTTAAATTGAATGCAGACAATGGCGATTCACGCAAAGATGTAGAGGTTTATGAGAGGAGTGTATAGTGTGTTGGTGGCGGCAGGGCCCGATGTGGCGGCTGGTGCGCGGCGGCGGGCTGTCGTACAGCTACGGCGTGCGGCCCGCCTACCACGAGGGCCGCCTCGTGTTCTCGCTGTACCGCGCCACCAACGTCGTCGCCGCATACACCAAGGCCAAGGCCATCCTGGTCAGTGCCCTTACTACGTACTTCTTACTTTGCCCTTTACAAGGGAGATTAACAAGTCTGATTGTTTTTGACAGCCCTTTCTATAATTTGCGTATCTTGAGAGCTGGAAAAAAACCTGCCATCAACAGTGCAAGCAATGTTCTATTCCACATTGTTAAACTGTATTGTATGTTGATTGTATGAATCAAGAAATTGAATGTATGAATCAAGTAAAAGAGCATGGCTGACTCTTGAGGTCCTAGATAAAAATTTATACAAATAATATGTTTTTTTATTTAACTAACACATTAATTAAATCTTGCAAATCATTTTTCAACCACCTATTCCTGTTGCATCAGCGTTTGTTTCTGTTGTACTCCGACTTGTATATGATGTGGTGGAAAGAAGTTGATATTGCAGATGCCTGGCACTCCATACCCCAGTGATAAGAACTGACGCTATTGCGGCAAATGAGTGAGGCGGTGGTACCAAATCAGGAGGACACGTCATAGAACTCTACCAATCAGTAATTACGTTGATAGTAATATATTTGTCCAATAATTTGCCTTATGCAAACAGCCTGACAAAAAGGCAGATGGATTATTCTTCAAAAAAGCCCATATCTGTAGTAGAAAATGTCAAAACTAATCACTACCTATCATCACCGATTTATATTCGTAACTTATTCGTACTAGCACCACAGATTACTAAATAGTTACTACGTAACAGATAAATCACTCCATACAAAAAACTTCATCCCTACTTTATAAATGCCTACAGTTTCTAAAAAGTGATAGCTCCGTGTGAAAATGAACCTTAAATGCTCACACGCTCGATCGTTATTTTAGTGCGTTATCGTGGCCTTGTAGAGTCGCGACCGAAATCTGGGCATGTTAGGGTTGCGTCTTACAATTAATTATTTATCCTAAATAAAGTTACGTATTTAAGTTTGAAATGTTTTATTATGCATAATTTTAATTGTTTTTATAAACAATGAAAGCGATATTTCCAGACCATTACTATCTGCAAACCTTCAAGAAGGGAGTGTATTCCCTCCTGACGTATTTATATGTCGAAAAGCATAATGGCGTCTCACCCACAGATATGGCACGAAGTTATTTATCTTGCTACTCAAGTACTAAGGTAAATAACCTCGCGGATTATTCTATGTGGTAAGGTGTAAAGTGTTTTGAGACAAAATTATTTTATTCGTAAAAATCCAAATGTTATAGTCTCTTGAATCGCATTATTTATTGGGTGGATATCTTTGGTTAAATGTAGCGAACTGTGTGCTGTGTGGAAATATGTTCACCTATTTTGGAAAGACCTTATATATCTGGAAGTTATATACAAAAATACTGTTTCACCAAAATATTTTTAAGTTTTTTTTTTCAAAATTTCTCAAAATCGAATCGTATTAAATTTTCAGGACTCCAATCGAATACGATCAAGCGCATTTCGATCATTCAGACCGTTCAAAAGTTATGAGATTTTGAGATACATACACACATATAGTATGTATGTTATGTATGTATGCGACCGACAGATTTAAGTACTCATACATACATATGATGAGTGCTTAAATCTGTCGGTCGCATTATCAACTAAAGATAAGCGTTAATCGTTATAAGTCGGTAAAAATGCGGCGGTAGGGGAAACCACCCATCTCGCCAGCAGACAAATTTCGTGGTAAACCGGGACCGAGACGTTTTCGCTAAAGAAACGGTTTGATAATACTTTTTGCTATAGTACCAACTAACCCGCGCAGCCTTGCCTGCAGTTAAAGTCTTTGTTCTATTTCAGCACCTTTAAATGACATTTTTTATGTAGCCTATATATTTAGCAGATATATGAAGACCCGGGGTCAAATAGACCCAGGGTCTTCAACTATCAGCCAAACTTCATGAAAACGGTTTCGCAGTGTAGCCATGAAAGCGAAACATACAAACGGACAGACAGACTTTCGCATTTACAATATTAGTATTAGGATACGTCAAGTTTTGTTTCAGGTTTGCGTATTTAACATCCTAGACACTGTTTTATACCATTGCTTTACTTTTTTTACGTCCACAGAAAGAATTTTTGGTAGACGGCAAATTTGATGAAGATTTATTCGCGTCGGCTAAAAGCACAGCGGTATTTGAGACGGTGGAGAACGAAAAGTGCCCTGCCGATGTTGTTATACAATCCCTGCTTAATTACGTGAGGAGATGTGACGACAAATATAACAGGTATATTTTAGCAAAATATACATTTATTTTAGTTCCATCTTACATACATATTATTTATACAATAGAATACCGAATAAGCAAATGGTGGCTTTTGTGACAGAGACAGCCTGTATGTATAGTATAAATAGCAAAAAATATTTAAGGTGGCGTTTTCATTACTTGATTCTTCAAGCCGGAAGCAGTAACAAGCGTTAACATTATTGTGGCAGGGATAGGCAAGGCGATGTCACCAAACCCAGGCGAGACGTTGCAAAACTCTTCTTATAGTACCTAGTCCCCATGATAACACAATTCAACTGTTCGCCTTCAACGAACTGCCCACCAAAATGGTAGATTTAGTATACATATTGCATAAAATAAACTTTGTTTTATTTGAATAAATTAAATCAATTACAGCAACAATTTGGCTCTCCAAATAGACTAGTTATTGTTACTAGGTCAAGCGCAAAAGTCGAATTGCGTAAAAATTACGGATAAATTCAAAACATCACATCTTTCTTATTAATTATTAAAAAATATTATTGCCACTCAATATTAAGTTAATGTTGAAATGTCAAATTACAACATCTAATGTCGACAAACAAAACTATAAGTATAGTATACTATAAGTATGGTATAGTTAACTTATAGTTTATTTAACTTGATGATCGGCAAACAGTTAGTTCACAGTTTTACAGTGTGGGTGAGAGTACGTATTGCTTTATTCGTATGCATTGTGCTGTGGCAACAACGGTTCTGATATAATTCGATGAGCATAACATTTCCCATCTATAATAATTCCATGTATGGGAATGTGTGCTTGAGGGTCATTTATGTATAATATATATTATATATATACAGACTGTTTTTTTTAGCCAAGGGACGAAATCAAACCAGTGAAAATTCATGTTTATAGGCCCCTAGCATATGGCATATTTTAAACGCGCAGATGACTCGCTGATTCGCGCTTGAAACGAGATTTGAACGCAACCTTGTAACCTAAGCATACGGGTGATCGTGAAACGTGCAACCACTGCGCGTATACGTGCAGATACAACCATACAGACGCACTGGAGTCGCTCGTAGCTTCCGCGTTTTGGTCAGCGTTTCCTCGTCAGTGGCTTCGGTTCAGAAAACACTGCATACGTTGGATTTAGTACTGCTTTTACAAAGAAAAAGACGTAAAAATAAGTGAATCTATGGGATTGTTTATTTCCGTTGTAAAGCGGTCGGTGTCGAAAGGTTCAATTTTAAACCTAAACACACGCGCAGCACGCAATTAAATACCACTGCGTCTGCGGTGTCGTGAGCGCGCGCCCCTCCTCCACACCTCTTCCAGCCCTTTATACGCACATCAAACGAGTTTCGAACCCACTTAACACGTGCGTTTGCATCTCGTTTTCGCAGGTTCGAATCCATGAAAACGCAAAAATCAGTGTATACGGCGCAGAAAAGTCGTTTGCGCTTTTAAAATACGCCATTTGCTAGGGCTCATACATATCCAATAAAAATTATTTTAAAAAGTTTTAAATAACCAAGAAAACAGTACTTAATTGAAATATTGTTAAAAGTCTCGTAAATTATGATTACTCTTGCGTTAGTCGTCACGAATCATCATAGTAGGTAGGTAGATATTGTAAATTTAATTTAATCTACCTCCCCGTATTAGACTAGTGTGATTAATTTTCCTTCATACTTTGTTCCTGGCTTAGTTAAGGACAGGCAAAAACAACTTAGGCACTTAAATATCAAGATATGTACTACGATTAAAAATGTAACACATGCGTGATATTTACCTTAGTATTTATGGCTTATTTAAAAAATTGCATCATCCTATTTACAATGATTGAACCTCAATAATTAGATATTAACACAAGTTAACACTAATCTCAATTTTTAATTTTTCGTTTGAATTTGGCGATTTAGCCGAAATGTCGCTGAAATAATCATGTATTAGTTTTGTTCACGTTCTTGCTATAACACAGTCTGGTATAAATAAATTTGATTACGTCCATTCTCTTCCGAGATAGGCAAAGTGAACCGAACACCAGTAGATGTTTCGATTACACTAGGATTTACGAACGGCAATCCCCATTGCCCCATTTTACCGACCTTATAAAGTTTTTCTTGCAATAATCGCGACCTTGCGCGAATTAACGCGATAGTCAAATTATAATAGTTCTAAAAATCATAATCACCTTTGTGGTCTAATGGTTCGGTGTCGGTGTTGACCAAAGAAGGTTGTCTCGTCAAAACGAAGCTGTTTACAAAAATTCAGCTTGTTATTAATAAAAAAAAAGTTTGTTAGTGAGCCAACGATCTATAGGTACTTCGGCTAATCGTGGGTAACCTGACTGTAACTCTGCCTACCTCTTCGGGAATAGGGGCATGAAGATACCTAAAATCATAACCAAACGTAAAAATATTTTATTCAAATAAACCTTTTTAGGGAACTTTTCACGAGTCGATATTTTTAATACCGAATCGCAACTCGGTTATACATTGACAATATACGGCGGAATAAACTCAACGGGCTTGTCTTTTTTCTATTTTTTTTTTTTCATAAAGAACAATATATTATAATATCACACGAATTATGACAAATCACAAAAAAAAATGTGTACCGTCTGTTAGCAGTGTAGCGGTATATGTAGTGGTATTGCAGTGAACTGGTGTGCGCGCTGGCGGCGGTGTCGGAGGAGGAGGCGGCGGCGGCGGCGCGGCGCTGGCTGCCGGCTGTAGTGCGCGCGCCGCGCCTCGCCGTGGCCGCGCACCCCGCCAAGGTGCCCGACCTGCAGGCCGCCTTCGCTAAGTACGTGGACACACACGCGCACATACACACACACGCCGCGCCTCGCCGTGGCCGCGCACCCCGCCAAGGTGCCCGACCTGCAGGCCGCCTTCGCTAAGTATGTGGACACACACGCGCACATACACACACACACACACACACGCCGCGCCTCGCCGTGGCCGCGCACCCCGCCAAGGTGCCCGACCTGCAGGCCGCCTTCGCTAAGTATGTGGACACACACGCGCACATACACACACACACACACACACGCCGCGCCTCGCCGTGGCCGCGCACCCCGCCAAGGTGCCCGACCTGCAGGCCGCCTTCGCTAAGTATGTGGACACACACGCGCACATACACACACACACACACACACACACACACACACACACACACACACACACACACACACACACGCCGCGCCTCGCCGTGGCCGCGCACCCCGCCAAGGTGCCCGACCTGCAGGCCGCCTTCGCTAAGTATGTGGACACACACGCGCACATACACACACACACACACTCACACGCCGCGCCTCGCCGTGGCCGCGCACCCCGCCAAGGTGCCCGACCTGCAGGCCGCCTTCGCTAAGTATGTGGACACACACGCGCACATACACACACACACACACACACACGCCGCGCCTCGCCGTGGCCGCGCACCCCGCCAAGGTGCCCGACCTGCAGGCCGCCTTCGCTAAGTATGTGGACACACACGCGCACATACACACACACACACACACACACACGCCGCGCCTCGCCGTGGCCGCGCACCCCGCCAAGGTGCCCGACCTGCAGGCCGCCTTCGCTAAGTATGTGGACACACACGCGCACATACACACACACACACACACACACACGCCGCGCCTCGCCGTGGCCGCGCACCCCGCCAAGGTGCCCGACCTGCAGGCCGCCTTCGCTAAGTATGTGGACACACACGCGCACATACACACACACACACACACACACGCCGCGCCTCGCCGTGGCCGCGCACCCCGCCAAGGTGCCCGACCTGCAGGCCGCCTTCGCTAAGTATGTGGACACACACGCGCACATACACACACACACACACACACACACACACACACACACACACACACACACACACACGCCGCGCCTCGCCGTGGCCGCGCACCCCGCCAAGGTGCCCGACCTGCAGGCCGCCTTCGCTAAGTATGTGGACACACACGCGCACATACACACACACACACACTCACACGCCGCGCCTCGCCGTGGCCGCGCACCCCGCCAAGGTGCCCGACCTGCAGGCCGCCTTCGCTAAGTATGTGGACACACACGCGCACATACACACACACACACACACACACGCCGCGCCTCGCCGTGGCCGCGCACCCCGCCAAGGTGCCCGACCTGCAGGCCGCCTTCGCTAAGTATGTGGACACACACGCGCACATACACACACACACACACACACACACGCCGCGCCTCGCCGTGGCCGCGCACCCCGCCAAGGTGCCCGACCTGCAGGCCGCCTTCGCTAAGTATGTGGACACACACGCGCACATACACACACACACACACACACACACGCCGCGCCTCGCCGTGGCCGCGCACCCCGCCAAGGTGCCCGACCTGCAGGCCGCCTTCGCTAAGTATGTGGACACACACGCGCACATACACACACACACACACACACACGCCGCGCCTCGCCGTGGCCGCGCACCCCGCCAAGGTGCCCGACCTGCAGGCCGCCTTCGCTAAGTATGTGGACACACACGCGCACATACACACACACACACACACACGCCGCGCCTCGCCGTGGCCGCGCACCCCGCCAAGGTGCCCGACCTGCAGGCCGCCTTCGCTAAGTATGTGGACACACACGCGCACATACACACACACACACACACACACACACACACGCCGCGCCTCGCCGTGGCCGCGCACCCCGCCAAGGTGCCCGACCTGCAGGCCGCCTTCGCTAAGTATGTGGACACACACGCGCACATACACACACACACACACACACACGCCGCGCCTCGCCGTGGCCGCGCACCCCGCCAAGGTGCCCGACCTGCAGGCCGCCTTCGCTAAGTATGTGGACACACACGCGCACATACACACACACACACACACACGCCGCGCCTCGCCGTGGCCGCGCACCCCGCCAAGGTGCCCGACCTGCAGGCCGCCTTCGCTAAGTATGTGGACACACACGCGCACATACACACACACACACACACACGCCGCGCCTCGCCGTGGCCGCGCACCCCGCCAAGGTGCCCGACCTGCAGGCCGCCTTCGCTAAGTATGTGGACACACACGCGCACATACACACACACACACACACACACACACACACACACACACACACACGCCGCGCCTCGCCGTGGCCGCGCACCCCGCCAAGGTGCCCGACCTGCAGGCCGCCTTCGCTAAGTATGTGGACACACACGCGCACATACACACACACACACACGCCGCGCCTCGCCGTGGCCGCGCACCCCGCCAAGGTGCCCGACCTGCAGGCCGCCTTCGCTAAGTATGTGGACACACACGCGCACATACACACACACACACACACGCCGCGCCTCGCCGTGGCCGCGCACCCCGCCAAGGTGCCCGACCTGCAGGCCGCCTTCGCTAAGTATGTGGACACACACGCGCACATACACACACACACACACACACACACACGCACGCCGCGCCTCGCCGTGGCCGCGCACCCCGCCAAGGTGCCCGACCTGCAGGCCGCCTTCGCTAAGTATGTGGACACACACGCGCACATACACACACACACACACACACGCCGCGCCTCGCCGTGGCCGCGCACCCCGCCAAGGTGCCCGACCTGCAGGCCGCCTTCGCTAAGTATGTGGACACACACGCGCACATACACACACACACACACACACACACACACACGCCGCGCCTCGCCGTGGCCGCGCACCCCGCCAAGGTGCCCGACCTGCAGGCCGCCTTCGCTAAGTATGTGGACACACACGCGCACATACACACACACACACACACACACACACGCCGCGCCTCGCCGTGGCCGCGCACCCCGCCAAGGTGCCCGACCTGCAGGCCGCCTTCGCTAAGTATGTGGACACACACGCGCACATACACACACACACACACACACACACGCCGCGCCTCGCCGTGGCCGCGCACCCCGCCAAGGTGCCCGACCTGCAGGCCGCCTTCGCTAAGTACGTGGACACACACGCGCACATACACACACACACACACGCCGCGCCTCGCCGTGGCCGCGCACCCCGCCAAGGTGCCCGACCTGCAGGCCGCCTTCGCTAAGTATGTGGACACACACGCGCACATACACACACACACACACACACACACACACGCCGCGCCTCGCCGTGGCCGCGCACCCCGCCAAGGTGCCCGACCTGCAGGCCGCCTTCGCTAAGTATGTGGACACACACGCGCACATACACACACACACACACACACACGCCGCGCCTCGCCGTGGCCGCGCACCCCGCCAAGGTGCCCGACCTGCAGGCCGCCTTCGCTAAGTATGTGGACACACACGCGCACATACACACACACACACACACACACACGCCGCGCCTCGCCGTGGCCGCGCACCCCGCCAAGGTGCCCGACCTGCAGGCCGCCTTCGCTAAGTATGTGGACACACACGCGCACATACACACACACACACACACACACACACGCCGCGCCTCGCCGTGGCCGCGCACCCCGCCAAGGTGCCCGACCTGCAGGCCGCCTTCGCTAAGTATGTGGACACACACGCGCACATACACACACACACACACACACACACGCCGCGCCTCGCCGTGGCCGCGCACCCCGCCAAGGTGCCCGACCTGCAGGCCGCCTTCGCTAAGTATGTGGACACACACGCGCACATACACACACACACACACACGCCGCGCCTCGCCGTGGCCGCGCACCCCGCCAAGGTGCCCGACCTGCAGGCCGCCTTCGCTAAGTATGTGGACACACACGCGCACATACACACACACACACACACGCCGCGCCTCGCCGTGGCCGCGCACCCCGCCAAGGTGCCCGACCTGCAGGCCGCCTTCGCTAAGTATGTGGACACACACGCGCACATACACACACACACACACACACGCCGCGCCTCGCCGTGGCCGCGCACCCCGCCAAGGTGCCCGACCTGCAGGCCGCCTTCGCTAAGTATGTGGACACACACGCGCACATACACACACACACACACACACACACACACACACACACACGCCGCGCCTCGCCGTGGCCGCGCACCCCGCCAAGGTGCCCGACCTGCAGGCCGCCTTCGCTAAGTATGTGGACACACACGCGCACATACACACACACACACACACACGCCGCGCCTCGCCGTGGCCGCGCACCCCGCCAAGGTGCCCGACCTGCAGGCCGCCTTCGCTAAGTATGTGGACACACACGCGCACATACACACACACACACACACGCCGCGCCTCGTCGTGACCGCGCACCCCGCCAAAGTGCCCGACCTGCAGGCCGCCTTCGCTAAGTACGTGGACACACACGCGCACATACACACACACACACACACACACACACGCCGCGCCTCGTCGTGACCGCGCACCCCGCCAAAGTGCCCGACCTGCAGGCCGCCTTCGCTAAGTACGTGGACACACACGCGCACACACACACACACACGCGCGCCGCGCTCGCCGTGGCCGCGCACCCCGCCAAGGTACCCGACCTGCAGGCCGCCTTCGCTAAGTATGTGGACACACACGCGCACATACACACACACACACACACACACACACACACACACACACGCCGCGCCTCGTCGTGACCGCGCACCCCGCCAAGGTGCCCGACCTGCAGGCCGCCTTCGCTAAGTACGTGGACACACACGCGCACACACACACACACACACGCGCGCCGCGCTCGCCGTGGCCGCGCACCCCGCCAAGGTACCCGACCTGCAGGCCGCCTTCGCTAAGTACGTGGACACACGCACACACATGGACGCTCGCACTCACACACAGATACACCCATGACGAAATGCGCGCGCACACTCAAATTTTCAGTCACCTTATCAAATATTCAAGTATTTGTAGAACAAAGAGAAAAAATCGTCTCGTAACGAAAAAACGTTAAGGCCCCTCCAAGCGACCATTTAATCCTTTCTATTTTATGTGTATATGTGTGTGGATGTTTGTGAGTCTAGATATTTGTCATTTAGCCATGTGTATGGTAAACGATATCATGAAGCATATGTGGAGCTAACATTCGTATTAATCAATTGAAACAAATATTTACGTTACATCTTTGTCTATGAGTTCTCCCCATCTCTATTTATACAGCTGTATTAGAAAGAAAGAGTTAGACCTCAGAAGATGACAGCAGTATTTGAAATTTGGTTTCAAGTAGGTATATAGGTGCTGCCTCCAGATATAATTCAGCTTCATGAACGATATAACCTGAATTCTATACACATGTAAATGTCATTTAAATATATGTTTCTATCTTTTTTATTTTTCTTCGTGATATTCCGAACAAATAAAATCTATTCTGAATATCTTAACATTTTTACAACTAAGCTTGATATCCGTAATAATTTTACATTATTGCACTATTGGAATGCTGTTTTTATTATAGCCTTATATGTACCGATATAACAGTAGCCAATTTTCTTTACTTCTGGTAATAAGTTACATTTACATTACAATATCTTTTGTTACAGGATTGGAGTAAACTTGGAAGCGTTTGAATCGATGGAGGCATCCCACTTTAATAATTAAGGATAACGTTGTATTTTATTACTTAAATGAAAAACAAATATATGTACGTAAACAGTGTAATTTGTATCGAGTCATTAATTTGTATATTTTTACTCAAAATCACTGCTTGGCTGTGCCTTAAGATTAATTGCATTTTATATTTACTGATTGTTAACTACAGTATGATTTATTAAATTTTACAATTTTTAAATCGAGTTATTATAATTCCGCGTGCAAACACAACACTACAGTCATACAAAATACGAAATAATACGCAGATTTCTCTCGCCCAAAAAAATATGCTCCGCACCTTCGACTAGATTCACCTAGGGTTGTGTAGTTCGATCTAAGGTCCATGGAAATAACTGCTACTTTTAAATCATTATCATTCGATGAAATTAAAAAAATCGCAATGATTTTGCATACGAAATATCGCTAACGATGATTTTCAGGCTCTAAAAAAACCTTATTAACATTTTTGCCCCACCCGGGTATCGAACCCGGGACCTCGTGATCTGAGCTGAATGAATAGGCTACTCCTATACCATAAGGCAGGCAGGCAGGCTTAGAAGTTAATACGTATATCTCAAAAAAAGATTATCATGATATTTTGAGTTTAAATTTAGGCCAAAAAAGGTTCTTCAAAATTTTCTCTGTTTCGATTGGAATTCAAAGAATATTGGTAGGCACTTAAATGTTTAAAACTCTATCAAATGTCTTTTTAGATGTGTACTGGAAGTTTTGTACGAATACTCTTTTACATAATATACATTTAGCCATAGTTTTTCCCGGGATTTTTTCATAATGATTCCATACAAGTCCACTCATTGTATTTATTTTGGTCTTATTTATACTAACGCTATACACGTACCTACTCGCTAAAGAACAATCTAAATACTAAAAATTATTACGATAATTACTTTCGATATAAATCGCAACAAATCGCAAAGTACACAAATCATAATACGTCGCAGTTCGAACGCCATGCTCGAATGGGACGTGTCGTCAAAAATCATTATTATGAAATAATGAAATTTGACTTAGTTCATGTACATCACAAACAACTTTAATACTTTTAAGTCTATTTTTAAAATACTCCCTATGGAGGCGAGTGGGGCGCCTCGCTCTTCGTAATCATAACACGGCATACTATACACAACACGCAGGATTCGTCACTGCTCGCTCGCTATCTAGATGTCAATACGATGATACTCCGAATATTTACGAACGATGCCATTTCATCGAGTGCGACATATCAGAAAACCAAATGAAGAGACGTAGCATATGCGATTTGCGACAAATCATATGATATGTCGCAAGCTATTTACGAAATGTTCCATGCCTGCTGCATACTAAGAAATTAAAAAAGTATGTACACCCGCCATACTATAAACTAAAATATTTTAATTTATTTAGTGTTAGTATTTTAACAAAAGTCAGTCTCCAGTTTATAGCGTTAGATATCATATACCACTATGTGGTCATCATATCATAATATGTAACTCAGGAACGTACACTGTTTAGAGGCAAAGAAGCACTGCTTTACCTTTATTTTAATAAAACGTTCATACGTTTTAGATGACTTATAAATAAATGAATAAACAAAATATAATAACTTAAAAACGCCTAATATTTTAAATAGCACCTATTTGCAAGCACAGCACTCAAACATGTTTGCCAGGCGTTATTAAACGATAAATAATATTGAACGCAATATACTGCCTCACATTGTAAATGTGTGCGAGACATAATTACCTATCCGCACGTAATTGGCTCACTCACACAATCATGCTATTTTATATAGCAGCTACTGCGAGCTTGTTCTATAATCCGGGTAAAGATAATAGACGAAATATTATTGACAAAAAGTATGCGTACATTATGCATTTTTGTTTAGTAAGGTTTTATTTGTTGAAATGTTATTGAAAAAAGTGAAGCCATTTTAAATTTTTATGTGATACGTGATATGCATTGTGTATTATTATGTTTTATTATTGTATATGTTTTCTTAAAATATATATTAATGATATTATTATTTTAACATTTGAAAGTGTGTAAATTAAATTAAATAAACAGTAAATAATGAAAGTAAACAGTTATATATATCTAAAATAATTAGTGATTTGTTTAATCTAGCGCGTTTCTTGATTTTTTAAAATGTTATTTGATTGTGACGTATGTTTTGATAATGTGTGCTTACTAAAAATTAAAAGTAACAAGTTCTCACAATTGTCATTTAGTGAAAAGATTCAAATCGTATCTAAAGGTAGGTGTATACCCGAGTTACCACAATTAAATCAGCAAAAAGGAAATGTAACTCGCAAGTTTCATGTTAAAAGTTATGAAACGTATGACTGGCTGTGTGGTTGTCTCCATACGATTAAATTATTTTGTTTTCCTTGCATATTGTTTAGTAATTCTAATACAGTGTGGACTGATTCTGGATATTCAGATTTAAATAATTTCCATTCCGCGGCAAAGAAGCATGCCCATACAGAAAAACATCTGCAGGCCTGCTTAAAATTAAATACTTTTGGCAAATCTCGTATTGGAATGAGTATCAACAGTCAGTTACGAGTAGATATTGAGAGGCATAATGAATGCTAAAGTCGATCGCAATAGAAACATTTTTCAAAGGCTGATCGATGTTGTTTGCTTTCTGGGAAAACAAGAATTAGGTTTTCGCGGCCACGACGAGTCAGTTTCGTCGTTGAATAGGGGTAATTATTTAGAAATAGTAGATTTATTAGCCAAGTATGATGGAGTTTTAGAAACCCATTTACAGAGTGCAAGTACCTCATTCACGGGTATGTCGAACCGTACGCAGAATGATTTGATCTCGAGCGTTGCATCTGTGATGATCGATCGCATTAAAGCCGAAATTAAAAAGTCCGATTTTGTCGCCATCATGGTAGATGAGACTCCTGATGTTAGCGGCCGTGAACAATTAGTATTAGTTTTGAGATATTTTCATGATTCTGAAATAGTAGATCGATTTATCAAATATGTTGATGTGAGCGCGGATCGAACCGCTGTAACCTTGAGTTCTATAATTTTGAAAATTTTAGAAGAGTTCGATTGTTTATCCAAATTAGTCGCACAAACTTACGACGGGGCAACAGTTTTGTCCTCACAAATTAATGGTGTGCAGGCTTTGGTGAGACAAAAATGTCCACAAGCTATGTACGTTTGGTGTTCAACACATATATTAAATTTAGTTTTATCGAAATCGTTTGAACGAGTTGCTGAAACAAAACGCTTTTTTAGTATTATAAAATCAATCGCGGCTTTTTTTCACACCAGTACAAAGCGAATGGCCCATTACAACAACTTTGCCGACATGAAAAAGCTGCCTCGTGTCGCGGAAACAAGGTGGACATATCACTCACGCACGGTTAATGTAATTAATAATGCGTCCACCGACCTCCTAGAATTGTTCGAAAATACGTACGAAAATACACAAGACTGGGATGGTGAAACACTGACACAAGTCAGTTCATTTTTATTTATTATGAAAGAATTTGAATTTAATTTTCTTTTAAAATCTTTCGCAGATATTTTTACAGAAACTGATATTCTGTACGATGTTTTGCAAAAAAAAAACTAATGACATCGCGTATTGCGTAACAAAGATAAAAGTCTTAACAAAGATAAAAAAGAGTTAGTCATTTTTCGAGCATTTCAGAGAGAAGTTCGAGATCGAGATTTTCTAGGTGGTAGAGTTCTGCATTGTCTCGCCCGGGTCTGGTACCACCGCCTTACCTATTCCTGCCGCAATAGCGTCAGTGCTTGTCGCTGTCGTGTTCCGGTTTGGAGGGTAAGGTAGCCGGTAAACTTATGCATGTGGCATTAGACCTCGTCACAAGATAGCAACGCACCATTAACATCTTTGGTGTCTATAGGCGATGGTTTACTCTTTCCATCAGGAGACCCATCTGCCTGTTTGCTATCTTATGATATATAAAAAAAAAAAAAAATCTATTATGATGCCGCCGTTCACATTACCGGACCACCTAAGAGAAAGCGCAATGTCGATGGTGTAAAAATACATTATCGGCGAATTTTCGTTGAAATAATTGATAATGTAGTCAGTGAATTAAGAAATCGCTACAAAAACATTAAAAATTTAAAGTTTATTGAGCTACTATCTTATGAGAATTTTAAAAAATATAGTGAACATTTCCCTGAAAATGAAATCAGAGAGTTCACCAATAAAGGCAAATTTTAATTTTGATAAATTAAAAAATGAATTGCGCTGTATTTATAGATCACCTCAATTTGCAAATAGTTGTGTATTTAGTATTGTTACGAATAATCTAGAAGCGTGTAGAATTGGAGCGCGCGCGCGCTATTTATCTAGAAAACTCCTGTTGACAAACAAATAGTTGACCGGGGCTATGCCATAATAGACTTTGTGGGATATGGCATAAGGTTGAAAGTAGCGTGTACTAGGATTTATGACTCATAACATGTTTACGATAAGAAGTGATTCATTGTTTCCCGATACATTTAGATTTTTCTGGATTCAGCTAGGGCTTTCCCCTGCCTATAAATACAGAGATGTTGACAAACACAAGACAGTTTTTATCAAGCGATCGAGAACGATACATCAAGCGACAAGTGCGAAGCGAGAAGTGTTTGTTTGTGTAGTGTTCTAAGTTCAGTGATAGTACAGCAAGTGTTCTATTGTGTAGAGTGTATTTAGTATTACGTTGTGTTGTATTGTGTAAATACACGGATTTAATATAAGTGGTGTTTTTCTACAATTGCGAACCCGAGTACGTAACAACTGGTGTCGGAAGTGAAATTGTGAAATGCCACTTATTCCGAAGGAAGGTGTTACCACCAGGTCTCAGGCTGAGACACAGAGGGTTTCAGAGGAGACTGAGATGCGTGCTGGTGATGAACCTGCAAGTGTTGCCAGCACGTCACTATCGTCGAGCGCAGCGCCTACTGATCTCTCTGTTATACTGACGGCTATACAACAACAGCTACGGGAACAACTTCAGCAACATCAACAGGAACAGCAACAGCAACAACGAAAGCTACAGGAACAACAACTGCAGCTACAGGAACAGCAACAACAAACACTGCGTGAACAACTTCAGCAACAACAGCAGCTACGGGAACAGATCAAGGAACATTTATCTGGGTTTGATGATAAATTGACGGTTATCCTGGCGCAACAAGACCAGCTTAAAAGCGACGTGGGCCTCGTCAAGCGTGACATGAAGGGTGTTGAGAAGAGGGTTGATCACTTAGAGGCCAGCTGCGACAAACTAAGTGAAAACGTGGACCAACTGGAAAGAGAGGTCATGAAAATGAAGATCACGGGAGTTAAGTCGGGTGTTGCCATTACAAGCTGCTCTCACCAGGTGGGTCCTCGGGTAAAGGTACCCACTTATGACGGTCTTACGCCATGGAGTGCGTACCGGACTCAATTTGAAATAGCGGCGAAGGCCAGTGGTTGGACGGACGAACATTGCCTTACAGCCCTGAGCACGGCGTTACGGGGACAGGCGCTCTCTGTGTTGGACGCAATGCCTAAAGAGTATCAGTTCGCTGATTTGATGGAGGCATTGGAAGCTCGCTACGGTGAGCGTCACTTGGAGCATGTGTTCCGTGCCCAATTAAAGGACCGTGTACAGAGGAGCGGCGAGGGACTTCAACAATGGGCCGTGGAAATTGAGAAGCTTGTAAGGAAGGCGTATCCTTCAGCCGACGCTAACACAGTTAATAACACCATCCTCCAGGCGTTTATTGATGGAATTAGAGACCTGGAAGTGCGTGCTGCTGTTCGCCTTCAGCACCACGTGACGATGAAGGAGGCTTTGGCTCATGCATTGGAGGTGGAAGCCGTTCGCCACGAACCACGCGCATATAAGGGACGCGAGGTTACAGAAGTTGTGGCTCGAGTAAAGGCAGTGGAACCTAGGAGACTGGGCCCCATGTGCTACTCCTGCGGTGAACGTGGGCACATTAGGGTTAACTGCCCAGCCAAACCTAAACCTACTGTTTCAGTAAATTGGCGACAGCGAGCGGCAGGAGACCCAGCAGCTGAAGAGAGCAGGCAGGTTAAACAGCCTGTTGAACCAGCAAGGAAACGAGTAACAGTCAAGGTCAAACAGCAGGTGATGGCTGATCGACAAACAACCCCAAAAGTTGTCATATCCCAGGTGTGCGACGGCAACAGTTTATCCATTAAGGGACTGATTAATGGCAAGAACTGCAGCTTAACGCTAGACACTGGAGCTACACGAACTGTGGTGCGGCCAGAAGTAGCTAACAATGGCAACCTGAGATTGAGGAATTTTGGAAAAAGCAAGCTTCTGTCTGTCACAGGTCAGCCAATACCCGTCTTCGGTGAAGCATCTGTAGTGATGCAAATAGGCGACGAGTATTACACTCACAACGTCGTAGTGGCCGATATTATGGATGACTGTGTACTTGGTTTAGACTTCATGAAGAAGAATGCCTGCAAGATTGATTGCGAAACAGGAGTTTTCGTATGTGGGCTAGTAGAAATTTTCATGGATGGGGGATCAAAAGGAAAGGTAACAGTGGCTAGAAGAACCATCTTACCTTCAAGATCGAAGACATTGGTACGCGTGAAGTTACCAACCAGTTACAAGGGCCTGGGTAATAGGAGTGTGTTAATTGAAGACAATGGAGCAATTCCACACTGTATTACAGGTCGGAGTTTGGTTTGTGACAAGGGCTTGGTAGCGGTGCAGGTAGTCAACTTGAGTGACAGTGATGTGGTGCTTAAAGCAGGTGATGTTGTAGGACAAAGTGATGAAGTTATGACGTTAAGGAAACTGACATCGACAGGAAGTACAGCATCAAGAGACGTACCACAGGAACTTAAGGATTTGGTGAACAAGTGCAGCTACCTTACCGCGTCACAACGACAGCAGGCTAAGGATCTACTTTCACGTTATGCCAACATTTTTTCTAAGACTGATAGAGATATAGGCAGAACATCTATAGTCAAACATAAGATTGACACTGGAAACGCGCAGCCTATAAAGCAGAAAGCTAGACGTGTCCCAATAGCCAAAGAAAAGGAGGTACAGGAGATGATAGATGAAATGAAAAGGAACGGAGTTATAGAGCAATCTTCTAGTCCATGGTGCTCTCCTGTAGTGTTGGTTAAGAAGAAAGATGGGTCTACACGTTTCTGCATCGACTATCGTCGGCTCAATGAAGTCACCAAAAAAGACAGCTACCCATTGCCACGAATAGATGACACTTTGGACACTCTGGCAGGCATGTCTTGGTTCTCAACTTTAGATTTAAAATCTGGGTACTCGCAGGTTGAACTTAGCCCTAGTGATAAAGAGAAGACAGCATTCTCCACAGGACAAGGATTATGGCAATTTAAAGTGATGCCGTTTGGATTATGCAATGCACCGGCGACTTTTGAAAGATTAATGGAATGTGTTCTAGCAGGACTTGTAGGCGACGCCTGCTTAGTGTATTTAGATGACGTAATAGTCATAGGAAAAGATTTTCAGCATCATCTGTACCAACTGGAAAGGATTTTTAATAAAATACAAGCTGCAGGGCTAAAGTTGAACCCAAAGAAGTGTCACTTATTTCGAAAGGAAGTCAACTATCTGGGTCACGTGATATCACAAAACGGCGTACAGACAGATCCTGAAAAGGTTAGTGCAGTACAGAAGTGGCCAACACCCAGAGACAAGACCGAAGTTCGTGCATTTTTAGGACTATGCTCTTACTACAGACGTTTTGTGAAGGGATTTGCTGAAATAGCAAAACCGCTGCATAGGCTCACTGAAGAAAAGAAGAGTTTCGATTGGAATGACATGTGTCAACAAGCTTTCGATGAACTTAAGAAGCGGTTGTGTGAGTCACCAATTTTGGGCTATCCTGATCGGAAAGGGCAGTTCATCGTAGACACAGATGCAAGTAACACTGCCATTGGTGGTATCTTATCACAGAAGCAAGGCGATCAAGAAGTTGTGATAGCTTACTTCAGCAAGTCATTATCGCGGCCGGAACGAAACTATTGTGTTACAAGAAGAGAACTATTGGCAGTAGTGAAGACTCTTCGACACTTCAAGAAGTATCTGATTGGGCGACCCTTCAAGCTGCGTACCGACCATGCTGCTTTGAAGTGGTTATTACAATTCAAGGACCCGGAAGGCCAAGTGGCTCGCTGGATTGAGCAATTGCAAGAGTTTGACTTTAACATAGAACACCGCAGTGAAAGGTCTCACTCGAATGCGGATGCGCTATCACGACGACCTTGTGCGGAAGATTGTAAACATTGTGCAAGGATGGAGACGAAGGAAAGGGTTCAAGTACTGCGAGCTAAGCCTACGGATGACAGGTGGGAAACTGATGAGATGCGTGAGGCCCAGTACGAAGATAGAGATTTGCGGCCTCTAATAGATTGGAAGAAGCAAGACACGGGAAAGCCCGAATGGCAGGAGCTGGCTCCCTTCAGCGCTACTACGAAAAGTTATTGCGCGCAGTGGGAAAGCCTTGTGTTGCAAAACGGCTTACTGTACCGCAAATGGGAAAAACCTTCAGGAAGAGAACATCATCTACAGTTGGTCGTACCAAGAAAACTTATCAAGGACGTACTACGTGAGCTGCATGATGGGGTTTCTGGGGGACATCTTGGAGTACGACGAACATTGGTAAAGGTACGAGAGCGTTTTTACTGGTTGAATTGCCGAGAAGATGTCGAGAATTGGTGCCGAAAATGTACGTCATGCTCAGCAGTGAAAGGTCCGCAGGTGAGAAGCCGAGGCAACCTTAGACTATACAACGTGGGAGCCCCCTGGGAAAGGATAGCGATTGACGTGGCTGGGCCATTTCCTAAGACAGATAACGGAAACAAGTATTTTATGGTCGTGATGGATTACTTCACGAAATGGCCGGAGGTGTTCGCAATCCCTAATCAGGAAGCCACGACGGTTGCTGAGAAATTAGTCAATGAGGTGATATGCAGATTTGGCGTTCCGCTGGAGATTCATTCAGACCAAGGCAGAAACTTTGAATCTAATGTATTCCAGGAAATGTGTAAATTATTAGGAGTGTACAAAACAAGAACTACGCCTTATCACCCGCAATCTGATGGAATGGTCGAACGATTTAACCAAACTTTGGAAAGACACTTAGCCAAGCTGGTAGAAGATCACCAAAAGGACTGGGATAAATACATACCTCTGTTCTTACTGGCTTACCGAACAGCGGAACACGAAAGCATAAAAGTGACGCCAGCCTATGCCAACTTCGGCAGACAGTTACGTATACCAGCAGACTTAATGACTGGAGGCCCGCCACCGAATGCAGAGACCCAATTAAGTATACCGGAACATGTTGAAGACATTCGTGAGAGGTTACGCGATATACACTCATTAATAAGTGAAAATGCATTGGAATCAAGTCAGCGGATGAAGACCAGATACGACCGAAACGCCAATCATCGAGGTTTTCAGGAAGGATCTCTTGTTTGGCTACATAATCCGGTTCGACGAAAAGGAAAATCACCTAAGTTACAGCGACGTTGGGATGGGCCATACAAAGTAATCACACGGATCAATGACGTAACCTACCGAGTGCAGAAGCAACCAAGAGGGACCATGAAGATTGTTCATGTTGATCGATTAGCTATCTATAATGGAAGTAATGATGTTCGGGACGAACATAACTAAGAGGGGGGTAGTGTTACGAATAATCTAGAAGCGTGTAGAATTGGAGCGCGCGCGCGCTATTTATCTAGAAAACTCCTGTTGACAAACAAATAGTTGACCGGGGCTATGCCATAATAGACTTTGTGGGATATGGCATAAGGTTGAAAGTAGCGTGTACTAGGATTTATGACTCATAACATGTTTACGATAAGAAGTGATTCATTGTTTCCCGATACATTTAGATTTTTCTGGATTCAGCTAGGGCTTTCCCCTGCCTATAAATACAGAGATGTTGACAAACACAAGGCAGTTTTTATCAAGCGATCGAGAACGATACATCAAGCGACAAGTGCGAAGCGAGAAGTGTTTGTTTGTGTAGTGTTCTAAGTTCAGTGATAGTACAGCAAGTGTTCTATTGTGTAGAGTGTATTTAGTATTACGTTGTGTTGTATTGTGTAAATACACGGATTTAATATAAGTGGTGTTTTTCTACAATTGCGAACCCGAGTACGTAACAGTATTATTCAAAATTTGTATAAGGACAATTTAAATAAAGTTTTTTCTGAAGTGTTACTATTAGCGAAATTCATTGTGACTATCCCAGCGAACACGAAAATGAACGCTCTGCCGATGCGCTGCTTGCATCGGCAGAGCGTTCATTTTCTTGTTTAAAACGTATCCACACGTATTTGAGAAACACACAAAATCAACAACGACTCACAGTGCTTTCCACGATTTCTATAGAAAAGGCATTATTGATAGAATTAAAACGCAGTCCAACTTTCTATGACGATAAAATATATCCTAAAATCATATTTAAAAAAGGATAGGCGCATAGATTTAATCTATAAATGAATGAGTAGTTTGTTTGTTTTTTACCAACCCAAGTTTTATTATTTGGCCGCCCCGTTGGTCGAATGGTTAGCAACCCTGACTACGCAATCAACGGGGCTCGGGTTCGATCCCCGGCGGGGACAAGCATTTGTGTGATGAGCATAAATGTTTGTATTTCCGGGTTTGGGTGTCTATTACGTATGTAAACGTATTTATGTATGTATGTATTTCTATGTATTAATATCGTCGACTAACACCCATAACACAAGCAAATAAATTGCTTACATTGGGGTTAGATCAATAAGTGTAATTTGTCCCGTGATTATTTATTTATTATTAAATGTATTTATATATTTTGCGAATCACATGAAAATCGGCCTTTTAAAGGCCACATCGGATTTCTTGCAAGGGGCGTGTATTGTAACCATCACTCACTACAATTGAGACATAAGGATTTACGAAGAAATTAGTTTGCTTACTCGTTTTGATCAAAATGAAATCAAAGACTGCCTCGTGGTCTAGGGGTAGCCTATTCGGCTCATGAGGTCCCGGGGTCGAGCAGTGTTATTGAAGATTTTTTTTCAAGTTTTCTCGAAAATCTAATCCTCAGTAGCAGCTCGGTGTCTGGTGGAGTTGTGTTCCACCAGTTACCACTCCCCTGCCTCGGATGAGCACGTTAAACTGTCGGTCCCGGTTATCGCTAGAAATAGTCGATAATCGTTAACATGTCGGTAAATGTGGCGATGAAGATCACCACTTATTTCGCCAACCAACAAACTGGTGAGTCGCGGTGAACTGGAAAATCTATAGACGTTCGTTCGGTTTACTCTGTCTACCTTGCAAGGGAACTGGGCGTGATGATATTTTGAAATCAGTGTGGTCCAGACAACCTGACGTCAGAATGTCTGGACATTTTCTTTTTCACTTTTCTGTTATTTTGTCGAGGAACCAAAATGTTGAACGTAGGTACCAAATAGTACAAAAAGGTACGCAATAGTAGTATTCAAATATCGCTTGTGGTACCGGGGTCCCGACGCTCACTATTTTTATTAATTTAAAAATGAACTAAAAAATAAAAATATAAAATGTACAATTTCTGATATTTCAAAGTTCAGAAATTTATTACCATCAAATCTATTTTTTTGATTCGTGTCACATTTAAATATTTTATTAGACCGATAACATTTAATAACGTTTTCTTTAATTTTGTATTATACAAAAAAAATTTTTTGACTTTTTAAATATTTTTTACATCAGCTACGCAATGCGTATGACCGGCACTCCCCGACTTCTTATGGTCATTCTGGGGCATACTGTATATATCCACGTGGCTGGGTTGTTAAGGAACACGGGCAATTTCATCGGCTATCTGACATTCCATTCCAGAACACGATCGTGATACGCAAGGGGCATAGGGGGTTGGTTCAGGCCCCCTCTTCATGTTGAACCGTGTTATCTTTTTTGGTTGGACTATTGCCATCTGTCAGTAACTTCGTAAAAGTCGAACGACTGACCGTATAGTAAGTACTACCATCATGATTACTAGGTGATAGAGTTCCGATGAAGATTACACTACCAATTTTCCAGTCAGTGC
Source organism: Apodemia mormo (assembly GCA_036924255.1). Classification (NCBI taxonomy): domain Eukaryota; kingdom Metazoa; phylum Arthropoda; class Insecta; order Lepidoptera; family Riodinidae; genus Apodemia; species Apodemia mormo. Next base: position 16,416,975 of record JAUPFN010000003.1, on the reverse strand, counting down.
CTTTGAATATATACTACTTTGCCATTACAGCTAGTAAGTTCGTAAAAGGCGAACGATTGATTATATACTAGGTATATTCGCGATAAAAAAAGGTTCGTCACCTTAAGATCTAGTTTCGCTTGCACTAATGTACGAATTAATCATGCCAGCATACCAGTACAAAAAACAGTTCTACTAACATTAAATAAATGTGACGTTTTCTATCAAATAAAGTTTATCTCAATTGAATAGATAGGTATAACTTTTACTGCTAATTTGAAAACAAAGGATATTATATTTATGGCAAATATATTTTGCAATAAAATATTGAATAACACTACAAATCTACAAATAACAACGGTGACATTAACCATGACAATAGTTTTATCATAAATATTATGCTATTAATCAAATCAATAAAAAGGTTTTAATTTAAAAAAACATAAGCATCTCTAGATAATAATCATTTACACAAAATAAAATAAAAAAATAGCGTTGATGCAAGCAAGTCTGAACCATGTTATCGAACAGTTAAGCATAATTTTTTATGCAACAGTCTATTGTGTGACAAATTTTCAAAAGATCATATGTGCTCGCAGCTTGTTAAATGAATCAATTTGAAAACTGACGAACCTATTCGTACCGCTACTGTACTAACATCGTGACTACTGGTGGTAGAATTCTGCAATGTCTCGCCCGGGTCTTGTACCACGCCTTAAATCTATTACTGCTATAATAGCGTAATACTTAATCACTAAACTAGCGTAAATCAATGTTGTGTTTAAGTTTAAATGGCAAGAGAGCCGGTAAACTTATGATAACGTGGTTACCAGTTACCACACGATAGAATAACACGACCGATTAAAATATTTATAAACGGTCGTGTGAAGTCGAAGGTCGGGTCTTTTGAAAAATAGACTATCTGCCATTTTACCAGGAAAGAGAAACCATCGCCTATAGACCAAAGATGTTAATGATTCGTTACAATGAGTCACATGTATGAGTTTTACGGGCTACCTTATCCTCCAAACCAGAACTCGACTGTAACAAGCACTAGCGCTATTGCGGCAGGAATAGGTAGGGCGGTGGTACCAGACCCGGGTGAGACAATGTATAACTATTCCACGTAGTTGCCACAATGGTAGTGACTCACATAGCCAAACTTTCGCCCCTTAAGAACTGCCTGGCAGAAAGGCAGAGTTTATTACTCAATGGGAGCCCGAACCAATTTCAAACCTGCTGCAGCGTGCAGCCCACTGCATTATAAAAGTTTTTGTCGAACCCCGCAGGATCACCTAATTTTTCCGGGAAAAAATACATCCGCGATCCTGATGCACACGACACCGGACTTATGGGCGAGCAGTGCTCAGCCAGTTTAAATTTAAAATTGGGCCTATAAACGCTCGCGCTAATGGTTGTCTCCTGTACGATCGGACCTCGGCTTAGTTCGTCGTTTTGACTAACTACGGGGCCGGGGGTGGGACTAATTACTTTCGCTCCGCGTTAACGCTGGGCGAAATAAGGGTTCTTCGTCGCCGTTGAGACCGGCGATGGCGACGATAACCACTGTTTATGGGATCGGTTAGTACATTGCGGAGCCTCCTGTACAGTGTAAGGACGGGATCTGCATCGGTGACGTAGTCTACGGAAAACTGTCACTATGCCTCCCTACTAATATGTTAGTTGTAACTCTCATTAGTTGTACATTAATTTTTGCACACTCATCGATACTTCCGCTTTATCTATATATTCGTTTTACATCATCTACAATGTACATTATACTAAAATAAAACTGCACAACTGGTTTGATGATTTTTATTTAATCACCATTTCTTAATGCTATAGATCTATACAAAAAAATAATTGTCTGATTTAATGAACATTATTAAAATCATCTCACAACCGATGCAACATCTCCAATAAAATATTTCCAACCATGACAGGTGAAACCAATTCTATAACATAATTTCCATCAATGCTCTATCAACAATTCCCTTACAACGAATTAAAGAAAATAAACTTTTCCCTAATATATAATTCTATCTAACCTTTCGAGTCAACACCGTTTCTCATTGAGCTCTTCTGTTGTGCCAGAAGAAAGAACATACAGTTTTATGTAAAGCTTAACAATTCTTATTTCTGGAAATTAAATTAATACTGGTTAATAATGTTAATTTCATATGACGTTAAAATTAAACTGGCCTTAAAAATTATTTATATAAACTAATAGGCCCTCGATTCCCAATATACCAATGGGTAACCACTAATGTAAGTAATTATAAATTACTTATTATATTTATTATGTTGTACATTATATCATATTATTATAGACTCTAATATTATATGACGAAAATATTTCTAATAACAAAGATGCAGCAAGAAGCACCAAATTTAGACTTGATAGAGATTTTAAAATTCAAGAAATTTTATCTGTACAGTAAGACATTTGTTCGACGGCGTCAGTGCTTGTTCATTGACGAGCGTCGCCTATAAGTCACTTGAAAATGTTTAACCCTTACAATAATAACACTAATATAGATTTGGTAAACCATCGAAATTATCTACACTTACAATTAACACTACGAACATTAAACTGTTGAGTACAATTTACTAAACAATCTACATATTACTACAATAATAAAAATAAATTTATAGAAGAGGCGGCCCCATTTTCAAAATGTTTATTACATCCAGAGTTAATACTCGATTAATTCTAAAACTTGAAGATTAAACAAAGGCATTACAGATTATTAAAATGAAATATTTAAATTCTAACATTAAAGAGTACTTGTATGTGGGTTTATTTATATGTACTTTAGTACGTGTAAAGGGAAAATTAGATCATAGACGCTGAGATAATGATCACTGAATATATATCTCTATAGATCTTTGTAAATAACTCCAACATAGGTAGCTGTTCTTACGTTTTTTTTTATTATGCTGGACCCACACTAACGGGAAACGTCCATCTTCGCGATAATCCCGACATGGCGTTAATTCTTAACGCATTAAATAGAGCGACTTAATATATAATAAAATTCGCTAATGTTCCTTGAATTTTAAGCAATATGGCCGTTGAGGGTGCTACTCTGTATTTGATTAATGTACATTTTTATATAAAATATATTCTTTCACTATCGAAGGAAGAAAAAAAAACAAACATGGGCGTGTCCAGGTACTGAGCCAGAGGGCGGGAAGCAACCGTAACATTTCAAGACTATATTTTTAACTACAACAGTAGATAGTAGGGAGGTAAACAAGTTTCTGGGGGGGGGGGGGGGGGGAGGACAGATGCCCCTCCCTGCCTCCCCCTCGGTACGCCCATGAACACAAATAAAAAAAAAGTCCAACGGCAATGTGAATGCCATTGTCAAATTGTCGCGTTTAGTCGTGGGTACATCTACGTTAAACGTCCATGACAGCGATAATTAACGACTTTTTCCGTTAGTGTGGCCCCAGCATTAATATGCACGGCATTGAAAATAATTTAAATTTTATAATTATACAAAAGAAACCATTAATATTTCTTTATGATAACATTTTCATTCTATTTTGCTTGGAATTTTTTCGTATTTCAAATAGTATGTGACACGACAATATTAGGATTATACGAACATACTCAGCAACTAGCTACATTTGCATAATTATATAAGCAATGAGCATGTTTGCGTGAAAAATTGGTGTGACATGTGAGAGACAGGTTAGGTTTGAAAGAAAGTGTCGGTGTAAAAATGAGAAAGGGCATGCTCCGTTGGTTCGGACATGTAGAAAGAATGGTAGATGAAAGGTTAACAAAACAGATATACAATGCGAATGTGGAAGGATGTAGGTACCGGGGAAGACCAAGACTGACATACCACGGTGGTGTCAAGGTCGTCTCAACCGGCGTGTGTGTATGAAGAGAGTGATGAATGTGGAGGAAGCGAGACAAGCCTGCAAGGATCATGATGTATGGCACTCGGTTCTCTCTGCCTACCCCGTAAGGGATCTGGCGTGAAGATATGTATGTTTGCTATTCTGGGGAGTATTTATTGTACTGATGAAATAAATGAATAGTCAACTAACAAGACTGACTATTTATTATAAATGTATTGCTAGGCATATTACAGTATATTACAATTGTATGTATTTTAACGAGCATCATGCAAAATACCAGCTAGTACCTAATATTATAATAAAACCATAAAGCCGTGGTACTTATTAAAATTACATCGGAAACTACAGTATTCCCTTAAAAAAATAAAAGCAAGTTTGACAGATACCAAACGACAAAATATAACAATTTGTAGTTTACGTTCAATAACCTCGGTGGTCTCATCGCTTCTGGTCTAGTGAACCGGTGTCGGTGTTTACCACATGAAGTCTCGGGTTTGATTCAAGAATTTAAAAGATTGGGTCAAGAATTTAAAATTTTCTGATAAAAAGAAAGCTTAAGTTAACAAATATTAAGTTTTCTGATAAAAACAACGCTGCCCGGGATTAGATAAGTGTCCGGTTGGCGTTAGGATTGCTAACTATCACATTGTGGGACGGCCAATTGCAATAAAATTGTTTTAGCTTAGGAAAATCCTAAACTATATGCTGTCACTTCTTGTCTTAAATGAAAAGAATGTGACAGCATACTATTTAGGATTGTCCTAAGCTAAAACAATGTTAGTGCAATTTAATTGGCCATAAGTATATTCGACTAATCGTGGGTGCACTGTTTGTACCTCTGCCTATCTCTTGGGGATACGAGCGTGAAAATAAGTATGCGTATAGTTTGGTACGCAGGCGTACTATTGTCAACTACTGGCAAATACGTGGAATGATTTACAACGTTAGATAAGCAGATGATTCAAAAATACTGCACAGCATGTAATAACTTGTTTGGTTAACAATTTTATTTAAAGTTCGTCGCCAACGTCGTCGTTTAAAAATAAAACGTTGTATGACGTTTTAAATAATTACTCTTAGATTTTCACAGTATTTTGCACTTAATTCACAGTATTTTTGTCTCATATTGTTTTATGATGAAAACATGAAAAAGGCAATTGTAATTAATTCGTTTTCAAATTTATTTAATTACACCAGAACCTTATGAACAATTCAATAGTTTCGAAAGTGTAACCATTAAAATATTATTGGTAGTCATTACAAAAAAAATATATACCTACCGTTCAATGCTTTCACAATTTCACAAATTTAGTCAATACAATAAAAAATTGAATTGACTAAATTTGTCAACTACAGTTATACTGTAACTAGGTTTACGCCATACTGTTTTTTTGTGACGTCAAATGTATATTTTCAACAACGTACATGTCAGGAAATATGACGTCATAACTTTATTTCCTGTGAAGTAATAACATTTATACATATCGACTGCTAAAAGACTGTACATACTGAAAGAGGGTGTTCATTACTTGATTATGATTCATATGTAAAGAATAGAACTTAAATTTTGATTCATTGTTTACAAACAGTGATTTTCCGAACTCGTGTCTAGACTCCTTAGCACACCGCTTGACTATTGTGTCCTTCAATGTGTACAATCTTTTACCAGGCAACCTGTATATTTTATAAGGAAAAATAATGTATTTTAAATAAGAATTATACGGTATGTCTGTAGGGCTACTCTTGAAAACCGATTTCAATTTTAAATGAATATTTAATGAATTTTGAAGTATTTCGTACTCTGGACAACTATATTCAATTATTGGATTTGGCGACAGCGCCACAAGGATTTCGAAATTCTTTGGAACTACTCATTATTGCTTTTAATAGTAAATTCGTAAATTTTAAGTACCGTTTTGTTTAAAACGGTACTTAAAATTTCCACTTGTAACACTAGCTTGACGTGTAACGTTGACATCTATTTCCATTAGGTCGTTACTATACTGAATCAATGTGGGCAATATTGGTTTCAAGAGTACCGTTTTTTGACGATATTCGAAACTTATTGTTTTTATCAATATTGGTTTAAGATTTATATTGTTTTCAAGAATAGGCCTGCTGGTTTATTAAATTCAACACAAAATGAACTTTATAACGGGAAGCCTTATCATATTAATTTTTACAATAAATTTCAGGTCACGACGTGTATTTAGAAAACAACTAATTACACTTTAACTACTATAATTTTAAAAGATTAATTTATATTATTTTTAAATATGAACATAATTTGTTAACATTTTAACAATATTATTCAAATCACTTAAAAATATCTCTAATTATAATTTAGACAAAGGTATACAGCACGTAAGGGACGGTCTACTGAAAATTGAAGAAAACATGTTATTTTTCGTTTTAATCATGATAGAATTCTTTTTCTGTGAGAAATGCCACATTTACGTCTTACGGTTTTTTTCTTATTTTCACGCCACGCAATGTAAAGCGTATGTTGCCCGGATTTGTCGCGACCGCGGAACTCTCGAACGGCTAGCCGTTTGCATGCATGCACAGCATGTGGCGCATAATACATAGTTATATAATATATTTTGCGTATTTCTTTGAATTTAACTAAAAAAAAAAAAGTATCTTCACGCCCATATCCCCGAAGGGGTAGGCAGAGGTACAACAAGTGCACCCACGATTAGCCGAAGATACTTGGTCCCACAAATGTGATAGGTGGCAAGCCTATCGCCAACCGGGCACTTTCCAATCCCGGGCAACTTTGTGTTTCTCAGAAAACTGAAAAAATACTTTTTTTTAAAGTGCCCGACCCGGGAATCGAACCCGGGGCCTCATGTGGTCAACGCCAACGCTGGACCACTAGACCACAGAGGCGATAATGAATTTAACTATTTTTTTAGAAAAAGCACTGTACCATAGTACAATAAATCCAATTATATAAAATTAAGGTAAAAAATCGTCAAAAGAATTTTAAAAAATCCACTCAAATTTACAACGATATTTTAGAATCATTGTCCAAAGCCATGGTTTCGATTATCGGTAGACCGTCCCTTACATCTTGTTTAAGAAATTGCAAACATTATGAACTATGTATTAACATGTCAGAACATAAATATAAAGCTAAAATATGCTTGTCCGAAGATCTTAAAAATTAAGCAACCTATTTGAAATAAGTCCTATGTAATAGGAAACAATAGAATCAAGTCTATATTTTGTATACATTCGATTCTTTTAGTATAACAAAAATTTCTCCTGGGCGCAGAAGTTTACCTTCACTAGTGTGACGTTTCTATTCTAATAAATAGAATAATATAATAAATATATACTATTTTCACAAATGCCAAATTTTACACCCGGAGTTTTTTTTTGCAAATGACTGGATCTAGCGATAAATTTAATAAAAACTTGTTAAATGTTTAATGGAATCCGCTAGCGAAACAAGTTAATAAGAACTTGTTTCGCTAGCGGATTCCATTTTACAGTTCTAATCTACATGTTATCAAATGTATTTCATTTAGAATAATTACAATTTGATGTTTTAAATTATTTACAAACAAAATCTCTTATACAATGTCAAAGGGATAACAATGAACAAAAGAAAGTATGAAGCGTAAAGACTAGGAACACAAATGGCTTTTTAACTCAAAAAGTGTTTACGAAATACCTTAAAAGAAAAGATAGAAACAAGAAAGTATTGACCAATATTATAAATGTGAATTTCATTTGTAACAACGAATTTAATTAGTGGGTATGTACAGTTCCGCGAGCTCCGAGGAATTTTGCGGAATGTTGACGTGCAGTGAATTAGTCGATATTACACAGAGCACACCCGCCTCTACCTCAGTCCCCAATTCCTCGGAACTCGTGCGCAGACTGTATACATATGTAGCGATCAGTACAATCGATGGAATCGTTCACGAAGGCAATTTTGCAATACTGAATCATTCGACGCGGCTCACTAGGACAGAGCGTGCCGACCCGAAGCAAGCTCGTCCATTCATATCCTGTCGTGTCAAAATTTTCTTTTTTAATTGTCTATTTTTAATGATCTATGAAATTACAATGCAATTTTTGTTTAAGGCTGTTTTAATTTCTTATTTTAATATAAGATCGGGCTCCTTGTCTTTACACTTCATATAATAAAGTAATAGAATAGAAAAGGATTCTAATAACATTTCACGTATTCTTAATATATTTTGCTCAAAGATATACAATCACTTTTTTTCCCTAAATTGAATTTTAAAATCCAATTGCTCGAGACTGGATTTGTTTATATATAATGACTACGTAATAAAATTTGAATATTGATGGAATTATATTTTTCGGAACCGAAAAAGTAAGAGCAGTAAGAACGTCACTAGTATTGGTGGAGGCGGCTCAGAGCAGCGAGTTGGCGTCGACGGGCGGCGCGTGGTGGCGCAGCGCGTCGCGGATGTAGCTGCTCACCTGCCCCTCGGCGATGAGGTGGAAGTAGAACAGGTGCTCGAAGCTCTTCAGCGAGATGGAGCGCAGCGCCGGCAGCCGCAGCAGCAGCGCCGCGAACCGCCCCTCCTCCGAGCTGTGCGAGCGCCGGCAATACTCGTCCAGGCATGTGAACATCTGACACACATACATACTTAGATACTACTTACTTACATAGTACATACACGTCACACACCACACGGGGAAACGGGACAAACGATTCTCCGGTTGGAACAGATAATCCCTGTGTTGATTCGGACCTCTTATGCTGGAGCCGTACTTGCGTCAATCCTCCCGAAGTTATATACGCGTTAAGGCACACGCAGTCCGGAATGTATGCGAAAATAGCCGATAACAGCCAGTCACATCTGCATTTATCATGTCATTGCACGAAGCTTTGTGACGATAGACGCAAGTACGGCTCCAGCATTAGAAAAACAGATCTGCCATTCTAACAGGCAATAAAACGACTGGCTATACTTGTAATAGTGACTACTAGGTGGTAGAATTCCGCAACGACTCGCCCGGGTGTTTGATACCACTGCCTTACCTATTCCTGCCGCAACGTCAATGTTTGTCATTATCGTCTTCCGGTTTGAAGGATAAGATAGCAGATAAACTTATGCACGTGGCATTGCCATCCCGCACACGACAAGCAACACACCATTTACATGTTAGTGTCTATAGACGATGGTTTTCCATCAGGTAAAGCATCTAATCATTTGCTATCTAATGATATAAAAAACGGTGCCTATGAAAATAAAGCTGAATGACACATTACTGCTATATAGGGAGGATGGAGTAAACTGATCTAGGCGATAACCTGCCTACCATTCAAACTCGGACATAACCTATCAAGAAGCACTGAGGCAATTTCGACAAAAAAATTAACAAAATTGAGCAAAATACTAAGTTTCTTTTAAAAAGACAAAGTGATATTAAAACTTTTTGTTCAATTAAATTGATCTAAAATCCGAATTGTCCAAATTAAGATTAAAAAAATTACCTCATGGATTAATGGTTAGCTTATTTGGCCTACAACTTAAAGTGCCGATTCTATCCCTGGTTGGACAAAACAGATGTTGAAGTTTTTAAAGGTTATCCTCGAAAATCGAAATCTCAGTAGCAGCTCGGAACCTGGTCGTGATGTAAAGGTGCATCCACACTTGTGACATGACGACGGTACGGACCACGTGGCATCGCTACAGGACATGTTACGCTAAATGTGAACGATATAAGTTGTACTGACACGGTCACAAGCTATGTACGATGAAATGTTACAAGTGTAGACGCATGGTGTCGACCTAGATCGCGTGGCATGACATCGCTACATAGCATCCACTCCATGCCTAAATAATCAATCGTCGCAATACAAAACGAAACAACATATACAACGATGTTTTTAGTGTGCGCTTCGTGAATGAGCGGCGACGAGGTGCGGCCGGGGAACGTGCCGACCGAGATACGTCACGACTTGATCCACTCCTACCCAGTGTCTGTGTCCGTGTCATCGGGCGTGCTTCGTCGCGTGTCATAAATGCAAGTGTGGACGTCTTCTAGTCCGCGGAAAATAGCGAAAATACTTTGAAAAAACCGACTTTCGATGGATTGGCTCGTAACACGTGGCTTACATGCATGACAGTATAGACCAGCGTCCACACTGGCCCGGCTAGTAGATCGTAACTCCGTACACTGTCCTGCCGATTATTCTGTGTTAGGCAGTTTCTTTCAGTGTTCGGAATAGATTGAACCGTACTGCAGATCGTGGCAATTGTTCACGTAACAAAATACGTCCACATTAATCGGTACTGACACGTTAATCTGATACGGTCACGGGATAATGTTCGGTAAATTATCACAAGTGGGGACGCACTTTTAGGTGAAACTTTTTGAATAATTTTACACATTTCCCTCGCAAGGTCTACTATTACTATTAATTAATAAACCCAGATCCTTGATACTTTTAGATATTATGTGATCTATATACAGTACCCGGCGATAAATATTGCACATCGACCTTTGGAAAGAGACAATCGGCTAATTTCGGCTTCGTAGAGCGTTATCTCTGTCGCACAAAATACAAACAGTCCGGTACCTATTAGGAGCTGTTAAAACAAGTATGATTTGCTTCTTTTGATATTTTTATTCTTTGTATAAAATACACTAATTTTTCTATAAGTGATGGCTTTAGGTTGGGGTAAAATAAAATAAAAAAACATTTTTACATTATGTTTACGTATTTAATTATTTTGGAACATTACAGCTTTAGTGTACATAATAAACACCATTATACCTATTGCTAAAATGAGACATTGCAATAAAAATAATAATAATTCTAATTCTCAATTACTTCCATTTCACTATCTGTGCTCTCAAAGAGGTCAATATCACTGTCACTATCAGCCGTATTTATTACTAATCTATCAGTGTAATTGTCTAAACTGTGTTGAATGCTTCTATATTCATTCTCACATTTGATCGCAAACCTTTTTCCACTCTTCAGCGCCGATCATGTTTACTTTTTCAGTCAATAATGTTTTTACTGTTTGCACTCCAAAAAAAGGGAGACCAAAAAAGCAATTTCGTTTGGATATGGACGATTTTGATTACGATGTTGTTCGAAGAATGGTGTATGATTTTCACTTACGATTTAATGAACTGCCAACAATAAAATCATTAAAAGCTAAGTTATCTGAAGCTATTAATTACAATGGGTCTGAAAAAACATTGAGAAAAATACTTCATGACATGGGATTTCAGTTCACTAAAATGGAAGATAATCGAAAAATTCTAATGGAAAAGCACGACGTTAGTCTCAAACGAATGGAATACCTTGATAAAATACGCAAATTTCGCGAAACAGGAAAAAATATCGTCTACATGGATGAGTCATATATACATGCATCCCACACTAAAGGGAAATCTTGGAGTGACGATAAGAAAAAAGGAGTAAAAAAGCCAATTTCAAAAGGTCAACGTTTGATAATAGTTCATGCGGGAAATGAAAAAGGCTTTGTACCCGGTGCTTTTTTAACGTATAAATCCACGGACACTACAGGTGACTATCACAATGAAATGAATAACGATAACTATGAGAAATGGCTGGTTAACCAATTAATCCCAAATATACCCAGTGATTCTGTTCTAGTTATCGACAACGCACCCTATCACAACAAGTATGTTGAGAGACCCCCCAACTCAAACACCATTAAACGGGAAATGATCAACTGGTTAAACAGACATGAAATTCCAGTTGATCCAAAATTAACAAAAACCCAGATTTACGCTATTATATGTCAGCACAAGGAGAGGTATACAGAGTTTTCTGTGGACAAAATACTTGCCGAACATAGGCACACTGTGTTGCGATTGCCACCATATCATCCGGATTTTAATCCAATTGAAAATATATGGTCTCAACTGAAAGGCTATGTAGCCTCTAGAAATGTGGGTATGAACTTAACTACAGTAAAAACATTATTGACTGAAAAAGTAAACATGATCGGCGCTGAAGAGTGGAAAAAGGTTTGCGATCATGCAATCAAATGTGAGAATGAATATAGAAGCATTCAACACAGTTTAGACAATTACACTGATAGATTAGTAATAAATACGGCTGATAGTGACAGTGATATTGACCTCTTTGAGAGCACAGATAGTGAAATGGAAGTAATTGAGAATTAGAATTATTATTATTTTTATTGCAATGTCTCATTTTAGCAATAGGTATAATGGTGTTTATTATGTACACTAAAGCTGTAATGTTCCAAAATAATTAAATACGTAAACATAATGTAAAAATGTTTTTTTATTTTATTTTACCCCAACCTAAAGCCATCACTTATAGAAAAATTAGTGTATTTTATACAAAGAATAAAAATATCAAAAGAAGCAAATCATACTTGTTTTAACAGCTCCTAATAGGTACCGGACTGTTTGTATTTTGTGCGACAGAGATAACGCTCTACGAAGCCGAAATTAGCCGATTGTCTCTTTCCAAAGGTCGATGTGCAATATTTATCGCCGGGTACTGTATTTATTTACCTGAATAATTTATTCCTAATAACACTTTCTAAAAATGTTTTTCTTAATATTAAAATATTAATTATTTATAAATACTTAATAATATAATATACTTTTATTTCCAAAATTACACCTCTTGCCGAATGGAAACTGTTTATATCCTACCACCGTCAGGCAGGCGTAAGACATATGTACCTCACTTTGAATGACGATTTTTTCTAGTTATTTAAAAAGAAATGAAAACTGAACATGTTATTATAACAATAAAGTTTTTAAAAATGAAAAAAGACCACTAAACAATATACTCCTGATGGAGATGAAGAGCGATGTGGCCGATGAAACATACCATACAATACGATTTAAATATAAAACGTCATTTGAGCAATATTTAACAATCAAAAAAAGTATCTTCACGCCCGTATCGCAGACAGAGGTACAACAAGTACACTCACGATATTAAAAAAACGATACTAAATCTATGACAATAAATAATGTTGACTGCTTCATCATTACAAAAGAAATCTTATGTTTCCCTTGACCTAAACCTTCTTTAGTCTTAATCTTACATTTTTTTATTCGTATACAACTCAAAATCCTTTATCCAATTCTTTAACATACATTATTATATTTAAAAAATCGTAGTTTTTACCTTTTCCCGAAGGACGTCCACTTCTTGTCGATTTTTTAATCCTTTGACATCTGTAAAGCAATAATAACCAATCTTATATTTCTTATACAAAAGAAATTTAAAAAAAAAATCATTACTATCGTTATTAATATCATTCAATAAACTTGTCCAGTAAATAACGATATTACAAACGATAAGTAATATCGTATTTCATTGGACAAGCTTTTTAATCCTAGGTTTATAAAGCAAGTATTACAAATAAAGAATCCAGGAATAAAAGGATCTCATTGACATTTTGATTATTTTGAGTTATCAACAAGTTAAAATTTTAGTACAATAAACTGACAATAATTCAAAATAGTTATGGATGCAGATGCCAAGCAGATGGCTTTTCCGATGGAAAGAAAAACCATCGTCTATAGACACACCAAAGATGTTAAAAGTGCGTTACTATCCGTATGGCGGGATAGTAGTGACACGTATAGCTAATCTGTCACCTTTTACGACCTGCCTGGCAGAACAGCAGTTGGTCTATTCTTCAAAGGGAGCCCAGACCTAAACGGCGGGTTCTTTGATACAAATACTGCAATCTACCCGTTTAAGCTTAGTTAAGCAGGAAATTTACAGCTTATATGCTAGTTCAGAATGTTATCAGCTCGTTTTAGTCCGAACGCGGTTTTTTTTTAAATGTGACTTTACGCGAAATCAGCTTTTTCTACCTTGTTTTAGTAAACACTGTTGGATTGGCCATATTATAATGTATCCAATGGTGATTGGTTTCAAGCGATTGTGGATGAGCCCTTTTCGTGTACCTTTCAAATGTGTGTAGCTTTTAATGTTATATCAAGGAAGGATATAAAGAAATCCTAATGAATAAAAAAATGAGCCATGAAAGCAGTTTTTTATTAGACATATTTTGTTCAACCAAATAATTCAGCTACATCCAAAGACAGCCTTGATGGAAACATTCTTAGTTTTCATATATTTACAATATAACAAGTCATTCTAAAAAATATTTTGTCTGACAAAAATACTGCACTGATGAAGTTCATCGGTGTGTGCCAACTTGAAAATGTAGTATTTAAGTATTTTGGCATCTGTGTTTAGGACATGAATGTTTACACAGTATATATTTTTACACAGAGTACATACATAGTATATATTTTCTGAATCGTTTAATTATTATTATCAAGTGATCATTAGAGTGTCGGACAATTTTTTTGCTGAATTGTTTGAAATCGATAGGTTACATAAAACGTTATCATGGGCTATCTGTTTCGCAGCACTTTCGAAAAAAATCGTAACAGATTTTTTGTTCACTCGCTAAAAGAAAGCCGCTTGTGAAATTTCAAGTATGTATTCGTCATATTATAGCAAACAGTGAAATGTCCCGTGGACTATATCTTTTAAAAAATAAAATCGGGTTCGAAATAAAACAATGCAAATATGTAAAGCAAGGGTGAATAAGATTTCTCTCCTATAGTGTATCTTCACGCTATCCTGCATCTAGGTGTGAGATAGGATTGATGGTTCACTACGTTTATATAATGCGAGCGGTGAGTGGTTAGTAGTGAGTGGAGTGGTATGCGGGTACGGACCGGGGTTGAGCAGCACGATGGCCTTGAGCGCGACGTACTCGGCCTGGTCGCAGCGCAGCGCGCGCAGCTTCAGCGTGAGCTCGGCCAGCACGCGGTCGAAGATCTGGCCCACGCCCGCCTGCAGCGCGCTGTTGCGGTGCAGCGTCATGCCTGCCACACCACCACACGCACACAATTACACATACATAAATATATACAAAAAACACATAGACAAAGATATAAATTATTCTTTTTATTAAAATGTTAGGGTGTTTTAAACTAGCAGTTACTCGTTACTTCGTTCGAGTTACCAAAAAGCATTACGAACTTCCCTTCACTCGATCGGGTAAAAAATAGCCCTATATCATTTCTAGAAATGTAGCTTTCTAAAGGTTGCCTTTTTTATTGAAATGGGGGTGTTGAAATTCATATGTAACTCAAATATCAGTTGATAGCTCCAACTTTATTCGCGAGGCAATATCATAACATTTAACGTGATAGAAAAACTTAATACATTCTTATATCAGGTTTTCTAACATAGTTTTAACAATCTAATAACAGTTTCAGAGATTAAACCCTATATTTATCTCGCATATATCTTCGCAAACTATCCCTTATGTGGGAGACAGAGAGAGTCGAGTGCCATACATTGCAATTGATAAAGATATTCTTTGTTTCATCCATTATACCATTTTTTAAAACAGGAGGACCACAGATCTGAAGGCATGTTTTCTACATGCTGATTGAACGCTATCACTGCCTCTTTGGAGTTGGTAAAACCTCTCATCAAATCTTTAATTTTGGAGAAAATACAGAAATCACAGGGTGCTAGGTCGGGGCTATGCGTAGGATGAATGACGAGATGTACTTTTTCGGAAGCTAAAAATGACTTTGTTTTGTTAGCCGTGTATGAAGAAGCGTTATCATAGTGTAGGAGAATGCGGCTTTTGGGTCATCTTTCGCGAACTTTTCTAACACCCTGGGTAAACAAATGGTAGAATACCACTCGGCATAACACTCTTTTATGTTCAAGTGGAATTGTACAGATGAGACTCGTAGCTGAGAAAAAAAACGCGATCATTTTTTTACCAACGTTTCTCGCCTGTCTCACTTTTGTTGGCCTGTTCTCATTTTCAAACACCCATCTACAAGACTGCTGTTTGTGCTGCTGCTGTTCGGTTTCAAAACAATAAATTCACGTTTCGTCTCCTGTGACAATGTCATAAACAGCATTAGAATGCCCGTGGTCGTACTTCAGTAGCATCTGTGAGCACTATTCCATACGAGCCCGCTTCTGCTCCGCTGTCAGTTCATGAGGGATCCAACAACAACAAAGTTTCCGAACTTTCAATTCTTCGTGTAAAATTTTCTGAATTTGTCTCATATCAATCCCAAATAGTCCTTGAATTGTCTCATAGGTAACCCGGGGGTTTTCTCCAATTAACCGCTTAGCAGTAGCCACATTATTTTCGTTGACGGCAGTTGAAGGCCGCCCTTCATGAAATTCGTCATATAAAGAAACTCGACCTCTCTCAAATTCAGCAAACCATCGCCTTACGGTGCTCAAACAAGGTGCTTCTCTCCCAAAAGCATTTTGAAGACGAGCGGCACAGTCTTGCGGAGAAAGAGAACTTTAAAAATCATAAAAAATCATCGCTCTAAAATATTTTCGACTTAATTCCATTTCGTTGCATACGTAGAACTTTGATGTGTTATAAAAAAGCAATTGACAAATCGTTTCCCGCCAATTGTTTTTTTATTACTAAGAAGGTTGCAACGTTTTAAAAATATAACATTCGAAATTCAAATAGTTCCGATTAGCTAGAAGTGCAAAACTTTTAGTGTTTAGTGTACCCCTCACGGACACGATATCTCGGAATGGTTGGGAATAGTGCAATCGTAAGTGCCGCCGCGTCAATTAACTTTTTTGTGCAAAAAATTGGTAATAGTTATAATAATAATATTAAAATATTTGTTATTATTAGTTTACGTAGGAAAAGTACTTCACTTTTCCTGAGATTCACATACATGAGATTGACTTCTGTACCTATTTGTTTTGTGATTATTATTTTTTATTTTACCAAGAACCATTAGAACCGTCTGCTTACTTGCTATCTTATAATATAAAAAGAATAAATTTAAATGTTTTAACAGACAGGAGGCCTCAGCACGTATTTTTGGAATGGTCAGAAGTGGTAGATATTATATCAAAATTCGTAATGAAAAAGCATACCCAACTTTTTAAAAACGATTACATGTCAATAAAGTTTACCAGATGCGAGTGACAAGCACAGATGCTAGTGGCAAAAAAAAGTAAGGCGGCGGTACCAAACTCCGGCGAAATGATGCCGGCATTCTGCCACTACAAACCATCACTACCGCATTCTATAACGTCCCCGCCCGAGTTTAGGTTGGTATGATCAGGACAATCGTGTGTCTTTTACGAACTGGCTGACAGGAAGGCAAATCTTCTGTGGATTATCTACACATATAATAAAATCGTAGGAAAGTCAAAACTGTACATTGAATATTTTTTTAAAAGAATACTTAGGGCGTGATCTACAATCGATATCGAAGCCAAAAATATAGTTTTTAGAATTTTTGTCTGTTTGTCTGTATGTATGTCCGGGGTAAACTCAAAAAGTACTGCATGGATTTACTTCAAATTTTGTATGAATATTACTAATAGGTCGGGTCAACATATAGGCTACATATTATCACGCTATCACCTACGGGAGAGGGGCAGTGCGGAGTAAACGAATTCCGCGCGGACGAAGTCGCTGGCAACAGCTAGTTGTTTATAAGGTTTTTAATGCAAGGGTTAAAGTAATTAAGAAAAGCTATTAAGTATATCTTTCAATATTTTTCTGTTTTAGTCCCAGTATATGTGAATTTTGATGTCATAGGATTGATATTAAATGAAATAAATATATCGATCAAAATATGAACGTGTCTCAGTTTGAGATGTCGGATATGAGGCATTGACGTTACCTGGCATGAGACACATTAGCTGCGGCGGCGCGGCTCCACGGGACCCGTCCATATTTTCTCTCTCGTCTTCTAAATACTGAAACGTTACAAAAAATACGTCAAATACTTGGTTGGTATTGGTGTATTTCAATTAATGTTACCAAAAGAAAAAATTAGATGTTGAATTCAACTTAAGGGTGTCCTTGACGATCTTTCACATCATGGGATATGAGTTATGACTAATCGTGGTTTGATATCTGTCTTCGCGAATATAGGCATGACGGTAATTATTTTTGATAAAAGTTCACTACGGGGTAGCCTGTTCAGTTCAGATCATGAGGACCGGGCTAGATTCCAGGCCAGGTAGTGTAACAGGTGTGTTTTCGAGGTTATCTTTAATCAGAAATTTCAGTGTGTTAACATCCGTGCTTTGAGAAAGTACACTAAAATTTTTCCAGATTTTTGCAAATATAATTTTGTTAATAGTCGGCGTGTAGTTTTTTTTTTTGTAGTCGTATAATTTTCCATATTAAAACTATTAGCTGAATCCGCCAGACGTTGTCCTGCCAGTGTATAACAGCGAAATCTGGCAGCCAATTACAATATACGCCCAATTACATATAATATACAAAGATCGATTTTTATATATTTAAAACAACATGTTTAAATGATTCCTATTAATATGTAAGTTTTTTATTTATAAACTATAGTGATGTCATAAAGTAGGTAGGATAGTTTAATGTGCAACAGGCTCATTAGATCCCGAATGATGTCTAGAAAAAAATATTAAAGTTGTATTCCTCCATTAAAAATAAAATTTCTATAAACAAAAACCGAATGGTAACAAGTAAATGGTTATAAAAAACACAAAACCCGACTGCAACCCGATCCGTAATTACGTAGAACTCCCAATATTATAAACTCTCAGGGCTCAAACTGGATGTCAGCGATCTGCGGCGCGGCGGCTTGGCGACGCAATCTAACACTTAGATTCTTATGGAAGTGAACTGGATGATAGCGGCGCGACGGCGGCGCGGGGAGCTGTTAGAGCGCTAAATCGCGCCGCTCCGCAGATCGCCAACATCCGGTCTGAGGCCTCAAAGCCATTTATGGTCTAAGAGATGGTGGAAAATCAAATCTTATGCATCTGATAATTAGATGAAACATATTTTTATAACATTTTATTGATTCATTAACTCGTGTAGTAACAGCGCTGATTGATTTAAAAACAAAATATCATACCACATGTACCTACCTAAATGTACCTCTTTAAATAGTGTCATTACAAGCAGAATGTGAAACACGTAATTATGACGAAGAATGTCGATGTCGATGACGACGTGACGTGGCACATTTGATTAAGTATTCTGTTTATAAAAAATAAATCTACATATTTGTATTTTCTCATTTGTTTTTTTTTTCTACATCTTACTTTGACACATCCTAACATGAGTAATTGGGAATCTGAATAGGAAATATTTCAATTCGGACGCAATTTTTTTAATGTATAGAAATACATTGTTTATATTACATACATTACATACATTATATTACATATATTACATACATTTGCACACATTACTCATCACTATTTTATATATCATTAGATAGCAAACAAGCTACCTTAGCCTTTAAACCGGAACATTACAATAACAAGCAGTGACGCTATTGCGGCAGGGTCACGTATAAACACCCGGGCGAGACGATGCGGAACTCTTATCACCTAGAAGTCACGTTGGTAGTGACAGATATCATAGCCATTAGGTCGCCTTTTACGACCTGTATACCTTCAAAGGAGCCCAAAACAACACTAATGAAGTTTTTGCAAAATGTGGACCCATATGGTGTCTTAACAGTCCTATTCTTAGTCGGTTAGCATAGAAGGCTTGCCAATTTATTATTGTTTATGGTTACGTGGAAAGCAGGTACAAACAGGCGAATCAAGGTAGGTAACTACACCGATATAAACCAATTAGCCCTTGCATTATACATTTTTTGGTGAATCCCGCGGGAACAACTCATTTTTTCGGGATAAAAATAGCCTATGGGCTATTCCAGGTCATCATCTACCTGTGTGGTTAATTTCATCTAAATCCGTTCAGTAGCTTTTGCGTGAATGAGTAACACCCATCCATCTAAATATCCAAACTTTCGCATTTATAATATACTAGCTGACCCGGCAAACATTGTTTTGCCTTACATAT
Organism: Apodemia mormo; assembly: GCA_036924255.1. Lineage (NCBI taxonomy): Eukaryota > Metazoa > Arthropoda > Insecta > Lepidoptera > Riodinidae > Apodemia > Apodemia mormo. The sequence continues at coordinate 16,397,239 of JAUPFN010000003.1, read as the reverse complement.
TAGGAATCCATAGCGAACAAACAACGTGACACGTAATTTATAAAAGACTACGGGATTGTCCTTCCACGCAGCCAAAAATGGCATTAAACTTTATATGGTGGTTAAGTATTCTCAAATTTTTCAATTTTCCACGCAATTTTCTTAATATTTTCTTTTATAAGAACCTTCTTCTTACAATTACAAACATATGGAAACGGTTTTTTTTTTGATAAATTCTGATTCTATGGTCCTTCATCTTTGTTTTGTTCTAATCAAAATAATTTTAGGTGCCGTAGTTTTTTTTAATGATTTTTTATGTAAGCCGAGGCAGTTTTGAAAATATTACACCTTATACACAGCGCACACTAGTTTCTTTTTATAGCGCGCACATAAAGACAAGTAAAAGACGAATAAATAAGTCACCAATAATAACAGCTATCGCAAACACGTACTATTTCTCACTGACGAAGTCGCTCACTAACGAAACTAACATAAAACACCCCGCGCCTCTCTCATTTCGACTCAACATTTTAAACGTGATTTACTCGAAATCAATTATTTTCCCTTGAGGTCCCTTTTTGCGTAACCACTCACATATATATATATATAGATTAAAATTAGTATCGGAAGAAAAGTAATTTATTTACAAACTAATCGCATAGGCTTGCCTATAAGAAACCGGTCATGGAATATATTGCCATTCTTTGAAGATTAAACGATTATCGCAATTAATTTAATTAAAAATAGGCATGAACACTAATTGAATGTCAAGCAATTACAGTCGTAAAAAATGTCATAAAAAATATAAAATTTTATACATTTTTAGTTGACATGAATGGAACACCTAAAAGGTAGTTAGGAATTAGTTTTAGTTTTTATAAATTGAACATAAATGGCGGTTCAAGTATTTTATATATTTGTATTGTATTTTAATATTTTTGAATCAATTAGTAAACCACATTTTTTTTTCTAAATGATGAATGTACACAATTTTGTATAGTTTATAAGGTTGTTATCTATACAAATAAATAAAATTGGAGTGTCTGTAATATTAAAATAACGGATTTTTACTAAATGCTTATGGATGTATACACGATATACATACCAAAATGACATTTTTTACAAATTTTGCCTGTCTGTTTGTTCCGGCTAATCTCGGGAACGGCTGAACCGATTTTGACGGGACTTTCAATGGCAGATAGCTGATGAAATAGGGAGTAACGAAGGCTACTTTTTTTCGAAATTTTTCCACGCGGACGAAGTCGCGGGCTCAGCTAGTGTATAATATACTTCTGCGCAGTGAGTAAACGAGTACCATTGTTTTTTTAAATATAAATGTCTTATACCAGAAATATCAAAATATGTACCTCCATTGACCGCCAAGCGATCGCGAACAACAACAGCTCATTCCAAGATGCCTTCAGCAACAAAACCTGGTCCTCTAGGTCAAGCTGCCCGAAGTGAGGGATGTCCCTCGCCCACACCACCAACGCCGCTATCTGCTTATTACCTGAAATTCATAGATTATTTCTATGTATAATAAAATTATAACTGTTATTATTGATGATATTTTTATACGCATCAATTTTAATAAACTTACTCCACTAAACGCAAATCTTGAAGCTATTAGAATGACATAAATCTGATAACTGCATAATAAAAAGGTAATATCGTCGATAGAAAATGTCATGAGGTTCTGGATTCAAATTCTACCTAAGAATGTACCTATGTTAATTTATCTGCGCATTATATCATACATAATATTTTGTTTTAAGTTACGTTTCTGTAGATCAAACTTAAAATATAGCATAAGTTTCACTATGTTAAATTGTACAAACGGAATTCTTGCTTGAGCTCTTTTATGATTTATTTATTACATTTCATGTAACATATTATTTATAATGGCAGGTGGTATATATATATTAACAAGAAGGAACAATGTTCCGCCATACGTTAATAGCATGCAAATCTTACATATATATTATACTATGATATGAAAGTTATATATTTAATAATTGAATAATTAATTACAATTGTGTAACAGTAAATGCCAAGTGAATATTTAGTTATATGATTATTATATTCCAAGAAAAAAAACTTAGTAATATGTGTTAGTGAAATATTTTGTAGATATCTTTTTTTCTCCCCTTACATGAAATGAACTTAATCAGTTAGTCCAAATGACCGTTACTGCGAAACCGGGTATTTTGGGCAAGCACAGTACTCAGCCAGATTTTAAATTAAGTGGGCTAAGTGCCTACTCTACTACTAACTAAGTACCTACTCTTAGGGAGACCGAATCTCGGCTTAGGACAGTATCTTTTAATGGTCTAATCTAAACGATTAGTGGGAGCGTAAGTGGCATCCGGTTTCGACTCGTAAATGGATCTTGACCGGAGTCTCGAATATGTTGGCATAATGGGCCGAGTCTTTCTCGTGCGCGTGTGCGTGTGAATTGCGAAGTGTATGTTGTGATGGGATCATCGGGATCGGATAGGACGTGACGTGGGCTTCTAAGTCGGTGACCGCGTTCGGAACGTAGTCGGCCGCGGCTCTCACCAGCGGGTTTGGATGTCTCATGGCTTTTTCAAAGTCGCGTTCTGACGTCTCTTTAAAGTGTTTTTGTAATGTCGGTAATTCTAGATTTTTATGAAGATCTATATTACGGACGTACCATGGGCTGCCGGTAGCCATGCGCATAAATTTGTTTTAAATTACTTGTAATCGGTGTATGCTTTACACAAATCAATCTAACCCCAAAGTAATCAAATTATTTGCTTGTGTTATGGGTCTTATTCAACGATATTAACATATATAAATACTGTTGCATACATAACACACACTCAGACCCAGAAATACAAACATCTGTGCTCATCACACAAATGTTTGTCTCTGTCGGGAATCGGACACGAGCCCCATCGATTCGTAGTTAGGTTCACTAATCAATCGACCAACGGGGCGGTCAAAATATTAAAATTTATCAGTGTTGTTAACAGGTACTCGAAAAGTAAGATAGCGACTGAACTGTTGTCAAGATTTCGGCATTCTCCGGATCCTCCTTGAAGAATAGACCATCTGCAATTCTGCCAGGAAGTTTATAAAACTAGTTCTCACCCGCGTTTTGTCACCACCACTTTATCTATTTCTAGCGCAATAGCGTCAATGCTTGTCCATGTCGTGTTCCGGTTTAGAGAATAAGATAGTCGCTAAATATTACGCCAGCATTTGGCATTATCATCATGCCACATGTACAGCAACGCATCATTAATATCTTTGTTATCTACAGGCGATGATTATCTCTCTCCATCTGGAGAGCTTCTGCTTGTTTCCTATTCTATGATATAAAAAAGTGCAGTATTTAAAGGAAAAAAAAAATAAGGATACTCGCCGGCTACGACTATGAACATTACATTTTTTATATCATAAAATATAAAATAAACAATGAGAGCAAAAAAGCATATGCCTCTCCCGATGGAAAGAGAAACCATCGCCTATAGACACCAAATATGTTAATGGTGCGTTGCTTATCCATGTGGAGAGATGGCTATGCACATAACTATGGCACAAAATAAGACAATGGCAAACATTGACGCTATTGCGGCAGGAATTTGTAAGAAGATGGTACCAACACCCAGATGAGTCGTTGCAGAACTCTATTGCCAAGTAGTCACGATGACAGTGACTACATGGTGGTAGAGTTACGACCTACCTAGCAGAACGGCAGTTGATCTATTCCTAGATTAGAGCTCGGAACAACACATTAAATTGACCAGAAATTAATGGACCTGGCGTGCGGTTATAATGCAGTTCTATTCTCTCTCTCTAGTCCGTCTTTCTCTATTCGCACAAAGTCGAGATGCAAGGTTAGAACTTAGAATGCAGCCCGGGACCCGATTACTCGTCAATCGTGTCGGAGCGTTTAGGATTCTTGCGCCTTTTCTTACATATTATGACGCATCGTAGCACGACGGGACGCGACGTTACATCGTATTTGTGTGTAAGAATCCTAAGCGCTTCGAATCGATTATGGTTTTGTTCGCTATTAAATATTATTAAAATGCCAACACCTATCATACATTAAAACGACACATAAATTGTCAGCTCGACTCGACTTTTAGACCAGGTGCAGGTGTTTTGCAGTCGCCACCATAGTAGAAGCCTATTGACAAATACCTATTACTATACCATACCTATTTGACAAAGACTGGAGACTGGAGCACGATACCGGGCAGGTATTCCGCTTTCTGGTCCCACGCGGAGGAATTGGAACTCTTCGCTAGGATCCGCTACTAACGACTCAATTTCCAGGAGCCGCTCGATTGACAACTCCTGAAATAAGAAACAAATCCAATCCTGAGATAAATTAGAGTACCGTTACATTTTTTACATAGCTATATACTAGTATTCCTTAACAGCATCATGTCAATTAAAAATCGGGACAGGCTAATAAGAACTAAGTGAAAGTAACTTTTATCTCGCTGCCAGAATAAATAAATAATAAAATAAATAAATATTCCTTGACAAATTACACGAATTGATCTAACCAACGATATTAATACATAGAAATACATATATAGATACCGAAATATATATAATAAACATGCAAACCCAGAAATACAAACATTATGCTCATCACACAAATGTTTGTCCCTGTCGGGAATCAATCCCGAGCCCCGTCGATTGCGTAGTCAGGGTCACTAACTACTCGACTAACGGGACGATCGTCTTTTAAATCTTTGTAACTCTCGTACAACTAATCGGTAATCCTATAAAAAACCAATTTAGTAATAATATATTATGTAAGCCGGCAAGTGGATAGGTAACTAGAAAATTGACATGGATCGATCGATTCTTAGAACTTTTTGTAAACAAAAGCGCGTAATTTATTGATATAAACTGGGTGAATTAACTTAATCACAAACATATTATAGTTTTAAAATAAATATAATTTGGTTAGTTTACTATTTATTTTTATTTTAACTCTTTATGTACAAAAACAAAATATCATCTAACACTAAATAGATAAAATATTATAGGTACATAGCGTAGCGTGCTTATCTCTTTAAGAGATCTCTTCCAGCAAAACCTTTCAAAAGTTTTCATGTGTATTCTACATTTTATTTAGTTTATAAATACTAAAAAAACATTTTAATAAGGTACCATGATGGTATTTTGACTTCTCTAAGGGCCGCTTGCACCAAACCACTGGAATACTTTATTCAAAAACTTTTTAATTAACTATTTAGTGCAAGTGGAACTTAAAATATTTACAGTTAGGCGTAAGCTAGAAACTCTGAAAGACGCAGCTAAGTAGTGATCGATACCACAGAGTAACAGAAAATAAAAAGTAATTTTTTATACGCGGCATATTAATGTTTGACTATCACAAATGTCCGTTTACCTGATGTTTCAGAAAGGATGGTGGAGTGAACTGTCCTATGCTCTCTTTTAGTGATAGAATACGACGATCTCATCCTTAAATACGTCTACTTGAAACAGTGGACGGTTCCAAGTTGCTCGTATATTACTCGTAGTTTAAAAATGATCGCCTTCCAAAACGAGACGTCGTCAAAAGAAAAGTCGCCATCATAAAAATGAATACCTACTAACATTTGAGTAGTCGATTTATCAACCGACGAAAAGAGGTTATCAATATGATATGTATGTATGTTTACCTAGGGATTTTATAATTTGGTTAGGTTAAGTTAGCAGTTAAATTATAATATCATTTAGGTAGATTATAATCTAACGGTACTGACAATTTCACTGCGACATATATATAAGATAGCAAACAAGCAGATGGGTCTCCTGATGGAAAGAGTCAGCCATCGCCTATAGACACCAACGATGTTAACACCAACGATGTTATATATATATATATATATTTTGGAAGGAAACGACATTCCTACCGCAATTGTAAACCATGTGATACCTACCAATAGTCAATAACATATCAAGTGGATATTTTTGGACCTGAATCATATCTTACATATTTTATGATGTCACTGTATTTAATTGCGCGGTCGTTATTGATTCCCCAGGCTGGTTAAACGAATGAATAGATTTTATACTTTATTTGCGTCAGCCGTCAGGGTGGCGGTGGGTGTGCTCGTTTGATTACTATCGCTATTACCGACACATTATTCGAAAACGAACTACGGTATTATAATAAAAATATGTCCACAAATTTCTCAGCAAAAGTAATGCTATATTTATAATAAAGGCCTATTTAAGACGATTTTGTACCGGCCTAAACATAGTCGCCGAAGGTCCTAGGTTCATATATTAAGTATGTTAAGTGGAACAACTTGTTTAGAACCGGTTTTTTTCTAAAAAATATATTCGCCGAAGATTAAGTGCGTGTGATTTTTTGAAAATCTGACTACCTGAGTCATCATAGATAACCATCATAGATTGTGGGCGCATGAGTCGCACCTCTGCTTATGGCCGTGACGGTTCACAAATTTTATAAATATTTAAATTAATTGTTCGGAATATCATCATCAACAATAATTTCAATCCCTGAATGATTTAGTTAAATTTTTGTATAGAGAACCCTCCCAAAAGAACAAGCACCAACGTTATTGGTATAGAAATATATATGGCGGTGGTAACAAATTTAAGCGAGACAAAGCAGAACTCATTTTATAGATATCGCCTACTCCCTCCCAGTCAAAGTGACACGTTTAGCTGTCTTCCGCTTCTCACGAGATGCCTGACAGCAATGCAGTTAATAATTCTTAAAATTAGACCCGGATCAACGCGAGGAATTTTGGTCATAATAATCCTAAAAGCTTCTAAAATGTATCTAGTTTGCTTGTAATGACTAACGTATTTTGATATACTAATTGCAGTAGATTTCAAAAAAGTTTCAATTTAGACTGAAACACAAATCTCCTATGCAAAAGACGTCTTTTCTCTCCGATCCGAGGCCACATTATCGAGCGAAAATTCGTAGAGCATTGTCGCGATAAAAACTTGTGTTCGTGCTACGGAAAACTACGTAGCTACAATATGTACCTACTGTGGTCAATAGGCCGGGCGAAAATATGTGTAAAAAAACTAGTTCTCACTTCAGCTTTCGATGCCCACCAATACAAAAATGAGATGGACTTCATTTTATTTTAATTAAACTATTTATCACAGTAGAAAACTGACATAAACCTGGTTCTGCGAATTGGTTGACAACGTACTCGTGGCATGGCTACATTGCCGCCCCACGGCGAAGATTTGCGATGTGTGGGGCTAACCACATCGTTGTATCACAGCCTATGATACTTCTTACATTACATTATACTTCTTTTTTACATTGTGGTTGTATCGTGAATCTTCGGGATTCTGTCAATTTTCTACCGCGAATAAGTTCACACCGCTTTTGCATTGGTGTGCATGCCGCTTGGTCAGACTAGCGTTGTTCATTTCAACCACGAAATAAAGAAAACAAGCGGAATTGGCAAGTACAAACATTTGTATCAGGACCGCGATCGCCACACTCACACATAAAATAAGCATTATTGCATATAAACTACTAATGCAAACATTGTTTCATTGGTCGTTTTCATTTTAAGCAACAATAATCCGAAACACACAAACAGAACATTTAAAAATATACCAAAGTGCGTTACAATAAATTTTATTTTGCTACAAAAAAAACGAGTATTTACGTCCTTTTGTAGTCTATTCAAAAGAGACTCATCTATTTGTACAATAATGAAACTTAAGATCGTAATAGTTTCGCTATTCTACAATAGATGGCAGCATTGATTTTTCCGTAGTTTTCAGTTGATCATATTTGAGTAGAGAACTTTCTAGAACGATTACGTAATGACTGTCATTACGCATATCTTTCTAGAAACATTAGGTCAACCTAAAATGAACTTTATATGTAAGGTGTACGGCTGATTTTAGCTTGACTTTCTATTATATCATTAGAGATTATATTAAATCAGGAATTTAATTAAAATAAAATGAAAATTGTACTTTCGAATGATATGAAATATCTCCATTTTTAATCATCTGTATTCTACTATCATTTCTGCATTCAAGGATGGCACAATACGGCATAATTCAGTGTATAATAGATTTTCGCACGACGACTATCTCCTAATGATATGGTAAGTATCACTAAGGCAATTTAGAGTAAAAGCGCACAATAGTGACGCACGCGGCACGCCCACTCTTCACTTCCCCTTGTTTTCTTTATTTCGTGATTTCAAAAGTTGTTTTCAATTCAGACGTATGTGGGTGATTGTGTAAAATGGAATGGAACGATGAAATGGTACTAGAGTTCCTCCATAATTATGGAGCTGATACAGGATCCAAAAAATGTGAATCATAAAAAAAAGCATTTTAGTAATTAATTGTTAGCACTCATGTAGAAGTAAAGAAAGTCGTCGTCCATGGGCGTACCGAGGGGGGGGGGGGGGCAGAGAGGGGCTGCTGCCCCCCCCCCCCCTAGAATTTGTTTACTTCTCCACAAACCATCTACTGTTGTAGATAAAAATATAAGAAGATAAAAATATAGTTTTAAAATGTTAATTTCGGGACGATAGACGCAAATGCCTCCCCAGCATAACATCAACGCGAGTTTTTGCCATATCGCGGTAATGTAGCTACGTAACACATTTATATACAGTAGGTTACATCATCTATACATATAATAAAATCGTAGGAAAGTCAAAACTGTACATTGAATATTTTTTTAAAAGAATACTTGGAGCGTGCGTGATCTACAATCGATATCGAAGCCAAAAATATAGTTTATAGAATTTTTGTCTGTTTGTCTGTATGTATGTCCGGGGCAAACTCAAAAAGTACTGCATGAATTTACTTCAAATTTTGCATGAATATTACTGACAGGTCGGGTCAACATATAGGCTACATATTATCACCTACGGGGGAGGAGCTGTGCGGCGTAAACGAAGTCCGCGCGGACGAAGTCGTGGGCAACAGCTAGTATAATATAGTTTCTGTTTTTCTTTTCTTATTCGAAATCATACTTTCCAAAGATTCCGTAAGTCAATTAGGCATTTGAAAGCTTCTGAACACAAGAATTTACGATTTACACAGTTTTTACAATAACGTCACGAAAACGTATTTAATCAGCAGAATCCATTTATTAGATACCCTTATCAATAGTGTGAAGGAAATCGGCATCCTAAATCCACTGTATTTGGGCCTTAACTTTATTGGTTTAGAAATATATTAAATACAAACTTTCTAGTCTAACCTTTATTAACACTATAGGAAAGAAAACGGTCGTTTGGCTCAAGATAATCATCATCTATAGAAATCAAATATGTAAATGATGTGCGCCATTTGTGTGGTGAACGTAATGCCACATGCATAAGTTTACCGGCTACCTTATCTTTCAAACCGGAACTGATAGTGACAAGCGCAGACTAATTTTTCTCCATGTTCGTCCTGGGCTCTTTTGAAGAATAGACCAACTGCCGTTCTGCCAGGCAGGTCGTAAAAGGCGACCGATTGGCTATACGAGTCACTACCATCGTGACTACTAGGTGGGAGAGTTCTGCATTGACCTCCTGGGTCTGGTACCACCGCCTTACCTATTCCTGCCCCAATAGCGTTTGTACTTGTCGCTGTCGTGTTCCGGTTTGAAAGGTAAGTTAACCGGTAAACTTATGCATGTGGCATTAAACCTCGCCACAAGATAGCAACGGACCATTAACATCTTTGGTGTCTATAGGTGACGGTTGACTCCATCAGGAGACCCATCTGCTTGTTTGCTTTCTTATGATATAAAAAAAAACATCTTAAGTTAGAATAAGTATAATATTGTAAAAAGCTATCTTAACATTATATAGATGTCGCGGATTTTTCTATAAAAGAAAAATAAACCCATTATACATTATTTTACTATATCTCAAAGGGATAAGCAGCATTTCCAATGAAAGGTTTCCACTCGGTTTTGGTTTTTTTCCGACATTTTCAACAATCATCGCCTTATATTAACTAATTTTCGCGAAAACGTAACGAAATATTATTAGATACTAAATCTTCTTCATGAATCACTTTGTCTACTGTAGAAAAACTATTTTAATTTCAGTGCAATAGTATTTGAGTTTACCGCGTACAGATAGACGCGGTGAGAGACTTTATTTATTATGTAATGTAATGTAAATTTCATTCCACAAATGTATCTTCGCGTCACAATCTAGCAAGTCCTTGACCACACGTCGCGCCGTTCCCGGAAACGTCAGCTGTTCTAACAAAAGGTGGTACTGAACAACGCAAGGGGACTATCACAAGGACATCTTATGGAATTATAATTCATTATTTTGAAGCTAAATACAAATTGAGGGGAAACCTCGGTTTGCAATATGTTTGGAAACACATTGAAAAACTTGGCAGCCTTATGGTATCTCGGTAAATGGATGGATGTGGCATTATTTGAGATATTTTTAGTAGATACAGGAACGTAGAACTGTAAACTAAAAATTTAAATCCAACCTTCTTGATATATAGTAATATTCTTAAAAGTATTTTCACGCCTGTATCACCGAAGATATATTATATACAAGATAAGCATATTATATGATATAATAAGATATATTATATAGAAGATAAGTGCACCCACGATTAGCCGAAGATACTTTAGTCCCACAATGGAATAGATAGCAACTCTATCGCCAGGCGAGCACTTGTCCAACCCCTGGCAACTTTGTTTTTATCAGAAAACTTAAAAAACACATTTTTTGATTTACCCGATCCGGGAATCGACCGGGACCTTATGCGGTCAACCCGGACCCGAACCACAAGAGCACAGAGGCGGAACTAACATTCTGATATTCTTAGATATATAAATACCTGAAGCGAAAACTTTGTACCACTTTTTCCGAAAATTATACGGACGAAGAAGGATATTCACTACAATAAAATTTATATAGACAAGGAGTACAAAAGGCTAACATTTTTGTATAATATGCGTTAGGATCGAAATAAATTAATGATAAAAATAATTCACAAACTACAAAACAATCACACAATTCTGTTTAACGTAGTTGGAACGTAGGAAAACTTACAGCTAAAGTTTTCCTTATATAAAAAAAAAACGAGCGAGCAGTACAGTAATCGCATATGATATGTTACATCTTACCCATCCCATCATAAGTAATTACGTCAATACAATATAATGGCCAAGGCGAAATCATATAAAATAATAGTCACTTTCCTAAGCTACAGTAATTTTTGTTTTATAAAAATAGACAAAAGAAATATCAGAATAGCGAATGTATGGCGCCTTTTTTGTTTTTAACTTTTTTACCTTTTTAACCTATATTATTATTCTAGGTTCATTAAAAATGTTGCCTCTAAAAAAATATATTTTCTAAATTACTTTGTAGAAACGATTTAAAAAAGTTTAAATTATTGGATTTTTCATAAATTTTTAATATTATGAAAAAGTCGAAAAAATAGTATTTGCAGCTGAATTGTATACTGAAATGCAATTTAAGATAATCTTTGCAAATAATATGTTCATTTCTATCGCCTATATGTCAAAAGAGTTTTGTGACAATTTTCAGGCAATTATAATAACTACATTTTTTCGAATCTTTTTATATTTTTGAGATATTTTAAAAAAAGTAACTTTTGGGGTGTTTTCTTTCCTTCAACTTTCTAACCACGAATACTCAAAATGTATATCAATATGACTACTGAGTGAGTATTTACATTCAAAATTGCGAGCTTGATTTTTAAATGGTGACCCTGAAAACAGTCAATGTCATGTGTGGAGAACTCTATCCCCTAGTAGTCATATAGCCAAGTGTTCGTCTTCATGATATTGTCGGGCAAAATGGCAGGTAGTCGGTTCTTCAAAGGGGCCCAGACCAATACGGGGTAATGCCCGGTTCCTATAGCATTAAAACGACTCGTTTTCCTTTCGTGTAGTAATATTTTCTACTAGACGTAAGCTAAAACTGTTCCTATTAATGTTAAATTACTAAATGGTTCAAAAAAGGTGTGATACACCTCGTTATTATTAAATTGGTTGCTAATGGTTACTGCTATGAATGACGGATCGTTGATTACAGGAACCCGGCATAAATCACATAGAAGTATCGAAAATATAATAATTTATCTATCTAATACCTTTAAACGAGCAATTCTTTTTTATAGTTTTGAAAACTGCTTCAACGATTTTTATGAGTAGGTATGCAGCGGGGTTTGGGGCGATAAATCGATCTAGCTAGGTTTCATTTTTACGAAACGTCCATTTTACCAAAAAAAAAATACCAAGCAAAGCTCATCCAGGTAGTAATATAATTTTATTACACTAAAATTATAATTACCTGGAAACTTGTTTGTTTATTTTCTAATAAATTGAATGCAAGAATTAGATAATTTTTTGCGAAAACTTAGTAAATGTGTATGTATGTATTTTTTAGTTATATAATTGCTGCACTGCTTTTCTAATAAAATAATAAATAAATAAAATGATGTTTTGCGAATAACATTTTTTATTATTAATAAATGATAACTTATCTTATAAGATACTTAGTACTAATGGTATCCATGTAAAATAAGGCTTTATTAGCACTTTACAACGGGTTTAATTGTCTGATGTCATATAAAGCGGATATAGAACGTTATTACCCCGATAGGAGAGATAAAACAAAAATCTGTTAGCGTTTGCGAAATTCGTTTTAGCAGTGATTTGTTTTAATTGCCAATAAACCTTTATAAGACATCGCAGGCTAATTTCATTTAATTACTTAATCGTGTAGGTGCCTTTTCCTCAATGTACCTATTGTTTGTCTGATCGGTTTATAACAAGTTGGGGATACCATTTTATCTCTGGGCGGGAGCTCTCCAATATCACCGATAAGTCTAGTCTTATACCGGTTTTCTATAATTAAGACCCCATTCCCTAAAAACTGCTGAAACGAGTGTTGCAGTTTTCAAAATTCCTTAATGAATATATGGAATTGTTTTCTAGAAAAATTCGGTGATAATCTTAATGAAACTGTTAACAGTTTCACCGAGAGATATTTTCAAAATATTTCTTAGTTTTGTAGAAAAAAAATCGTAAGCTTCACCCAAAACCAAAAAATAGACCTTTTCCGTTTGCAAAAATTACAGTATTTCTTGTACAAAAATTTTAAAAATTTTTACAATTATTTTTTTATAAAGAACTATGTTACACTTTCGCCGTGTTAGTTTTTTTATTAAACCAACTTATAAAAAAGGTAATTTTAATACAAACATGCTTAATGTTTTTGTCCACCATCTTCCATACAATTTTATATGAAGAATTTAATCGGTAAAATGTCAACATGAATTTTTAAAAACGTCCAACAAACATTTCAGTATCCCCCCAGAAGTAAAGGCGACAGCACGTCAGTTTGAAATTAATTTTCTGACGTAAATATTCCATCAGGGTGGGTTGCGAGTGTAATCAATCGCTTACGCTTACTTAAACTCTCATTCTAGTATTATGATGAAAATATTTTTAATTATTAAAAAATATTTTCACGAAAATTATTTATAAATATAAGCCTGTAGTAAGCAAGAATTTACTTTTTTTTATATATCATAAGATAGCAAACAAGCCTGGTGGAGTCAACCATCGCCTATAGACACCAAAGGTGTTAATGGTGCGTTGCTTTCTTGTGGCGAGGTCTAATGCCACATGTATAAGTTTACCGGCTACCTTACCCTCCAGACCGGAACACAACAGTGATAAGCACTGACGCTGTTGCGACAGGAATAGGTAAGGCAGTGGTACCAGACCCGGGCGAGACAATATAGCACTCTACCATCTAGTAGTCACGATGGTAGTGACTCGTATAGCCAATACGAGTCACTACCATCAACAAGGGAAGACTTACTTAAAGATTTTTTATTTTAACAAAATAAAGTATATTTTGTAACAAACCTCTCATAGCTTGGTAGATTTCCACAACGTCTCGCACGGGTGTTTGGTACCACCGCCTTACACATTCCTGCCGCAATAGCGTCAATGTTTGTCATTATCGTGGTCCGGTTTAGAGGGCAAGGTAGTCGGTAGACCTATCCGTGTGGCATTGTCATTCTGCAACACGGATAAAAACGGGCAGCACCATTAACATCTTTGGTGTCTATAGGCGATGGTTTCTTTTTCCATCAGGAGAGCCATCACCTTGTTGCTATCTTACGAATAAGAAATAGAGAAAAAAAATTGTTAATATTTATTGTTTTATAAAAAAAACAAACACGCTATTGAATTGACATAAAATATGAAACAAGTGAAAGAGTATGAAATTCTAGAAATAATGAACAACCCGGTCGCGAGACCGTCTTTATTTTTGGTAGTTATCGTGATACCTATAGAATAAATAAACACGCATATGTAAATATTTTTTCAAACTTTTTTGTTTCGAAATATGTTCCGTGGAAATAACTACATTAGTGTTTCTTCTTACATTCTTAATTTAGGTCGACTCATGTCACAGTATTGTTGCGAATAATCTTGCGACCAGTGTGAAGCGAAGTAACCAGTGTGTAATACAGTGAATAAGAGAAGTGTTTTAGTGATACAGCGTAGGCGGTTAAGTTCGGTGTTAGTACAGCAAGTGTGACCAGTGTGTATAGTGTACTTACGTTAGCTTATCAGTGTATTTACGTATTTCATCGTAGTGTATTGTACCTTAGTGTTGTAAATACACGGTTTAATAAGGGTGGCGTTTTCTTACAATTACGAACCCAATGCACGTAACAGTGTATAAATGAAAATTGGTGATCATAGAAGCATTTTAAATTTACTCAAGTACTTGATTTTGACGAATCGGAAGTGAAACACTACTTCAAACGCTTTGAGTTATGAGGCGTGCAAAATATTTATAGTATTTTTAGAGTCATATGTAATATTCAAATTCCTATATTCATTAAATTTGTAAATTGGTTATCTCTGCAGGCCATCCCTGAAACTTTCTGCTTAATTGAGGTTTTAAGCTCGAAGAGATAAAAAAAAATAACAATTTATAAAATTGACAGTATTTCAATTTTTTAAAAGCTGGTTATTTTCAAAATGATGGTCGATTTTAACCTTTTGAATGGCATTGAATGCAATTTAGAGTCTAAAATGTTTTACTAACTATAAAATCAATTGGCTGAAAAACGAAAAACAAATATAAAAAAAAAATTTGTTAAAAAAAATTGCTATTGATGAATCCCAAACGAATTAGTCGATTTTATCCAAGTTACAGTTCAAGACAAAGTTTTTTAAGTAAAAGAGCAGTTTAGGTCTAGAAATTAGTCTGAAATTTATTTTACAAATATGAAATGATGTTCTTGTAAACAACAAAACATTAATATTTGTAAAGCAGTAACTTTTGGAAACTTGGTTCGATATATGAAATGGTATTTGACGTAGTTTTTTACGTACTAAATTATTGTAAAAGGTCCAAAAATTATTAGTTCAATTTATGGAAGGGACGCAGTTTTTTGAGGAAAAGAGCTGATTAAATTTTGTATACAGTCAGTACATTAACCTAGAAGTTATTTTAAAAAAAAATTATGTCGTCAAATTTTGTTTTGAGATTTATTCCAAATTTCTCAAAATTTCCTAAATCAAATTGTTTCAAATTTTCAGAAAGTCTAAGTTGATTGGAGTCCAATTGAATGCCATCAACCTCGTTTCGATAGGTCAAGCCGTTCAAAAGTAGTGCGATGTTTGCACACACATACATAAATAGACATACTAACGTCATCTTAAACCGCGCAGATCTAGTGAAAACTCGATTTTTGAAAACAGGGCAAAATGAGTAATTTCTATCTATATACGTAGTGAGAATTTAAAAATATTTTTAAAATTTTCTCCTATGTCACTGTATTATATTAGCAAAGTCTTTTTTTTATTTTCTTCACATACCCTTGTATATAAGAAAAATTTTAAAAATTGCTTAAAAAAGTGAACCAAAAATATGCAGTCACTGCATTTATATGACTTCATCCAATTTTCCCCTACATATTCGTGCAAACGTAACAGTAGCATGATATTGAATAATGATGCTTCAAAATTTATCAGCCAATACTTAGAAAAATTGCAATGTTAATCGAGATTTAATAAATTTACAAACCCACAGCATTTTTTGAAGAATACTGTTGAAAATATTGTTAATAATTTGAAATGGTGTAAATAATGAAAGCATGAGTTCCGCATTAATCTACTAGTCACACAGTTCAACTCAGAGCATGGGCTCCCTTGTTTGATTAAGTCAAATTTTCAATAATAAACCTATTAAAGTTGGCAAATGGGGTAGTGAGAGAAACCACCTGTTATACTGAATGACTGACTGGTGAATCCTAGTAAACATAAGAATCGATCAACATTCCGAGGTAAATTTTATTTTATTTTAATTATGAAATACTTATAAGCATAGGTGCCGCTTGGATGGATTATTTAATTACAAACAAACTTTATATCAGAATAATAAAAATAATATCGGTATATAAATTACACAAATTGACCTAACCCCAAAGTAAGCAATTTATTTGCTAATTATGTGAGTGTTACTCAGTGATATGAATACATAGAAATACATATATAAACACTCAAATATGTTTATTAAACACCCAAACCCAGAAATTCAAACCCTATGCTGATATATGAAGGCCTGACCCTGTGGGAAATCAAACCTGAGCCCCAATGATTGCGTAGTCAGGGTTGTTAACTATTTGAATAACAGAGCGGTCACCAATGGCTTCATTCACATTAAATAAAAACTTAAATTTAACCACAAATAAGTCGTGTTGTAAGACTGTGTACTTTTATGTTACTGAATGTATGTACATATATAGATACGTAAATTACTATGATCCTTTGAGAAGATCGGTTCCGATTTGATTAATTTTGTGATACATTAAAAAAAATTGGATACTTTTGGTCAAAAAAAATATACATTTAATTTACGTACCATGGCCCTGTATTATATTCTGGAGTATTAATTATTTAAGTAATTAAGTATTAGTACTTAATCGCAGTTTAATCAAAATTATACGGTATCAATCAGTTGTGTATGACATAATCTATTACTACACGTAGAACGCGTTCACTATGGCTCCACCTTGACTTTTGCCATATTAATGAAAAAAAGAGACATTGCGGTTTTTGTAAGTGTCATTACGTATGTCGCAGAAGAAAATTCGCATGAATACACAGTTTCTAGGCCTAGTGCGGGCCTTAGTGTGACGCATGGTCGACGTATATGATTAGTGAAATATAAGGATGTGTGTGTTCAATTTTAAATTTCCACGGTCGGGGACTAGCCTCTTAACGATCCGTCATTCGTAGCAGTAACCATTAGCAACCAATTTAATAATAACGTTCCACAAATTCTTTGGACCATTTAGTAATTTGACATTCATAGGAAGAGTTTCAACTTACGCTTCGTAGAAAATACTCATAACTAAAACGAGTCGTTTTTTATATAGGAATCGGGCATTAATCGCAATCAGCATCGAATCGAAATCGAAGCGGATCGAATCGTTGAAGTGGCTATTAGGACGCAATTTGATTATTTTGCACGCGTTTAGATGTTGGCGCGGTGTTGCGATATCCATGGGAGGTGGTGATCGCTTACTATCAGTTTTTTTTTTATCATTAGATAGAAAACATGCTATGGCTCTCCTGATGAAGAGAGAAACATTCGCCTCTAAACACCAAAGATGTTAATGGTGCGTTGCTACCCGTGTGGTTTGAATCTTACCCTCCAAACCAGAACATGAAAATGACAAACATTGACGCTATTGCGGCAGGAGTAGGTAAGGCGGTGATACTAAATAACTGGGTGAGATGTGAAACTCTACAACCTAATAGTCACAATAGTAGTAACACGTTAACACGTTTAGCCAATCGGTCGCCTTTCAAGAACTTTCTGGTAGAACGGCAGGTGACCTATTCTTCAATAGAGCCTGGGCCAACACGGGGAAAAACAACAGATAAGCCTCTTGCTCATTTGTCTCTTCTATAATTTGTGAAATGAAAAAAAAAACTTTTATATTACGATAAGATAGCAAATAATCAGATGGCTTTTCTGGTGCATCTGATAGAATGAGTCATCTCCTTTTACACACCAAAGATCTCAATGGTGTGTTGCTACCCTTGCTTTAGCTATTTGAAATGCCATGAATAAGATTACTGGCTACTTTCCTCTAAATCGGAACACAATAGTGATAAACACTGAAGCTATTGTGGCAGGAATAAGTACAGTGATGGTATCAAGACGGGCGAAGCATTGCAGAACTTCAACCCTATGTAGTCATAATAGTAGTGACAAGTTTGGTGTGCAAATCGGCAGGAAGGCAGATGAATTATTCTTCAAAAGGTGCCTGAATCCACACGGGGATAATATTTATAGTCTTTAAACAATGAATATGTTTATAACTATCAATACCTACAAGTAAAAAGTGACCATGAATCATACCATAAAGCTATCAGAGGAATGCTTTAGAGCGTGAAAATTACCAAGGCCTTCGTAGTAGTCTGATAAGCTTAATACTAGCCAGTCATTTATAATAAAATTGTTAAACTAAAATATTTAAAGCAACATCAAAATTACAGTCCTATCTTTTATACAAGTTTATACATTTAGGGGAAAAGAGGTCTTGTTGCAGTAAATTTAATACATTAAGGTCCGCTTTTATAAACTAAATAATTTTAAAATCAATTTATCCTAAGTCATTTAAAAAGTATTTAAATAGTTTGGTGCAATCGGACCTAAATAACTGTGGAAAACTATATATATTTTGATACAGGATATAATGAGATCGAAATTAAAACCGAATAAATGTAAGAATTATTTCCATATCTAACGTAAATAATAAATTAATCCAATTTCTTCACTCGTGTGCGAGATACATATATTTCAGATCGGAAGGTCCAAGATTAAAAAATGAAAACCTCTTCAAAGCACCTATTAAAGTGAGAAAAATAAATACCTAAAATGTATTGTTACGTACTTGGGGTTCGTAATTGTAAGAAAACACCACTTATATTAAATCCGTGTATTTACAACACAAATACACACAAGACAAGACAACACAATGTAATATTAAACACTCTGATTAACAGTCACTCACTGTGTACTAACAGACTTAGAACACTACACAAAATAACTTCTCGCTTCGCACGGGTCGCATCAAGTATCGCTCTCTATCGCTTTATAAAAACTGCCCTGTATTTGTCAACACATTTCTATTTATACCCAGGGTAAAGTTCTACCTGGATCCAGAAAAATCTAAATGTATCGGGAAACGATGAATCACTTCTTATTGTAATCAACTTATGATAAACAAGTGACTCATCAATGGCTCATCAATCATTGTACACGCTACTTTCAACCTTATGCCATATACCACAAAGTCCATTACAGCATAGCTTAGGTCAACTATTTGTTTGACAATAGGAGTAGCTATCTCTTTCTTTTATTTCTAGATATTTCTAGATATATTCAGCGAGCGTTCCAACTCTACACGTTTCTAGATTATTCGTAACAGTATTTTGCTGGTTTAACAGAATTTGGTGACATTATGTGTTTTATTCATTGATATAAAATACCCAAGATACACAGTTCCGAACAAAACTGACACTCAAAACTGTCGCTAATTCAGTCTAAAAAGTTTATAGTTATGGCACAAACGCGTTTTTGCATATTCAACCTTAAACGCAAGATTTAAAGTCATTTTTCAAAAACAATGTACAAAAAGCAATAAAATTTTTGACTTAAGTTAGCTGGTAGGACAAGGCACATGTGGAGTCGAATATAAATATTTTATGCATTGAGGTAGTATTTTAAGGGTTTGTAAAATTTACATTAAAAAAAATCTTGTCGAAAATCTGTTTTTGCGTAGAACATTTATATATCAATAAAACAAATAATGACCATTAAAATAATTTATTTATATTTCAAACGTTATAGGTTATTGGTTCTATTACACAGAACCTACACATATAGGCAAACTGTGGGTTTAGAGCCATGTAGTATTTGACGTTTGATATTGATACATTTAGTTTGCATAGTCTAATAGATTTAGAATATACTGAAATAGGAAATTTACTGCAATGGTGACTATGACTACGTTATAAAGTTCATAGATTCTTACATGATAACAGACACGATTTTTTTTTCAGACTTATTATGTAATGTATCGACAACATAGTAAGGAAACGCATTAATTTCCTAGAAATAAGTTTAGCTTTTCGTAGAATTCTCGTTTTGAATTAGATTTCAGTTTTTCTGTTTTTTTTTTTTTTGCAGTATTATGTAAGCGAACATTTGTTTAGTTATAGTATCTGCAGACGTACGAGCGAATACTGCCCATAGACATTTGAAACATTGACCCTCGTATAAAAAAATCCAATAAAACAATTTAGAGCTAAAAAATTGTGTTCAATGTTATTCGGAAGATCAAACTCGTTGATGATTTTGAAAAAATATACATCTTTCCAAATACTGAATAACTAAGTATCATGTAAAAAAAAACTTTGGATTTTTGAACTTTTTTAATTCAATAGTCTATGCTTACGCATAGTTTTTTTTCTTTGAGGTTAAAATACTTAAATTTAGCGGGAAGTTTCAGGTGGCCTGTAGGGTCAACCAGCTCACAGACTTTTTTAATATAGTTACATTAGTTGGTTACATAGGCGTGTTACATACACAGAAATCCTAATAGATACGTATATTTAGTTTGGAGTATAGTTTAGTACATATAATATTATTGCCAAAGGTAATTTTAGATTAGATATTTCCTGTTAGTTATAAATTTCTTTTATAATTACGTTAGTTTTTTCGATAGGCGTGTTACTAATTGGTATTTTTAGTTTGAGGTATAGTTAGTTATGATATTAGGTATAGAAAATTTAGAAGTTATAGGAAGTTCAGGTCTTACGTTTTTTACTTACATTTTAATAACAAAAATGTCGTATATAAATAATTAAGATGAATATGTAAATATTATTTTTAACGTACTAGCGGCCCACCCGGCAATGTAGAGATTTTTAATAAAATAAAGAAAGGTTAAATAAGTTCTAAGGTAAATATGCGCGAGCAAAGCCGCGGGTAACAGCTAGTATACAAATAAAACAACTCTTACATATAAACAGTCACTTAAAATTTATACGAGACTAGCTGCAGATCTCTGCATTAGGATAAAAGTATTCTATGTGCTATTCCAGGTCATCTTATATCCGAGTCCAAATCTAAATTGGTACAGCCATTTTTTACGTGATTGATTATCAAACATCCAAACATACAAACTTTAACATTTATAATATGTATACTATAAGATATCCGCAATCATTAACAACATTTTATTAAAAATAAATTATTAAATCAAAAAATAAACATTCTTAATGCAACCTGTGCCTTCCACTTAAGAAATCGTTATCAATAACACGTGTAAACAGAACAAAATTCGATGCTACTTATGATTTCCTATTGTTATATTAAAAGTTTCGTAATATATCTCCAAAATTCATCGTAAGAATCTCAATTATATATTGTTATTTTATATTCGTACAAATAGAATAAAAAGAATCACCTAACTTGTTCCTCAAAATAAGTAATCAATATAATGAAACATTTTAAAATCGTCAAATTTACGTCCTCTTCTCTTTTGGCAGTTGGTTAACAACTATAAAAGGCATTCAAAATTATTAATGAAAAAAATTAATCTTATTAAAAAAAAAATAACTTATTAATGAAAAAAAATCGATTCCACTAATAATAACGGGATCAATTTGTATTATTCGACTAAATTAAAAGGAGGTTGTAATGCAATGTCCTTTTACTGAAAAAGTGACCATTGAAATTTTGTCGTATTATATTTGGAGCGTCGAGTATATTTTTAAGACAAATAAAATGAAAATCATACATTACACCCTATATTTAGTAATATAAACGACAAAAATAAATCGATAAACTCTTATACTTACCGAAAATACAATATCTTATATTTTTTTAACGTTCATGATGTTGTATTTTACAATTTATCAGAGAACAATTCTGTATTTTTGACGCGCGGGCAGTGACGTGAGCGACGGGCTTCTATTTGAAGTGAGTGCACAATTTTAAATTGTGCACTCATTCTTAGAGGACGTTTTTGAGACACTGATTGTGTATCTTGGGTTTTTATATATCAATGGTTTTATTTCAAGAATAGCAAGCAACAAGGCAAATCACCTTTATATAAAAAAATATCGCTTACTATCATCAAATTGCTATGTCGTTGTCATTTCAACGATTAGGAAATTAAATCGCAAAATGGACTACTTTACAATTGAGATTGAAAAATGCCAGTGGCAAGGACGATCTCAGTCCATACATTAGCAAAAAAAATAAGCAAGCCGGTGGAAACTAACTTTTAAACAATTATTCTTTCTTTTAATATCATAAGATAGAAAACAAGCAGATGGCTCTCCTGATTGAAAGAGTCAATATACCACCACTATAGACACCAAAGATGTTAATGATGCGTTGCTACCCTTGTGTTGCCTTAATGCCTAGTCATGCACGTGTTTACCGGGACACGACAGTTACAAACACTGATGCTATTGCGGTAGGAATAGGAAAGGTGGTACCAGACCCGGACGAGACAATTCAGAACACTACCACCTAGTAGCCACGATATTAGTGACTTGCATTGCAAATCTTTCGTCTCTTACGAACTGCCTTTAGAAACGACAGATGGTCTATAATTCTTCAATGAAAGCCCGGACCAACACGGGGAAACTTAATACTCGTAGTTATAATATTAGGCTGGTTTTACTTTTACTTTACATCAGCGCTGACGGCACGCTGACGGTCGGCGCTGATGTATTAACATTTAACATACTCCTCCGAAACGGCTTGACCGATTTTTATGAAATTTTATTTACATATTCAGTGAGTCTGAGAATCGGCTACTGTCTATTTTTCATACCCCTAAGTGATAAGGGTTGTCCACCCCTAACATTTTTTTTTGGACATTTTTATTTTTTTATAATGTGGCATTAAAAATACATAAAACCCTTAATTTTCACCCTTCATCACCAACCCCTATTTTTAATTCAATAATTTATATGGCAAAACAACGTTTGCCGGGTCAGCTAGGATTTCATATAATATACCATAGAAATTAAAAAAAAAACATAAAAAATTGTTTTTAAGTTATACAATATATTCTAATAATTTTGCTATTCAAAGTTCAAACATGTGCGGTTAAAACGTACATTCAATGCGATTTAATTTGTTTTTTAAAGCAAACTAAAATTCAGGTGGAAGCATGTTGATTATTCATCAAACATAACACAAATAATTAATTTATCCCACAAATGCACTCGTGCCTGTACTTAAAGACACCTGAAAGTCATAACCTACAACTGATGCCACGAAAACGAGTTAAAAATATAGCCACTCATATTGTCCTATCATCTTAATGGTTTTATGCAAATGTGGACAATATTTGCGTATCTCAAGCGCACTGGGGTTCGCTGTTTACACGAGAACAGACAACAAGAAGGTTGAGAAACAATATAATAAACAGTTTTATTATTCAAACGTCTAAAATCAACGTGATATCTTTCGAAATACACAGATTTTATATACATTCTTTAATAATGTCAACAAATCTAAAACTATGCAAACTAACAATAAGTTATTCCATCAATAACATTTAGAAGACACCTTGAATTTATATATTGACAAATAGCTTACTGATATTTATTATATAACTATTAAATAATTAGCTGTACAAAACATAATAAATTGATTTTTATAACGGACATTAATTTCGCGTTTCACAATTTTTCGTGACAGACAAAAAAATGATTTCCTAACAGTAGCAAAATTCAACTCCACGGGAATCAAGAGTCATAAAGGTCTTTCAGCAGATGCTAAGTAGAGTTCTTAAATGGCTCGACCGTAGGAGCTAGGCGAGACTTTGTTCAGAGCCATAACAGCCTTTAACTTTTATATTTCAGCATATCAATTTTATAAATATATTATTGTTATATGTATATATTATCCATTCGGTTATTGGTTTACCGGCTACCCTTCCTTCCATCTTCCCTCCAAACGGGGACACGAAAATGACAAGCATTGATGCTATAACAATTACACGGAGAAAAATTATCGATATTATAATATAAATACATATTTCCAATTATTTTTATTGATATTCTCTTAAAATAAAATTTTAGCCTTAATTTAATGAAGTTTAATATCGTAAAAAAAAGAAAAACGTGCACATGTATTCCTTAATCTTATACTCTTTATAGTATGTCGTATCTATTCCCGAAAATTGCTTCCAGTCATCAATGGAATCTCAAGAGGAAGAAGTCATTTAAACACCTAAAAAAACTATATTAATGTTTTTTTATAACAAGATAGCTAACAAGAAAATGGCTCTCCTGGTGGAAAGAAAAACCATCGTCTTTAAAAACCAAAGATGTTAATGGTGCGTTGTTATTCGTGTGGTAGGACGGCAATGCCACATGCATAAATCTGCCGACCCACCAAACCCGACACGATAATAATAAGCATTGGCGTTATCGCAATAGGAACAGGAAAAGCGGTGGACCGTGGAACTGAGTGCTAAGTGTGAGTTTTTCTTTTCGCATTCGATCGTGAGCGCGTTTAGAGTTTACTAGGAATTTGTATGTGATTTGTACAGCGCCACCTAGTGGTAAACGTGAGAAACCAGTTTATAGTATGTCGTATCTATTCCCGAAAATTGCTTCCAGTCATCAATGGAATCTCAAGAGGAAGAAGTAATTTAAACACCTAAAAAAACTATATTAATGTTTTTTTATAACAAGATAGCTAACAAGAAAATGGCTCTCCTGGTGGAAAGAAAAACCATCGTCTTTAAAAACCAAAGATGTTAATGGTGCGTTGTTATTCGTGTGGTAGGACGGCAATGCCACATGCATAAATCTGCCGACCCACCAAACCCGACACGATAATGATAAGCATTGGCGTTATCGCAATAGGAACAGGAAAAGCGGTGGACCGTGGAACTGAGTGCTAAGTGTGAGTTTTAGCGCGTTTAGAGTTTACTAGGAATTTGTATGTGATTTGTACAGCGCCACCTAGTGGTAAACGTGAGAAACCAGTTTACCACTAGGTGGCGCTGTACAAACCACATACAAATTCCTAGTAAACTCGAAACGCGCTCACGATCGAATGCGAAAAGAAAAACCTTAAAAACAACAAAGAAAAATGTCGGCACGCGGGATTTGAACCTGCGACCATCTCCCTAAAGCCCGGCTTTAGGGAGATGGTCGCAGGTTCAAATCCCGCGTGCCGATATTTTTCTTTGTTGTTTTTAAGGTTTTTCCAGTTTCCCAAGCACGGGGTGAGTGCTATAACACAAAAATAAAGCGAAAAGAAAAACTCACACTTAGCACTCAGAGTGCTTTCTTACCACATGGACCGAATCTAAGGTAAATTTTAATCCAAATCCTAAATTACGGATATGTTATACCTACGGATATTAATCGAACTCAAGAGTCTTTACAGAAAACGTAAAGCGCGGTATTCACTAGACGGACATGCCCGCGGGAAGCCCGCAGACACGCCCGCCGGATTTTACCCGTCGGGATCGCCCGTGTCGGTAATACACTTGACAGACATTTGCACAGACATATAGTTGCAAAGTCCGGCGGGCATGTCTACAAGTTTGCCCGCGGGCATGTCCATCAAGTGGATTCCCAGCTTAAGACGCATCGCTATTAGGTTAGGTAGAAATCGGGCAGTACAATACGGCCTTACACTGCTAGAAAGGAAAAACTTTCAATGGAATCCTATGTCGGAATTTCTTTTCTTTCTAAATAACCGTGCACTACTAAGTACTGTTTCGTCTATTTGACAAATAGTTGACATGCTGGAACACGGTACTACAAGAAGTTGGCGCTTTACTGTTACTGCCACTGTAATAATTTAATAAATACATAACGAAATTCAATAAAATATCAGATAATCTTCAGATGATATAATTCACACAGGCACATTAGGTTAGTTTTGCTTAATATAGAAAGAGCGGCTTTGCGTGGTATATTGCTTTGTTGTAGAATAATTTTTTAACACAGTAAAACTGCAGATACCGACTACCCACTTCTCCGCAACTCTGCATCATCCCTAAATTAAAATGGAATGAATCACCAAGTTCTGAGGTAACTCACATGAAAAAGCTTACAGTTGAATTGAAAACCTCCTCATTTTGGGAAGTTGATTGAAAATTGAAAAACTTGTCAAGAAACAAGAAACAAAATTAAGACGTAATGTGCCTGCAATAAATAAATGAATAGGGCATTTTTCAGATTAATTTATTTACCTGTACAGAACTACTGGGATGTGCGTCTTCAGCCCCCCGCGCCGCTCGCTGTCTCTCCTCTTGCACAGCTTCGCGTTTCATTCCGCATGCAAGACATTTCTGATACCGACAGTACTGACATCTGTTCCTTTGCCGTTTGTCGATTATACAATTTCTTTCTTCTCTACAAGCGTATGTTAGGTCTTTTCTTACCGTCCTTTTGAAAAACCCCTTACAACCTTCACAACTGTGAACAAGAAACAAAAAAATATGACAATCTGGCTGGCTGATATTATTTTTTTATGGATGCTAGAAAATTTTATGGTTTTATGGATATCGACAGTTGTAAATATTTTTTTTATCTTTTATTTTTTGATAAACATCGACTACCTACGTAGATAACAAGATGTAGGCACCCATTTTTAGTTTTTTTAACTTTATAAATTTTTAATTTACTAGACTTCACTACATTGAGACTGCTTTCAACCGACTTCCCCAAAAGGAGGAGGTTATCAATTCGGCTGTAAATAAGATTTTTTTTATATGCGTTACCCCAGAACCCGGTCATTTAAAAAGCGATACATGAAAATTCTGTTTTTGTTTGAGTGAGTATCCCTACTTCCGTGTGGTTTTATTTTAATTTGGTGAAGACCTGATGCAGGGTTCCGGAGATACCTACATATAGGAAATGTGAAGTCGGTTGCTGCAGTTTAACTGCGTTAAAAAATTATGATTTGGTGATATCAATACTGGCGATAGTTATATAGCGAGAGCGACGTTATGATCACAAATGTTACGAAGTTGATATCTATATTATTATAGATGCGAAAGTTTGGATGTTTGGATGTATGGATGGACGGATTGATGGTTTTCTCAATCTCGCAAAAACGGCTGAACCGATTTTGGATGAAATTTGGTAAACACACAGCCTTGAATAGCATGTAGACTACTTTTAATTCTGAAAAAATTAGGTATTCCCGCGGGATTCATCAAAATATTTTACAATGTAGCGGGCTGCGAGTTGCAGCTAATGATTTTATATTTTCAGTTCTGTACCACCCAATAGCTGTAATCTAAACGCTAAAGTACTATATTTTTCCATATTAATACTGGTGACACAGTCTAGTTATTATGATTTTTATTCAGCACTAGCTGTTGCCCGCGACTTCGTCCGCGCGGACTTCGTTTACTCCGCACACCTCCTCCCCCGTAGGTGATAGCGTGATAAAATGTAGCCTATATGTTGACCCGACCTGTTAGTAATATTCATGCAAAATTTGAAGTAAATCCATGTTGTCAATTTTAAGTATACCCCGGACATACATACAAACAAAGAGACAAACAGACAAAAATTCTAAAAACTATATTTTTGGCTTCGATATCGATTGTAGATCATACGCCAAGTATTATTTAAAAAATATTCAATGTACAGTTTTAACTTTCCTACGATTTTATTATATGTATTGATATTGATTTTAACGTAGGTATTGACGTTTTTGTACAACAAAAATAACATTGATGACTGAAAGCAAATTTCGAGAATAGATACGACATATATAAAATATAAAGAGTATAAGATTTAGGGACACACGTGCAGGTTCTTCTTTTTATTTACGATAGTAAACTTCACTACATTATGGCTAAATATTTTCTAAGTTACATCGCGTCACATCAATAAAAATAATTGGAAATATTTATATTATAATATCGAGAATGTTACAATTTTCCCCGTGTTATTGTTATAGCATCAATACTTGTCATTTTCGTGTTCCGATTTGTACTTGAGGGTAGGGTGCCGGTAAACTTATACATGTGTAATGACGATGCACTATTATGATATTATGAGATCAGGCCCGGATGTTGATCATAACAACGCGTTACTCAAAAGAAACCTCATGGTGTTTAAGCCTGAACTTGTCACTACCATCATTTCTAGCTTTTGTTTTTGTATGATTGCCTGACTTTTTCTTATCGTAATAGCGCCAACGCGTGTCATCCTAATGATCTAGTTTGGAGAGCAAAGTAGTCTGTATTCTTATGCTTATGCATTATGGCATTACAGACCCGCTACATGTCTGTCTACAGTAACGTATCTATAGGTGAATATGTAAAACCTATTTTTTGTTAATGTTTTGCAATGACTATGTTATCCTTAAAAGTAACTTCACTCACCACAAGGCCCTACAAGAATAAGATAAAAACAAAAAATAAAAATATTAAAAACATAGCATATTATAAAACATTTAGTCAGGATCCTTCGATTCAAAACAGGTTATGTAAGCTGACATCTATATCCTTGTTCGTACTTTCTAAAGATTAAATTCAGCATGTTGCATATACGAGGGTTTTTCCCGTCTCCAAATGCGTAATTTATTATAGATTCTAGAATACTACCTATAATATTTTCTTGTCAACTTAAAACAAAAAGTGTTAAATGATCATCGTCGTCATCTTGAAATTAATTTCAATTCAGAAATCTAGAAAGAAAATTCTGTGTACTCTTAGGTGTTTTCTAAATCATAAAATAGCAAACAAGTGGATGCTTCTCGTGATAAAAAGAGACAACCCTCGCCTAATGGTAATAGTGCGTTGCTATTCATGTGGCGGGGTGTTAATGCTATATGCATAAGCTTACTGGCACCTTATCCTCCAAACGAGAACACGACAGTGACAAGCATTGACGCTATTGCGGTGGGAATAGGTAAGGCGGTGACACCGAATCTGAACGAGACATTTCAGAATACTTCCACTCAATATTATTAGACTTAATAATCATGAATCGTAATGGTAGTGATTTGTACGGTCAATCGTTCGCCTTATATAAATTGCTTGGCAGAATAGCAGATGATGTATTATTTAAAGGGCCCCTGACCAACACGAGGCATGAGTTATAACGGTGATTATTTTCTTAAAATAAGTTGATAACAGTTTGAGTATACCACACACCACGTTCCTCTACAAGGCAGGCAAGCCTAAACAATATTAACTACACGCTGCACGTTTTTTTTCGGCAGTAAGATAATCCTCATATAAGGAAGGAGTGGACAATCTGCTTTCTTTTTTTGAGTAAATGTTGAACATTTCACAACTGCCATGACAACTAGGTGTTAGTGTTTTAAAGTTAACAGCCCAGGTACCCAGGCCCAGGTTTAGCGCACACATATCAACTCGGAAAGGGATCGAAACCGTATCACCTTTCATCTCGCCGTCAACTTAAGGTAAACACGTAACCAAAGCAGATCAGAGTGCTAAGTGTGAGTTTTTCTTTTCGCATTCGATCGTGAGCGCGTTTCGAGTTTACTAGGAATTTGTATGTGTTTCTCACGATCGAATGCAAAAAGGAAAACTCACACTTAGCACTCTGAGTGCACTCTGAGTGCTAAGTGTGAGTTTTTCTTTTCGCATTCGATCGTGAGCGCGTTTGGAGTTTACTAGGAATTTGTATGTGATTTGTAAAGTGCCACCTAGTGGTAAACGTGAGAAACCAGTTTACCACTAGGTGGCGCTGTACAAATCACAAATTCCTAGTAAACTCGAAACGCGCTCACGATCGAATGCGAAAAGAAAAACTCACACTTAGCACTCAGCAGGGCCAGTATATCGACTCGGCTACGACTAAAGGCCCGTTTTCACTTTGATTAGCACGAGTGTGAGTGTTTAATGCAGGTGCTTAGTATTAAGACAAAAATACGGGAATGCAGTCGTTGATCAGTGCGAGTGATAAGTAATCAGCATCTATTCACTTTAACTACGCTGATTACAAATCACTCGCACTGATCTACGGCTATCTTCACGTATTTTTGGCTTAATACTATGCACCTGTATTAACACTTACACTCGCACTAATCAAAGTGAAAATGGGGCTTAAGCGACGCCGCACTTACGCCTCAGCACGTTCAACAACAATAGTTTGCTATAAGCTCGAATACAGAGAGACGTAAGCGCGAGGACGGCGAACCGTAAGCACGGGGACGGCGAGCCGTAAATGCGGAGACGACGAGCCACAAGCGCGAACCATAAGCGCAGGAACTGCAAGTTGACCCCACCGCAATTCGGTTCTTAAGCTAGTCCTGAGGTGAGGCGATAACGTTACAATTACGATTGGTGTGCGTTTGTTAGGGAATTTCATTTCATAATACTGAATGGCTAGAGTTGATACGGTGACGATCTCTTTCCAAGTTAAAATGTGTGTGCTAAGACTAACGTGTAATATATAACTTGACAGTATCTAAAACGATGGTAGGTAAGATGGTAAGTATGCATTCCAGAGCTCTTATATATACATATAATAAAATCGTGGGAAAGTGAAAACTGTACATTGAATATTTTTTTAAAAGAATACTTGGGGCGTGATCTACAATCGATATCGAAGCCATAAATATAGTTTTTAGAATTTTTGTCTGTTTGTCTGTATGTATGTCCGGGGTAAACTCAAAAAGTACCGCATGGATTTTCTTCAAATTTTGTATGAATATTACTAATACGTCGGGTCAACATACAGATTTAACATATTATCACGCTATCACCTACGGGGGAGAGGCTGTGCGGAGTAAACGAACTCCGCGCGGACGAAGTCGCTGGCGACAGCTAGTAATATAATAAAATCGTGGGAAAGTCAAAACTGTACATTGAATATTTTTTTAAAAGAATACTTGGGGCGTGATATACAATCGATATCGGAGCTAAAAATATAGTTTTTAGAATTTTTGGTTGTTTGTCTGTTCGTCTGTATGTATGTCCAGGGTAAACTCAAAAAGTACTGCATGGATTTACTTCAAATTTTGCATGAATATTAATAACAGCTCGGGTCATATATAGGCTATTATCACGCTGTCACCTACGGGGGAGGAGCTGTGCGGAGTAAACTAAGTCGGCGTGGACGAAGTTGCGGGCAACAGCTAGTGTTTAATAATAGAGTTTAAATTATCGTTACTAACACAATTATATACAAGATTTTTACTAAAACATATGGACAAGTTTCCGAAATAAAGTTTTATTATTATTATTAAGTCCATTTCACGAAAAAATCGCGAGTCATTGTTTTGAAGTTCTCGTAACTTAAAGATATAAAAAAATATTTAATATGTGTCTGAATTTGCTTAAACTTACTTTATGGTCGGGTCTATTTATAAATGTCAGTATAATCTTTATTTACCATTGTTATTTATTACCTCCATGTTCACAATAATCTATCACCTTATGACAATTTTTCCCAAAAACACAATACCATCAAATTAATATAATTACAGCTATAAAACAATTGTTAACTATGATAAATAAAATGTCTGCGATCTTTTTTGACGTTGAAGAAACGGGTAAAATATTTCAATTTGTAAAGTCGCAATGCAGACAGACTTCTTACATAGTTATTAAAATTTATTGCTTTGAATTCCATTACAATCTATATTACTATTAATAATATAAATCTGTAGCGTCTGTATTACCTTTGTTTTGTTAAAATTCTAGATAAATATTCAATTTTATGTTTCACTAACATGCATTTTTAGCAATTCAAACATTTTTGTCTATCTATCTGTACTTGACGAAAAATTATATACAGTTAACACTTAACACGTGATTGCATAAATAATAGACAATATAATTTTTGTCGATCTGCCTGTACGTATGTCTCGTTATAACTTGAGAATGGCCTGACCTATCGTAATAAAAAATTGTATTCAGTAAAAAGTAAAAACACGTAATTACTTAAATTGTATCAAAACATTTTTTTGTCTTTTTTATATCATAAGATAGCAAACAAGTAGATGGGTCTCCTGATGGCAAGAGTCAACCATCGCCTATAGACACCAAAGATGTTAATGGTGCGTTGCTATCTTGTGGCGAGGCCTAATGCAACATGCATAAGTTTACGGCTACTTTACCCTTCAAACTGGAACACGACAGCGATTAGCACTGACGCTATTGCGGCAGGAATAAGTAAGGCGGTGGTACCAGACCCGGGAGAGACAATGCAGAACTCTACCACCTAGTAGCCATGATGGTAGTGACTCGCATAGCCAATCGGTCGCCTTTTACGACCTGCCTGGCAGGACGGCAGTTGGCATATTCTTTAAAGGTCCCGGAACCCACATGGGGAAAATTCCTATTTATAGCTCAAAAAATCTCGTTATAGCTCAAAAACGGCTTGTACGAAATTGGTGAAATTGATATACGGTAAGAACACGTTATGATTGTACAAACGATAGGTAATTAAATTTGTGTTTATCTATTTGTTCCGTTATAACTAAAGAATACCTTAATCGATCTTGATGGAAATTGGTATACAGTAAAAGACGTTGCACAAATGAAAAACAAAATTTTTTTTGTCGATAACGAATTTATAAGCAGCAGGTGTTAACTAGTTAATTATAATGATGTATGTAAATATGTATGTAGTATATATAAATACGCTAGATGAAAACAAAAATATGATAAAAAAAATTGGACGTGTCTTCTTTGAAAGCCGAATCAATCTTGAGATCGATCTACTATAGAGCCTTAAATCGAGTAAATTAACCTTTTGTTAGACGAGAATGTCTAACGATTCAATTTACATTTGTGATCGATGGTTGTATTACATCACATTTGGTAGTTTACCACACTTTTTGCTACAAGTTTGTCATTTTCAACCGACTTCCCGAAAAGGTGGAGGTTCTCAATTCGGTTGCATTTTTTATGTTTTTATGTTAAGGTAATTTATAAATCGATTTAGATTATTTATTTTTTCTGAGGGCATATTTCCCATTTAGTTCCGTAGAAATTTGATCTGAAGATGTTATCTAGATCTGATTAACAGCCTTACGTACCTACTCTTGACGCAATAGAGTCAATGCTTGTCATTGTCCGCGTTCCGGCATGGAGGATAATCTAGATAGTAAACTTATTCGAGAGGCATTAATAACTTGCTACACGGATAACAATGCACCACTAACATCTATTTTGCGTATAGGCGATGGTTATCCCTCCATCAGAGATGATCCAGAGAGCCATCTGACTGTTTGTTATCTTGTAACTTTAAAAAACAGTAATTATAATGAATATAGAGGCCATTTCTTACAAATTTGTTTGCCTGTATATTATGTAGCACATCACGCAAAAAACGGATTTTAATTAAATTGGGTATGATGATAATTGATTTTCAGGTCAATGTCTAGACTCCAGGCTACTTTGTAGTGCAAAAAAATGTATTGTAGCCAAAATGTAAACATCACAAATTATTTTTTACATGAACGTCCAGTTCAGTCAGAGGAAGAAATGTGTTCCAGAACAACTGGAAACTTAATAAACTTAACTTAACTTAACTTAATAAACTTAATAAATAAAACTTCATATGTCTATACTCTATACCAAAGCCAGAAGCCAGTAAGTATTTTTGGAGCGCTGAGGCAACATATAAGGTGTATTATCTTCCTTATATATAAAAATGCAAACTCCGTGTGTTTGTGTCCACAAAACTCATAACCCAGCCGACAGCAAATTCCAGTATGTGCGACTATACTTTTGAATAGCAAGTAAAAACGGATACGGATTTTTTAAAGCATTTTCGAGTGATTACGACGATTTCGAGTGAAGTACGAGAGGTGATCTAAAAGTAATGATAATCGGTTACTTCAGGTCCGCATAAAAATCCAAAAAAGGAGTTTAAACTGGGTAGAACATCCACCGAAGATGAACATCGCGAAGGACGCCCATCCACGTCCCTCACTGAAGACAACGTGAAAAAAGTCGAAGATGTTGTATTGGCAGATCGAAGAGTGACCATCAGGCATGTAGCTGAGGTCACAGGGATCTCTTGTGGCAGCGTTCAAAGAATCCTTTCGAGCGAATCTCATATGAAAAAGGTCTTTGCGCGTTGGGTACCTAGAATGTTAACCGACGAGCAAAAGAAAAAACGAGTTGACATTTCGAGGGTCAATCTTGAAAAGTTCCAAGCAGATAAAGAATTTTTTTTGTTTCGTTTTGTGACTATGGACTAGACCTGGATCCACCATTTTGATCCTGAATTAAAACAGCAATCGATGACTTGAGAGCGAGCCTCCTTACCGACGCCAAAGAACTTCTAAGTGTCAAGTTCGGCGGGAAAGGTTATGACGTCTGTTTTTTGGGACGCTGAAGGCATAATTATGGTAGAATATTTGGAAAAGGGAGCCACTATTACGGGCTCTTACTACGCAGACCAAATAAAAAGATTACGGGAGGCCATTAAGGAAAAAAGACGCGGCAAACTGAGAGCTGGATTGCTGTTTCACCAAGACAACGCACCGGCTCACAAAGCCGAATTTGCGATGGCTGCCATTCAAGAAACGGGATTCGAACTGCTCGAATACCCTCCCTATTCGCCAGATCTAGCTCCCAGTGACTTCTACCCTTTTTCCTCGGCTCAAGGAACACCTCCGGGGCAAGAAATATAAAGAAGATAGCGAAGTGATGGCCGCTGTCGAGGCGTTTTGGGAGGGTCAAGACAAATATTTTTTTTCACAGGGAATCCTAGATTTAGAAAAAAGATGGACTAAATGTATTGATTTGTTAGGAGAATATGTAGAAAAATAAATTATTTTTTAACTTTAATTACCGTGTTTTATTTTCATTATCATTACTTTTGGATCACCCCTCGTATGTGCAGGTTTAGCCACAGTTTTACACGAGGGTGGATTGAAAAGTACTCGGCCTAACACCGATCCTTTGAATTCTAAAAATCAAATCTACCCACATTATTTAGTTCAATTCAGAGTAGTTAATTGTGTGAAGTTCAAAACGTGCAATAATTTGTTGTGATTTTATAAATTTTTTAACACAGCAATCGGACATACTTTCTGCAAATGGAGCAAATCGAGCAGCGTACCATCATTAAGTATCTCCATAAGAAGGGGTTAACACCGAAAGCCATCCATGATGATATGGTCAGTATATTAGAGGATTCTGTTTTGTCTTACTCATCCGTCAAAAAATGGATAGCAAAATTCAAGCGTGGCAGAGAGAGTGTGAAAGATGAACCCCGATCTGGAAGGCCTTCGACGTCTACTACTGACGAAAATATTAAACAGCTACTTGATTTAATTATGGGAGACCGCAGATTAAAAATTAGAGAGGTAGCCGAG
The DNA here is from genome assembly GCA_036924255.1 of Apodemia mormo. Taxonomy (NCBI): domain Eukaryota; kingdom Metazoa; phylum Arthropoda; class Insecta; order Lepidoptera; family Riodinidae; genus Apodemia; species Apodemia mormo. The sequence continues at coordinate 16,361,867 of JAUPFN010000003.1, read as the reverse complement.
ATTATAGGCATCTCCTTTAAACGAACTCAAAATATCATAGTCAACGAATTGGGTTTCCACAAAGTGTCTGCAAGGTGGGTTCCGCAACTGCTTTCAGTTGAACAAAAACTGCACTCGGGAGGTTAAAGATTTTCGACAAACGACGAAGTCAAAACAGCAGTAGACGCATATTTTGACTCTACGAATCATTTTTTTTCAACGGTCTAAATGCTTTGAATGGGAGATGGCAAAAGTGTATCGAACTTGATGGTGATTATGTAGAAAAATAACAAAATAATTTATTTCCTTGGTTAGGCCGAATACTTTTCAATCCACCCTCGTATAAAAAAAAACAACTTCCATAATTCATATACAAAATAATTTGTAAAAAGTTTTATTGAATAAAGAACTTCTGATTTCTCATGTCTGGGTTGTGACCCCATCGCCACATTTTACCGACCTGATAACGATAAACGACTATTTCTACCAATAACCGTGACCGACAGCTTTACGTGCTCATCCGAAGCACGGGAGTGGTATCACCTCGTCAGACTCCGAACTGCTATAGAGATTTTGGATTTTCAAGAAAGATGTCGAAAAGACATCAATAATACTTTTGGCCGACCTGGGGATCGAACCCGGGACTTCATGATCTAAGCCGAATAGGCTAACCCTTAGACCACGAATTAGTTTTAAATTCTATCAATTGCAAATCGTCAATCCATTGTCAAAAAAAAATGTGGCCGTCTTTAAAACATAGGTGTAAATTTCAACTATAATGTAGAGTACTGGACAGTAAATATACTCGTATGTAACTAATTCGTATTAAATTTAATAAGACTCGTGTGGATGAATGATATCACGGATATTTATAAACAAACTAGTATTCAGAAAAAGGCAACTGTGGCGTCGTCGTGTTGTGTAAATGACGATGCTAATACCTATTAAAACCTATTACACAAAAGGAAGAGTTTCTATCTTCGGCTCAGGTATGTATTTTAGTGTAGGTATGTTTCGCTTTTTCTCATCAAATTTATTTGTGACTCGGGATTCATTATAAAACTGACTTTTCTATCTGATTTACTCTAGCATCTAAATGCCTTGAATACGAGTGAAAACCTTCAAAGGCGGGATGAAGACGACCAAATCCATGTCTTTACAAAAAATATCTTGTGGTTAACATCCACAAATAAAAAAAATCGATTAACTTTTGTCCACTCAGTCTTTTATTGAAGAAGTGAGAACTGAGATAACAGCTGTGTTCACAATCAGAATATCCGCGAACCCCTTGTAGAAGCTACGCAACCACCCAGGGTGTCACGACCCTCACTTTGAAAAACACTGTATTAAATAATTGAGATTCCCATGTTGATTCGATCCCCTTAAGAGAAAACATCATCAGCCCAGGCAGTTCATTAAAAAGCGAACGATTCGCGAAACGTATCACTACTATCGTAACGGTGGTAGAGTTCGCAGCGTCCCCGCCTCGCCTAACCTTTTACCGCCCGGCCACGCGAACCGGCGCGGCGGGCGAGGTGAAAATTCGCGCGGCGCGGATATCAGAGTGCTAAGTGTGAGTTTTTTTTTCGCATTCGATCGTGAGCGCGTTTGGAGTTTACTAGGAATTTGTATGTGATTTGTACAGCGCCACCTAGTGGTAGACTGGTTTCTCACGTTTACCACTAGGTGGCGCTGTACAAATCACATACAAATTCCTAGTAAACTCGAAACGCGCTCACGATCGAATGCGAAAAGAAAAACTCACACTTAGCACTCAGGCCACGGGGACTTGCGTTTTTCGCCGCGACTAGTATAGTCCGAGAGCAAGATGACTTTTTCAACTTTAGTATTCGGGGTAGATGAAAATCGATCCCGACGTGAACGACGGAGGAAACTCGCTGCTCCAGTCTGCTCGTGACCACGGTCAATGTAACTTGGCCGAAACGTCGAGCTTTACAAGTAAGTTCTATATATGTACGCGTTATTGACCCGTTTATATATTTAAAAATACAATTGTATTGTTATGAATATTCAACATTGTGGGAAGAAAGAAAAATTGTATTTCTGGATTTTGTTTATACTTACGATTAGCTGTTATGGTTAATTGTATTGAAAATTCAACATTGTGGGAAGAAAGAAAAATTGTATCTCTGGATTTTGTTTATACTTACGACTAGCTGTGCCAGCGACTTCGTCCGCGTGGTATTTTTTTAAAGTAGGCTTAGTTACTCCTTATTATATCAGCTATCTATCAGCAAAAATCGCAAAAAAAGTGTAATTTTAGTATATGAATCGTGTACCCATATGCATTTAGTTAAAACCGGTTGTATTAATATTACAAACAGATACTCCAATTTTTTTATTTTACTGATGTATAGATAAAAAGTAGCATAAGTTACTCCTTATTACATCAGCTATCTACTAGTGAAAGTCCCGTCAAAATCGGTCCAGCCGTTCCAGAGATTAGCCAGAACAAACAGACAGACAAAAGTCCATTCCAGCCGTTCCAAAGATTAGCTGAAACAAACGGACAGACAAAAATCATTGTGTTATTTTCATATATGTACCATGTATACATCCAAATGCATTTAGTTAAAACCGGTTATTTTAATATTATAAATAGACACTCCAATTTTCTTTTTTTGTATAGATGTGGTGACCAGACTTACAAATTACTGGCCTAGTATTTGAAAATTAAAATTAAAATGTTCTTAGTGTATTTCTCGGCAACTACAACGAAACCGTTTTGGTTCCTAGACTATTTCGCCGGGGCCGCCGCCATAGCAGCGGCCCTCGGCGCAAGCGCCTTGCCGATTCATACATTTGTTTACTCGCTCGTCACGGCCTTCGCCCCATACACGATTCGCTCGGCAAAATTCGTCAGTCGCCCCGCCGATCGCCACGCCGCTTGGCATGTTTAGTACTTTCTAAAGTTGCAGGCGCGAATTTCCCGTGGGCAGGCCGTTACTGCCGCAATATCGTCAGTACTCTGTGCTAGTCGATGTCCACCAACGTAGCAACGCATATAGACAAAGACTTTTATATCTTTGGTGTGTAAGGGCGATGGTTATCTGTTTCCATCTGGAGAAACATCTGCTGGTTTGCTATAATATTGTTACGTGCTTCGGGTTCGTTTGTTCAATAAAACGCCACTTATATGAAAACCGTGTATTTACAACACAAATACACAAAACACAATGTAATACTTAAATACTCTGATTAACACTAGTCACTCACTGTACTTACACTAAACCGACTACACAATAAAACACTTCTCTTATTCACTGTATTACACACTAGTCACTCTTCTTTACACAGGTCGTTCGTACTATCGCTTTCGATCACTTTATAAAACTGCCCTCTATTTGTCAACACATATTTATTTATACCCATGGTAAAGTTCTATCTGGTTCCTGAAAAATCCAAATTTATTGCGTAAACAATAATCAATTCTAATTGTAAACAAGTTATGATAAACAAGTCATAATAATGTCACGTACTCGGGTTCGTACTTGTAAGAAAACACCACTTATATTAAATCCGTGTATTTACACAACACAACACAACGTAATACTAAAATACACTTTACACCCCAGTCACTCGCTATACTATCACTGAACTTAGAACACTACACAATAAAACACTTCTCGCTTCGGGATAGTCACTTGATGTATCGCTCTCGATCGCTTGATAAAAACTGCCTTGTGTTTGTCAACACTTCTCTATTTATAGGCAGGGAAAAGTCCTAGCTGGATCCAGAAAAATCTAAATGTTTCGAGAAACAATGAATCACTTCTTATCGTAAACATGTTATGAGTCATAAATCCTAGTACACGCTACTTTCAACCTTATGCCATATCCCCACAAAGTCCATTATGGCATAGCCCAGGTCAACTATTTGTTTGTCAATAGGAGTAGCTATCTCTTTCTTTTATTTCTAGATAGTTAGCGCGCGCGCTCCTACTCTACACGCTTCTAGATTATTCGTAACAATAATAAAATAGGCATAACTATTGGGGTAGCGGTCAACTATTTGTTTATCAATAGAAGTAGTTAACTAGCTATCTCTTTCTTTTATTTCTAGATCGCTCCAGCGCTTTAACTCTTCACGTTTCTAGATTATTCGCAATAATATAAAAAAATCTAATTTCTTCCATAAATACAGACGATTGAAAACCGGTTTTAGCAGGTTTACTGCGTATGAATTTTCTAAGCTTTTTCACCGATTTGGCTATTTTTTATTTATTTGGTATTTAAGAGTTAGAAATTATAATAAGACTTTTTAAGAGTACACAAGCAAGTTGTTCTGATAGAAATAGATAACCATTACCTAAAGATACCTAATATATTAAATTAATAGCAGTTCTTCGCGACTTCGTTCACAAGATCAAAAAATCATTACTTCCCTTTATTGAGTAGGGTACAAAGTAGTCCTTGTCACTCCTGGATATTGCAGCTTTCTAAAAGTGAATTTTTAAAATCGGCAGTAGCCCCGTTGGTCGAGTGGTTAGCGACCCTGACTACGCAATCAACGGGGCTCGGGTTCGATACCCGACGGGGACAAGCATTTGTGTGATGAGCATAAATGTTTGTATTTCCGGGTTCGTTAAATGATAACACTGTCATTATTTTAGGAAATAAGAAAATTTGATAAAGTTGCGGTACCATACCCTGGCAAAATGTTGCAGAACTTTATCATTTATTAGTCACGAAAGCAGTGACACTTCTACCTTTCTTTCATACAAATTGATTAGCAATTACTAATTTCCTACTAATATTATAAACGCAGAAAGTATGATCAGATGGATGGATGGATGTTTGTGACATCCATCCGAACGACGAACTTTTATGACAATGCTTTTCATTCATCAATAGACGCTTCGGTTTCCACGATTCATTGCTTTATAGGTTATTTCCCATCACCGCATCTTACCACCTAGTAATGATTGTCACGTATTTTGGCAATGATTGGGACCAGACAGCTTTACGTAGTCACGAGAAGCACTCTATGCTTCAGGTGTTAATACAAGACTTCATAAACATGGAGGGGTTAATACAAGTAAATAATCGTAGTCTTCGAGAAGCTGGCGAACGATTTTCTTAAAAATATTTTTTTTCTAACTCAAAAGCAAACCCGAGATTTCATGGTCTCTCATGGAAAATATAACCACGAGGCAATCTGAATATTTTCTTGCAAATATAATAGTAGATGTCGAGCATTTCTCCTCGATTGGTGCCACAATCTTATTTATTCTTATTGCAATTATTTTCTCATTGGAAGTTAACCGGAAAACTAAATATTAGGTATCTTACTATCTGAAATAAACATTTTCGCAGACTAACTTTTATCTCAATAAACAAATAGTTATAAATCTTAGAATAATTACAACAAACGGATTAATATTATTTATATATTTTGAATCCGTTTTTATTCATTTTGTTTTTTTATTAAAAATATGATTTTGTAAATGTAGAACTTTTATGTTCTACATTATCTCTTCAATCAATCAATATCTTTCGAAACGTAAAATGACGATTTAAAAATCGTAATAATGAAAATATAAATGTTTTAAGTGATTTCACGCCCGTATCGCCGAAGGGGTAGGCAGAGGTACAACCAATGCACTTAGGATTAGCCGAAGACACGTAGTCTCATAATGTGATAGCTTGTATTATTATATATTCTGTGGTGATAGGTGGCAAGCCTAGGCAAGCCTATCGCCAACCGGGCACCGTTCCAATTTTGGACAAAGTTGTTTTTTAGAAAACTGAAAAAAAGCCCTTATTGCTCCCCAGTCCTCATGTGATCAACGCCGACACCGGACCACTTGACCACAGAGGCGATCATTAAAAAAACACATAAAACCAATGAAAATACAATTGCAGAGCATTTCTTTTTCAAGCATTAATCTAGTATTGCTATTAATCTATTGAAGTGTTTAAAATATAAAAAAAACAATTGTGTTAATAAAAAAACAATAACAGCGACAGCAAAAGATAATCACAATATTATAGGATATTGCCGTTGATACAATTACTAAGGGAATCACACAATTAGTACTTTTAATATATTCTATTACTAAAATGAATAAAAATCCTGAAATATATACCAAGATAAATATTTTCATGCAGGTTTACCGTGAGGTAGTAAGTAAATCGAACATTACCAGATATACTGATTTACCAATTAGTCGACTAGTAAATTTGATGGTGATACCCATCGCTATAATTGCCAACTATTCAATTATCGCTTTTTTTTATTTGCGACACTATATACGAAACGCACGGTAGGTACCTACCAGTGCCTTACATCTTTCTATTGTCAAATCATCCTTGCTTACGAGTATAACTAGAACTAGAATAAGGTATATACCATGGCAACTCACATTACCCTTTAAATCTAAGCCATAATATTTAATTTCACAACAGTAAGGCTTTCTATTACATATTTGTTAAAAAGTGAAACTGACAATTCTTTTTACAAAAATTTGGATATTTGGAAGCTCTAGCTACCATACATTACGATGTAATTTTAAAAACAACTTAATAATGCCATTCATAGATTTAACCCGAGCAATTAACGGCCAGCGTGCCACGGTTGAACAGGCCTGATATGAATAGTAACTTACTGACGTTACAAGCGACACAACGCACACATTTGTATATTATTAACAATTCAAATATTAAAACCAGTCGAAATATAACAATCTAATTTTAATCACATTTCAAATGTACGAATAAATGGTTAATAAATGTTGGTGGGATTTTAAGTGAATGAATGTAACTTTAACTATCCAGAATGGCGCGCAGAAATTGATACTGACATTTTATTAGAAAGTGGAGTATATTTTTAAACATAATATTATGTTTTTGAAAGATATTTAATTATATATTAATTCGGAATAATGATAATTCGGAATGACACGCTAAAATTCAGACCGGCATATTAACCGTTTTGAAACTAGTACATGATGCATTTTTCCTTACATTTTTACATATATTAGCAACAATTTATTTTGTAAAAACTTTTTTCTTTAAGTTTAAAGTGCTATTTGCGTCGTGTAAAATTAATTATTATTATTTTTATTTAAAATCAATCAAATCTCATATAATAAGCAAGTGCATCTAAGATGAAAGAAAAGTATACTTGTTTTTATTTTTTTAATTCGAATCTTGCCTCAAGAGTAAATTTCGTAATATAGTAAAATTTACATCAACTCTAATGTCCTATTCTAACCATTATAACCTTTAGACCTTTATAACATTACCAAAGGTGATAGCAACCTCCTTTTTATATCCTAATGGTAAAAAGTTACCATAAAATATAGACACCAAAGATGTGATTGTGAGGCAGCTCACAATCACATCTTTGGTGTCCTCCTATTCCTATCTCGTATTTATACCGTAGGCTTTTCGGTATTTCATCATTCCCCTCACGAATTTTGTCTACTGTCTATTAGCTGACGCCAGCTAACTCAATCGCTTAAAAAATATTCCCGTTTTTTTATTAAACACGACCCAAATTTGTTACTTCTGAACGTGAAATTTTTATAAGCAAAGCTTTCTGAACGTGAAATTTTTATAAACAAAAAATCTTTATAAATTAAACCAATTGCCGTTTTCTGATTATCAAAAATGTTTTCCTAGAAAATGTTTAAACTTAATCAACTTTCGTATATTAAGCATACAAAAGTACCAATTATTATAGAATACCATAAATGTAATATAATTTTTTAAACATATAGTATGTATTTTCTTAGTACGTGAAAGGTTAAGGTAAATTGTAACTCATGTTCCGGAACACTGTGTCCATGATCCATTTCCCTTGTCCGCGACTCCAATTTTATAGAAATAAAATAAAGTAGACTTTAAACTCAAGGTAAAAATAAAAAGTATGTCGTGCGCCATTACAGGCGGCTGGCGATCGATAGAATTGTAAATTATTTCGATAATGTATTGGTGATTTCGGATTCTATAAGGTGAAATATTTTACACGAGTTCAATCACAAATACTCGTAGAATCGTATTTTGCTCAAACATTTTGAAATTCAATACTTACCGCCCCCGTTTGCAGAGTGGTTAGCTACTCCTGACTATGTGATCACTATGACACGACTGTTTGCATGATGACTATTTCTAGGTATTTATTTGGGGTCCCGTTTTTTCCTTTTCAGGTACGGAACCCTAAAAGTATACAATATCTACAAAGAACCATCATCAGATTGATCGAGTACTCTCCGAAGTTGGTGACAAGAGTCTTTGCAAACGGAGTGTTTGTATGAAGAGAGTAATGAATGTGGAGGAAGCGAGACAAGTCTGCTGAATCATGATGTATGGCACTCGGTTCTTTCTGCCTACCTCGTAAGGGATATGGCGTGAATCTAAATCTAAAAATATTAACGATCCATGATCCATCCATCATGATCCACGATGCCAGTAATAAAAAGGCAGTGACACTATATGATGAAAGTTTCACAGAACAATATAACCGAAGTTTAGTACTACGTTTAAGCAACACTCGTCTCTAAATATGCTGTTAAAATAAATAAATTGGTAAAGTGCGTGTCGGGCAACGCGAAATGTTACATTTCGAAGTTGCCCATCACAAAAATGCGGACTAAGAAGAGGACAGTTTCATACTATGAACATTTAACCTATTTAACGCCAATGACGGATATATCGGCACCACAGATTTACCGCTTTTTTTCTCCAAGTACATTTTATAAGTTGGTCAACTATTTATTACTCAAAAACTAGTAAGGCCTTGTAGGTCATGATAGTGATTTTTCCTTACCTCCAAAACCAACCGTTTAGGTGGCAGAGAGGGGACACTTGACTTTAACAAAAATTAGCCATTTAAAGGGTTTTTAAAGGTTTAACAAAAATTAGCTTTTTAAAGGTTTCACAAACGAGTCCCTTAATCGAAACACTATTTGGGAAAACTTACAATATTTTTTTTGATATTTAATATTTTTTTGGTATGGGGTGCACGGAAAAAAATTACATTTTTACATTTACATTTACGGAGACACTTTACATGTATTTTTTTAAATAAAATATTTCTTATACATTTTTATTTTTTATATATTATTACTTTGTTGCCGTGACTAATATGTACATTCGTGCCAAATTACAGCTTTTTGGTACTAAGGATCTCTGAGCTAGACTGAGGACGGACGGTTTACTTGCTTGGTTTGCTTCGAAATAGGTACTAAATTAAACGTGAAATCGGATGTTTAAGACTATTTTAGAGATAATAATGTATCGCCGCTGCTCAACACTAGCGTTCGCTTAGCTAAGTTTCTGCAATTCTAATGAATTTTTTCCTCGCTGACCGTCGCATACAAAATATTTTTGGGAAATTCTAATTTCTTGAATCTTGTATCTGGTTAGTTGGGGCATTAAACTAGCTCATCTATGCGCAGTTATATAATATTGTTTCTGCAATTAAAACATTGTTTAATATTATTAAAGACCACCACCACCAGTCTGAACCAATTAACAAATAATGTGTAATGTATGAATTAATCATTATAATATAATAAGTACTAGCTGATTCGCGCAGCTTCGTTCGCGATTAGAATAACACTAGCTGGACACCCAAGCTTCGCTCGGATGACATTTTTTCATCTGAAAACAGATTATCACACAGATGACACTTAACTGAATCAATTTTAATATTAAAAGACTTTTTAAATAAAAATAAAAAATCTCCAAAATCGTAGTCATGTCGAGAAACCAGTTACATATAGATATACAAAAATTGCTCGTTTAAAGTACCATTAGGATGTCATCAATACAATCTTCCATACAAACTTTCATTCCCTTAGGGGTAGAGTTTTGGAAAAAAGTAGCCAATGTTTACTCCTGGTCCTTAACTATTTCCATGCTAAATTTCATCAAAATCGATTTAGAGGTATAGCCATGAAAGCGTTACAGACCGACAGATAATCAGACAGATAAGACAGTTTTTCGCATTTATAATATTACTAGTAGTATACTAGTATAATAGTAGATCATTATAATTTAACCTCTGGTATTGCAGATGTCCATGGGCGGTGGTAATCACTTACCATCAGGTGCACCTCTTGCTCGTTTGCCCCCTCTTCTATTAAAAAAAAAACCTCACAGTCTCGTTAGTCTAATGGTCAGCATGTTTTTTTTGGTGCTGATATATGCAAATGAAAAGTAATACTCATTTAGCATAAACGGCGATAATATTTAGGAAAAATGTCACGTGATCAGTTAATGCAATCGGCACTAGTATTTTCAACCGAAGAAAAAATTGAGGAGGTTCTCAATTTGACGCGTATATTTTTTAATGTTAGCTGTAGTTCTATTTTGAAAATTATTTTTACATTGGAGTGGGTATACCCCGAGGTTGGTCCTATTTTTTTAAATTCCAACCATGAGGGTACGTAAACAAGAGATGATTTGTTTTAATTGTTCACTCAGTGATTTTAATGTCTTACCACGTCCACGCATAACTTTTCGGCGTTTTCATTTTTTGTGAAAAATATATTATTTTATTTCATAAGATAACAAACAGGCAAATGGTCCCTGATGGAAAGAGATTACCGTCGCTTATATACATCAAAAACGTCAATGGTTTGTTGCTATCCCTAGTGCCTCATTCATAAGTTAGTCGGCTACCTTACCATCTAACCCGGAAAACGACAGCAACAAGAACCAACGCGATTGCGACAGGACTAGGTAAGGCGGTGCTACCAGACCCGGTTGAGACGTAGTAGAACTCTATCACCTAGTTCGATCGCCATTTACAAGAATCCTAGCAGTAAGGCAGTTGATTAAAAAGTATCTTCACGCCTGTCAAGGTAAATTCCTGAAAAGGTAAGCAGAGATACAAGTGCACCCAAGATTAGCCGAAGATACTTAGTCCCACAATGTGATTTGTGGCCAGCCTATCGCCAACCGGGGACTTTTTCTAATCCCGGGCACTGTTGTTTTTGTCAGAAAACTACAAAAACACATTTTTGAATTCAGCTCCGACATCGAACTACTAGACCACAGAGGGGAACACAGAGGCAGTTGATTCTTCCTTCAAAAAGGGGGGTCGGATCAACATGGGGCAAGTGGAAATAACTCTAAACAAAAAATTAAAAAAACAACCCGGCCCCCTACACATTTCTCTATTACCACACTAAGTTCCTGCTTCATGTGCTACTACTTCGGGTAGATTTGAACTAGGCCAAACATAATATTACTTCGAACGTTTGCAATGACTGTGCAATTTGAATGAAAAAATGACATCAGCCCCCCAATTCGCGTAATTGAGTCAATGCACTTAGGGCTCTCACACACATAAACACGATAGAACGTCGAAACGTGCTACGACGCGGCAAATGTGTAAGAAAATGTGTAATCTTCTTAAATGTTTCGACTCGATTGCCGTTTAATTAGGTGAATTAGCCCCAGGACGTCAGATCTTACGAATCGGCTTTAATAGGTTTACAAATAAAAAAAAACAAAATCGGTTAATCTATTTGGAAACTTGTCACAGTCAGACAAACATACACGCGCACGTAAACATATGTTGAATTTATGACATCGCGTTTTTATTGCAATTTTAAATATTTTTGAAAGAAGTAAAACTGCAGCAACCGACTTCCCATTTCCTATATCTCCAGAACCAAAATCTTATTAAAATATATAAAAATCAATTGCTGTTCGTTACTCTCGCTAAAACTCGAGAACGGCTAATTTTGGTTTTGAATTAATTGTTGAAGTCCAGGGAAGGTTTAAAAGGTGAGAAAATATAAAAAATAAGAGTAGTTAAAAAGGTAGAACAACGTTTGCCGGGTCAGCTAGTTATCTATATATATATATATATATATATATATATATATATATATATATATATATATATATATATATATAAATCAATTGCTGTTCGTTAGTCTCGCTAAAACTCGAGAACGGCTGAACCGATTTTGCTAATTTTGGTTTTGAATTAATTGTTGAAATCCAGGGAAGGTTTAATAGGTGAGAAAATACCGAAGAAAAATAAGAGTAGTTAAAAAGGCAGAACAACGTTTGCCGGGTCAGCTAGTTATAAATAAATAAATAGCACGGGACAAATTACACGAATTGATCGAACCCCAATAAAAACAATTTATTTGCTTGTAGTATGGGTGTCAGTCAACGATACATATATAAAAATACTCAAATAAATTTGACAAACACCCAAACCCAGAAATACAAATGTCTGTGCTAAATGCTAATCACATAAATGTTTGTCCCTCTCGAGAATCGCCCCGAGCCTCATTGACGCGCAGTCAGGTTCGCTATCCACTTCACCAACTGCGGGGCGGTGATTATTCTCAAAATCGGTTCATAAATGACGGGGTTCTGAGGTAACAAACATAAAAAACAAACAGCCGAATTGATAACCTCCTTCTATTGGGAACTCGATTGAAAATACACTTTTCTTGAAAATATGATCTGGAAAGTGCAACCCAGTTTGGTCGATAATCACCACAGACCATATGAATACTAATAGACACGCCATCGGGAAGGAAACGTGTCGCCGCGCATACGAGCAAACGCTCCATCACTTTCAATAATTTCATACATTTGTAGGTTATATTATATTATGAAAAAATAGAAATAAACCATGTTGTACTGTTTTAACGTACCGAATGAGATGACAATGTTTAAAAATTACCCTTGAAATGATTTTATTTCATCGGTAAGTTGTATAATGTTGTACTTCTGTGTGTAAATGCAAGCTACACTGACAAACTATGACATTGTCTTGAAAGGCGTATCCATTTAATCCGTGATAATCACACAATTTTTCGAATTTTTTGACAATCAGTAAGTAGTAGTAAAGACAACAACGTTTATGAAAGAAGAAGAAGTAAATTTGACGACAATGTTTAAAAAAAAATATATGAAAAAAAAACAAGCCCCCTGAGTTCTCTCGCCGGATCTTCTCAGTGTGTGGCCGCGTTTCCGATCCGGTAGTAGTTTTAAAAAATATTGACGTATCAAAATAACTCGTAAAGTTTTATTGAAAAAAGTTCTTCTGACTTCTGATTCTTCACAATTGACTTAATAGACCTTACAGTATTAAAAATAGGTGCGATGTTTTGAATCTTTGAAGACCCAAAAAGAAAATTTTCCATGTAAACAAGCACACTGCGCGAGCCACGTCAAAGCGCAGTTTTTGCTTGTTCTCAGATACTGTAAACAACTTATTATTTATCTCTTATATAATATAATGAATGCGACAGTTACGATGCCTGTGTTTATATGTTTATTATTCTTAAAAATGTTAGGACTAGATAGTAGAGTTCTGCATTGTCTCACCCGGTTCTGGTATCACTGGTTTACCTATTTCATGCATGGGTTTTAGTTATTTTTGCTTTACACCTACACCTGAACACGGTAGCATTACATCGCAAAAGGGTTGTCTGCTGTTTTAAACATACAATTATATATATATATATATATATATATATATATATATATATATATATATATATATATATATATATATATATATATAGCCTGCATTTTCGCTTAGGTAAAAGTTAGATTTATTTCATACTTCATTGAAAAGTTACATTTAGACTTTTGTTGCAAAAGTGAGAACAAGTAATTTTAAGGTTTAGTGTAGAGTCCATGATTGTTTTGTCGCAATCTTTGACCAAAGGTCGCAATCATGATAAAAGGTTTTTACGCTATAGTAGGCTAATCAATCGTCGCGCCAAAAAGTTGTAAGAACATTTCATGTTGCAAATTAAATTGCACGAAAATACAATTTTACTCTTTGAATGTCAAGATGGACTTAGTTATTAAGTTAAATCCATGTTTACGGGGTCGCGAACCAATCGAAACTACTAATTTGGCGTACATAAATTAGAGTAATATCATCTAATAAATATTAAACTTAAATTAATTTGAGGGGTCAGTGATCTTTAACAAACTGTTCCTTTAATTACCTGTTATGATGTGTATTATTATTTGACAATTTTATTTACAGCCCACCACTAAGGTTAGTAGAGTACCTATGTATCAATCTCCATGAATTCGGAGAAGTTAGTTCTATAAAATAACTACAGTAATAATTAATAACATTCCTAAATCTCAACAGTATAGTCAACTATTTCATTAATTAATAGTTATAAATCACTGATATTAAATTACAACGTCCACCGAGTACGTGGTCGCGGTCTCTTGAGAACCGTTATATTCCAAAAGTCAGTTTCATGAGATGGCCACCGCACCATTGTCTAGTCGATTTGTAGTTTTTTATTAATTATAATTAAACGACACTGAAATATACAGCCATTTGTAATAGGACACTAAGGGCTGTAGTTAGTTCCGAAGTTAATAAAAAATATCTCGATATGTTAAGTTTTGGGCGTAACTTGCCAGATTTGTACAATAAGATGTCCGGGCAGACTCGGTTTGTTTTTGCAATCAGTTATTTTTTACACTATATAGAGTAACTAGCTGTTGCCAGCGACTTTGTCCGCGCGGAATTTGTTTACTCCGCACTGCTCCTCCCCCGTAGGTGATAGTGTGATAATATGTAGTCTATATGTTGAACCGACCTGTTAGTAATATTCATGCAAAATTTGAAGTAAATCCATGCAGTACAGACAAACAGACAAAAATTCTAAAAACTATATTTTTGGCTTCGATATCGATTGTACATCACGCCCCAAGTATTCTTTTAAAAAATATTCAATGTACAGTTTTGACTTTCCTACGACTTTATTATATGTATATAGATTGTCTTTTAAAAATATCTAAAATCTAAAATAGAGAATAATAGAGCAGAACTCTACTCTCGCCTTATCGCAATATCTTATACTCAAATTACGAATAGAAATATCCATATTTCCATACATAAAAAAAACAATTAGGTACTTATATTTCCTCATCGGCAAGTGAAAGAAAAAACGCAACAATTTTATCTCTCCTTTCGCTGAATTTACATTTATATACTGCACTTAATTTATCACTTATCAGGTTTTGATTCCATCTCAAAACAAGTTACGAAGATTCTAGGTACGAGAATCAGAAATAAAGTTTGCGTGCGTGTCGGCAAACCATCGAGTTTGGGACGTCCAAGATCCGGCTGCCACTTTGTTTATGATTAAAGTACCCATGTTCAATGTTGTCAATCTTATAATATACGTGATATAGTCTATGATCCAACTGCGTCATAGTTTGTTTATCTTATAAATTGTCTAACAGATATTTGTGCTCGAATTTGAAAGAATCCCGGTGCAGTTTCAACCAGAGGACGATCGCTAGTATTTATAGGTACTTATGAAAAAAATTAAGACTTTTCCAGCACTAATCTCTTAATTCACTCACGGTAAAGGAATTATTATCAGGACATAGGAAAAATATGAGGAGGCCAATTGTAGCTTTTATATCAATTTCTTTCCTACACTTTTTATTTATGAAACGGTAGGTATTGAAATATATTTTTATCGGAAACACTAAAGACACACAAAATGACATTGTAATATCACTACAGGACAATAGCCAATAGCTAAACATTAATAACAACTCATTTATCAGGGGCGACATCACAGCAATGCTGTTATCAGTAAAAAACAATCCAGTCGCAAAATAAATAGTATTTAATATTAATGTTTTTTGTAACTATCTTTTACCTAGACGTCTAGACGGACGTATAATTATATTCTGATATATATGTAGTGTTAAGGGCAAATTATGCGTATTAGAACAGATACTATGATGGATGGATCTGTGGAATAATTTCTACGTAAGTCTTAGATGAAAGTATTGACCTTTTATTATTATTGATCCTGCACTCAATTTAAAGAAAAAGATCATGCAAGTGGGTAAATGCTTTGTTGTGCTAAATGTTTCCCCGTGTTGGTCCTGGGCTTCTTTGAAGAATAGGCCAACTGCCGTTATGCCAGGCAGGTCGTAAAAGGCGACCGAGTGGCTATGCGCGTCACTACCATTGTGACTACTAGGTGGTAGAGTTCTGCATCGGCTCGACCGGGTCTGGTACCACCGCCTTACCTATTCATGCCGCAATAGCGTCAGTGCTGGTCACTGTCGTGTTCCGATTTAGAGGGTAAGGTAGCCGGAAAAGTTATGCATGTGACATTAGACCTCGCCACAAGATAGCAACGCACCATTAACATCTTTGGTGTCTATAGGGTTAACTCTTTCCATCAGGAGACCCATCTGCTTGCTTGCTATCTAATGATATATAAAAAATGTTAATGTTGCGTTCCTATTTGGGCGGTTCCTATGACGGGGCTGGAATAACACATCCCTACTAATATTATAAATGCGAATGTAATTTTGTTTGTTACGCTTTCACACGAAAACTACTTAACCGATCATCATGAAACTTTGTACACATATTCTTGGAGGTAATTGTATAAGGTTTAATGACAAGTATCCTATGTTAGAAGTAACATAGGATACTTTTCATTAAAGAATATCATACACTTACGATCATACATTTGTTTTAAACGCGCTAAATAAAAATGACACCTCCACAGTGTTCGTCGCAAAACAGGTAATAGGTACATTCGGTAGCTTTCAGAAATCTAGACAAAATCAAACCACACCAAAAAAATTAATTTTCAAGTGATTCCTTGCAGGCATTCGACGAGTCATTTTACATGGAACTCAACAGATTTGCCTTCTTTATATTCACAGGCAGATATACTCATATATGATATAACATACATAGACAATGCTGTCTTATAGCACAAAATAACTAACTAATCTAAACCAATATCATAAAGAGGGAAGATGTGGTACTTTGTAATGGGTGAAAAATAACTACTGGACTTTTTTTTTAAATTATTTCATCTAATTCTATATTTTAATACGTGAAGGGAAAACTTTGTACCCTTTTTGAGACAATTGCGCGAAAGGTGGAGTATGAAAGTTGGCACAATTAAAGTTTACATCGCGGAGGACTGTGGAACCTAACATTTTTAAACAAAAACGGATAAGAAATACAGTAAATTAATAAAAATAAACATTACACACACTACTTTCATGTAACTTACATGATAATATACACACATGTATATTATTTACGGTTATAAAGTCAGTTTTTCAATTTAAAAGAGATTTTATTGTTTAGCCTATGGTCGAATATCGACCACAGGGCTATCGCTAGTTTAAGCTACAATATTATTACTGAGTAACATGGCTACTTTTTTACCCGACTAAATAAACGGAAGTTATGTGTTTTTAGTAATTAAAACGTAGTCGCGGGGAATAGCTAGTACCTAATAAAACAAAAATGTATCTGAGCCAATTTAAAGGGCCGATGCAAGTGCAATCATTAATAGCCATAAAATAAGCCATTGATTAGTTAAATCTTAGATAAACAGATCTAGATTATATTGCTTACTTTCCTGTTATTTACAGATTAATAATCAATAAAAAAATAATTTTGCTTTGTTAATTGTTTTCCATAATAAAAATTCGTTTGTTAATCAGCCTATACAGCCGAAGGAAATTGTCATGCCGTGGAAACCGAGCATCAAAAAAGTAATCGTCTATCGATTGGATGAATCATCTGGTTGTTAATGGCTCGTTTGCTGATTGTTTGTATGCTATGTATTATTAATTTAATATTGAATTTGAATACAATAATAATTTCTCAGAAGTTTGCTATTTGATGCTAGCTGGATCATAAGCAGATACGATCCTTGGGTCGGGTAAAACATATTACTGATGTTTTT
Organism: Apodemia mormo; assembly: GCA_036924255.1. Lineage (NCBI taxonomy): Eukaryota > Metazoa > Arthropoda > Insecta > Lepidoptera > Riodinidae > Apodemia > Apodemia mormo. The sequence continues at coordinate 16,344,156 of JAUPFN010000003.1, read as the reverse complement.
CAAAAGAAAAACCAGCAGTAGTTCGGAATTGGACATGGTAAGTTAAATCCTCCGAGACTCAAAATGAACCAGATAAAGCTTTCGATCTCGGGAAAAAAGTGATAGTCGTAATAGGTCAATAAAATTTGGCTATCATCTAGCCAACCGAGTTATCATCTAGCCAACCGACAGCCGCTGAATCGAGGTGAAATTAAAAGTGTACTGTGTAGTTCAACCCACTCTACCTACCGCGTAAGACAACGAGCGCGATGATATTTACTTTTATTCAGATGTTCTTACAAAAGATTCCCATGTCAAAACAAAAAATAGTACATATATAAGGTGTCGTGATTGTCTAATAGCCCATCGTTACGGTACAGAATTGTGGAAAAACAACTAATATAACTGAAGGTTACACACCTGTATACTCCGTAATGCTTCCCAGATGCTCTATCGCCACATATAGAACATAGGTGCTTGGAGCCACTGAGCGGATGATTAGGCGGATAGTTTCTTAAACTCGGTGGAGATGTGGCGTCGTCTCGTAATCCATCCAACATTGCTGTATCTGGCTTCATTTCTGGTGGGGACATCGGTGACATCATCAACCCTGCATCTATGTTTAGCCCTGAAAAAGAGACGTTCTATTTTTATTTTTATACCGTTGTTTGCAAGTATTTTTAATGTTGTTATCGTAGAAATATAACTGACTGTAACGAGCTTACTCACTTATGCAAATATCGTTAGTTAATAGTTTCTATGCCTATTAGACACTATAACTATTGCACGTGTAATTTTTTCGAAAATTTTTTCGGTCATTTCGAAAAGGGCATTTGTTACATATTTCAGCAGGCTTAGGATAAGCAACACGATAAAATTTTATCGACCTCGTTTTCTCGACTTTTATGTCACTTTCTCGATTCGCTAACGCATTTGACACTTGATTCGACATGATACTTCTAAGGAAGAGAAAATGATCAATTTTACTCGACGGTAGTTATTTTCTCTATCGATCGAAACGTCTTGCTGTCATTTTATCGATTTGTCATTTGACACTTCGTTAAAATTTGGTTAAAATGTTGATAACCTTATCCACTATTTCATATTATTATACTTTAATTATACAATAATTACAAAACTTTTGGATTTCTATTCATTTTATTAAATATAGATTTCGGTCCAGTGTTGGCAGTAGTATGTATGACAGGCAGGCTGGCAGGCAGGCAGTATGGCATATATGTATTTAATAGTTGTGGCAGTTCCATATTATACCTATTATGTGCTAAATATCTACGGTTAACGGCAAGCCTGCAAAATACAAAGAAGGCACATAGGAAATTTGTGTGATCTTTTTACACAACGGACGGAGCATTCCAATCACTATAGCGCTTCAATAAACCCAATAACCATGGCTCTCTAAATAATATAGACCCTTGTAAATTTTGAGGTTTAGAGCCACACACCGATCAAGGCATGCCTCTTTAGTTAAAGGTAAGTGAACATAAGATACTTGTAATTCAGTTTCTAGTAGATATGACAGCCATCCAACTTCATTAACTGTAATAACAGAATATCTTTGTAGTAAATACTAATTTGACTTAGGTGAACTCAATAAAGTTATATTTTTTCAAAAGTTATCTGTAGTTTTTCGAGTTTCTTTTTTAAACACTTAATATGTTACATATACATGTCAAGTGTATGTTAAATTTCAGCTGGATACAAGTAATAATCCTTTTCTTGGTGGTCAACTTTTCACAATACTTACAGCCACATACCAACAAACAACAACAATGCTTACATCATAGAATAATGATGCAAATGTGTTATTCCTCTAAGGCTTGCATTGATTATGTATTTAAGGAGTTTTTACTACCCATTCAAGTTATATTTAGTCAAAAAAAGTATATGTTTTAATCAGTTGTTTTCAGACCAAGTTCCATGTATGATTAACATACAACTATGATGTATTATTTTCTGTAATATTCATAACTTAAAATATCCAATATGACACATGTAGTTCTCAATTACCTAGGTACCTACATGTGTAAACATTATTATTTTATATTTGTCTACATTTAAAGATAATTTACCATACAGAAAGGCAGTCAGTTCTTGTTATTATTGTTTATTACAATAATATATGTCAATAAAAAATATAATTATTATTTGCAGATAAGACTTCAACTGCAGAATTTTTAATATTACTGACAAATATCCTAGAAGAACAAATGATGCCCTCATATGGCATAATTGAAATGGATGAAATGCGAAGACTACATAATAGAAGATATTGACGGATCCTATGTATACTGGTGCAACTTCCAAAACAACGGAAACCATTTTCTTGCCTCAAAAGCCTTAAAATTACCTTATATTTGTCCTAATGTAATAAAGTATTTGAAAATTTATACAAATTTTCAAATACTTCTATTGATTTATGTCAAAACTAGCTGTTGCCCGTGACTTTGTTCGCACAGACTTTGTTTACTCCGCACAGCTCCTCCTCCGTAGGTGATAACGTGATAATATGTAGCCTATATGTTGACCCCACCTGTTAGTAATATTCATGCAAAATTTGAAGTAAATCCATGCAGTACTTTTTGAGTTTACCCCGGACATACATTGACTTTCCTATGATTTTATTATATGAAGGTATAGATTACAAGCTACAGAACATTTAATCCGGCCTCCAGTAAAGTTGTGTCATTGCACTTGCACAAGTATACGTAGGACCCTTCGATATGATAATTACAAGTATTTTCTTTTAGAAGTGTTAACTTTGTTACTTTTGTTGTTGTTTTTTAATCGAAGTGATTTTGGTAGTAACAATACTTAGTGGATTATTGGTATAATAAAATACTTTAGTGTTGTATAAGATTTATTTAAAAAAATATATACTCTAGGCAAACCTTCTATCTAAGTATTAAATAATTTTATATAATAAAAATGAAACTTATAGTCATCAATGGCTAATTTTAAGTATAAGTTTAATGACACACTATTCATAGTATTTAATGTTTTAATGCCAAACATAGGTTTTACTATATGGAAAAGTCTTGAGAAATAATTTTTATTTTCTTTAATAAAGTTACAAAATGAATAAATCACACAAAATACAAAATGAATAATTATAAAAAGTGTGTAATACGAAGCAGTCTTGTAAAGAAAATTAAATTTGAGTTTTAAAAAATATACAAACACATCTACTTTACTAAACTAACAATTATTATTAATGTTTGTACTTCTCAGAATAGATAAATAATTTTCACAATTTATCACCTTATGACTTAAATTTATTAACATGTATCTTTGAATTTTCACTAATGTAACAAACTTATAGAAGATTACACGCACTATATTAAAGCTATTATATTTTAAATTTAAATGTTTTCTACAATTTAAATATCTCTTGTTATCTCGCATAATTAATCAGTAATGAAAATTCAATATCAAAAATTAGTTTACGTTATAGTATGAGTAGTATGGAATTTCACTTGAAAATAAAAAATCAACAAGTAAAATATTTTTTCCTAAGGTAACATTAACTTTCTATTAATTTAGATTTTAAAAATTACACATATTAGGTACATTAAGACTATCATGTTATAAAACTTAATTGTTTTCTACAAATTAAAATTTATTTTTCAATCTTGCACAACCATTAAAAACAGCAAGAAAAATATAATATTCAGCATTAACTTATAAATCTTCTTAATCAACAATTTCAAAAAATGTAATAAATAGAAAGGCTTCTTTATTCTATTTCCATTACTCGCTGTTTAGTCAACCTGTAAACAAATATATCTTATCAAAATGTTGTTATATATGTTTACTTAATATATTTTTTTGTCAGTTAACTCAGGACTTATGACTCCAGTCTTGCATGTTGCATTTTGTGTAGTGTTATATAGATTTGCATTGTAAATTATATAATGGGGTCGAAAAAACAATTGGTTACATTTATAAAAGGGAGTGAAAGAAGCCTACACTATTCTCCAGAGAAAGCTTCTCATATTATTCAGGATTTTTTTACAAGAATCAAGTTTTTGATATAATCTTGAATTTATGATATTAATTTTGTAAAAAACCACAACTTTTACAATGAAAGAAATAAATTAAAATATGTTTAAAATTTGATTCTTTCAGTCTACCTTGTTAGATGATTTGTCATGGAGATATGTATGTAAATAAATACTTACACAGTGTTCCATTGTTTTCCTTTCTTCCTCTAGAAACTATAATGTATGAAGTATTTGTAGAATATATGGTGTTATATTATGCTTTCCCAATATTAAAGACTTTAATCTTTGGTGCTACAAGTCTAGTCCATGAATCCACCATGGTGACAAAGTTAATTTATGCTTATTACTTCTTATCCTGAAAAGAAAATCATAATTATTTTTAATAACCTATATAGGCTTTTAAAAAATATAAGTATAAAGAAGTACACTACTTACGTTTTATTTTGTGTTCCCATTTCACATACCTAACACAATTTAATTTTGTACTAGAATCGGAAGAATGATGATGATTTTAGAGATGTGTGAACCAAACAGTATAAATCAATAATTCCTTGTACGTAATGGTTAGATAATTAATTAATTTATAATAAATTACAAAATACAAATTAGTTAAAGTACAATACTTTTTAACGTAATGTAAATAAACTTTTAATTTTTCGTATAGAGAAAATAATTCTACGAATTCTCGTGCTACTCAGTGTTACCAACTCTATTCAAAATTACATCTACTTACAAGGTTTTCTACAAAATTCAGTAGAAAACTAAATGTAAAATAAAAGGTTAATTTAAAGCTGGTGCTTATTTTGTATTATTTAATGTTAATATTAATAACATATACTCAGGAAAAATAATACATAAAAACATATTATAATAATCAAAATATTAATTAATCAATCAAAAATAACAAAAAAATCGAGTGTAGCTCACACTCGTTTTTTCGTTAGAAGTAAATGTAAGAAGACAAAATAAAATAAAATTTATAGAAGTAAATGTAAGAAGACAAAATAAAATAAAATTTATATACTCTTTGAGTAAGTCTTTGAATCAAAGAGAGATAAACTGAAAAGTCGAAGAAAAAGGTTTTTCGTTCTTGAGATGTAAATCACAGACCGTGGTCCCACAAACTAACTTTTTTTTGATTAACAACAAGCTGAATATTTGTGAAAAGCTTCATTTTGACGAGACAACCGTCTTTTCTATTTTCGAAAAATCTCGAATCGGGTAACTAATAAAGTTAATGCTGCGAAGATATTGGGTTCGGTAAATAATAAATATTTATTAATAACAATCATTATTTTTCGACTTTAATCGCTTGATTATATTATGAAAACTACGATGAAACTTTTGTCCTACATATTTGATGATTATTCTGACAATCCCACTTATGAGATTTTTAAATTGATATTAATCAATTTAAAAATAACCTAATTTTCTCACAACAGCTTGTTAATTATTATTGTAATTCAACGGTAACTTTGTCATACACGTAAAGTGGAAACTTTTCTTAGTCTGACACTTTAAAGTTTCCCTATTTTATCTATCTTTATTAGTTACCCGATTCGAGATTTTTCAAAGATAGAAAATATGGTTTTCTCGTCAAAACGAAGCTGTTCACAAAAATTCAGTTTGTTCTTGGAGACCGCGGTCTAACAGTAAGTCTTAGGTTGGATTGCTTGCATCTGGCTGATTTTTGGAGCTATTAATAGATAACATTATTTGTAACATAAAATACTGTGAATTGTATTCTGTTCTATCTTATTTTCTAGTTGGCATAATACTATACATTTATGTTTGTTTATCGTAATGCATTTTCGTGTCATTGTCAAATCACAACAATTCTATGGAAGTTTCTCATCAAAAAAATTAATCAAAAATGTTGATTGATTAGTCTAAAAGAAGATGTTAATTTACTCAATAATGTTAGAATTATAATTGAAAGGAATAATTATAGTGGAAAAAAATAGCTTGTTAATAATAATTGTTACGCACTTTTACGCATAATTAGTTACGCAGTTATACACCCAGAAATAAATACACGCTGGCATCTTAATTGCCCTTTACATTAAATCATCTTATGAATCATAATTCATTGTTTCAGTTTTATAGAATAAAAAACTAGTTTTGATGGTCAAAACTAAAAAGAGAGAATAATTCAAAAACCTGTAAAATATCTTTAATTACAATTGTAAATAGGTACGGCTACACTAGGCTTTGGTTATATTTCCTTTGACTCTGACAAAGAAGAGAAATGATGACAGGAAGTTATAAATGTAAACAAAAGCTCATAATGATTAACACAAGTTAAATGCACCAAAGGTGTATCTTAAAAATCAGAATTAGTATAATATCTATGTCTTCTAGTGACAACATTTATTTCTCTATTCGAGTAAACTTTTTGTTTAATTTATCTCTGACGTTTTAAATGTTTATCGTGGCATGCTTAATAACGTCCATCGAGATATTAATAAATGTCAAGCAAACGTCACTTTCTCGATCGATATATATCTCGTGGTGCTTATCCTAAGCCTGCAGGAAATATGTTTTTTGACGTAATTTTGCTTGAAATACTTAAACCCATCATTCTGAGCGAAATGGACACATTTTATACTACCAGTGCTTAAATAAAAATTATTCTTCATATTTGTTCGGTACGAAAAGGGCATTTGTGTCTGTACATATTACATTTTCGAACAGGACGTTTGTAGTTTACGTGTTTCCAATAAGACGACATTCTTTTAATGCATGTGATAGACATTTCAGTACAACAAAACGACTTGTTCGTAAAAAGACAGAATTTATGTTCCTTCAAAATATGAAGATCTAATTTTTAAGTCATCCAAAACAGAAAATTTTGAAATAAAAAAAGCTAGTACCAAGAACATCATAGATTTTAAAAAATCGTGGCCCACTAGATTTAAAAAAGCTGTATTGTCAGTCTCATCACATGAAAAGAAAGTGTCCAGAGAAGAAAAGATTAGTTTTCAAGTTTCAAAATACAACCACTTTAAATATTCTTTTGACATGCCAGGAACTGTTGTAACATCAGAATTCATTGATGGTTTGAACAAAGAAAGCTTTGTGTTAACAAAGGTAGCAGGATCACGACCTCTACTACTGGTGAATGAAGACTATCAAGCCTATAATAGTAATGTGGTACCTATAAATATTAAAAAAATGGAGAGCTTGAAAAACTGAATATGTATATTCCTGATGAGCATAAACTATTTTACGAAGCCTTAGTTTGGCCAACGACTGAAAGACGAACAGAATCTGATTAGTATTATTATATAGGTTATATGATTAAACGTCATTTTGTTGCCACTACTATTATAAACAAATAACTCATAATGATTAGGTAAAAAAAAACTCATCGCAAAAAAGATATTAAGTTTTTTTTTATTCCTGGAAACTTTTGTTTTTGTAACATGTGTCTTTTTCGAAATGACCGATTCAATTAAACTTCTAAACATATATTAATACAGTGTGAAAAGAAAACCCTGTGCGATCGTCAAAGGCATTATTTGGTAGCTTAATACAAATATATTTGTGTCATATTTTATGGACATTGATAAATAAATTTTCAAAATATTTGCTAGATTTAAGGGGAAGTTGCTCAATTTTAGTACTAAAATGAGGCACTTAAACCACGATATTTTTCTTATTTTAATAAAAATATTTTTTTTTGGTGATTGACCTATCTGTTTCGGATAGGACAGGGTATTTCTTTACAACCTGTATTACTCGACCGGTTTTACTTTTTAAAGCATCTTCAGGACGTAATATACTATCTAAGTGAAATTTAAGTATAAGTGCAATAGTAATAGTGTCTAATAACAGTGATTTTTGTTTCTTATTACGTCCCTGGCAATTTCATCCTTTAATTTTAGTTGTTAGCTTCAAACTAATTTTTAAGAACTAAAAAATTAACTAGCAAAATAATAAACAGCAGAATTTCACGAAAAAATGTATGCAGAATCGGATACCTACTCTATAATTAAAGAACCTGAAGCTAGCAATTAAAATTAAAGGATGAAATTGCCAGGGACGTAATAAGGAACCCCTGGGGTTAACATTACGTTTACGGAAGTAATTAAACAGTAAGATATGCCATAAATATCACAAATATTTAGTGAATCGAAATAAACATATTTCACCTACTCGCTACATACAAAACTGTTGATTACATTGTATAAAACGCTTGTATTTTTAACTAGCAAAATTTTTCAAAGACGAGGAATATGATAGAGGCTTCTACTTGAGTCGCCTAAAGCGAGATTTTTAACGGTTCGCGGATCCTTCGTGAATTTAATAAAAGCCGAAAATTTAATTATTTACGCCGACGCTTGCATTTTTAACTAGCAAATTTTTTCAGAGAATAGAAAGTTTCAAGAGGCTTCTACTTTAGTCAAGGAGTTGCCTGGAGCAAGATTTTTAACGGATCGCAGATATTTCGCGAATCTACTAAAAGTCGAAAATGTACTCGTTTACAGTGACGCTTGTATTTTTAATTAGCAACATTTTTGGAGAAGAGAAAGCTGGTAGAGGCTTCTGCTTCAGCCTAGGAAGTGCTTAGAATAACATTTTTAATGGTTCGCGAATATTAAGCGAATCTATTAAAAGTCGAAAATTTACATATTTACAGCGACGCCTGAATTTTAACTAGCAAAATTTTTCAGAGAATAGGAAGTTGTTAGAGGGTTCTACTTGAGTCAAGGAGTTGCCTAGACCAAGATTTTTATCGGATCGCGGATAGTTCGCGAATCTACTAACAGTCGAATATTTACGTATTTACGGTGACGCTTGTATTTTAATTAACAAATTTTTGCTAACTTCTTCCACCCCGAAAAATTTTGCTATAAAATACAAGCGTGGCCGTAAACAATTAATTTTCGACTTTTAGTAGTTCGCGAAATGTTTGCGAATCGTTAAAACCCTTGCTCTAGGCACCTTGTCGATTAAATAGAACCCTCTACCGACACCTTCTTCACTGAAAATATTAGCTAGTTAAAGATACAAGCGTTTTGTACAATGAATTCAACAGTTTTGTATGTATTAGTTCAATTAAGTCAAATTTGTTTTTTACGAGTCTCTAAATGTTTGTGATATTTATTACTTATGGAATATCCCGCGTCTTTACTTCCGTAAACGTCTTAGGAACTCCATATAGGGGCTTGCTTATTACGTCCCTGCAAGGCTTGTTAACCGGTTAATTTAAAAACGTAAATCAACGCAAGTACATGAAGAGCGTTTTATAAAGGTTTGGCTCTACCTTAACCTCAAAAATAGCGGTTTACTCGTTGAGCGAAATTATAAAGGTTTTTGATCAATAAACCGGTTTATACCGATTTTTCAATTTTTCTTTGAAGCTCGCCGCCTTCAATTTTAAGTACAAATATGAAATAACACAAATGTGTAGTGATGTTGTCCGGCCAAGACGCTACGCGCTGCGGTGTTTTCTTAGGCCAGTGGCAAATAACGAGGGACAATGCGTAAATTTTAAGGTTTTGCGTAACGTATACATTTTTTTTAGGGAAATCCTTTTTATTATAATATTTTAGAGTATGTATCTTAGTCCCTCAAATGGTTTAAATGCTTCATTCAATTAATTGAATTATATACATTTTTTGCAGATTTACGGATATTCTACATTACATTCTTTACGGATGACGATAAAAGTTACTTATTATTGATAATTAAAGTTTACTTAGGTTCACTTAAATTTTGAGAAATTTTGAACAAACATCAAAAAAAATTTTGGTGAAACAGTATTTTTTTAACATAACTTTTAGATTTATGTACTGATTGAGTACAAAAACTAATCAGCTATATTCCTCAAAAAACTACGTCTAGTACATAATTTGCATCAAAATCGGTTTATCCGTTTGGAAGTAATCGTTGACGAAAAATTTTGAAAAAAAAAAGTGTTTTATCGATAAAGTTTCGAAATTTTTCAACTAATCATTTTTTGGTATTCTACGATATTTTAGTACTAAAAAAACTGGGTCAAATGTCATTTGAAAAATCAAAATCGAATCTAATTCTCAAAACTTATAGCTTTTTAAATATTAAAATTACGTTGTTTTTATCAAACTTACTTAATTTTTTTTAAATAACATTCAAGTTAATTCACCGATGTACTTAAAAATCTTATTAGCTTTTCTTCTTTAAAAACTGCGTTAAATACCGTTAATTTAATCAACCTTGATCAATTTGTTTGGAATTTATCAATGAAGAAAATTTAAAATAAAATGTTTTTTGACCTTGCATCGAAATTTTTCAACCTATCGATTATTTAGCTAAAACAATATTTTAGATCTCAAAACTTGAGTTGAATGCCATCATTGTTTCCAAAATAATATACAGCTTTTCAAAAATCAGTATACTGCCATTTTTTTTAAAATAAATGTTTGAACTGAAAAAATCTATGCTTAAGTATAATTTTTACTCTTTTGAGCTTAAAATTAAAAATACTTTAATTTAGTGGGAAGTTTCAGGGATGGCCCGCAAGGTCAACCGTTTACACATATTTTTTTTTCAGATTTCGTGATAAATGTTTCTTTTAAGACTCACTGACATCAAGGCACGCGGGAGTGTGTCCAGCCAAGGTCGAAGAAGGAACTGGCGATGCAACACCCGTGTGTAATATATTACACGAACCATCTCGAGCTATTTTGATCCCTTCATAACTCAAAAACTATTTATTCTACATAGATGAAATTTGGCACATTTACTAAAACCTCTTAGCTTATCTAGAATCCAAATGTTTACAAGCAGTTACATATTAATGAAGTACAAGCAGTTATTGAATTACTAACAGTTGAAAACCACCATTTTTGTGACTAAGTCACCCAAATCTGATCTAAAACCTAACCCACATCCAGATGACCTAGAAACTCGATATTTGGCACCAAGGTAGAGTTTTATGAATGTACAAAGGAAAGATCTCTAAAAATTCAAAATTCTTAAAAACCAGCTGTTGCCTGCGACTTCACTCGCGTGATACAATAACATTAATTTATTTTGCTAATAGTAGGGTAAAGACTGCGTTAGTAGCCTAGATGCTTATTTAACACGTTTACGTTACAACTGACATAATGGATTAATAAATAAAAATAAAACATTAGCTGACATACACGTGCAGCCCTGACAGAGCTGCACGTGTCACACTCAGCTCAGCTCAGCGCAGCTCAGCTCAAAATTTGACTTGGCTAGTTTTTACCAACAAGCCAATTTTTTGGAAAAATAGAAGTTAAATCAATCCAACAGTATGCGCATAATTTAAAAAGTAAGCACATTAACAGGCGTATGACTTACACTAATTGTCTATCTGTAGGTGAAAACTAGCCAAATCAAATTTTGAGGTAGAATTATATTCTAAGTGAAATCAATGGGTTGTGTAAGTAATTGTCTGTTAAAATATAAGAATTTATATTACTTTTAAAATAGCAAACATTATGGTAGTACTAATAAATTAGAATTTGTTACCGAAATATACAGTGTGTAAAGAAAACCCTGTCGGATAATTAGAGATGTTATTTGGTACCGTAATACGGTTACATATGTGTAATTATTTTATGGATATTAATTAATTAGTTTTCCCAATAAAAAAAATCTTAAATTGTATTTTCATACATTAAGTATGACAACACCTACACATAAGTAAATTCTATTATCAAAGAATGCCGCACAAGTCGGATGCTACCGAAGGACACGCGGCGCATGTGAAGCACATTTAAAAATCCTTTGTAAAAAGCCGAAAAACAAAAAACAAAAGCGCGCCTTCGCATGGTATTTGTGCGAAAGCCGCCTAAGCAAAACAATGACACAAACAGCGACAAGGTGTTGTCAATTTTTAAAATATTTGCTTAACTCTAGGGAAATATAAGTAAAAATACGAATATTAAAAAAACGATATCTTTTTTTCTGAAATAAAGTCATTTTAAAATTTTTTCAGTAATAGGCATCACCAACCTATATGCCTCTTTCAGATCAGACAGGATTTTCTTTATAAACTGTATAATATTGTTACGAATAATCTAGAAGCGTGTAGAGTTAGAGCGCGCGCGCGCTAATTATCTAGAAATAAAAGAAAGAGATAGCTACTCCTATTGACAAACAAATAGTTGATCTGGGCTATGCCATAATGGACTTTGTGGGATATGGCATAAGGTTGAAAGTAGCGTGTACTAGGATTTATGAATCATAACATGTTTACGATAAGAAGTGATTCATTGTTTCCCGATACATTTAGATTTTTCTGGATCCAGCTAGGACTTTCCCCTGCCTATAAATACAGAAGTGTTGACAAACACAGGGCAGTTTTTATCAAGCGATCGAGAGCGATACATCAAGTGACCAAGTGCGAAGCGAAAAGTGTTTTATTGTGTAGTGTTCTAAGTTCAGTAATAGTATAGCAAGTGACTAGGGTGTAAAGTATATTTTAGTATTACGTTGTTTTGTGTTGTGTAAATACACGGATTTAATATAAGTGGTGTTTTCTTACAATTGCGAACCCGAGTACGTAACAATATATTTATTTTAGAATGTTGCACGTTCTTGTAACTAAAACTTTAGGAGTTCTCAATTTTTACAAAATTTGTCACCCAAATAGATCTCAATACTTTTGAATGTGAAGTCGACTGATACGCATACTCTTATATTAAACTTGGCTCCCATTTCACAAAATTAATTATACCGTTTAGCAATAATTGATATCATTTTTGCATGTATAAACCTAAAGAAATTAATAAACAAGATGATATCGAGTTCTAAAAAGTAACCTCTGTTTCTATAAAATATCATATACATAAGTAGGTACATTTGTTGTTTAAAACTATTGTTAAATTTGGACTGTACCACACTAAGCATAGTTTCAAAACCTTGGCCACAGATCTAATACGACAAAATATACGACAAAAGGTGAAATACGACATAAATATGTACACGACTTCTCGTGTTAGATTTTCTCAAAAAATCTGTAAAACGATTGACTCTGCAGGCCATCCTGGAAACTTCCCGCTAAATTGAGGTATTTTAAGCCCCAAGAAACAAATACCTATCCCTATAGATTTCTTAGAGTTCAAAAATATAAATCTTGTTAAAATGACAGTAATTTGTTCATCTTTGACATGACTACGTAGGTTGAAAAATTTCGAAGTAATGCCAAAAAACATTTATTTTTTTCAAAATTTTCGTCATTGGCAATTCCCAAATAAATCCACCGATTTTGATCCAATTTAAAATATTTGACGTGGTGTTTTAGACAGAAAGCTGATTAGATTTTTAATTCAATCGATACATTAGCCTGAAAAGTATTTTAAAAATAATAAGTAAATTTGCAGTAAACAACAAAATATTAATATTTGAAACTCTGTAACCTTTGAAAACTTGCTTCGATTTCGGTTTGAAAATTGCATTTGACATGGTTTTTTCAGTATTAAAATATTGTAGGAGGTCGAAAACTGATTGGTTAAACAACCTTAAAGTTATATCGAAAACAGACTTTTTTCAAAATTTTTCTTCGACGATTTCTCTCAAACGGATAAACCGCTTTTGATGCAATGAAAACAGTTTTTGTAGTTTGACGCAGTTTTTTGTAGAATATAGCTGATTAGATTTTCTACTCAATCGGTATACTAATTCAGAAGTTATATTAAAAAAAAACTGTTTCGCCAAAAACTTTTTGAGGTTTTTTAAAAATTTTTAAAATTTCCTTGACCGAATTGGTTCAAATTTTTAGAAAACCTGAGTAGAATTTAATGAATGCTATCAATCGCGTTTCAATCGGTTAAGCCGTTCAAAAGTTATGAGATGTTTACATACACACATACAGGCATACTTATGTCATCGTAAAAATATTCGGAAAAGATTCCTAGGACCTCAAGACGTTGAGATCTGGTAAAATCTCGATTTTTGAAAATAGCGGCAATATCATTACTTAACTTCCTTATCTACATACGTAGTGGGAAGTTAAAAAACACGTCTCACTTTCATTAAATGTCCGCATTCAAACATCACACACTTTGACTTAAGCCCCGTTTTCACTTTGATTAGTACGAGTGTGAGTGTTTAATGCAGGTGCTTAGTATTAAGCTAAAAATACGTGAAGACAGGCGTTGATCAGTGCGAGTGATAAGTCGAAGATAAATCAGCATCTATTCACTTTTACTATGCTGATTACAAATCACTCGCACTGATCCACAGCTGTCTTCAAGTATTTTAATACTAAGCGCATGCATTAAACACTCACACTCCCACTAATCAAAATGAAAACGGGGCTTTATTATTTCGTTCATCATAATTAAAATAACTGTAAATAATATGCACGCTTCAAATGCGATGTTTACAATGCAATGAAGCGCGCAAAGAAAACGACAAAATGATAATTCGTAACCTGTCCGTCCTGTGCGTGCCGTGTGACGACGTTTAATTTCATTCGTGGTAATACCTACCGTATTTGGCTCAAACCGGTTTATTTAGGTTTTTGAATAGCTCTCATGTCAGATACGTTCCAAACAAAACCTTTTGTAAAAACCGGTAAAAAACCTTTATTAACCGGTATTTCCTAAACCGGTTTCAAGCCCTGCGTCCTTGTACGCCGCCATATTTATCCTTTAATTTTAATTGCTAGCTTCAGGTTCGTCAATAATTAAATACCTAGATATTAGATTTTATAAATCCATTAATTGACTCGATATTTAAGAAAGTCATTTGAAAGATCCAAAATAAACGTATACTTAAAATTAATGAACTTATATAAACCGGATATAAAACCCGTTCCTCGCTTTGGTCTCGGGTTCCTTGGAAGAATAGGCCAACTGCCGTTCTGCCAGGCAGGTCGCAAAAGACGACTGATAGGCTATGCGAGTCACTACCATCGTGGCTACTAGGTGGTAGAGTTCTGCATTGGCTAGACAGGGTCTGGTACCACCACCTTGCCTATTCCTGCCGCAATAGCGTCAGTGCTAGTCACTGTCGTGTTCCGGTTTGAAGGGTAAGATAGCCGGTAAACATATGCATGTGGCATTAGACTACGCCACAAGATAGCAACGAACCATTAACATCTTTGGTGTCTATAGGCGATGGTTGACTCTTTCCCTCAGAAGACCCATCTGCTTGTTTGCTATCTTATGATATAAAAAACAGACCTACAAAACTTTGAATCATATTTTTGTTATTAATTACTTAACATTTCAATTATTTATTGATAATAATTATTTTAATGAAAAGATAAAAAACAAGAATTTCTGAGTTTAGTACGGCAATTTCAAATCTGCCACAAATATTTTAATTGATTTTAATTAACAAAAACATAAATAGCTTTATAAAAGATCATACATAAATGTACCTAAAAGATTTTAAATTAATTAAGAAACTTTAAACCGAACATTTTATATGTTGATCGTTAATAAATTCGTAATGATTTGTTTAACAACCAATTAAGAGACGAAAAATAAGCAACAAAATTTCGCCTCGAAAATTCGGAATGATACAATCTATCAGTTCCGATTCCATCCATTAATCGCTTAATTGATTCCCGTTTACAAGAATTGGAAACCACTTAGAAAAGATTGCGAACGTGTCTGAAAGGGTATCACGCAAATACCATCCGTAAATAAAATTATCCTCTATAAATATTGTCATACAGGCTCCGCTCATATTTTAAATTTTAAACTTTTTAAGCAGGCCGTCGTACTTAAGTCTAGATATTTTGACGTAGGTAGGTACATACGAGTATTATGGTATGAGAAGACATATAGGACGTGTCTACTTTCCATTCCAGCTGTCTAGACGTTTCACCTTATTGTGATACCGCTGGCTGGAGAATATAGATTATAATACTCCGAGAAGTTTAATATGGCAATATAACCGAGAAGTCTTTATGTTTATACCCAAATAAATTATCATATTTCAAAGAAAATCAGACACTTCCTAATTTTTAAAATTTTCTATAAGTATTAAGTGCATGTTTACAATTAACATTGTTTTCATTATTCTGGAAAATTTTTATTGTATAGCAGCTGTACCCGCTCTTTGTTCGCGATTGCCATCCCTCCAGAACAATTAATTATTCGTATTTGACCACAATAGTCTCATATTCAGCCATGCTGTTGATTGCGGTGAAGTACTTCTATCTAGAAAGGAACTTTTTATTGTGGATTTGAAAACGCGTTGACTTTGTCATCTGCCCTTGTGCCTCGTAGGACTTCATATAGTGTTTGCCAGAAGTCAAACAATAGCAGCATAGGAACGCCCAGCATGGACCTGTCGTGACGCACTATATTTTCCACAATCTAGGTTACAGTTTTCTTTGTGCGATATTAAATACTCCATACAGTCAATCATTTTGTAGTCTACGGGACTATTCTGACTATTTATATTATGAAATCGGTATATTTGTTAGAAAAGAGTATATATATAATATACTAGGAGTACCTAACAAACATGACCCATGTGTGTGTGTGTGCAAATGTAAACTTGTCATAGGTTTTGAACAGTTTAACCGATCGACACGCAGCTGTAAAAATGTAAACCGATTCGTTCCAATACATTTACAGAAATTTGAAAAAAAAACAAAAAGTTATCGAAACAAAACTACTTTCTGGCTAATGTACAGCTGATTCCAAAATCTAGTTGGCTTTTTTCTTTGAAAACTGCTGCAATTTAGATGAAAATCAGTTTATCCGTTCAGGAGTGTACGAAAAATGTTGAAAAATGTTTTTTTTTAACATTTTTCGTACACCAACGAAAAATGTTGAAAAAAATATTTTGCATGAATTATAAATTATATTATCAATAAAAAAAACAGTAAAATTTTACGTAATGAAATTGCGCAAATTCACATTTTTTTGTGTTGAAAAATTAGCCTTAAAGTAATAAGAGTTAAAATTTTCAAAAATAAATAAGTCTTTAAGTTATCACATTTCCTAAGTTATTAACATGAGACCAAAAGTAATCAAAATGCAATAATATTGTTACGAATAATCTAGAAACGTGAAGAGTTGGAACGCTGGAGGGATCTAGAAATAAAAGAAAGAGATAGCTACTCTTACTGACAAACAAATAGTTGACTGTTATTCGATAGCTATGCCATAATGGACTTTGTAGTAGGGCATAAGGATGAAAATAGCGTGTACTAGGAGTTGTTTAAGTTGTTATTGTTTACGCAATAAATTTAGATTTTTCTGGATTCGGGTTGAACTTTACCCTGGGTATAAATAGAGATGTGTTGACAAATACAGGGCAGTTTTTATAAAGCGATCGAGAGCGATACTTAAAGTGACCAGTGCGAAGCGAGTGTTCTATTGTGTAGTCGGTTAAGTTTAGTGTTAGTACAGTGAGTGACTAGTGTTAATCAGAGTATTTGAGTATTTCATTGTGTTGTTTTGTGTATTTGTATTGTAAATACACGGGTTTATATAAGTGGCGTTTTCTTACAATTACGAACCCGAAGTACGTAACAATATTAAAAAATTTTGGCGAAACAGTATTTTTTAACATAACTTCCAAATTAATGTAACGATTGAGTACAAAAACTAATCAGCTCTTTTCCTCAAAAAACTACGTCTAATGCATAAATTGCATCAAAATCGGTTTATCTGTTAGGGAGAAATCTTTGACGTAAAATTTTGAATAATGTGTTTCTCCGTCAAAATTTCGAAGTTTCTTCGAAATTTTTCAACCAATATTTTTTTGGCATTCTACGATATTTTAGTATTAAAAAACTCCATTTCAAAATTCAATATCGAATCTAATTTTCAAAAGGTACAGCTTTTCAAATATTAAAATAACGTTGTTTTTAAGAAGCTTACTTAATATTTTTGAAATCACTTTCAGGTTAACACACCGATTGACTTAAAAATCTTATCAGCTTTTATCGTTTAAAAACTGCGACAAATACCGTTAATTGAATCAAAAACGGTCAATTTGTTTGGATTTATCAATGACGAAAATATTTGAAAAAAATAATTGTTTTGCCATTGTTTCGAAGTTTTTCAACCTATCGGTTATTTAGCTCAACAATCAATATACTGTCATTTTTAACAAAATAGATGTTTGCACTGAAAAAATCTATGCTTATAGTTTTTACCCGTTTGCGCTTAAAATACCTTAATTTAGCGGGAACTTCTAGGAATGGCCCGCAGAGTCAATCGTTTACACATTTTTAAACTAGCATATATTGTAGTTATAATACATTCAATTTTTCTGCAATGCAAACCTTTTTTTTTGAATTAAACAATTTTTATAGTACCTCCTCTAACAAAAAAAAAAATATTTCGGACGTTGATTAAATACAGCTAAGTTTACATTTCGACTCTTATCCTTTATCCCACGGGAACAGTGACGAATTTTAAAATAAAAAGTATCCTATAACCTTTCTCGGACTATGCACTCAAATTATTGTAAATCATTTAAATCCATTCAGTAGTTTCGATGTGATGCGCAGCCTTGATACAGACGGACAGACAAAACTAAACAAAAAAAATACAGTTTCGCTTCAGTATCTATTAAAGAGTGCCTTCCAAAAAAAATTTTTTAAATATCTTCGATGTACAGAATTCGACCTCTAACAGTTTTATTATATGTATATATATTGGTAGATGTGAGGTCAGCGCATTTTACTACTATCATAAACGCGCAAGATTGTTAGGGCGGATTTTTAGGGTTCCGTAACGAATGGTTGACAAAGGAAACCCTGTTAATATGCCTCTGTTGTCTGTCTGACATAGGTCTCTCTCTCTCTCTCTCTGTCTGTCTCTCTCTCTCACTCGATCACTTAAACGAAAAAAGTAAACACTTGAAATCTTGACAGAATGCTTGTTGTTGTTGTTGCCATGGCAGCTATCATAACAAATAAAAAAGGATAAGGTTGGATCCGTAAGGAGGTCCCCATTCAAGTACAAGTAGTTAATATCCCTGGATGGTATAGAACCCGACATCGAGACCGACTCGCTTTTATAATTTTTCACGTACCAAATACAGAACGGATTTTGATTTTTTAGTCAGGTTATACGTCAAAGTATTAAGTTTACATTATAATTATATAATATAAGGCTTTAATTTTCATACCGTGTCCTGCCAGTGTATAACACAGACAGGACAAGATCCGTCGGGTTCAGCGAGTAATATAATACATATTGTAATTGTAATACAAACTATATACCATAGTTAGGGTTTTACTACTGAATAAGAATGTTTTTGTATTATTAAACCTCTTGAAAGGTTAAGAAATATTATACACCTTTAATTAAACAAGTAGCGTTAGTATAAATAGTCAGGAGTAAATAAAGAATATATCAATTTATTCGTAGCGTCTGTAGACGCTCGCTACGAACGGCGATACAATATGCATTATATATCGCCACTTTTCAATAGTCCATCTTGTGTTTCACTGTCCACAAAATGTTTACATTATAAGAATATATCAATATTCCGATTTGAAAATTTAGATTTTTAGCAAAAATAGTTTGGGGAGGTAGTATGTAGTTTCAAGTAATTTTTTCCACAGACGACTTATATTCGGTATGTAAAATTATTTTTTGTTGACTCGTCTAAAGTGTCTGTAAAGGATAATTTGAGTAAAAAAGTTTTGACTTAAATTTGACTTTTTGATATACCCTAAGCCTAGCTATAGCTATTTTTAACAATTAATTCGAAAATTCTGCGATTTTCTGTTGTTGAATTTTTTAGTGATGATCTCATGAAGTAGATTTAGCAGTTTACTAGACTATTTTCCATGTACAAAAAAATAAAACATTATTTTTTTTTACATTTGACTGGAATTTTTGAATTTTGTGACGTTTACCAATATTATATCTTTATAAAATCTAGCGACACCCGCTCGCTTTGCTGGGTGTACATTAATTGACGATGTTAGTTATAAGTAGGTAGG
The DNA here is from genome assembly GCA_036924255.1 of Apodemia mormo. Taxonomy (NCBI): domain Eukaryota; kingdom Metazoa; phylum Arthropoda; class Insecta; order Lepidoptera; family Riodinidae; genus Apodemia; species Apodemia mormo. Next base: position 16,324,263 of record JAUPFN010000003.1, on the reverse strand, counting down.
TATATCCTAATATTTGCACAATTACAGTTAGTGTATACTCATGCTGTTATTGAGTTATAATAGGACATTCAGACAGAGGTACAAAAATTTGCGCCGCCTATAATTTGTACAATAAGTATATACCATTTTTTCTTTTACCATTATCGATAAGTCGTTCATGTTTTATAAGGGGGCATACACACAGACATAAAATTATAAAAAATGATATGCGCAATCACGTGTTCTCACCGTAAAATAATCTTAATTAAAGTCGTTTTCGGTTTATAGCGGGATATATACGGACAGACAGACAAAAATTTTTAAATAGTAAAATTAATATAAGTAATCATAAAAATGACGTTTATCATGAAATTTGACAAAAAGTTTAATATACAGACTATAGTTAGTCGTAATCGGTAAAAAAGTATGTCATAAAATAATGTACATCATTTTTCTGTATCTGGTAAAGTGACTAAGCCATTCAGCCTACTTCGCGACACAAGATTTACAATTCGACTAACCATTATACCAACGGGTCAATATTAATTGCATCAAAATTATATCAAAATGTAATTTACAGCCGTTTTTAAACTTCTCTTATACTTTGGATCAAGTAAAAAAAATTACGCTGATTCCCTGCCCCTGCTAGGAAATCTGTACAGGCAAAGTGTGTGTGTGTGATGTCTATAGAAGCTCTAGTTCACCACGAATACGATTATCATCTTGACAGACATTTTCCGCATTTGATAGACATTTTGTGATCTCGGCCATTTTAAAATTTCGCGCCTTTTTGTCGATTTTTAAAATAACGTATGTACTTTACAATCAAAAACGCCTACGCACTGATTGGAGACGACAGAATTAAAGCGAGAGTTGAGGGGGAGTTTGCTTTCTTTTTGCCAATAAGAGTAATACAAATATGTTTATTTGTTTATACTTAGCTAGCGACCTGCCCGCGGTTTCACCCGCGTAGCTTTTGTTTCCGAAGGGAATATCGGAAAGGTTTATATACTAAAACCTTTCTCAAGAATCAATCTATCTATTAAAAAAAACCGCATCAAAATCCGTTGCGTAGTTTTAAAGATTTAAGCATACATAGGGACATAGGGACAGACAGAGAAAGCGACTTTGATTTATACTATGTAGTGATGTATTTTTAATATTTTAGACAGGTTTATTTTTATGTTATATATATTTATTCTTAAATTAGGCCATTTCTGCCATTTTGGACAGGCTTTTCTTCGTTTATGAATGGCAAACCTAGCCACGATAATGGCAAACCTAGCCACGAAAATGCTGGTGATCCCATCGAAGCATTTGCTAAATTTAACGATTTTATCGTTCGTTCGTTGCAATAACCAAATTCTCCCTGTATTTGTACTAAAGAATAGTAATGTTAACTTAAGTTCTAATTTTATCTAGCGGTTATGCCCCAAACTTAAAAAATATATGTATATTAAATGCGGATAAGTTAAGGAGTTGATTCTTGATATAGAATTAATTTAAGGTAAAAACTACAGAAAACTATGTATGGAGTCTCGTGGAGTCTCGACCATGTTCTTTCGTTAAATTTTCAGAGAAATCAATAACATACAAGTATACAAAAATTGCTTGTTCGATGTAATGCTCTTCGGAAATTTATCTTATTAAAACTAAATTTAAAAAAATATGAAGTCAAGGGGTAAAAATAAATCAAGTAATTAACATTGGAAGCTAATCTACAATAAGAGCTAAAATGTTTGAGTAAACATCTATACCTTACATGAAAAATATCTATACTTACTGAAATACTTGTTTCTTTATAACTATTTCCGTGCTCATGAATTACTCGCCTCAAAGTAGAGCGTTAACTTCTGTATCTGTTGCATTCATATTTTCACAAATACAATTATATAAATAAAGTCAAAGTCAAAACATTTTTATTCAAATTATCCTTTACAGGCACTTTTGACGAGTCAACATTTTTTGAGTTACTACCGGATCGGAAACGCGGCGCGCGTGAGTAGGCCGGTGTTCAGTGCAGTGTAATAATCGACGCCCTTGGGCCACGCCCCCCAGACTATCAAGTCCTAAAAACCGTGTAGTGTAATAGGCCTATATTCTTATACATAAAAATCAATTGCTGTTTGTTAATCTCGTTAAAACTCGAGATCGGCTAAACCGATTTGGCTAATTTTGGTTTTGAATTAATTGTTGAAGTCCAGGGCAGGTTTAAAAGGTGAGAAAATATAGAAAAAATAAGATTTGATAAAAAGGCAGACAACGTTTGCCGAGTCAGCTAGTTAAGAATAATTATGATATGATTGATGATGATAATTATGATATGTACCTATATTTTTTATCAAAATAATGTAACGCTGTTGGTTTTCTAAACACACAAAGCTATAAAGGGCACTTTACTGTAGTAAGTCACATGTCTCTAGTTGATCCGATGGAAGAATAGAAAATACTCCTAAAAACAAAAGCCTTTAGAGATTCAATCCCACTCGTATGTCGTCTCATTCGCGAACGTATTCGGTTGACAATATCTGTCGAACGTCAGGCTCTCGTGTTGTGTCTAAGTGATAAAAGGTCTTATGCCATATATTACTATTAGTACATGTATTGTTGCGCAGGTGTCAGTGGTGAGTGAGCTATATAGCATAATATATAAATCCCAGTACGTGACTCGTGTGCAAACGAATCAAATTAACACATAAAGTGAACCAAAATAAATTTTTCAATCGACTCCCACAAAGGCAGGAACTAATTTTGATGATTATTTTTATAAGAAGATTTTAGACATTATGACTGTCTGTTTTTGAATGATTACAAAAGCACTTTAGACATTTTGACTGTGTGTTATAATAAAAAAAAACAGTAGCAGTCGTGGGACTGCCGATAGAAGTGAAAACGGAACTATTAAGTTGAGAGTAATTAAAACTATATGCAAAACATAGCTATAGATATACTATTATCATTAGCATGTCGGTGATGCGAACCGAGGATTTTACCCTCTACCAAAACGCTCAACGCGCCTAAAGAAGTTTTCACTTCAAAAAAACAGTAGCAGTCGTGGGACTGCCGATAGAAGTGAAAACGGAACTATTAAGTTGAGAGTAATTAAAACTATATGCAAAACATAGCTATAGATATACTATTATCATTAGCATGTCGGTGACGCGAACCGAGGATTTTACCCTCTACCAAAACGCTCAACGCGCCTAAAGAAGTTTTCACTTCAAAAATATCAAATCGGTCTCACAGTAACAAAAAAACAGTGAATACATACACGCACGACGTACAGTGTACACTTATACATATAGTTCAGCAATAATCCCATTTAATATGATGGAACTCGGAACGAGGCAATGAGGTGAATAAAATTTATTATAACTTTAACTAAAACCTTGGTTTATGAAAATGAAGTATCATATTTCTAAACTAGAAATATGAGATTTATGTTTTTTAAGTGTGTGTAATGCATAAAAATGTATAGATATTTCTTTGACAGGCTCTGCAGCCTAAGCGGCTTCACGTATGTTAGCTTCAGAGGTGTCATTAGTTTTGTCTTAATTGTGAGAGTGATATGGACTAAATTATTTTTACCCCACTGGGCTAGACGGAGGGTTGTGTCTTTTATGAGTCGAATCACAGTCGGGTTTTTTGTTTTCATAATAACTACCTATTTATAGTATAAGATGGTAAGCAAGTATCTAGACGGCACGGCTAGATGGAGGCGAGAAAAAATAACCATCGTATAAAGACACTGAAGATATTAAACGGTGCTTATTGTAATCTGTTTGGTAGAGATTTAATACTACATGCAAAAGTTTACTGGCTACCTTATCGAAATCAGTTAAGGGGTGCCGTCAAAAGGGTAACAAACAGACAAACTTTTGTATTTATTGAATAGATATCTGCCATTCTGCCAGGCAGTTCATAAAATGAAAAATATTGGCTAAATATACTACTGACATCGTGATTACTAAGTGGTCGAGTGATTCAAACATCTTGCGTGTGTTTATTGGCACCGCTTTACCTATTTCTTCCTCACCAGCGTCAGTTTTTGTCGCTGATTCCAATTTGAAGACTTACCCTTCAAATCGGAACAAGATGGTGACAAGCGGCCGACGGTGAGTAACCAGTCAACTTATGCATATCAATTATCAACCAACCTGCCACACGAAAGTTAAGGCACCCTTAACATTTTTGCAAAGGGATGTCCACTCTTTCCATCAGAAGAGGAAGCATATTTGTTGGCTATGATATAATATGTCTAAATATAATTAAAAAGCTAAATTTCACGTGGACTAAGTTGCAAGTAACGGCTACTTTTAAATAAATGTATTCAAACACTTAGGTCTATTTACACCAAACTATTTAACATTTTTTAAATTAAATTTAACCGTTATAAAAGTTATTTAAAAAAACTGTTTAGTGCAAGCGGACCTTAGACATTAGTAAAGATGTATTGTTTCAGACTTGTGTAAAAATTACAAAATAAAAATTGCAGTAGGTTATCATTATTACTTTGCCCATTATTAAGTGAGGCACATTCCGGGAGCCAGAGTTTAGGCAATTTTGGATTAAATAATATTATACATGATAATACGTCATGATTCTCTTAATCATACTGAAAAGAATTAGGCTGCAGTTTAAATATTACAGCGGGCCGATTGCGTGGCGCCAAACCTCTTTAAAACGACTATTTTTAGTAGTTTACTCATCACCGTGTTCGTCCTGGTAAAAATTTTCTCTCTTATCGCCTTTCTCGCCTTTTATGACACTATTGGATACGAAGTAGATAAATGCTACACATTTAATAGTTCAGTCATCGAAAACAGGTATTGCTATCGATGACGATGGGAGACATCATGTACCTGCATCAGCTATACGGCAGAGTAGTATTCATACAAAATCCAAATAAGGAATATTTTTAAATAGCACAAAATGTTTGGTGAACACTAGAGGTGAAAGAAGATAGCCAACGGCCATAAATAAAATTGCCGTTTTATGGTGAAAAAACAAGACGAAAAAAAAGTTGAGAGGTGTCAAGGGACACCCGGATGGAACGAAGTTGCTTTCGATTAATTGTACAAAAAACCTGTATACACTCAACAAAAATCGTCGCGACACCACACTGTTCAACGCGAAATAGAAATGAAAATATCTGGCTTGCTTTCTATACGAGAGAGAGAGACAGACAGAGAAACATGCGCACGCCGCACAGCTTACAATAGCTTACTATAGCAAAAAGTGTCGTGACAACTTTTCGTAAGAATTTTTTCCGTCTAGCCCCCTTTCACAACGCGCGATAAGGAACTTCGTTCCAAAAGTATATATTATTAATCAATCAGTTGTAGTGGGTGTCGAAGGCAGTCCATTTGCAGAAGATCCTCTAATTTAGCAACCGTATGTTGTGCAATGTATAAGTCTAGCGTCGTCTTGTATCAGCAGCATTGCAATATAATATCTGCCGTAATCGTCTGACCAGATCCTAGAAATTTGTAGCGGATGACGCCAATACTGATCTACTAGACACTTTTGCCAGTCAGAGTATAATGTACCACGTACTAGAGAAGTTATGCTAATTAGAAGTAGTGTACGATGTCGTTAACACTTGCAGCAGTGCAGAAAAAATAATGAAACCTTCAACCAGTCATAATTAATGAAGCGCTGCAGCGTATAATAGAGTATATTAATACTTATATTCGCTTCGCGACCAAAAGTTCATAGCCGCCGAGAATTTCATGGCGCTTACGTGATACATTCATCGAGCTCTGACGTAGGTCCAGTCCATGGACTGCACTTTAGTGGAACACAACTGGCGAGGCGCATACCTTGTCTAGTACGTTAGTACATAGAAGTCTTTGTTGCCAGTAGGTACCTTTGTCTCAATTTTCGCTTGTGGCAAGTCAACTAAATTTCTAATAGATAGGAACTTAGAATTTTGAATTGAACAAAGCCAGTCATTTAAGATCAAAGTGGCAAGTTAGCCTAAACGCCATTGTCATATTACGTAATGAGATAAGGACCTAATACATTAAATGTTACTGATGTGTTGCTATCCCCGCACATCCTACTAGTCAGAGAGAAGTTGCTTCTAGTAAATCTTCTATTTGCAATTTAATTACCTTAAGAAAAAGTCAAAGGCTTTGACTTACAAACAAGTGTATAACATATGAGCTCTAAATTCTCAACTTCGTAGGAAATGGACAACATTTTATTTGTAACTAGCTAACCCGGCATACGTTGTTCTGCTTTTTAACTACTCTTTTTTTTTCCTATATTTTCTCACCTTTTAAACCTTCCCTGGACTTTAACAATTAATTCAAAACCAAAATTAGCCAAATCGGTTCAGCCGTCCTCGAGTTTTAGCGAGACTAACGAACAGTAATTGATTTTTATATATAGATTTATAATTCGGACTTTTGACAATCAGATATCGGCCTATTTAATATTATAATAACATAAATTGATGTCAGTGAGTCATATTTATAATAGACAAAAAAGTGTTGAATGTGTAAACAGTATATCTATATTATGTTAATACGTGAAGCAAAAACCTTGTACCTCTTTTTACGACAATTAAGCGAACGGTGGAATATAAAGTAACAGGTAGGGTTTACATTCGGAGAACTGCAAAAACCTAAACCGAAAGAAACCTAATATTTTTAAATAATATGCATTATTAATACATGAAATTAATAAAAAGCGGTCAAGTGCGAGTTCGACACACATACCGAGGGTTCCGTACAAACTTTTGGGTAACCTTAGCTACACATACAATTTCACGACTCTAAGTCAACGAGAAGTATCCTATAGGTTTTGATTCTCTTATGAAATCGCAAAAAACTGCAAAATAAGCGACATAAAGGGTCATATCTTTTGATCGTGTTGACTTACAAGTTTGATGTTTTCACAGCTGGGAGGGACCGTAGACTCTACGCATTCATGAGAAAAAGGTTCTTGTCAGAGGGAGAGACGAACAGAAAGACAGACGGACAACAAAGTGATCCTATAAGTGTTCCTTTTTTTTCGTTGAGTCATAGGTCGAATTTCGAGCCGCCGTGTTGTCACCGTTCGAGCAACCGGCGCCTTTTATAACATGCCTGGCAGAATGGCAGTTGGCCTATTCTGCAAAAGAGCCTGGAAAACACGGGAGAAATCCTTTATAAAATAGACCATCTACCGTTCTGTCAGGCGGGTTATAAAAAACTACTACTAGGTGGTAGTGTTCCGCAATGTCTTGCACGGGTATTTGGCACCACCGCCTTACCTACTTGCCGCAAATGCGTCAATGCTTGTCATTGTCGTGTTTCAGTTTGGAGGGTCAGGTAGCCGGTAGACTTATGCATGTGGCATTGCCATCCCGCCACATGGATAGCAACGCACCATTAACATCTTTGGTGTCCACATGGAATGGTTTCTTTTTCCATCAGGAGAACCATCCGTTTGTTCGCAACCTTATGATATAAAAAACAGCTCTTTCCTTCAGTGGCATCGCGGAGCTCACGCATAACAGCTCGCGGAAAATAGTAAATTCAATTAATTTCACCCCTGAAAAATATAAATTTCCGCAAAACAACGCCTGAATCAATAAAATAAAATAATACCAAGTTAAATTAACAAGTCAAGTACTTTATTTTGTTTAATTGCTAAAACTTCCAAAGCCAGTTTTGACCCTGATAATAGTTAGCCGAGGAGTAATAAAATAAATTTGCATTGTTAATAGATGGTGACTTTATAAGCGTGTATGTTAATAAAACACTAATAAACTTTTATATTCCGAGAGCTTGAGTTGTAAATTCAATTTCGTGTTTGATTCAATTTGAAATCGAACATAGATACTCTTAATTGTGGTTTTTCAGATGGATCAGTTTTTGCAAAGAAATGGATGCCTCTACTGACTGTACTGAGTTTCTTTGCAAACTCAGATAATTCTCTACTAAAAAGCGAGATAATAAGCTATGTGTGTGTGCGTGTCCGAGTTCGTGTGCACGTCCATTGTCCGAGGGTGCATGTGTGTGTGTGTGTGTGTGTGTGTGTGTGTGTGTGTGTGTGTGTGTGTGTGTGTTTGTGTATGTGTGTGTGCGTGCGTATGTGTGTATGTGTGGTATACTGTTTTTAAGTATCAGAACATTTCTGACGTTTGCAAGGCGTTCTCATACCAAATTTCTAAGACTCGTAAAAGAGAAAATTTTATTCAAATTCTTTATGGTCCATCCAGACTCATGGCGAGAAACCTTGAGAACACCCGAGAAGCGCGAATGTGAGGAGTTTCTCGCCTTCTCGTTCTCACGTTCGCCTGTTTTGTGTTATGAAGTAACAAGTTACGAAGTATTTTACTTAACTATCCAGTGTTCCCCACACTCCTTATAACTAGGAAATATGTAAATTATTTAATAGCTGACAACATTTTCAAAATCGTTTGAGGTTTTGTAAATAACGGCTAATAACGCCAAATTTCTCAATTAAATGCTACATGCTGCAAACATTTTCACAAAAAAAAAACTTTTTCCCCGTGTTGGTTCCGGGCTCCTATGAAGAATAGACCAACTGCCGATCTGCCAGGCAGATCGTAAAAGGCGATCGATTGGCTATGCGAGTCACTACCATCGTGGCTACTGGGTGGTAGAGTTCTGCATTGTCTCACCCGCGTCTGGTACTAACTACCGCCTTACATTCCTACCACAATAGCGTCAATGCTTGTCGTTGTCGTGTTCCGATTTGGATACCCTCCACACACACACAGGTGCCACATGCATAAGTTTACCGGCTACCTTACCTTAGTAGGTAAACTTATGCATGTGGCATTAGAAGACCTCGCCACAAGATAGCAACGCACCATTAAGAACTTTGGAGTCTATAGGCGATGGTTGACTCTGTCCATCAGGAGACCCATCTGCTTCTTTGCTATCTTATTATATTTAAAAAAAATCATATTAAATGGTACGAAAACATGCTTGCATTTTGTTATCGTTATGAATGGTTCAAACGTTATTTGCAATTAAAGATATACTTAATTCCTTATTGAATAAAGATAGTGTATGGCTAATCTTTAAAACAAGTTCACATGCGAATATGTTATAAATTTTTTTTAAATAAATTATGAGAATAGACAAGTGTTTATTCTAGGAGACGTGCAAATAGCTTGACAACTTTTTCATTAAATTTTTTAAATTCAAATGTATTTACTGCATTTATCAACAACTTTTAATAAGAATTCCAATTTGCGACATCACCATGAAGATTTAAGGTTGATTGCCGAGTGAGCTCTTGAACTATTATTACCTACGCATACGCAACTATAAAAATATATTTTGGCAATGAATAAAATTCTCCGCCTAACAGTTCTTGCCCCGTGTGTAAAATTCCCGCCCCAGCCATCATAACGACACGAAGACATAAGTAAATAATGAATGTAGAAGTTCGTATTTCGGGTTGTTAATTTTATTTAAAATATCATTACTTGGCGCCCGATGCTGCGGTATGAAGTGTAGGTACGATACAAGTTTATTGTATTATGACTGTAACTTTTCCGTAAGTGCAAGCAATAAGTTGACAAAGTTTCATCCCAATCGGATTAAATACGAACAAACATAATATTTTGATTTTTTTGTGTTGTGTAACCGCATTCCGATCTGTCAGTAATTTTTAAAATGTCGAGTAAGCAAAAGTACCTGAAAACATATTTTGATTTTGTATATAAGATAACAATAAACAAGCAGATGTCTATATTGTGTATGGGGGTTGTTGTAAACTCGCCGCAGTTGTAAATTCGCCACCGGTTTAGATATTCCATACATTCAAAGTAAACTCGCCACAGGTATTAATAATTAAAAATAAGTAATAATTATTTATTTGTAATAATAAATCCATACCTAGACCCCTGCCAAGGGGGGGGGGGGGGCATAGCCCCCATTGCTAATAGCAACGCAATATTAACATTTTCATAGGTATCTATATTCTATAGATAGGCGAAAGGCGTTTTCAATTTCTATCAGAAGAGCCATCTAGGTACTTTATTGTTATCCTAGGACATAAAAAAATCTTATGTGATAACAATCCTGCTAATATTATTAATGTCTAGGTTTGTATACTTGTTACCCATATATCGAAATTAATAGCAGTTGGTATTCATACATATCTTCACGCCAGATCCCTTACGGGGTAGGCAGAGAGAACCGAGTGCCATACATCTCGGTCCTTGCAGGCTTGTCTCGCTTCCTCCACATTCATCACTCTCTTCATACACACACGCCGGTTGAGACGACCTTGACACCACCGTGGTATGTCAGTCTTGGTCTTCCCCGGTACCTACATCCTTCCACATTCGCATTGTGTATCTGTTTTGTTAACCTTTCATCTACCATTCTTTCTACATGTCCGAACCAACGGACCATGCCCTTTCTCATCTTTACACCGACATTTTCTTTCAAACCTAACTTCTCTCTCACTTCTACATTACGAACCCGTACAGTACAGTTGGTATTCATTGCATATATTCCTATTAGAAACAATATTTAATATGAAATTGAATAGGTAACTATTAAAAAAGTAATTAAATTACTTTACAATTTCAAGCAAACTTTATACCTAATTTGTTTTGTATTGATTACCTAAGTTAAACAAAGACGTAGTCACGCAAGCTGCCAATTTAAACAGACTTTACAAATGCGCATTTTAGTGCCGTATATATATATTACTAGCTGTGCCCGCGACTTCGTTCGCGTGGAAAAAATTCTAAAATAAAAACCCGCATAGTTTCCGTTCCCGTGGGATTTCCGGGATAAGAACTATCCTATGTCCTTTCTTGGGTCTGAAACTATATTTGTACCAAATTTTATCCAAATCGGTTCAGTGGTTTGGCCGTGAAAGCGTAACAGACAGACAGACAGACAGACAGAGTTACTTTCGCATTTATAATATTAGTATGGATGTGTACGGTATATATTTATTATCACGTTTTAAAAGAAAATTATATTGCCAAAAATGTAAATAGATTGTAATAGGCTAGTTCACTAAATATGAAAAACTATTTATTAATTTACATTGTTAGGTATATAAACCAAAAAACTGTTTATTTTTAACCGACTTTTGCTAAATAAGGTACATTTACAATAAAAATTCGCATTTTAAAATTGAAATTTAAATCAACCGCGATAACGCTCTGGATTGTCATGGCGTCCTAATGACATCATGCCGTGGTAATATCTACATTACATACTGTGCGATTTCTATGAAACTGGCATCATTAAGATGACATTTTACTACAGTGTGACGTAACAATTCCAGATTTGCGTTTAAGTCTATTTTGGCCGAAATTATATCTTAAAAAAATATTAATCCTCATCTTGTAACAAATATTTTAGTTTTTTTTTTGTTATCTCCATATTGTAATTAATCATTAAAACTACAGTATATCCTTTCTTTTTAATTCTCTTTGATTGATTCTCAATGATCACAAGCCTATTCTTAAATTAATTTTGTTTAATATCATATTTGTCGAATAAGCTTTTTTATTGGACGTTGGATACTTTAGTACGAGGTTAACCGATTTTAACACTTAATCGGCTTTAGTTTATCGGTATTATTAGGAAGCTTCTAGAAAGGCTAGAAAGGTGAGGTCCTCATACTTTGAGAATTATTTACAGTTTTATAGCTATTTAGATTATCCTACACCACTCTACGTGGGTAACATTATTATTATTTATTACATGTAACCGAAATATTATAATAAAGTTATTTGGGTTTCGGCTCTAACATTTTTTTTCAAGCATAAACTTTCCAAACAACTTCGTTGTGTGATGGGAGGAAGAAATAATTTATTAAAATACTTATTTATAGAAAACAAAAACAAAATTACCATATGTAAATGACGACCCGGGTTCTAGACGTCTTAATTTGCATACAATAATTTAAACCCTAACAACGACGTGTTTAGGTGGTAGACACCACCGACGCCACAAAACATTCAAGTTTCGGCATCGGTTCTGATTTAGTTCGAGGAAAAAATGAGAGTTTTTGCCTAGTTTTGTCCGGTGAAAATGTTGGCTGTATAATTTGTAATTTATACACGTGCTAAAAATGGAAAGTTAGATTGGATAAAATGTTGACTGTAAAATTTGTGCTCCGTACATTTAGTTACCTACTGCCCTCAGAAGAAAGTAAGTACTTTAAATGAAGGGCTATTTCGACCAGTTTTAACTTTTAACCAATAGTTTCACCTTGAAGTAAAAATTTGATTAGAGGTTTGATTAAAAGAGGCCTTTCCAAAATTACCGTTTCAATTTTTTCCGGGACCGAGAAAAATGTATCCTTCAAAAACTTGAGTTTCGTCCATGATTCCGAGTTTCAGGTTAATTTTAGTTTAAATTTAAATTGCATCCATTTTTAATTAAAAATCGGTTGGATTAACCAGTATCGGTTTAATAGAATTCGAAAATTAATTCGAAAATAGTATCGATACATCAAAACTGTGGATAATGGCTATAATGAATATTGATTTCTCCCGTAGTTTCGGTTGCGGACGAAAGAAATCGATATAAGCACGCGTTCTTATTGCAAAATAATTTATGGTTGAACTTGAATATGGACACAAACTCAGATAGACAAACTGGTATTGGGTTAGCAGAATTTAAAAATAGTGTTTTAATAAAATAAAGTTTTAAATCAGAAATAATTATTGCTTTCTTCGGTTTTACGTAGCTTTGTTTCGGTTTTAGACGAAGTACTGGCAAAAGTCGATATTTACACACGTTCTTGTTGCAAAACGAGTTTTGATTGAACGAACACAGATTCATATACCTACTACTTAGAATGATGAAATTGCAATAATATATTCAAAAACCCGCCTTTTGTGCAGTACAAATCTTATTCTCGAGCTTACTTTTGGAAATAAGAGTAGTAATTTGATATTTGATCACTGTATAAAATGTTTTTTTAATAAGTGTGCGCGAAAGATTATATTTGAAATTTAGTCGTACTAAAAAAACTCGTTTCCTGTAACAGAAATTATTCGAAAGTGTTTTAATATTGCAGGTTTTTAAGGATTATAATTATTTTTTCTCGATTTAATTAATACAAAACAATTTATAGTTTTAAATCTTTCTTAGTTCATTATATACCGAGACTAATCGATAGATTCTATAAAAAAATAGTTACTTTATATGTAAACATTACAGCAAATATTAAACCAGTTTTATAATGTACCGACCAAGCTATTTCAATAAAGAACATTTTCTGCTGAAGCACCTATATTTTCCAACATTAGTTTAAAATATGTAAACTATCAAATTTCGTTAATAATATTAAACAAACCCACCGTGTTTTCATAATAAGTTAATTAGTATTTTTATTTTATAATTTTTAACTTCAAAATCTTTGGAACGAGAACTACAAAAAGTTTCGCATAAAAAGCTTAATATTAGCTAATTTTAAATTACATGATCGAATCTTTTCATTTAACAAACGAAGACAAATCCAATTAAAATTCTATTTGAGAACAGACGAAACGTTTTAGACATAAAGTAAAATAACGAATAAATGAATTTTAAACTCAACGAGATATATGTTACGATAACATACAATTTCGTGATCATAAAAAAAAAACAAATTGGCTTCAATTTTATTCTTAAAAATTTATAAAAAGGTTATTTTAGGAATTCAAACAAGTGCGTTACCTCATGGGTCTTTTGATTTCCAATCTCATGTTTATGCCTTAAACGCATTTGCGTGATTAACGACCACAGACCACATGAATACTAATCGACACGCCATTAGGAAGGAAATGTGTCGCCGCCACGCATATGAGCAAACGCTCCTATGACTGTCAAAAATGTCATACATTTGTAGATATATTATATCTTGGAGTAATTTCATTTCATCGGTAAGTAGTATAACTCTGCATTTCTTGTGTAAATTCAAGCTACACTGACAAACTAAGAAATTGTCTTGAAAGGCGTATCCATTTAATCGTAGTAACAACATTATATCCGTTTATTGAGATACCATACCAACAAATCATACAAACTTTCATATTTGCCCCTCCTTTTTTACCTCATTCCCCCGTGTTGGTTTGGGTCCCTTTGAAAAATTGATGATTTACCATTACGCAGTACATAAAAGGCAAACAATTAGCTGTACATCTAATTATCTCTTAAACAAACAGGTGGAAGAATTCAACAAAAGTCTGAGTTTGATGAAATTTAATCAAATGCCATCAACCGCGTTTCGATCGGGCAAGCCTATCATACACACACCCACGCCACACATCACAAGTCATCGTAAAAATTGTCAAAAATTTATTAACTGATATAATCCAAATAAAATATTTGGCAAGGAAAAGTGAGAGTGATATTAATTATAAATTCACAATATCTACATAAAATCAGGTTTTTATTTGTGACATTTAATATTTGAAATAAAAATGTTCAAGCGAGGCATAAATATTTATTTGTTAAATATATTATAATTTATTTGATGTAGTTTATTAGACTTATAATTCATAACGCTGTAATAAAGTTCTTATTGGAGATAAGAATTTCGTTACAAAAATAATATCAAGTTTTATTTTTCTTATACAATTATGTTTCAGTTATCCCATAGCTCTGAACATTGTGTTAAATCGAAATTTAAAAAAAAATACTTGCTGCGAAGTTGAATCTATAATAATCCATGCTAATGTTATAAATGCGAAAGTAACTCTGACTGTCTCTTCTTCACGCCTTAACCACTGAACCGATTTAAATGTCATTTGCAAAGATAGTTTTTATCCCGCAAATCCCACGGGAACGGGAACTATGCGGGTAAAACCCCGGGACTGTCTATCTTTTAAACCACGGCAATGAGAAATAACTTGGCTACTTTTATTTTAGAAAATTTTCACGGGGACCAAGTTGCGGGCATAGCTAGTATTTATAATATTATAAATGGGAAAGTTTAGGTGTTTAGATGTACGGATGGATGATTTTACTTAATCACGCAAAAACTACTAAACGAATTTGAATGAAATTTGGCATAATGATATGGAATACCACATGTTGTTCCCGTGGGATTCAACAAAAACTTTAATAATGCAGTGGGCTGCAGGGTGTAGCAAGTATTAAATAAAGCAAATCCACTACTTAGTGATCTAGCCTATTTGTCTCGGATCACGAAGAGGGTACAACCCTCGGATCGGACTATATTCTGGAGTGTTAATAAGATTTTTTCGAAATTCTTAAAATAGAAACCCAGTAACTCAGTTTGGTCGTTTGGCAAGATGGATAAATCACCAACCATCCATCATGCCAAGCGAGTAAACGGCGAAAACTATATTGAACTGAAAAATCTATTGACGTTGGGTTCGCACTTCGCGCTATCTACCCTGAAAATTAACCAGCGGGATGACATTTATTTAAAAGCAAATCAATCAAAAGATACAAATATATAAGGAAGATACATGAAGATTACTTTTTGAGCGGAAAACAATAAGAGTGCCTTTTAAAAATTGAAAAAGTTTAAAAATAATGGCAAATTTTTAATTTCATTGAAAAAAGTACAAATTACCTACTTTTATTTAATGAAGTTATGCGATACCAAATTTTTTTCATTCAAAGTAAGTAAGAAAAGGGTTTAGCGTACTGGAGGCGATTTGTCCCATTTTCTTTGGCATGTATCTATACCTATTTCCTTTACCTATTTATTTTATACGAATTCATAGCCAACTGGTAGTTTTTTAATAAATTTTAATTTAATATACGAATTATAATTATTAATTCGATAGATATTAACTTCTTTATAAATTTTTAAAACTGTATAAGCGGGTCAAAAACGCGTACATATATATATATATATATATATATATATATATATATATATATATATATATATATATATATATGTATGTATGTATGTATGTACGTGTTATATATATAGAACTTACTCGTGTACTCGTCCGCTCGTGACCACAGTCAATGTAACTTGGCCGAAACGTCGAGCTTTACAAGTAAGTTCTATATATGTACGCGTTTCTGACCTGTTTATATAGTTTTAAAAATGATAATAGAAGAATTCATCTATACATATAATAAAATCGTAGGAAAGTCAAAACTGTACATTGAATATTTTTTTAAAAGAATACTTGGGGCGTGATCTACAATCGACATCGAAGCCAAAAATATAGTTTTTAGAATTTTTGTCTGTTTGTCTGTATGTATGTCCGGGGTAAACTCAAAAAGTACTGCATGGATTTTACTAACAGGTCGGGTCAACATATAGGCTACATATTATCACGCTATCACCCACTGGGGAGGAGCTGTGCGGAATAAACGAAGTCCGCGCGGACGAAGTCGTGGGCAACAGCTAGTACTTAATAAATTATTTGGAAAATATTGGTCAAACATTTGAAGAAAAAAAGAAAAACAAAAAGAATTATTTGCATTATAAATTCTCCGAATCTATTTAACATATGAAATTGGCGTTCTGGCAAAATGGCTAGTGAAAGTGGTTTAGTTAGGAATTCCAATTTCCAAAAGAGTTTAGTATATATTAGATGTATGGTATAGGACTATAGGTGTCTTAAATTTAACTCACACCATTTCACATTTTAGCCGACTTCATGGCTGAACCAATGATGTGTATGGAAAAGCTATTTCTTAAGAAAATATGCTTTTATATAAATAACTAGCTGTTGCCAGCTACTTCGTCCGCGCGGACTTCGTTTACTCCGCACAGCCCCTCCCCCGTAGGTAATAGCGTGATAATATGTAGCATATATGTTGACCCGATCTATTAGTAATATTCATGCAAAATATGAAGTAAATCCATGCAGTACTTTTTGAGTTTACCCCGGACATACATACAGACAAACAGACAATAATTCTAATAACTATATTTTTGGCTTCGATATCGATTATAGATCACGCCCCAAGTATTCTTTAAAAAAATATTCAATGTACAGTTTTCACTTTCCTGCGATTTTATTATATGTAATAAAGATATATTTTTGGTACCAACGTTATTATTTTGGAAATTTTGACCTAAAGTACAAGGGGCCGTTCCTAAAATACTATGTTCGCATACAAGGGGGTGGGAAGGGGCCTCGCTAAGTGTGACAACACGTTCGCCGTTCATTAAAACAATACCGATTATAGTTATTTCGGCGCATTTATAAAATCCTTGGACTTCTGATTATAGAAATATTATTTATTTGTTGGTTATAAAGGATATTTATTGGTGTATTTAAATCTTGTTATAAAAACTAAAAATTATTTTTAATTCTGAAAATTTGTGTCCTATCATTTGAAATTTATCATATTCAGCGGCGGAGCTTAGTTTTTATGACGTAATATTTCTAGGGGGGTCATAGAAAGTGTGACACAGCGTGACAATAGGGGGGAGGGGGACAAAAAAGCTGATTTTAGCGTGACGTATTTTACGAACGACCCCAAGTCCCGGGGACGGCCGAAAGCGTTGACAATCAAAAATTTAAAATGATCGTAGGAGCGAGTCCCAATTTACGTCAGCGTTATCCTCTCAAAGTAACCCTTCGGCACCCAAAGTTTGAAAAATGGGTACCATTCGTACGAACTGAATGAAGCTCACCAACGAACATGCGTCGAGTGCTGTTACCTAACACCTTATTCAATTGTCAAAGTGCTCCAGACCTTGCTCAACAGATCCGGTATTTGAACAGTCAGTACTTTTACTCACTCAGGTAAACAAATGGCCAATAGACTGTCATGAGTTTGGCTATTATACATAGTAAAAATCACATCCAACTGGTTCACCTAAGACAAGCGTATACAAACAAACAAGAAAACTCCAGTTTTATAATACCTACTCTTTCTTAAAAGGCCTACTCTTTCTGAAAAGAGCCTACTCTTTCTTAAAAGGCCGGCAACGCAACTGCAAATCTTCTGATAGTGTGGTTGTCCATGAGCGGTGGTGATCACTTACCATCAGGTGAGCCTCCTGTCCGTTTGCCCCCTTTTCTATAAAAAAAAAACCTACTAGTATTATAGGTAGTGTAACAATAAGACAAACGGATCTATTAAAGGCAAAAGACTATTGCTGCCTCATCAATTTTTAACAGGTTGTTAACAGGTTGTTAAAAATTGATAAGGCGGCAGTTGTCTTTTGCCTTAGCAGCCCCCGCTAAAGATATGCACATGAGATATTATGTCGTCAACGATAGATATTTGTCGATTTTGACAAATATTTCGTTTATCCCTGTACACGCCACGACGGATCCGTATACATGCCACGCCGTACGTAAAAGTTTTTAAATGATACTAGTTGACCCGGCAAACGTTGTTTTGCCTTTTTAACTACTCTTATTTTTTTCTATATTTTCTCACCTTTTAAACCTTCCCTGGACTTCAACATTTAATTCAAAACCAAAAGCCAAATCGGTTCAGCCGTTCTCCAATTTTAGAGAGACTAACGAACAGCAAATGATTTTTATATATATAGATTATCTCGACTTTTGACGTATTAAGTCAAAGCATGTGATTAAATTCAGAAAACTATTAAAATTAAAAATATATAAAAGAAAAATTAGTAACATATCTAGATTGATGCGATGCCACTTGCGCCCTTCTTTCTTTTAATTTAAAAAAAAAAAACATGTATTTTGACGAGTACCTACAGCAGACAAGTAGAAATACGGTCAGTTTCCGAAACGTAAATTAATTTTAACAAGTAATAATTAATGTGTGTTTGACAGAACATTTGCTTGTAAAAAAATTATGTTAAATTAGTCAAGCTAGCGTTTGCAGATTCTATAAGCTTCACACTTTCAATTGGTATGTTGTCTATTAACTAAATCAGTGAAATGTTTAGAAAAAAATTGTTAATTAATCATATTCTTGACCGACACTTTTAGTCAGTCCATTTGCAATATATTTATTGAAATATTTAATTGGATAGAAAATACTTTTCATCTATTAACCAGCTCGATGAACGTCATTCTATAAAGGAATCTTATACTATAAGTAAAGTTTTTCAGGCGTTTTCCTAACCACATATAGAGATTCATACATTAAACCACTGACGTCCACGTAAAGTTTTATTGTGTCATATAAAAATTGTGTGTCAATGCAAGTGTTATGCGCGGACTAATCCTGCTTGAAAATTTAACGGGATCCCGCGCGGGATTAGTGGGATTGAAAAAAGTGAAAATAATGCGGATGGTACTCAGCAAACAAATTCGAGCTAACTAACTCAGGGTACACCCCAACCTAGATCAGGTTATAACAATCTTGAGAGTTTGAAGGAAAAAATGAACTATTTTGAGTCACATGGACTAAAAGGCACATTCATGTATTTCTACTAACATGAAAGCAGAACGAGCGTTTGGCGCTGCTGGTTATAATTACTTCTTGGTATGGAGAGTGGGGAGTCGTTTAGCGGATGAAAAAATTAATAATTTAACGTTTTTAAGAAGCTAATCTATACATATAATAAAATCGTAGGAAAGTCAATGTATGTCCGAGGTAAACTCAAAAAGTACTGCACGGATTTACTTCAAATTTTGCATGAACATTACTAACAGGTCGGGTCAACATATAGGCTACATATCACGCTATCACCTACGGGAGAGGAGCTGTGCGGAGTAAACGAAGTCCGTGCGAACGAAGTAGCGGGCAACAGCTAGTTTTAAAATATATAGAAAGCCTATTCGGCTCAGATCATGAGGTCTCGGATTTATCCCGGATCGAGCAAAAGTGTTTTTAAGGTTTTTTTCAAGGTTTTCCTCGAAGCTGGTACTAAGCAGCTTCGAGAAAAACCTTTTTTTCCCCGTGTTGGTCCCGGATACCTTTGAAGACTAGGGCAACTGCCGTTCTGCCAGGCAGGTCATAATAGGCGACCGATTGGATACACGAGACACTACCATAGTGGCTACTATGTGGTAGAGTTCTGCATTGTCTCTCTCGGGTCTGGTACCACCGCCTTACCTATTCCTGCCGCAATAGCGTCAGTGCTTATCACTGTCGTGTTCGGTTTAGAGGGTAAGGTAGCCGGTAAACTAATACATGTGGCATCAGACCTCGAGACAAGATAGCAACGCACCATTAACACCTTTGATATCTGTAGGCGATGCATGGTTGACTCTTTCCATCAGGATACCTATCTGCTTGTTTGCTATCTATTGATATAAAAGAAAAATTCTGACGGGGTGTTGTGTTACCACACCCGTGCCTCCTATGACCCTAAAAGCGTCAGTCCTGGTTATCGTTAGAAATAGTCGATCATCTCATTTCGCCGACCGACTAACCGGTATATCGTGGTGAACTGGAAATTCTATAGACGGTCGGTTTACTCTGCCTATCCCGCAAGGGAACCGGGTGCAATGATACTTTTTTTACGTTTAAAATAATGATTAAATTACTCTAGTTTAAAGATCTACATTTTTACAGGTAATATTTTTTTAAATAACATTATTAAAAAGTTGATCCCTAAAATTTGACTTATTTCAGTTATGTGCCTTTAAAGGTTGAAATTGTTCACAAGTTCTCTGCGTCTTAGTCTTACTAAGCACTCAGGATCCAGGAAATACCTGGAATCTGCGAGATTAAAAATGTCCAGTCCCGCAAATACTGGAATTGAACATTTCTTACGGGATCTAATTGTGCCTTAGGTAAGCACGTTAAGTAGTCGACGCTGCTTCTTGCAAGAAGAATCAAGTAATATTCGTTATAATTTGGTGATGGGCATCGTAAATCGTGATGAACGAAACCGTCTGTAATCGTTTCATTCATTGTGTTTTCATTTCGTTCGTTCAGCTTGGTTTATTCTACTTAGCCATCCGTATGGGAACTAGCGTGACATTATTGTACTTAGTAAGTGCAATCCTTAAAAAATTGAAGTGTGACAAATGTAATTGCATGGCATAATACATAAAAATATAATTACAATCGAGTGAACAATCGACGTTGGGGATATTAGATGATGTTCCAAATGTTTGCAGCATATTGGTGGAGGGGGCGGGCGTCGCCGGCGGAGGCTGCTGCGGGCCCGGTGGTGCAGGCCGCGCCCAGTTGATTAGCGCTGTCACCGACATTGTCGGCTTGTCTTTCTTCGCCACGCTCGACATGACCACGCACTAACATCCTCACATCACTGCACTGTAATATTTATCTACACAACACTGCTGCGCAAATACACAATAAACAACGGCCCCAAAGCGTTATCAGCACAAAAATGTAACAAATATTGTTTTCTAGGCAATGATAGAGCTTAGGAACTGAATAATCACAATGATATGATAAGAAGTACTCGTTATTACATTATGATAGCGACTGCTTATGCGCCGAACGCGACGCGCCCTTACGATATCGCAATGCACTGCCGTCAATATTTTGCCGCGAGCTTCGACACTGAAGGTTAGCTTGTGACTAATGTGCCTTAAATTCAACGAGTTCGAAATTCACAAAAAAATGTACCCGTCAACTTCCGCGCAGTTACCGTCATGAAGGTCTCAACACAACAAGCGTTCTCAAGGTCCGCATACAATCATACGTGAATAAATCAGATTTTTATATAAAAACGCTTGGCCATAATCGTTTTTCTGTCGGCATCTTGAACACTACAAGGAACGTCTAAAATATTTTATATTATGTGTATTTTACGATTGTAATAGGATTCATCGGAATAATTGGAGTTGTTAGCAGTTGGCCTTCGCGAATGTGGCTGCGGCGCGATTCTGTAATTAAGTTTTACGTCACTCTTACAACGAACACCCTGTGCTAGCCTCTACCATTAAATTTTCGGCTTGTGACTCGACAAAATTCAATACAATAGAAACAAATGCAATATATAATAGACTTAGAAACTGGAATTAGTTTTGAAAACTCCCTCAAGCATAAAGTATTACACCCACGCTGCTTCAGCGAACTATATGAAAACCGGATTATGTCGCACGAAATATTATTACAGTATGAGTAAAATGTATTATTTTCTTGGCGTTATCGCATATATTTTTTATGAAATTATTAATTTTTATATACTCTTTTAGCTAATTAAATTTCTTCTTCCACTTTTCTATGTTAAATATTCCATGCGAAAAAATATTGTTAATGCTTAAATTTGAACGAGCTGAACAATAGAGTTCTTAAAAAAATTTTGGACACTAGCCTTCCAGTGGTGTATAATCCACGTAGGTCCCGACTCGGCGGGAATATTGGGATAAAATGTCATTAAGGTATAATGCAGCTGAATACTCAGATTTTTTTTAAATAGGGTCAGTAGTTCCAGAGATTACTTCCTACAAACAAACTCACAAACTTACAAACTTTAACTCTGTATAACATACAAAGCACAAGCATTACGGAATTGGATGATACAATTTTCTTTGAAAATAATCGTCAAAATTCAGTGAAAGCTTAATTATACCACAAACCTTTCGGAGAAACTAATTTGGTACAGGGTCATCTGCAACATTGAGGAAATGTATCCTCGATTATAATCTTGATGGATTTTACCAAATTTTATAAGATCCCAAAGAAAACGTTACACAAATAAAATGCAAAAAAATATTTAAATAAAGTCTTACCAATCTAGTTATTATATACTGCATCGTGGTCTAATGTTTAGCCAATTGGACTCAAATCATGAGACCCCAGGTTAAATCTCCAGGTGGAGCAAAAGAGTTATTGAGGGTTTTTAAGGTTTTGCTAGATAAAACAAGTCCTAGCAGCAGCTCGATGTGTGGTATGTAACGTCCCCATGCTTCGGATGAGCACATAAATTTTATCCGAGTTATCGCTAGAAATAAGTGGTAATCGTTAACAGATCAGTAAAATGCGGTTGTTACGATCACCATTCACCTCGCCAACCGTTGATCCGGTGAATAGTGGTGAACTGGATGGTCTTATGACGTTCGTTCGTTCGTTCGTTCAATTTGCTTTCCTCGGAAGTCGGAAGGGAACAGACGTGATAATAGATACTTACTTTTATGCACTTATTATGTTTGGAAGTTTAGTTCTTTTGACATATTAGTGTATCCTCACGCCCATATCCCCGAAGAGGTAGACAGAGACAAGTGCATTCACGATTAGCCGGAGATACTTAGTCATACAGTGTGATAGGTGGCCAGCCTATCGCCAACCGGGCACTTTATCTAATCCAGGGCATAGTTGTTTTTGTCAGAAAACTGAAAAACACATTTTTGAATTGCCCGACCCGGGAATCGAACCCAGGACCTCACATGGTCAACTCCGATATCGGACCACTAGACCACAGAGGTCTATACCAATTAAGCCCTTAAAACTACATAAGTATCGAAAATTCGAAATTTTTCTAAGTAAAAAGGACCTAACTTTTTACTTAGAACAATAATTGTTGAACTGCCTCTTTGTTCTAGTGGTTAACCTATCCAGTAGAAAACACGCGCGCGTTCAATTCCCAAGGAAGAAAAATGTAGTGATTTTCCCTTTTTAAAAGTGATAAAAATTTAAAACTTGGCTCCCTCATATTCCGGAGACAACGTAAAGGTTCCGATATCGTTAGTAACAAAGGCTAATTGTTAATATATTCAAATGTTTTGGGTGATTGAAACTTCGTCGATCTCACAGAAGACCTGGCGAGATAAAATTAAAATTTAATTTAACTTTAAAAAAAATAAGGCGATTTTTACCAATCGCCTTTCGGTCGAAATTCGACCACGGACTAACGATAAAATATCTCCTAAATTTAACATCATACTTGATTAATGAATTAAGGTTAAACTTAATTAATTATGGTTAATAAACAAAATAGTACATAGCAAGTAAATTATGAAGTGTGTCATTTTTAACTTCTCACTATGTATGTAGAAAAGGAAGCTATTGATATTGCCCCGATTTTCGAAAATCAAGTTTTCACCGGATCTCCACGTTTTGAGGTCCTAGGAATCTTTTCCGACTATTTTCACGATGACGTCAGTATGTCTGTATGTATGTGTGTGTGTGTGTGTGTGTGTGTGTGTGTGTGTGTGTGTGTGTGTGTGTGTGTGTGTGTGTGTGTGTGTCTCTCTCTCTCTCTCTGTGTGTGTGTGAACATCTCATAACTTTTGAACGGCTGAACCAATCGAAACGCGGTTGCGGTCCAATCGAATGCGGATGGCATTCGATTGGATTCCGCTCAACTTAGACTTCCTGAAAATTTGAACCAAATCGGCCCAAAAGATTTTGAAAAAAACCACAAAAAAAATGTTGGCAAACCAGTATTTTTTTAATACAACTTCCAGATATTACCACATTAGATTAGCACCGATTGATTACAAAAACTAATCAGCTCTATTCCTCAAAAAACTATGTCTAATGCATAAATTGCATCAGAACGGGTTTATCCGTTTGGGATTTACAAATGTTTTCATAAAAAACATTAAATTAGCTCTGTGTCATGAAGAACTAAAAAATTAAAATACATTTAATACATTACACGAACAGTTTCTTCAAAAAACCTTTAAAGCCTTTAAGCACAAAATTACATTAATATAGGACTAAAGTACCTATGAAAAAATTTATTATACGATAGTTTTCTTCAAAACGCATTAAATTAGCCTCTTAACTTAGCGAGGAAATTAACATGACAAATCATCATCATACATATATAAATACTAGCTGTACCCGCGACTTCGTTCGCGTTCGGCCATCCTTGCAGAGTAATTATTAGTAATTGACCACAGTATTTCTCGTATTCAGCAATACTTTGGACGGCGAAGCACTTTTATCAAAGGAGAAATATTAAGAAAGGATTCTTTTAGTGTGGATTTGAAAACACGTTGACTTTGATAACGACCCTTGTACCTTATAGGGCTTTAAGCAGTGTTTAAATGAAGTCACCTCGCCTTTTATTTTCTACAGTTATGCTTGCAGTATTATTTGCCTGACATTATATACTCATTCAATATGACTAAATTTGACTAAAGATTATTTTTGCAAAACCTATTTTTATTGGGAGAAAGATCACACACCGTAAAGCAAAAGTCTTTAACTGTATTGTCATTTTTAAGCATGGCTGGGGCTATCCTTCCACCGAAAAAAAAAAAGATTGAAGGTGAAATTATCGGCTTGTACCTAGGTTCTTAATGGGCAACGATGATTATTCAAGCTAGTTTGAAATCTGTGGTGTATGTCTGATAAATAACAATATCTGACTGACTCCTTTGCAGTAGGCTAAATTTGATGACAGACCTATTGGTCAGGGAGAAATAAATAGTATTTGCTTTCAGTAAAGGTAATAATTGCAATGTTATTATTATTATTAAGCATAAAATCTTGACCGTGTAGAAGGTTAAGGTCCCTCCTTTGAAGAATAGGCCAACTGCCGTTCTGCCAGGCAGGTCGTAAAAGGCGACCGATTGGCTATCGAGTCACTAACATCGTGGCTACTAGGTGGTAGAGCTCTACATTGTCTCGCCCGGGTCTGGTACCACCGCCTTACCTATTCCTACCGCAATAACGTCAGTGCTTGTCGCTGTCGTGTTCCGGCTTGGAGGGTAAGGTAGCCGGTAAACTTATGCATGTGGCATTAGACCTCGCCACAAGATAGCAACGCACCATTAAAAACTTTTTTAATTTTCTTCATTGACAAATCCCAAATAAATCAAACGATTTTGATCCAATTTCCAGTATTTGGCGCAGTTTTTTAGAGGGAAACTCTAATTCGATTTTTATATCAATCGGTATATAAACCTGAAAGTTATTTAAACAATAGGTAATAAGTTTACTGTGTACCGACCGATTGATATAAAAATCGAAAGTCTAATTCTATTATTATTTGAATCAGTATATAAACCTGAAAGTTATTTAAACAATATGTAGTAAGGTTACTGTAAACAATGTAATTTTATTGTTTGAAAACTGTAACTTTTGAAAATTTGATTCGATTTTGATTTTTGAAACGGCATTCAATGTAGTTTTTAGTACTAAAATATTGCAGAAGATTAAAAATGGTTATTCAAAAAAATTTCAAAATTATGTCAAAAAAATACTTTTGCAAAATTTTGCGTCAACTATAAACTTCCGAACGGATAAATAAATTTTGATGCAATTTATACATTGGTCGCAGTTTTTTGAGATGTAAAGCTGATTAAATTTTGTACTCTATCGGTACATTAATCTGGAAATTGTATTAAAGAAATACTGTTTCGCCAAAAACTTATGTGAGGTTTTTTCAAAATTTCTCAAAATCTCCTTGACTGAATTGATTAAACTTTTCAGGAAGTCTAAGTTCAGTGGAATCCAATCGAATCCTATTAACTGCGTTTCGATCGGTCAAGCCGTTCAAAGTCATGAGATGTTTACATACACACATACACTTACACACACACTCATACATACACATACGCACACACACACACACATACGTCATCATAAAAGTAGCCGAAAAAGGTTCCGAGGACCTCAAAACGCGGAGATCTACTGAACACTCTATTTTCGTAAATCGGGGTAAAATCAGTAACTTCCTTATCTAGACACGTAGCGAGAATTTAAAAATATAATTTATTCAGGTTTATTTTTTTTTAATCATTTTTATTTAAGGCACTTTTTACAAAGGCGCTACAGAGGGAAGTATAAAAATAAATTAATTAACACATGGCTTTGTGGTTTGTTATTAATAAAAAACAAAATAGCATTTGATTAAGAAGCTTATCTTTGTTCATTGAAAACGATTTGCAGTAAAAAAATCTTGTTGCACTTTTCTTAAATTTTATTATTATTTTTAAATCTGTAAAAGATGTTTTTAATGTAAATTTGTATCATTTTCAATAAGCAAGATAAGCAGTGAAGGTTTTTTTATTAATAACAAACTGCTCTGCCTCGTGGTCTTAGGATAACCTATTCGGCTCAGATCATGTGGTCCCGGGTTCGATCCCTGGATCGGGCAAACTTGTTATTGAAATATTTTCGAAGATTTTCTCGAAAATCTAAAATCTCAGTAGCAACTCGGAGACTGGCGGAGTGGTATATTACCACTCCCGTGCCTCGGATGAGCACGTAAAACTGTCGGTTCCGATTATCGGTAAAAATAGTCGATAATCGTTAACGTGTCGGTATATGCGGCGATGAGGATTATCATTTATATCACCAACCGACAAACCGGTGAAACGCGGTGAACCGTAAAGTCTATAAGTAGACGTTCGGTTTACTCTGCCTATCCCGCAAGGGAACCGGGAGTGATGATACTTCAATAAAAAACAACAAAGCCACGCATTTTTTTCTCACATTTTTGATTTTCGATTCTCACAAATAAAGGGAAGTTACGTAACTTTTTATTGAGTTTGTTTTGATGAAGTTATCTTTGTCTAAAGTTTTTTTCTGTAAGATGTTGATCTTATCCAGGACTGAAGTTATATATTCGTATTTTCTACTTAACATTTTTTTTAAAGTATTTTGGAGTCTGACTTTAATGAGTAAGTACACTAAGTAGTTTAGGCACTCCAACATCTACACTTCGCAGAAGTTTCATTCATTTTCAAAGAACTTTGAAATATTCACCATGTTGTTTAGTGGTCCGGTGTCATCGTTGACCATATGAGGTCCCGGGTTCGATTCCCGGGTCGGGCAAAACAAAACGTGTTTTTAACTTTTCTGACAAAACAACGTTGCCCGGGATTGGAAAGGGCCCGGTTGGCAATAGGCTTGCCACCTATCATATTGTGTGAGATGGTATATACGGCTAATTGTGGGTACACTTCTTGTACCTCTGCCTACGTATTCTGGGTATGGGCGGTAAGATACTTTGTTTACACTTTTTTAAGTTATGTAATGTAAAAACAAAATAGTGAATTTTCCCAATAGCCTATCCTTACGTAAAATTTTATAAAGAACAAATTCTATTTGTAAGTATACTTAATGTCGATTAGATGCATATTTTCTGAGATATTGGCAAAAAACTGAAAAATGACCTGTTTTATTTTCAAATTATATTAGAATTCTTATATAAATAAATAAAATATTTAGGTTTACATTTTACACATATTTTACTTATTTTTAGGCTAGTAAAATTGCAATTACAACATTTTAATAAAACAGTATATATTCTAAACTGATCTTTCGAGTTATACCCATTATACAAGCACTATGAAATGATAACGCTAACTTATAATGAGCCGTGCGTTCAAAGGTTTTGTATACAATCCGGGTGTCACGTTCAACTGGACTTACCACCCGGAAACCGTTGAAACTTGTGATGTCTGTCACTTTTAAATTATAAAACTGATGACTGAAATTTTTAAGGGATAACCTTTGAATTTTAACCATACTAAATTTCATTTGAATCCGTTCAGTAGATTCAGCGTGATGCGCGGCCTTGATACAGACAGATAGACAGACAAAAATTAAAAAATTACATTTTTCGCTTCAGTGTCGATTAAAGAGTATCTTCCAAAAAAATTTTTAAAATATCTTCAATGTACAGAATTT
Organism: Apodemia mormo; assembly: GCA_036924255.1. Lineage (NCBI taxonomy): Eukaryota > Metazoa > Arthropoda > Insecta > Lepidoptera > Riodinidae > Apodemia > Apodemia mormo. Next base: position 16,295,905 of record JAUPFN010000003.1, on the reverse strand, counting down.
GACCTCTTACAGTTTTATTATATGTATAGATTTTCTCCAAACTTTTAATTAGCAACCAATCATGGAAGATTAAACGAATCATCATCATCATCCGGGCGCTACTGCCGGTGAGTGACAGGATCAGGGAAGATTAAACGAGTGACCTGTTTTAATGCAAAAATTATAAAACTAGAAAATCACTACTACTAAGGCTGGCTGGAGGAGAATGCCAATAGGCATTAAGTCCGTCTTTTGTATAAATTTATTAAAGGTGTACAATAAAGTAGTCATTAAGTGTGTTCAGGACAACTTTTAATCTCAGAAATCTGGCAGACAGAATTCTAAGCCTAAGTAATAAGACAAGAATTTGCTAGGTCACTTCATATATACTTAGAAACATTCCAACGCCATTTTACTAAGTTGTATAATTCTGAAACTTCAACTATAGGTTTTGAATGTTTTGACAGGTAGAAAGTGTGCTGAGACCGGCTAAGCTCAGATGCGCAGAATAAAATTTTGTTTACTCTGACTACTTGAGTCCAATTTCTGAGATTAGAAGTTGTCCTGAACACACCCATTACTCAAAAACAGTTATGGAGAGTTAAGCATGGTAATGGAAATTTTCGCTATACGACGAAAAATGAGTCCTCCGAGATCAAAGTTACATTATTATGTGGTTAGAATTAATATGCTTTATATTCACCGTGTGTTTGTTATACCTAATTACTAACTTGTCACGTATCGTGTATTGCATCTAGTAAGCGTGAATAATAAATTTTAATTTCATACGTCGTCGTCCCGGTAGGAAGGCGTGTTATTTGATTAATTATTACAACAGTGTTATTATAACAGCACTCATTACGATATTATTCCATACTAGGATACTATTGTAGTTAAATTGGTACTAATTTTATTAACTTGGGAAGAGAGAAAAAATAATTATTACAACAGTGTTATTATAAAAATGAGCCCTCCGAGATCAAAGTCTTACATAAAAGTTACATTATTATGTGGTTAGAATTAATATGCTTTATATTCACCGTGTGTTTGTTATACCTAATTACTAACTTGTCACGTATCGTGTATTGCATCTAGTAAGCGTGAATAATAAATTTTAATTTCATACGTCGTCGTCCCGGTAGGAAGGCGTGTTATTTGATTAATTATTACAACAGTGTTATTATAACAGCACTCATTACGATATTATTCCATACTAGGATACTATTGTAGTTAAATTGGTACTAATTTTATTAACTTGGGAAGAGAGAAAAAATAATTTAAACTAGTTGAATTGTTTACGTATGTATAATGTATATTCCTTTTTAATTTGTTATATCTTCTTTGTTTTCATATAAATTTTGTGAAGGTATAATCCCGGGTTCTAGGGATAGGGATTGTAAGTCAACATAAAAGTATAACTGAACATGGACAGCTAAACTTCTTGTAAATGTCAACATAAAACTATAACTGAACATGGACGGCTAAACTTTTTGTAAATTATATCAGGTATTGAAATAATAGGCAAAGAAATTTTTGGTACCATTATAAGATATTAAGTATTTAAATCAAGGATTTAAAATAACGGTATTTTGTGGTAACGTTATTGCTCGCGGCATGACAACGTTATTTTCAAGCATAGCGTTATCCAAAAATGATACTGAATTTGTTACTGTTTAATAACGTTATTCATTACGTTCTGTTATGCACTACGAATTAACGTTATGGTATACGGTAATTTGACGTTGTCTTCTAGCGCTAGTTAGCGAACCAATCACGAAACAGCATTAAACGCGCATACATGTCGATGTTATAACGTTATTTAGCGTTAACAACTTCGTTCTGCTATTTGTGTAACGATACATAATATAGTGTTTGAAAATAATTTTGTCACTGAGCTATCGCTACAGTAATAACGTTAAGTATCGTAAAATACGTTCTGTTATCTGATAACGTTTTAAATCTTGATTTAAGCAACATTTGAATTATCTGTATATTAACAGGTGAAGCAAAAACTTTGAATTCCTTTCTACGACAATCACGCGAACGGTAGAGTATGAAACTTGACACAGTTAAAATTTATATTACGGAGGAGGGCAGAAACGTAATATTTTTAAATAATATGCATTGCATTAATAAAATAAACATTACGCACGCTACCTACATTTAATATACACATAATATGTATAATATTGTTTATTGCTAACATCTTTAGAGATTTTATTATTTGGTCTATGGTCGAGTTTTGACTAAAGTGCAATCGCTATTAATTATAGACTCGGTACAGTGGTATAGTAATAAGCCCTTAAGTGATATAATATTATTCCAAAAATGAGGAGGTCTGTGTCTGAAAATTTTTTTGTGTGGGCACTAAACTAGTGGTGGGCCGTTGACGTATTTTTCGTCGACGCAACGAGACTATTTATCGTAAACGATAAACTAGTTGAAAAAACAGTTTAATTTTCAACTAGTTTATTTCCTAGATTGAATATTATTATTACGTTGAAGTTGTCGTTCTAAGAAGATTATTATTTACTAGTTAACTGTTTATAGAAATGAACTGAACTCCCGTTCATACTTTTTCCAAGCGTAGCACTGGCAGGTTTATTTATATTATTATAAAATTTATATTCTTAAAAGTGTGTCATTTAAAAAAAAATTATATAATAGATAAACATAAACCTGGCGTATTTAGAAGTTCGTTTCATTTTATGTACATATAATCCCACGGCCACTTTCGAGAACCACTCCACTCGTCGACGTCGTAAATATAATACCCATTTTGGTTGCACTGATCGTTTCACGAAACCTACAGTCCATACGCGAACGTTATTAAGACGCGTTGCATAGTTTATTCATTAATTAGTTTATCAAATAACGTTAGACTGTTTATTCGTTGACGCTAAAGAAACAGTCTAAAAAAACTGTTCGTTCATTAAACGCCCACCACTACACTAAACACACAAGACAATTTAAAAAATATATAATATAGCCTAGTCTATTTTCGCTGATAATATAACTCTCGCTCTATAAGTTTTTTAAATTCAACTAACATAAATATATTCATATTAATAAACAAACGAATTTTGCTATGTATAAAGTTAGTGTAAAATATATATCAACTCTCTTTGTAGGACTCAAAGAGTGCACTCCAGGACCTAGTGCGGTGTGTGAATATTGGCCAAGGGATGCCTATCTCTTACAAAATTTTAAACTTGCTTTAACATATCAAATAAGTAGTAATAAGGTGATTTTACAATAGATTCCCTCACATGTGGGAATCTGAGGCAATGACGTGGCTGATCGCGCTAACTACGCGAAGTGCTGTAAGTGAAGGTGTTGAAATATAGTGTAGACCTACTGCATCAGAATTATTGACTATAGCTAGACAAATATGCTTTAGTCTATGGGACAGATACTATCAGGAGAATTCATTGGATAAAGGTGTTTGGTGTAAAACTATTCAGCCACATCCGCCTCGTAAACCATGGTTTGATGGCGCCGGTCTTCCTAGGGAAATGCTAACATGGGCACTAAGAATTAGGTCTGGCCACATACCACTAAATAAATTTCTTTACCTTATTGGAAAAAGATCCTCCCCATTGTGTGAAAATTGTGACAAAACTGAAGATATTGTTTATTTACTAATGGAGTGCAGTCAGACATTTGAATTAAGAAAAAAAATTAATTTAGATAAAATAAAAGATATTATAATCGAAATCAATCTCATACTTTTTTTTTTTTTTTTTTTATATCATAAGATAGCAAACAAGCAGATGGGTCTCCTGATGGAAAGAGTCAACCATCGCCTATAGACACCAAAGATGTTAATGGTGCGTTGCTATCTTGTGGCGAGGTCTAATGCCACATGCATAAGTTTACCGGCTACCTTACCCTCCAAACCGGAACACGACAGCGACAAGCACTGACGCTATTGCGGCAGGAATAGGTAAGGCGGTGGTACCAGACCCGGGCGAGACAATGCAGAACTCTACCACCTAGTAGCCACGATGGTAGTGACTCGATAGCCAATCGGTCGCCTTTTACGACCTGCCTGGCAGAACGGCAGTTGGCCTATTCTACAAAGGAGGCCGGGACCAACACGGCGGGAACTGATGGAACCCCTCTCAGTATAGGCGAAAAATATTTCCTTATTTAGAAAAGAATATTTTAAATTAAGAAAATAATGTATACTAAACCCTTACGTTTCCCTATGAGGCCGGCATTGACTATTTTTGTCAAAATGCCTCATTAAATAAATGAAAAAAAAACCTTTTCGTATGCCATTTATACTTGGATACATTTTTTGTGTGTCTGAGTGGACCGCTGGAATGGATGGATGATTTTGATTCAAGATTGGACCCGGTAATTTGAGCTGCTTTTGGATTAAAAAAAGGAAAATTTCGCCGGCTAATATAATAAACTTGAATTTAAGGTGCTTCTGAAGGTAAAAAATAAAGAGCTAATTACAAATTATAATTTATAGATTTAAGGTTTGTTTTGGACATGCATGCAGAGCAAATAAAAGGAAACTTTGCACTTAAATTGTCAATTTGATATCGACCTCTGAATTCTTATTATTACTTACATGAAATTATATTTACTAGCGATTGCCCTGTGGCCGAAATTCGACCATAATTCTATGACTCCATTTGTAATAAAAACGATATAATATCTTCTATTAATACTTCACCCTTCATAGAATAAAGTGCTATTCGACTCTCATTAAGATGCTTCGATTGCGAAGTGAAACGTACGTTGAGCAAATATTTAGTAAATTTTCAGGCTTCGATAAGTTTGCCCCATTCCTTACACCACCTTTCGTCTTAGTTGCGTCACAGCAGTTCCATATAATACAGCAGTTCTAAACCGGAACACGACACTAACAAGCACTAACGCTAATGCGGCAGGAATAGGTAAGACGGTGATACCAGACCCGGGCGAGACAATGTAGAATTCTAACACCTAGTAGCCACCACGGTAGTGACTCGCATAGCCAATTGGTCGCCTTTTACGACCTGCCTAGCAGAACGGAAGTTGGCCTATTCTTCAAAGGAGGTCGGGACCAACACGGTTAGTGTTAATATCACTTTCATGTTCCACTCTGGAGGCTAAGACACAATAAGCATAATCGTTACATTCCTACCACACGGATGGCAACGCGTTCACATTTTCAAACGAGAGTTAAAATGAAAAGCATAGCCTCTCAAACAAAAAAAAAATCAAATGAGAACTTCCTCTTTTTGGGAAATCGGTTGGCAAAAAGTTCTATTCACTTAAGCGAAGCCGCAGACATAAGTAATAGATAATTAAAAAGTAGTAGTTTATCATTAAGACAAAGAAAAAGCATAATCTCTGCGACATTGCAACATTTTTATTGCCAGATACCACGTTATCGTAGCACGCCGGCCGTTCCAGTAAAGTCGATATAATTGTGACGTTGCCATATCTGATATCTATGCTATTTGCAAAACATTTCTCTATACAAGACACATTATCTATCATAAATTATACGTAATTTAAAGAAAGTACTATGGAATAAGTATTAATGAGGATAATTAATGAGGATATACATACAAAATATTTTTTAACTTCCCACTACGCATGTAGACAAGGAAGTTACTGACTTTACCCCGATATTCGAAAATCAAGTTTTCACCAGATGTCCACAATTTGAGATCCTAGGAAACTTTTCAGACTATTTTCACGATGACGTCAACATGTCTGTATGTATGTATGTGTGTATGTAAACGTCTCATAACTTTTGAACGGCTGGACCGATCGAAACGCGGTTGGTGGCATTCGATTAGATTCCGCTCAACTTACACTTCCTGAAAATTTAAACCGATTCGGTGTCATGGTATTCTATGATATCTTAGTACTAAAAAACGACGTCAAATGCCGTTTCAAAAATCAAAATCGAATCTAATTCGTAAAACTTATAGCTTTTCAAATATTAAAATTAAGTTGTTTTTAGCAAACTTACTTAATTTTTTAAAATAACTTTCAAGTTAATTCACCGATTGACATAAAAATAAGATTTTCTCCTTTCAAAAATGCGTTAAATACCGTTAATTTAATTAAAATCGGTCAATTTGTATGGGTTTTATCAATGAAGAAAATTAAAAATAAAATGTTTTTTGACATTGCATCGAAATTTTTTAACTTATCGATTATTTAGCTAAAGCAATATTTTAGATCTCAAAAATTGAGTTGAATTCCATCATCATCTTCAAAATATACAGCTTTTCAAACATTAACATACTGCCATTTTTAACAAAATAGACGTTTGAACTGAAAAATCTATGCTTATATTTTTTACTCTTTTGAGCTTAAGAGAAAGTTTACACTTTAGACCAACTTTTGACGAAAAATCAAAATTTTTCAACTCCTAATTTTTCATATTATAAGGTACTTTTATTTAATTAAATGTTTACCATTAGATAGTTTAATCTTTTAAATATTGCTTCAATGAAACAGATTTTTTAATCATCAATTGTATCTTATAATAAATGTTCTCTGAAATGAAGTTTCGACAATTACGCAAGAAAGCTATTTTTCCAAAAGATATTGCTACTGCTAGAATCAACAAACTTAATTTAAAAAATATTAAATTACCAGAAACATCCAACAATTGTACCTGAATGCATTACTTTTTTCCTAAAAGATCTATAACTATATCTAATTAATTAAGCAAATATGCCTATTTCAACGAAAATTAACGAAACATTAACTGGGTTTTTTATTATCAAAAAATGTCATTTTCCTATAGAAATTGGCATAGAATAAAACAATATTCTATTCTTATGCAAAAAATAAGTCACTTAAATAATATTTATTTATTTTTTATTTTAAAAATAAATAAAAGAGAATACTATAAAATCCGCTACGTCCGTGTGCCAAAATAAGTATTGCGTAGTAATAATTAAAATATTAAAAGTATCAATACTATTTTCATTTTACCAGTACTAGGTGCACTATATGAACGACGACGTCCAGCTCTCACATCGATTAGAAAATATCTAAATTTCAGTTGGGTGATTTTGTGAAATGTCTCTTAAAATACCGAAGTTCCACGAATGGCCCGTAGGGTCAACCGTTTACACATTTTTTTAATTTATTTATTTACCATTTGAACATGTTAATGAATAAACAAATTCCAATTAGAAAGAGCATCGAGAAAACCACAAAGGTTTACACTGACGTACTGTAATTTTTTATCCAAAATATGTACATTATAAACATTTGAAACATAATACTCATGAGATGGTCTCATTATTATCAAATCAAGATCTCATTTAACGAATATCATAATAATATGCTTTTAACAAATATTTCTATTATTTTTTTAACGATTTTTATATTGGAAAAGGTGTTTTGTATGGTTGTTCCTTGGTATTTGGCGAAGATTTGTTTCAAGACTTCCAGAGTTTTACAACATAAAAAATCTTGTATTTTTTAAATAAAATGATGACTTCTTTCGTAGTCGATAATGTACGTCTTTTTATATCTGATAAAAAACAAATATTAAAATTGGTCTAATAATTTTAGAATTTATCCACAGTTCCAAAAACAAAAGGTTTTTTATTTATAATATAAGTATATACTTATTATAGAAGAGGACAAAACAGTAGAAAGCATGCCTGATGGATCACGCCTGCCCATGGATATCCCCACAATACCAGATTTTCATTGTCTGCCTTTTAAGAATGTATGTACACTATTTCTGAAGGTCCCTAAGTTATCCGTTCCGTTCGGAAAGACCCTCTCCGGTAATTAATAAATAACAATAATAATAAATATTCACGGGACAAATTACACTTACTGATCTAACCCCAAAGTAAACAAATTATACGTCAACGATACTAATACATAGAAATACATATATAAAATCTTATCAGATTTTCTCCTTACAAAAATGTGTCAAATACCGTTAATTTAATCAAAATCGGTCAATTTGTATGGGATTTATCAATGAAGAAAATTAAAAATAAAATCTTTTTTGACATTGCATCGAAATTTTTCAACCTATCGATTATTTAGCTAAAGCAATATTTTAGATCTCAAAAATTGAGTTGAATTCCATCATCATCTTTAAAATATACAGCTTTTCAAATACATATATAAATACTAGAATATATTTAATAAACACCCCAACCCGGAAATACAAACATTTATGCTCATCACGCAAACGTTTGTCCCCGTCGGGGATCGAACCCGAGCTCCGTCGATTGCGTAGTCAGGGTCGCTAACCACTCGACCAACAGGGCGGTCGATTGATTCATGATTTTTTTTTATATCATAAGATAGCAAACAAGCAGATGGGCGGGTCTCCTGATGGAAAGAGTCAACCATCGCCTATAGACACCAAAGATGTTAATGGTGCGTTGCTATCTTGTGGCAAGGTCTAATGCCACATGCATAAGTTTACCGGCTACCTTACCCTCCAAACCGGAACACGACAGCGACAAGCACTGACGCTATTGCGGCAGGAATAGGTAAGGCGGTGGTACCAGACCCGGGCGAGACAATGCAGAACTCTACCACCTAGTAGCCACGATGGTAGTGACCCGATAGCCAATCCGTAGCCTTTTAGGACCTACCTGCCTGGCAGAACGGCAGTTGGCCTATTCTTCAAAGGAGGCCGGAGCCAACACAGCGAAAAATCCATACAAAAGTTATCCAAACAAAGCTTTCCAATTAATAATTTTAATACATAAATCTATACATTAATACGTGAAGAAAAAACGTTGGATCTCTTTTTAAGACAATAGCGCGAACGGTGGAATATGAAATTTGGTACAGTTAAAGTTTACATTGCGGAGGGATTGCAGAAACCTAATTTGCCTGAGGCCGAAAATCGACCATAGGCTATATGGTCGATTTTCGGCCACAGACAAACGCTAGTAAATATAAATTAGAGATGTTCTGTATGCGGCCATTTTTTTAGGTATTCGGTATTAAGCAGAATATTGCGAACTATCCGGGCGAATACCTAATAACTAATCATGAACTAAGTTACCTACAAACTTAATTACAAATAATAATACTTCAAGTTTATTAGAGGTATAAGTTGTTATGAATGAAACAATTTTTTCAGTATTTTTTTATATGGATTATTTTGACGATTAGATAGAGAATATTAATTTTAAGCAATTTAAGACAGCAAGACTATTGGTTACTCTATGTAATATTCGGCACTTTGGCCAAGGGTTTTGCCGTATATTCGATATTCGGGAAAATCACAATTCGTGGCATCTATTGTACAAATTATTTGGCTGTAAATACTAGACATTTATTTTTTATCTATAAATACTAGATAAATATTTACTTTGTAGCTTAGCAAATATTTATTTTCGACATTAACATAACTTTAATGGTTTTCAACAAATTCCACTTTCAACCTCAATTCCATACACCATTAGCGGTATTCTAGAAAAAAACGTCATTTGTCACAATACGCCACAAGGTCGCTAAATGTTAGAACACGTCAAGGTAATACTATAATGATAGTAATCATTAGTAACACTATTATAATAAGCCCTAGCCATTATCTGCATCCTTGCATGCGAATAAAACAAATCTAACATATAAAAGTCGATGTGTGTGTATGTTCCCCATGAATTTCAAAACGGCAGGATTGATGAAAATGTCAGAGAATCTTCAGATAAGCCTGAACGAAATTTTCAAGCGATCGGATTAACAGTTTTTTTGTCTTTTTGACATTTTTATTTACATACTAGCTGTTGCCTGCGACTTCGTCCGCGCGGACTTCGTTTACTCCGCACTGCTCCTCCCCTGTACGTGATAGCGTGATAATATGTAGCCTATATGTTGACCCGACCTATTAGTAATATTTATGCAAAATTTGAAGTAAATCCATGCAGTGCTTTTTGTGTTTACCCCGGACATACATACAGACAAACAGACAAAAAATCTAAAAACTATATTTTTGGCTTCGGTATCGATTGTAGATCACGTCCCAAGTAATCTTTAAAAAAAATATTCAATGTAGAGTTTTGACTTTCCTACGATTTTATTATATGTTTATTATATTATTTATTATATTTCAGACAAAATTCATTAGTGGCCCTAACAACAAGTTAGTGGCTAACTCCTTTTAATCGTCTGAACAAATTTTCAGTTCCTGCTAATTTTCTCCCAACGAAACGTGAAAAAAGAAAAGGAAATTATATAAATTCTGTCAAATAATTTAGCGTTATTTTATTTGCACGGATTTACTTAAGTATCACTATCACGCCCAGTTCCCTTGCAGGGTAGGCAGGGTAAACCGGACATTTATAGACTTTCCGATTCACCACGATCCACCGGTTTGTCGGTTGGCGAGATGTGTGGTGATCCCCATCGCCGCACTTTTACCGACCTGATCACGATTATAATCGTTAGAAATAGTCGATATTTTGGATTTTCGAGAAAACCTCGAAAAAATCCTCAACAGTTTTGCCCGATACAGGGATCAAACCCGGGACCTCATGATCTGAGCCGAATAGGCTAACCCCTAGACCACGAGCCAGTCAATTATCTATAGGATTTACTTTTCATTAATTTCATTTTATTGTTAAAAATAACATAGGAATATCTTAAAATCAATTTAGAGGACGCGCAGCAGAAATGTATGTTTACTAAATTTAAATTATTAAACATTACTAGTACTTCATTAGCAGGTAGGTATATCAGCTATGAATTCAAATTTTAACTGGCAAGTATTGATATTAATAATACAAATTTTTATTGGACATATGCTCCGTCGGTAATTAATAAAAGTGGATTATTAAACGAGAGACAAGAATGTTTCCACTTTCTTACACTTTCTTCGTATATAAGTAAAACTCGAATGCATACGTGCAGCTCTGCGTGTGAAACTTTAAACGAACTGAAAGCCTGCCATTCGACAATATGTGAATCGATTTCCATCGACCTTGGCTCGCAGTCATTAAGCTTTTAACCTACAATCATCATATAACATAGCGTGTACATTAACAAGCTATCCGACATTTTCGTGGCAAAAAACCGAATGTTCTTAAATCGTTATAACAATGAGTGTAAACGTACTTGTGGAAACATTCGTCAAGATTGTTTATCTTGGCTTATTACAACGTTGTTATAGGTCATGTTATCAGTAGTGTTTGCAAGTCCCGAGAAAACGCAATGCCAATCGACAAGACACGTCCGTCCTAGAGTTGACCCGAGGCGCGCGGGCGAACGGGTGGCGGGTGCGGTGAGTCAACGGCGCAGAGGCGTTGCGCGCGTGCACTTGCCGCGAGATATAGGTAAACGGAACGCAGAGCATCGAGCCACGGGGGCCTGCGACCTTGGCAATTCTCTGACGACTACAGGTGGTTTTTGTTTGCACTCTGCTAATGCGAGATCACCGATTCTCACTGCCCGCGCAGCTCTGAGCCAGTTCGGGCGGGGGGAGTGCAACCGGAACTTGATCCGAAACAATGCTGTTTTTCATTTTCAACACAAGTCACGCGCGTTATACAACATGACCTATCAATTCACTGTGCTATCAGAAAAGGTTATTATTAACAAAAATTCACGTTGTCAAAGTAGGTAACTTTGTTTGAAATAATACAAGCGTAATTCAGAAATTTTCCTAGAATATTTTTCGCTCAATAAACACCGCGGCATGAAAGGCAAATTCCACTTGCCGAGTTTTAGAGACTTCATGAATAGTATATTTATCGTATTTGTAAGATACGCTAAAGGAATAAAGCGTTCGATCGCAATTGAATACATTCGATTATTTTGAAGGAATGAATCTACTTGTCAGTATAAAGAGATAACTGGTAGTTTTAGTAACGACATTTAGTCAAATTAGTAGGTATTAAGTGGTATCATCGCTGTTGATAAGCGTCTCTTTTAGACTATCAACCTTAGGTATCCTAGGGTAAAAGGCGAAAAATTGCCCAACCGTGTCACTGTTATCATGACTATTCGGTGGTAGAGTTTTCCCGAGTTTGACCTTAAGTAAGTCTTATGCTAAGGCCCTACGTAGTCTTACTGCAATAGTGACAGTATTTGATACTGACGTGTCGTGTTCCGGTTAGGAAAGTAAGGCCGGTAAACTGATGCAGGTGGTATTAATTCCCAGCGACACGGATGGTAAGATAAGTAACGCTTTTGATGATCATAAGGCGTAGCTATCTCTTTCCACCAAGAGAGCTACCAGATTAATAATATCTATACATATAATAAAATCGTAGAAAAGTCAAAACTGTGAATTGAATATTTCTTTAAAAAAATACTTGGGGCGTGATCTACAATCGATATCGAAGCCAAAAATATAGTTTTTAGAATTTTTTTCTGTTTGTCTGTCTGTGTCTGTTGTCGTAGAAAAGTCAATGTATGTCCGGGGTAAACTCAAAAAATACTGCATGGGTTTACTTCAAATTTTGCATGAATATTACTAACAAGTCGGGTCAACATATAGGCTACATATTATCACGCTATCACCTGCGGGGGGAGGAGCTGTGCGGAGTAAACGAAGTCCGCGCAGACGAAGTCGCAGGCAACAGTTAGTCTTATAATATAAGAATTAAGAAAATCAATACGATATTTTTTAAATCTCTTAAATAATAGGCACCATTATAAAAGCAGTTACAAACGTATTAATTAGGTATTCACATATCTCCATTTCATGAAGGAAATAAAAATTAGCAATATAAAAATAATTTTACCATTTTTATTTCAATTTGTAACATTTTCAATACAGTGTAACGTATGGCCATAAAAGATTTATTGTAAACTAGCTGTTGCCAGCGACTTAGTTCGTGCGGTTTTCGTTTACTCCGCACAGCACCTCCCCCGTAGAAGATAGCGTGATAATATGTAGCCTATATGTTGACTCGACCTGTTAGTAATATTCATGCAAAATTTGAAGTAAATCCATGCAGTACTTTTTGAGTTTACCCCGGACATACATACAGACAAACGTACAAACAGATAAATAGACAAACAGACAAAATTTCTAAAAACTATATTTTTGGCTTCGATATCGATTGTAGATCACGCCCCAAGTGTTCTTTTAAAAAAATATTCAATGTACAGTTTTGACTTTCCTACGATTTTATTATATGTATATGTCCAGAAATATAATTACGCATATAAAGAATACCAAATAATATAAGGTAAGTACCAAACATCGACAAATGAGTACAATTTTAACAACTCGTTTTAAATAAGACATTATCAGTGAATTATTTTACGAGCGTAATGATAGAAACGCGAAAGTAAATCATTTGGCTAAATGTTATGTAATGGCGACAGAAGACCTTGGCCGTGACCAAGCAACGCTTTCCGAGGCGTGACGCTCACGCTCGCGATTAGCCGCGATATGTAGTCATTACGTTCCATTCTATTGATGATAGTGCACACAACACCCTACATCGATAAATTATCCGGCGATAATTTAAACATTCGACCATTGCCTTGCGAAAATCCTTAACTTAAAGAGGAAACTAAAATAATTAAAATTTCCACTTTCCACGGATTTTTTAACCTAAAAATAAAGACAAAATATTTTACGTAAGCAATGTTTCCTCGTGTTAGTACGGCCACTTTTGAAGAATAGATTATCTGCCATTTTGCCACTTAGTTCATAAAAGGCGATTAGCTATAAGAGTCACTATTATCGTGAATACATGGTGGTAGAGTTCTGCAACGTTTCCCCCGGGCGTGGTACCCGTACATACATATTTCTGCCGCAATAGCGTCAATATTTGCCACTGTCGTGTTCCGGTTTTGAAGGTAAGGTACGCGGTAGAATTATGTTTGTGGCATTGACACCCGGTTACGCGTATAGCAAGTAACATAACATTTTTGGTGTCTACAGACGATAATTGTCTCTTCCTATCGGAAGAGCCATCTGCTTGTTTGTTATAAAAACCCTATTGTGATATAAAAACCCTAACAGAAGAAGGAAGAACAAAATCATAACATGCATTGTTTAATAGCAGCGCATCTATTAAAACACAAAAAATCTCAGTGCTTTAAGTAAATAAATAAAAATTAAGTACAAGTCGTCGTGACCTAAAGTCCACTGTCATCGAAAATACAAAGTATTCGTGGATGTTCAACACGTTATTAGTTGTGTATCTGGGATGGTTTCGGGCCATGGAAGATGTGAATTGTGATGTACTTGTTTATATATAAGATTTACATTACATTATGTAAACTCAGCATAATATGTTAATAGGATCGTGATCTTATAAAACATCAAATACTGAGCTAAGTGTTATAACGGCACGAAATGAACCATAAACAAATACCAGGTACTTTACATAACGCATGGAATAAAAGTAGTTAAATAGCAGGGACAATGTTTTAAGCATTATATGTAAATGAAATGAAAAATAGAGCCTTAGGAAGTGAAAGACCGAAAAGGAGTTCAGTTTATAATAAAAATATAAATGAGAAAATGTCTTCTTATATAAAACTCAGAATTATAATAAAAAGTATTTCTACAAGTTTAAGTTGACTCCATTTTTCGTCTACTTCCACTCTCTAATATACGTATAGGGGAGGAATAAAATTAGTGAATAAAATAACTTAAATAGCAGGGTAAGTGTTTTTTAAGCACGACATGTAGAGTTTAATGAAGGTAAACACCGAGAAGGAGTTCAGTTTATATTAAAATATCAATGAGAAAATGGCTTCTTATGTAAAACTCAGATTGTATAAAAAATGGTCTACTAGTTTAAGTTGACTTGATTTCTTTCGTCTACTCCCACACTCTCTACTTTTTATACCTAAATGAATAAAATTACTTAAATAGCAGGGTGTTCTCATCTCTGTATATAGAGTCTTATGAAGCGAAACATCGAAAAGGAGTTAGTTATATCAAAATGCCAACGAGAAAATACCTTCTTAACTAAAACTCAGAAATATATATATATATATATATATATATATATATATATATATATATATATATATATATATATATATATATATATATATATATATATATATATATATACTTAAACTTAAAATTACTTAAAATTCAGCTTCCATTAAGATGAAATAAAATGAGATATACTAAGAAGTAATGGAAACGCTCTATGCTCTACGATCACTGCTAGACTTTTTAGCAATTCAAGAAAAAAATATTTTTTATTACTTTTAGGTTTTAAGAGCCAACAAACGATTATGAATAAATTAAAAAAAAATTGAATATATTTAAAGTCATTTTGGATAACCATTGCATAAAATTGATAAATATATTAGTTTTGTTTAATTGTAATTTGTAAGGTATATTTGTGGCAAATTAACATATCTCCATATAATAATAAGAAGGCTCTCAGAAATATTCTTTTAAATATCCATCAAAATAATAATTATACCTCAATGTGCACATATATATGTATGTTTTATCCATCTCGTGATTATGTTCTTAAACAAAATAACTGGGAGAACAGAAGTTAAAAAAATAAAAAGTCAACTTTCAACATTGTTCTTATGATATTTATCATAACAACTTAATAAGAAACAAGTGCACCTCATTTCTGTAGTTCCGTAGGCCAGTGGCAAAAACGGAATACTTATAATTTCGTCCCGTCCGTCTGTCTATTTGTCCATTTGTCAGTTGTGTGTCGTTTGTGTAGGTCATAGTTATTTTACTCGGAGACTATGGGAACTGTATGGTTGAAATTAGGAAAATAGGTGTATTTTATGAACCGCTACGCTTTATTTAACCCTCCATAGCTGTAACTGCTGGATAAAAAAATATCAAGAGAACATATCCTTGTGAGGTATCATTGGACAAGTTTTTGTAAATGATACGGAAGTTCCTGAAAAATGTTTTTGATTATCCCAATATTTTTTGAGATTTTCGCTTCTAAAGTGATTAAAAGTGTGTCCCTGCCTCTAACTTTGGAATTATGGAGTGAAAAATTGTATAATGGGAATTATACAATTTTTATGTAGTATGTAGTATAATGGGAATATGGAATTCTACCAAAAATTCATATGAAAATTGGTTTTAACAAAATAGTCAATTACAATTATTATCAATGTGGTACAAAATACAAAGTAATTATGTTTTGCTACTACGGAACCCTGCGTGAGTTCGAATCGCCCTTGGCCGGTTTTTGAAATGTGTACGAAACTCAAAATGAATGTAGGTGTAGTACTTACATAATTAAGGCATGAATTACAAGAGGTAAAATTATAAAATATCCCATTTAAAACTCCGCAAATGATACATTGAATACTGTTTGTAGACAGAATTCTGGCTATCTACGAGTATAAACTTATTTAATGTAATAAATCACGGCCCTTTTCCTGTACGACTTTCAGAGTGAACCACCGTCGTTAAATATACCTGTTATATTTTTTCCTATTTTAACGTTTAAAGCTTACATTTTTGAAGGGAGGAGAGTAACAAGTATTGCATTAGACGAATTGTATCTACGATGATCCCTGAACAATCAGAGTATCCTAGGGATGATGCATTCAAAAGTAGTACTTAACATAATTTTATTTTTACGAAAGGATCGATATGAATACAATTTAGCTGAAAAACAACCTTACAAATGTATAGAAGCGAACGACTATAAAATTAGTCTTAATAATGCCCTCGGTGAAACGATGGTGTGAAATATCATACTCCATATCATATGTATATTATATGTCTAATGAAGAACTCTACATATTAATATCTATGTAGATACTAAGCACGAAGACAAACTTGCATGTCGAAATTCCTCTATTTTAATTAATGTTTAATTAAAATATATTATAAAATTATTGTATATTCATTTCAAATTCATTTTGCTCGAATTGCGTACAAAAACCATATTTTAACTTCCGTTAAAATAATTGCCTCGTCGCGTTAGTTTAGCGGTTTGGACCTCACAATTTGGACCGCACATACAACATTTGATTTTTGGGACAAACAGAAATTTAAGCGATATTTTTACATGTAGAAAAATGACAGTAACAGCCCGTCTACTGATGACGTGTAGAAGCATCCGTGCCTCGCAAAAGCGCATAAATCGTTAGGTCCTGCGGGTCTAGCCAAGTGGCATAAACGCTCGGAGAATAGAAAGATAAATGTATGGATTTGACATAAGCATAATCGAACGCTTACGTCAAGTCCGTACATTTATCTTTCTATTCTCCTAGCGTTTATGCCACTTGTCTAGACCCGCTTGTTATCGCAAAAAACAAGCGACAATCGTTAAAGTTGTCAAACGTGGCGATTGTAACCACTGCGATTGTGACCACCTCCCATTTCGCCAGACGTTAAACTGGTGAGTCGTGTTCAACCAGTGCTTCGTTGGTTCACTCTGTTTTCCTTGTCAAAGTTGGTCAAATCAAATCAAAGGTGTGTTAACATATATTTTTTTATTATTTTTGTCACGTTTTATTTTATGCAAAAGCTCGAGGGTTGTGTGATACTGTTAATAAACCTATATGTGCATGCATATAAATTAGCACTCATTCTATTAAATCGACTACGACTTAGCAATATGTGATATCGAACAAGACAGAATGGGCGCTTACTAAGTACACGATCAAACTCATTTATTAATAAGACCGTTTTGCGAGCCTCATAGCGCGGAGTGCCATCTCTATAAGTCTATAATGACTAGTGCTCTATCTCAACGTATCAAGGTAAAGCAATTTTCTCGATTTAAATTTCTTCTATTCTATGATCTATCACATACATACTCTACTTTCATCGTATATTAGATAGATTGTTCTGAAAACACTATTTTTATGTCATTGTCATGCAAGTTTGCTTTGCAGGGTAGGCAGAGTAAACCGAACGCGAATGACTTCCTAGTTCACCACGATTTACCGGTTTGTCGGATATGTGGTGATCCCCATCACCGCATTTTACCGACTTAATAACAATAATCGACTATCTCTAGCGATAAACGGGATCGACTGCTTTACGTGGTCATCCGAGCCACAGCAGTGGTAACTGGTAACACACCGCACACCAGACTCCGAGCTGTTTCTGAGATTTTGTATTTTCGAGAAAAATCCTCAATAACACAGTTGCTTGACCCGGGGATCAAACTCGGGACCTTATGATCTGAACCAAATAGGTCATCCCTAGAGTCTACGGCCTGGACCATATTATTGCGTTATAATATAAAAAAATGTGTAAACGGTTGACCCTGCAGGCCATCCCTAAATTAAGGTATTTTAAGCTCAAAAGAGAAAAAAACATATTTTTTTATAAGCATATTTTTTTTTAGTTCAAACGTCTATTTTGTTAAATAGCATTATTATGGTTTTTGTAAAAGCTGTATATTTTGGAAACGGTGATCGATTTTGATCTTTCGAATGGCATTCCGCTCAATTTTTAAGATCTAGAATATTGCTTTAGCTAAATAATCGATAGGTTGAAAAATGTCGAAGCAATGTCAAAATACATTTTTTTCAAATTTTTCCGTCATTGATAAATCCCAAACAAATTGACCGAGTTTGATCTAATTAACGGTATTTGACGCGGGTTTTAAAGAAGAAAAGCTGATAAGATTTTTACTAATCGGTGTATTAGCCTGAAAGTTATTTCAAAAATAATAAGTAAGTTTGCTAAAAACGACGTAATTTTTATATTTGAATAACTGTAGCTTTTGATAATCAGACTCGATTTTGGTTTATGAAACGGCATTCGACGTAGTTTTTTAACTTCCCACTACGCAAAGTTAAGGAAGTTACTGATTGATTTTACCCCGATTTTCGAAAATCGAGTTTTCACCAGATGTACACGTTTTTAGGTCCTAGGAACCTTTTCCGACTATTTCCACGATGACGTCAGTATGTCTGTATGTATGTATGTATGTGTGTATGTAAACATCTCATAACTTTTGAACGGCTGGACCGATCGAAACACGGTCGATGGCGTTCAATTGGATACCGCTCAACTTAGACTTTCTAAAAATTTGAACCTATTCGGTCCAGGAAATTTTGAGAAAACATCAAAAAGAATCTTGGCGAAACAGTAGTTTTTTAATATACAGATTTATGTACCGAATGAGTACAAAAACTAATCAGCTCTATTCCTCAAAAAACTACGTCTAATATATAAATTGCATCAAAATCGGTTTATCCGTTTGGGAGTAATCGTTGACGAAAAATTTAGAAAAAAGTGTTTCTTCGTCAAAATTTCGAAGTTATCTTCGAAATTGTTCAACCATGCTATGAAGCTATGTCGAAGCTTCGAAATTTTTCGACCAAAATTTTTTGATATTCTACGATATTTAAGTACTAAAAAAACTACGTCAAATGCCGTTTAAAAAGTCAAAATCAAATTAAATTCTCAAAGCTTTTCAAATATTAAAATTACGTTTTTTTTTTAGCAAACTTACTTATTTTTTTTTAAATAACTTTCAAATTAATTCACCGATTGACTTAAAAATCTTATCAGCTTTTTTCCTTTAAAAACTGCGTCAAATACCGTTAATTTAATCAAAATCGGTGAATTTGTTTGGGATTTATCAATGGAGAAAATCTATACATATAATAAAATCGTAGGAAAGTCAAAACTGTACATTGAATGTTTTTTTTAAAGAATACTTGGGGCGTGATCTACAATCGATATCGAAGCCAAAAATATAGTTTTGAGAATTTTTGTCTGTTTGTCTGTTTATCTGTTTGTCTGTATGTGTGTCCGGGGTAAACTCAAAAAGTACTGCATGGATTTACTTAAAAATATGCATGAATATTACTAATAGATCGGGTCAACATATAGGCTACATATAATCACGCTTTCACCTACGGGGGAGGAGCTGTGCGGAGTAAACGCAGTCCGCGCGGACGAAGTCGTGGGCAACAGCTAGTTCAAAATAAAATGTTTTTTGACATTACATCGAAATTTTTCATCCTATCGATTATTTAGCTAAAGCAATATTTTAGATCTCAAAAATTGAGTTGAATGCCATCATCGTTTTCAAAACATACAGTTTTTAAAAATTAATATACTGTATTTTTAACAAAATAGATGTGCACTGAAAAAGCTATGATGATATTTTTTGCTCTTTTGAGCTTAAAATACCTTAATTTAGTGGGCCCGTAGGGTCAACCGTTTAAATATTTTTTAGTACTAAAATGTCGTAGAATACAAAAAAAATGAAACACTTTTTTTCAAAATTTTTCGTCAACGATTTCTCCCAAACGGATAAACTGATTTTGATGCAGTTTATGCTTTAGACGCAGTTTTTTAAAGGAATAGAGCTGATTAGTTTTTGTACTCAATCAGTACATTAACTTGGAAGCTACATTAAAAAAATTCTGTTTTGCCAAAAAAAAATTTTTGTTTTTTTTCATAATTTCTCAAAATCTCCTGGATCGAATTGGTTCAAATTTTCAAGAAGTCTAAGTTGAGCGGAATCCAATTGATTGTCATTAACCGCGTTTCGATCGGTCCAGCCGTTCAAAAGTTATGAGATGTTTACATATACACACACGCACGCACACATTTACAAAGTTTTTCCGTGGACGTTTGTGTCTGTACATGTAATATGGATACTTGAATGTGGTCACTATAACGTTCGAAAAACTACTTATCGTCTCCGCGTTGGTATCCTTTTGATTGAAAGGTTATTTTAATATAAATAAATTACGTGTTAAGTTGTTTATCTGCTATGGATTGCTACACTACTAAGCCGATTTCAATTAAGTTTTAAAGATATTCTACTGTTTGGTTCAACTTAAAAAATAGGATAGTTTTTATCTCGATTAACGTTCCCCCTCTCAAGTTCACCAAAATATTCAATACAAGAAATCTTTATGGCAAAACAACGTTTGCCGGATCACCTAGTTATATTATTAAGTCTAATTCAATGTGGTGTAATTATAATATATAAAAAATCCACTGGTCGTTTGTATTTTTTTCTGTTTGGAAAACTGAAAAATTCTAAAAACATATCTCATAACGCCCATTAAAAAAAATCTCAAACGCACTCATACAAGCGCACACTTATTTTATATAAGAGGATAACAAAAAACAGATTGTTCTCCTGATTGAAAGAATTTACCATCTCAGAACACCAAGGATGTTAATGGAAGCACGCTATTATGTGACACAACACGAAAGAGACAAGCACTGACACTTTTGTGGTGGGAATAGCTAAGCCTGTGGTACCTAATCCTAGTGAGACGTCGCGTTGCAAACCTCTACCACTTTATATTAAGCCCCGTTTTCACTTTGATTGGTGCGAGTGCGGGTGTTTAATGGAAGTGCTTAGTATTAAAGAAAAAATACGTGACGACAGCCGTTGATCAGTGCGAGTGATAAGTATTCAGCGCAGTAAAAGTGCATAGACGCTGACTACTAATCAATCGCACAGATCAACTGCTGTCTTTACGTATTTTTTTGCTTAGTACTTAGCACCTGCATTAAACACTCGCACTTGCACTAATTAAAGTGAAAACGGGGCTTTAGTCACGGTGGAAGTGATTTTACGAACTGCCTGTGCAGGAAGGCAGATTGTCTATTCTTACAACAGCACCAGGACTAACACGGGGAATTCATCAAATTCTGGCGATAGTTTTAAACCTTTGTAACACTTTTTTGTTATTCTTACATTTCTTAGGCAGATTTTATAAAAAAAGTATCTTCACGCCCATATCACCGAAGGGGTAGGCAGAGGTACCACAAGTGCACCTACGATTAGCCGAAGATACTCGGTCCCACAAATGTGATAGATGGCAAGCGTATCGTCAACTTGGCACTATCCAATTTCGGGCAACTTTATGTTTATCAGAAAACTGAAAAACACTTTTGTTTAAGTTGCCCGACCTGGGAATCGAAGCCGGGGCCTTAGATGGTCAACGCAAATGCCGGACCACTAGACCACACAGGCAAATTTTACACTTGTATAAATTCCAATAGTCAAATTATTATTGCGCAATACCATACATGTGAAGATTTTCTCTAAACTAGCGATCGCCTGTGACCGATATTCAACCAAAGAATAAACAACACTTTTTTTAAGTTTGACAACTGACTTTAGCCGTATAGTATAGCCGCCATATAGCCGTATAGTAGCCGTGTGTAACGATTATTTTTATTAATTTAGTATATTTCTCGTACATTTTATTTAAAAATATTTAGTTTCTGCACTCCTCCCTAATGTAAACTTTAAATGTGCCAAATTTCACACCCAACCGTTCGCGTAAAAAATATCTTCACGCCCGTATCCCCGAAGGGTAGGCAGAGGTACAACAAGTGCACCCACGATTATCCGAAGATACTTGGTCCCACAAATGTGATAGGTGGCAAGCCTATCGCCAACCGGGCACTTTCCAATCCCGGGCAACTTTGTGTTTATCAGAAAACTGAAAAACACTTTTGTTTAAGTTGCCCGACCTGGGAATCGAACCCGGGACCTTAGATGGTCAACGCAAATGCCGGACCACTAGACCACACAGGCAAATTTTACACTTGTATAAATTCCAATAGTCAAATTATTATTGCGCAATACCATACATGTGGAGATTTTCTCTAAACTAGCGATCGCCTGTGACCGATATTCGACCAAAGACTAAACAATACTTTTTTTAAGTTTGACAACTGACTTTAGCCGTATAGAAAATAGTTTAGTAAGTTTAGTATTGTGTATAATACCATATATGTCAAGTGGATGTAGTGTGTGTAATGTTTATTTTTATTAATTTAGTATATTTCTCGTACATTTTATTTAAAAATATTTATAGTTTCTGCACCAATCACACATCTCCCTAATGTTAATTTTAAATGTGCCAAATTTCACACCCAACCGTTCGCGCAATTGTCTAAAAAAAGGGTACAACGTTTTCCCTTCACGTATTAATATAAAGATAAATATCATCACTCCTTAACGGGGTAGGTAGTCAGAGTACACCGATACGATACTCAGATTCACTATGATTAACTAGTTTGTAGACAGGCGAAATAGGTTGTAGATACGTCACCGCATTTATCCGCAAGCATGTGTGTGTTATTTGTGACATCGTGAAATATGTACATATTATGTATTTGGGATATCCGGGACCAATAATTTTACATGCTTTCCGAGCACCGACCACACAGCCTATAGACGGCTAATGTTTGATTTTCCGTATTGAATGCATTCTGGCAACTAGCTGAGGTAAGACGAAGTGGGGTTGCAACGCCATAATTGGCTAACTCAAGGCCACAGTGAAAGATAGTAATATACAGAGCATCTGATTGGTCGACACTGATTACCCAATCACTACTCATTGGCGCGTGGACATTTACATCGGAACTATAAGTCAGATGTGTTGACACAAGTCATTCGCCTATTATTAGGTGTCTATGGGCTGTGTGGTCGGTGTTTCCGAGGCACCACCCCCATGTTATGTTAACCGACAACTGTTTCGGAGCTGCTATTACGATTTTCGATTTTCAAAAAAATCGAAAATTTTAATATCCGAAATAGAAACCTCAATAAAACTTTTTGCCCGATCCGGGATATGAACACCGGAATCTCATTATTTGAGCCGAACTGACAAACCACTAGCACTAGACTAACTAGCGGGTTCTGGTGTAAGATAAAAAAAAATATTAGCGAATTGAGAATCTCCTTTCTTGGGAAGTCGGTTGAAAATAGGCAGGTTCGCTATTCGCTATTATAATTTAACTAAAGATATTTTTCATATCATTCGATAGAATATATTTAAAAAACTTGAAAATTTATTCTTCCAACAGATGCGACTCTACATTCTGTACCTACATACAATTTGACGTCAGGTGAAAATGTTTGACGTGATATTCTGAACATCGTTACATTAATGTATGCCTCGGTTGCCTTGCATCGCTTGGTGATAGAATTGCGAGTAGAAGATAAACACATTAGCTCTATTTGGAGTCAATACACTTGCAACCTTGCAACGCACTTCGCCACTCATGTCAGATAAAGGCATAGGGCATAAAAACATCACTAATTTATGAGCGCGCAAAACCAATACTAAATTTGCTCAATTTGATTATTTTTCTATTCAGTGAAGGATACAAAGAAGCTAAATTGCGATGTTATTAAACAGACAAAATCCTAATATATTTTCGACTTACCAAATAACATTAAAAAGAATTAGAACCCAGATGATCTGTAATTTTTCAATGTATGACTAAGTAGTACTCACTATGTTCCCGTTTACAATAGACTAACAATATAATAAAATGCAAAAATATGTATAGATAGAAACAAGATATGTAAGAAATTGCAGAAAACGAGATCGTGCAAAAATTTCACTTTTTAAATTTGCCGGTTTGTCATCAGATCAACGATTACCGTATAATGTAGATTGTAGACTAAAGAAATGCATTGCCAATTAGAGTACGGTCGTAACGCATTGGGGCAGTCGTGACGTATTCATCCGAAGATTCGATAAAAATTACGATGAATGATTCGTGTTGGAAGCCGGTTGCGGATCGAGCATCGATTTTTAATGCGTCGCGAACGACTTCGCACACGCGACGGATGTGAGCGACGTCGCTGCTGGTACTGCCGCGGCGCGTCCCCGCTCTCACCCCGCTCCACCGTTTGTTTTGCTGTATTTTCGTTGTTAATCATTCTCCTTGACCTTGTGCGACGTCGAGTGGTCCACTGCACACGACTGCGCACCCCTCACCCTGCCATCCGCCCGTTTTGCTTGTTGTGAATCGTGACACAACACATGTGCCATTCCTCCTAATTTTCCGAAACAAAGTTGACCTTTCAAATTCTTGGACTTTTGGGTCTAATAAGGAAATGATGTGCATCCTGCGCGAGCAAAATTTAAGGAGTTGATATTTAATACTAATATTGCTGTTCAATCAGTTTCAAATGAAAAAAGAAAAAACTAAAACCGGTCAGCACAAATTAGGTACCTACCTATATTATATAAAAGAACAACTGGGGCCATATTGGATGTTTAGTAGCCTGCTTAGTTCTAAGAAATAAAACGATTTCAACAATATTATCAAAAAGGCTGATTTAAATGGGCAGTAACAAATTATTATTATAGAATCAGTTCAATAATGATTTTATGCTATATTTTAATCGCCCTTACTTGGTGCAATGGATTCAGTGGCAATTGTTATCTAAACTATCCTAATACCCTAATCATATAGCTGATGAATGGGTGTCTCATTACGGCACCAAATGAAAAATATTTTACCGACTGCTTACTAAAAATGGGTCTAACATAGGAAAATACAGCAATCACAAAGTCATTATTTATTAACAAACTAACTACAGCGTGCAACCCGATGCATTATAAAAGTTTTTGCTGAATCCCGCGGGATCGTTAAATTTTTCCAAGATTAAAGGCAGCCTATGCGCCATTCCAGGTCAATCTATCTATGTGCCAAATTTCATCCAAATCCGTTCAGTCGTTTTTGCGTGATTACTGATTAAGTAACAAACATCCGTCCATCCAGACATCCAAACATCCAAACTTTCCCATTTATAATATTAACATAGATGTAAGACTACTAGGTGGTAGAGTTCTGCATCGGCTCGACCGGGTCTGGTACCACCGCCTTATCTATTCCTGCCGCAATAGCGTCAGTGCTGGTCACTGTCGTGTTCCGGATTGGAGGGTAAGGTAGCCGGTAAACTTATGCATGTGGCATTAGACCTCGCCACAAGATAGCAACGCACCATTAACATCTTTGGTGTCTATAGCCGACGGTTGACTCTTTCCATCAGGAGACCCATTTGCCTGTTTTCTATCTTATATCGTAGGATAGTCAATGTATGTCCGGGGTAAACTCAAAAAGTACTGCATGGATTTACTTCAAATTTTGCATGAATATTACTAACAGGTCGGGTCAACATATAGGCTACATATTATCACGCTATCACCTACGGGGGAGGAGCTGTGCGGAGTAAACGAAGTCCGCGCGGACGAAGTTGCGGGCAACAGCTAGTATAATATAAAAAAATGCGTGAGAGCGTCGTGGAACACTCGGTTGAAACGATATTTTTTATTTTCCCCATTTTCTTATATTCTTCTCCCTCTCCTCTAGCTCCCCCCTTTTTCTTGCTTTCTATCCCACTTTCCGCCTCAGCTCTCGTGATTGCCGTGACGAAAACTCGTGATAGAAAATTCTTATACTTTGTTTCGCCCAGCCGCTAAGTGCATACCGTGTGATAACAGATATTAGAAACTCCATCCCACTACGTCCCAAAAACGTTTTATCGGGTTTGGTTCCACTTGTAAACATGAGAAGGCGTTTCATAAAGTAATTCTTCAATATATAATTAATATTTACTGTATATTTTGGATTTATTTGAAGAAAGTGTTGGTTTTTATCTAGACTTAATGTTCGTTTAGATATTTAGGAAATATATCAATAAATACATAGTCGTAATATGGAGTGGTAAAATGTGGTTTAGTGTTCGTATGAATCAATAATAAATAAAAAATAATAAATATTCACGGGACAAATTACACTTACTGATCTAATTCCAAAGTAAGCAAATTATTTGCTTGTGTTATGGGTGTTAGTCAACGATACTAATACATATAAATTCATAGATAAATATTAGAATATATTTAATAAACACCCAAAACCGGAAAAACAAACATTTATTCTCATTACACAAATGCTTGTCCCCGTCGGGGATCGAATCGGAGACCCGTCGATTGCGTAGTCAGGGTCGCTAACCACTTAAACAACGGGGCGGTCTCCTCCAATTTAAAAAAAAACTGAAAGAACATTTCCTTGCTGGATCTAAGTAAATTATTTATCTAGTGTAATTCTTTTAAATAAGTAGCTCAATTTAATGTAACAAGACTGTACAGTACCCGGCGATAAATATTGCACATCGACCTTTGGAAAGAGACAATCGGCTAATTTCGGCTTCGTAGAGCGTTATCTCTGTCGCACAAAATACAAACAGTCCGGTACCTATTAGGAGCTGTTAAAACAAGTGATTTGCTTCTTTTGATATTTTTATTCTTTGTATAAAATACACTAATTTTTCTATAAGTGATGGCTTTAGGTTGGGGTAAAATAAAATAAAAAAACATTTTTACATTATGTTTACGTATTTAATTATTTTGGAACATTACAGCTTTAGTGTACATAATAAACACCATTATACCTATTGCTAAAATGAGACATTGCAATAAAAATAATAATAATTCTAATTCTCAATTACTTCCATTTCACTATCTGTGCTCTCAAAGAGGTCAATATCACTGTCACTATCAGCCGTATTTATTACTAATCTATCAGTGTAATTGTCTAAACTGTGTTGAATGCTTCTATATTCATTCTCACATTTGATTGCATGATCGCAAACCTTTTTCCACTCTTCAACGCCGATCATGTTTACTTTTTCAGTCAATAATGTTTTTACTGTAGTTAAGTTCATACCCACATTTCTAGAGGCTACATAACCTTTCAGTTGAGACCATCGCCGGGTACTGTACAAAAAAAATTACACTGTACTGTACTGTACAAATTCTTTCGGAAAAAGAGGGAAACCTTTACGAGGTCAGTCACGTGAAATTATCTACAATGTTTATAAATACTTTGTAAGCGAAGCTGATAGATTTAAAAAAAAAGTAGATGAAAATGTAAATTGTTATTTTAAGAAGATTCAAGAGCGAGTTGCAAATGCCACTGGAATTTCAAGAAGAACTTTGAACAATATATTAAACGAAGTCAGTACTGAAACACATTCGACTGAAATTAAGTTCAGCACTCCAAAAAAAGGGAGACCAAAAAAGCAATTTCGTTTGGATATGGACGATTTTGATTACGATGTTGTTCGAAGAATGGTGTATGATTTTCACTTACGATTTAATGAACTGCCAACAATAAAATCATTAAAAGCTAAGTTATCTGAAGCTATTAATTACAATGGGTCTGAAAAAACATTGAGAAAAATACTTCATGACATGGGATTTCAGTTCACTAAAATGGAAGATAATCGAAAAATTCTAATGGAAAAGCACGACGTTAGTCTCAAACGAATGGAATACCTTGATAAAATACGCAAATTTCGCGAAACAGGAAAAAATATCGTCTACATGGATGAGTCATATATACATGCATCCCACACTAAAGGGAAATCTTGGAGTGACGATAAGAAAAAAGGAGTAAAAAAGCCAATTTCAAAAGGTCAACGTTTGATAATAGTTCATGCGGGAAATGAAAAAGGCTTTGTACCCGGTGCTTTTTTAACGTATAAATCCACGGACACTACAGGTGACTATCACAATGAAATGAATAACGATAACTATGAGAAATGGCTGGTTAACCAATTAATCCCAAATATACCCAGTGATTCTGTTCTAGTTATCGACAACGCACCCTATCACAACAAGTATGTTGAGAGACCCCCCAACTCAAACACCATTAAACGGGAAATGATCAACTGGTTAAACAGACATGAAATTCCAGTTGATCCAAAATTAACAAAAACCCAGATTTACGCTATTATATGTCAGCACAAGGAGAGGTATACAGAGTTTTCTGTGGACAAAATACTTGCCGAACATAGGCACACTGTGTTGCGATTGCCACCATATCATCCGGATTTTAATCCAATTGAAAATATATGGTCTCAACTGAAAGGCTATGTAGCCTCTAGAAATGTGGGTATGAACTTAACTACAGTAAAAACATTATTGACTGAAAAAGTAAACATGATCGGCGCTGAAGAGTGGAAAAAGGTTTGCGATCATGCAATCAAATGTGAGAATGAATATAGAAGCATTCAACACAGTTTAGACAATTACACTGATAGATTAGTAATAAATACGGCTGATAGTGACAGTGATATTGACCTCTTTGAGAGCACAGATAGTGAAATGGAAGTAATTGAGAATTAGAATTATTATTATTTTTATTGCAATGTCTCATTTTAGCAATAGGTATAATGGTGTTTATTATGTACACTAAAGCTGTAATGTTCCAAAATAATTAAATACGTAAACATAATGTAAAAATGTTTTTTTATTTTATTTTACCCCAACCTAAAGCCATCACTTATAGAAAAATTAGTGTATTTTATACAAAGAATAAAAATATCAAAAGAAGCAAATCATACTTGTTTTAACAGCTCCTAATAGGTACCGGACTGTTTGTATTTTGTGCGACAGAGATAACGCTCTACGAAGCCGAAATTAGCCGATTGTCTCTTTCCAAAGGTCGATGTGCAATATTTATCGCCGGGTACTGTAGTTACATTCATATTTTTAGTTTTATGATTATTGTCCACTATTCTAATGTTTTATCAATTGTGTTTTCACATCTTCGGGTCAGTTGGAAGAAATCTCTTTTATTGGAGATAAGTTTGCCCATTGTGTTGTTTATTTTAAATAGGTTTTTGTGTATTTCTTACAAGTGTGTGTATTAAATAAATTAATTGATGAAACTTGGTCTTAATACTCTTCAAAAGATTAAAGTAAGCGTGTTTTACAATTTCCAAAAAAAATCCCTTTTACCCCTTCTAAAAGGAGGGTGATAAAGTTCATATTGGAAAAAAGTTAGTGCATGTTTACGTTTAAGGGGTCGGTCAAAAAGGGGGTAACATTTTCTTAACAAAATGAGACTGGTAAATATCCATATCAGTATAATGTACATGCCATAAATGCGAAAGTTTGGATGGATGGATGGATGTTTGTTAGTAGTTTTGGCGTGATTATCACGCCAAAACTACTGACTGAATGGATGAATGAAACTGAATGGATTTAGATAAAATTTGGCGCACAGGTAGATGACCTGACAAATGTAGAGACTCTAATGTGCAACACATCTAAGTAAATTAATCTTGCCGAACTTCAGCTGAAATATTAGTCTAGGATGAAAGCACTATGGCACAACAGGCATACAGAAAATGTATTATAGATTTAAATAGGACTCCGCAAGATATAAGGAACCTTAAAACTTTAATAGCTCGTTTATATAGCTGGCTGGAGATTTTCCTCAAACTTTACCGGTTGTTTCAAAAGGAACACGTGCCGATTAGATAAAAGTCTGAGGGCCAGATTTACGAATTACAAAACGTCAATCGAGTCAAAGCTCAAGCACAATAGCTCGACGCTACGTTTGTTGTATCGTTTTTATGTGTGTAAGAGTCTTAAGCGGTTCGACTCGATTTAAGTTTTGTTACGTAACTTATTCAGCTTTACTAAAATATCAATTTCATTATAATTAAAACCTAGAAATTACATAAAAACAGGAAAGTTCATCTGAGAGAACTTGCAGGACATTTTTCAGAACTTCTAAATAAACTTGGAAAAAGCGAGTACCCGGAACTAGACACTAGACAGCGTGTTAAATTTACCTGATAAAGTTAAAGGATCTACAATTTTTTTTATCCTGATATAGCGCTCATAGCTTTGTGGAATGGTAGCGTGAACTAGCTATTTTCACACCAAAAAATTACCAAGCAGCATTAATCAATTATCTTTAGTTGAAGTCATCAAGGTCAAGGAAGGTCAATTGAGACTAAAGAATATGAATATTATTCCATTCGGTAGTAAATAGAGATGAAGCAATCCAATATTCCATTGATTTCATAACATTTCGCTGCGTGTCGGTTTATTTGTGATATTACTTCAAGAATTTAAAGCCACCAAAACCATGTTATGATACTAGGCTGCAAATTACCTTTTTGTATGAGGATTGAATACAAGTGACTACTTGACGGGTCCGTCCAGGGCGAAACAGTTTTTGTGCCGCATGTACCGTTGATTCCCAGTCATTTGCCGTTTAAATTTAAGCGACTTAAGTTTCCTTTAAAAGTTTGCTTTGCGATAACAATAAACAAAGCTGAGTCTAAAATTTGTGGGAAACGACTTTGGCAGGACTGTTGCGTGGTCTCATGTGGGTTCACCTCGCGGTTAGGTTATTTGAGCTCCATCCACTAAAATGGTTAAGAATGTTGTTTATAAGGATATATTATCACAAACATCTTACGTAGTAACGAACGGAACGTTTGTGCAAATCTATACGCTTCTAGAACCCTACGTGTACCCCTAGTGCGTTGACTGATCAATAGGTTAGTCAGTTTCCCCTTTTATAGGTATAAAAGTTCTGGATTGATTGGTTGTATCTTCTACGAAGTCGCGAGCAAAAAAAAAAAATATATGTGTGTATATATGTATGGTATATGGAGATGAACCGTGGTAAATGTGCCTACCACGATAAGGAACTGCCCCGCAATTCACGTATCATAATCTTAACCGAATCGAAGCGCTTAGGGCTATTACACACATAAATACGATACAACGTCGCGTTGTACTTCAAAGCACTTAGGACTCTTACACACATAAATATAATACAACACCGCGTTGTACAGCTCTATCAAGATAGCAGTGTCAAATCAGCAAAGTTCAATAAAGACTTATGCACAATTTGTAACTTTTTTGTTGCTATTTAGTTACTACTACAACCGCGATTTTGTTGCTTGCGAGAAATCGCAATTACTGCTAAATTAATATAAAGCTAAGGCATAAAACTTTAATAAATCAATAAATATCGAGTCAACTATTGAACGAAAATTTGTTGCTGCAAGTAAGTTCTACCGAAAATTAGGATAACAAAGACAGGAAGAATTTTTGTTATTGGCAATGATTTCCTATTAACCGCAGTTTGAAAATATTTTTATATCCAAAAATAAATAAGGTATCTGATAACAGTATAAACAAATTTTTTTAATATAATTGAATTAAAAATAATTAAATTACATAACATAAAAACGGTGAAAAACAAATACCACTTTTCACCGTTTTTGAATATTTTGAGCTATTTTTGGACAAGAAAAATACCATTTTTGGACACAAGTCATCAAAACATAAATAATGAAAGAAAAATATTATTTTACTCATTTGAACATTGTTCAATGTAGCAAAAAAGTAACATTTTATGTATGTTACACAACAGTAAATATAACAATTACCTAAATAAAAGTTTACCAAAGGTAGACTTATCTCTAAATTATGAAGATTTTTTTCGGTCTAACAAAATGATTGTATGATCATGCAAGGGGCCGTCTATTAATCTTATGATGTTTTTTTTGGATTTTTTAAACCCCCCTCTTCCTTATGGAGTCAAGTCAACAATAAGTCAACCTCAAGAATAAGAGGTGATGTTTATGACTACCCCCCACCTCTCCACCCCTATATCACGTGTATTTTAGTAGGTATCTACTAAAAATCTTAATTTTTTAATATATTTATGAAATATAGGTAGGTATAAGACGTATCATCTAATTTTATTAAAGAAAATTAAAGACTACAATCATAATGTCTAGAGGTAAACAAAAGGTTGCAGGTTGTTTTTAGCTGACATAAAAATAATAAAAGGAATGCGAAAAAGTTTTTTGTACTAATACATGAACATTATTTAATGTACAGTGTCTTCGGGCCACGGATTAGCAAGACTTTCTTCAACACCAATGACTAGATAAGCATCTTGCAACTAAATACACATGATATATTACTACACCACCACCCCTCCCCCCGTCCTCGTGATATTCGTGATTTTTTTTATGTACCTCTCCCCCACCCCCTTTTTTGAGACTCACATGATTAATGGACGGCCCGTAATACGAGTAGAAAGTACGTCGTCTTCTTCCCTTGTGGGATAAGCTGGTTTGTTTGGGGACAAAATGTGTGGCACTCCTCATCAGCGCATATGCAATCTTTAATTCAATGCGTCATTATTTCTGATAATTGGGTCTGATACTGACAAACCGGCTGGACCCAGCAAAATTTCCGTCAATCCGTCAGCGTCCAGCCGGATTGACGTAATCCTTTGAATTAATGTATTTCATCATTTTAAAAAAAATATGTCAAAATCCACAAAACTACTTAATCCGGTATGAAAATTAACAACAAAAAAGCTAAGCATACAAAAATATTAAGTACCAAGGGGAATAAATATAAATAGTAGGATTAAGTTATTTTTTTGTATCATATCAGCTTCTTTAAATTAAAAGAAATATTTTTATGACTCAATGAAAATGTGTATACTGATGCCATCTAGTTAAGTTAATAAACATCATTTAAAATCAAAACGCCATCTATGAATGCAAGCTGGTAACAAATTGCATGAATTACAAAAATACAACTATTTAGTAACTACCACAGAGTACTTTATGATATACCTACCTAAACATCATGTTTTTGAATAAACTTTTCTTTTACTAGCCATTTTAGAGAAACTAATTCATTTTAAAATATCCTCTATACTAATTTTACCATGACATCCCCTCATCCATATTTGTATATATTTCTTTCATCTTCATCACATATTCCTAAAGGGATAAACATTGGTGCAATGTGCAATTTATCCAAATAAATCCAAAAAATGCTTAATCTCTCTGAATTCGGAAGATTAAGTTAGTAGTTTTAAAAACATTATTAAGAAACACTCCTTAAGCCACTTTAATTTATTGCTTATTTATTCCTAATTATTCTTATTCAGTCATTATTTATTTTTAAAGTAAAAAATTGTTTGTACGGAAGCCCCCTTAAATATTAATTTTGTTTTGCTTTTAGTATTTGTGGTTATAGCAGCAACAGAAATACACCAATGATGAAAATTACAACTGTTTTAATTTCACGGTTCATGAGATATAGCCAGGTGACAGACGGACGGACACAGGTAGTCTTAGTAATATGATCCCTTTTTACCCTTTGGGTACAGAAAAATATAAGATTTTAACTTTCTGTTCATTCTTTTAAATCATTATAATGAAACAATTATTGAATGACAGTAGCAATTGGTGAGTTTGCTGAGATTTGAAAATGTAACAATCTTTTAATTCTTCTACTCCTACTCATTACCCCATATTATAAATTAAAACATTCAAAAATTTAGAAATATGATTAATAATTAATAATAATAAATATCCTTAGACTTATTTGCTTTTAATATTGGCATTAATCAACAATACTAATATACAGAAATTCATATATAAATACTTATCACTACATAGTATAAAACAAAGTCGCTTTCTCTTTCTGTCCCTATGTCCCTATGTATGCTTAAATCTTTAAAACTACGCAATGGATTTTGGTGTGGTTTTTTTTTAATAGATAGGTTTATTCTTGAGGAAGGTTTAAGTATATAAACCTTTCCGATATTTCCACAGGAACAAAAGCTACGCAGGTGAAACCGCGGGCAGGTCGCTAGTTTAATAAATGGCTAAACCCATTGTGGTGTGTGCGTAGAGCTAAATTACCTAAGGGTCATATAAGGAGATGTTTGAGCACCCTTATACTGTCCTGAACTTACTAAAGAAACTGTGTGGACAGGGTTAGAAATGCGCACATTGTTCTATAGTATGGTTAATTACATTTTAACCCAGAAATACAAAAATTTATAATATCACACAAACAGTTGTTGCTAGACCACATCACCAGATGAAAATGCTGCTTATTTAACTGTTTCTAACACACATGAACTGCATCAACTGACATGGCTTCGTGTATACTTTATAAGAGAATTTTTATAAGAGAATAGAAACGGTTAGTTTCATGATTCTATCATGTCCTATTGATTTAATTAAATATTTATAATTATAGCAAGTGTGGTCTAGTGGTCTGGTGTCGGTGTTGACCACATGAGGTCCCGGGTTTGATTCCTAGGCCGGGCAATTCAAAAAATGTATTTTTTAAGTTTTATGATAAAACAATGTTGCCCCGGATTGGATGAGTGCCTGGTTGGCGATAGGCATGCCACTTATCACATTGTGGGACTAAGTATCTTTCAAATGGCAAATCATGGGTGCACTGGTTGTGCCCCTGTCAACCTTTTTGCAGA
Organism: Apodemia mormo; assembly: GCA_036924255.1. NCBI lineage: Eukaryota > Metazoa > Arthropoda > Insecta > Lepidoptera > Riodinidae > Apodemia > Apodemia mormo. The sequence continues at coordinate 16,261,167 of JAUPFN010000003.1, read as the reverse complement.
TACAGGTGTAAAGATATTTTTTTAACATCTACACAGATGTTTTATCTCATATATTTTATCAATGTAATATATTACCTATATTTCCATATGACAATCGTCTCATTCTCTAAGGTTGTAACTCTAACCAGATAAACTTTATAGTGCCAAATTTATTTGGGCAGGACATTGGTATATCTACATAATATTAAGGACCACACTACATGCTTGTATCACAGAAATTCTATGATACAAGCATGACTTCTTTTAGTCTCTAACATTGACTTCTGTTAGTCTCTGGTATTCTGTGACAGAATACCAGAGACTAACAGAAGTCAATGTTCTATACAATTAATATTCGAGCATAGTACACATAAACACCTCTTATGGATGCAATATCTCAGAGATATATATGTGCGTTGCTCGAATATTACTTGTATACACATTGACTTCTGGTAGTCTCCAGTATTCTGTGCTTGTATACTGTACTAGCTTTAGACAAGAAACCAATCAAAATTAAAATTTGAGAGAAATAATAGATATCAAAATATCGACGGGTCCTAATAGAAAAGTTCCCCGAGTTGGTCCCGGAACCTTTGAAAAATAGGCCAACTGCTGTTTTGCCAGGCAGGTCGTACGATTGGCTATATGAGTCAGTACCATCGTAGCTCCTAGTGATAGAGTTCTGAATTGTCTTGCCCGGGTCTGGTACCACCGCCTTACCTTTTCCTGTGGCAATAGCGTCAGTGCTTGTCACTGTCATGGTCCGGTTTGGAGAGTAAGGTAGCTAGTAAACTTATGCACGTAGCATTAGACCTCGCCACAAGATAGCAACACACCATTAACACCTTTGTTGTCTATAGGCGATTGTTGACTCTTTCCATCAGGAGACCCATCTACTTGTTTGCTATCTTACGATATTAAAAAAATAAAAGAAGAATAAAGATGACATTTCTATTAGATAAATCTAACTTCTAATGGAAATTTCATTTTATTCTTTGTGATATTAAAAGATCTATAAAAGTGGAGTCATTTTCATAAATAAAGCAAAAATCACATTTTTTAAATTACAACAACTTAAGTAGGACCCATCGATATAAGCCCAAAATAATTTTTAATTTAACAGTTAAAATTTTCCCACAGTAAAATTTAGGATTCAGGTGATTTGTTCCAGAATTTTTAGATTTTTATAAAACATAACTTATGAGTCAAGTTTGAATATGGAAGGAGTTACATACATACAATCACACACATACATAAAAGACCCCATTTTAACGGTAGTGGGATGTTGTTATGAATGCATCTAATTTTAAAAAATGAAATACAACTCTATAAATTACATACATCTTCACATCAAATCTAATAGGGTAGACAGAGGGTACCAAGTCCAATTCAAACAAGGTAGAGGTATTACTATTTACTAAAAAGTATCTTCATGCCTGTATCCCCGAAGTGGTAGGCAGAGGTACAACTAGTGCACCTACAATCAGCCGAAGATACTTAGTCCCATAATGTCATATGTGGCAAGGCTTTTGCCAACTGGGCACTTTCCAATCACAGGCATCATTGTTTTTATCAGAAAACTGAAAAAAATACATTCTGAATTGCCCAACCCAAGAATAGAACCCAGGACCTCAGGTGGTCAACATTGACACTGGACTACTAGACCACAGAGGCTATTTACTATTACTAAGAAATGTCTTATCCTAGTAGGGAGAGGAAAAATTTTATCAATGTTTCGTGTGAAAGGGTGGATAGTAGATTTTACTTCGCTTTTTGACACTATATAGTAGTTAAGTAGATTGTATAGAAATTAAGCATATAAGTATATGACGTGAATTTAAATTGAATGTTATGAAAATATGAATAATTATACAAATATTTCAGTAAGTTAGCTATTTATTCAATAGAAAATAATGTCTTAATAATGTACAATATATCTAAATAGTATATAGGCACCTATATATTTATATTTACCGTATTGACAAAGATGTATACGTGTTTAAATTAAAAAATATGTTAATAATTAGGGAAGTCCTAAAGCATTTGATGTTCACATTGCAATGATGTCTACGTTAAAACAGCTAATATAAATGATAATTGTATTAAAGTACTTGCCTGATTCTCTGGAGGGCTCCATTATATGTTGCAACTTATTATCTGGCTTCTATATCACTTTTATTTTATTTAAATAAAATTCAGTCACAACGATGAACCTGTCAGTAACAAGGTCGTTGAACTAAATATACCAACTATATAACGTACCTACTATCTATATAATCAATCATAAAAATATCACTTTATGAGATTCTAACTGAAACAAATCACATAACAGTACTGAAAATAAACAGGTGTAACAGTGTTCAGTAATTTCACAGAAAACATTCAGATATTTAATATTATCTCAGATTTCACGTAAAGAAATCGAAAACAGACCGAAAACATAGCGTCACGTCAATTGTCAAATGTCAATCGTCATCAAAAGAAACGTCATTTCAAACTATTAATAATCTGTGAACAGACTTCTATTTATTAAGCTAAAAGCACAGAACAATATACTCCTACCGGGCTAAAAGCAAGGAACTTATATACGATAACTGGAATTACTACGAAGCAATATTTGAAAAATAAAAATGTACTTTATTTCGTTACCAGTAAAGTTGACATTTGTTTCTTATTTAACAGAGGGGGAAAACGTTCTGGACAAGACAACGACAATAGTGGATGATTGTCCCTTTCTTCCAATTGCCAGTGTAAATAAAACTATCTGGTGGGTAACTACGAGCTCTTAAAGCAGGACAGAATTTGAACTGCCTTGCTTTTTCGTACCATGACACCTTATTAACAGGCCAATAGCAGGCCTGCTACTTGACGTCCATGAAAACCGTTCACCTTTTTTTTCATATAGACTATCCGTACCATGACACTTTATTTGACAGCAGTAAAGCGTTTTTACAATTTTTCTGTCAAGCCGGCTGTACACATTGGGCCAAGTATTGGGCCAACATATTGGCCCAACGTGTAGAAGCCTACTTAGCGCTATGTTGGCAGTTGGCGCCAACAAAAGCCGGCCAAGCGAATGTTGTCGGTTTTTCGTGCGCAAATCAAAGGACCTTGGCGCGCTCCGCCAACGGTGTTTACACGTTGGCCTCTTATTCAGTTCATTGTCATACGTCAGTAAGGACGGTTGTGTTGCGCGTGAGTTAAATTGTTGTTCCCGAGTTACGATGGCGTAAACAAACACTGAGGTTTTACAATTCATAGAAATGTATCAAAATGAACCAATGAATGAATGACTGATGATGATGAATGTCCTTTATGAATTGAAACTTTTTCATTATTACACCACAATTATTAAAATATATGATCATCTTTATCTAGAAATTCTGTAACATATTGAAAATAATAATTACTTATCGATACATATTTACGAGATTTGGACTTAATTAAAAGTATAAAGTAATTATTATTTTCAGTATCTTATACGGAATTATTATATGGAATCTATCCTAATTCCGAATACATGTTGTTCGTATTGAATTCAAGTCAATACTAATTATTTTTTAAACTTTTCTCGTCTTGTCTCATTTCGCATTGTTTTGCCTCATTGGTGAGAGGAGGTTCAGAGCAGTGCACTGTTTCAGATGACATTAGGTAATAGGTTAGGTTAGTAATAAAAGTATTAAAAAATACTAATTTTTAATACTTTTATTTCAGGTTAATGATGCTTAGAAACGTATAGCAGATTGCTGCTGCAATAGCGTCCGTGCTGTCACTGTCGTATTCCGGTTTGGAGGTTAAGGTAGCCGGTAAACTTATACATGTGGCATTAAACCTCGCCACAAGATAGCAACGCACCATTAACATCTTTGGTGTCTATTGGCGATGGTTGACTCTTTCCATCAGGAGACCCACATGCTTGTTTGCTATCTTATGATATAAAAAAAGATAAGTATTCCTGTTATTGAACTAAAAAAGAAAAAGGAATCTTTAATGACAAATCTTACAGCAGTAAGAGATTCTACGTCCATCTTTATTAAAGAGCCAATCCAGAATGGTCAATACACCAATGTATAAACAGAAACATTTAATGTTGGCCCAACAGTTGGCCTAACACCTTGGCCCAATGTGTACAGCCGCTAATAGCCGCTATAATGCGTATAATTGATAATATTATACACGTCAATGTGTATATCCCGCTTTCTAGCGACATTTTATATTGTCTAGTGACAGTGTGACCACTTTTGGTAGATTTCTACTTTTTTAGTAGATTTGAGGCAAATTAAGCGTTAATCTAGTAGGATAAATTAATGTTTCAATAGAATTTAGTAGAAATGAGAAAGAAATCGGTAGGTTTCAGTTTTTATTTGCTATCAAAGAATGAGGGTTTTTCATTCATGTCCAAAAAGTTTTCACCACACAAAAGTGATTTGGGGGATTTCTCTGTTATTGAATAATGTTATTGTGGTCATAGCAAATCGAACTTTATTTTTTCAACAGATAAAGACTGTTTTTAAAAAATAGGTCTTTCAACTTAGATCATTTTTAAGTTGCTCCTATAATGATAGACAACACAGTTTTATTTAGTCGTTTTCGTTTATTAAACAGGTACTTCAATTTTGGAAACAATGAAAAACAATTATAAAAAAATGTTGAAAAATTCAATGACCAAAATACAATTTTTTTAATATATATATATATATATATATATATATATATATATATATATATATATATATATATATATATATATATATATATATATATATATATATAAACTGATTTATATGTTAACCATAAGTGATTGATTAAATGTAGGGTTCATCAACAAATTGTTTTAATCAAATCGTATCTAGGTACCCAATACGGCTCAAATATAACTCTAAAAATAATTACATTTTAAAATGCAATCTAGTAGATTTTAGTAGATTTTAGCAGCGTCTTCGGTAGATTCCCTCTTTAAAAAGTAATTCTGGCTGAGCACTTTGCTCGCCCCAAAAGCCCGGTTTCGCAGTAACGGTCATTTGGACCAACTGCTTAAGTTCATTTCGAAAAAAAAAAATCTTTAAAAAGTGGTCACGCTGCTAGCGACTAGGCTTGGGCCTAACCGGTCACTACAGAAAGCGCTTAATTTAGTTCATAATCCAAGGATGAACTAGTCCGTTCTATTGGTTCATTAGTTCTTTTTTGAAATAATTTATTAAGAACAATAAATAAAGAAAAAATATAGTTATGATTATTGTAAGTTTTGTTTATTGTTGTTTAAAAAATACAAAGTATTACATGAAAATTTTACACGTCCATTTATGTAATATGAGATTTTTTTATTTAAATAATGAAAAATAAAATAATTTATATTAATGATTAGTCAACTGCTAGGCTAGTTCCTAGTATAATGTGTAATTATATAAGAATACTTAAAAAGTATGAATTTTTACAGTTAAAGTTGACTTTTTTGTTATGGCACATAAAATCTTTTATCGAAATAAAAACGAAAAAATAAAATGATTTATATTAATAATTAGTCATAATTAACGTGATATATAATAATAATAATCAATTATTTGTAACAATAAATGGGAATAAAAGATATTTTTTTTTATTTTAATTAAACTTACCGTAAAATAAGACATAAATGGTATTAGTATTCTGTTTGATAATTAGCCAGCAATACTTCAGTTGACGATTGTTATGATTTCATTAGAGATGGGTTAATACCGACATTTCTCAAGATTAGGTGATACTAATATATTCACTTTGAAATATTATAATGTCTTAACTAATATGTCAGTATTAACTAATATTTCACTGTAATTTGGACCTTAAAGTAACAGAAATAATATCTGATACTGATACGGCAGGAAAATATCTTAACTAATATTTCACTGTAATTTGGATGGTCCAAAGTAACAGAAATAAGATCTTATACTGATATGGTAGGAAAATAACTAATATATCAGTATTAACTAATATTTCACTGTAATTTGGACCTTAAAACAACATTAATAAGATCTGATACTGCAGGAAATACGTCCGTCTCATTCATACGTACGACGCGGCGTATCGTGAAAATATTTTAATACTTTCACGAATCCGACGGGCGCCAATCTAGTGAATCCGAACTATTCCGAATACCGAATAATATTATCCTATTCATTTTGGATATCCGTTACAGATATTAGGCGAATATGAAATATTAGTATATTACAGTTCGCCGGATTACTAATCCAATCCACGAATCCTTTCAATATTACTAATATCTTAGCGAATACTAATATATCAGTCACACCATTAGATTTCATATTATGATTTGATAAAATTTCAACCATGGGGATTTGAAGTTGCTTAGATCGATATCGATTATCGAAATATCAAGGCGCGCACAGTAAAAGTAAATAACTCGGTTGGTCACATAGTGCCACTGTCTAGTAAAGTGAACGCTAACAGAAATATAAAAAGAACTAAGAGCGGGATTTCCAATGAACTAGTTCGCATAGTTCACCTAAAGGAGAGCTCTTCCCACCTAGGTCGCTCGCGAACTACCCAAGACTACTAGCGACTCAGATTTATTGGAGTTGGCAGCACTGATAGCAAATTTGGCTTCTGTCTTTATAATTGAGTTGAGATCAAGGAAGTTATATTCTACCTGGAAGGTCCACATGTACCTCAAAATCGTTCCGAAGAGTACCACGACATGAGTGGAGTGTGTCTCTTTCTACTAGGGTGTCCATACATATTTGTGCAACAGGACAATTTCATTCTAAAAAAGCGGAATAGAACTGATATGGACAGCTACGATAAGTCCTGGATAGTACCCACGGCTATCAATTTTTGAAAGTCGTGTAGGTTAACAATGTCTGTTATCGCTCTTATTGACGAAGGAAAATGCACATTCATAATATGTTGTTTTGACTCACACCCATAATTTGCTAACTTTAGGGTTAGATCAATTCGTGTGATTTGTCTAATGATATCGTATTATTACGACAGGCTGTAGTGAGGTGGAGGGGGCCGGATTGCAACTATAAATGCTAGCATATTAGTAACGTGCCGGGCCACAACACATTGACTAGTTTTGTGTACAGTTAACTGCCGAACTGCATGTTAAGGCTAGTTCTTTGTGGCCTTTAATCGTTCTTAACCCATAATTTCTGATTTTGTAAATGCATACCTAAAACACGGAGAAAATTGTGTGCGCTCAATTCCGCTCTGCAAATCTGCCGCACTTTGGCCCGGCATAGTGTACGAGAGTTTATATAAAATGTATCAAAGTGATCTAGGTGAATTTTTGCGAAGCACCCTGACCAGCTGCGGCCCATCTTAATGTGTTAGAGCGTAAAATAGGATTATTAAAAATAATAAAAGTTAGAATAATTTTACTTGATATGTAACTGAAATAAATAGCTAAATTTGTTTTCATACTGAGCTGTTTCGCGGGTAAAAAGTGTGGTAAAAAAATCTTTGCATGTGTGATCTTTCTGCCGAATTGAGCATTATACATACAGATAAAAGATCAAAATAATCTTCTAGAAAATGTATGCATTAATTACGGACAGATGACAATTACATTACATTGCTTTAAAATTTGTTCGAGTGAAGCAGTCCAGCGATACTGAAGAATCAATAAAACCTAGAGGATACGGTGAGAAATATTGCAAAGTCTTAATGCCAGTCTACTGACAGGGTCCTGGATAAAACACTTCGGTTCCGGTTCCAACGTTCAAGTTCAAAATGACCAATTCTCAAAATATACAACATTTTCAAAATGCCTATTTCATAAAATGGTCCATTTTTCTCCATGTTGGTCTCATGCTCCTTTGAAGAATAGGCCAACTGCCGTTCTGCCAGGCAGGTCGTAAAAGGCGACTTATTGGCTATAAGTGTCACTACCATCGTGACTACTTGGTGGTAGAGTTCCGCAACGTCTTGCCCGGGTATTTGCTACCATCGCAGAAGCTATTACTGCAGCAATAATGTCAATTTTATATCATAAGATAGCAAACAAGCAGATGGGTCTCCTGATGGAAAGAGACAACCATTACCTATAAACACCAAAGATGTTAATGGTGCGTTGTTATGTATTGACGAGGTCTAAGGCCACATGCATAAGTTTACCGGCTACCTTACAACCCAAACCGGATCACGATGATGACAAGCATTGACTCTATTGCGGCGCAAATAGGTAAGGCGTTGGTGCCAAATACCAGTGCGAGATGTTGCGGAACCACCTAGTAGTCACGATGGTAGTGAAATTATTTCTTGTCAAGAGTTAAGTAAACTTTTTGACAAGCAGTTACGCTATTGCGGCAGGAATAAATAAGGCGGTGGTACCAGACCCGGGCGAGATAATGCAGAAATCTACCACCTAGTTGTCATTGTCGTGCTCCTGTTTGGAGGGTAAGGTAGCTGGCAGACTTGTGCATGTGGCATTGCAAACCCGCCACACGGATGGGAACGCACCATTTATATCTTTGATGTCTAAACGCGATGGTTTCTCTTTCCATCAAGAGAGCCGTCAACTTGTTTGCTATCTTATAATATAAAAAACAAATATTCATTTTAAACACTAATCATCTAGACTAATAACAAGTAGTTTTTTCGTTTCACATCTGTAAATTATATTGAATTTGGCTGATAAAAACCGTACATACTAAAGGAGAGTGTTCAGTAGTTGATTTTAATACCAAATGTGTAAAACAATTAGGTACTTAAATATTGAGCTAATTATCCTATAACATGTTTATAGTCATACGGACGCCCACGCATAGATATCATTTTTATTCAAATTATCCTTTATAGGCACTATTGAAGTTCATTATTTACAAACAGTGATTTGCTGAACTCGTGACTAGACTCATTAGCTATTAGTCACCGCGCGGATGATAACGGAGCTATCACTCGCTGTCCCGGGATTCGTGGGATTTGAAGAAATAAAAGTGACAGTATTTTCTGAATATTACTCTACTAAATTTGTTGTGGTTAACACAACTACATAATAGTCGAGCAATATTTGATAACGTCATTTTCCTCTCTATTATACACCCGAGTAAATTTTCCATTATACAAGGAGTAAATTTTCCTTAAAGTAATCCTAAAAAACTGGTATTTTTCATTTTGTGTTTTTTTATCTTGTGCGCTTATATACACCCCAGTACACCCGAGTAAATTTCCTTTAAGTAATCCTAAAAAACCAGTATTTTTCATTTTTTTTTATCTTGCGGGCCTGTTGTCATCTAAAGAAAGCAATATTTTATTTATTTACTTATTTTCGTATTAAAACAGGGCGGTTACAAACTAACATCATAATATTCGACCAGGGTGGGTTTGAGATCACCTATTTTAGCAAGTGAATTAAACAAAATTCTATCAAGAAAACGTGTGGTCGTAAACTGATGAGATGCATCTTTATGCTTCTACAACATCAGATTCTAAATTATACAATCATGAAAGCATCATTGAGATCATAATAAGCAAAATATTTTATAGCTTTAAGTGTCCGAATGTGACCACATGGCCGCTTTCGAGCGTATTAGATATTTATATACTTCAGTTTGCGACCACTAGATTTAACAAGAAATATAAGCTAAAAAATGATGTCACTACAACTTTCCAACAAACAATGTTCTATAATTGAAATAATAACGCTTCTTCTTTGAGTGTAACAGTAGTATAAGGTAACAAAAGGTAACTTTGTTCGCCAGCCGGTGTGGTATTTTTATTGCAATACGCGACACATAAACACACCATTAAGTCATCACTCGAACTCGGGCACTATTTTCAGCTTTAGCAGATAGGTTTAAATTTATGATTTTCTTGTTATATAATTATTCATTGAATATTCAATGCTTACTGTTCATTGTTTTCTCATGAAAAAATGCTATTATCTTTAATTAAGAAACCTAGGCCCTCAAGTGGTCGCATACTAGAGGCGGTCGCGTTACCGACGCAATGACCCTATATTACGTTTGTATGTTTTATTAAAAAATATCTTAAATAACACTAAATGATTAAGCTTACAACAGGGAATATAGATGGAATAGCATTTGGTTTCAGTGTTGATCTTATCTTATGGATTATTAAATCCTCGGATTTAAAATAACGGCTGCAAATTAAACTGTAATATGAATTTTTTTCTTAAATGGAACAACTTCAATCCACCGTTGTCGAAGAATCTCATTTCTTGAGAACCTGCAAGAAAATAATGAACAAGAGGTTAGGTATCTACTACTAGTTAACAGTTACTACCAAAAAGTATGTAGGTAATGTATTTAGTCACTACAACACAATGATTTTAGTATTAAATAACAAAATTACGTAAAGTAGGTTCTTATTTGTTTACGATGACATTCCTTAGGGACGTATTATGAAATGTTAGATTGAATTGTAATTTCTTTGTATTCACATATCCGAATTTTTGTGTTATTATTGCTACCCTACTTAAGAAACTTGTAAATACAATAAAAAACTTACTCAAAATATGAAATTCCGCAACCAGCATACGCTTCACTATTACAGCACTTAACGCTTCAATTTTTCACCATTTTACAACAGAAAAAACTTATAGCAGTAAGCAAAAAGTATCAGCTATATTTTTAAATAAAGCGCGCCAAAGCGTACGGCCACCTGAGTGTGGCTGTGCATAGTGCACAAATTACTACTAATTCTACTGATTTGAGAAAACAGTTTTTACATTGCATAAATAATTACGTAATAATTAAAATAAGCACATTTAAGAACTCAATATGTTAATTAAAATACATTTTATGCTAATGTATCTATAAACGTGTATGAATAACAGGGATTTAACGGTTACCGGATATATAAAAAATCTACCATCCGAAAGTTTTATTTACACTGGCAATTGCAAGAAAGGGATAACATCCACTCATGTCCTTGTCTCGCTCAGAACGTTTTTCCCCTCTGTTAAGTAAGAAGCAAATGTCAACTTTATTGCTAACGAGATAAAGTACAATTTTATTTTTCAAATATTGCTTCGTAGTAATTCCAGATATCTTATATAAGTTCCTTGGTTGAGATTTTATTATTTAAAAAAAACTTAGCCGCCACATAGGTACGTAATTAATAGTAGTAACCATAATACTTTATAATTTGTGGTAGTAATTAGTAACTTAACTATTAACTAGTGCTAGGCATGGGTCGTTACGTCGTTTTCAAGAAACGTAATGAATCTAGTGACGCCGGCCAAGTCACTAGTTTCAAAAGTAGTGATTTTTGTAACTAGTTACTTCTGCTACTGTGATTGTTTGAGCACATAATTTTACGAACTTATACAGTTACGAGCGAAACGAAATTAGATTATATCACTAACAAGTGTTTATAGCTATACAGTTACATGAATAACGTATTACTAAATGACACAAATTAGCTTCCCTACGTACTTTAAGAATTAAAATTTATTTACTTTTTACTTTGATGATAATTGATTAGTGATTATTGATTATTAATTACTGATTTTATTAAAATTATTAATTTTATTACATACATATATTTTTTAGTTTTATGTGTGTGTATTCAAATAAAACTATAAAAAACATATATCATAATTTTATATACACGTTTGATAAATTCACACCTTTTCATTTACACTTTTTATAATATACTTATTAAATCAAATTTAATTTAATTAATAAAATAATTAATAAAAAATAATAATAGATTTAATAAATATGTTATTATATTTACAAACTGTAAATTCAAGATTGCTAGTAATATAAGATATAAATAATATAAGATATAATAGAGGATTAGAATAGTTCAAGATTTTGCAGTATTTTTTACTGTCATTTGTCTTGGACTTTTATTTAAAACTTTCTATTTTTTTTGTGCCATAAACAAAGTAAATTACAAGTGCTCATTAATTTCATCGAAAACAATCAGTGAAGTCGAATTAAAACAAACAATAGAAAATATTTTGTTCGAAAGTCCCTGTTCCTTCCCGGAATCCGAGCTAATTATCTAAAATTATTTAAAAACAGAATTCAACCTGTTTTATTCTCTATGTTTATAAGTTTATGTATGAAAATTAAACGAATGCTAATACTTTATAGGCTGTTTTGTTATCGATTGTCGGGCAGTAGGTACTCTACAACACGTGTGCGCTTAGATCTATTGACAATAATGGTATCATGCGGTCTCGTTCACTCATGTCTTGATCAGCCGTCTCGCCTTCTCGGCCAGTCGAGCACATTTTTTGCACCGCAGTCCGCACATTGTGTTCGACTAATCACGCCCAATCACAGTATAGTAACGCATTTACAAAAATCACTACTTGTCATTTGACTCGGAACTAGTGACTTCGTTACATGTCGCGTAGCTAGTTACTGTAACCAGTGACGTGAAATAACGCTCATGTCTAACTAGTGCGGTCGGAAAAAGCGCGGGAAACATAAAATTTGGCGGACGTCATTTTTGGTTCTGCGACTTTTTATATTATTATTTAGCGAAACAGAGGATCGATATTAGTTTTATTTGTGTAAATATTTAATTTTATGTAAATATCATTAGTTTTACTATCAGTTTAAAGTAGGTAAGTCTCCTTTTCACTTTTTAAAATGAACAAACCCCCTGACGATCCTGGAGGTGGACCTCTCCAGGTAGCGCACTATGTTACTATAGATGAGAGTAGTGTCGATACAGATACTTCGCTTTCTTCAACTCAAACAACTAATAGGAAAAGATCTCATACATCTAATAAAATATGCAAACACTGCAATAAACGGCGCAAAAAGCGCAACAATGAATTGAAATCTACTGACTGTCAGTGTTCTCACTCTGTTTCTGAAATCTCAGATATAAATAATGCTTCGGGCGCCTCATTTATTACTGGTGATAATAATGTAAATGATAATGTTACAATGAAAGATTTGTCAAACCCCCTAACAAATAGTAAGGAACCCCAAAAACCTAAAGATTATATTAACTACCGCACACAGTATGAATCTACAGACCTTGGACCTTACGTTATTCATGTCCAAAGAGTTATTACATCTCCGACTGATAATGTTACTCTACATCCAGTCTCGTTTGGGCGATTCCTTAAAAATAATACTTTTAAAAATATAATTGATGGTAGCCTCAAGAAAATTGGACGCAACCGATTATCTCTATCATTTTCGGACCACAATGACGCAAACCACTTTATTAATGACCCTAATCTCTCAAATAAAAACTTCAAAGCTTTTATCCCATCATTTAACGTTTCACGAGTAGGCGTAATTAGAGGTGTTCCCTCAGACTGGTCACCTGAGGAAATTGCTAATAATGTTAAGGTTCCCATTGGTTGTGGAAAAATAATAAAGGTTAGAAGAATAAACCGTAAAATAACTATTAATGATAACACTACCTGGAAACCAACAGAGACAGTTGTCGTAACTTTTGATGGACAGACTTTACCGAAACGTGTCTACGTTTGTTATAATGCTCTCCCAGTAGATTTATACATTTACCCTACTATACAATGCTATAAATGCTGTAGGTACGGTCATACTAAAATAACTTGCAGATCCAACCCAAGATGCTTTAAATGTGGAAAGGATCATTGTGGAGACTCTTGTACTAGCGAGGCTGATTTCAATGTTAATTGTTGTTTATGTAAGGGATCTCACTTTGCCACTAGCAAATCATGCCCAGAACATTTAAGACAAAAAAACATTAAAATGTTTATGGCTCAAAACTGTGTCTCTTATGCCGAGGCATCAAAAAATTATCCCCCGGTCTCCAAATCATATGCTGATGCCATCTCAACACCTATTAAAACTGCTCTTCATCCACTTTTGAAAAAAAACTTAGATTCGCAAGAACAATCCCATAGGTCATACAAAAAAACAATATTTCAGAAACCTAAACCCCATACAAAAGTCAGTAAGAGTTATGACTATGATTTCCAAAATTCAGTTATTAATGAATATAATTCCACTAATTCTAGAGAAAATGGTACTTTGTTGACAAAAAATAATAACAATAATCAAGAATCAGCCTCAATAGGCATGATTATATCTTTTATTAAATTTTTATCTCAGTCCGAAGTAATAACACCGTCCAACGCTGCTTTAATGACAGAAAGTTTAATTAATTATTCTAAATTTAATGGTGATCATGGACAGTCAAGCCAAAATTCTTCAATGGAACTCGCAGAGCATCACCAACAAGAAAAGTGAATTAATTCACTTATTAAATAAATATGAGCCATTTTTAGTGGCTCTTTCAGAAACTTGGTTAAGACCAAGTTGTACTTTTAAATTCTCTGGATACACTAGTATCCGAGAAGATAGATCTGATGGTTATGGAGGTGTAGCCATCATGATCAAAAAAGGATATAATTTTTCCATTGTTAATCTTCCTGTACATACTGTAAATATGTCTATATTAGCTGTTAATGTAAATAATATTTGTTTCGTGTCACTTTATATTCCACATCCAAATTTGAATATTTTGACAGAACTTAATAACCTATTAGCCATACTACCTAAACCCTTTATTGTGTTAGGTGATTTTAATTCTCATCATCAAGCCTGGGGTTGTTCCTCCAGTAATTATTATGGTGAAGAACTTTTGAAAGTCATTGAAGAATTAAATTTATGTATTTTAAACAACGGTTCTCCCACTCGTCGCACAAAACCCTCCGAAGGCAAAAGCGCTATAGACCTGTCCATTTGCAGTCCCAATTTAGCACCTTCTTTGACATGGTACACACTCCCATTTACGTTTGGAAGTGATCACTTCCCCATAATAATAAATTTCCCTTCTGCATATCATAAAACTTCACCTAAATCTACATCATATTTCAAATATAATTTGCATAACCCGGATTGGCACAAGTTTAATAATTTGATGGAAGTTGGTGTTAATGTTTTGCCTAACATTTCCTCATATAATGACTCTTCTTGTGCAGAAGCCTTTACTCAATTAATTATAAAATCAGCTGAAAACACTTTTCCCATTAAAAAACAATTAACTAAGAAAATAAATACGCCACCTTGGTGGGACAAAGAGTGCTCAGACGCTATTAAGGAAAGGAAAGCTGCTGAAAAATTTTATTGTCAGTATACAACTACAGAAAATTTTAATATTCTCACTAATATTATAAAAACTACTCGTCGATTATTAAAAAAGAAAAAAGCTGAAGGTTGGAAGAAATTCTGCTCTTCCTTATCACCCCAAACAAAATCTTCAAGTGTATGGTTAAACATAAGAAAATTTAGATCTGCATATAAGGTTTCTAATAATAATGAAATGTGTCCATTGTTAATAAATCAGCTGATAGATCATCTTGCTCCACCTACAGTACCAGAATGTATCCTTTCTCTTCCTTCTACTTCTTCTTCAGACAATTTTTCCCCTTTTACGTTATTTGAGCTTAAAGGTATCCTTCAAAATGTTAAAGACTCTACTCCTGGATGGGATAATATTAACTACTCATTTTTAAATAACATGACTGATAAATCTCTATCATACTTATTAAAGGTTATGAACTCCCTTGTTTCTACAGGTAATATACCTCAGACATGGAAGTCACATTCTGTTATCCCTATCCTTAAACCTGATAAAAACCCTTCTGACCCTTTTTCATACAGACCCATTGTGCTTTCATCAGTTATGTTGAAAATTCTAGAGCACCTTGTCAAACTTCGCTTAGAATGGTTTATTGAAAGCAGAAATTTATTAAGTCAAAGTCAGTATGGTTTTAGGAGAGGAAAGAGCACCATAGATAATATTAGCTTACTTATAACTGATATTAGATTAGCTTTCACTCATAACAAATCTGTTTTAGCAGCTTTTTTAGATATATCCTCAGCATATGATAATGTAATTCTATCAATTCTGAAAAATAAGCTAGTGAAATTAAACATACCATTTTATTTAATTAATGTTATTATGAATATTGTATACAATAGAACTATTAATTTAGCAAATGACCCTAATAATTTAAAAAGACAACAATATAAAGGTCTTCCACAAGGTTCTGTTTTAAGTCCAATCCTTTACAACATATACTCATATGATATAGAAACTGTAGCAACTAGCAATGTAAATGTTCTTCAGTATGCTGATGACCTCCTTTTATACTCAACTGACAAATCTATACAGATGGCTTGTGATAATCTTTCCATGTCTATTCTATCCCTACAGACTTGGCTTAATAACAATGGTCTTGATATTTCTGTTTCTAAAAGTTCCATAGTTTTATTTTCTCGCACAAAATTTCCACCCCCTATAAATATTACTTACAAAAATAGTTCAATTCCTGTTAAATCGAAAACAAAATTCTTAGGTATAATACTAGATAATAAACTCCAAGGACTAGATCATTGTGAGTATATAGCAGCAAAGTGTGAACGTAATATCAATTTAATGAGATGTGTTTCTGGGGTTTGGTGGGGTGCACACCCATCTACATTAAAACTTATGTATAATGCATTAATAAGAAGTTTATTGGATTATGGAATGTTTTTACTAGAACCATGTAGTAAGATTGGTCTAAAGAAAATTGACTCTGTTCAAATTAAAGCATTACGAATTGTTCTAGGAGCAATGAAATCCAGCCCTGTTTCTGCCCTACAAGTAGAATGTGCTGAACCTCCATTACATTTACGACGTAAATATCTATCTGACAGGTTTTTCCTTCGCACTTTGGAATCACAAAATCACCCTCTGCTTACAAAGCTCTCTAGTCTTAGTGATTTAATGTCAGATAAGTATTGGAAACACAAAACAATCCCAGCCCTTGTATACAGCTATATGAAATATCACAGCCTTAAGCCTTTTACTTTTACATCCCCTATAAATCCCTTATATAAACACAATTATGAATCATTAACTCTGCAGCCTGTTGTAGTAAATTTAGGTATAGATAAACAATCTTTGTATGCCAATCAATATTTTAACAATATTATCAATGAAAAATGGCAAGATTTTCATTTGATTTTTACTGATGCATCCAAAAATAATAGTAATGTTGGAATAGGTGTATACCATAAACAGTACAATATTGTTCAAAAAATCAAATTTCCACCGGAAGCATCTGTATTTACAGGTGAATGTTATGGACTTTATAAAGCTGTAGAATACATACACATTATGAAACTACCCAAGTGTATGATTCTGACTGATTCACTGAGTGCTCTACATTGTTTGCAAAAGTTCCCTTTAAAATCCAAATTTATTCCTCCTATTATTTTAGACTTAAGAAATCTTTTATACAAATGTACTTTTAAATATAATCATATTATTTACTTTGCCTGGGTTCCAAGCCATTGTAATATCACTGGAAATGAGCGAGCTGATCGGTGTGCTAAAGAGGCAGTTCAGTGTGGTGATTTATACCCCTACATTAATTATTGCCATGATCTAGCTGCTCTCCCTAAACTCCATCTTAAGCAGTCATGGCAAAGTGTCTGGGATAGTGGTACATTGGTGAAAGGCAAAACCTATTCCCAATTACAACCATTGATACCTTCTAAACCTTGGTTTTCTGTAGTGAAATTAAATAAGTTGTCAACATCTGTTATCACCAGAATGAGGCTTGGTCACACTAATTCTCCTGAACACCTCTTCAAGCTACACATCAAAGATAGCAATGTTTGTGAGTGTGGCACTGATATTGGAGATCTCAATCATATATTTTTTGCTTGTCCTAAATACAATCATTCATCATTATATAACAATCTATATTCTAATGACATTCCTTTACCTACATCCATTCTAACCCTGTTATTAAACCCTTGTATGTATAATATTCTTTCATTATTCATTCAAGAAAATAATATTAATATTTAAGCGTAGTTAGATACATTTAGTATCTAATACCAAATTAATATTAACCCACTTGTAAATATTATACAAATAACTAAGTATTATCTCTGTATATACCTATTTATTTAAATATTATTGTTGTAAATAATTTATAATTTTAGTATCTATGTTATTTTGATTACTTTCTGATCCTCTATTTTCCTGTCAATCCAAATTCCAAATCCTAGTTTATTGTCTAAAATATGTTTCCTCGTTTTACTTGATCATGGCAGTTGCTTAACGCCCATGCCAAAAAGAAAAAAAAAAAAAAAAAAAAAAAAAAAACTAGTGCGGTCAGCGGTAGTACCACAGGTAGTACGTACTACGTATAGCGTAGTAAGCGATTCCATTACGTTGATTAATTAGTAATTAGTTTTATTGAAGTTGTGAGCCTAGTAACTCGTGTGAAATTTGTTTTTCTGTATCTTGTTTAAAATAAAATGGAAAACAAAAACGATTTTCAGTACCCTCATACATTCATCTTACTTGGCGCATCCGGCGATTTAGCTAAGAAAAAAATATATCCAACAATTTGGTATTTATACAGAGATAATCTTTTACCTAAAAATACTAAATTCATTGGTTACGCTAGAACAAAACAGACAATATCAGAAATAAGGGAGAAGTCAAAGAGATATACAAAAATTCGACCGGGCGAGGAGAAAAAGTTTGAAGAGTTTTGGAGCGCTAACGACTATGTTGCTGGTTCTTACGATAAAAGAATTGACTTCGAGTTGCTAAATCAACATATTAGTAAATTTGAAAAAGGCCCTGTTGCGAATAGAATATTTTATTTAGCAGTTCCTCCCACAGTATTTGAAGATGTCACAGAAAATATTAGAAATTCATGCAGCGCGGACAAAGGTTATACTCGAATTATAATTGAGAAGCCATTCGGGCGTGATGATATAAGCTCTGACAAACTAAGTAACCATTTGGCTGGCTTGTTTAAAGAGGAGCAGATATACCGAATTGATCATTATCTTGGTAAGGAGATGGTACAAAATTTATTAACCATCAGATTTGCTAATCAGATATTCTGTCCATCATGGAACAGGGAAAATATAGCATCAGTTTTGATTTCATTCAAAGAACCATTTGGTACTGAAGGTAGGGGTGGTTACTTTGACAGTTTTGGAATAATTAGAGATGTGATGCAAAATCATCTTCTTCAAATTTTATCTCTTGTTGCTATGGAGAAACCAGTAACTCTTAATCCTGATGATATAAGAGATGAAAAGGTAAAAGTCCTCAGGCATATCAAACCAATTGAGTTAAAAGATTTATTAGTTGGTCAGTATGTGGGTAATGTCAGTGGTACCGGAGAGGAGAAACTAGGATACCTTGATGATAATACTGTTCCTAAAGATTCTGTGACACCAACATATGCTTTGGCTGCATTGTACATCAATAGCTCAAGGTGGGCAGGTGTTCCTTTTATATTGCGTTGTGGTAAAGCTTTGAATGAAAGAAAAGCGGAAGTTAGAGTACAATATAAGGATGTACCTGGTGATATTTTCCAAGGTCACACAAAAAGAAATGAGTTAGTTATAAGAGTTCAACCAGGGGAAGCTTTGTACTTGAAAATGATGTGCAAGTCACCTGGTATGAAGTTTGATTTGATGGAAACAGAATTAGATCTTACGTACAGTATGAGATATAGAGAAGCTGATGTCCCAGATGCTTATGAAAGATTAATTTTGGATGTTTTCACTGGAACACAAATGCATTTTGTAAGAGCTGATGAGTTGAAAGAGGCATGGAGAATTTTCACTCCTGTTCTCAATCAGTTAGAAACTCAGAAAGTGAAGCCTGTTTCTTATATTTATGGATCTCGAGGCCCTCCTGAAGCTGACCAAAAAATGGCTGAGTATGATTTTAAATATTCAGGCTCCTACAAATGGCAAAAGCCATCAATTTAATTACTTAGAAAGTAAGCATTGTTGTGGTGTTGGTTAATTTATTTCTTAATGATGCACTTATTACTAATAATATAATTTAATTTTATTTCCATTAAAAACATTCCAACTTTTAGCTGGACAATATTTGCTACATAATTTTTGCTTAGGTCATGCCAAGGTCGACATTTTGTTGAGTCATGTTAATGATTGTCTGGATTAACTCCAGAAGATAACTATTATCGTGTTTTAAAATACAGTTAAATTTAATTATTATATAAAATGCTGATATTATTTATGAAAGTAATAACTCAAGAACAATTTAAATATGTAAAGTCATCGGACACTAAACTTGTAGAGGTCAAAGAATTCACCTTGAAATGCAGATTAACTGATTAAGTTTGACTTACATTTGACTGCATAATATAATTAGTATACTTATTATAGTGTTAAAATCTTCTCTATATTCAAATTTTAAAATGATATTCATTAGTTATAATAAAAATTAAAATAATATTTTAGGATGTATCATTAATGCTCAATAAAATAATGAGAAGGCATTTAATGTCTGTTTTCAATAATAGTCAACAATGTGATTAATGGAGAGGATTTGAGATAAAACCTTATTGAAGTAATATGTAATATTATCCTATAAGTGTCTTATTACTCATTGTATGTTAATTGTTTACTGTTTTTATTATTATTTCTAGTGGAGCATTATGGCAATAAGAAAATATACAGTTACAATGTATAATAATTATGCTGTCTCTCAAGGACATTAACATTGCATACAATATTTCTTATTTTGTTAAAAAATATAGATATATTATAACTTATAATTTCTAGCTATTTAGTGGTCTTATGATAGAACTATTTCATTCATTACAAATAAATGAAATGGTTGAAAATAAACCTGCTGACACTCTCTGAACTAACTTAGATGCTTAGGTTGCTTATGTGGGTTACCAACTAATTGTAAACTTTCTAGCAAAATAATAAAGCAGTATACAGTGTAAAACCTAGTTTCTAGACTATACTTATAAGTGGTACGTCTTTTTAAAATTCAATATTCTGAAGTAATCATTATCCTAACTTGATACAACATATATTAGAATTACATATTTTTCTGCTAGTAGTGCCTTATTCAATTTCATGACAATTCATTGTCTAGGATAATTACAATCTATGTATTGAAGTTCTTGGTTTTTGGGACGAACTCACCTACACAGAAAAACTTATTTTTTTTTGCTACCTCCACATACTTTATTCTTGTTATATAGACTTGTTTAGGTTTTCACTACCCTCAGATATCAAAATTTGTTATTATATGAAATATGTGTTCATATATTACTGCAAAAAACAAGCTTTTTTATAAGATAGCAAACTATTAGATTACTCTCCTAGTAGAAAGAGACAACCATCGTCTAGACACCAAAGATGTTAATGGTGTGTTGCTAGCTGTATGGCGATGTGTTAATGCCACTTTCATAAATTTTAACAGCTACAATACACTCAAACCGCAACATGACTATCACACTATTTTGGCAGTAGGAGGTAAGATGGTGGTACAAAATATGGAGGTAAGACATTATGGAACTCTACTAGTTAGTAGTCATAATTGTAGTGACACATGTGGTCAATCATTTGCCTTTTACAAACTGCCTTGAAGAATGGTCTATTCTTCAAAGGGGACCTGGACATGTCGCACTGGGAAATTGGGAAATAGTTTACAAAATGTATTTGTTTTATTTGTTGCCTGTAGTCTTTAAATTTGTATAAACACATTACATATACATTTGCTGTGACATGGTATCCAATTTTTGCACTGTCATAATGTCTTATTAGAAGCAACATTTGCAGTAGATTTTCTAATCGGCTGTGTCTTATAAAACATTTTGTAAAAATTCCATTCCATCATATAAAATAATTGTGATAAAATGCTTTACAAAAATATATGTTAAAAGTATATAAAATGCCATTATAAGTGTTTGTAACTCTTTCAATCGCGTCATTTAAATAAGTTTTTAAAACGTAAATTACGACAATAGATTATAAGATATTTTCAATTTTAATATTTGATTGTCACTGGTTTTTGATATATTTTTTATACAAGCAGTTATTATATTTTACACATTAGTAATATATCTTTGGAAACTTTACACTGTTGAATAAAATGATTTTTTATGCAATATAGTTTTACTTTTATTTCATGAAAATTTGTAGCAATAATGCTAGCAGTCATTCTTTTATTTACAAGAACAAGTTGGTTACTTTACTAAGTATACTGGATTAGCTAAGTTATTTTAACTTCCCGCTACCTACGTAGATAAGGAAGTTACTGGTTTTGCCTTGATTTTTGAAAATCGAGTTTTCACCAGATCTTCTAATTTATATTTATAATAAATTTTGTCGCCTCTGTGGTCTGGTGGTCCAGCGTTGGCGTCGACCACATGAGGTCCCGGGTTCGATTCCCAGGTCGGGCACATAAAAAAAAGTATTTTTTCAGTTTTCTGAGAAATACAAAGTTGCCCGGGATTGGAAAGTGCCCGGTTGGCGATAGGCTTGTCACCTATCACATTGTGGGACCAAGTGTCTTTGGCTAATCGTGGGTGCACTTGTTGTACCTCTGCCTACCCCTTCGGGGATATGGGCGTGAAGATACTTTATAATAAATTCAGAATCTTTTCCGACTATTTTCACGATGACGTCAGTATGTATGTATGTATGTGTGAGTGTGTGTGTATGTAAACATCTCAACTTGAACGACTGGATTGATCGAAACGCGGTTAATGGCATTCAATTGGATTCCCCTCAACTGAACTTTCTGAAAATTTAAACCAAATCGGTCCAAAAAAAATTTGGCGAAACAGTATTTTTTTAATATAACTTCCAGATTAATGTACCTACCGATTGAGTACAAAAACTAATCAGCTCTATTCCTCAAAAAACTACGTCTTCTATTGCATAAATTGCATCAAAATCGGTTTATCCGTTTGAGAGAAAACGTTGACGAAAAATTATGAAAAATTGTTTTTTCGACATAACTTCGAAATTTTTCAACCTTTCATTTATTGGTTTTCTACCATATTTAAGTATTAAAAAACTACGCGAATGCCGTTCTAAAAACCAAAATCAAATCTAATTTTTAAAAATTACAGCTTTTCAAATATTAAAATTACGTTGGTTTTAGCAAACTTAACATTTATGAAATAACTTTCAGGCTAATACACCGATTGACTTAAAAATCTTATCAGCTTTTTTTCTTTAATAACTGCGTCAAATATCGTTAATTGGATCAAATTGGACAATTTTTTTGGGATTTATCAATTACGAAAATTTTGAAAAAAATGTTTTTTGACATTGCTTCGAAATTTTTCAACCTATATTATTTAGCTAAAGCAATTTTTAGATCTTAAAAATTAAGTTGAATGTCATTAGAAAGATAAAATTCAATCAGCGTTTCCAAAATATACAGCTTTACAAAAATCAATATACTTGCTATTTTAACAAAATAAATGTTTGAACTGAAAAAATCTATGCTCATAGTTTTTACTCTTTAGATCTTACTTCAATTTAGCGAGAATTTTCAGGGATGGCCTGAAGGGTCAACCGTTTACACATTTTTTTAAATTGTGATGTTACCTGTGTCTTATTTCTCGTTTCATATTTACAACAGACCTCATAAATACTAACTGGTACCCTGTGGTATTTCCCTTAATCTGCTTTAATGAGGGTATAGAAGGCCGTTTGCTTTGGGGCATACCATTTTTTATGTCTATTGAAGTTATTAATAGAAATTAATTATAAAACATAAACTTTACGCTATTCCACCAATTCATCGTCAATTATATTCTTCCAATTCTTATATACCTGTAGAATCTATTAGATAAAATAATAATAAGTGATTAAATTTTATTAGTACTTAGTAAAGAAGTAAGTAGATGACGTAAAATTGCTCTCACACTTTTGACATTGACCTACAATAGTTTTTTATTTTTTAGATATATAACTAGAAATCTAGCTTTTATTTGTAGTGCTGGCGTCCACACTAACACATATTCTGTAAAAAGTTTCTTTTAAGAAATAGGGCCTGTAACAGACAGCAACTCCGTATGAATGAGGTTCGGTTTGTCACCTTTTGGGCACAGAGCCCTAACAACGTGATTTTTATCAACAAAAGATTTTTCGAACTTCTTCTTGAATCTTGAAATTTGATAATTTGTATACTCGCCGCTAATTTTTTGTCAATAATGGAGTAAACGACAGTTTATTTGCTGCTGTGATAGCTGGGCGGACTAAGTCGATCTACGTAATCTATTCTGCTAGTCATTGTCGGATGGCGCGGATTTCGGATTCAATCGCGGACAAACAATCTGACACGTGATTTATATATATTAAGATTATGTTAGGTATATACTTAGAGTTATAACCAGTTATAACGCTATCATAAGTAACTAGCTGTTGCCCGCAACTTCGTCCGCGCGGACTTCGTTTACTCCGCACAGCTCCTCCCCCGTAGGTGTTAGCGTGATAATATGTGGCCTGTATGTTGACCCGACCTGTTAGTAATATTCATGCAAAATTTGAAGTAAATCCATGCAGTACTTTTTGAGTTTACCCCGGACCTACATACAGACAAAAATTCTAAAAACTAATTTTTGGCTTCGATATCGATTGTAGATCACGCCCCAAGTATTATTTAAAAAAAAATTCAATGTACAGTTTTGAATTTCCTACGATTTTATTATATGTATAGATAACGCGTTATTATTCTATGGGTATATAGATATTTTAGATAGCCGTATTTAATTCATGTGGATCCTCAGGACGCCAGCTTTACTTGTCCGCTGCCAAGATTCTTGACAGATATTTTCCTCAGTCTTTCCTATAGACAGACGAGGCTTATCTGTAGTCCTCTTAACTGATGCAACTTGAGATGAGCTGTTAATCCTAACAGCTCATCTAACTTACAAGAGAATAATAACGCATTATCTATTATTACATACTTGCTGTTGCCGGCGACTTCGTCCGCGCGGACTTCGTTTACTCCGCACAGCACCTCCCCCGTAGGTGATAGCGTGATAATATGTAGCCTATATGTTGACCAGACCTGTTAGTAATATTCATGCAAAATTTGAAGTAAATCCATGTAGTACTTTTTGAGTTTACCCCGGACATACATACAGACAAACAAAAGTTCTAAAAACTATATTTTTGGCTTTGATATCGATTGTAGATCACGCCCTAAGTATTCTTTTAAAAAAATATTCAATGTACCTACAGTTTTGACTTTCCTACGGTTTTATTATACCAACCAACCGCCGACCGAGCCGACCAAGCCAACTAGACGCCTGTCAAATGTGACGTCACCCGCACATGTCTCGGGTACAGATAGCAAAAAAATATATATATTTCGGAGCGTTAATAAAAATACGATAAGGTGTACAAAAATAAATGAGCGCTTTATTTACATTACATTATCAATTATCATTATCATCAACATCCATTTCTTCGATTCCTGACATTTCGTCGTACGATGACATATTCATATTTTCAGAGTCAGAATCGCTGTCTTCGCCAACATTTATAATTAATTGCCTTTCTTGCAATTCTTCAAGTCTCTCTTTTTCCCAATACTGATTTGCCAATCGGTTAACGTGATTGACTGTTTTCTTCCAGTCGGCGGCGGTTATTGACTGAATCACTTCACGGGTTAATCCCTCAATCTCTTTTTCAGATTGGTTAACATTCTTTGCCGCGACTTTCTGCTTCATTAAATTCCACACGTATTCTATGGGGTTCAGTTCACACTGATAAGGAGGCAGTCGCAATACTTCGTGGCCATTTGCGTGAAACAATTCATCCACATAAGATTTTTTTGGTGGACGATTTTGAACTATCAAAAAATATAGTTCTTTTTTAGTCATTCTGGCGTCGTATTCGATATTTTTTTGGTTTAACCAGTTTTGCGGGACGTCTTTACGGGAGGCCATTGTTGGGGGTTTGTCCATTTGCTTGCTGTGGTATGGCGCATTGTCCATTACGACAATACCATTTGGCGGGAGGTTTGGTAGCAGTTTTTCATTTACCCATTTTGTGAAATTTTCTGTATCCATCTCATCACGGTAGTCGCCTTGTTTGCTCTTACATTTGTAAATTAGCTCTGCACCTTCGATGAACCCGTTTTCTCCGCCTGCATGTACAATGATCCACCGTTGACCGGGACTATCATTTTTTCTCACTCCTTGATCAAGTGAGTTTTGCCAGCATTTATGTACAGTGTAGTGGCTGTGTATCCACGTTTCATCCATATAAGTGATCGGTTTTTTGTCGGCGCCCAGTTCTTCATTTTCTTTTAATCGCCGTAAGTAACGAGCTCGCCATGCAGTTATCTCTGGTTTTTCTATTAACAGATCTCTTTTTTTCAAGTATTTTTTGAAAGTATAACCTAATTTTTCAGTTAAAATTTTCCTAAGAGTCTCTTTTTGTCCTGGAAAATTTAAGTCCCTCTTTGCAACGGCCAAAATTTTTTTTAATATCGGCACCCCCTTTTTTTACCGTATAGAAACTGTTTATTATATTTTTTATAGAACAAATTGTGAAGTCGTCGATATTAAGTTTATTATGAGGTGGCCGGCGGCATTTCTTTCCTGGAGTTGATAGTTTCACTTCAGAACTTGTTGTTGCAGTAGGCGAAGACGATGTTGTTGCAGTAGGCGAAGACGATGTTGTCTGTAAACAAAAATAACATGATTGGCAAGACTGAAGACTAAATGATGACTTGAAGCCTGACCACTTTTTTCTGAGTCTTGTCAGGAGGGCGCTACTGTTCAGATTGTATGACTGACAAGCAAATGTCAAGCAATATCGTATGAAGATATTAGTTCAAAAAAATCGGCAATATTAATTTATGATTTACCTGTTTAATCTTTTTTTCTTCCCTTTTTATGCGCGTGATTGTACTTTTACTGACACCAGTAGCAGCGCACGCCCTTTTTATTGCTTGATCTACAGGAATCACGAACATACCCATCCGCTTTTCTTCTTCAAAAAAATGTAAGACTCGTAATATCACTGTTCGCTCTCCGCTATGAATAGTCTTATTTTTCCCCATTTCGAGGGCTGTCTACGCATAACAACACACTAAAAACTTAAACAGATAACAAAAAACTTAACAGTCAACAACAAGATTTAACAATAAAAATGATGTGGTGTTGCGGGACACCAGGTAGGAACGAACTTCCTTCGGCTAAACGCACTACTCGCTTGTGTACGCGACTGTCGCGCCTGCGCACGTCTCATTTAACGCTTTTATTCCATGCATTTTTCTTACGGTTTTACTATCACATTTTTTTCAGTTCGGTCGCGCAGCAAAATCCCTATCCCCTCCAAGCCTGCCGTAAGGAACTTCGTTCCAAAAAGTACAGAAATAACTAGCGCTGCGAAAGTTGCGAATGCGTCGATGCTGTGAACCGTACTAAGACAAACGCGGTACCTGAGGCGGTATGCGGGCGGGGAGGCCGCATTCCACCCGAGCGTCTAGTTGGCTTGGTCGCGTTGTATATCATTACATAGTATAAAACAACGTCGCTTTCTCTGTCTGTCCCTATGTATGCTTAAATCTTTAAAACTACGCAACGGATTATGATACGGTTTTTTTTAATAGATAGAGTGATTAAAGAGGAAGGTTTATATGTATAATAACATTCAATATATTGTAGAGAAATACTGCAATTTTTGAGTTTTCTGATGTCATGTCGTAGATAATTATATTTTTTTCGCTTACATTGCAAACGCAGGATAAACCCTACGAGATTTATCAAAATAATGTACTAAGAGTTTGTACACCTTGAAAAGGTCTACAGAAAACTCCGCGATGGTATATGTCTATCTCTTATGGATAACCCACAATAGCATTTTTTTGTCATTTACTTTTTACGAGAAATAATCGCTTTTTTCGAAGCAATTTTAAGCAATACATCACTAATCCTTATCCAATTAAATAACTTAAATATAATGTGGATTTAATATAGATCAATATGCCCGTTTACAGCATGTAATTTAAATGAATATTTTGAAGATATCACAGATTTAAAATGCAGGGGCATAGCGCTTCCAGTTTACAGGGCCTGTGGCGGCGCACGCGCGGTATGTTCTGTTAAACCGCTGGGAAACGTGTTAATTTTCGGATAAATAAATATAGGACTGCAGCTGAAAACCAAAATTTAGTACATTCTTTTTTTTAAACTAAATATCACCATATAAAAATCATGTCGAAGATTAGAAATAGTACAAACAAATTATTTGTTTTAGAGATTTTTTTAGCCTGTTTTCGGAATTTTATATGATCAAGTAAAGTGCATTCTATCATGTAATAAGTAAACACATTCCTTAGATAATATCTTCTGTAAAATTGTTATTTAACAATTAATGTAAAAAACTACGTATGTAGATAAGGAAGTTACTGATTTTACCCCGATTTACGAAAATCGAGTTTTCACCAGATGCCCATGTTTTGAGGGTCCTAGGAATCTTTTCCGACTATTTTCACGATGACGTCTGTATGTATGTATGTGTGTGTGTATGTGTTTATGTAAACATCTCATAACTTTTTAACGGCTAGACCGATCAAAATGCGGTTGATGGCATTCGATTGGATTCCGCTCAGCTTATATTTCCTGAAAATTTGAACCGATTCGGTCCACGAGATTTTGAAAAATTTAAAAAAAAACACCAAATAAAATGTTGACCAAAGAGTATTTTTCTAATATAACTTCCAGATTTATGTACCGATTGAGTACAAAAACTAATCAGCTCTATTCCTCAAAAAACTACGTCTAATACATAAATTGCATAAAAACCTGTTTATCCGTTTGGGATTAATCATTGACAAAAAATTTTGAAAAAAGTTTTTTTCGACGTAGCTTCTAAATTTTTCAACCAATAATTTTTTGGTGTTCAACGATATTTTAGTACTAAAAAAACTACGTCAAATGCCGTTTTAAAAATTAAAATTGAATTTAATTCTCAAAACTTATAGCTTTTTAAATATTAAAATTAAGTTATTTTTAGCAAACTTACTTATTTTTTTTTGAATAATTTTCAAGTTAATTTACCGATTGACCTAGGAATATTATCAGCTTTTGTTCTTTAAAAACTGCGTCAAATACCATTAATTTAATCAAAATCGGTCAATTTGTTTGGGATTTATAAAGGAAGAAAATTGAAAAAAAATATGTTTTTTGACATAGCATCGAAATTTTTCAACCTATCGATTATTTAGCTAAAACAATATTTTAGGTCTCAAAAATTGAGTTGAATGCCATCATCGTTTTCAAATATACAGCTTTTCAAAAATTAATAATACTGCCATTTTTAACAAAATAGATGTTTGAACTGAAAAATCGATGCTTATAGTTTTTACTCTTTTGAGCTTAAAATACCTTAATTTAGTGAGAAGTTTCAGGGATGGCCCGTAGGGTCAACCATTTTTCCCGTTTGCTCCGATGCCTCGCCTCAATAAATCGCAGGGTCAAACCTTCAACGTTGCAGGCTTAGATTTGAGCGTTGACTGTTTTTCACATGGCCAACTATATATCGCTCTTACAAGAGTAACCTCTAAAGAAAACATGTTTGTATTGTCTAATGGCAAGAAAGCGGTACACGTTGTGTATAAAGAATTCTGTAATATATTCAGGGCGAGCGAAGCGAGCCCTACACTAGGCCACTTTCTATGCATTTTGTGGTACATTTTACTGAAAAATATCGCATTTTTAGGTTTGAGCTTCGACGTGGTAGTTTATATTCATGTCTAGATTTGTTATCTACCATAAAAATACCATTTTATAAAAATAAAAAAATAGAAGGTACAATTTGTATTAGAATCTTATTACTACTAATGCCATCTCTTATTAAATTAACGAGTTAAAATTGATAAAAGATACATTTTCTATTAGAATTTTTGAACTTATTAAGATACTACCTACTTCATGAATTGTTTCTTCATATTTGACTGGCGACGCGCGGTTATCGTATCCTCGTATAAAGGCGAGGTTCAAGTATAAACTGCAATAGCTATAGGGCCATCAGTTTGATCAGTTTGGCATCGAAGGTGTATGATAAAATCATTGAAAGGAGAATGCAAGTGAAGTTCGAAGTAATATTGTGGGAGGCACAAGGAGAATTTAGGTCTAAAGCAGGGATGTTTGCTGGGAACAGAGTAAATAGAGCGTTAGAGAGTTTCACAATATGCTTATTGAGAAACAGTACAGATTCCCAACCTTAGCCCGAGGGCGAGGGTAAAAAGCTAAAAAAAGGTATATTTACGCCCGTATCCCCGAAGAGGTAGGCAGAAGTACAACGTGTGCATCCACGGTTAGCTGAAGACACTTAAGTCCCACAATGTGATAGGTGGCCAGCCTATCGCC
This sequence comes from Apodemia mormo, assembly GCA_036924255.1. Lineage (NCBI taxonomy): Eukaryota > Metazoa > Arthropoda > Insecta > Lepidoptera > Riodinidae > Apodemia > Apodemia mormo. Next base: position 16,231,055 of record JAUPFN010000003.1, on the reverse strand, counting down.
AGTAGGGCACTTTTCCAATCCCGGGCAAAGTTGTTTTATCAGAAAACTGAAAAAACACATTTTTTCATTTGCCTGACTCTGGAATCGAACTCCGAGGATTTCTCTGACAGAAAAATTCGAAAAATGTATTCGCTGAGTGTCTACCGTCAATTCTTCGTGCTTGCGTAGTCCAAACATTTTGAAGGTTTATTTAAATAAAACATTTTTTGATTTTGATTTCGTAAATCGACGTAAAACCAGGAACTTCCTGATTTTAGAAAAAAAACAATTATTTCAGCAAAATGTCAAAAATATGTTTTTTATAAGATCAACCTTCATTTTTAATACATATTTTTCCTTGAAGATACCAAGAAACAAAAACCAAATATTTCTAGTCCAAAGCCTGATGACGCGGGCCTTTGATGCAAATGTAATGTTTAGGTGAAAATACGCTGAGTTTTTTAGGTTAGATAATTATAAATAAAGTCCATACATAAAAATACTTTTATAACAATATTACTAGATAGTATAACTTTGCGAGCCCTTACAAAGCTCTGCTTTTTGCTAGTAATAGTAAAAAAACTTGAGAGGTGTCAAGGGACACCCGGATGGAACGAAGTTCCTTTTATTATTATTTCCAAAAAACCTGTATACACTAAACAAAAATAATCGTCGCGACACCACACTGTTCAATGCGAAATAGAAATGAAAATATCTGGCTTGCTTTCTATAAGAGAGAGAGAGACAGAGAAACATCCGCACGCCGCACAGCTTACAATACTTTACTATAGCAAAAAGTGTCGTGACAACTTTTCGTAAGAATTTTTTCCGTCTAGCCCCCTTTCACAACGCGCGATAAGGAACTTCGTTCCAATAAAAGAAATAGGTAAAAATGTAAAAACTAAAAATGTAGTATCTATATGAATTTAGATATTTCAAAGATAGCAGGAAATCTTCATAGTATAGGGAAAGAGGAATTGTTTTACTCCAAATTTAACGCGTGCGGGCCACGGGCAGTAATAAATAAATCAAAACTACTGGATCGATTTTAATCATTTTTTTCCCGTGCGAAGCCGGGGCGGGCCGCTAGTTGTATACTATAACAAATATCTTTACACCTATTCAAAAACTAATAGTTTTTGAGTGTGTTGCTTAGTAAATGGTTTAAAAATTGACACTGACTTTTCAAAATAAAACAAAAATCCACGTGATGATATTAAATTGTCACAAAAAAACTGATTGGTAATTTTATGCTAAGTTCGTTATCTAATTACGTCTGAAAGGTCAATATAAAATAAAATAAAATAAATTAGCCCCACGATACACGTCAGTGATTGCGACTTCAGTGATCTCTGAATGTTTATTTTATTTAACAGGACATACACCTTCAGATATCCATAATTGCATTAACTTGCAACGTATCTCCAAAATATTGTTTTATAGTCATAAAAGTGTAGTCAAAATGCCGTTGAATGAAAATAGTGATTTTAATATTATTATTAAATACCGAAAAAGCGTTGAAATCTTTTTATTCCGGAAATATACCCCTCGTATAATTACCTCATAAAAAATATCGTATATATGTCGATAAGAAACGTTACATACATCGAGTTTTGATCATATCGATACGGTGTATCGATTCAAATGGATTTTGAGTTTAAGGCGGCCCCTAGACCTACAATAATATTGTACAAATATTACGTATTGTACAATATTATTGACCGTTTAGAGTTAATATTTAAGATTGCACAATGATTGAACGAAAGTTTAAGCGGGTTAATTTTTATTGTACAATATTTTTTCTTGCACTGTGTAGGTTTAATATTGCACAATATTTTTCACTTCAGAGCTTGGAGCGGTCGTGGTCGGTCAGTCGCGGTGTTTAATGTATGGTCGTATCGTAAATTTAAGCAAAATGGCGAGCAAGAAATTTTCGTCATTTCGCGGTAATTTTATTTATCTTGTTAATTTAATAGTTCATTTCTAGAATGGGCCAATATTTCGACCACTGGCCGAAATTCGACACTCGGTCGAAATTGAACATGTGACCGAAATACGCCATTCCGCCGAATTTTGACATTCGATCGAAATTTAACTTTCGGCCGAAACTCAACATTCGGCCGAAATTCGACATTCAGGCCAATTCACTAATAAATATATGTGTTGATCGAAACAAAATCAATCAATAAAAGATGAAGAACGGGAGTTTTTACTTGAGTGTATAGAATTGTATAGATTTATTTAACAAAATCACCAGCATGGTTGCCGCCAAAACTTACTGATAAAGGCCACGGGCGTAGCTACCGCCGTATTTTCAATATTAAATTATACCCAACGTGTGTGGGCAAAAATTAATAAAAAAATCCCAAATGGCAAAAGTCAAAACAAAGCAATTTCTTTTTTTTTTTTTTAAAAAAAAAGACAATGTGAGCGTAGGTATATTTGATTTGAATAGTTGGTAAAAATTTTGGAAAAGTGACAGATAGATAATTGTGATGAATAAGTATTTCTTTTAATTTTATCAGGGCGAGCGAAGCGAGCCCTACACTAGGCCACTTTCTATGCACTTTTGTGGTACATTTTACTGAAAAAGTATCGCATTTTTAAGTTTGAGCTTCGACGTGGTAGTTTATATTCATGTCTAGATTTGTTATCTACCATAATATACCATTTTATAAAAATAAAAAAATAGAAGGTACAATTTGTATTAGAATCTTATTACTACTAACGCCATCTCTTATTAAATTAACGAAGAATTTTTGAACTTATTAAGAGACTACCTACTTCATGAATTGTTTCTTCATATTTGACTGGCGGCGCGCGGTTATCGTGCTCTCGTATAAAGGCGAGGTTGAAGTATAAACTGCAATAGCTATAGGGCCATCAGTTTGATCAGTTTTGCATCGAAGGTGTATGATAAAATCATTGAAAGGAGAATGCAAGGGAAGTTCGAAGTAATATTGTGGGAGGCACAAGGAGAATTTAGGTCTAGAGCAGGGATGTTTGCTGGGCACAGAGTAAATAGAGCGTTAGAGAGTTTCACAATATGCTTATTGAGAAACAGTACAGATGTATTAATTGATTTATATTGTATTGAGATCAATTCCCAATCTTAACCCGAGAACGAGGGTAAAAAGCTAAAAAAAGGTATATTTACGCCCGTATCCCCGAAGAGGTAGGCTGAAGTACAACGTGTGCATCCAGCTGAAGACACTTAAGTCCCACAATGTGATAGGTGGCCAGCCTATCGCCAGTAGGGCACTTTTCCAATCCCGGGCAAAGTTGTTTTATCAGAAAACTGAAAAAACACATTTTTTCATTTGCCTGACTCTGGAATCGACCTCCGAGGGTTTCTCTAAGAGAAAAATTCGAAAAATGTATTCGCTGAGTGTCTACCGTCAATTCTTCGTGCCTGCGTAGTCTAAAAATTTTGAAGGTTTGTTTAAATAAAACATTTTTTGATTTTAATTTCGTAATTCGACGTAAAACCAGGAACTTCCTGATTTTAGAAAAAAAAAACAATTATTTCAGCAAAATGTCAAAAATATGTTTTTTATAAGATCAACCTTCATTTTTAATACATATTTTTCCTTGAAAATACTAACAAACAAAAACCAAATATTCCTAGTCCAAAGCCTGACGACCGCGACGCGGGCCTTCGATGCAAATGTAATGTTCAGATGAAAATACGCTGAGTTTTTTAGGTTAGATAATTATAAATAAAATCCATACATTAAAAGATGTAATTCTCATAAAAATACTTTTATAACAATATTACTAGATAGTATAACTTTGCGAGCCCTTACAAAGCTCTGCTTTTTGCTAGTACAAACTTCTTTTCCTTTTGTGAGAAATCTCTACATTTCATAAGGGCCTCCAAACAAATTTTTGTACGGGGCCCGTCAAGGTACGCTACGCCACTGATAAAGGGTAATATGTATAAGACATGAGGTACCTAAATAGTCTCACTAAAGTGCGCGCCAGATAAGTCTGCGCGCGGCAGAAATGGGAACTAAATGTTGTCCGCCATATTGTTGGGTGTAGATTGTGTAGTGTTATCCGTATTGATAATTCGTATTTCTCTTAAATACCTGTTTACATCATGCCGAATGTCATTAAACTGATATATTTTCTATTTACCATTACAAGACCATAGCTATATATAAATAAATAATAAGCTAATTAATTGTTTCAATGTTATTACTGCTAGAAATGTTTTCTGAATAAATTATTACTGTTATTATTTTTTCATAGTAGGTAGTTGGATGGCGAATCAATATTTGACCCACATTAGATAGGAAGCTGTCAAAATATAACTGTTTTTGTCATGGTATCAATTTATTATACACACATTCCCTTCGTACTGGATCACAGTATTGAACTTTATTTCTTTGAGAAAGTCAATAAAACTCAAGTGGTCAGCATACTACAAAAGTGAGGTATCATTTAGCTTCAACACTCTTTCAGTTAATCGAAAATATTACATTACCCCTTGAAGTGGTTTTGTTGCTTTTGTTAATATGGCAACATTTTGCACACCATCAGTCGCGCGCAGACTTATCTGGCGCGCACTTATAATAGATTGGTAAAGTGCGTGTCGTGTCGGGCTACCTGCAATGTAGAATTTGTCCGAAGTTGTCCACCACAATAATGCGGACTTGTGGGCTTTATACTTAGTAGTTTCATAATGAATATTTAACTATTCAACGTTAATGACGAATGTAGGAATGTATCCACACCACAGGTTCACCGCATATAAAAACTTATCTAAGTACATTTTATGAGTTGGTAGACTATTACTCAAAAACTTGTAAAAACTTCTAAGCCGTGATAGTTTTCCTTTTATCTTCATTATTAAGTAGTAAATAACTACTACCATGATTTTTTTCTCACCCCCAAAAGCAACCGTTTAGCCTGCAGATCTGCAGGCTAAACTGTTGGTTTTGGGGACACTTGACTCTATTAAAAATTAGCACTTAAAAGCTTAATATTTTACAAACGAGTCCCTTAATCGAAAATTGTCTTGAGTCTTGACAAACCTACAATATTTTTTAAAACCTATCCAACGATACCCTACACAATGGGGTACGTGAGAAATAAAAAATAACATCCCCACTTTACATATAGGGGAGCTGCCCTGAAAAAAATATTTTTCAAGATTTTATGTTACCTCTTTATTGCCGTGACTATATTATATATTCGCGCCAAATTACACATTTATAGTAATAAGTATCTCTGAGCTATCGCACGGACGGACGGACGGACATAACCTGTGGACATAACGAAATTACAAGGGTTCCTAGTTTACTTCGGAACCCTAAAAAGGCAGGCAACACTAGGCGGAACCCTAAGAAGTCAAGTGAAACAGTACAAGTGCTTTTAATACGATATAAATATAAGTTAACATGGAGTTTTACCAAGTGCCGACGATATTCAGTGTTCAAAGTCTAAAAAGGCATGCTTCCTGTGGGATTCACAAAAAGTTATAACCTAGGCCTTGTCCTTATCCTGGCGGAGCGACGTGGAGTATGAGTAGTGTTACTAAAACTATAGTAACGATTAAATATAATCTGTGCTAAGTAATATTGTAAAGAGGAAAGATTTGATTGTTTTCAAGTTTATAATGTTTTTTTGTAATGGATGAAATGAAAAACTCCTTAAAATGTTTAAAAAATTCTCTTACTATACTACTGGAAAACTACATTATTCCGGAGTTATATGGGCTACTTTTTTACCCGACTAAGCAAAAAGAAGTAAGATATTTAGGTTGCGGGCAACAGCTAGTACCTAGTTTATATAACACGAATTGAAGAAATACATGTTTGATTTGGTGTCAACAGCTAATTTCCGTCAGGAAAATTTGTCTAAGTACGTCAAATTAATAACTGGTTGTTACCGACAATCTCAGTTTCTAATGCGAATATTTTTGAACAGTTATCCTCACTCGATATTTTCAATAAAAATGATGTGGTGTCGCGGGACACCAGGTAGGAACGAACTTCCTTCGGCTAAACGGCACTACTCGCTTGTGTACGCGACTGTCGCGCCTGCGCACGTCTCATTTAACGCTTTTATTCCACGCATTTTTCTTACGGTTTTACTATTACATTTTTTTCAGTTCGGTCGCGCAGCAAAATCCCTATCCCCTCCAAGCCTGCCGTAAGGAACTTCGTTCCAATATAATATGTTACAACTTACAACAAACGGTGAAGAATCCGATACTCATAGTACTGAGCTTAGAGACGACAAGAGGTGATAACAATATGAGGGGTATAAAAGCAAAGGCGCTTCAGTCACAAAACACCTAAACTGAGTAAACCGCTAATTACCACTGTGTCTTAATAAATTGTATTTTTTATAAGAAACGGATGTTAGTACATTCAATAGAATACTTTTTCAAATAACAATAACCAAATCAAATCAAATATACATAAATTCTTTATTATTTAAGAACTAGTGTAGGATTGAGGTGTTTTTGCATTTAAGCGTTGGACTAAAGCATGTTTGCTTTTCATTGCTTTGGATCGAAGCGAATTTGCACGTCACTATTTAATTCGTCAACTGTCAATAAATGGCGGTATCGTAAGGTACCAATTCCAAAATAAAACAAAGTTTAGAATATAGAATTTTATTAATTTTCTTAACAAATTAGTTACAGGTACATTTTTACACTACATTGTATTGTAATTATTTATGGAAAGTAAAGATAAAATAATGTTCTTGTTCATTGTAAAAAAATTAAATAAAAGAGTTAAATCGGGAGGACTTTTGCAGAGTACCTTAAGCAAAGGAAAATAAAACCCATTACCAAAAGCAGAAAAAAACAGTTCAGTACAGCGTGAATAAAACAATTAATTTTTAAATTAATTAAAGCTTTTTGCAACAATTAATTATTAATTTAACGAAAATTGAAATAATATTTAGAAGAAGCTTTGTATGCAAACCCTACTTTACCCTATCACAAAGGCCAAAATATTAGTAAGTTGTTTGTTACCTTTCTGCCTTTTCCTTTACTCGTCGCCACTGATTTTTATTTACCACCATTTCCGTGCTCGTCCTGCACGTGCTGGTGTAATTTTTTCTTCCATTACAATTAGTAATTTAAAAAAAAAACACAAATTAAACACGCGCTATGCACAGTCAACTTACTATGAAAAGTAATTGATTCGCCATCTTAGAAATTTGGAAATGGTTGCTTTTGATTGGTTGATTGTGATTGAGGCGGATTTGCTCCTAACAAATTTTGGATTAAGGTGGTTTTGCATGTAATCATTACTTTCTAAAAGAATTTTATGTAGGATTTAGATGGATTTGCATGATGACGATTACAATATATTTTTGCAATTTTTTATCGCTACAATTTGGTGTGCTCAGTGTAATAAAATGCATTTTTGGACTGAAGCGTTTTTGCTTCTATACCCCTCATATAATGTATTTTTGGAACGAAGTTCCTTACGGCAGGCTTGGTGGGGATAGGGATTTTGATGCACGGCCGAACTGAAAAAAATGTGATAGTAAAACCGTAAGAAAAATGCGTGGAATAAAAGCGTTAAATGAGACGTGCGCAGGCGCGACAGTCGCGTACACAAGCAAGTAGTGCCGTTTAGCCGAAGGAAGTTCGTTCCTACCTGGTGTCCCGCGACACCACATCATTTAATTGTTGGAACGAAGTTCCTTACGGCAGGCTTGGAGGGGATAGGGATTTTGCTGCGCGACCGAACTGAAAAAAATGTGATAGTAAAACCGTAAGAAAAATGCGTGGAATAAAAGCGTTAAATGAGACGTGCGCAGGCGCGACAGTAGCGTACACAAGCGAGTAGTATCGTTTAGCCGAAGGAAGTTCGTTCCTACCTGGTGTCCCGCGACACCACATCATTTTATAAATCTGACACTACCATCAATAACAAGAGGTAAGTTGTAGCATAATTATATCAATGTAATCCAGACGAATTTGTCACTGTTAGGTTTTTATACTATAATATCCATACGTGTATATGTGTAGCAAAAACTTTGTACTCCTTTTTACGACAATTACGCTAACGGAGTAGTATGAAATTTGGCACAGGAAAGTTTACATTGCGGCGCGGAGGAGTGCAGAAATCTAATATTTTGTATATATATATATATATATATATATATATATATATATATATATATATATATATATATATATAGCCGCGGACAATATAAGAGCTAGTAGTAAATAGTAAAATAGGTAAATAGCTAGTATAAAATAATTAAATTTTAAGCAAATTCGTAAAAAAGACACGACGTGTCGCTTTTAAGAAAGCTCCCCAAAATTAAACCGAAGTTCGGCCGAAATTCGGCCGAATTTCTTATTTTCACCGAATGTTCGGCCGAAGTTCGAATTCGGTTCAAACCACATTCGGCCCATCACTAATATATATATATATATATATATAAACAACATTTAAAGCCCTTATTTTCGGGTCTATCTTTTTACAAAATTCTTGACAATAAAATATAATTTTCTTCTAATTTCAACTCATTGACAAATCCGCTGACAGAAGCTATCACGGCCCGCTATGGAAACTGGCCATAGCGCGGCAATATAAAAAAACATAATTAAATAAAACCTTATTATGGTTTTCTTTACATCTCCCCTCCTGGAGAAAAACAATTACAAGTGTAATTGCACGTAATTGTTCTTCTGTCAACCGATAAGGGTGTGAGTTTTGATATGTGGTACAAATTTGATTTTTCTTTCTTGTGACCAACATTTACTTTATAAATTGTGTTTGAAATTTTTTTCAATATCTCGTAAGGTCCAATTCTTAGTTCATCTGTTTTCTTCCTATTAAGACGATTTCCATTCTCCACATAAACTCTATCTCCCTCTTTAAAATCATATTCTTTTCTTGAAAGGTCATATCTTTTCTTATTATAATCATGGGATTTAATTGTATTTTCATATGCTAATTTTCTATCTCTTGTTAAATTTTCATTTGAACATCTTGTTTTTAATTCTGGTGGTAGAATATTTACATTTTCTCCTTCCAACAGATATTTTGGTGCAAATTTAGTAACAGTATGTTCCGTCTCATTATATTTGTCAACACATCTCTGTGCAATAGTTGTCCATGCAATTTTATTTTCTCTTTCATTAATTTTGCATCTTATCTTATTAACCAGGGTTTGGTTTAGCCTTTCATTCAGGCCATTTGAAGAAGGAGTATCCAGAGCAGTAAAAACTATTTTTATATTGTTATCTTTCAGAAATTCCTTAAATTCTTTGGAGTTTATACCGGGATATTGGTCCGTTAATATCATATCAATTTTATGACCTTCTGTCACTTTCTGAATGAGTTTAATGAAATTGTTAGAACTTTGATCTTTTGACGTTAAAATGTAAGCATACCTAGTGAAATGATCAATTAAAAGATGTAGGTATTTTTTAGTCGACCGCGACCCTCCAAATCCACCAATTGTATCAATTGATACAATTTCAAAAGGTTGTCTTGCTGGTCCCAAATGTGACATTAAACCATATTTTGGTTTCCTTCTTGTTTTATTTTTAATACATATTTCACATTCTTCGCAAGTCTGTTTTATCTTTGCTATGATATTCTTTGCTGAAAAGAATGGAGTTAATTTATTTATCATTTGAGTTGTTCCCAGATGGCAGTAAGTAATGTGTACATTTTTTATTAATGTTTTGCTTAGTTCTTCTGATAACACAATTTTGTTTCTTGTTTTAAATTTTTTGTAGTATATTTCATCTTTCAGTATAAACTTGTTTTTTCTTTTTTGTATTTCTTCATTTATGTTTTGATCAGTTTTTATGTCTTCTATGGTAATTAAATTTACCACTTTCAAAGCGTCATCTGTATTTTCACTTGGGTTTAGAACTGGATTTCTGCTTAAACAGTCTGCCTCTTGATTTGTTTTTCCAGGATTATATTTAATTTTGAAGTTATATTGGGATAAATAATATGTTAGATCTCCGAGCTCCTCATCAGTTCTTGCTTTAATATTCATATTTTCTAATGGTTTATGATCTGAGTACACCGTAAACTCCTTCCCCATAAGTAAGTGTTGCCAATATTTTATAGCTTCTTTTATTGCCAAACATTCTAGGTATATTGCCTTCTTCTTTTTCTGTGAATCTGTTAATTTTTTTGAAAAATAAGCAACTGGTTTATTGTTTCCGTTTTCATCGGTTTGTTTTAGCACTGCTCCCATTCCTTTTATACTTGCATCCGTATAAATGTTTATTGGTAATTGTGGATCATAAATTCTCAGAATCGGCTTTGAGCACAGTAGTGCTTTTATTTTATCAAATGATTGTTGACATTCTTCGGTCCACACGAATTTCACGTCTTTCCTTAATAAATTGTGCAGTGGGTCCAAGATGATTGCGCTGTGGGGCACAAACTTATGATAAAAATTTATTTTTCCTAGGAATTGTCGCACATTTTTCCTTGTCTCTGGTATTGGAAAATCTTTTACTGCTTTTAGGTAATCTTTAAGAGGTTTTACTGAATTGTTTTCTATTATATGGCCTAAATACTTGGCATAATGGTTTGCAAATATACATTTGGTAAATTTTAGTCTAAGCCCCTCTGTTTGAATTGCCTCCAATAATTTTGATACATGTGATACATGTTCCTCGAAGGTTTTTGAATAAATAAGTATATCATCAATAAAATTTACTGCAAAATCAGAGAGCTTATGTTTTCTTATGATGTTACTTAGTATTCTTTGGAAAATAGCTGGGGCAGTTTTTAATCCAAATGGCAGACACGTCCACTGATATTGTCCTTCCTGAGTTACGAAAGCTGTTTTGTATTGATCTTGTATTTTTAATGGAATTGACCAAAATGCTGAATTAATATCAAATGTTGAGAAATACTTACAGTTCACTGTTTTCATCATTAAATCTTCAATTAATGGAAATGGCTGTGATTGTGGGACTACTATTTTGTTCAATTCTCTGAAGTCTATACATAATCTTGTTTTTCGTTCGTCTTCTTTTTTATAAGCTAGAGTTACTGGAGCAGCAAACGGGCTATATGATTCCACAATCAATTTTTTCTCTAACAGTTTTGATATTTGGTCTTCTATTTCTCTTCTATCTTCAGCTGTGCATCTATATGGACGTTTGCAGCAGTATTTATCCACCATCAAGTCAATATGAGCTTCATAATCTCGTACAGTGCCGATATCATATTTATCTTTGGCAAAGACAGTTTTATATTTTTCTATCAGCTTGTCTATCTCCGATTGTTGCTGTTTATTTAGATGATTAGTAATATTTTCAAATTGATCAGTTTCAATGTGTTCATTGAAGTTTATTTCTTGTTTCACATTCTCCGTTTCAGGACTTTCTAAGCTTTGCTTAGTTTTTTCTCCTTGTGCATTAGGAAAGTTGGCCTCATCTCCTTTTTTGACTTTTTGTATTATTTTCAAATTCATTCATTCTTCATTTTGCATGAGCTTGAATTTTTTTATACAGTCTAAACCAATCAGGAAATCATAATTAAAGTTTTCTTTATCTATTACAAAAATATCCATATTTTGTTCTATATTATATATCTTAACTTTTAATGTTACTATACCTTTCGTTTTTTTCTCACCATTAATAGTCTTTAAGTTTACTATTTTTGTATTATTCGTAGTACGTTCTTTCTTTCGTATGTTTAATAATTTAGCATTAATTAATGACACGTTTGAACCCGAATCATAAATTCCAGTTACTTCTACAGTGTCATTTAATAGTAAATTTATTTTTATTAATGGTGGCACATCAAGTTTTTTGGATCCATGTTATTCAGATCTGTTTCTATTTCAGAGTTATTTACTGTTTTTACTATTGATTTTTGAGTTGTACCTTTAAACCAGCAATTCTCCGCTGGGTGGTAACATTTCCCTTTTTTTTCATTGATACAAATTGGGCATGGCTTTTTCTCGATTATTTTTTCCGATTTAATGTTGGAATTTGTGTATACTTTTTTTTTATACTTATTTTTCTCAACAAGATATTCCAGTTTTCCTATTTCATTGTACAGATCTTCTGTTTCTTGCAAAGTTTCTCTGTCAATTTTATCAGTCACAAAATTGGGCAAACCAAATGCAATAAGATCAATAAGAGTCCCGGTATCAATTTGCTTCCGAACTTCCAATAATAATTTTTCTTTTTTTAGGGCATATTCGATTAATGAACCTGCTTGATATTTAAAGGCAAGAGCGTATCTTATGGGTGACCAACCTTTATTTCCAAATGTCTCACAAAAACATTTCTCCCATTGGTTCCACTCTGATTCCACAGTGTATTTTATTAGCATACAGTCGTACCAATGTACACTTGAAGACTCCATAAAATTTTTCAAAATTTCTATTTTCTTTTTGTCCTCGTAAATGTTGAAACGTTCACATTCCTTATTAAAAGCTTTAATCCATTGGTAGGCATTTGAAATTTTGCTCGTGAACTTTTCGATCTTAAAATCTTTGGCGATTTTTCCTAGATTTAGAATTTCTGATGTTTTTTCTTTTTCTTCGAGTAATTTCTCTAACAATTTTTCCAAAGAATTGTTCGAGCTACTAGAACTAGGCATATCGTCTGGATTACCTTTAGTTTCCGTGATTTCTTCTAGGTATACATCATTAAATTGCAAGTTTTGTTCTTCATCCAAATATGCTTCTGTTATTTTATCTGTCAGAGTTATCCAGACTTTTCTTATTTGGTGTCTTCTTTGCAATGATTTTTTTATTTTGCCATAATGTGTAGTACTGGTAATTGCTTGATGTTGATTTGCTGGTTGAAAATCTAGGGGTATTCCATAAACCTGCCCACTAGGCGTGGCAATTGAGGTTAAGCATAAAATGTTGGTTTTTCCATCAGATGCTGTCTTTACAGCGAAATCAAACCTCAATTTATCCATTACCGTGCCGAATTAATTAGCAAAAAAAATGTTGTTTTATAATGATATTATTTCTATTTATAAGTAAAACAAAGACTCAATTGCGTTTCTGTAATTAAAAGAAACAACATTTAAAGCCCTTATTTTCGGGTCTATCTTTTTACAAAATTCTTGACAATAAAATATAATTTTCTTCTAATTTCAACTCATTGACAAATCCGCTGACAGAAGCTATCACGGCCCGCTATGGAAACTGGCCATAGCGCGGCAATATAAAAAAACATAATTAAATAAAACCTTATTATGGTTTTCTTTACATATATATATATATATATATATACAACACTGTAGTCATGCATTCACTTGTTTATTAGGCAATTGGATAACTGAGGAAGGTGCAGACGCAGAACGACATGGGCTTTGTGCCACAGAATGACGTTTGCGGAAATGACGAAAATATCGTTACAATTTTTGAATAATTTATTTTAGATCTAAATTCAAATGCTATATAGCTATAGCAATGTATTGTTGTTTTATACTTATTATAAAGTACTTTTCAAAAACGCACCCTTGTCACTCTTCTTGGAGATATTTTGACAGTAATAGTCAAATGCATAATTTTTCGTCGGGTTAGAAATGACATTATTTGCGTATTTTCTTAATTTTCTAAAAATGCATAATGTTCCCGGACAAAAAATTATTAGCGCCTTTAAATAAAATGTAAAAGAAACCATTTGTGTTTGATTTTAACGACTGAAAACTATAAAAAACGATACAGTGATAAAAAAACCTTTTTTTGTGCGATTAGTTTACTTACCTTAGTATCGAGTATTTGCTCCAATTTTTTCTTTTCTACTTAGCCAATCGCGAAATAGTTTTATTTCATCTCTTTTTCTTTCGTAACAAAAGTTTTTTGGACGTTATTATTCATTTTTGGAACACTAGCACAGAACTTCAGCTAAAATGTCGAATAACGAAGCATGACATGCTATTTAAGCACGGGCTTCGGTATAAAAAAGGGCAAAATAACATAAATGATAGTTTTGAATATAAACACACTGTGTGTTCAATTGTTTGCTTTGAGCAGGCATATTTACCAGTATACTTAAAAAAGGAAGCTAACTAAAAGCATGTGTGTCAGTTTGAAAGAGCACGCTCGTTTTAGCATGTTAATAAGTATTACGTTTTAAGAGCATGTGTAACTTAAGTGTAATTACGGCCACAGAAAACACGTGATTACGGCATTCAAAATTGTTCTAAGTATATGTCCAGAGGGTATATATCCTAGCCAAAAATATTGTTCGGAATTCTGAGTAACTTAGATTATAAAGATCTTAGTTTGTCCTATCTAGGCTTGCGTCTCTAAGGCGCCCTATAGACCTACCATAACATTGCCGAATCCTTTTATTGTGCAATAATATTAAATACCCTTTGACTCCAAACGTTCAATAAATTCACTCAATAAAGTTGACAAACCAGTCTGATCAATATTTTCAAGCGAGCAACATGGCTGACGATGAAGTTTTGGCGGCAACCTTGCTGGTGATTTTATTAAATAAATCACTATACAATTCTATATACTCAAGTAAAAACTCCCGTTCTTTATTTTTTTAGAGCATTCTTGCTCGCCATTTTGCTTTAATTTACGACACGACCATATACACATAACCACGGCAGTCTTAGACTATGCTGGGGCCCTTGGGCACACAAGAATTCGGGGCCCTTTTGGAATAACTGAATAAAAAATCAAATAAGTAACTTGAAAATAGACAGACTATAGATTATAAACTAAAATGGTAAGGTATAATGGTGTTCGAATCAAATTATTCACTTAAATACATTGATTTGAATAAATCTGAAAATGATTGACGTTCGTGCAACGAGAAAAGTGTAATGCGCCCGACCATATTTTGATATTAAATGTGAGAGAAAATGTCGGTTCTCAGGGGCCCGCTGAGGATGGGGGCCCTGGGCACTGGCCCCGAGTGTCCTTATGGTAAAGACAGTATTGCACATAACACCGTGACTGACCGAACGCGACCGCTCCAATCTCTGAAGTGAAAAATATTGTGCAATATTAAGCCTACACAGTGCAAAAAAATATTGCGCATTAAAATTAAACCCGTTCAAACTTTCGTTTAATCATGGTGCAATCTTCAATGTTAATCCTCGGTCAATAGCATTGCGCACGCTTGCATCTCTAAGTAGTCTGTGCTTTGCGCTATACGTAATATTGCGCAATATTATTGTAGGTCTATGGGGCACCTAAGTGGATAGTCTGTAGTATGAGTGAATCTGTGGTTAAGAGCAATTTACTGATCTGTGGTTGAGTTTGATATAGTGATGAAAATAACCGAAATCATATTAATCGATTATTATTTTATCGTAATCGATAACTAGTCAGTGTTACGATAGTAAACCAGTCACACATATCCATTGACACTGTGAGGCATGAGCATTAGTTATAAATGTTTCCATATAATTTATTTTATTTATTTAAGAATTTATTTTATAACTACGCGAGAAAAGTGTAAGAGTTTGCAACTATGACTTTTCATCACAAATCTTTTGCTACCGTTGACTCACGGAGCCACTAAGTCACGCTCTCTAGCGCAGGAAATTAGTGTATAGTATAGGAAAACTAGCCACAAAATAATTGAATAAGAATTACATGGTTGTTAAATAGGGCCATCTGTTTTAAATGGAGGGTAAGAGAAGTAGAACGAGAAGGGAAAAGGGGGAAAGGGATGGGAAGAAGGGAAGATGGGGAAAAATGAGAAAGGAATAAAAGGTATGGAAGAAGGGAAATAGTAGGAAAGTGGGAGAAGAGGTGTAAACAGATGGAAACAGGCTAAGAGAGGCAGAAAGACGGGGAGAGATAGAGGGGTGTGTGAGAGGGGAGTGGGGAGACGGGAAGGAAAATAATAAATAGGGAACTAAAAACTTCTTTCCAACCTAGTTTTCCACACACTCATGCATTCTTATTACTAATACCGTTGTATGCGATGACTAACGAGGTTGATATTTAAAAATCTGTTTCATGATTTAGCTATTTAGTCAGTTGTTAATTGTTATAATTTTTTGTATTTTGTAATCGAACTATCGATACATCGTTTTAATGACAAACTACTAGTCATATTATCGATATAGTAAGAATTGATATCGATATTTTTTTGACATCTCTAGGTTGTAAGGTAGGTAGTATTGTATAGTCTTTGGTAGGTATTGAAAAATGAAAATATCGTCATGGTGGTGTTATGATTCCACTGAACAATAAAAATCAGTACATTGATGATTATGATGTCTTTAATAGTTAGTTTAATTCAAAAAAATGTGTTTTGTTAATTTGTGTTCCTAAATTACTTAGACTAAAATTTTAGCATCCACGGATTTGTATTTAGGTAAGGTAGCTGTAAGCTTTGTATCTTTGTTGTTTGTACGTAAAAATTACACGTTCTATTGTCGTTGAAATGATCAAAAAATTACAAGTTTCTTCTTCTCTAGTATTTCATTTTACAAGTTAATGTTGATTTAAGATTATATAAATGTTAAAATCGATTTCATTTGAACTGCCCGTGACGTCTGTGTTTATTTTGAGGACGAGCTAAGTGTGTTTTGCGTCTTGTTATCAAATTTGTATATTCTTAGATGTTTAGTTGATTGGTATAAATTTATTTCATATTCTTTGTTTTATAATTATATAACGTTTTGGAAATATATGGAATATATTATAAAAATAACAACATTTTGAAAATATTATGAAACAGGTAATGAACTTCTAGAAACAGATAAAATGGTTATACTGAGAAGTATGTGATATTACTAATATAAATATTACATTTTAGTTAAATTGATAACCAAAGTGTTTTTACTTTGGAGAGTTTTATTACTAGGATCCTCAAGAAGTAATTGTCAATATTTAGCCTCTAAAACCAAATTGTTGTTAAATGATTTTGTTAATCGGCTAATCTTATGAGCTATAATAAGCTTACTGTTTAAGAATAAACATTATCCTATAAACTAGTTACCTATTATGTGCAGACGCGATATCTGCACAACAGCATTGTTTTGGTTCTTAGTATTTAGTCAATAAACATTGGCATTTTTCTAAAATTAACTAATATTTTTACGATTGTGTGTTGATTCTCAGGTATATATTGCAATATTACAGAAATAATATTTGTTTCTTTAAATTTTTCTCTCAGGTAAATGCTTGGTTTGGGATTGTAAACATACATAACTTTTGCATTATACAGATAGTATTTATTTCAGTTGAATTACTATCTTGTTTTTAACTGCTTAAGCAGCTGAACTGAGTTCACTTGCTAACTTGTCATGCATGGTCCCTATTGTGAATTTTAACAAGTGTAATTTCTAAAAACACAAGTCTACTAGGCCAAGATTGTTTCCACTAAGTTGTATATTGGTACCACTGACCACACAGCCCATAGACATCTAATAATAGGCGAATGACTTGTGTCAACACATCTGACTTATAGTTCCAATGTAAATGTCCACGCGCCAATGAGTAGTGATTGGGTAATCAGTGTCGACCAATCAGATGCTCTGTACATTACTATCTTTCACTGTGGCCTTGAGTTAGCCAATTACGGCGTTGCAACCCCACTTCGTCTTACCTCAGCTAGTTGCCAGAACGCATTCAATACGGAAAATCAAACATTAGCCGTCTATAGGCTGTGTGGTCGGTGATTGGTACCTACTTGCATTCATTAGGCATTGAAATTTTAACATATTTGATTTATTCCTGTGGTTAATAGAAGATTGAACCAATATACAACTTTTGAAATCATAATGTTCACTTTGTCATACTTACCAACTTGGCTTGACACTTTCAGTAGCCATGATGGTAGAGATTTGTGTAACCAAACTGTTACCTTTTACAATCTGCCTGACAGAATGAGAGTTGGCCTATTTTTTAAAGGAGCCTGGGACCAACATGGGGAAGAAACCTTGTGGGACATCTTTGATTACAAGTCAATATGTAATGAGTAATGACTGGAAGTGTCAAGAATATAGAATATTATAGAAAAATTTAAAGTCCGATAGAATTTTGCATCTCGATCTGCAAGCATAGTGGAGAAGCACTATTCGAAAGGAATTAAAAGTTACCCTCTTTGGTATCTTCATAGGAAACATTAATGTTTTCCTATTGAGATACCAAAATAAATAGCTACTAATTAACTACATATGAATATTTTTTTTGTTTGTAGACTCCAAGTGGTTGCTAAAAATTTATAGAGAAGAATTACAATTTGTTTTATATTATATGGTGTTTTTAATATAAAATCAAAATGTTGTATGTCTTTCACGTAGATGCTGGTCTTATGACCACATATGACATGAATCTCACATTACAAAGGTAACTAATTGTGTTTGATGTGTTAGAAAATAAATTTCATTTATGGAAAAATATTATATTTTATTATATTTTATTTTATTTTAGTGTGGCTAGTTTAAGAGCGGCAATAGAAAGAAAAACAAAAATACCAGCCACATCATTAGTTTTGCTTGTGAGCGGTGGTGAGGTGCTGCAATCAGATCACATGGTCTCCTCATACAGTGCAGGAACTGACACGAATCCAATATATATGTTTAGTAAACCTTCAGTCAAAGAGAGCCATTTGAAACAGTCTAGTAAGTATAATATTTAATATTTCTTTATATTTATAGTTTTAATCCTTGGGATATATTGGAGCCCTTTCATTAAATTAATTTATTTTTGCATAGAATACGCAGATGGAATGGATTTAATCTTATAAGATTTATGAAAACTTAGCTCTGTTTGAGATTAAAGTTATGATATCTAAATCATTGAGATATCATAATCTTTTTTGCTTTTCACCCTTGCAGACGAAAAGTAAAATAGTTAATGTTGCTTAGATTTTGGTTAAATATTTCTATAATATTACCAAATACCTTTTGAATTAGTCACTGTGAGAGAATACACTAAATATTACCTGTGTCTACCAGTCGTAATAGTGAAATTTAACTGAATCAAGTAATATTAGTAATCTGCAAGTGGGGACAAGCCAAACTTCACGTTGCCTGACATTTTCTGTATGACTTCTGATGCAATAATAACTTCAGTTTTTTCTTTGGTTTATAAATTATACACATTTTACAATCAAGGCAATCTTTCATTACTTTTTTGAACATAATTTCAAAGTTAAAACTTGTAAACGAAAACGTTTCTATTCATGGGGTGGGATGCCAATGCCGCATGCATAAGTCTACCGGATACCTACCCTCCAAACTGGAACACAACAATGAAAAGCATTGATGCTATTGTGGCAGGAATATTAGCTTAAAATATATAAAATTTTATAAAGTTGTGACTATATACTATACCACAACCATAATGACTGACACAAGAATGATTAAGAAAATCAGACATTGTGCTGATTTTAAATTCCTTACTTCAAACTTGAGTATTGGTGTGATGCTTCTTTAACACAATGCACCAGCATGTGGCTGCTAAAACTGTGGCACTAAAGAAATTATTAACTCACCTTACAGTTAGGATGTAACCCCAAGTAAATACTTTTATGAAACTCATGATTTTAAAAGATATATTCCTTCCGTAATAGCATCAATGGTTGTTATTGTTGCGTTCTTGTTTGGAGGGGAAGGTAGCCGGTAGACTTATGCATGCGGCATTGACATCCCTCCACATGAATAGCAATGCACCATTAACATCTGTTGTGTATGTAGGTGATGGTTTCACTTTCCATCAGGAGAGCCATCAGTTTGTTTGCTATCTAATGATATAAAAAAAATGTGGGATGGCCATTTTCTAACAAAATCAAGTTAATCTGGTGATAAATGAATGAAATGTTTTTTTTGCAGGGCCTTCAGGAACTACTTTCAAGATTATTACGTTGACTAAATGACAGTTACACATCGGTTAATAAATGTGTTTATTAAACTGTAATTTAACTGGGTTTACATTAAGCTTAAATACTAGAGAGCTGCATGCTAAAATCTGATAACAATGTTGCGATAAGATACCGATTGTATCTGTGCGCTATAAGTGTGAGCGTGTTCTATCGTGCCCTCGTTACAAAGATGTATAGTATGAGTGTATTGATGTAATGGGGGATTATATTGAAGAATAAAAAAAATTGAAATCTATGTTTTTTCTTCATGGCGATACCGAGAATACATTAAACATCTCTCATACATCTATTTATGCCATAGTATGCACAGAAAACCCAAACTGCCATTCATCACAATTGCTGCAGATTAGTTTTGTTTTGCCCTTATTCATGGACCTTTTCAAAAGCAATCTAAATTATAATATTATTAAAGCGAAAGTTTGGATGTATGGGTGGATGTTGGTTTTTCAATCACTTAAAATGGCTGAACCGATTTGGGTGAAATTTGGCACACATGTAGATGATGACCTGGAATAGGACACATAATACTTTTATCCCAGAAAAACAAGATGGCTACAAGGTTTTTATGTATTTTTTCAATCATATTAATTTGTTTACATTATATATATTCCAAAATATTTTTTGTTTTAGTGTGTGATCTTAGTCCAATAGTGGAGTTGAGTACAGGTGAATTTCGTAGTGACACACGCAGTGGCTTTGATGGAAAATCAGTAGCTGAACTTAGAAACGCCGTAGAGGTGTGTTGTTCACTACCCACAAATGTTAATACTGTGATATCTTGTGCAGCACTTGCACAGCAATTTAGTGACCTTGCTCATGAAGTGTCAAAAAGTTGTGATCAGTTAGTACATGAACAACATTTGCAACATCAGGTAAGAAATAATAATAATATTTGTAATTATTTATACTTAATATTTGTAATTTAACATTTTAGTTGCACAAAATTTGATTATGCAACTTAATTTTGCAACTTGATTAACACCATTTTTTATATCATAAGATTAGCAAACAAGCAGATGACTTGAAGAGACAACCATTGCCTGTAAACACCAAAGATGTAAACACTACATTGCTATTCGTGAGGTGTTAATGCATCAGTTTACCAGCTACTTTATCCTCTGAACCTGAACACGACAGTGACAAGCATTGAAGTTATTGTGGGATAAATAGGTAAGGCGGTGGTACCAGACTCGGAAGAGATGATGCAGAACTCTGACACTTAGCAGTCACTATGGACTCATATAGCCAATTATTCTACTTTTATAAATTTTTACTGTAGAATGGCAGATGGTTTATTTTTTAAAGGGACACAGGCCAACATTTGTATAGTACACCGCGAAACAACATAGGATCTAAATCCAAGGAGACTATTCCTTGATTTTTGACATGGATATTGGGCAACTATCCTCATTATAGTAAAAGCATTTCACTGAAAAGGTAGTTTTTCAGTGTTAATATTTGATGCCTTAAATTAATTTTTTTTTGTTTCATTTTGTTCATGAGTTCTTTTGCAGAAAAGTCTCCTCCAACCTCCTTCAATTCTCTCTGTTTTAGGGCCACATTCATCAATTTTAGTCCATTTATTGAACATACATTAACCATTTTTCCTTGGTCTACCTATGATCACCTTTCCAGTTGGTTCTGTCCAAAGTTATGTCCAGTGTGTATTATCTATCAAGAAACTTGGTAGTATGTCCTGCTCATTGCCATTTAAGATAGAGAGCCAGTTGGAGAGAATCATTCTGTTAACTTAGATTTCTCTCTTATTGTTTCACTTTTGATTTTCTGTCTAAGATGTCTGCTAAAATTAAGAGTGTTATTAATACAAGGCTCTCAAACATGTTGTGATTATATTTTTAATTTTATTTGTAAACGTTGATAAGATATAGGTGTCCATAACCATTTTTATAATCTCTACTATAAATATATTTTAAGATTTCTATCTGCAGCCAGTACTTTTTCCATAATTATATTATTGATTCATCAATCACTTTACCCTGTCCGATCCGCAAATGCCTTGTTTGGTATCCTAATACAATCATATAATATCGCTCATTTGGTGGAACATGTGCGGAAATGTATTTTATTTTTAAATCTAAGCATATATGACAAAGATTGCTTGAATGGTTGATTGATTAATTATGATAAAAAAGTTAAGTTTTAATAATACTAAAATTGTATTATTATAGTTTAAATTAAAAATATGCATAAATTGCCATAACAAGACCAAAAACTTATTTTTAAAAAAATATCCTGTAAAATACCTAATCTGTAAATACGCCAATGTTCCACCAAATGAGCGATATATGCTATTATTTCGCGGATATAGATAGATAAATTTTCGCCAAACAAAACTATTAATCTTAAATGATACTTCGAATGTTACTATGACTACACAAAATGTTAGACAAAATATGTCGACAAACACAGATGCGACTACGACATCAAGGAGGCTGGGTCCACTGAATCGACATAATTTTGTCAAGATTAAAATATATGCTAAATTTTAGCGAAGTTAAAGGTTAAATACGAACAGTTTAATATACCACATTATTTTTATTGTTATAAGTAGTTTTATTCTATTTTTTATATACAGTACCAATCTTGAAAATTCTTTACCGTTAGTACCATTATCCAGAAGTAACATAGTAACTACGACGAAAATGCTAACTACGACTAGAATACATATTTAATATATGTATTCTAGTCGTAGTTAGCATTTTTTCACATACATATATTGTTATCCATTACCCAAGGGTTTTCTGTAAGAAATCGCTTTTTTAGTGATATGACGACCTTTATACACATACAACATGTATGAAAATTGTATTTTACTTATAGTTTGTCATATATTTTGGTGCTCAATTTCTTTTTCATATATATATATATATATATATATATATATATATATATATATATATATATATATTGGTATATATATATAGGTTGTCTGTGATAAGACCATTTTTATGTATGTGAATATGTATGATAATTGTGTTTACTTAGAGATTGTCTTATGTTTTGGCGTACAATGGTTATTGTATTATATTTATTATATATTACTAATTTTATCTAGGGTTGGGCGGCAGTTGTTGCGAATCTAGAAGATATATTCAATGAATTTAATGAGAGATCACGACGGTTTAAAGAATCCTTTAAGAAACATAGACTAAAAAAAGACGAATATCATGAAAAATTAGTCAGGTATGATATATATATATATATTGATAAAAAAAGTATATTAATAATTCTTTTGCAATTTAGTCCCCACTTTTGTTGTATCTTCTTAAATTTATATTTCTTCATTAATTTAATAGATTCGATTTTACCTAGCTACATATATAAATCTTCACGGCAGATTCCTTACGGGGTAGGCAGAGAGAACCGAGTGCCATATATCACGATCCTTGCAGGCTTGTCTCGCTTCCTCCACATTCATCACTCTATTCATACACACACGCCAGTTGCAAAGACTCTTGACACCACCTTCGGGCAGTACTCGATCAATTTGATTGTGGTATGCCAGTCTTGGTCTTCCCTGGTACCTACATCCTTCCACATTCGCATTGTATATCTGTTTTGTTAACCTTTCATCTACCATTCTTTTTACATGTCCGAACCAATGGAGCATGCCCTTTCTCATCTTTAAACCGACACTCTTTTAAACCTAACCTCTCTCACTTCGACATTACGAACCCGGTCCGCGAGCGTCACACCACATATGTTTCTTAGCGACCTCATCTCGACCTACATATATTACCTAGCTGCTTACCTATATACGTTTATCACTTGATTGTGTACAGAGTTTGTTTCTGTCCCCCCTGTCCTGAATGTGCTTTTTTAGTGTCTACTTACTTTACCAATCATACTATTATTACAGTAAGTATTTTATGTAAGAAGTATAATATATCTCTGTGATTGTTTCCTGGTCTAGTAGTTAGCCTATTTGGCTTAGATCATGATGTTCGAGTTCAATCTCCAGGCCAGGCAAAAGTGTTATTCAGCTATTTTCTAGGTTTTCCCAGAAAATTAAAACCTTCCTAACAGGAAGGGTGGTGGTGAGTTATACCCTCGTGTCTGCAAGTAAAACTGTTGGTCCCGGTTATCTGTAGAGTGATAGTGATCAATATTAGATCTGTTAAGTACAGCAATGAGGACTGACATCCATGCCTACTGACAAACAGGTGAATCGGAAAATTAATTGGTTAAGGATTTTTCTGCCCAATTTGCAAGGGAACTGGTTTGATGATATTTTTTTAATTCCTATCTGCATTTTGTTAACTACAAACAGCAAGAAAGTGTCTGAAAAAATCTTATTACAAGTTTTTATACCTACTAAGCTTTTATACCTATCAATGTTAACGAAAATTTTGCTCCAGACTTATCTAAAGTATTGTATGTTATTTGTTTTAAATGTGTACTTATAATTTGCATTGTAAAGAGGTCAGGGTTTGTAATTTACACAGACTGAACTACCAATGCATTTAAACATATTGTAATTACTTACGTTTTCTGTACAAAATACCTTTTCTTAAGGAACTTTTAAGTAAAAAATCTATAAACAAAGTCTTGCTGGCATGTAAGTATTAATTGAGGCTGTATTAAAAGTTTTTTTTACCATTTAGTCTTGCCCTAAACCTAGTAACCACTAATTAATAATTTATTTCAAAATATTTTATTTATGTTAGGGCCAAAATGTTGAATTATTGAGATATTTTTGTGGATATATCTCTGGGTTTCTTTAAAGTTGGTGAAATGCGGCAATCGGGATTACCACATATCTCGCCAGCTAACAATCTGGTCATTTGTGATGAACTAGAAGCATTTATGGATGTTTGTGTTGCTTTATCTACATAACAATCAGATTAGCATAGTGATATTTATTTTATTTATTATTAATTAACACATTAAAGTTAAATTAATTGAATTCAATGTAAAGAATGCCCCAAGAATTGACAATCTATAAATATGTTACAGACTAAGTGAAGTATTACAATCTTTGGGTCAAATTCCAATACTACCAGCTCTTCAGTCAAATGCTGAAGCTCATCGGTTTTCTGCTTTTGATGTTTTTGAAGAAACGGATATCGGTCTAGATCATTATGGTGTAAGCCAGCCTCTGAGCAGAAGTTCGGGGATTAAAACACAAGATTTTGGAACAGCAGGAGTCTTTAAATTTTCAGATGAAGATGGTAAGATTATTTTTATTTCATGAACACTCAACACTGACACATTGGCAAGTACAAACACATTGTTTCCATGTCAAGATAAATACGATAATAAAAAAAAACTTAATATAAATTAGATTCTGATTTCGTTAATGCATTTTTATAACAGTATAGTTT
Source organism: Apodemia mormo (assembly GCA_036924255.1). NCBI lineage: Eukaryota > Metazoa > Arthropoda > Insecta > Lepidoptera > Riodinidae > Apodemia > Apodemia mormo. The sequence continues at coordinate 16,205,933 of JAUPFN010000003.1, read as the reverse complement.
CATGAAAACGAAGAGATATTAAAAACTGTAGGATATTCGTAAATTCAAATTATTCTATTACTTCCTATCGATTTCGGAGTAATATTATTATTAGCATGAAAATTATTGTTAAATTAAATTGGTAGTTTTCATGATATTTTTAACTAGTAGTTTTAATGCTACTTTTTAGTGATAATAAAAAAACTTTAACAGTATTTAATAAATTAAATAATATTGATAAAAAATTTTGTGCGAAATTTAACATGTTATTTGTTTAATGATCCATGCTTAATTACTAGTGAGTCGCCCCGAACTGTAAGCTCGCGTAGACACTGTTTTAATATTGGATTTTAATCCCCTCTTACAATCTATACCTCAGTAGCTTGTACAGACCGATTTAGCGCATATTTGAACTTAAATGTTTTTTTATAGTTTTTGAGAACAAAAATGCTTCAACGAGTCATGATGTTGAAGGGTTGGAAGGCATACAAAGAGTGGAGGAGTCAGACGAAGAAGTTCCATCCAAGGAGACCTCGTGTGAAAGTAAAGAAGAGCCTACCTTATTGCACTGGATCCTTGCACAGGGCAATAAGGCCTCCTTACAGGACATACTTGACTACTGCCGAAAAGGATTAGCCTTGGTGAGTTTTATTTATTTATTTTATTTATTTATATTCATGCACAACAAAAACGTACATAGGTTAAACTTAATGCCTAAGGGCATTCTAGCCTAGCCAACCTCGTGCAAAACAGAAACATGACTAATGGAGGTGGTGTATCTTAATTTACTTAAGAACATAGTAATCTTAACTTGTAAATACAATATACTTAGATAATATAACTTGTAAAAGAACAAAATAACAAACAAACTTAAAAATTTGAAGAATTACACATGCAACACATATATACATCAAGTGACACACATATACATACTACATACATACATAATACATATAAATAATACATAGACAAATAACACATACATACATATACATATCTATATACTAAATACATGAATATATACATACATACATACATTATATTCATACATATTATATTTATAAAAACATATAATTAAAACCATCATACAACTATGAGCAAAGAACAAGTTATCACTCATTATATTTATATTAACTTGAAAGATCGAAATATAATTTTAACTGTCTCTTAAATGATAGTTTTGAGGTGATTTTCCTAATATCCTCGGAAAGTGCATTCCACAAACGAATCCATTTCAAGTTTTTCATTTATCATTTTATCAGTGACACTTTACTTTGAATTATTGTTTTATCAATGACATGGGTTACTTTGGATTACTTTAATTAATGACATAAAATACTTTGGATTATTTAAAATGGTATTTCCACTTTTTATAAATTGCACGGTTTAACTTTGGATTATTTTTTATCAATGACACAGGTAACTTTGGATTATTTAAGATGGTATTTCTACGTTTTATCAATGACATGGGTTACTTTGGATTATCAAAAATGGTATATCCACTTTTTATCAATGACACGGGTTACTTAGGGTTATTTTTTATCAAGGTCACAGGTTACTTTGGATTATTTAAAAATTCTATTTCTACTTTTTATCAATGACATGGGTTCCTTTGGATTATTTTTTTATCAATGACACACTAAATGAAATGAAAATATTTATTTGCTTTTACATTGGCGGGTTATTTGTAATATTTAAAATGGTATTTCTACTTTTCATCAATGACATGGGTTACTTTGAATTATTTAAAATGATAGTCCTATTGTGTGTTTATCGTTTTTAATTAACTTGCTAAAAGCATGGTATAATTCTGTCTTCGTTTTAAGGTTACTGGGAAGTTCCAGTAATTTTAAAACGAAAATAGAATTGATAGTTTGTTGATAAAAAAGTCATGCAAAGTGACTAATTTCGTATGTCAAGTTCAAGAGATTCAGAGAGAAATAGAAAATTATACGTTGCTATTTACTATTCGTCTTAATTATTAACATATATTACAGTGGAGTGCCGTAAGGCATAAAAATGGCAAAACACGGATTCCAGGGCATATGCCCTGGATTCCGAGGCTTGGATGGATCTTACGGCGCTCCACTAATAGTTATTTGTTAAAGTGTTCGAAACTATCGTTAACTACAGGCCTCAATTTAAATTTGAAACTGTTTTGGGTTTCTTTTTCAAGTAGGATAGCTACCAAAGGTGTTAACACGGATTAAATGGATACGCCTTTCTAGACAATTTCTTAGTTTGACAGCGTAGCTTGCAATTACATACAGAATTATACTACTTACCAATGAAATAAAATAATTTCAATGGTAATTAATTTTTAAACCTTGTCATGTCATTCGGTACAATAAAACAGTACAAAATGGTTTATGTCTATTTTATCACAATATAATATACCTACAATTGTATGAAATTTTTGTCAGTAATAGGAGCGTTTGCTCATATGCGCGGCTACACGTTTCCTTCCCAATGGCGTGTCTATTAGTATTCATGTGGTCTGTGGTTATTAATTATGCTTTGCTCTTCTTGTGACATGTAGGGGAGAGTTGACTATATTGTACTGCCATTTAAATCGTACCACCTCAAAATTTTCTACTGAACAATAATATTCTTTTACATCGGCTATACTAATAGATGCCTCAGTGGCGCCACTAACTACCAATAATTTCCAAATATGGCGTTTACACAACATCGCTGCAGTATATAGAAAATCAAAATTTATCTGTTTTCAGTCTAAATTTGAGTATTGTTTCTTAATGGTGTTACTAATGGACAAGGTAAGTTGAATGATACGTTTTTTTACATTTGAATTGTCATTTGGTGAAGTTTTATTTGGGCAAAGTGCTTACAAGAAAAAAGTGAGGTCATTTATAATAATGTTTTATTTTGTTAATTTTTAGTTATTTTTTTTTATACTAACTGTGGTTTCATCTTTCCTGGTTTTAATTTTATAAGATAAATATAAATGGAAAAAATAGTTGAAATATAAAAGTAAAAAGAAAACATCTGCTCAAAAGGCACTAGAAATAACATGAAGTCCTTACAAATATAAATTAGAAGAACAAGTTACTTTGTTTTATAAAAGAAAATATTAAAAATACAGAAAGTAGAGAATAGAAAAACTAGATACCTACATTAAAAATAAGGCTGTGAAAAACGGAAAATATTTGTTGAAGGAAATAAAAGGTGACGAAATCAAAAACATATTTTAAAAAGAGAAAATTCTGCTCTTCTTCTTGCAAAAGTAGCTATGCTGAAGATATTGTTATAGAATTAGATGATGGCTCAGATGATGACATCAAAGACGTACCTTTGTTTAGGAATAAAAAAAAAACTTTTAATTTATTATTTTGACTGTTTATTTTTGAATTCAAATACCTATTTAAGATTTAATTTTGCTATGGGTAGTTTTTTAAACAACTTTGATAGGAATTAGGTATACTGTACTTTGATTTGTTATTTTGATTGTTTATTTTAGAATTTAGATAAGTAGTTTTTTTATATCATAAGATAACAGACAGATGGAACTCCTGATGGAAAGAGTCAACCATCGCCTATAGACACCAAATATGTTAATGGTGTGTTGCTATCTGGCTGGCGAGGTCTAATGCCACATGCATAAGTTTACCGGCTACCTTACCCTCCAAACCGAAACAAGACAGTGACAAGCACTGACGCTATTGCGGCAGGAATAGGTGAGGCGGTGGTACCAGATTCGGGCGAGACAATGCAGAATTTAAAAGATTATTGGAGTTAGTTTTCATTTTAGTATTTTATAACTAAAATGAAAACTAAAAATATATTATGGTACTTAAATATATTAAAAAACTTTACTTGATCAATATTGTTTCATTTATTTGAAAAAAAAATTTGTTCGTAATAATGGTAGGCAGGAATAGTAGCAATGGTACAATTTAAAGGCCAGTGGTACAATTAAAATACCAGGGGTACAATTTAATAGACTCGTCGTTTAATTTGTACCTGTAGAAGATGTTCGCAAAAATTGGATTTTCAGATATAAGTTATAATGATATCTAGATAGATTTATGGTATGTTACACTCGGATAACTAGAGTATTAATTACTAACTATAATCATTTTCTAAGTATCTTTATGACAGAGTTAAGAGAGGATTTCTAAAAACTGGTACAATATAGTCGACTCTCCCCTATATAAGGTCAGATGTTCAAGTCTATGGCTAATAATCTCCAAGCTGACACAAGTCTGTTTCACTGACGTTATAGCAATAAGAGTTGGGTTAGTTACATTAAAGTCCGGCGAACTCCAGTTAAAAAAAATAAATTTACAGCTAAAAAGTACAGCAAAAGCGGGTACTCTAACATTATATCTTTATTTTAAATTAAGATAAAAATAACATTTTTATCTTTGTTTAAAAATTCCAACATTCCCGTGTTTGAATATGTTTTGTAATCACCTAGATGGATTTTAGCATATCTCGTCGTAGTCCTAAATTGTTGCTTTTGCTGGCATACTGGGCTTCCTAGCAAGTTTATAGATGAAACAAGTATTAGTGTTATGTACAAAATCCGCCAAGTGCGAGCAATGTCTATATTGCTCTAACAAAAATTAGAACTTTAAAGCTTAATATTTCACAAACGGTGGTACCCTTCTGAATAAAAAAAAATTGTTTTCTTAGGAATAAATTCATAACGAGAAATGTACTATTTATTTATTAGTGTAATAATAAGTCACATGTGATTGACCGAAAGCGCAAATTCTTTATCAAACTGTGTTTTAAGGTTAAGTATTGAGTGCGATTACTATACAGACATGTCTTGCGCACGTGTTGAAAATTTCCATTTTCTAATACTCTCGTTTAATCCACACGCATTATTTATGTAAGCTTTTTATAGTTTTGACGAAGTGTTATATGATGATTGATGACACAAATCGTGGTCCATTTAACATTGTAACCTACTTTTTATTTAAAAAATAAACATGATTGATTCATATCAAATAGATTTTCTGATCGAAAGACATCAATAATTAATCGACCAACTAATGCCCACATCCTATTGAGACAAAGTGTTTAATGTTTTTTAACTTCCCACTACGTATGTAGATAAGGAAGTTACTGATTTTACTCGATTTTTGAAAATCGAGTTTTCACCAGATGTCCACGCTTTTAGGTCCTAGGAACCTTTTCCTACTATTTTCACGATGACGTCAGTATGGCTGTATATATGCATGTGTGTATGTGTGTATATGTGTGTGTGTATGTGTGTATGTGTGTGTGTGTATGTGTGTATGTAAACATCTCATAGCTTTAGAGCGGCTGGACCGATCGAAACGCGGTTGATGGCATTCGATTGAATTCCGCTCAACTTAGACTTCCTGAAAATTTGAACCGATTCGGTCCAGGAGATTTTGAGAAATTTTGAAAAAATACCAAAAAATTTTTTTGGCAAAACAGTATTTTTTTAATATAACTTCCTAATTTATGTACCGATTGAGTACCAAAACTTATCAGTTATTCCTCACAAAACTACGTCTAATACATAAATTCCATCAAAATCTGTTTATCCGTTTGGGAGTTATCGTTGACGAAAAATTTTCATAAAAGAGTTTTTTCGACATAGCTTCGAAATTTTTCAACCAATCGTTTTTTGGTATTCTACTATATTTTAGTACTAAAAAAACTACGTCAAATGCCGTTTGAAAAATCAAAATCGAATCTAATTCTCAAAACTTATAGCTTTTCAAATATTACAATTACGTTGTTTTTAGCAAACTTACTTAATTTTTTTTAAATAACTTTCAAGTTATTCACCGACTGACTTAAAAATCTTGTCAGCTTTTGTCCTTTAAAAACTGCGTCAAATACCGTTAATTTAATCAAAATCGGTCAATTTGTTTGGGATTTATCAATGAATAAAATTAAAAATAAAAGTTTTTTGACATAGCATCGAAATTTTTCAACCTATCGATTATTTAGCTAAAGCAATTTTTAGATCTCAAAAATTGAGTTGAATGCAATCATCGTTTCCAAATACACAGCTTTTCAAAAATTAATATACTGCCATTTTTAACAAAATAGATGTTTGAACTGAAAAATCTATTCTTATATTTTTTACTCTTTTGAGCTTAAAATACCTTAATTTAGTGGGAAGTTTCAGGGATGGCCCGTGGGGTCAACCGTTTAAACATTTTTTTATATCATGTGATATCTAACAAGCAGATGACTTTCTAGATGAAGACAATTATGGATTAAATGGATACAGCTCTCAAGACAATTTCTTGGTTTGTCAGTGTAGCTTACACTTACACACAGAAACACAGAGTTATCGATGAAATAAAATCATTTCAAGGGTAATTTTTAAACCTTGTCAGCTCATTCGGTACGATGAGTGTTTATTTCTATTTTTTTAACAGTATAATATAACCTACAAATGTATGACATTTGTGACAGTAATAGAAGCGTTTGCTCATATGCGCGGCGACAGGTTTTCTTCCCTATGGCGAGTCTATTAATATTCATGTGGTCTGTGAAGACCCATTGCCTATAGACATCACAGATATTTAAGGTGTCTTGCTATTTGTGTGGCTTTAGTTAACTGACTACCTTGCACTCCAAACCGGAACAAGAGAGTTACTAGCGTTAACGCTGTTGCGACAGGAATAGGTATGGCGATGTTACCAAACCCGGGTGAGACGTTGCAGAACGCTATCACCTCGTGATACATTGCTATGATGCTACATATTATATCCAGTGCCGGCGTTAGGGGGGCGCGCGATGAGGTGACGGCCCGGGGCGCCAAATTTGGGGGGCGCTGAGGTCTGGGGCCTCGGCCTTATGCCTTCCGCGCTATGTACCCTCAATACTGTGCTCTATGTGCCGTATTCACAGTTCACAATTCACAGTCGGTTAACCGACTGTGAATACGGGACTTACGTCAAAGAATTAAGAACTCTTATTTATTTATTTATTTATTTAACACTTTATTGTACACATAAAATTAATAAAAAAAAGGAAATAACAGGTAAAAAAGTACAAAAGGCGAGCTTATCACTAAAAAGAGATGTCTTACAGCTAACCCAAGATAGAGAAAATTCAATACAATGAAAAATAAGGTAGACAGTGTACAATAAGAATTAACTCTTAATTGAATATAAATATCAAGTGCAAAGTATAACAGATGCTAAAATATATCATTAGGTTTTAGGTATCAAAGAACTTTAATTATTTAGATCAAGAGATAAATAGTATAATTTTAATTGCTTTTTAAAAGTGCACAGAGAAGAACTATTGCGGATGTGATATGGGAGTGAGTTCCAAAGTCTTATTGCAGATACTGTGAAAGAGTGAGAAAAGAAACTAGAATTGTGTGAAGGCATACGTAATAGAGCAGAAACCGAGAGACGACACGAAGAGCCAGGTGGATGAAGAAATTGGAAATCTTCTTTTAAATAGTTCGGCGTTGAAGGATTGTAAATAATGTTATAAAGGAGACAGAGTATATGTGTGTCCCTTCGCAGTCGTATTGGGAGCCATTTTAATTGGGTTCTATATTGGGAGACCCGGTCATATTTCCGCAGGCCAAAAATATATCGAATACATAGATTTTGTATTCGCTCTAACTTATTTAATAATTCCTCAGTGATATCAGGATAGCATGAGTCTGCATAGTCAATAAGTGGAAGTATAAGAGAAACCATAAGAGATATTTTAGTCTGTAAGGGTAGAAAATTTTGAAAAGATTTAAGAGAATGAAGTGCATGATTAACTTTCTTACTAATACTGCTAACGTGAGATTCCCAAGAAAAATCAGAACTAAAGACCAGACCCAAATTCTTTACTGTGTGTGAAAGCGCAATTGGAGTGTTATTATACGAAATAGTTGGTACATTGGTTAAACGACTACGCATATAACGACTTCCAATAATCATTGCCTGAGATTTGGTAGGGTTGACCATGAGACCAAATGATTGTGCCCAGGTATTAATTTTTTGCAAATCTGAATTAATTTCATTTACGGTATTTGCTACATCAGCAACAGTATAATGGCGATAAAGCTGAAGATCATCAGCATAAAGATGAAATTTAGATGAGATTACTGTAGTGACAGTGTTAATAAAGAAAGAAAACAGAAGGGGGGATAGAATCCCACCCTGAGGAACCCCTGCCAATAGATTATTCCAATCAGAACGTAAGTTATTATAGCAAGTCTTAGATATAAGTCCTTGCTTAAGTCCACGTTTTCATTGACTTATTTTGAATATGAACAAGTCAATGAAAACGTGGACGGACGACGGACCTATGCTCTGTGTTGGTGTGTGATTCTGGGCTCTACGCTCTGTGCTCTATGCTCTGTGCTCTACACTCTACGCATATTGTTACAGTTGGTCCTTGACCACCCTGCGATTGCGCTTATGTTATGATTTATGATTGGTGAGATGCTTCCACCACCAACCTTATACCCTACACGCGTAGTGCATAATGGGGGTGGGGATACCGAAACGTCCTATATGTCCTATGCTCGTGCTCAAGCGTGGCTCAAGGTTGCTGATTTGTATACTTTGTCTCTCGACTCGAGCGTCGCTCGATCACACAACGAGAAAACCGCCCACAATATTTTGACTGCTACAGAGTGTACGTTGTACGTGCACGAATTCTTTTTCTTATCAGTAAGTAAAGTCAGCTTTGTAATATCGTTCTTCAAATATCCCGAATCCTTTATTCCTATATATTTTTTTCAGGATTGTGAATTTTTCTACCGTTTTCTTAGCGGTCGTTGCCATTTTTTTAGAAGTACTAGTAATAGGTTAACTACAATTGCAGGTTTTTTCTATTGATTTTTGCAACTATCCCGGTTACAGTTGCAAGTGGAGAACGCAGTTTTTCCAAATTAAAATTAATAAAAACGTATCTCCGATCAACAATCTCTCAATCGAGACTCTCTAACCTGGCTACTCTCTCGATTGAAAATGAAATCGCTGGACAATTAGATTTTTCTAATTTGATTCGTGTCTTTGTTGACAAAAAAAGCCCGAAAAGTTAAATTTTACTGAAGAAAATCAGTAAGTTTAACTGAAAAAATTTAAGAACATTAATCAAAAAATAACAAAATGTTCAACCAAAATAAAAAGTAGTATAAAATATAAAAAATAATAAAAAAATTTAAAAAAAACCCCAAAAAAAAAACTAAAATATTTAAAAAAAAGCAAAAAAATAAATTAAAAAAAAACAACAAAAAAGAGGAGCTACAAAACTTTCTACGTCCACGTCGTTGGCTCTGGATAACGCTAAAAGAAAGATGAAATTATTAAACTGTTGTATGTGAAATACGCAAAAAATAAATATTCGATATTGATTTTCTTAAGCCGGCTGTACACATTGGGCCAAGTATTGGGCCAAGTATTGGACCAACATATTGGCCCAACGTGTAGAAGCCTACTTGGCGCTATGTTGGCAGTTGGCGCCAACATTAGCCGGCCAAGCGAATGTTGTCGGTTTTTCGTGCGCACATCAAAGGATCTTGGCGCGCTCCGCCAACGGTGTTCACACGTTGGCCTCTTATTCAGTTCATTGTCATACGTCAGTAAAGACGGTTGTGTTGCGCGTGAGTTAAATTGTTGTTCCCGAGTTACGATGGCGTAAACAAACACTGGGGTTTTACAATTCATAGAAATGTATCAAAATGAACCAATGAATGAATGACTGATGATGATGAATGGCCTTTATGAATTGAAACTTTTTCATTATTACACCACAATTATTAAATATATTATCTTTATCGAGAAATTCTGTAACATATTAAAAATAATAATTACTTATCGATACATATTTACGAGATTTGGACTGATTTTAAAGTATAAAGTAATTATTATTTTCAGTATCTTATACGGAATTATTATATGGAATCTATCCTACAATTCCGACTACAAGTTGTTCGTATTGAATTCAAGTCAATACTAGTTATTTTTTAAACTTTTCTCGTCTTGTCTCATTTCGCATTGTTTTGATTCATTGGTGAGAGGAGGTTCAGAGCAGTGCACTGTTTCAGATGACATTAGGTATTAGGTTAGGTTATGAAAAATACCATTTTTTAATACTTTTATTTCAGGTTAATGATGCTTAGAAACGTATAGCAGATTGCTGCTGCAATAGCGTCAGTGCTAGTCACTGTCGTGTTCCGGTTTGGAGGTTAAGGTAGCCGGTAAACTTATACATGTGGCATTAAACCTCGCCACAAGATAGCAACGCACCTTTAACATCTTTGGTGTCTATTGGCGATGGTTGACTCTTTCCATCAGGAGACCTATATGCTTGTTTGCTATCTTATGATATAAAAAAAAATAAGTTTTCCTGTTATTGAACTAAAAAAGAAAAAGGAATCTTTAATGACAAATCTTACGGCTGTAAGAGATTCTACGTCCATCTTTATTAAAGAGCCAATGCAGAATGGTCAATACACCAATGTATAAACAGAAACATTTAATGTTGGCCCAACAGTTGGCCCAACACAGCCAATGTATAAACAGAAACATTTAATGTTGGCCCAACACCTTGGCCCAATGTGTACAGCCGATATTAAGTGGGCGCCTAAATATTTTTGCCCGGGGTGTCAGTAGCCCTAACGCCGCTGCTGATTATATCGCTTCTTTGCTTCAATAACGTGTTGTCTTAAAAACACAATTTTACAGCAGAGCATTTTTTAACTTGCAAAAAATGATTTTACTTAATTGTGTAATTTTTTTTTCCTTTGTTGTAGATTAAGTATAATCTTTAACACCTTAGCTGTCTCAAATTAGATAATGTTTTGATAATACATTAAATTTAGAACAAAACTGAGTTTTCAAACTTGTCACGTTATTGAAGCAAAGAAGCGATATGTGTGATGGGAAATAACACTTGGCATAAATTTTTGTTTTCTTTTACTTTTCAAATGAAATTATTTCGAAGTTAATTCAAAATTGGTGTGTTTGCCTTACTTGAGTAATTCAATTTTATCATAGAAATCATTGATATAAAAAACCCTAGATGCACAGTCCCGAACAATACTGACACTCAAAAATGTCCCTAATTTCTTTTAAGCAGTTATAGATATGGCAAAAACATATGTCTTTGCATATCCAACCTTAAGTGCAAGACTTGTAGTTGTTTTTACAAAGGAATGTACGAAAATAAATAAAATTGACAGTGACGCGGCCGACGTGATTCTATTTGAAATGAGCGCACAATTTAAAATTGTGCACTCATTTTTGGAGGACGTTTTTGACACACTGAGTGTGTATCTTGGGTTTTTATATCAATGATAGAAATAGACAAATAGTTGTCAAAATATTAAAAAAAAAATCTTGACCTAAAAAACGAACATCTATGCAGACTTGTTCTTGTTTGGTATTGAACTCAAATGTAGACTCTGTGAAAGGAAATCGAAGCTTAATTATTTTATTTAACAAGTAGCTTTTGCCATCGGCTTTGCTTTGTTTGCTTGTTCGCGACCTGGGTTTGGTACTGCCGCTTTATCAATTTCTGCCGCTATAGCGTCAATTTTCCCCGTGTAGGCCACGGGCTCCTTTGAAATATAGGCCAAATGCCGTTCTGCCAGGCAGGTCGTAAAAGGCGATCGAAAGATTGGTTATTCGAGTCACTACTATCGTGGCTACTAGTTGGTAGAGTTCTGCATTGTCTCGCCCGGGTCTGGTACCACCGCCTTACCTATTCCTGCCGCAATAGCATCAGTGTTTGTCACTGACGTGTTCCGGTTTAGAGGTTAAGGTATCCGATAAACTTATGCAGGTGGCATTAGATCTCGCCACAAGATTAACATTGGTGTCTATAGGCGATGGTTGACTCTTTCCACCAGGAGACCCATCTGCTTGTTTGCTATTTTATGATATAAAAAAATGATTTTCACTGTCGTGTTCCGGTTGGGCGGGTAAGGTAGCCGTAAACTTTACCATCCTAGTTGCGGCAATTTACGGTATGACATCCTATCGCAGGGATGCATATCATGTCAGTTAAGCCAGGGACTAAAATATAAATATGTATACACACGTAGAATAAATAAACCGCTATCTTTGTTTTAAACATTACCAGTATCAGTTGAACCGGTTTCATACGCAATTTTAAACGATAATGAACTCAATCAAAATCTTTACTCAAAGTCAAATAAATATAACAATCAGGCTAGAAAGAGTTTAACTGTGAAAAGGATCATTTATTTAGCACAGTAGTTTTTTATGATACATACACACATACAAACAAATATTCTAAAAAAATCAATGTTATGAAATCGGCTATGTAAACAAAAACCTCTAGAAATAGTTATTTTAATATATTTCAAGTGAAGAAACTGACCAGTTACACTTTTAATTAACGTTTTAAAAGTTCAATAACATTGTTTTTATAACAGGAAATAAGAATGTAGGACAAGGTCGTTGTTATCTGATTAGGCACAGTTCTTTGCTAAATTTGTTTATTTTTGTCAATACATTTCAAATAAACTACTATAATATAATACATGAAGTAAATAAATTAGATGACATTGAATTTTATATGAACTAGCTATCGCCATGTGGTTGAAATTCGACCATAGACTAAACAATATAAATAAATAATAAATAAATAAGCATTCACGAGACAAATTACACTTACTGATCTAACCCCAAAGTAAGCAAATTATTTGCTTGTGTTATGGGTGCTAGTCAACTATATTAATACGTTGAAATACATATATAAATACTTTTACATACATAATGAACACCTAAATCCGGAAATACAAACATTTATGCTCATCACACAATTGCTTGGTCGGGGATAGAACCCGAGCCCCGTCGATTGCGTCGCTAACCACTCGACCAAAGGAACGACCAACAATATAATCTTTATATGGAGAAAAAGCAAAAAGCTTAAATGTACCTATATAAAAACTGTGTCGTCTAATTTCAACCACTATGCAATCACCGGTAATCATTATCTGTCTAAAACCATTTTAAAAATAATGTATTACTAGCTGACCCGGCAAACGTTGTTCTGCCTTTTTAACTACTCTTATTTTTTTCTATATTTTCTCACCTTTGACTTCAACAATTAATTCAAAACCAAAATTAGCCAAATCGGTTCAGCCGTTCTCGAGTTTTAGCGAGACTAACGAACAGCAATTGGTTTATATATATATATATATATATATATATATATATATAATATAATATATATATATATATATATATATATATATATATATATATATATATATATATATATATATATATATATATATATATATATACACTTACGAGGGGCGTTCAATGTGTTCTCGGTATAGGTGTGAAAGAAAATCAGAAAATTTTGGGAAAAATCTATTTCTCAATGTAATCTCCTAGGACCTCAATGCATTTATTAGAATGAGGTATTGATTTTCACACGAAGATTTTTTCTTCAAATTTGGGAATAGGTAGTAATCACTAGGGGCCAGGTCTGGACTGTAAGGTGGGTGGTTAATTTCCTCGAAGCTACAGTCTCGTACAGCAGCCTTCGCAACGCGCGCGGTGAAAACCGGCGCGTTGTCACGAAACAGCAACACCCCCGCTGTGAGCTCTCCTCGCCTGTTTTCTTTAATCGCCTCCCTCAAATTGTCTAAAGTGTTTACTTATGTTGCTGCCGTTATACTTTCACCCTTTTTCGTGTACATGATTAATAAAATTCTTTTAATAATAATTAAGTAATTCTTAATTTTTTTTTCTTAAATAGTAAGTAAGTAAAATTCTTAAATAGTAAGTAAGTAATAATAAAGTAATTCTTCATTGGGGTGGCAGTCATTCTGAACGTCTTTCACTGAGGATAATTAGAAAACTAATGATCATAAATGGGTGAAATACATAATTATACCCTCAGATAAGTGTCATTAGCAAATAATGTAATTACATTAAACATATAATAGGTGAATCACTCCGATACCGAGAATACATTGAACGCCCCTCGTGCCATCGTATAGAAGAGGCGTCTATTTGTTTGCCAGTTTTGACTGCATGCTTACTAAGAATAAAAAAACTTCATTACTGATGAGTAAGGTGTGCAAAACATACTAACAAATAACAACTTTCAAAAAAGTAATTTGGGTTCTAATTGGTATATTTTCTATTCAGATTCCCATTCGCTCATGTTAGGGTGGATTAGTAAGGTGTAGAAAAAACAAATACCTATTAAAATATAAATAGTTTTATTTTTTAAATAGTACTTAATCAAATATGTCGATCGGAATCTTAGTCCTCCACATCGCATATAATGACGTTGGTGCCGACATCATTGATGTACGAATCTTCTTCGTCACATATAATATTGCTTAAATCTCAAATTAATTACGTGTTCTAAATCCTGCTTTTCTGACTTTATTTAAATAGGTACATTTAGGTAGATACGTGCAGTACGATATGGAACACTAATATTAATATATAATTAAATGAACGTTATTTGTTTTTCAATAAATCAGCCCTGTTTTTGAACAGATATTTTTTTATTGACATTACTAATTTTACATTTGTCATGTGAAGTTGGCAGTAAGTTATATCCTATCCTTAGTTGGCTGTTTGCTCGCATGAATGAATGAATGAATACTCTTTATTGCGCACCAAATTTAACAAGACAGATTATGTACAATACTTATGTATATACTTACTTATTACGTTACGTATATACTTATGTATATACGGATAATAATTATGTATATAGTGGGTACACAAAGGCGGTCTTATCGCTAAAGAGCGATCTCTGCCAAACAACTTTTAGGTAAAGGAGATCTTATAATTAATATATTTTAGGTAGTGGTGCCATTAAGATAAGAGATATAATTTCCAAATACAATCTATATTATGAAAATTTTTAATATTAACTAAATAAATATTAACTAAATAAATAAATCGGCGTCTGTCACTGTAGAAGACGTGATTTGGGTGCTTAGTTCTTTTTATACAGGGTCAGCGGCGGGCTTGGATGGGATTCGACCAGGTCACTTGAAGGAGTTGACTTCGGTATCAGCGGGGGACAACGGAAAACGCCTTGTAGGCAGCCTCACCAGGCTAGCTAATTTTTTGCTGGGTGGCCAGCTGAACCCTCTGGTCTGTCCTTATCTTTACGGCGCCGCGCTCTTTGCTTTGGCCAAAAAAGATGGTGGCCTTAGGCCAATCGCCGTTGGCAGTGTCTTTCGTCGTCTGACTGCCAAGCTTGCGTGCCGCGCTGTCAAAGATGATATGGCTGGTTATCTACAACCACACCAGTTGGGATTCGGCACGCGTCTCGGCTGCGAGGCTGCCATTCACGCTACGCGCAGCTTCGTGATGAATTCGGAAAACGAAGACTGTATTGTGCTGAAACTTGATATTCGCAACGCGTTTAACACCCTGGAAAGAGACATTCTGTTGAGGGAAGTCATGGAAAAAGTCCCTTCTCTTACCCTTTCCTTAACCAAGTGTACAAGCTTCCCTCTTATCTCTTTTTCCACAATAAATTGATTGAGTCAAAAGTGGGAGCCCAGCAGGGAGATCCGCTTGGTCCACTCGTGTTTAGCCTTGCTATCCATAAAGCCATCCTTCAGCTCAAATCTCCGCTAAACGTGTGGTACCTTGATGACGGCACTATTGGGGGTAAACCGGAAGACGTGTTGCAGGATCTGAAGGCCCTTATCCCGCGGCTCAGAGTCTTGGGTCTGGAGGTGAACCCTTCTAAGTGCGAGTTTTTCCCCTGCGGTCCTGAGGCTCGAACACATTTTTCTTATTTTAATACTCTTCTTCCTGATCTCAAGGAACTGTCTCCTTCTAATTTCAACTTATTGGGAGCTCCAATTTTTTTAAGTGCAGTTCCTGAGGCCATTCTTGCTTGTATACAACTTCTTCTGACTGCTCACGAACGTCTTAAAAATCTTTCCGCACACGTGGCGATTGTCTTGTTGCGCATGTGCTTCGGTCTTCCGAAATTTACGTACATGTTGCGGACCGCACCTACGTGGCTTTGTTCCGAGGAAGTCTCCTCGTTTGACGACGCCCTGAAATCGGTTGTTGAGTCAGTTCTCAATGTCTCCTTAGACGGGACCCAGTGGAGGCAGGCGAGTCTGCCAATTCGATGTGGTGGTCTAGGGGTGCGTTGCGTGCGTGATGTGGGCTTGCCTGCTTTCCTGGCGTCGGCGCATGGGGTTGCGAACCTTGTCACTGTATTACTTGATTCCAATGGTGATGTGGGGAGCATTCCTTTTGTGTCTGATGCTATGATAGCTTGGTCGGCTCTCAATTCGGGTGCAGCTAGCCCCGAAGTAGTGCATACGCAGCGAGCGTGGGACGACGTAGGTATGCAGCGATTCAAAGAGCAACTGATAAATGATGCGGAAGGAGCTGATCGGGCCAGACTGCGGGCTGTGTCTCAACCAGAGTCAGGGGCGTGGCTGCAGGCTTTGCCGTCACCCCACCTGGGCACCTTACTCGATGATGACTCTCTGCGTGTGGCGGTAGCTCTTCGCCTGGGCTGCAAGGTGTGCGAACCCCATATATGCACCTGCGGATTCATGGTAGAGGCTGATGGTCACCACGCGATGAGTTGTCGTCGTTGCTCGGGGAGGTTCCCACGACACCATGCTCTAAATGACATAATCCGTAGAGCCCTAATTTCAGCTAACGTTCCCTGCGTGCTTGAGCCTCCAGGTCTATGCAGAACTGATGGTAAGAGACCGGATGGGCTGACCTTGGTGCCATGGAAAAACGGCAAGTGCCTCATATGGGACGCAACTTGCGTCAGTACTGTTGCCGCTAGCCATCTCGGTCGCACTGTCCACTCTCCATCGGCAGCTGCGGAGGATGCTTGTGCTAAGAAGAGGCTCAAATACGCTGCTCTGGAATCGCTGTACCATTTCGTTCCAGTGGCCGTGGAGACCTTGGGTAGTTGGAGTATGGAGGCAAAGGGCCTAATTAGGGAGATTGGACGCAGGCTTAGCGAAATTACAGGGGACTCCCGCTCTGGATCATTTTTGGTGCAAAGGTTGGCCATCGCAATTCAACGCGGTAACGCGGCGAGTGTCATGGGCACTTTTGCGCCGGGAACGATCCAGGTTGGATTAAATAGCTAATTGTTAAAAATATATTATTATAATGTTGCCTTGTTTCGTTATAAGTCGTCTTTGTGAGTGTGATAATGATATTATTTTGACATTGAAATTTATATTATCAAGTTAAAAAATAAATATATAAAAAAATATAAATACATATGACGATATATATACACATACACACATACACATACATATTATATACATAATAAACATATTTGTATATCCATAAATACAATATATTACATATACACTATATTAAAATTACATATATAAACTGTACTAGATATGTACTAGACATATATTCATATACATATACTACACACATACACATGCAAACTTACATATTACAATTCAAACTAGAAAACTCTGTAATGATTTATTTATAGATTAAGATGTTAATAATGTTAATTAATGATGTTTAAGAGCAGACTTAAAGGAGTGTAAACTAGGAGCTGTTTTGATGTTTGTTGGAAGAGAGTTCCATAACCGAATAGCTTGACAAGTAAAAGACTGGTGATAATAATTAAGATTTTGAGAGGGGACCCGCAAAAGTAGGTTAGCCACCGATCTTAACTGTCTTAATTCACCTCCCAAAAACTCAAACCTCTATTTTAAGTAGTTAGGGGTGCGAAAATCAAAAAGAATACAGTACGGAAGAGAAAGTATGTGGACATTACGGCAGAGACGGACTGGCAACCACTTGAGTTTTGTTCAGTATTCAGTGACATGATCATATTTACGTAGACCAAATATGAACCTTATACATAAATTTTGGAGTCGATCAAGCTTATTGAACTGCTCACTAGTAAGGTCAATGTAACAGGCATCCGTGTAATCTAAAATAGTTATAAAAAGAGCTTCTGCAATCGCAATTTTAGTAGGAACTGGAAGTAGGTTACGCAATCGTTTTAGCGAACTCCAAGTGGCAAAAACTTTTTTGCTTACCTCCTTAATTTGCTGCGTCCATGATAAAGTTTCGTCTAACTGTATTCCTAAACTTCTAATAGACTTGCTGTAGGGTATAGTTACACCATCAATTTCAAGTTGTGGCAAAACAGTCCAGTCTATTTTTTCATTTTGTTTTTTCCCCCCCAATAATAATAGCCTGAGATTTTTTAGGGTTTATAGCTAACCCATAGTTTGTACTCCAGCCTGTAATAGTTGTCAGATCATTATTAATCTGCGAAATAGCTGAATGGATCGCATAGTAGAAAACAACTTCTTTGCAACACTATAATAATATTTATCTAAAATATAAATAAACGGTTTAAGGCTTCTAAAAAGTGGTAATTTCAATAACCACTTATGTAGCTTTCTTGTATCAAAACAACGCTTTTTCCTTTAATGTGTCAAAATTAAATTGTCGGCAAATGAGAATTTTTTCTGTTGGTGAGTAGCCCCTTATGAAAAACACAGGCTATCTCTGTCTACCTGCCAGATAATACGTAAGTACTATCGTAATCACTACATAAAGCCGCCTTTATTTTTAGCACCATAACGTCAGTGATTTCAAAGACAAGGTCCTACTATGAAGGTAGGGTGACCAGTGAACGTCCATGGTTTTTATCAAAACATTCTTAATATCAGGAGTCATCTACTTGTTTATTTTCTTATGCTATTAAAACTGTAATAATTAGTACTTACTGTTACTTCTAATATTAGTAATATACATACATATCTTTACGTTAAAAGTTTGTGGAATAGGTAGAGAGAACTGAGTGCAATATATCACGATCCAGTCAGCATTTTGTGCCAGGGCGAGCAAATCGGATTTGTCTTGTTTTCTTCACATTTATAACAAACACTGGTTAAAAATACGTCTGTTTATATTGATTACGAAATAAATTATGTTGTTACTGTTGACGAAAATTGTTATAATTATTCATTTGAAGTAAATAAAGTCAACTATGAGAGAGTGTGTCATGTTATATTATGTTTTTACACAATTTTATTTGCAGATCGATGCAGAGCCTTTGAAGGAACATGAAGCCGAACTTTACCACATATTAGAGTACGCAAAAATGCATGGCCTTAAACAAATAAAAGGCATTGAGGACAGGCTGTACGGGCTTGATCAGCTGCTTAGCAATGCGAAAAAATTGGAGCGAGATCAACACGATCAAGCTGCTTCCCTTATTCAGGTAAAAACTGCAACACATGAAATTTAGTCAATATTATTTTATTATCTTACTTTTCCATGTGATTTGTAATGAAAGACTGTTTTGTGTGTATGTGTTTGTCACTCCTTCCTGGATGAACTTGGAAGAAATTGAGTATAAGGCTTAAAACATAAGCTATCTGATATTATCATCAAAAATAGATCATATCTGTAACATTCATAAAAACTTAGCCCGAGATCCTTTTCAACAATATACCATGTGTCTTCTCCTGGGCAATTCGTAAAGCGAATGATTGGCCTAACATATTAATATCATCCTGACTACTCTAGGGCTCTGAAACATCTCGTACTCTAAAACTTCGTTGTACAACGGATAGCAACGCATTATTAATACCTTTGGTGTCTATAGGCATTGGTTATCTCTAGATAACACTAGAACCATCAGCTTATTTGGTATCTTGTTACAAAAAACGCAGCCGGTTTTGGGGCGTAGCAAGAATTTAACAAGAAGAAGTGTAATTGAATAATGAATTCTTGACCCCTGTGTTTGGTCGAGGCCCCCTTTGTAAGAGGACCATCACTTAGTCAGTTTGTAAAAGGTAAACAAACGATTGGCTATACTTGTCACTACCATCTTGACTACATTATGACAGACTTCCGGACCGTCTTGCCCGGGTATATATGGTACCACCACCTTATTTATTCCTGCTGCAATAGCGTTAATGCTTGTCATTGACGTGTTCTGGTTTGAAAGGTAGCTGGTAAACTTATGCATGTGGCATTACCATCCCGCTACACGCATAGCAACGCACCATTACCTTTGGTGTTTATAGGCGATGGGTTGTCTTTCCATTAATCAGGAGGGCCTCTGCTTGTTTTCTGTCTAAAAATACATATAACCCGTCTTCCAGACGGATCAACTAAACCGATAAACTAGTTGTTCGGATTGAAACTCTGCTGCGGGTTTTCTTCCGAGCGGACCAATTCAACAACTCCGACTTTTTTCGGATGAAATTTACTATTTTCTCTTTTTCCTACGGTTCAACTAGCCGGTTGACGGTTTATCGTAAAATACATAGTGAACAACTTTTCAAGGCTTAGCGGCGACTGCTACGATTGGGGTCATTATGTGTGCGATATTTATTTTGGATTGTAAAGAAGATAACTGGATTGCATTGTGGCAATCACCGAGGTGTAATATTTTTTTAACTTTCCGCGAAAATTAGTGCCCCCATTAATTTTGGGCCGGTTTTCGAAAATCGAGTTTTCACCAGATCTCCACGTTTCGAGGTCCTAGGAACCTTTATGACTAATTATTTTTGTGTTATAGCACTCACCCCGTGCTTGGGAAAACTTGTTTTTTTTCAAAAACAACAAAGAAAAATGTCACACGCGACACGCGGGGAATGTCGGATTTGAACCTGTGACTATCGGACGCTCTTCCACTGAGCTAGTGTCGACAATAGCTCAGTGGAAAAGCGTCTCGGCTTTACGAAGACAGTCGCAGGTTCATATCCCGCGTGTCGACATTTTTCTTTGTTTTTTTTTTTAAAAAAAAACCTTTATGACTATTTCGCGATGACATCAATATGTTTTATGTATGTACCCCATGTTGATCCCGGAAGAATAGTCCAACTGCCCTTTTGCCAGGCATGTCGTAAAAGATGACCAAATGGCTATGAAAGTCACTACCATCGTGGCTACTAGGTGGAGGAGTTCTGCATTGTCTCTCCCTAGTCTGGTACCACTGCCTTGCCTGTTCCTGGCGTAATAGCGTCGGTGCTTGTAACAGTCGCGTTCCGGTTTGGAAGGTAAGGTAGCCGGTAAACTTAAGCATGTGGCATAAGACCTCGCACAAGCACAAGAAAGCACAAAATAGCAACGCACCATTAACATCTTTGGTGTCTATAGGCGATGATTGACTCTTACCATCAGGAGACCCATCTGCTTGTTAAAAAAATGTATGTTTTTGTCTATGTATGCATGTAAACCCCTTATAACTTTTGAACGGCTTGACCGATTGCAACGCGGTTGATGACATTCGATTATCTAAACTCCCCGAAAATTAAAACCTATTCGGTGCAGATGACTTTGATTTAAAAAAGAGTTATCACAGAGATGACACCTAAATCAATTTTAATAGTAACTGACTTTCAAAATACAAAATTTCTCCAAACTCGTTAGACATTTCGGAGAAAACATACAGACAAATCTACAAGAAATGAGCAAATCGTTTGAAGTATAGTATTCGTTTATTAATTAACTAATACAGTATTGTTGTTTTCAGTATCGAGAACGTCTTAATTCAACATGTGATCCTTCAATCCTATCAACATTAGTTCAATCACATTGGTGTCAACTTGAGAAACTACTCAAAGGTCATCAAGAGCTTGTTGACATAAGACGACGTATTGCCAAGTCTAAAGACGAATTATCACATATACTAAAGGCTAGATTAGAGTAAGTTAATGTAACTTTTACTAAAGTAGCTGCAGCGAACAGCCCGCTATATTATAAAAGTTTTTGGCGAATCCCGCGGAATCACCTAATTTTTCCGTGATAAAAAGTAACCTATAAGCTATTCCAGGTTATCGTCTATCTGTGTACCAAATTTCATTCAAATCTGTTAAGCAGTTTTTGCGAGATTGAGTAACAAACATCCATTCGTCCAAACTTCCAAACTTTCGCATTTATCATATTAATATAGATAATATATTTTGTTTGATTTCTTTCGTTTTTGCAATAACTATGTTTTAAAATTCCAAAGTCAGTACAAAACATTTGCTTAAAATTAAATTGGTGGCGACTCACATCCATAAAATACATATTCAATAGTAAATACGTAGTGTTATAAGTAGGTTATTACGCGCTAGTTAGAATAATCGAAATTTTGAGTTGAGGTTAAAAGGTGACAGACATCAGGGAAAATGCGACCTCAGAAATATTCGGCTAGGTATGTTCATTATGTTTGCCTTAGGACTACCACATATTAACATTTTACGATGTGACGTGACACGTTGCGACAACGTGCAACGGTAATGCCGACTCAACAGCACGAATGTAACATGAGTTTTCACGTTTTGGCAACATATAACAACGTAAAATTTCTCTTAGATTTCCACCTCACTACGAAGAAATGTTACATTTGCGGTGGCGTGTGCTTATGTGGTGTGTAGACCTTATATGTTCTAGTCGACATAACGCTAGATTTTGGTTTGTTTGCTCGTTTCGTAACGTCTTGCACGAGTTTGGTATTGAGTTATATTGCTTTACCTATTCTTTTGTTATAGGATAGCAAACAAGCATATGGCTCTCATAGAAAAGGTAACCATTGCCTATAGACACCAAAGATCTTAATGGTGCGTTGCTATCCCTGTGGTGAGGTCTTAATAACACATGAATAAGTTTACCGGCTACCTTACCCTCCAAATGTGAATACGACAGGAAGGAGCATTGACGCTATAGCGGCAGACATAAGTAAGACAGTGATGCCTAATCCAGGCGAGATAGAGAAATCTCTGGTGTATCTTTTCATCTCTTAAAAAAAGTCAGGACTAAAATAAAG
This sequence comes from Apodemia mormo, assembly GCA_036924255.1. Classification (NCBI taxonomy): domain Eukaryota; kingdom Metazoa; phylum Arthropoda; class Insecta; order Lepidoptera; family Riodinidae; genus Apodemia; species Apodemia mormo. The sequence continues at coordinate 16,183,214 of JAUPFN010000003.1, read as the reverse complement.
TAAAATTAACTTAAACAGCAAATATGTCCAAACACGCATTTGTTGACAATGGTATTTATAGATGAAAACAAAAACGACCTTGAATGTATTGATAAGAACAAATGCTCCGTTTACCCAAACAACAAAATGACATGTGACAAGAATCTGACTCATTATCTATTATTTGTAAATGTTATGGCTTACTTTATTTATAACCGCAAAACACCAAACCAGTCTTAGCAGGGTCTATAGAAATAAAAAACATGAAAAAAATATGCTTCATTTATTTCATGAAAAACGGCAATTTCATAGGTAAAGTTATTATTTAATTATTTATTATTGTAATTATTTATTTTGTTATGTAAATAAAAAAGAAAACAGAGATTTATTTAATTATAATTACCCCATCCCTAAAATCAGTTGCAGATAATATGTTACATAGATAAACGGGGTTTACTTATAACCTTTCCCCCTATTGTCCTTCGTTTTGTGTGTATGGTGGTGACGCGGTGTGTGTGTGGTGCTGCAGGGCGGTGCTGATGATCGAGAACTCGATGTCGGTGCAGGACGCGCACGCCATGCTGTCGTTCCAGTGCTTCAACCGGCTGGCGCGGTACTTCGGCATCGTGGCGCAGCTGCACCGCGCGCCCGCCGTGTTCGTGCGCGCCGTGCACGAGGTGGCCAGGCGGCGGAGCTTCTCCACCGCGCATCTCGAGGTGGAACACCATCATATTGATACACATTTTAAAATAAACCAGCTTTAAATCCATACTAATATTATAAGTAATATACAAAATTAGGAGAAATACCTCGTCACTACGAATCATGTTCAAAATATAATTTATATCAAATAACATCGAAGTTAAAATTACATAGTTCCGGGCCCTATCCCATGTCTAAATATATAATAAATTACCAGATAATCTGAAAAGCGAACTGAACTATATTAAATTAATTTTTTTTTTATATCAAGATAGCAAACAAGCAGATGGGTCTCCTGATGGAAAGAGTCAACCATCGCCTATAGACACCAAAGATGTTAATGGTGCGTTGCTATCTTGTGGCGAGGTCTAATGCCACATGCATAGGTTTACCGGCTACCTTACCCTCCAAACCGGAACACGACAGCGACAAGCACTGACGCTATTGCGTCAGGAATAGGTAAGGCGGTGGTACCAGACCCGGGCGAGAAAATGCAGAACTCTACCACCTAGTAGCCACGATGATAGTGACTCGATAGCCAATCGGTCGCCTTTTACGACCTGCCTGGCAGAACGGCAGTTGGCTTATTCTTCAAAGGAGGCCGGGACCAACACGGCGTAAATATATAAATATAAATAATATAAATAAACCTTTAAATGAAAAAGCCTTATTACTCTGTCAAAGAAAATTTAGAAGACAAGGTACATAATATTATGTAAATCGTCTTATGCACATAAAGTAAATTAAAATTAATATAATAGAGTATATGTAATGCAGCTGTAAAATAAATAAATAAATTAAAAAAAAAACAAAGTGCGCAGCGGATTTTGATGCAATTTTTTTAATAGATAGTAAATAATGATTTAAGAGGAAGGTTTATATGTATAATATCCATTATATAGTAGAGAAATACTGTTGTAAATAAACTTAACAACGTTTACCGAGTCAGCTAGTCCGTACTAATATTATAAATGCGAAAGTCTGTCTGTCTGTCTGTCTGTCTCTGTCTGTTACGCTTTCACGGCTAAACCACAGGACCGATTTTCATGAAATTTGGCATGGATATAAGTTGAAGATCCGGGGTCAAACATAGGCTATTTTTTTCATAAATCAGTCACTGGAGGGCTGAAATAGGGGATGAAATTTTTATTAAAAGCTATTTGAACAACTTATTAATATACTCGCGAGCGAAGCTGCGCGGGTCAGCTAGGTAATAAATAAATGTGAAAGTAACTCTGTCTGTCTCACCTTCACGCCTAAACCACTGAACCGATTTGGATGAAATTTGGTACAGATATAGTTTGAGACCCGAGAAAGGACGTAGGATAATTTTTATCCTGAAAATCCCACGGGCACGGGAACTATGCGGGTTTTATTTTAGAAATTTTTCCGCGCGAAGTCGCGGGTACAGCTAGTATATACTATAGGAAGCATCCATAAATTACGCCAGACAATTTAGGCGATTTTTCAATCCCCCCTCGCCCCTTTGGTGAAATCGTGAGATTTAGTTCAGCCCCCTCCCCGAATCTCACATGAGATTGTTGATAATGCGTTGATAATGCATAGTTGTATGACTTGTATGTTAATAAACCATTAGATTTATTTAGAAAAACAATTTATTTATATAAATTTTTTCATTTTAACTTGGTTAAGGCTAGTATTTTAACGCCTCGTTGGTCGAGTGGTTAGCGACCCTGACTACGCAATCGACGGGGCTCGGGTTCGATCCCCGATGGACACGAGCATTTGTTTGATGAGCATAAATGTTTGTATTTCCGGGTTTAGGTGTTTATTATGTATGTAAAAGTATTTATATATGTATTTCTATGTATTAGTATCGCTGACTAACACCACTAACACAAGCAAATAATTTGCTTACTTTGGGGTTAGATCAGTAAGTGTAATTTGTCCCGTGAATATATTTATATTTATTTATTTGAATGTCTAATAACGTAGCATAGAATGACAGTGAAAAAATCGAAGAGTAAAATACTTAAATAGAAAATAATAAATAACTAAGCCGCGCTAAATATTATTATAAATTATTTTAGACGAGAAACATTTTTGTTAAATTTAACGCAGTTTTCCCATTGGCTTACACTTTTTTTGCGGGAAAAAATTACGTGATATTTGCCGAAAACGAAACGCAATCAAGATAATTCTTATAGTTCGATGTACCAATCTGTATTTACCATTTAGTTCATGATTTGGCGTTCAGGTGGTGTTGAACCACGAGTAGCCAATCTAAGTCAGTAATATTAGTGTGTGGCTTGCTATTCAATGTCGACCTAGCGCAACTATTATTAATGAAATGTTATAAGATCTAATTATGTACCTACCCTATTTTAAGCCAATATAGAAAGAACACGGGCAAGACTTCATATATCGTTATTTTTAGTTATTACCTTAAAGTTTAATATATTCCTTAAGATTCTATATCAACTCCTTAACTTATCCGCAGTTAATAAATATTTTCTAACTTGGGGAATAGTAGCTAAATAAAATTGGAATTTAGGTGAGGTTAACGTAAGCAATCAGTTCTCTCCTTAGTAGTCTGTGGTTAGGTATTTATCTTGTCATTGGTTGTCTTCAGTACAACTGCTAATCTAAGGAATCTAGTTAGATTGAGAGATTCTAAGCCAAGATTTTGCAAAAACACTTTATAGGTACTTAAAAGAACAAAAAATAAATTAGCATTAACTATTCTTTAATACAAAAACAGGGAGAATTTTTATTTGATACTTATAATGAATATTATGACATATAAACTTATTACTGTTTTAATAAAAATGTAATTCAAGTTTTATAAAATGGTAACACTTAAATATGATGATAGAATTCAATCAAATTATAGTCTCAATTATTTTTAAATGATTGTTCCTAGTGATATATTTTATTTAATTGATTTAAAAAACGTAGAAAATTATTCTAGTTTATCTAATATTCGTCACTCCAAAAGACACGCAAGGGTTGTACAAAATTAAAATGCCCTGTGTTCTTTGAATTTCTTGTTTTGCAGTGGGCGACAGATCTTGCTGAGAAATTGCAAAAAATTCATGAGGAGGAAGTTTTACGGAGACAAGAATTTAACGCTCTATTCGAGGACCATTTCCTAAAAAGTTTATTTCCCGGCATGACTGACTTGCCTCCGCAGTTTGCGACGCAAGCCCCACCTATTTTTGATGCCAAACTTCCGAAATTGTCAGAAGAAGATGTTGAATTTGTGTCAAAAACATTTCCCGAATTGTCAAATGACATTCCGAAGCATGATATGGGAGCTACTGTTAAATTTTTCAAACAAAGGTAGGTTGTTTAACTTTTAACATTATTCTAGTGGTGATACGCTACAAACCTTATTCCCACAATTAATTTATATCCTTTTCTTGTATATTGATAATATATTTTATGTATCGTTGTAGATAAAAGTATGTAGAATGCCTCAAACATAAAAACTCATGGTCACTTTTCAACCGACGAAAAACGGAGGTTTTAAGTTAGACTAATATATTTTTTTTATGGAAGAGGGTGCAAACGAGCAAGAGGTGCACCTGACGGTAAGTGATCGCCGCCCATGGACATCCGCAATACCAGGGGTCATATATGTATGTTAAATTGTTGGGATTGGGTAATATTTGAGTATGATGGTCTATTTAGGCACCTAAGAACGTGTACTAAAATTCTTAGTTTATGTATGTTGTGCATTTGTATGTTCACGAATTTCTCGGGAACTAAAAGTCATGTCGTAATCATTCTTTTTGATTTGAATCAGGTGTATTCCCACTTAGTCCAAGTTTCATCAGAATTGGGTTTTTGAGATATAGGTATTGTTGACAGATATTTGAAGCTGGTGATGAGTTTGTCGCCTGACAAGAAATTTCTCACTCACGATTTTTAGCATTAGCGACCATTTTCGTTATTTGGGAAAACTGGGACCGACCAGCATTTCTTTTTGTTTTTTAGAATTTCAAAAAAATATTATCCGGGAATCGAAACAGGGTTCAACCTGAAATTTTGTGCTAAATAGACTTACTATTAGGCGACAACGCAGTCTAAAAATTTCATAAATTAACAGAACAATGCGCGATGAAAGAAGTCAATTACATATCTCATGGTCCGTATCGATGCGGCTTTTGTGGCGCCATTGTATTGGCAGGGCTTCTAAGGCAACCACAAAACCATAAATATTTTAAAATTTATATAGAAATCATAGATTGCTATGTTGTTGAATAATAGATTTTACATTTTTTCTGCTACATAATTTGTTTACTGTTACAGGCTCAATGCATCTGACCATGAAGAAAAAGATGTAGATGTGCAAGTTGATTTTGACAAGTAGGTATTATACACATTTTAAACAACAGTTTTGAAAGAATGATGTTGTTAATATTTTTTAAATTACCCTCCAGCCAGCGGAAGCAAATCTTACACCAATATCAATGTAGAAACAACTATGTATTAAATTTGTTTTTCGTGTTACACAATTTTAGAACAGTAACTGAAGTTATTATTTTTGAAAACAAGAACAAAAATAAAAAGAAATAATTTTGAACACCTGTTCTAGTTTTGACTTGACTATATTTTTACAGAGATTTCGAGTCTATGAATGACACGGATTTCGAGAGAGTAAGTCAGCAGAGCAGTTCCCAAAAAAAGATTGATGTCTCCACCACATGTGTTCCGGTTACTATGGCTGTGTCGACAGTCACTGAGGTGCGAACTCTGCCAGTTATTGTGGAAACACTCGAGAGCCCTAATGAAGAGTTTGTTGATTCTGAATTCTATATCGAGGAATCACTACCATCAAGCTTGGAATGGGGCCGCGGTGAAAGACAGGTGCACTTACATACAAATTGAATTTTACCACTCAGTAAAGACCTATTAGGTGACGACCTAAGCCAAATAAGAAAAAATATATATAACGTACTATGTTAGTAGTAATTTAGTATATAGTATATAGAAATTTAGTTAGTGGTGATTTACATATCTTATATAGTCTTACCTGAGTGGATGTTTATTAGTTCTTTTTCTTTGCTCCTGTCTTCACCGGTCCCATTTATGAAGTAGATATTATTTCCAAAATAGTTTTCGTTTGAGCTTATTTTTCTTTTGTTGTTTAATGCTGCCAAATGTATTTATTCATTGTTTATTGTTTTAGGATAACATGGAAGTGCAAAGAATAAATATTGAAAAATTACGAGAGTTGTTAATAAAACTTAGTAGTTTATGTCGAGTTAATATACTTCTAATTAAAGAAGAACTAGTCAATTTAAGACGCGAAATAGATGAACAGAATAAATATATGTTTCAAAAACATTTAGATATTAAAAATGCTTGGGAGAAAAGCAATGAGGAAACAGAAATAAGATTTCGTGAACACACTCAAAGACTGACTGTAGATCACGAATTAGAACTTAGTGATATGAAAGCTGCACTGAATGAAAAAGATGAAACTATTCATAATCTCAAACGAGATTTAGAAGTTTTAAAAGCAGATCATCAAAAGGAAATAGACAAGTTAAAATCTGAACAGAAACATAGTAATGAGTTATTTGAAAAAGCACAAGAGGAAATTAAATCGTTTGAGAAAAAACTAGAGGAACTGGAACTTAGTAAACAAAAAGTTGTTAAAGAAACACAGGAGAAAATGCATTTAGAATATAAAGCAGAAATAGAATCGTTGCGTTCCAGGTTAGATATTTATAAAGATTGTAAACTGTTTTTAGTATTAAAAATATTGTTTTCATATTTTGTATAGATTTTCATTTATGTAAAGTTTTTTTATAATTTCAAAGGTTCCGATTAGTGGCTTTGACAAACAACATGGATCGGTCACCATCTGAATCAAGTTTAGAAAAAATAGAAAGGACAGATGTAATAGAAATAAGCAGTCACAATGCGATTATCATGCAAACAAAAGAAAATGCTGAGTTGGAGAAAGAAGAAGCTGTCAGACTGTGCAAAGAAGAATGGGAACAAAAACTTAATGCCGAAATTTTATTACTCAAATCTAAATATGAAGCTGAAAAACAGGTAATGTTTATTTGCTTATAGGTATGTTGTAAAATTCAAGACTTTTTCATGCAGTCACATAAAATGTATCCTTACGACTTTCGAAATTCATATCAAAGCAAAACGTTTCTTGCCCAGGTTTGGTACTACTGCTTTATCTATTCCTGACACAAGAACGTTAATGCTTGTCAAATGTTGCATTATTATGTTCCGATTGGGAGGATAAGGGGCTACATGATTTCTTTATATTATAAGATAGCAAAGATGTTAATGGTGCGTTGCTATCTTGTGGCGAGGTCTAATGTCACATGCATAAGTTTACCGGCTACCTTACCCTCCAAACCGGAACATGACAGGCAGGAATAGGTAAGGCGGTGGTACCAGACCCAGGCGACACAATGCAGAACTCTACTACCTAGTAGTCACGATGGTAGTGACTACCATAGCCAATCGGTCGTCTTTTACGACCTGCCTGGCAGAACGGCAGTTGGTCTATTCTACAAAGGAGCCCGAAACCAACATGGGGAACTAATGATGTTATTGTGATAAGCATTGACAATTTAGCTGAGTCCAATAATTGTACATATAGTTAAAACTGAGGTCAATATTGTTTAGTAATATTTACAGCTTTATGTCACCATGTGTTTACAATCATATATTCCTGGGCTTTTAAGCATGTAAAAAGATTTGGTGGTCTTTTAATGTTGCTCTACACTTCTACTATTTTTTCTACTATTGCTTTGAATTAATTATTATTAATTAGCATTTATGACGCCCGCTTCTGATGTCGCAATTAAATAAAAATTACATTGTTTCTACTGTTTGATTGTATGCTCAACAAGGAAAGTTAACAAAAATCTTCAAGCGGCACAGCGACGCTTACTTAGGTGTGATATGATTTGCTGTGATTGTTTGCAGAATTAGGATAGAATTTCAGAATCTTGTACTTTTATTTTATTGAACATAATATTGATCTCAGTGATTATATCGAAACTGGATGTTTTTTTGGATTCTTTACAATGTCTAAGATGTTTAAAAAAAGGTGTATGTCACCATTTTTTTAAACAAGCAAATTTTTCACTAAATACAAGGAACAAAAACAATCTTGTGCATGCATCTTGTCTCCACAGAATAAGTAACTCCTTTATGGGGCAATGTATATGATGTTACAATAAACTTCCTCATACTATAAGAGATCTACCAGTCAATGAATTTGAAAATGTGTTAAAACAAAACTGTGTAAACAATAGTATTATAAACACTCACATTATTTAGAAGACAAAAAAGCCTGGGTTTAATTGCTCCTCATACCAATCTCATATATTTTTTGTAATCTTGTAATATTGTGAAAAAAAAATTGATATGAAAAAAGGCAAGCCCGTTTAATTTCTTCCGCCGGATCTTCTTAGTGTGTGGCCGCATTTCTGATCCGGTAGAAGTTTTAAAAAAGTAGATGCGTCAAAATAACTTGTAAAAAGTTTTATTGAATAAAATTCTTCTGATTTCGGTTTTCCGGTCATCATAGCATGCCGCTAGTGTGATAGTTGTATATATCTATTGAAATATGTCTATTTCGTTGAAATTAATAAAATAAGACTGGGGCCTAGAGGTTAGGGTAAGTGAGAGTGACGCTGGACCAATGACGTGTATAATACACGTCATTGCGCTGGACGCAATATAATCTACAGATTATGTAGAATACATTCTGAAATCATAAACAGAAAACACAAATTTTTGTATATTGTAATTATTGAACTCAAAAACTACTGGACCGACCTTAAAAATTCTTTGACCATTAAAAAGCCACACAATCAAGGAATGACGTGGTTAATTTTTTACCTCACTAAGCAAAAGGAAATTGGAGGAAGGAATTTGGATCACGTGAATGAAGAAACAGCTAGTTTATATTGTATGATCACTGACATACATTCAGTTTATGCTGTCCGGTGGTGATAGTAGGGGAGCCCAAGATGCTAAATTAGTAGTTACTCGAGGGTCGTAGGGACTTACTAGATTTTGTAGATTAAATTATAGGAAAAATAAAAGGTTATTTAAAGTTTTTCATTTCAATAGTGGAAAAAAATGTTAAAAATAAACTGTTACATGGAAACACTAAATCGCATTAGATTAAGGTATGATGGGTTAATGCCACCTAAAATTTAGAAAATATGCCGAATCAAGTGTAGCCTAAGGCAGTGGGAGGGTCACAGAGGAGACTGATACCGTTGCATAAAATCTTGGGCCCTCTTGTAATAAGATGAAAATTATGTTTATTAATAGCTACTTTAACATTATATAAATACTGAAAATTTTATAAATTTTAGCAATCTGAGAACAGAGATATAAGATATTCACTAGAAGTAAGGTTACGGTCTTACGGTATAGTTTAACTCACTATAACCGTTTACTATTATATAAACAACTGATACTTGTAATACATGCAACTATGTTTCATGTTTATAAATTGACACGATACTAAAACACTCATTTTTGGAAACCACAAATTAAAGGATGCCTCCCTGTAGGTAGGTACGTAAAATAGCGAAGAGTGAAGTCTGCGACTTGCGACTCTGGCGAGCCATCCGCGTGAGTGATGTCAGTTGTAATTGTCACTTTTAGCTGTATTAAATCCACTGACACTAAATCGTATTAAGTTCGATGCAATATAACCAATCGATTATTTAAATTGTATCGATTACTTTTTTCTTTTTATATTATAAATAGTTTGTAAAATGATAATGGTACTTACTGTTGATTAAACTAAATATTAATCAAGAATACACTTTGACATATACTTACGAGCTTACATTTCGATTAAAATTATTTACGTAAATCGATTATAATTTTATTGATTATACAGTTATAGTACCGCAAACTTATTTTCGTGATTTCTTCTTTCTCAGAAAGCCGATAAAGCTCATATTTTGAACTTTGAAATAGAAAAATAGCACCATTCTTTTGAACCACACTTCAACCCTTTACATTTGGACCCAAAAATCCCCCTCTCCTTTGCAAGGAAAATGTTGTTTTGACATTCTCAAGTGCGTCTGAATTTTCTTTTATTATATATGAAATGATGTAAGAATAATAATAAAAAAGTAAAAATTAAGTAAAAGTAAGAATAACGAAAAAATATAATCTGACAATTCCCACAAGCCGAACTTATTGGAATTTTGTTTTTTTTCTGCCCTAGTTACCTGCCTCTATATAAAGGGCTTATATTTGATGGAGAACATCAACAGTATGCGAGGTTAATCTGATCCCCTATGTTAATCTGATGCGTTCGAGTAAATTCAAAAATCCCCTCTTGGGGTCCCCTACTATGAATAGCATGTGGTGTCAGGTGGTGAACAGCGAGGCGACGCGGCGGCTGCTGGCGGAGAAGGACCGGCAGGTGGAGCTGGCGCGCGAGCGCGAGGCGGCGCTGGCCCGGGAGTGCGCCAAGTACCGCGCCACCATACAACAGCTCGCCGACCCCGACACCAACGTCTCCGACACGCTGCTGCAGGCGCAGGTCGCTACTATTCTACTACTTTTACAGTGCATGCCATTTAACTAGAACAAACATGTCCGCAACTGTGTATGTGTAGACGCGCAAACAAATATTAGCGCAAAGTCAAGTTACGATTTGTAATTATGTTAAAATGCATTGGTATTGTTTCATACATAATATATTGGCGATAGCATATTTTATAATAGTATCGTAGCCCTGATACACCCCCGCCGCTAATTGATTCCACAGAGGATTAGTGCGAGGTTAAAAGTGCGTAGAGAGTCGCACGGCCGCGTCGCAAGGTGATGAGGGAGGAATTTTGACGCAATGTCCGATGAAATTCAACATGTTGGTTCGGACTCTGACCCAGCTCGTAAATGGTGTGCGAAATACAGTAATCTAATTATAATAGGGTATAAATAAACCGAATATATAAAATAGCCTTAATTTCTGCTACAATACAAAGCTTGGTTTGAGATTGATCTTATAATATAGATATTTGATATTTTTCTGTTGCATGTATAACAAAATTATGTGTATAAGATGTTTGTATTGATAGTATCCATCTCTACGTCTTAGGATGTAACAGAGTATAGGGAATGTGCACTGCCTAGAACACAGAACAAATGTCCAGAACGCCTAGACACAGAAAAGTAGAAGGCCCATAGCCGGAGCTCGCCAAGGAAAACCGCCGTTACACATTTGTACACAAATCTGTTATTGTCATATTTTTAACACATTAAAACAATGCAAATGATTCGTCTTTCTAACTTACAACTTTGAACTTTTACTGAACTTAATTTCAACCATAGTCCAATGAGTTAAGGCTGGAACTATTATTACCCTGACTGAGTAGCGCCACGGTGCGTAGACGGCACCTTTGAGAAATGTATGTATATTAGTTTAAATAAAAATGGACCTTATCGTAATGAATTAAAGTTGACTTCCATTAAATCTTTTTTTCGTTATGCTATATATCGTTTTTTTTTCATACTTTATTTTAAATAATTTGAAGTAAATAAAATATGCCTCCTTTGGATACAAGTTTGACCCGGCTATCGTTTTTGCACTCTAAAATACGCAATAGGGCTTGTTTGTTTTTATTTTTTAAGCAATATCGTAAATGGTGACTCAGCACGACTGACGTCTTAGAAGGCGGCGTCAACTTATGACTACGCGGAGCTCGCTTACTTAGTACTACTATTGTACCGCCTAGTTGCTGCTCCTACTTGGTATCTTTTCTCTGGCCTAGAAAGTCCAGTTATTGAGGGTTATGTTAAATAATAACAGAGCTACTTAATTGTTTTCTATTAATTAAAGTATTTTCTAATACTTCTCACACTCATTTTGTCCAACGATCACTTTGGAATCAGTTATTCTATAGCGCCTCCATTTTTTTCACGTTTTGCGTGATTGAGTAACAAACGTCCATCCATCCATCCAAACTTTCGCATTTATATTATTCAAAATACAAAAAAATGTAGGAAATGATATAAAAAAAAATCTCAACGTAATTCTATTTCTAGTTTGATAGATTGCCCAAATAGATCCGCCCCGCCCCCTGCGCCCCGTCGCCAGTGTGTTATGGCGAGCGGAATTGCGCACAGGAATTCCTCCGTGTTTGAATTATTAATTTATCAAATCACGTAATTTTAGATGAACAATGATTAATCATTTTAATAATTAAGACTATAGCAATCGTGAGCGATTACGTACAGCTACTATGTCAGACAGTATACTGTACACAAAATCCGTCAAATAGAATTTTTGAAATACGAAAAAAAATTAAAATATTCCAAAAATAAACAAGAAATCATCGGTTATGAAGAGAATCGTGCGTTGAATGCCTATTTTTGTGTTACTGAAAAATGTTTGTCTTGTTACTGAAAAAAAAATCCTTAAGCTTCAGTTCTGTTTATAGGCTGCTTTTTATATTTCAGTGGCACTATAGTAAAAGCCCATAAAAATATATCCCCCATAAATATATCGCCCATGGAAAGTTGCAAATGTGACCTTATTTTTTTTTTAAATTGTGGCTTTCCGTAAATTAACGTGTGTAGTAAAAAAGCAGTATTTTATTGATATGTTGTAAACTATAGATGTAACATATTATCATTTTTGTTTCCTAATTAAATAAGTGTTTTCTTTCATTGTTTTTATTAGTTTGCCACACTTGAAAACGAAAAATCAGTATTGGTTCAGCAAATCGCGGATCTTAAAAAAGAAATAGAGAAAAAGTCGGAAGAAAGTGACAAAAGCAAGGAAGAAGACAGTGAGGGCAGGTATGTTATGGCAAATAATAATAAATACTAATTTTGGCCTCAGTAATTTAATCATAAACTTCATAAAATCTTTTAATCATAAAATAATCTAAAATAAATATAGAAAATATTTAAAACTACCCGCACCGTGCTGCTCGCTGCATAATAAAAGTTTATGTTATATCCCGCGGGAAAATGCATTTTTCCGGGATAAAAGGTAGCCTATGTACTATTCAACGTACAGTATGTTTATGTACGTATAATAAGTTCATTTTCAACCGACAGGAAAAGGAGGTTATCAATTTGGCATGTGTTATATTTTTGGAATTGGATAATATTTGTGTATAATATATTAAGGCGTCCAAGCACGTGTACTACATTACGTAATTGTATATCTTTATATGTTTGTATATTTGTCCACGAATTTATCATAAACTAAAAGCCACATCGAGATAATTCTTTTTGATTTAAATTAAATCTAATCCAACTTAGGTAACACCCGAAATTTCATCAAAATAGGTTTTTTAGTTTTTGAGATAAGGAAGTTGACAGTCATTATATGAAGTCAATACTTTTTAAATTACTATTATTATATTGGTATTAGTATTAATAACAGTTTTAATGCGAATGCGGATAGATGTATCTACAGGGGAAACAACAACAACAAAGACTGGAGTACCGTGAAGACGGGTACTGTCCGAGGGTGGACTTTTCAAATAATGTTATGTAATAAATGTGTCTCATTCAGATTGAAGATTTTACTGTTCTTGGTGACGTACACCTTTACTTGTGTCTAAACCAATTCAATGGGATTAATTGGTGTTATCTTTTCCCGCAGTCAAAGTCTGATTTAGAACTATCTAACATTATTATTTATCTTGAAAACACCCTAATTAAGTCATATTTTTGAAAAATATAATAGGCTTAGACTGCAAGTGGTAATTAGTATACGAGGGTGGATTTGAAAAATATTCGGCCTAACCAAGAAAATAAAGACACTAAATCAGTTATATTTTTATTTTTTTACATAATCACCATCAAGTTCGATGCATTTTTGCCATCTCCCATTCAAAGCATTTGGACCGTTGAAAAAAAAAAGATTCTTCCTTAAAGTCAAAATATGTGTCTACTGCTGTCTAATGACTTCGTCGTTTGTCGAAAATCTTTGACCTCTCAAGTGCTTTTTTAGGTTAGGGAACAGAAAGAAGTCTGACGGTGCCAGATCAGGTGATTTTTTTAAAATTATCGATAGGGAAACGCTTGACCACGATCTCGCCTGATGCTAAGCTAAGATGCGGCCTAAGATGGAACGCGCTTCCCTAGAAGGTACCTGTTCACTCTTCTCTTGAAGATCCCTAGATTGTACTCGTCGGGGAACACAGACTCAGGAAACATGTTCCAGTCCCTAGTTTTCAGTATCAGGTGAATAAGGCGGATACGGTAATAGTTCAAAGCCACAATTGTGGATTTCAGCCATTAATTGCTCAGACGTGTGAACACGGGCGTTATCTTGATGAAACAAGACTTTTCTTCTGACCATTCCTGGATGTTTTTATTTTATTTCCTCTCGTAAACGACGTAGTAAGACAGTAGTAATCAGAGTTTATAGTCTGACCCCTTTCAAGATAATCAATCATAATCACACCCTTCGAGTCCCAGAATACTGGAGCCATTAACTTATTTGCCGACAAAAGCGCCTTAGCCTTTTTGGGGGGTGGTGAAACAGCAGGCCTACTCTTAAAAACAATATAAATCTTAAACCAATATTGATAAAAACGGTACTCTTGAAACCAATATTGCCCACATTGATTCAGTATAGTAAAGACCTAATTATTGGAAATAGATGTCATGTTTACACGTCAAGCTAGTGTTACAAGTGGACATTTTAAGTACCGTTTTAAACAAAATAAACGAAAAGCAATAATGAGCAGTTCCAAAAAATTTCGAAATCCGTGTGTCGCTGTCGCCGAATTCAATAATTGAATATATTTGTCCAGAGTACGAAATACTTTGAAATTCATTAAATATTCATTTAAAATTGAAATCGGTTTTCAAGAGTAGCCCTACTGGTCTTCTCCACTGTTTTGATTGTTGTTTTGTTTCTGGCGTACAATAATGAACCCATGTTTCGTCCATTGTAACAAAACGATTAAAAAAATCATCTGCATCGGCTTTAGATAACTACAAACAGTCACGTAAAATAGTCAATCGCGTCCTTTTTTGTACAAGTGAAAGCAGTCGCGGAACCCACCTTGCAGACACTGTGTGGAAACCCAATTCGTTGACTATGATATTTTGAGTTTGTTCATAAGAGATGCTTATACCCAAGTAGCACGTTAAGCTGTATATAGGCTGCATTTAGGTTCATTTTTAAACTTAAAGCTGTATACGAAGCCGTACAAAGGCTGTAGAAGCGCTTCTACAGCCGATATAACACCAAAAAGGGCCCCAAGTTATACAGCTTATTGCGTTATGTAGGCTGCACAATAGCTATACAAGCTGTTATAAACTGTACAATGGCTGTTATTTGGTGTATAAAGAAACTATAACACTAAAGATACTCTCTTGTAACTGTCTTGAACAGCTAAGAGTTAAATAGGCTGCACAATAGCTGTACAAGCTGATATAGGCTGTACAAAGGCTGTTATTCGGTGTATAAAGAAACTATAACACTAAAGATACTCTCTTGTAACTGTCTTGTACAGCTAAGAGTTAAATAGGCTGCACAATAGCTGTACAAGCTGGTATAGGCTGTACAAAGGCTGTTATTCGGTGTATAAAGAAACGATACTCTCTTGTGCAGCTAAATGTTCTTAATAGGTGTTTAAAAATGATAAAAAGTAACAATCTGTTTTTGATATTGTATAACATTATATCTGCAGACGCCATAATTAAAAATATATTAATAAACGATAAATTCTTGGACTTGGAGCAGTATTTATCGTGTATTCAAAGTGCAAATTATAAATGACTGTGAAGTCGTGTATGTTTTTCCTCAAAATATTCACGCGCCAACGAAATAATCACGATAACACAAATAAAATCATTGCAAAATACGGTAAGTGTTTGTGTTTAAGGTTAGAATATACAAGTATTTATGGTACAATATTGTATATAAAGGCATAATGATCATAATATAAGTTGCTTGTCAAGATATAGCTTTAGCTATTGCTAAATATATCTTTTATTTAACAATATATTTCTTTAATGTTGTTTTTAATACACAATAATGGCGGCGTTTTGTTATATAGCCTAAAGTGTATTTGGAGGGTGATATACTGCAAATAGCTGTACTGAATCTCTTTTTTGTTCTATTATACGGCTATTGGCTTTTAATTACCGTCCAAATACACTTTAGGCTGTACTAAGTCCCTATATAAATCTATTGTACAGTAATTGGCTTTTAATCACTTAACTTATGATTAGAGATGCGTACAAAAATTTAAGAACCCTAAATACAAAATATATGTTTGTCACTTGATTTCGCTATTGTGTTGTATTGATGTCGGTCGTTTGACTTTACAACTAAACCAAATTATTGTTAACTATAACTTATGGGACATGTATTTCAATCATGTTTTACTTTATTTTTCAGGGAAATATGCCTTATAAAATAATAAAAATAATTGAGAGAAGCCAAAACCGTATTTGTATCGTACCCAGTTTGTGGGAGGATAAAGGTGAATTATAATGACCAAGAAAACAACTTGATATAACTAAGTTGATCAAGAACGAAAAATCAAGCCCTTTAAATATTGGTCTATCACAAAAATATTTTTAAGAAGTATACGTTATTTCATGCTTGTGATTTAATATTATTAGTTCTTCAAAGAGAAACACATACTCTTTTGCCTGTAATTGTATCTAAGTATATAATATTTTTAAAACGATTGTAAGTATACATATATACAGGGTGTTGCAAAAGTGGTACAGTAAGCCGCAAGGGGGTGGCTCAGGGGGTCATTCTTAACAACTTTTGTTTAACGACTTTTGAAAATTCGCGAAAAAAATATTGATTCTCCATAGAAACTTTGTTGGTCACGTGACTTTTCACAATGGAAAAACAAAATTGTTTTTCGAGAATTTTCACAAATCGTTGAACAAAAGTTGTTCAAAATGACCCTCTGAATCACCCCCTTTCGACTTACTATACCGCTTTTGTAAAACTCCGTATAGTAGCAAGCTAAAAATAAAAAAATACATATCTTCTCAGTGTAATGATTTTTATTTCTCTTTTTAACTCTTTTTTATATATTCTTTGAAGAATAGACCAATTGCCTTTCTGCCAGGCAGGTCGTAAAAGACAACCGATGGGCTATGCGAGTCACTTCCATCGTGGTTACTAGGTGATAGAGCTCTGCATTGGCTCGACCGGGTCTGGTACCACCGCCTTATCTATTCCTGCTGCAAAGCGTCAGTGCTAGTCACTGTCATGTTCCGGTTTGGAGGGTAAGGTGGCCGGTAAACTTATGCATTGGGCATTAGACCTTGCCACAAGAGAGCAACGCACCATTAACATTTTTGCTGTCTGTAGGCGATGGTTGATTCTTTTCATCAGGAGACCGATCTGCTTGTTTGCTATCTTATGACATTAAAAAAAATCAGTTATTGTAAATTACCAACCAAGTAACCTTAATGAAGAAGATAAGCCTAAAAAATAATAAATCAGATAACCTACAATCACTTTTTAATGTTTTTGTTACGGAACCCTTTTCCTTGAACATTAATAAAAATGACGATTGTAGGTTTACCTGAATTAGTAATTTTTCAGCTTTATCTTCATCACGATTACTTGGTTGGTAATTTATAATATTTAAATATTCCTTTTCAATATTCCTCTTGATTTTTTCCACATGATATCAACTATGCAGATATAAAAACAGCAAACAACAATTTTCTCAGTAATACAGGCTTGAGCTGTACTATAGCTGTATATGCAGATTTTTTAACACCATTGGCTGCATAACAGTCTACAATTACGCCATAAATATTAGCTGTAGAACGGTGATTGCATATCCCATTTTACAGAAACAAGCGTTGAGTGATACTATAATAACACTTAAAGCTGTAATAAATTCCCGTGCTAAACAAAATACAGCTAATGTACAGCTTTAAGGATTAAAATCAGCCTAATGAGTTACAAATTGCTTAAAGCTGTACAGTAGTGTATTAATATTCAGATATAACGCCTAAAGATTACGCGGAACTCTAAGAAAGGCCTTGTACAGCATTAGGCTGTATATAAACTCATAAAAGTCTCTTATACCGATAAAAACATCTTTTTACACCATTGTACGGCTGCAATAGAACTTTAAGTTCTATATGAGCTGCTTTATGGGTATTAAACATGCTTGATTGCTGCTTGGGTAATCTCGGCTATCTCTCTAATTTTTAATCTGCGGTCTCCCATAATTAAATCAAGTACTTTTTTATCATTTTCGACAGTAGTGAACGTCGAAGGCCTTCCAGATGGGGTTTCATCTTTCACACTCTCTCTGCCACGCTTGAATTCTGGTATCTATTTTTTGACGGATGAATAAGACAGAGCGGAATCCCCTCATGTACTGACCATATCATCATAGATGGCTTTCGGTGATAGCCCCTTCTTATGGAGGTACTTAATGACGGCAAGTTACTTGATTTGCTCCATTTGCAGAAAGTATGTCCAATTGCTTTGTTAAAAAATGTATATAATCGCAACAAATTATTGCACACGTTTCGAACTTCACACAAATAACTACTCTGAACTGAACTAAATAACGTGGGTAGATTTGATTTTTAGAATTGAATGGATCTGTGCTATGTCGAGTACTTTCCAATCCACTCTCGCACATACATGTTGGCATGCCTGTGAAATATACCCACATGTCCAAACTATCGTAATAGTATTATTATAATATAGAATTATTATTATTATCGTAATAGTATCATTAGAAATAATGTCGTACTTACTGTTGGCGCTTCACTTCTACAAAAAAAAAGCATGCGTTTTTTATCTAATTGCTCAAAGTGTAAATTTGATAATTTTGTCTAAAATATAAATATATTAAGTTTACATTAATTAAGAAACCAGAACAAGAACATCCACTAGAGCATGGCTATTATTTTTTTAAATTGGCTACAACATTGTTTACAATTTGGATCCCAAACGTATACAGGTCGTCCCCGAAGAAGGAGGTGTCCCGGCGTTCGCGGTGCCACACGCCGCTGGGGCTGGCGGGCGGCAGCCTGAGCCTGTCGTCGTGCCTGCCCGGCCACTCCGTGCTGCTGCTGTGGGACCCCGCGCACCACAACTACACCGTCATGCAGGTACCGCTGCTGAACTATGGATGAGCTACATCCTTTTTAAATTAGCTGTGCATTATACAATATCTGAGAGTGAGAGATATGATAATACAAACAAGTTAGTGGTATTGTCATATTACAATTGCAACTGAATAGGACAGCACACCCGGGGAGATACCACTCTCTTACTTAACACTGACGTAAAGTAACAGCTACGCTGTTGCGTTTTGTTCGGTTTGTGCACCCACTGTCGTATCACCTCGATTCGAGAATACTTTCATGACAGCCTCAGTCAGTATTGGAATTCTGGGAGTCGACATATCGAACAACGTTCAGTTCCGCGGTCATTTGGAAGAAAAGGCTAAACTAAGTCTCCAAAAAGCTTGATGTACTCAGCAGAGCGAAGCAGTACTACATGCCAGCCCAACGCCTCCAACTTATAATTCGACCTCACATGGAGTACTGTTTTCGTCTCTGGGCCGGAGCTCCTCAGTTATCAGTATCAACTTCTCTCTCTTGATAATTCGCCATATACATTTATCCGAAAGTATATGCAATTAATTCGTCGAAATATTGATTATTGAACAGCTGAAGAGTAATTTTATTATGGAGATAGTGGGTCACCTTGTCTGACACCTTTTCCTATTTGGAATGGCTGACCTTTCTTTTCTAGTTGCATTCGGGCTGTAGTATGACTGTAAACCTTCTTTATTAGTCGGATGTATTTATGCTCTATCGCTTGTTCCATTAATGCTTTCCATTATGATTTAATGTAGTAGAGTCAAATGCCTTGCTGTAGTCAATGAATGCGATGTAGTGTTTAAGCTAGTACTCGTTGTATTTTGCTATAATTTGGCGAACAAGCAGCATTGGGAAACAAGGAAATAACTAGCGATAGATAGTAAAATCATTAATTTGTGTTTTAAACCGAATTTTTGAAGCCCTACATTTGCCTCTCTGTGGTTTTGGAAACACGTAACCAAAGCATATTTTTATCGATATCGATAAAAAACATAATATCAGAATGCTCTCCATAGTGATCGGGATCGTAGAACGGACTCGATCGTTTGGAGACATTCGGAGCGATCACACCTCCCCTGGTACCTCAGCTGAAATCTTATAATTGACAGAATGGTTTTCTTTTAGATTCACGTGTATTTCTTATCTACATGGTTAAGTGCTCGTAGCTTCTATCTATAAACGGACCCGACAATGTTCTAATTTCAGGAATCTACTATAATGTATTTCGTGCACAGCGACTGTCTACCCGCGCTTGATCTTAGTATACAAGTGAAGAGTGAAAGTGAAAGGAAACTTTATGCCATCGCGACTGTGGAGTCCAAGGAATATTGTTATGCAAAAAAGGTATTTATGACGAACACAAATAAGAACATTTTGATAAAATTTTATTGTATAAAGTTTCAGTAAGGTTCGACCACTGTAGTACTTCGCACCACTACTTGTAGTTGATTCTAAACTTAAAAATCTTAATTCAGTATTTATATTAATATTATAAATGCGAAAGTTTGGATGTTTGGATAGATGTTTGTTACTCAATCACGCAAAAACTACTTAACGGATTTGAATGAAATTTGGCATACAAGTAGCTGATGACCTGGAATAGGCTACTTTTTATCTCGGAAAAATTAGATGATCCCGCGGGATTCACCAAAAACTTTTATAATGAAGCGGGCTGCACGCTGCAGCTAGTTTCTTATAAATGTTGAGTTACGATTGTAGTTTTGAAACTCGTTTTAAGCGTAGATTTCATTATTAAACTTCCTTTTAAAAGTTGATCAATCGATGCTCATCTGAGTATAATTTCACAAAGCCACTTATGGTTACAGTCTTTACTTAAGCAATAATTTGTTTGCAGTTCGGTTTTATATTGGTTTTATAAATGTTTAAGTTTAGTTTCTGTAGGTTAATTGTGGAAAAAACTGTGGTAATCTGAGTTAAAAATAAGGCTTGAATAAAGTGAGATTTTATTTAGAATCTTTTTAATAATAAGAACCTTAGAATCATAGATTACACCAGTAAGGTATTAGCACTTATATAGGTTTTTAGGCCGTTTGCAGAGTGAAAGATGATGCAAATTAAAAATATATATTTTATAATGTGGTTGGAGTTCAAACTGAATGATTTATAAATTTCCATAAAGGTAATTTGCGGAGCATATAAGTAGAAAAGGTGAGTTGCCTGAGGACGTTCATTGGAAAAGTGCTAGGACAAATACATACTTAGTTCCAGTGGTAGTTAGCAGCTTAATAATGATACCATGTTGTACTTTGAATATTATGTATATCCTCTTGTAAAATAATATAGGATTTAATGTTTGTTTAATTGTAAAATATTAAATATATAAAAGTGTATATTGAAAATATGTGAGTATAATATATATATTATTTAATAAAAAGGATAAAGCTGTTGATTTGCATCTTTGTTTTAATTTTTTTTTTATATCATAAGATAGCAAACAAGCAGATATGGGTCTCCTGATGGAAAGAGTCAACCATCGTCTATAGACACCAAAGGTGTTAATGGTGCGTTGCTATCTTGTGGTGAGGTCTAATGCCACATGCATAAGTTTACCGGCTACCCCACCCTCCAAACCGGAACACGACAGTGACAAGCACTGACGCTATAGCGGCAGGAATAGGTAAGGCGGTGGTACCAGACCCTGGCGAGACTATGCAGAACTCTACCACCTAGTAGCCACGATGTTAGTGACTTGCATAGCCAATAGGTCGCCTTTTACGACATGCCTGGTAGAACGGCAGTTGGTCTATTCTTCAAAGAAGCCCGGAACCAGCACAGGGAAAATCATCAACAATCAGATTGTTATTATATAGTTTAATTCGCAAGCAATTGCTCGTTGTATTAATTATAAATGTAGTGAAAATGGTTGTGTTGCGTCAGACGGGCAATCGGTACCACATGCCGCGGGGGTCGCGGTTCTACCGCGTGCGCGTCAAGCCGCTGCGCCCGCACCTGCCCGCGCCCGCCTGCTGCGACACACGCCACAGAGGTACCGACACACACACACACACACACACACACACACACACACACACACACACACACACACATACACACACACATACACACACACACACACACGCACACGTACACGCATACACATACACAGTATAAGCGCACACATACACACAAACACTAGCGCACATCTCAGCCACGTTCCGGCACATCTTGCCACATATAGGAGTGTGTAAGCACACGCCGGCATACATTGTAATGTAATAAATTGTATGAGGTGCAAAGAGACAAAAACTATTTAAACTGTCACTTGAATATTACATATAATCAACAAGATCATCAAAAAAGCTCTTAAAACATTATAAAACATGCGTTTACTTTCCACACCTAAAATTTACCTTTTGTCTGACTTTGTCCCTTTTGTCATTTAAAATCCTTTTACTTTGCAAATTTGATTATTTCTCTTGTTGCATATTTATATGTGCCTATAAAAGGCGTGGGTTCAATAAAAACACTTCTAAGCCGTATGGGCAAAATGCGAGTCAAAATATTTATTATATGTGAAATAAATATTTTACAAGAGAGAACGATTAATTTCCTAAAGTTTTAACAAAAAATAAATAAAAATAACAATTATATAAATTACATCTATATAATTAACCAGGATACGATAGTGAGAGCTATGGTTCAAGTCGTATCGCGATTTCATTTGCTGGACCCGCCTGGTATTTGTCGAGACAAATAAAAGGTATGACATGCGTGAAAATTAAGTAAATCTTGTAAATAACCTCTAATTAACGTCCATAAACTTACGCCTGTTAACGTTGCCATATATTTTTTTATATCATAAAGTTAATCGTAAAGCAAGCAGACGGCTCTCCTGATGGAAAAAGATAACCATTGCATATATATATGAACATGACAATCTTTGGGTGCTAATATTAGCTGGATTATTGGTTACGGTGCGTCGCTATGATGTCGCAGAGATTTATTACCTACCACATAGTTGGTTTATTGGCTACCTTACACCCAATATCAGAACACGACAACGCAATTGTCAGTGGGAAAGGGCTGATCATTGGAAATCTCAAATCTGAAGCGGAGTCTAGACAAATGTCGTAAGGTAAGGTAAGTACTCTTGATTACGTAATGTGTCATTGAATGATAGCAAGTCTATTGTTGATAAGATTTTAGATTTATCCGAGCTCTCATTGTGTTGCCAGTCAATACTTTGCCATTAACCAAAACTGCAAGTCAGCGTCACGCCGATTATAGCCCATGCCGGTACATAGCTGTCATTACTATAACTGAAAATATAGCATTATTAGACAAACTAATAAATATTAGTGGAATTATAATACTACAATGTTTAAAGTTCGTTTTGCTGGTGTGTTTGTGAGATATGTTACTTTAATACTCAACTGACTAGTTTTTTAATTCGCAAACCAGCATTAGCTATATACATTATAATAAATTTGAAATGAAAGTCGTCGAGTCCTGAAAGAGGAATAGTTAAATTACATCTTTGTTTCCTTTACCATATTATGTATTAATGGGCTCGTCAAGGGCCGTCTACGTTTCTTTTGCGCTTGTCTTTTGTGCTCAATTTACTCTGTTTTGTTTTTATCTTAGTACGGTTTAAATTACATTGCATTAAACGTAGTTGCTTTATGGAAGTAGTGCTCCACGTTTTGATTTGTCTTTGCCATACTTCGCTTTGTCGATCAAGTCTGTAAAGACAGCTTGTGTTTTGTGTATTTAAAATATGTCACCCACGTCTTCGTTAATCGACAATAATTTATCGCAAGTTATTTTACCAATTATTGATTTCTTTTCGTTAGTCTTGTACCTTCCACTTGTTGGTCTGGGTCTCATATAAAGAATACATCATCTTTCTCCTCATCTCATCTCTGTCCAGTTCGTAAGAGGTGAGTAAGGCTTAATGTTTTGGTAGTGTAGTGACATTGTGATTACTAAGTGGTAAAATTTTACGATGAATCATACAGATTGGAGCTACCACAGTCCCTACTCTTAAAAATACATAAGCTAAATCTTTAGCATTTATGAGCTAGGGTTTTTTTGTCATCAGGAGAGCAGCCTGCTTGTTTACTATCTGGTGCTATGAAAAAGTATCTCATCCATGGTCAGCATACATTAATCATTAATTAAATCAGAATATATTAAACTAATATTCGTGTTTTCTCTTTTGCTGTTTCACTCGAGTTCTTTGTAAAATATACACGTGTGCAGTTACATTTGTTACAATTTTAGGTACTCTTATTTTAAATTTTTATGTAATAGACAAATTTTGTTTCAAACAAACTGTTGGAAAATTTTGCTAAATATTCAGCAGTTTTTTTTAAAGTCGCGCTAAGAAAATTAAAGGTTTAACCAAGAACGATTTAAAAAGAAGAAGAAAAACGAGTTTTTATTAAATCGGTGCCTCATTGGTGAAATAGGAGGTTCAGAGCAGTGCACTGGTTCAGATGACATTAGGTATTAGGTTAGGTTATTAAAAAAATACAATTTTTTAATACTTTTATTTCAGGTTAATGATGCTTAGAAACGTATAGCAGATTGCTGCTGCAATAGTGTCAGTGCTAGTCACTGTCGTGTTCCGGTTGGAGGGTAAGGTAGCCGGTAAACTTATACATGTGGCATTAAACCTCGCCACAAGATAGCAACGTACCATTAACATCTTTGGTGTCTATAGGCGATGGTTGACTCTTTCCATCAGGAGACCCTTCTCCTTGTTCGCTATCTTATGATATAAAAAAATATAAATATTCCTGTTATTGAACTTAAAAAGAAAAAGGAATCTTTAATGACAACTCTTACGATTGTAAGAGATTCTACGTCCGTCTTTATTAAAGAGCCAATGCAGAATGGTCAATACACCAATGTATAAACGGAAACATTTGCAATTCACTATGTTGGCCCAACATGTTGGTCCAACACCTTAGCCCAATGTGTACAGCCGCTATTAGACACAAACAGACTCACATATAGACTTACTGACATCATCGTTAAAATAGAACCGCTTCTATATCTTAAAGCGGGATCTGATGAAAATTGGATTTTTAAATATAATCAATTTTCTTAGTGGGAGGTTAAGTAAATACCAATCGTAAAAAGCAAATCTTTTACAAGATCACTTCGTAGTAGTTTTTTTTTGCATTGTGACTTGGGTACAGTATTCTCTTATTTGTATGTATTCACTTTACTTTGGTGCTGTTGTCATAATAATATTACCTGCAATTACCATCTTTTCTAGTATTGAGATTAAGGTAGCCGGTGAAATTGAAACATCTAATACTATTAGGAAGAATTTTTTTAAAAGTAAATATTATTAACCCGTGACGTGATTACCTGGCCAATAAAAAATTCGCGGTAGTGCTCCGTGTCTGGAAGCCTCCCTTTTTTATGCCTAGGTTTCAAAAAATCGGTTTATACATATATTTTCGTTTATATTTTATATATATACTATATATCAACGTAATCTGTATAAAATTTCCTATTCGTTCCTACTATTACAATAATAAATAAAAGCTTACCTAATATTCAAATCCTGTGATAATTATTAACTTTGTAAAAAATTTCACCACTATCTCACTTTGCTTAAAGTTTTACACTAAATTGCGTTAAGTTACGGTATCACTCAAACAATACTATAACTTTATAGTATACATAATGAACAAATATATAATAATAATGAACAAACTATCACACAAAATACAGCCATTTCTAAACACAGCCGGTATGCACTGTAAAATGTTCAAACTACAAGTAAAGATGTCGCACGGCCGATCGTGTTTTGTTAATTTATTGTGGCCAATTTCTTGTTCGGTCATTGGTTATTTTGTACTCAGTCTCAAGACGACAGCCAATAGAAAATAAATACAATACAAAAATCGCGTCACATGGATGCAGAAGCGTAAAATCAACGGCCAATTGGAGCAAATTAATTTTGTACAGACGGGTGTACAGAAATCACTTCTCGCGCGTAAAGTTTTTGTACATACGTCTGTACGAAAATCGCGATACGGGTTAATAGTGGAATGTTTTGTGATACTTTGGAGAGTACACGAGTGTTGAGACATTTTTGGCTGTTCAAACCTTTTAAATACACTCGTACTAATTCACATATTTAATGTTTCATATAAAGCTTATAGTCATAGTACTCATAGTTACCTTTATAGTGTCATTGTAAGAAATTATTTTATTAATTTATTTAATCACCAGACCATCCTACACATATTTCATCGTGTGTTTTCTGTTGCTTGGCCTGTATAATATCGAGCACATGCATTTCATTGCAGATGCAATGAAGGGCAGCATGCTGTCCGTGCTTGGCGTCAATCGTCCCCCCAAGAAATGGTTAACCTACGTGCATGCCCCAGGTCTCTGCTTTTTTTCTCTTCACCCTTATTTTCATGTGCTTTATTTTTATTTCTGGTTTGATTATAAAATGTTATTCTATACTTAAAATATAAGAAAGCTGTTTGAAATCAAAATATATATACATATTATGGCTAAAATTGTAAACTTGATATGTTAAGAAGACAGTTAATAGAAGGCAATAGATAAAAAAAAAATATTCACAGGACAAATTACACTGATTTACTGAAAGTAAGCAAATTATTTGCTTGTGTTATGGGTGTTAGTCAACGATACTAATACATAGAAATATATATATATATATATATATATATATATAATATATATATATATAAATACTAGAATAGATTTAACAAACATCCATACCCGGAAATACAAACATTTATGTTCATCACACAAAGTTGTCCCCGTCGGGGTTCGAGCCCAATCCCCGTCGATTGCGTTGTCAGAGTCGCTAACCATTCGACCGACGGGGCAGTTGAAAAATTAAATAAGAGTAGCAAATGAAAAGGACAGCAACATAGTTCCCGACATCTGTCTTCATTTAAACCCTCTATTATAGTAATTACATTGCTAGGTATGTGTCCAGTAAAAACAGCTTGAATGGGCTTTAATAGTAATATCTAAAACATCTATAGAAATACTTTTGACCCTTCTATCATATTCTTGTACTAATAGCTAGGAATTTATTTTCTATAAATATTTTGCAAATATTTAATTTTATTTCAGATATAGTTTTATCAATATATCAAATAAGCCATAATTATAAACAAAGAAAAGTTTGCTATAAAAAGGACTAGTATTATCTAAGTTTTTACATTGAAAATAGTTCTCAAATATACTTGGTGTATATTGGTGTTCAATTACAGATGCTCAGAAGTCAGTAGATACAAGTCAGTCAACGAGTTCCAATACAGACGAGCCGTGTCGCGTGACTGAAGTAGCTACGGCGACATTAATCAATCTTGAATCACCTGTGTCCACTGGTGAAGGGCCTTCCAATATACCTATCGCGTCTGAAGATCAACTGGATTCTATAGAGTCTACTGATCAATGGCATAACGCTGAAATGACGATATCCACTTCAAGTGATTTGTAAGTACTGTCACATATTATGTAAGTTATTGCTAATATAAATCTCAATACGTGCATCCCATAACGCATGTTGAATACTAATCTTTTGAGTCATAACAAAATCCTTAATGAGAGTCGTGCTTTGAGGTTTTCCAGCTTGTGTAATTTTTGTATTTATTTTAACGTTATTCGAGAGTTGAAAAGCGAGAGTTAGATATTGTTACGAATAATCTAGAAGCGTGTAGAGTTGGAGCGCGCGAGCGGTAATTATCTAGAAATAAAAGAAAGAGATAGCTACTCCTATTGACAAACAAATAGTTGACCTGGGCTATGCCATAATGGACTTTGTGGGATATGGCATAAGGTTGAAAGTAGCGTGTACTAGGATATATGACTCATAACATGTTTACGATAAGAAGTGATTCATTGTTTCCCGATACATTTAGATTTTTCTGGATTCAGCTAGGACTTTACCCTGCCTATAAATACAACGGTGTTGACAAACACAAGGCAGTTTTTATCAAGCGATCGAGAGCGATACATCAAGTGACCAAGTGCAAAGCGAGAAGTGTTTTATTGTGTAGTGTTCTAAGTTCAGTGATAGTATAGCGAGTGACTAGGGTGTAAAGTGTATTTTAGTAATACGTTGTGTTGTGTTGTGTAAATACACGGATTTAATATAAGTTGTGTGTTCATACAATAACGAACCCGAGTACGTAACAATATTTTAGAAAAGGCATAATACCAGGACTAACGTTCTCGTAATAAGAACGTTTCGGAAAGTTTGTGATAGATGACGGTGGGGTAGATCACGTGTATCCTGTACTACATGGGGCACACTAAAAGTTTTGCGCTTCTAGCTAATCGGAACTATTTGAATTTCGAATGTTATATTTTTAAAACGTCAATTTAAAACCAACCTTCTTAGTAATAAAAAATAACAATTGGCGGGAAATTATTTGTCAATTGTTTTTTATCACACATCAAAGTTCTACGTACGCAACGAAAATGGGATTAGGTCGAAAAGATTTTAGAGCGATGATTTTTTATAATTTTAAAAGTTCTCTTTCTCCGCAAGACTGTGCCGCTCGTCTTCGAAATGCTTTTGGGAGAGAAGCACCTTGTTTGAGCACCGTGAGGCGATGGTTTGCTGAATTTGAGAGAGGTCGAGTTTCTTACATGACGAATTTCGTGAAGGGCGGCTTTACACTGCCGTCAACGAAAATAATGTGGCTACTGTTAAGCGGTTAATTGAAGAAAACCCCCGGATTACCTATGAGACAATTCGAGGACTATTGGGGATTGGTATGAGCCAAATTCAGAAAATTTTACATGAAGAATTGAAAGTTCGGAAACTTTGTTGTCATTGGATCCCTCATGAACTGACAGCGGAACAGAAGCGGGCTCGCGTGGAATGGTGCTCACAGATGCTACTGAAGTACGACCATGGACATTCTAATGCTGTTTATGACATTGTCACAGGAGATGAAACATGGATTTATTGTTTTGAACCCGAAAAAAAAGCAATCGTGTGAATGGGTGTTTGAAAATGAGAACAGACCAACAAAAATGAGACAGGCGAGAAACGTTGGTAAAAAAATGATCGAGTTTTTTTCTCAGCTACGGGTCCCATTTGTACAATTCCACTGGAAGATCAAAAGAGTGTTAATGCGGAGTGATATTCTACCATTTGTTTACCCAGGGTGTTAGAAAAAGTTCGCGAAAGACGATCCGAAAGCCGCATTCTCCTACACCATGATAACGCTTCTTCACACACGGCCAACAAAACAAAGTCATTTTTAGCTTCCGAAAAAGTACATCTCGTCACCCATCCTGCGAATAGCCCCGACCTAGCACCCTGTGATTTCTGTATTTTCCCCAAAATCAAAGTTTTAATGAGAGGTTTTAATTTTACCAACTCCGAAGAGGCAGTGATAGAGTTCAATCAGCACGTAGAAAACATGCCTACAGATCTGTGGTCCTCCTGTTTTAAAAATGGTACGATTGCATGAAAAAATGTTTAAAATGTAAAGGAGATTATTTTGAAAAGCAATAAACATAATATTTTGGTTATAACATGCTGTTTTTTTAAGTTACGCAAAACTTATAGTGTGATCTACGTATTAAAGGAGCAATATTTATAACCATTAGTACCTACATAAATACACACATCAAAAAAGTCTAAGCAACTTGTACTAATTTGATTGTACTAAAGATATTAACGAATTGGAAAATTAAATACAAATTATGACCCTGATATTGATAAAGATTATATGCTATACAGGGTGTCCCAGAACTCAACGTCAAGCCGAAACGGGGTGACAGGATAGATCATAACCATCACGAGAAAAATCAGAAAAAAATCTATCCCATGCAGTTTGAAAATTATGGGCATTTTAAGAAAAACCTAGAAATTTGGTCTAACTGTACCATTTTTCGGTTATTGTGGTTAATTTTTATTATTTTTGTTCATTTAAACTTTGGAACCGTAGCCCTAAATAACATCTCGAGAATCACAGTCTAAAATAATGACACAATTACCCCAAGTTTCCTAGAATTTAGACTATTTGTTAAACTATGAATTTAAAATTTTCAAACTTTGTCGACTTTGA
Source organism: Apodemia mormo (assembly GCA_036924255.1). NCBI lineage: Eukaryota > Metazoa > Arthropoda > Insecta > Lepidoptera > Riodinidae > Apodemia > Apodemia mormo. The sequence continues at coordinate 16,153,407 of JAUPFN010000003.1, read as the reverse complement.
AACACCCTCCTTTTAAAAAAATGTACTAGAGTGCCTTGGCAAGTGCCATTAAGAGTTGGCGCATTTAATCAGGATTGTAAAATGGTACAATACTTGTTAGTTTCATACTAAAAAAAAACGAGTAAAAAATAAAAACCTCAAGTAACCCGATTTTTGCTAACCCCTTTACTCAGTTAAAATGTTTTTTATTCGCACAAGCCTTTAGTAGATTCTTTGTTTTACGGCAAAATGATGAGAGAGATGGATAGTGGACATGTTTGCCATGAGCGAGCGAGACAGATAGTGACGCCACGCAGTGAGACGGAGATGCGTCGTTTAAACGAGTGCGAATGAAACAGATACAGACGCCATACCAAGCAAATAGCTACGCTGCCAGTCTGACACCAGTTAGTACATTTCGCTCATTCGTCTACTGCGCACCTTTCCGTATTCGCTTGTGTTAATTTAGTACTGACAACTTTGGCTTTTCTTTTTGGACTTGGATTTTTGTGAATTGGACTTGTTGATTACATACCGGCAACTTTGGCTTCTCTCTTTTGGAATTGGACTTTTGTGTTGACATCCTTGTCATCACTATGCCTACGCGCTACACTTCACAAGAATATGCAAACATGCATCTCATTTATGGGGAATGCAGATGCAATGCAAGTGCCGCCGCTAGACTTTATCGTGAAAGATATCAAAATTTAGAGCGCTATCCGGATCACCGCGTGTTTGTTAATGTGCACCGTTCACTCACAGAGGGCGGCCATTTTCCGAATCAAATACGGGCTGGAGGTAGACCTCGCTTTCCTTACGAAGAAGAAGTGTTGGAAGAGGTCGCAGATGACCCAAGTATTTCCGTTCGTGGAATTGAAGAAAGAACGGGAATACCCAAAAGCACAGCACATCGTATTTTACAAAGAGCTGAAATGCATCCGTTTCACGTACAACGAGTTCAAAGTCTTCTCCCTCGAGATTATCCTGAAAGGATTTCATTTTGTAGAACAATGCTACAGAGGCATAATGAAAATCCCCAATTCATCCCAAAAATTCTCTGGTCAGATGAATCTACATTTAAAAAAGATGGCTACATAAACTTACACAATTTTCATGAGTGGCATGTGGAGAATCCACATTTAATGCGAGAAGACCGATCCCAATATCGCTTTAAAGTTAACCTGTGGACAGGAATTTTAAACAGCAAAATTGTTGGGCCTTTTGAGCTGCCTGAGAATTTGAATGGCACGAATTATCTAAATTTTTTACGAGAAAATTTACCAAGTTTGTTAGAGGACGTACCACTAACAGATCGTCGCCACATGTGGTATCAACAAGATGGCTGCCCAGCGCATTACGCAGTGCAAGTAAGAGATTTCCTTGACCAAGTTTATCCGGGAAGGTGGATTGGACGTTCAGGCACTATCTCGTGGCCAGCCCGTTCCCCAGATTTAAATCCCCTGGATTTTTTTTATTGGGGCGTTCTCAAAGAAAAAGTTTATTCTAAGCCCATTGAGAGCGTAGCCGAGCTGCGTGAACGAATTTCTCAAGCTGCTGAGGACATCAACTCTCGAGGATATGCCCGGCTAATAAGTAGATCTTTTTTAAGAAGATGTAGGGCGTGTGTTGAAGCTGATGGTAAACAATTTGAACATTTGTTATAATAAAAAATGTTAATTTCAAATCTGACTTTTATTCCAATAAACCTAAACAAAACAAGGTCAACATTTTTCATTATTTTATTAGTATTTTGTTGCTTTGGTAAAAGTGGCGTCACTATCTGTCTCGCTCGCTCATGGCAAACATGTCCACTATCCATATCTCATCATTTTACCGTAAAATAAAAACCTACCAAGGGCTTGTGCGAATAAAAAACATTTTAACTGAGTAAAATGGGTTAGCAAAAATCGAGTTACTTGAGGTTTTTATTTTTTACTCGTTTTTTTAGTATGAAACTAACAAGTATTGTACCATTTTACAATCCTGATTAAATGCGCCAACTCTTAATGGCACTTGCCAAGGCACTCTAGTACATTTTTTTAAAGGAGGGTGTTTCAAAGTCGACAAAGTTTGAAAATTTTAAATTCATAGTTTAACAAATAGTCTAAATTCTAGGAAACTTGGGGTAATTGTGTCATTATTTTAGACTGTGATTCTCGAGATGTTATTTAGGGTTACGGTTCCAAAGTTTAAATGAACAAAAATAATAAAAATTAACCACAATAACCGAAAAATGGTACAGTTAGACCAAATTTCTAGGTTTTTCTTAAAATGCCCATAATTTTCAAACTGCATGGGATAGATTTTTTTTCTGATTTTTCTCGTGATGGTTATGATCTATCCTGTCACCCCGTTTCGGCTTGACGTTGAGTTCTGGGACACCCTGTATAGATTATTCCCCATGTTGGTCCCGGACTCTTTTGAAGAATAGGCCAACTGTCGTTCTGCCAGGAAGGTCGTAAAAGGCGACCGAGTGGCTATTCGCGTCACTACCATCGTGACTACTAGGTGGTAGAATTCTGAATCGGCTCGACCGGGTATGGTACCACTGCCTTACCTATTCCTGCCGCAATAGCGTCAGTGCTAATCACTGTCGTGTTCCGGTTTGGAGGGTAAGGTGGCCGGTAAACTTATGCATGTGGCATTATACCATGCCACAAGATAGCAACGCATCATTGACATCTGTGGTGTCTATAGGCGATGGTTGACTCTTTCTATCAGGAGATTCATCTGCTTGTTTGCTAAAAAAAATTGTCTGGCAGGAGGCTATACATACTATAGGAGAATAATTTCAGTACTCGATTCTATAAATCGAAAATTTCGAGAATTTAAGTAGGTATTTATCGAAAATAAGTACTTAAATTTTTGATCTAATTAATAATTGACTATTGTTTATATATGGACGACCGCGCTCAACGAAGTTCAATGTTTACAAATGGCGATTTGCGGAACTTGGAACTAACTCGTTAGCGCGTCACTTGATCCATAATTTTTGAATATTTCAATACTTTAGTTTACCATGTAGTAAACAATATTTTTACTTTATTATATTTTTATTGGATACGTTACCTAGTCAAAGCGCACGGTCCTACAAAACTAGATCTATGGACACAGTTACAATCAATCACGCGCGTGACGTCATATCATACGTTTATACTTTTCGAATGTTTTTACCATTAAACACGCATCAAAATGCCTTGTTGTGTGTTCTACCAGTGTTATAATTAGAGATGTGCCGGATCGTTAAAATACTAGATCCGCGGATACGCATACGGATCAATGCTGTTACGATCCGCGAATACGGATTTTAACTTTCTTACAATTATTTTATTACTCAGTGAGGCATTTAAATACTACAATTATTTAGAAATCATTAATATTTTATAACTTTCCATAATAAATATTTCGTTATGTTTATAAGCCTCTTGTCTTGTTCCAGGTTCCTTTGAAGAATAGGCCAACTGTCATTCTACCAGACAGGTCGTAAAACGCGACTAGAGTTCCGCAATATCTCGTCCGGGTATATTATCTTACATCGTCTTTACCTATTCTAGCCGCAATAGCGTCAATGTTTATCAATGTTGTGTTCCGGTTTGGAGGGTAAGGTAGCTGGTAGACTTATGCATGTGGCAATGCCATCCCGCCACACAGATAGCCATGTGACGGGACCATACCATGATGCCATACGTACCATTACTATATTTGGTGTCTACAGGCGATGGTTTCTCTTTCTATCTGGAAACCCATCTGCTTGTTTGCTGTCTAATGATTAATTATATAAAAAACCAGCCAAGTGCGAGTTGGACTCACGCACAAATGATTTCGTTCCATCATCTATAAAAAACTGCAAAAAAATCACGTTTGTTGTATGGGAGCCCCTCTTAAATGTTTTATTTTAATTTAATTATTTATTCTTAATTTGAATATAGAACTAAATATTCTGTAAATATTTCAAGCGTCTACTAGTTGTCGTTATTGATCGTGAAAAAAATTGCAAAAAAGTCGCCTTTGTTGTATGGGATAATATTACCCGCCTTAAATATTTTAATTCTGGTTTTAGCATTTCTTCTTATAGCGTCAACGGAAATACATCATCTGTCAAAATTTCAACTGTCTAACTATCACGGTTTATGAGATACAGCCTGGTGACAGATAGACAGTCAGACAGATAGACGGACTGACGCATGGGCAGAGAAAGTCTTAGTAATAGGGTCTCGTTTTACTCCTTAGGTATGGAACCCTAAAAACACAGATTTGTGATTGATATAATTTTTAATAACTTTAAGTACTTCGTTTTTACATACAATTTAAGAAAGAATTAGCAACTCAGTTCAAATAATGTTTAGATAATTGATTTTTACATGTCCAAACCAGATGTGATCTTAAGAAATAAGAAATATTTTAAAAGGAATTAAGAAAATTTCACTCTTTATTTACAATTTTACACATGTGATGAAATTTAGTAATATAAAAGATCCGTTCAAGATCCGCCTAGAAAGTAACGGATATGGATACGGATCTTTCTCCTGCCTCGGATATCCGTGGATACGGGTACGGATACGGATATCCAGCACATCACTAGTTATAATCACTCAAGGAAAAAAAAACACACGGGGTTACTTTCGTTCGTAAGTACGGCTAAAACACTTTGTTTGAAAATAAGATTGAATTATTGTTTGGTTCACCACGTTTGTGAGAGTGAGATAGTATAATATAAAAGTAAGTGAGAGAAACGTAGTCATCTACGTTCGTCGCATCATTTGCGCTCGGCAGACCGAGCGTAGGTTTAGCGATTGCGATGTTAGAGCGTAACGTATCTTCCCTTTTTAATATATCAATAGAGTGGTGTCAGAAAGTGTATTGTGATGCAGTAGGGAGATGGAGTGCAGCGTGGGGCGGTGCCCGGGGCCGGAGCCGCTGGAGCTGGCGGGCAGCGCCGCCGACGGCGCGGCGCCCGCCGAGGAGCTCGCCGAGGAGGCCGCGCCCTGACCCCGCGCCACCACACTCACACTACACTCACACTCACGCTCACACTCACACTCCACTACTTCTCTTTAAAACCTCCTGCCTCCGGTCACAGAGTACTAGAGGCTAACAGAACTCAGTGTAAATACAAGTAATATTTGAGCATAGCACACATCTCTCACGGACGCGATATCTCGGACTGGTGCGGAACAAACTGTCCCGAACCATGCCAAGATATCACGTCTGTGAGAGGTGCCTATGTGTGCTTTGCTCGAATATTACTTGTATGTACATTGACTGCTGTTAGGCTCCAGTATTCTGTGCTCCGGTGGCGTAGCTAAGTCGACGAGGGCCACGGTGCATAAGAAACACCGACCACACAGCCCATAGACGCCTAATAATTAATTTTCCGTATTGAATACATTCTGACAACTAGCTGAGGTAAGAGGAAACGGGGTTGCAACGCCATTATTGACTAACTCAAGACCACAGTGAAAGATAGTGATGTACAGAGGATCTGATTGGTGGACACTGATTGAGTATTTTCGCGTGGACATTTATATCAGAACTATAAATCAGATGTGTTGACAGAAGCCATTCGCCTGTTGTTAGATATCTATGGGCTGTGTAGTAGGTGATAAGAAAAGACCGATTGGCTCTCAAACTTTTAGTTGGCAATAAGAAAACCATAGAGTGATTTAAAGTTATTCCTAGTAGGATAAATATGTCGTCTTTATGAGGTCGAATTAAAGTAAAATAAAGAAAATGCATACCTACAGTCTCAAAAAGAATAAGAATACAAGATGTATAATGTAATGTAATGTTAAAAAAATCGACATTGTTTTGCATCTTGATAAAGTTTTTGGGATGGTAACAATGTCCAAATAACGACATCCTAATGTTTATTTAACATCTTTAAAAAAATCTTATTAGCTGGCTCCGAAACTTAGGAGGCCCTCAGAACTTTGGGCCCTGCCGTACTGCACCTGGCCCTACGATAGCTACGCCACTGTTTGCCTCTGTCTACTTCAACAAGGGATTGTACTTCGAGAGTGTATTTTCAAAAGGATTTATTTTATGTCATTACTGTTCACAAACGTAGAAAGAAAAATTAATTGAAGGCCAAATACATTGTGAATCTTTTCTATCATGAATGAATAAATATTATCCTAAATTTGAAAATACGGTATTAGAACCGATTTTATTCAAAAGCTTTTACAAAATGAAAAAATAAACCCTCTTTAAAAGACACTCCTCAGTTTATCTCAGCGCAACGATACTTTTTAATTGTCTTCATAATCTAAATTTACTTAGTGGTTCTTTGTTGCCAATGATTGTTTCAATAGTTTATTATTTAGAAATTCACATTCATTTGGGTAATTTTGATATTACACGGTTCTATTAGTTACTGATTGGTGATTTTCTTGTATTCAAGTTTTTTCGCGTAAATTGATAAACATCCTAAAAACTTTCAGCTCGCCGCCAGAAAAATATGACACTGGCTATAAATATCGCACTGGATAGAATATAGATATATTTTATATAAAAACTATATAGCGCGAGTCCTTTTTTAAATTTAAAGTCTTAGCGCACCTGGTTTTTTATTATTGGTGAGAAATTCACCAATAATAATACACCAGGTGCATAGTTTATAGCTTAAAACTTTTCTTTTTTCCTATTTACTTGTAACCAATTTTAAATTTTAAGCTATTGTTCCTTCTGTTTTTGTGAGAGAACCTTTAGGCCATGTATGCACTATGCAACTTTTGCATCGCAAGATATGTATTGGAATGATTAATAAATAAATAATATCTTACTTTCTAATGTTGCGCTGCAAGTTGAACTACAGCATTGAGAGCCTTTCCTCATGACATGGCAACGTCGTCAGCTACGTATCCAAGCAGTTAATATTGAAGTATATGGCCGTCTCCAAGTGAGTTAGGTACCTTACATTTCACTCTTAAATACTTGGATACGTAGCCGGCGACTTTGCAATGGCGTCTTAAATTAGGCAGGGCTCCAATTGCTTCCTAGTGATTACATGGCATTTAATTTTATGAAATAGCTATTATATGAAAACAGTTTTAAAAAATACAAACTTACAGGAAATTATTAAAAGCTGCTGTCTTATGTGCTGCAAGTCTTGTGATTGTTATGATCGCAAATTCAACGGACTAACAAACTAGACAGATAATATAAATTTTGGCATAATACAATTTCACACTTATTTCGTAGTTCCAAGAGAAAACTCACTGAATTACTTCAATCATCTACTAGATTTCGCAAATCTTGTAGTAACATGAGGTGCCTTTGGATTACTTACGTTTTTAAGGCTCATATATATAGCAAGCCTATAGTCTGTAAGCTTTTGAACGTTGTGTTCCAGCATATTATTATCCTGTATTTTACAAAGATATGTAATCAGGACATAGGATATGGAATTTCGTGAAGAAAATTTAAAATCTGCTAAGTCTTAAATATATTCTAAATAACTTAGTAACTAAGAATCACTAAATTTTTGCAATAAGTATAAATGAAAAGTACTAATTATCGCATTAGTTATTTTAGTACTTTTTATTTGCTAGAGTCAAATAAAACGATTTTTCAACTCATTCAAAACAAACTAAAGAATATTCTTTCTAATAGAAATATACTTATTTACTGTTGGTGTGAATAGACCATAATATTGTGGTTCAAATTTAAGACTTAATAAATTATAAATTTTCTCTAAAAATTTAATAAGTTGTTTCCCAAACAATGTATTATAGCGGTTACTAATGCCGCATGTGATGTTTCTGTTGTGTCCCTGTTGTTGAACATTTTACATAAATTGTGGAATAAAAAGTAACCCTCGATTACAGTTAGAGAAGTGTTATTTGTATTTTACTCGACCTTTTTTGTAAATTATGATATTTATGAGTTTTAAGAAGATATATTTTGTTTTTATGATATGACATTTTGATTATAATATTATATTATCATGTAATTGTAATGTTTTAATAATAGTATGTAAAGCAAGTACTAGATTTTACTAACACAATGTTCCACCTAATAAGTCTTCCATACAGGCGATCTGTAATGGTAAATGTGGAACATTAAAATTTTCTAAATATATTCCGATAACACTATTCTCAATTAGAAGATTATTTTCATATTTACTAATTAAAATATAATTAGGATTAAATTCCTTTTTAACAAAATTTTAATGTCTTTTTTTGTGCCCACGTTGTAACTTTTAGTAGATGTTTGGTTAAACTTGAAGTTTAGTATTGTAGGAAGTTTACTGTATGCAAGGATCTTTGAGGTTATAGAGAAAAGGTTATAAATTTATTTCTCAATTTTAAGATACCGTTAAATTAAAAAATATAGAATTCCGACATAACATAAATATACCATTGTTTAAGTCATTCTTTTCTTATAGTTCGTGATACGATAATCGGATCAACTTTTCGAGAATATCGCAAGTACAAAACACACCATTTATATATATTATGGATGAATTTCACCATTGGACGTTCACCAGTCTTTTTATTATGCGCTGCTTATGGTGACGAGTTTAAATTGTAAAATGTTTAGCAAGACTACGATTCTTTTTACTTATATATATAGTAAACCTCCTACTAAATAAAAAATATATTTAAATCAAACACATACACGAAGTTTCAACATAAGCTTTGGGACTATGCATATTATATTTTATACGGCTTTAAAAGTTAGAGATGCAGCGATCAGCTCGAATTATCCGCCGTATCTTTAAAATAGTACAAATTTTTATTTAGTCGTCCTATGGCTTTATGATTTTGAAATTTATACGAATGTTATTTTTTACGTTATTTTTGATTTTAAATGTGTTAGTTTCTTAAGGAGCGTACTCATAATAAGTGTTTGATGTATTTTACAGTACGAATCACAATTGTTCGAAGCTCTGAATAGATGACTGTACAGTTATTATTGTTGCGCTGTCGTAATTATGGTTACTCTATTGGTGAATGAAAGAACGATTCGCATTCAAGAAATAATGTTATCTGAATCGTATACTTACAGCGTGAACGTTGTAATGTAACATTTTTGTAGTGTACCTAGAGTAAATTCGCTTAACATTTTTGTTACATTACAAATGAATTATTTTAATGAGTACCTTTCATGTATGTAATCGATAATAATTATAACGATATATAATTTGTATTCAGTTGTCTATAAAGGTGATATCACAATTATTGTATTATTTGTAATATAGCACAAAAAAATTAATATAAAGGTATATTATATTAGTGTCCATACGTACGATACGTTATTATAAATAGCATGTACCACACATTCTAATATTCTTATTAATACGTGTCTGGATACAGTTCTAGTTAATTCACACTTAAAGTTTATCCTTAAAGTCTCGTATCCTAAGTCTTAGTGATTATTCAGGGACGTCGGTCCCAATAGGGTGGAGTCTACAAGTGTTTTAGGCTGCTAAATGGAAACGCTTAATAATCGATCTCGCTTCTATTTTTACTCGATTCCTAAATAAATAGTTTATCAGTAGGTAGATAAAGTCCGCAGTTTCTTAATCTTGTCAATCGAAGCACACTTGCGTCCGTAAATAAGTCGTAGCTTTCAAAATTGCGGTGTTGGTTCATGCTGCTGCAATGTTTAAAAATAATCTTTGTAACGTTAATAGCTGCAATTTTTTTGTACTAAATATTACAGACAAAGGAATAATTTAATAGCACTTTAGTACTACCAGAGTCCTAGTTTAGCGAAACAAACTGCCAATTTTCAATAATTTGTTTCTTAAATGATCGAGGTAAATATTTCAATATATAGTTCCAACTCGTTGCATTTGGAATCATGTAAGAAGAATAAGAGCGTGTGAGTACGGCGCGTTCCGTAGATTTCAGATAAATTAGATGACGTTGGACAAGTGCTACCGCAGCGCCTTTTCTTTACTGCCGCCGCGACGTGCTATATAATGTCCTTCCAAAATAGGTGATCATATTTCAATACAACGTTCAGTAGGTCTAACTAAATATATTTACCCGAAATATATTTAGTTAGACCAACTGAACGTTTACGGATAAAATAATTTTTTCTCATAATGATTTACGCCTTTTTGCGTAAAATAATCCACTTTGTGGTTATTTACCACCTACTAATCATTCTTGCGCTAAAAATGGATTATTTTACGCAAAAAGGCGTAAATCGTTATAAGAAAAAATATTTTGTTTGTAAAAATCAAAAGTTTCAGTATTTTGTATCACATTCTTTTTACGCTGGATATCTTTGGTTAGACGCATTGAACGCTGTGTTAAAATATGTTCACCTATTTTGGAAGGACCTTATATATTATATACGTGGGCACTGGGCATATTCCAGACAGAGACCATCCCCAATGTCTAACTTAATTTTCAATTGCCTTGAGATTGTATGAATCTGAGCATTAATTGAAATTTTGTAGACAACTACTGTTTAACTTCCAAATTAAAAGATGGGATAGTTTTTATTTCAATTAACCCCCCCCCCCCCTCCCCGGCCCCCTCCCTCAATTACGCCACAAAAATATTCAATACAAGTAATGTGTATGACAAATCAAAGTTTGCCGGGTCAGCTAGTTTTATCATATAATTTTTAATATCATTAGATAGCAAATCAGCAGATGGTGCGTTGCTATCCGTGAGGCGGGATGGCACTGCTACATAAGTCTACCGGCTACCTTACCCTTCAGATCGGAAAACGACAATGACAATCATTAACACTATTGCAGCAGGAACAAGCGGTGGTACCAAATACCCGGACGAGACATTGCAGAACTCTACCACCTTGTAGTCACGATAGTAGTGGATGGATGGTTTATGTGTTGAATATTATTTTCCTCGTATTTAAAATTGTAAACTTTATTGGCTTCTACACAAAATGTAAACATGATAACTTCAGCTATTTTGCGAGTAATTCAAGTATCATTAAGGCTTGTAGTGACTTCTAGTTTTGGGTTAGTGTTCAGAGCTTTTCTCTTTAATACCTTAGTAGATAACATAGACGCGCAAATATTTTGGATGAACAATTTGTGCGCTGTGTAATCACTTAGCAAAATGACTATAAAACTGGGGGTGCTTTGATTGTTCACCAAACTAACAAAATATTGTGTGATCTACATAAATATTAGCATAAAGCCATAAGCTTTGGGCATTTATAAAATAGTTTTTTAATGTAAAAAACTAGAAATTTGTCGAGACGAGCTTCAATGATGAACTTGTTTTGAAGTTCGATTTTACGGTCGCCGATGGAGCGATTCTATAACAATAATTTTATTTTGCTCTTGGTTTTACTTCACTACTCGTGGGTATAACGAAACTTTTGCCCATAAAATGATTCCTTATAAACTTTTTCTGCGAGTCAGAACACAAAATTATTTCTGCTTTTACTCGTACGTGTGTAAATCATACAAATTCAAGACAACATTCCATCGGTTAAAGATACCGTTTACCGTACAAAGTTTAGTTATTGGTATTTTACTAATAAATTTACATTTATTGATGAAATAATCAAAATTAATTTTAAGTAATGCTCCGGTTTCTCTGCAATCTAAATGTTTTGATATTTACTAGCAGTTAACAATATTTTTGTCGGCTGCTTTCTGGAAATCTTAAGAAACCATTGCGAAGAATCAATTATAACCAAATGGGTCAGCCCACACATTTTTAAAGTTTACAAAGTTTCTTTAAAAATATGACTGCAACCAATTTACGAGAAATTAATTTGTTCACACTTGTTTTGAGTTATTGATAAATCAGATGTAATTGTATCCAAATACATTTGGACAGGTAAATGCACCCTTCACGATAATTAACATTATAAATTAGTTAATACTTACGTAATATTGTCTACATTAGAACGGCAGTTCGCTCTGGAAAAATAGTCGTTATGTATTTGCTGATATTAGCGCAAATAGTATTTACGAGGACACGCTTGGTGTTGAATTTGTTTGTGGCCTTATTCGATGCCCGAAATAGGGTTTCACGTGTCTCTAAACTAGTTTATGATTACAAGAACTGGCTTGTTTATTTTAAATGGGGTTTAGAGGCATCGCTCGGCTTTGCCGACTGTGATAGTGCGTGCTGTGCTCTCCTCATCCCTTATGTTTTATGGCTACATTAATTTAGGTAATAGGGCCTATAAATAAGTACATAAGTTGTTCTAGTTAAGTCCGCTTTGTAATTGTTAATGACGTAGGCCCATTTGTGAAAGTTTTGGGATTATGTAATTACTAACTTTTGGTATATTGGATAACTGCAAATTTAAGATTTTAGGGACCGTACACCAAACTTCGGTTTTTATTATATTGGACACGTGAAGGTTAGAACGTGTTGTTATTGTAAATAATTGTTGGTAAAGTAAGCTTAGGTCGTATAAGGGCTCCATATGTCAGCGTTTATAAAAAAGCGTTTCGAGATTCATCAATGGTGTTTGCGCTGGACGCAAATTTAACGATTTTTAAATTTCATTATTTGAATTTATTATTGGGAAGTCATCAGGGCAGTAGAGATTGCGAGTTTACGTGCATAAGGCTATGGTGTGATCGCTTTTAAGGACTTATTTTGTAGTGACCAATTTTATCTTTAGTAAATTGACAATTATAATGTAATTTTTATATACAATAAATAAAAAGATTTTTTAAATTTGTTTTTCATTTCCACATTTTAATTACCAAAACAATTCAATAATATATTGAATGATGATTTCTAATTAACAGTTAAAAGGAACAATATCGCTTCTTATACAATATTTTTTTGCTTAATGTTAAAGTAACAGCCATTTACATTCATATTTACAATTTACAAAAACATCACTAATAATATAATTATTTACACAAATTACTATACCTATTTATATTTTGAAAAAAAAGAACAGCACCGAATGTGGTGTCATACCGTTGATCGTTTTTATATCTTTGTACATTTTACACATAAATATGTAGAAAATTAAATGCATCGTCATGGCTCTTAGTTCTCTTCATCTCGTGCAATTATTATCGGTTTTATTAATAAATAAGGGACATATCATAATAATTCGGAAAGGGAACTTCGCGATATCAACTTTCCAGTATTTCTGTTCTGTATATCTTTGTATGAAACTCCTTACTGCAATGCGTGCTAATCGGATCGTCTAGCTTCAGGGTGAGGTCGAGATCCGCGGTGTGGTGTGGTCAACTTGCAGTTCCCGCGCTTACATCTACATATCGGAGTTGACGGCACACTACTATTGCCAAACTTGTCATTCGCAAGGCAACTTCCCATACGTAAGCGCGGCGTCCGGCGTCTATAGTTTTTGCCCAGGCGACGCACCGGCGCTGATGATCCGCTATGTTAGTTGTTACGTATAAGCACGTATATTGACTTGATGGCGAGGCGATACGGTGACAATCCCTATCCCGAGTTGATATGTGTACTATAATGTGTCCACATCGTATTCATTCTAGAGATTTGCGTATCGGTAATAATCTCTGCGTATATAGTTCTGTTCGTCGCTAAACTCATATACGGAGAGACCGATTTGAATTTATATATTTGTTATAATTTATTTAATTATGGATTTGGTATTTAAATTCCAATTTTCGTCCTCCCCAAAATCTCTATTTCTAATAGTTGCCGCAATGTGCTTATTTGTTGATATGATTTTCAATATTTTTTTAATCATGATTATGGAGACATTGATCAAGGTTATAGAACATTTATTATTAAATGCAACTCTCAAGTAATAAGCTCCATATACTACCAAGCCTGTCATAATAGACAAAGTGTATTATTTTTTGCAAACAAGTAGATGGCTTTCCTGATGAGTGTCCACTTGTGCCGGGGATATAATGCTACGTAGGTACCGATTACTCGATTCGCTACATTAGAACACGTCAATAAGAAACACAAATGTTATTAATTTGCAGGTTTGGTATCACATTTTAAGGTAAGATGGTAGTACCAAATCCGACTAAGACCTTGCAAAATTCTACCATCTAGCAATGTTTACAGTGACACGTTCGCCGTTTTCGAGCTGACTGTTACCAACAGTCAGGGTCCTTTAAAAGGGGCCTTGAACAAGACGGAGGGAAATCTTATTACGAACTATAAAGTGTTTTATACGACCTGTCAAAGTTTTTTTACCCATCCTAAGTGAAAAAGTTTATAGCTTAGCAAGCTAAGCAGAACACAAGCCACGCTCAACATTATAAAAGAGCACCAAACGTATTTACAGACTGTGTATGTTGCGCATCATAATATTGCTTGCACTCTTGCAAATCTTGGGAAGTAAACGCACAATCGGTATAATTCCAGCCTTGCATTTCCATACTTTGTGTACAGTCCTGTTCATTTCTGTAGTATCGAGAATCTTGTATAGTTTCCAGTATGGGGGACGGATCTCTAGCATTTTCTGTGTTATAGTACTGCCCGTCATCTGGGTAATACATTTGAGTGCCATAAAACTGTTGATCACAGTAGGTATGATTTTGTGGGTAACAGTTATTAAATAATTCAGGTGACGGCGTCTCACTAGATTCTGACCCTCCAGGTGCTCTTTGCCATTCTAGCCAATAACATTCTTCAGGTCTCGAATTGTCACCATTTAGGTCTGCGAACGTTGGTGGCGATTCCATAGTATTTTCTTCTACGGGAAAGTCGAGACGAATCGGTTGATCTAATTGAAATATTTCCTCTGGGTGGAAAATGTCGTCAGCTGGCAATATTGTGGCGTCATAAGTTTGTTCGGTTGGTAATGATGGCCCAGGTTGAGTAGGTGGATAACTGGGATACGATTGGTGATCCATAGAAGTCCATGCCGTGGTTGAGAATTGTTCTACGGGAGCTTCAGGACGCCATCGGCAGTTACATTCAAAAGGACCACACGTACACGTCAGGGTTGCTGAAAATTGAAAAAAATCGATTGTAAATTATCTTGTACCTACGTGTTCTAGTTTGCATTATTTGATTTGAAAAATAACAATTAGTGTTAAAGAGAGTTAAAGCTATGGACTAAGTGTTCACATCACATTTGTTGCATACCGAAAGGTAAAATTTTACTAGAAATTCAGTACGTACGATTCGAATAGGAATGTTTTTCTTTGTATGATGCATTGTCTGTATGTAACGTACCTTTACTTAAAAAAATACTGCAATAGTCGATATTACCTAGTAGGTAGGTACTAAGCACTGATGCAGTTGGAATAACAGCTGCAAGACTTTGTCCGAATAGCGTCAGTGTTTGTTATTACCATGTTCCGGTTTCGTGACTGAGGTAGACGGTAAACTTACGCACGCGGCATTTCATCCCTGCCATTAGGATTAAAATGCACCATTAACATTTAGTGTCTACTGATGAGTGATTTTCCCTTTCCATCCAAATAGCAATCTGCTTATTTGCTATACTTAATAAAAAAAGGAATTTTCCTTAAAGAAACGCGACCAAAAACTATTC
Organism: Apodemia mormo; assembly: GCA_036924255.1. NCBI lineage: Eukaryota > Metazoa > Arthropoda > Insecta > Lepidoptera > Riodinidae > Apodemia > Apodemia mormo. Next base: position 16,138,008 of record JAUPFN010000003.1, on the reverse strand, counting down.
GTTCTGTTACAACCCTTAATTGTAAGCTATTCTAAATCGCTGAGTCAAACTTTTATTTTACTATATAAGCCGTGCATTTCCAATGCACGGCCAGTCAGTACTTGAACTAGTCAAATCGCTGCCCAGCAACGGACCTGGTTTCTGCCCGCCGGCTGGCCTTCAGTGAGGAGACTAGGGATAGTAGCATCCCCGTCGTAACCCCCTTTAACCGCGTGCACAAATGGTAGTAGTGCGATCTGAGTGCTAAATGAAAGTGAAGTGTAACAAGTAAAGTTGAATAAAAGTGGTTCTCTCGAAAAATAGTTTTTTTTAAGACTACAACGCGGAACACCCTAACAGTTCGAATGAACGTCTAACTGAAAAACTATTCAAATGTAGGTAGACACTTGCACATAGGTATCTACCAAAGGTATCTACCAAATGATTGTTTTAAGTTTTCCATCAAATTATGTTTTTGGTTTTTCGTTACTTAGTAGATTTTCGATTAGTAATTAAACATTCTAAATATCTGATGTCTGTTCAAACGTAGCATACCTACGAATAACTTTATATTGGATTTTAGTCGTCTTTTTAAAAAGAGGTGATCAATTCGTCTAAATATTTTTTCATTATTATTTCCCGATTTGGAAAAAGTCTTCTTTTGTTTGGAAAAACTCTTCTTTTATGCTTCCCATTTAGTCCATATAAAATTGGTGAAGATTTCATCCAAGTTTCCCGATACAGGAAATTAGCCGTAAAATGCATAATTATAGGTGATTAGACACAATACATAATATCAGTCTATAATGGATTAGATGTGGCAAAGTGTAGGTATTTACTAGTCTAGTTCTATTTACAATTACCTACTTGTTCTATCAAGGGCGGATTCAACCTTCGGTTAGGGGGGGGGGGGTCACATATAAAAGGGCGGATCCAGCCTTTGGTTCACGAGAGGGGGGTCACATATTTGAGATTCAGTCATGATAGGCTCTAATCCTAATAAATCCATACCTGGAACCCTGCCCAAGGGGAGGGGTCATGTCCCCCATGACCCACCCTGTATTCTATATTTTTAAACGATGATATTTATATATTAGGATAAAACTCACCTCTTTGATTATCAGGGATGAGTGGAGGCGGTTGCGGGTGGACATTTAATTTCTGAGGTAGTTGTTTCTCAGTTTTTGCTGTTAACATTTTGTCGGCAATCGTTGTTTCTCTCGCTAGTAGTAACGCCAGTCCTCTTACTCGTCTTCCGGCGCCAAGAGATCGTCTCACTTCACTCGCACCCTTTGCTTCTGGCCGCGGATGGTCGTGGGTTCCTTTGGCTTGGAAAAAGATTGCATGTTCCGTGTGTCGCCAGAAGTGCGTGACGGGATAACCACAGTGGCCTCGACATGGCTGGACTTCTAGTCTGCCGCCATTGCAATGCCGATTTGGACACGGTTTTCCTAGGAACAAGATGTTTGATGAGTGTTGTGTGATAAAAATAAATACAAATTTAAAAATAGGAGGGAAAACCAAAATTACTTTGCATCAAATAATTTGAAGGTATCAAATGCGGGCAAGACATTGGAGAACGGTGTAAATAGCAGAGAGCCATCTGCCGCTGCTATTTTATGGTATTAAAAAAATTTGCTTGCCACTTACGAGCTGTTTGGCAGTAGGAATAGATTAGAATAGACTATTCTATAATAGGTCTATTCCTCAAAAAGTGTCCAGGACAACACGGAGAAGTTCAAATTATTACAAAAAACTAATAATAAATAAACACGAATCCTGAATTTTATGCGTCTATACCTAGTAATACGAGACAATACTACTGCAAGACCATCCACAGGAGTAGGTAGGTACGTAAAACGGCGAGGAATTCACGAGACGGACGGATATAGTAGCAAAGTCCGGCGCGCATGTCTGCGGGCTTGCTCGCGGGCATGTCCGTCTAGTGAATTCCCGCTTTAGCTAGAAACAATGGATCCGAAAGTCTAAGGGCGGCCACATACTCATAAAATGCATACAATTTAAAAGTCACGCCCGGTTCCCTTGCGGGGTAGGCAGAGGAATCCGAACGTCCATAGACTCCGGTTCACCACGATTCACCGGTTTGTCGGTTGACGAAATGTGTGGTGATCCCCATCGCCACATTTTACCGACCTGATAACGATTATCAACTATTTCTAGCGATAACCGGGACTGACGGGCTATACGTGCTCATCTGAGGCATGGGACTAATAACACACCATCCGCCAAACTCCGAGCTGCTACTGACAGTTTGGATTTTTGAGAAAAACCTCGAAAAAACCCCACTAAAACTTTTGCCCTACCCGGGATCAAATTCGGGACCTCAGATCTGTCTGAAATATTAAAATTATAATTTCATAATACGCGTTAGCCACGCGAGCACAGACAGCACTGGAATCAGATTATGAATTCAGACTCTCAATTCAGGGAAGCATTCCGGATGTAGGTACGAGTCCTAATTGTTGACAAAGATGTAGGTACATACCTAACAATTGCAATAACAATACCGGCGGCGTTATCACGTAATTTCCAATGCGAAATTATTGTAATTATTTAGTTATTGTAAGACACATAACAGCCGTGTATGCTAGTGACAGTCGTTGCCGCTTGATTAGTTTTGGTGGCGTGACAGGTAAGTCACTTAAGACCATACGTATACCTAAATATGTAGATGCAAAGTAAAGTCATCTCACCTTGTTGTTTTTTCCTTGCTTTATCACATATAGCTGGCCTTAAATGAACTCTGGAACCATCTTGTAACCGGCATCTTAAAGAACACACTAGGACACCTAGACAGCTTTTCTTCAATATGTGTACATTATGATTGTTGGTGTTTCTCATTGCCCAGCCTGAAGCGTGACGTCGGGCCTCTTCACATCCTGGAGGATAGACTCTCCTGACGTGGCCGTCGCACCACTCACTGAATGAGTCAAAACTTGTTACTCTTGGTACGACCGCATCATTAATATCCCATTCGGGTGTGGAAGGTCCCTCTGACATATCCGCACGCCTGGTACTGAAAATATTTGAAATTTGAAAACATATCTAACAAGCTATTAAAAGCCGGTAAAAAAAGTATTGATCGCTGGGGATATCTACAGTTCACAAGCTCCAGCAAAGTGAGCCGAAATAAAAGTTTCTTGTATGGGGGATATGGGGAGAATTTTGTTTTTCAAACTTTATTAATAGTTAAGGTGTTAAGCGGTACCCGGTTCTGTATGTCTGTAATGTCTGTACCAAACATATGTTGCATAAATCTACTACCAACTTAGTGATAACAGAGCAACACACATGTTTGCTCCGAGTTAGTAATCTTGATGTTAGTGACATATTGACCGCAACTTTGGTCGAGTGGTTAGCGAACCTAACTACGAATCGAGGGGGCTCGGGTTCGATTCCTAACAGAGACAAACATTTGTGTGATGAGCATAGATGTTTACGTTTCTGGGTTTGAGTGTTTATTATGTATTTAATATTTATATATGTATTAGTATCGTTGGCTAACACTCAAAACACAAGCAAATAATTTGCTTATTTTGGCGATCAATGAAAAAAAAACAAAAAATGTATTAGCCGCCATCAATTTTTGCGGGATGCTTCGCAATAAGGCAGATGAACTATTCTTCAAAAAAAGGAGCCGGATCAACGCAAGATCGCAACGCATCCAGGCAGATGCCTCCCTGAAAATTTTAACGTTCCATTTATTATGGTTCAAGACTTTTTACGCTTTTCTCATATAATAAAACACTAATAGACATGGGCGTACACAGATTCTGGGCTAGAGTATATTTTTGTCTTATTATATTTTTATCTACAAAGGTAGGGAGGTAAGCAAATTCCGAGGGGGGCAGCTACCTCTCCCTGCCCCCCAATCGGTACGCCCATGTTAATAGAGGATAGATAATTTAGGTATGCTAGCTTATAGAAATAGCTGTCATAGGGTTAGTAGGGTGTATTTTATAACATTAAAGTTAGCTTGCATTTTGTACTTAATAAGATTATGAATTAAAGATTTATGTATAAAATATGTAGGTATGTGGTACCTACCTATAAACTTTGTCGTTTTAAATCAACAAAAAGAGTCGCAAAACGTTATAAAGAAAGCTTCCCCTCATATATTCTTATTAAGCCAATTAGGTACATTTCTCGTGAAGGGGCAAGCGGTTTAATTGGTTAAACTAGTTTGTGAAAACTTATTGTTGAATAAATTGTTGAGAATTCACAATGAGAGTGAATAAAAAACAAAAAGGTCTTTCAGTCTTTTTGTTTTTTATTCACTACATCTGAAACTTAATAGATGATCTGGTTCACCATGATTCCCCGGTTGGTCGGTTGATGAGATAAGAGTGGTCGCCATTGACAAATATTGTCAACCTAATAATTACTGCTTGTTCCTAGCGATATGCGGAATCGTTTGTTAGCTACATGCTCATCTGAAGCACGGAGTTGGTGCAAGGGGCTGGTAAACTGTTACTAATCTACGAGCTACAACACAAAAAACCTAATATATACCTCACACTTTGGATGGAATTTGGGACCTTGTTTGCATAAAAAATTTAATAGTATAACAAGTAACTTCAACCAGATGAAGAGGGCTGGGGCAATATCTATCACGTGCAGACTTTTAGAAAACCGAGTGCCAGATTCTTAAATTTTCGAATCAGGTCTACGAGTAGGTACTAATTTAAGTACGTCGTCATTACATTGACTACAAAAACAGCATAAAAGCGCTTAATTAAGCAAATAATCAGTCACCCAATGTAGCCCTGACCATAGATTATAATAGTAACTTGACCGCATAATCACCAAGTTACTTCGCAATAAGTGCTTTTTAACGCGTATCAACATATAGATCTAAATAATTAGCTACTCATATTCTATGCTTTGTGTACCTATTGTAAGTCACGTCACACAGTCATTAAAGCATATGAAATTATTAATGAATATAATAGAATTAAGGCCAAAGACACCAAAGATTAAAGGTCGTAGCACACATATCAACTCGGAAAGGGATCGTCACCGTATCGCCTCGCCGTCAACCAGGCGTCAACCTATCGTAAGCGCGTCAGCGTGCGATCAGCAGCTCCGAATCGACTCGGCTACGGCTAGGCGACGCCGCGCTTACGGCTCGCCGGTCGCTGGTTGACGACGGCTGGGCGGGGTGCCTCGCGGTTAGTCAGTATCCGAACGTGAAGTGTAGCGCACGGTTATGTCCCAGTTCACAATATACGAAATGGCTATAATTGCAGTGGCACTTGACGAAGAGGAAACAGAAAATAGAAAGAAACGAAGAAAAAGATATTGGGTACACAGTATGAATAAAGCTAGGAGAACTGAAGGGGAATTTCGGACTATTAAGAAACATTTAATAGATGATGAAGAGAAATTTTATATTTATTTTCATATGCCAAAATGTCTCTTTTATAACATACTGCAGTCTATAGAAGAATGTATAAGAAAGAAGAATACAACATTCAGAGAAACGATTTCACCCGAAGAAAGATTGGCTGTAACATTAAGGTAAGCAACAAATTAAGGTGAGCAACTCCTATACACGTGATTGTCTGGTAGAAACTATTACTTAGTAATAAGGCCGCCGATATTCTGAGAATTGCTTTTTTTAAGCCGTGTACTTTGACATTTTCTTGCAATAAAGGGTTCTTTTTGTATTGTATTGCAAGGATAAGAATAAGTTTTTTCATGGACAATGGTTATTGAAGAAATAAATACACATTCGTTTTCAAATCAAAAAGGTTTTATTTCAGGAATGCAATAAAACAAAATAATAATTGAGTATTATAACAAAAAAAATTAAATGATTAACGAAGCACGCTGTCCATTTTTTTCGGTCGTAGCTTGTGCCTTCGATTGCCATACGATATTTTAATAATTATTAATTATTATTTTTTTCAAAGTTTAAATTATCAAAATCAGTGTTTGAAGAGCCAGTTTGTGTGCTTGAAGCGCCAGTGTGTGTGTTTGAAGCGCCAGTTTGTGTTTGCATACGACTGCTTGTCGGTACTGATAGACTCTCGTGGTTATTATTATTGAGGGTATTATAACCTTGAGGCATGTAATATTCAGGTCTTTGAGGAATGTAAGAATTGCTAAAACTATAATAGTTTTGTTTATCTGCGATTTCTTTTAACTCGATTTCAGAAACTGCGTTATATATTTTAGCCTTTATAACTGCTTGGTTATATTCTGAAAACTTTTTTACAGTTGCCGCAATGCTCTTAAAATATTTATCTATCTCATCATCTTCTTCTTTGTTTTTCTTTTCTTCTATTAAATATTTCATTAAAGCATGTGACGCTGAAGTGTTTTCAACTGCACAACCTTTTTTAGGTTTCTTCGGAATGTTAGGAGTAATTGAAGACGCAGAAGACTTCGGACGTGACGTAGGTGTAGGAGTCTGTTGTTCTTCAGTTTCTGGAGACTGAATATCGTTTATTGAGTTCTGTGACCCATCATTCAAGAAGCTGCTAACATCTGAATGGTCATCATCTCCACTTACATCTGTAACCGACGAAATCGTACTTCTTTCTTTGTAATGAGGTAACAAAAAGCTCATCTCATCTTCATAGGTCCACTTTTTCGTCGTCGTTGCTGCCTGACCACTTTTAGTTTTACGTTTCTTGATAGTTCGTCGGTGGGACTCTCTAAGATTTAGCCAAGTTTTCTTGCATTCAGATTCTGAAATAAAATAAATCATGGTCAAATAGATAAGCGCAAATTGGCGAGTAGTTATATATGTGTGTTTGTGTGCATGGCAGTACAGGGTGTAGGGACAGCTTCCTTAAAACAAACCATGGCATCAGACCATCAACCTGAACAACATTCACGAAGATTTTTTTGTAGGAAATTAAAAAATCCTCCGTGAAAATAAATGAAGAAAAGAACCTACATATGTATTATTAAATATACATTTATTGTTGCAGGTACTTCATAACTGGATGTACATTTAGGACTCTATCATCGAGCTTCCGCTTAGGAGAATCAACTATTCGTTTGATTGTAACAGATGTTTGCAATGCAATAATAAATATATTAATGCCAGTACATATACCTCAACCAACTATAGAAACATGGCGACGAAATGAAGAGGGATTCAGAACTAAATGGAACTTTCCAAATTGCATAGCCGCCATAGATGGAAAGCATGTAAATATAATATCACCTCCCAATAGTGGATCGCTATTTTTTAACTATAAAAAACATTTTTCAATTGTTTTATTAGCTGCAGTTGACCCTGAATATAGATTCGTAGCGGTTGATGTAGGAGCTTACGGCAAAAATAGCGATGGCGGAATCTTTTCATCATCTACTTTTGGAAACGCACTTGAAAGAAATACATTAAATATTCCATGTGACAAACAATTACCAGGAACTAATCATGCAATGCCGCATGTATTTGTGGGCGATGAGGCGTTTCCATTGAAGACATATTTATTAAGACCATATCCTCGCTCAACTACACGAAGACTTTCAGATCCTGAACTGCAATATAATTACCGTTTATCGCGAGCTAGAAGAGTTGTGGAAAACACTTTTGGAATTATGTATCAAAAGTTTGCGATTTACAACTGTAATATTAATTGGCATCCTAAGTTTGTAGATAAAGTGGTATTAACAACTTGCATTTTACACAACATGATGAGAACATATAACATAGAGATGAATATCCAGGAACCGAACAGAACAGAACAGGAAATTTCAGTTGAATTCGGCGAAGACCGATTATTAAGTCCATTACCAAATATTGGTAGTAACTATACGGGTACTGCTTTCAACGTACGAGAAATGTTTAAAAATTATTTCCAAACTTCTACTGGACGAGTTCCGTGGCAGAATCGTAGGTGTTAATTTACCATGATAATTATCGTAAAATATTATAATTATTTTATTATTTGTTTTATTTCTATTCTCCAATTATTAAAACTCATTTGTTTAACTTACCTAATTATTATCTATCAAAATTTTATACGAAAAATAGACATCAAACTAAACAGGTAAAGTAAAGTAAACAGGTAACTACCTACTTAAATAAAAAATTAAATACTTACCAGATTGATTTAAATTAGCACTAATTTGTCTCCATGCCTCGTCCTTTTTCGAATTGTCGCTATATTTCGAATCACTTAAATCATATAAACATGGATATTGTCTCACTTCTTCGATTAGTTTCTCCTTTTCCATCGTTAGTTTTTGTTTGGAATCTAACCTATAAACTCGCGCGCAACTCGGCTGGAAGTTATCTTGTGAATGACAAGCACGTTCACAGCGCAGGCCGCGGCGCGGGGCCGGGGGCGGGAACGAAGAAACGCAAGCTAGGGTACGGAGAGTCGTAAGACAGCGTACGGAGAGACGTAAGCGCGGGTACGGCAAGTCGACCACGCGGCGAGGCGATTACGTTACGATTCCGATAAGTGTGCGTTGCAGTAGGGAGTTTCATACAAAGAATACTGAACGGCTCGAGTTGATACGTTTACGTTCCGTTTACGAGTTGATATGTGTGCTATGACCCTAAGGCGGATAGGTAGGTATGTCTGCCTCAGTGTCAAGTGATATACCTATGTATGACATCTCATTTTTTAAGTTTGGCGTGAAGATATATATGTATTTAGATATGTATATGTATTTTATTATTTAGCAAAGGTATAATAGATTGGTTAAGTTGTGAACAAGGAACGATATTTTAAAAATAAATCTCATAAACTCTTATCCTAGGAAGAACCTATGTGGGTAGGTGGATATTTAATTATTGCAAGATGAGGTCCAGATCCCTTATAAAGAATAGACCACCTGCCGTCTCACCAAGCAATTTATTAAGTACCTACCTACGGACGATAGGCCAAACCTGTCACAATCAACGTGAATACTAAGTGGTAAAGTTTCTGTCTGATTTGGTACCACCACATTCCTTTTTCTTGATGGAATATCGTCAGTGCTTTGTCGTCACTATCGTGTTCGTTTTTCGAAGTTGAGGTAAATGGTAAACTAACGGATGTGGTATACAAAAGCGTAACGACGTACAAACTGTTCACATTTGATTGACTATACCTATGTGAACTGTGATTTTTCTATCAGAAGAGTCATCAGAGATACAGAGGCAAGAAGACAGACGGTCTACTATTTGAAAAGGGGCTCGGAACAACTTGGGGTAAAATGAATTATCTTATTCTATGGGTACTTATTCTTTATTTCCTTTAGAATTCAGAGCCAATCCCCGCGTTCATGAGTTTCAATTAAGTTTAATGAGGTTCAATTGGCCTTCCCCAACACCTACCATGACCTAACAATACAGACCCTCGATCAAGAGTGCTACTATTACATCGCATGTCTTAAATAATAGATCTACAATTATTGTTATTAAATGTATAATCTTCTATAATATAAAAATCAATTGCTGTTCGTTAGTCTCGCTAAAACTCGTAAACAACTGAACCGATTTGGCTTATTTTGGTTTTGAAATAAAAGTCCAGGGAAGGTTTAAAAGGTGAGAAAATATAGAAAAAATAAGAGTAGTTAAAAAGGCAGAATAACGTTTGCCGGGTCAGCTAGTTACTAATATAAATGCGAAAGTCTGTTTGTTACGTCTTCATGGTTAAACCGCTGAATTGATTTTAAAAAATATTTGAAAATTCGGAGTCAAAATTAGGCTAACTTGCGTTTTAAAAAACCAACTTCTAAGGGGGATAAAATTTTATGTGAAAAATTATATCGACGACATCTTTATCTATTAGCCGGCAAAGCTAAGAAAATCAACTAGAGTAAAATAAAAATAAAAATATTGATAGCCTTAATCCTACATTGCATACTGTGCCATATCTGGAACTACTAAAATAATGATGTCTAGCGTTCGTTTAAAGACTCCTAGCGACATTTGTTGACTGGCGGATGAGTCTTTACACACCTAGCAATGGATTAATAATGGCAACTGTCACTATATAGTGTTTGCTATTGACTGATATTGTGAATGAAATATAATTTGGCCGGTCGGCGCGAACTCCTTCTTTACGTAAATTGAAAATTATTAAAAAAAATGTTTTTTGAAGATTCGGAAGTGGAAAAAAATAGCTTTAGATTGGAAGTAGTACATATTGAATGAAGGTAAGTTATTTTTCTAAAATGTTACTGTTTTATATACTAAAATATCGATTTATATAAATGTCACAGATATGGTACACCATGCATTAGTTCATATCAAACCTTTTGTTTCGATTGGCGAATTGTTACAGGTTATGGCGAAGATGAAATAGTCTGACGCGATTATTGAGAGGTATTAAGAAATACCATCAGGAAGTGAAGATGATCAGGACTTTTCGGACGCGAAAAGTGATGGCGAGGATAAGACGAAACTTGGACCAATTGAATGAAAACGTTATTGAATCCGAAAATGATATTTCGCCTGCTAGGTATGCACCATCTTCCTCTACTAATACACATACAACCTTTGCTAAAAATCTTAATGAAGAATGAACAGATCCTCAAGCCAGTATTTCAAGGCTAAGCAGGTCATCACGCCAAAGTAGAAGTTCTTTCACTCTCCCAGTTAGAAGGAATCGAATTTCAAACAATGTAACAACCAATCAAAGAAGGAAAAGAAATTTAATTTGGGAAAACAAATCTTTATAAATATAATTTAAATTTAGAACCACCCATTACAGAATTGGATACTCCATTGCAATCTTTTTTATATTTTTTGATGATAACCTGCTCAATCATATAGTTGAAGAAATGCATAAATTCAGCACACAAAAAGACCCACCTAAACCCTTCCAAATCACCACAATGAATTAAGAAGCCTATTGATATGGTTAGCCGGTATTAAAAGAAATAAAAAAAAATTACATTGAAGTAGATTGTCTTAAAGTTGTAAAAATCTATAATCAACATAATATCTATGGAGCAGATTTATTGGACTCATTTTTGAGAAGTACAAAATAGAATGCGTACTAAAAATGATATGTGCGTTTATTTTACCATTTTCTCGACATTATCACCATAAATTTCTGATACACCATAAATGATTATTCACACGAAAAAATTTTTCGTGTGAATAATCAAGCGATTAAAGCAAAATTAAATATTTTTCCTTCAACGAATTAAAATGTTCGAAGCCCCCTAACTTTTTAATTACCTGATTAAAAAAAGTTTGTTCCTGAGACCATACTCTATATATGTATGTGTTTGTAGGTATGTATATCGTTGACTAACACCCATAATACAAACAAATAATTTGCTTACTTACCTATTAGGCAGGTACTTACATCATAATTTCGGTGGACAAATTACACAAATTGATCTAATTCCAAACATTTGATCAATTTCTGTAATTTTTCCACCGAAATTATTAATATTTTCGTTCGTATACAAACCTATAATACCCGTCGCATTAAGTACCTACTTATGAAAAAGTGAAATAGGCGGCTAGAATAGCTAGAATTTGCAAAATCTTTTAATTAAGCACAATTTAGTTTGCAAAATTTAAAAGACAGACATAGCTATCTAATGCTTCCAAAATAGCGCTTTTCAACGGACGAAAAAACGGAGGTTATCAATTTGACTCGTAGGTATGTAGGTAGGTAAGTAATATTGTTGGAATTACATAATATTCAACTACGATGTTCTATTTAGGCATCCCAGCATGTGTGGATACTAGATACTAAAATTCGTAAGTGTAGGTAGGTATTAATGTTTGTATATTTTTCCACGAATTTCTCGGCAATAAAAAGCTATAACGAGATAATTATTTTTTCATTTTAACTTAGGGAACATCATTGCACCTACTTATATTCCAACTTACGGAGCAGTGTAAGTTTCATCAAAATTGGTTCAGTAGTTTTGAGATATGCGTATAGTTAACAGATATTTAAAGTCGGTTTAATTATTTTAAATTACTTTTATTACTATCCATTCAAAAGTAGGTACATATAGATATCATACGTTTGAAATAAGAATTTAGTGCTATCATACAAACACGAACAAACTATAAGACCCTTGATTTGTAAGTTGAGATCGTACCCATATAACTAAATAGGATTAAGATAATTTGGTAAGTACCTAATGAATTCCCTAATCTAGGGGTTTAGCGTTCGGTACACAGGCCACAGCATTAAATCAGCAGACATATCATCACGCTAAACTTTATAAGGTAAATGAAAATGTATATACCTCGCTTATTCAAAGTTGATAAATTAACAAAGAATTGATTGTTTAACATAAAAACTTACAGGATCACCATCTCCGAAAACTGTATATTGGTTTCCTCACTATTCAATATAAAAAATATTCACAGTCCACAAACACGACACTAACTAAATTCAGTTTATATATCGCTTACATAAATAAAGAAAATTTTTGACGATGTATACGCTTTCATAGCTTGTTCGTTACTGACTTTAACAACAAAAATAAACATGGGGATGATTTGTCCCACTCCTGATGCGTATACCAGCTAAGGTGGGGAGCTTCGCCGCTAATAGAACGCCGTCGTGCACATGACTCCACCTCTGGATTCGCTGCAGCCAATCAAACACGTTATACTTTAACCAATGACAGCTTTCCGATTAAATAGGTTTACATTTTCAGTAAAATTCGTGATGGGAAATTTCAGTGACACATAACTTATTTACATATCGATTTAGAAAGTACAATGTACCGTTTTGGGTCTAGGTTTCTACGGTTTGTTTAATTATGTTATTGACTTTCCTTATACCTACTTAGTGTAGACTGCCTTGGAGTTTAGAGTAGGTAAGCCTATTCGGTTCAGATCATAAGGTCCGGGCTCAATTCTCGAGTCCGAAAACGTGTTATTATTTTTTTAGAGAGTTTTGCCGAAACCTCCAATCTCAGTAGCCGCTCAGATCTGGTGGTCGTGTGTTAACACTCCTGTCTCCCTGGTCTCGTATATGCGCATAAAGTTGTCGGCGCGATGATGCTTATTCTAGGCAGGGACTGATTTCTCCATAGGCCGAGTAGGCTCGGGCCTAGGGTGGCAAAATTTGGTCCTTTTTGTCATTGATTCACAGTTGCTAGTATTTAGTTTATGATGATTTGATAAACAAATTCGCTGCTAAGAAAGTCAGACAAAGGACAATTTGGGAATTTTTACGAAAACGAATCATTGTTACAAAATATAGAAATGGTAAGAATTGGTATTGGTATCTGTAATACTGATTGAGATAATTTAATCATTTACTGATTAGATATCGTTTTTTCCACCCACTAAATTTAATTTCTATAGTTCATTTATCTTTTCATGCTTTACAATGAATGAAAGGGGTAGGGCAGCCGACTATTAGATATTAATTGCGCTATTCGAGTGGCAGAAGTTTATATCCTTTCTGGATAAGCAAGAAACACAAGACGTAAGCTTTACCGCCACATGTGCTTACCACCTAAATATTTGTACAGTATACCTAGATGTACCTGATGGTAGAATATGCTGGTATCTTTAATTAATTTAAATAACTTTTAACATCCGTATTCTTGCAAATAAATATTTTTCATTTCATTTTCGGTACACGGTAGCAATAAGCACATTATTACAGTCAGAATAGGAACAATTGTCCTGTGTTGGTTAGGGTTCCCTTTGAAGAATAGACCACCTGTCGTTCTGCCAGGCAGTTCGTAAAAGGCGAAAATTGGCTATACGTTAGATATCTATAGGCGCAGGTATTTCTTTCCATTGGAAATTTTTTAAATTGCTAGATAGCAATCAAGGAGATGACTCTCCTACAGACACCAAAGAGAAACCATCTATCGGCTGTAAATACCAAAGAGAAACCATCGCCTATAGACATCAAAGATGGTGCGTTACTATCAGTGTGGCGGGATACCAATGACATATTCTTGTTTATTGGCTATCTACACGACAATGACAAGCATTCACGCTATTGCGGTAGCAGTAGCTAAGGCAGTGGCACCATACATCCGGGCGAGACGTTGTGGAACTCTACCACCAAGTATTCCCGATGGTAGTTACACATACTGCAGTCAATCATTCGCCTTTAATTAACTTTTTGTCAGAATGGTAGATGGTATTTTCTTCAAAGAGGACCCGGACCAACACTGGCAAGACGTTAGTGCCAAATTCGGGCAAGGCGTTTGCAGAACTCTACCACCTAGTAGTTACAATGTAAGTGACATTGGCTATGGCTTTTGGTCTTTGTTTACGAGCTGCCTTGTAGCATGGCAGGCAGGTTGTCTATTTTTTAATGTCTCGTTGGTCGAGTGGAAAGCTACCCTGGCTATGCAATCGATGGGGCTTAGGTTCGCTTTCCGATAACTCCAAACATTTGTGGATGGGTAGGTATAATTGTTGTATTTCTGGGTTTGGTATTTATTTGACATATTTCTAGAAATACAACGCTGTTTAAATCCCGACATGCTTATGTATATATTTTTATATATCTTGTATCTCTAGCTAACAATCATATCACAAGCAAATTAATTTAGTGTTGGATCCATTTGTGTAAATTTGTACAGCGATATTTATTTTCTACAAAGGAAACAATGTTTAGGTAAGTATATTGAATTAATCACATACCACACAAATACTAATAATTAATACTAAGTAGGTAGTAATTTCTTACTGTTCGTGTAAGGAATGGTAACATTGAATCCAGGCGAGACGTAATTGAGCTCTACCACGATGACAGTAACATGTTTCACTTTTGCTCGTCTTTTACGATCTGCTTTGAGGAAATACAGATAGTTTATTCTTTAGGTAGGTAGGCTATAGGACCGCCCCGTTGTTCTAGTGGTTAGCGACCCTGACTACGCAATCGACGGGGCTCGGGTTCAAAGCATTTGTGTGATGAGCATAAATAAATGTTTGTGTGTCCGGGTTTGGGTGATTATTAAATATATTCCAGTACATATTTATATATGTTTTTTTATATCATAAGATAGCAAACAAGCAAATGGCTCTCCTGATGGAAAAAGTCAACAATCGCCTATAGACACCAAAGACGTTAATGATGCGTTGCTGTCTTGTAGCGAGATCTAATGCCACGTGCATAAGTTTACCGGCTACCTTACCCTCCAAACCGGAACACGACAGTGAGAAGCACTGACGCTATTGCGGCAGGAATAGGTAAGGCAAGTGGTACCAGACCTGGGCATGATAATACAGAACTCTACCACCTAGTAGCCACGACGGTAGTGACTCGCATAGCCACTCGGTCGCCATTTACGACCTGCCTGGCAGAACGGTAATTGGCCTATTCTTCAAAGGAGCCCGTGACCAACTCGGGGGCATATGTATTTATATGTATTAGTATCGTTGACTAACACTCATAACACACGCAAATAATTTGCTTAATTTGGGGTTAAATCAGTAAGTGTAATTTATCCCGTGAGTATTTATTATTATTATTATTTATTATTATAGGTAATTACCTATTGGCGGGGGTGTTTCCGAACGAAACCGGGTGTTTTTCTGCTGGTGAAAGAATTTTCAAAATCGGTTTAGTTCTAGTTCCTATAAACGTCCAAACTTTACCTTTTTTAATATTAGATAGTATAGATATATGTTCTTTAGGTATTACAAACTTTTAGTGATTTTGATTTGATTCATACGTCATGGTCAGATTAGTCCAGCAGTGATCCTGTGAAACTTTTCATTGCTTTTTGATAATTAATTATTTTCAAATTAAAAGTAATGATGAGGATATTTGATCCCTTTGGACTTCAAAACGACTAGAGCGATGTTGATGAAATTTTCACACAATCTTCAAATTTAATTGCTTTTTGGTAATAACGTTTAAATAAAAAGATATATGTTGATAATTATATTCCTAATGGACTCCAAGATGAATGAAGTAATTTTGATGAAATTTTCAGGCATCAAGTTAACCCTATTTTTTGTCAATTTTGTGTCACGTCTTGATTTTATATATAATTTTTTTATTAATTATGTAATGCTACGCATGCGCAGCCAGGATGGGTCGCTCATTTTTAAATTAATATACGAAATGTTAGAGATATTTGTTACTAATGCGTTACCTTTTTATTACTTAGCAACATTTTAATAGAGTTTGATAACCCGTCGCAAATAACTCGTGAATACGTATCGACGGTAGTTAATTGTTGCTTTGTAGATATGTGCAGTAGGTATGGACTGATTGGACGAGGGTGAGAGATGCGGGCTCGATCAACGGCGAGGCTCTTGCGCAACCAACCCGTTAGGGACCGTTGCGAATTTCAATTCTTACAACTGTTTTTTGTAGAACAAAACTATGTAGCCGTTTATATATTATTTCTATTTTCAGTAACATATATTAGACATTAATAATCTTGTTTTATATACCTAATGGGATAGCAAGCACGCAGATGACTTTCTTGATGGAAAGAAATAAATCAAAAGAGATAGGTACCTACCTAATCAAACATATATTAGTTTACCAGTTGCCTTAATTTCCAAACCGGTAAACGACAGTGACAAGCATTGACGCTATTGATAGCAGGTATTTGTATAACTGTGGTACCAAACCTGGACGAGACGTTCTAAAACTTTTTCATCTTCCTCCGTCTTTGTCAGGGCTTACTTTGAAGAATAGACCGTTCTGCCAAGAAGTTCGTAAGAGGCGAACGATTGACTTGACCATCTTGTCTACTAGGTGGTAGAGTTCCGTTATGATATATAAAAAAACTGATCAATATTATGCAGCTATATATAATATGTAACGATGTATTATAAAGATTCTTGCGGCAACCGATACTGCTTCTGTGCTCATACAAGGCGCGGCGACGTAGGCACATTACCACCAGAATCCAAACTGTAACTGAGAATCCTATTCTGTATGCAAACTTTCAAAAATCTCGATAAATCTTTTGTTCGATGGAGGACCTCATGATGTGAATCGAATAGGCTATTACTAACTAGATCACGAGCCAGTCTGTATCTAATATGTCCCATTATTCAATTTATCATTTGTCAACGAATTCAAAATCTTAAGTGTAGGTTTACTTGGACTTGGCATTATGACAATTAAAATAGCTTTCACCGAGTCTCGTTAAATACCTAATCTTTTGACCCGTTCTATTAAATACAACTAATCTCTACTACTTAATTTAGGTATGTAGGCGAACATTTTCTGAATTATTGTTTTCGGCAATAAGAGCTTGGTTACGATTGGTCCAATAGCAGCCCTCTTCCGTTGCCGCCTTCGCAATCAATTGACGCCTAAATAAAAAGCATTCATGTGGCACTAGCAATTTGCGTCCCCTCATTACTCCGGAAGTTGTCAATTCGCGAAATTGAAAACAATTCCGTCTCAGAATAAGATGCTCGTATGACTCGTGTCACTCACTAGTTTCATGACCTGTAGGTATAATGGTTACAATAGTTTAGTGGCTTTTGTCGTCAGACTTGCAGTAGGACTTGTCTTTGCTACATACTCCAATGTTTATTGAGAATTACATTTTAATATTTAATCAACACGTGTTGGTCCCGGCTCCCTTTGAAGAATAGATCATTTGTCGTTCTGCCAGGCTTTTTGTAAGAGGCGAATGATTGGCTATGCGAGTCACTACCATCGTGTTTACTAGGTTGTAAAGTTCTGCATTGTCTTGCTCGGGTTTGATACCACCGCCCTACCTATTCCTGCCAAAATCGCAATAGCGTCAGTGCTTGTCACTATCACGTCCCGGTTTAGAGGGTAAACGGGGAGGGTAAGCGGGGAGGGTAAGCGAGGTTTTAAAGCCAAATTCATAGGTTTTCCGGCTACCTTTAGCCAGCAAATCTATGCATGTGGCAGTAAGACCTGCTAGGATTAGGATAGTAACGCACAATTAATACCTTTTGTGTGTACCTATAGGTGATAGTTGTCTCTTTCCATCAGAAGTGCCATCTGCTTGTTTGATATCTTATATAAAAAATATGTATATATAAATAATATGAACCGCTAAAATATACAGCGTGTAAGGGATAGGCTACCGAAAATCGAAACCATAGATTAAGAGTTTAGACCATGATGCCGGGATGAAAACGTTGGAAATTTTTGCGGGAAATTTTTGATTTTTTTAGGCTATTTTCTACCTTAATTTTGTATAATTTGATTTATTGTAACATTCTACAAAGATTTTTCTCAAAAAAATTTTTTTTTTGTTTAAAAGGTTTCTTTCTTTTTTCTTTCCTGAAATATACAAAATAAGCAACGTACTTATTATGCGCCACATGCCGCCCAAAATAAACGGCTGGTTCGAGAGTTCAGCGGGCGTTACAAGTCGGAGTAGTGTACGCTTTACATTGCGCGGCGTATAAATAAGAAAAGATCACTAAATGCAAATTTGGAATTTCCCACAAAAAAGGAATTGCCATCATGACTAGAACTTAAAAACTTCATGTTTCCTTAATTTTTCGGTAGACTGTCCCTTATACGGCGAACGTATATTCGTAACTTCGAAATAAGTGCTCTAGTACTTATTTATTTTGTGGCTCTAGATTATATAATTATTATTCGTTGTGTTCGTTATTATTATAAAGAAAGTTAGAAAATGTTAAAAATCGCACGGAAAAGTTTTATTGCTTGCTACTATCGCGTTTCGATTTGGAAGGCAAGATAGCCGGCAAACCTATGCATGTGGTAATAAGACCTCGCCATAAGGATGACAACTTAATAGTGATTAATACCTATGTTTGGTGTCTATAGGCAGTGGTTGTCTTTTTTCATCAGGAGAGTGGACTGTTTGTTTAATATATTATGACACAAAAATAATAATATCAAAAATGGAGGAGTGAATGATAAAAAGAAATAGTGGGGACATTCAATATACTGACAAAAACAATTGACCACAAGATTTTTACTTTCATTTCATTACATAGTCTGTATGTGAAAAGATTTAGTTCGTATAGTAGAAAGATTTAGTCACATTTTTTTCATTTGGTAATTACTTCACTCGTGCACAGCCGAGGCGGACACCTAGTAATCTATACATATAATAAAATCGTAGGAAAGTCAATGTATGTCCGGGCTAAACTCAAAAAGTACTGCATGGATGCATTTACTTCAAATTTTGCATGAATATTACGCGCGGATGAAGTCGCGGGCAACAGCTAGTGAATAAATAAAGAAGTGAAGGACGGCGGTGGTACCACAGTATAGATTTTTTTTGTTTATATTATAAGATAGCAAACAAGTAGGTAGATGGCTCTCCTGATAGTAAGTTACCTAGCAATTAATGACTAATGAACGAATGAACGATATATTTAGGATAAGAATTTGATTTATGGTATAGGTACCTCACCTAGAATATTTAGGATAATTACACTAATATATATGAAAGCTTATACATATATCGTTTGAGTGTTTGCTGTTTAATTATGCGAAAGGTGCAGGCTCGATTTGAATAAAATTTTGTACACAGGTAGAGTTTACCTAAAATAGAACATAAAATACCTACTTTTGATCCTGTAAAAATATATTGTTTCCGCAGGATTCCTCAAAAACCAGAGCCGCGTAGCCCAGTCAGTTGCTCATCGTGAAGTCACTTATCACTATTGTTAAAAAACAGCATAACATAGGTATACACGTTGCTTACGGTAAATTAGTACGACTATTTATTAGTGCCGTTATGTAGCATTTGTCAAATGCCATTGCTGTGTCATTTAAGTACAATTTAAGTAACGTCCCCGTCGACGGAACCACTACTTTTTCTAGATGTAGGTCTTGAAGGCAACCTAACAAACTTACCTCCTATATTTTATGTAACAAGTCGGATAGCGGTAAACTTGCTATTTTGGACTATATATCAATGTGATGTAATTTGCAGGGCTATAACTTATAGGAATAAAGTGTCGCTAGCAGCACCCATTACCTAAAGTTTACGACATTAAAATAATTCAGCTTTAAAAAAACCAAAAATCATAGACAATTTTAAGATAAACGCAGTTCACGTAGCAAAATTGCTATCACAAAGCTTCGATCAAATATTCTTGATCGAAGTCACAAGGCAACGGGTAGGTACGTGCTCGTAATTTTCGGTCAAAGTAGCAATAAATATATCAGACACTGCAAAACTCTACCACCTAGAAGTCACAATTACAGTGAAATATTTATCCAACCGTTCGCCATTTATGATCTGCCTGACAAATTGTCAGATGATCTATTTTGCAATTCCAGGGCTAATAAGCTGAAATACGGTGACCAATACTTTTCCAAACCCGAGAATAAGTAGGTAGAGTTTTGCAATGTATCACTAAGGAAGGCTTACAGACAGCGATTATCTCTTATTATCATTGAAAGCGTTTGCTTGTTTTCTATTAACATTAAAAACAATCAGTCACAGTAATAATGTATAATAACGTTATAAAAAATGATACATTAAGATTTTATATTATGATAAATATATTTATCCAACAAGGTTCCACTCGACCCGTCTCTGCGGTCGTAGTTTGCGGGTGATGTAAGGACTATTTAGCTTTGTAGAAGTCTCTTTGTTAGGTTCTGTTAAATTTTGTTTACATTATACTTAGATACTTATTACTTTAGTATGTATATTTACATATACGTGCCTTGACGCTCTCTAATAATTATGATTAATTCATGATTTAAGTCCTAGTTCCTAGATAACCCGTTAAAAACTGTATAACGGAGGAATGTGCGCTGAGAGAGCAAACAAATAAAGGAATTTGTAGCGATGTCTCGGCTCGTCAGCCCTCTGAATGTAAACAGGATCTATAAAAAAAAAAAAAACAACATGTGCTAATCACGAGATTTTTCACACACATTAAGGATTCTTTGAAATAAAACTTACTTCATTTTTAAGAGAACAAGTAAAAGTGCGTTGAATTACGCTTTAGCTCGTAGTCAAATGGCAATTTTTTTTCTCTTTCATTTTGTTCATAAATCCCATTCAAATAAAAAAATCCTTCGTTTTTATAAAATAATAGTTGCTACTTGCATCATCATTCGCGTGATCTAAAATCATTACTTCCTTATGTTCAGTCTGGTAAAAAGTAGCCTATGTCACTCCTGGTTAGTGTAGCTTTCTAATGATAAAAAAATTTTGAGATCGATTTTTGAGTTCATACGTTACAAATACAAACATACAAAAATATAAAAATACAAATTTTGTTTATATTACTACCTATAGTGTAACAGTGTGTTAATATATTGCAAGTCCTGTAGTTTTGTAAATATTTTTTAATTTTGGAACCTTGTTCACAAAAGTTAAATTTGTTTGACGAACTCCATTGCAGGTGCAAAATATTTCAACATTGTTCTGAAACTAACCCTACATTTTTATACATGAAAAGTGGGTTTCATATATTATCCGTAATAGACGCTGTTCTTCTTTACGGTAAGGTTTAAACTGATTTTATTATTTCAGAATATGAAAACTTTTATATTCAACAAAATTTAGAAATTTATCTTTATCTATATACATAAAAATGATTGTTTGTCTGTATGTCCTTTACAGAATCTATGCATTTGGTCATGTGATGATCTAGCATATTGTTGTGCATGAGCCCATAAACGTTTCTGAGTTGGTAATTTTGTCTTTTCTTCAAATTTATTTTAGTTGGTGGAGTAGCAACGCACGCAGGGTACAGCTAGTTTATACATAAAATTTTCTAAAAATGTAGATCATCGAACCACTACTACCACCACCATTAAACCACTAAACCACTGATTCCAAGTTTCTTTGGACTTACAAGGATTCTACCGACCAGAAACCTCGTAGTTCTTTTTTTTAATAAAATTTTGGACCTAGAATAGATTTTGGTCGAGTCGTTAGCGATCCAGATTACACAATAACAGTGTACTTACAGTGTAATAAGTGTTTGTGTGATGAGTAGACCTCTTTGTAATAAGCAAGACGCTAAATATACAAAACAATGATTAAAACCGGTTGTCGTGGTCTTTCGGGCTGGAAATTTATAGAATGACTGAATGAATGAAAACTAATGCAGCTAATAAAGAATAAGCTAAGACAGAGAAACGCTTAATAATATATCTTACCGGTATAAAGGGCTCGGCTGAGAGATATATTTTGTTCGGTGTCTGAATCGGTAATTATGTTAAAGTGAAACTTCTAAAGAATCGATGTGATTTGAAAATTCAATTAAACGAAAATGCGACACCAATGAACAAAAGATGTGATAAAAACAAAAGATATTCACTGCTTACAAACTATACTTCATAGAACAAATGTATAGAATTAAGCCAGCGAAATAAGGATGAGAAAGAGGATGCCGGTAAGGATAAGAATATGGTTAAAGATGAGGATATTAACAGTGTTGGCATACTTAAAACAAGTTGTTTAGAACAACAGGACAACCAAAGCAATTTTACTGCAACTTGAGTTTCACTTCTACCGCGTGTGAGTTCACACTCGATGTTTTGTATATGGGTATGTTGAATTAAAAAAAGAGCAAGCTTAAACGATAAAAAATCATAGTATATATTACAAAAACCCCTTGAAAAAACGAGAACAAAGGCTGTTTGAAAAATAGACCGTCTGCTATTGTGCCAGGCAGTTCGTAAAGGCGAACGATTGGTTATAGGTGTCACTGCAACTTATTAGCGTAAACAAATCTAGTTGCTAAAACAGTTTTTCAACCATAAGATTGTGGGTTAAGAATGTTACTTTAAAGAAATTAACTACATACTTATTTTTATGTGGATATTTTTATAGTGTACCTACTAGGTATTAATATAGTGTAGTCATATATGTTTCTTCTTCTTATACTTCGCCATAAAAATGTTACACAGTTTGGCGAAATTTTATACACTGTATAATATTTTAGATTATAAATAAATTTAAAAAAACTACTATTGTGAGTACTACTAGACGTTAGAGATCTGCAACGTCTCGCCCGGGTATTTGGTACTACCGCCTTATTTATTCCCACCGCAATAGCGTCAATGCTTATCATTGTTGTGTTGGTTTATTTTTGATGTTAATAAGCGATGGTTTATCCTACTATCAGAAGAGCTGTACCATGAAATCGGCACACTGCAAATTATCAATTTACTGACATTTAATGACACGCATTGTTTATTTTAATTTTAATTAGTAAAATAAGACAGTTCGCATACAGACTTCAAAAGAGCTACGCGTCCTCACAGATTATTACCTATCAACTATCAAGTTTATTATCAATATATAATCAATATCACTTATCAATCTAATAGTTAGAGGTGTGGTGTATTATTCGAATAAACTATTTTATGATAGCGGGTTATAGACTATAAACTATATTTTTTTACGCTTTGCTTTGAGTAAACATAACGTGCTATTATATAACGCTATGCATTATATTAACCACCACAATTCTACTAATAGTGTACTAGTAAGAAAAACTTGTACGAGAGCCATCTGCTTGTATGCTATCTTTCGATATTAAAAAAGTTCCATTCCATTCCATCTTATTTTCATAATTACTAGTTTCATCTTATTTTACTACCTAGGTACATCTCAGGATATGTAAGTATTGCTATAATTTTGAATCCATTAGATGCGTTTCTGGTACAAAAAGCTTTAAAACTTAAAATGTATGTAGTCATTTAATGTAGGCTACTGAACTATAAAGAACAAAACTAAAGCTTTAGTAATAGATCTCACATTGTCTATAAATCAAGGACAGGTTAATCTGTCTGTGACAATAGCGATAACCCTTCGCAACTGATACGGAATCTCTACATCTATCTCTATTCAACCTCCCCATAAGCCTTTCCACACAAGCGACGTTCAAACAAAGGATCAAATTAAACAAATCCGCAGACAATCGCGTTCCGACGAACACCAAACATGAAAGAGAGTTAATCAAATAAGTATTTTGAACTGTGAACAAATACTACGCCCCCGTCTGGCGCAACTGTCATCCTACAAATACGTATATGATTGACCTAACTTTTGGTGCCAATTTTACCATTTTTATCTTAACCCCCGTTTAGTTAAACTAAGTTTGAGATGCACGAGTTGTAACGTCGATTGTAATCATGTTTTATGTCAAGCTAATTTCATAGCTTGTATTTAGATTGTACACACAAAAACCTTATTAGACATGTTTTTACGCTATGGCCGAAGGCAATTAGCATTCCTAAATGTCAGCTGTCGATTGTGATCATATCATTATAGCTGTTTTTCGGTGAGAGTTTAGAAGACAAGTAATGTGCCCGTTTTAGGGTTCTGAAGTAAACTAGGACCCATTATAGTTTCGCTATGTCCGTCCGTCCGTCCGGCCGTCCGCACGATAGCTCAGAGATCCTTAATTACTAGATAGCTGTAATTTCACACGAATATATATTTTCGTCACGTCAACAAAGCGATAACATAAAATGTTGAAAATATTTTTTTTTCCCTTACATGTAAAGCTTTCTCACGTACTTGTGCGGGGTATCGTTGGATAGGTTTTTAAAAAATATTGTAGGTTTCTGAAAACAAGTTTTCGATGAAGCTTTGAAGTGCTATTTTTGGTAAGGTCAAGTGTCTAAAAGCTCTCTTCTTAGTCTGCATTATTGTGATGAACAACTTCGGAACCCTAATTGCGGGTGGCCCGACACGCACTTTACAATTTTTTATTAAATTTAAACGATTTTAGTGAACTGTTTGGCTTTTAGATTAGGAAACCATAAAAACAAGTGAAAATAGTTATTCGTAAGATATTCGTTAAGCTCAACTAACTTATAAACGAAGATTAGCTAGAGTTGATCGCATTTCATTTTAATGGTGAAATCAGCCCCTAACGTCAAAGCATAACTAATCAGTATCAAAAATGCGCAATCGACTTATAAAGTCGAGTTTCAGCTTTGCCAGATGTAGCGTCAGTAAGTATATAATAGCATGTGCAGTGAATTCAAATGATGACAATGAAAGGCTTCACTAGCAGCAATCATTGACTAATTAAAAGGCAATTGTATTTGAAATAAAAGGTACTGTGCAATGTAGAGATTATCTATTTTAAATTTGACGACCTTCTATTGAGTTTAAAAGCACACGCAGAAGGTATACAGCTGACGAAAAGGCTAGCAGAGTTCAAATAACTAAAATTTCTGTAGATTTTGCTTATTGCTTTTTGAAGAATACATTATCTGGCTTCCTACTCGGCATTTTGTAAAAGATGAAAGAATGGCCAAACACTTTTGATGTTATTATCATCAAGACTACTACATCATAGAGTTATGCAATATCTCACCCGGGTTAGGTAACTTACCTCATTCTGCTACTACAGCGTAAGTACTTGTTATTGCCGTACTCCGGCTTAGAGGTTAGATAGTCGTTAGACTATGCTTCAGGCATTTCAACCTGTTAAAATTTACAAAATAAATAGTTTAAATTTGGCGATGTTCTGCTTCTGCACTCGAATTTATGAAAATTATCTTCTTGAACTGACAGAGACGAAATTAGCTTTTTTTCTACTCTAACGAGCTGCTTGTTATTTAATTCGTTTGATTAATTTTTAATAATAGTTACATATCATACAAACTAGATAGGATGCCTTTTACTTAAAGTGATATTGGGGGTTTTTCTACTCTAAAAAATCTTAGTAACCCGAGTTGAGATTATGATGGCTGGGCTATTCGTCCTTTAAGAATACGCAAAATGGTCAACTGTTAAGTTGGTATGCTATGGGTAAATATTGTTGCCTAAAATTAAAAATGCGGTGACGGTGATTACTCCTAAACTCCGCAGAAAATAAATCGGTTAAAAGACTATCTTTATTTTCAAAATGACAATAGCTAATAGCGGATAGCCTAAAGAGCCGCAATAGTGACACTGACTAGTGAGCGAGCAGAATGCTCAGAGTTTTATTAATTACAAGTAAATAACTTGCTTCGCTCAGATCAATTCGTGTAATTTGTCCAACGATATTATTATTATGTTAATTTATATTTGGGCAAATAATGTTCACGCTACAAACCACATGAATACTCTAAGCGTGCTCTCCTGTGAGACCGGATCTAGTCTCGGCTTAGTGCGGCGTTTTAACCAGTTATGAAAATGAAGCTTTCATCGTTAAGACTGGCGGCGACTGTATAGTGTGGTATGTGTATTTGTGGGGTTCCGATTGGCGGAGATTGCGCCGTTGGCCGTCGCGCCGCCACGCCGCAGCTACCACCAACCGCCAACAGGTTGCGATGACCGGCCAATTTGGCAAAGTAGTAAGTAGATATTTCTTTGAAGTGCTGGGATAATGCAGGTTATATATGCATAAACAATTTGCTTACTTTGGGGTAAGATCAATTTGTGTAGTTTGTCCAGCGACATTTATTTAATAAATAAATAATCAAATATTTATTAGGTATCTTAACATGTTAAAAACGACAATAGATAAACAGCTCTAATAGTTTTATTAAAGCGTACCATCGGTAAAAGTGATGATCCTTACCCACCTAGTGGCGTGATGTTTATCGACCGCAAACAATAACACCACGACAAAACATAGCTCGTAAAGGGGCCACGAGACAATAGAGCTGCTTCTTGAAAGTTTTTACAGCGATGAGATGCAAACGGGACAAATTCATCGTCGGTGGCACATCCGACTCGAGCGCGCTGAAAAAAATCACAATAGATGTAATCGGAAGATAGTCGAGGCAGGCGTCTCGAGGAGCAGATGACACGGCGTGACGACCGCACAAAGGGCGTGAAATGACGTCATAATAGCCTCGAATTATCGCTCCCTCTTGTCTCAGGCAAATATTTAACAGCAGCCTAGTTTTTGTCCTCTTTCTTCGCAGCGGACCATAAATTACGAGGTTGTGGCGGACAAATGATTCGTACCGTTACCGCAGCGCTTTGTCACTCGTGACATATTGCAACGAGGTGATGTTTATGTCTTATTATGAACTTGGATTTGAAATATGGTTTGGTGGCAGCTTGGGCTGTAACTTGTGACCGATACTATCAATATTATGTGATCAGATTAAAGAACCACTCAAAATTTTGGATATTGTTTTTTTTTATATTAATTGCCGATAAAAAATGAATAAAGTATGGGATTCCACGGAGCCTTTTAGAAAACGCAGAGAGCCACTTTAAATTTCGTAATAACAGTTGACGTTCCTCATATTAGTTGTATGAAATAATTAACTAGGTAGGTACTTATAATATTTCAAACTACACTTTACTCCAGTTCATAATTTATTATTAATACACACAACTAGTTTCGCCAATAACAGCATCACTGGGTGTTTGAACTAATTAACTAAACATTTACACTTTTTTAGTATTTAACTAAAAGTACAAGTGAAGTTTGAAATATTTCAAGAAGCAGTTTCACCAAGTGCCGACGATGAAAAATATTCAATTCATAAAATACTTATATCAAATTAAAGAAAAAATCTATGTTCCTAAGGAAAGCTGGAATAGACAAATATTTATATTTAAGATAGACTGCGGAAATCCATAACTCAAAGATGATAATAATTTACTTTTCATATCTTTTTTAAATTTACATTTATCCCCAAAAAATTGTATTGATTCTGGAGATATGTACATATTGTAACAAAACATATACTTAAACTTTGAGTAGATATATACACGTTTAATATATCTATGTACAGTAGCGGTACGAATAGGTTCGTCAGTTTTCAAATTGATTCATTAAAAAATAAATAAAACCTTTTTATTGATTTGACTTGCCATTAATATTTATGATAAAACTATTGTCATGGTTAATGTCACCGTTCTTATTTCTAGATTTCTAGTGTTATTCAAAAATTTTATTCCAAAATATTTTTGCCATAAATATAATATCCTTTACTTTCGTAATGTCATAATAATGTCGAGACCTTTAAGAATTGAAGAACGAGCAGCAATAATTGATGCAATAATTATTGTTAGATAAACTTTATTTGATAGAAAACGTCACATTTATTTAATGTTAGTAGAACTGTTTTTTGTACTGGTATGTTAGCATTATTGATTTGTACACTAGTGCAAGCGAAACTAGATCTTAAGGTGACGAACCTATTTTTACCGTGACTATACCTACATATTCAAGTTACGATTTGTAGTCTGCTTACCGCCGCGTTAATTTTTGACAAATCCTACAAGAACAATGAATGCATTTTTTGCAGGAGAAAAATAACATCAAAAAGTAGCAAACGTCAAATAAATTCTTGAACGAATTTGGCTATTTTGATGTTTGTTAATTAGATAACAAACATCAAAATAGCCAAGCATCAAAACGTACAAACTTTCGCCTTTACAATATAGCTGACCCGGTAAACTTCCTTCCGCCTAACAGTCTTAAATGTGCAGATTTAATATTTGAACATAATACTAAATCATTATTATCCTAGTGAAAAATTCATATTATAGTAATTCATATTTATATGAATTAATAAAATCAAGTATTTTAATGACGAACCAGCAAAATAATTTATTGTTAAAAAATAACTAGGTGGTAGAGCTCTGCATTGTCTCATCCGGGTCTGGTACCACCTCCTTACCTATTCCTGCCACAATAGCGTCAGTGCTTGTCACTGTCGTTTTCTAGTTTGGAGGGTAAGGTAGCCGGTGAACTGATGCACATTGCATTAGACCTCGCCACAAGATAGCAACGCACCATTAACATCTTTGGTGTCTAGGCGATGTTTGACTCTTTCCACCAGGAGACCCATCTGCTTATATGATATAAAAAATAATAATGAATGTCATATTTTACTACTTATGATCCTATTCCGGACGAAGAAAAATCCAAAAACACAAAAGTCATAATAAATTGGTCCAGCCGTTCTTGCGTTATAAATGGTATAACTAACATGACTTTGTTTCATACATATACATGTAGTAATGATTAATAAATAATTATTATTCAGCATCTGTTTTAATTTCCAAGCCCTAATAACACAATCAAGAGCTTAAAGTGTGAGAAAGTCCACGACAAAAGATTCGGCACCCCAAGTCGAGTCGATAGTATCAGCGGGAGACAGCCCGCACAAATACCGAACAAATTACTCAATAGTTTCTATTGATTGTTGCAATTATTCGGCGAACCCTTTCGCGACTCCGTGGCCGCGGGAAGGTGAGAACCCTCTTATCTATGTCCCTCGATCTCTTAACGAGGACCAAACTCTTTCACGATGGTGTTAGACAACAATATCCAAGTCGACGTTGGGAGGTCGCCACGGGGCGGCTGCCGATTGTTCGCCATTATTTTTTGTCACGATCTAAAGATAATCATGTGATAACATTTTATTTCCTTATTAAGGGTACACCCTTAACTGCTATTTTCTTAAGAATAACTTTATAACGTTTGTTATTTTACAAAACCAAAAAAAATATATAAGAAATGGAGTGTATTTTTATAGGAAATCGTTAAAATGCTGGCGTTTTATATTACAAACACTTATCAAATCTGAGCTTATTTGAGTATCGATCTTCCCACAATATTAAATGTATGAAATGGTCATCGATGCGTAATAAAAGCAACAATTATAAAAATCGGAATAAAACATTGTAGCATTGTGTGTTGTGGCGAATGGCTGTGTCGCGAGCCACAGGGTGTCGGCCCACAATGGACCACCATCGTGCTATCTCGATGGACGATACGCTGCCGCCCAATTGACTGCTCAAACATTATTTCAATATTTTTTATTGAATTCAGATTAGGGTGCTATTAGGTTTGTAAGTTTGTACTTGTTTTGTCACACAATTTTAGTACGCAAAATTGTTTCTTGGCAAATTTAACATAAACCACGGATTAAATGGATACGCCTTTCAAGACAATTTCTTAGTTTGGCAGCGTAGTTTGCAATTACATAGAGAAATACAGAGTTATACTACTTACTAATGAAATAAATTTTCAAGGGTAATTTTTTAACCTTTTCATCTCATTCGGTACGATAAAACAGCACAACATGGTTTATTTCTATTTTTTTACAATATAACATAACCTAAAAATGTATTAATTTTTGACAGTAATAGGAGCGTTTGCTCATACGTGCGGCGACACGTTTCCTTCCCAATGGTGTGTCTATTAATATTCATGTGGTCTGTGACATAAACCTTTATGTTACCAACCAATTAATTATAAGTAAATAATCCCATACATATAACAAATGTGAAAGATTGTATAATTGAATGTCTATATGTTCGTTACTCAATCACGTAAAACTGGCTGGAGGCTGGACCGATTTTGATAATTATAGTGCACTGGTAGATGACCTGGATGTAGCACGTGCACGATTTTTATCCCAGAAAAAAGAGTTGTTACCGCCAAATTCATCAAAAGCTTATAGTACAGCGGGCTGTAGCATGGCTGTAGGATGCAGCTAATATTAAAAAAAAATAAACTAGAAAACTACAATATAGTATTGTTATTGTACTAGTTATTGGACTTCCATCTCTTTTTCTCTGGAACCTTGGATCAGCTTTTCACAAAATTTATATGAGACCAAATGAGAAATATAACCCCCCAAACAAAAAAAAGAATTTTCAAAATCGTTGCATAACTGATCGAGTTCTGAAGTAACAAATTTAAACATAACTTCCTCCTTTTTGGAAAGTTGGCTGAAAACAGAATGATATATAATGATATATTAGATGACCATCGACCAAATGGTAAATTCTGCGACGACTCGTTTAGGTTTGATGATGTGGTCTTCAATCCTGCGGCCTGCTGCTATAGCCTCGTTACTAGTCGCCGTCGTGTTCTGACTTCTAACTAATAAAGTTGGTAAACTTGTAAAAAACGCATGTGGCCTTACAATCCTGCTATGCGGATAACATATCCAGAACTTCTTTGGTGGTTAAAATGGCAAGAATTGTATTTTACCAACAGGAGTGTTTGATTTTTATCCTACGCCTGTCTAGAAATATTTTCAACTGCTTTACATGGCGTAGAATTTTCTTTGTCTCTTGTATATGGTATGATAACAACTAGGTACATGGGCGTACCCAGATTCTGGGCCAGGAGGGGGCAACCGTAACATTTTAAGACTATATTTTTATCTTATTACATTTTTACCTAGAACAGTAGATAATTAGTAGAGAGGTAAACAAATTCCATTGAAATTATTTTAAGCTGTAGGCAGAGTCCGTTTCCCTACATATATATGTAGGTCATAAGGAACAATATTAAAAAGGTTATGAACTACTGGTATAAGAGATACCTTTTATCCACAGAATGTCCCCTCACGTAGTATAGAAGTGAAAGAATTCCGTTTATTAGTTTACGAACGAATGAAAACATCTTTTTTATTTAGATTATGTATTTGATTTCTTTATGATTTGATTAATATTAACCATCACAGAAAAGTTTTACATGTAAAATTTGAAATAGTCTACATTATCTAAAAAAATTGAACAATCACAATTACACTTCTATTGATTACAACATATTACTTACGCACAAGGAACTCATTTCATTATATAAAAGGTATACATTACATCATTACTAATTGTTACAGAAAGCCCTTACAAGACAAAGACTCAAAAGACGGTGAAATATCAAATGATTGCATACCCATATTCCCATACGCGATCGTAGTAAAATAACCATTTCTCACACAGAGAGGCTACTTATGGCTTTGTCCGCTAAACAATGCTACAATTGCAAATAAGTCTTCAAATGCGTCTATAGCTCACCGCTGAAGTAGTTTGTGCAGTGCTGGGGGCATATAGTAATTCTTACTAACTCTCGAGTAAAGATCACCATTTGAATTACAATTTAATTTACTTACTGATATTTTTTAATTGGAGCCTCTCTGAGCTTTCTTTCAAAACGGAGTTTAAAAATTGAATCGCAGTGCTTACAATTAACCTAAAGTTTATTTAGTATATATAACATAGTTTAATAATTGTTATGTACTGTACACTTGTACTGTTTCACAATGTTATTACACACTTGTACTGTCTCACAAAGCACTTTTTATCACTTAATTTATATCGCCAACTGGTGTCGCTTTTTACGGCATCTTCAGGGCTACGAGACTTTATAGCTTTGACGTATCTAAACTTATATTTTTTACAAAAAAATATACTTGTTTGTATAAAATATTATAGTTTAGATACGTCAGTGCTATGTTTATAAAAGTCTCGTAGCGCTGAAGATGCCGTAAAAAGCGCAACCGGTTGACGATATAAATTGAATAATAAAAAGTGTTTTGTGAAACTGCAGTGCATGTGTAAGTACATAATTTCATGTGGTATTTCACCGAGTGCTGACGACAAAAAGTATAAAATATAGTAATTGTTAGATAAGTTTTTCTCAGTATAGGATAGCCAACAAGCAGATGACCAGAAATGTTGTTAGTGCATTGCTATCCATGTTATAGGTTGTAAATGGCTACCTTACCTTAGGAAATCGATCGCGAAAGGCAATCACTAATGTTATTGTGACAGGAATTAGACGGTAGGAAAAACCCTGGTGAGACATGGCAGAACTCTACCGCTGACAAGAGTCACGATGTGTGGACCTCGTTTAAACTTCGCTAACTTCGTTCTAGCAGCTGCTACCAGGAAGGCAGTTCCATACATAAATGATCCTTTTGTATATTATTGTAGCCATATAACTACTATATAACTTTAAATTCGCCTTAGTTTATCCTTAGGTTGTTGTTTCTTCCGATCCTCTTTTATTTGCTCTGGTTTTTTCCCTATCTGTTTCTTATTATGGAGTGGCGATGATCTCGTTTTCTATTTACATAAAGAAAATACTTTATAGATATATAGTCAAAACATACGCACTGTACCAAAAAGGTGATTAATTTTAAGTTACGATTGATCAAAATCCTATAAAACGGTACAGCAAAATTGAAGAATATATCTTTAATTCCTGTCGGCAATGGAAAGCAAAAGTAAACTGAATTTTCTACTATACGAACATTGAGGCAGCCTGTTTACGAAAAGCTATCGAAACAACGAGTAAAAAGCAATTATAGTGGTTTAAAGTCTAAATCTCATCAGATCCCAATAACAGCGCTTACCCCAAGCGCGATATGAAGTGGCATCCTGTTGCGCCCCAATATTAGTAGCCCTTTCCCACCCCACTTCAATCCACAATATGGTTCAAAATAAATTTACATGTTACAAAGCGGCTGTCACATATCAAAGGTCATAATTACGCAATCCATTAGATTTATAACTGAAAGACAATGGAACTGTACGCTTAACCCCATTGTTTATTGTAATAGAAGTTGCGAATGGAGAGTTGATCATTTAAATGGTAATTAAAATAAACGTTCTCATAGTCGAATATTATTTGCAATTAGATTTTTTTATCTCAATGATAAAATGTAAACAAAAGAGGGTGAACTTTTCTTTGATACAATTGTTTCGAAAAATTAAATTGTGGGAATAGTTCCTATCTAGATTTAGGGTGTAACGAGTCTATTCAAAATTATCCGGGTCAAAGAGCATTATCTATCTGATTTTGGTCTTGATATTTAAGATTTTTTTGCCGATTTTTGAGCCATATTTTTAAGTAAGTAATTTTAATACCTCTAAACGAGCAATTCTTATATATAATATTATCAAAAGCCATGATATTATAATTTCACTAGTGATATAATTAAACGGCAGATTATCAAACGACTTCATTTCTTACAATTTAACAGCCTGGTTTTAGTTAGATTATAATCTACCGTAGTATATTATAAACAAATTGCTAACCTAAAGTAACGAAATTATAAACTCCCTATATTATAAACTAAAGGTTTTTACAATTAAACGTTGATATAATCGATTGATAATATACCGCAATATACATATGCTGTCATATTGTCACATACAATCACGGCATAGCAAATATGTGAGAACATATGGGTATTAGCCATTGATACAAAAAACCCAAGATACACAATCAGCGTCTCAAAAACGTCCTCCAAAAAAGAGCGCACAATTTAAAATTGTGCGCTCATTTCAAATAGAATAGCGTCGGTCGAGACACTGTCAATTTTATATCTTTTTGTACATTGCTTTTTAAAAACAACCATAAATCTTGCACTTAAGGATGGATATGCAAAGACATATATTTTTGCCATATCTATAACTATTTAAATGAAATTAAGGACACTTTTGAGTGTCAGTTTTATTCGAGACTGTGCATCTTGGTTTTTTTTATATCAATGGTATTAGCTATTTTATTTTTCAAACCGGAACACGATGGCAACACAAAACCTGACTTTATGGATATGGGATATGGGGAAGGCACCAGCCTCACCTGTTCCTGCCGCTACAGCGCCAGTTTTTGTCACTGTCATTTTCCGGTTTCGAGGATAAGGTAGCCGCTAAACTTATGCATGTGGGATTACAAATACGTTACATGGATTGCAACGCATGATTAATATCTTTAATGTCTATAGGCGGTGGTCTTCTCTCTCCATCAGAAAACCAAATCTGCTTATTTGCTTTCCAATAATATAAAAAAAATGGTGGCAGGTATAGGAGTTATTGTAAATCCCTGTCACCGAGTAAAGCTAGAATTTAGTCATTCTACCAGACACTGGGCTTCATAAATAAAAATAATATTTCGGGATCTTAAAACTTTTTACGTGTAGGTCAAGTACGGTCTACTAGAGATAGTAGGATGGAAAGAAAGAAAGACGGATCGTTTATTTGTATAAATTGGTGCTATATTATATAATAATATAATATATAATAATATATAATAATATAATCTACAGGTCAACTTGTTAAAGACTGTATATATTGAAGGACACGATAATTTATGGTCTTATGCTTAACTACATACTAAACCTCAACGAAATGAGTGTAGTAATTTTCAAAAAAATAATTATTGATCAACGCGCAGGCCATAGCAGCGTGCGCTTAGGCCGTTGCGTAGTTTTTGCGTGATTGAGTAACAAACATCCATCCATCCAAACATCCAAACTTTCGCATTTATAATATAACAATAATAATATAGATTAAGTCAAAATTTAAGTAAATTTAAACAAATACTTTTTCAATTTTTCGTCAACGATAACTCCAGCGATAAAGTTTTGGAAGCAATCGGTCCATTATTTTATAAATTAGAAAAAAAATTTGAAGTAAGCATGCTAAAAATAATATGGTTTTAATACTCTAAATATACATACATGGTCTGTAACACATTAATCACATTATACGATTTTTACCAAAGACATTTGATGCAATTTTTGAGTTCTAAAATGTTGTAGGAGATTTGAAATCCGCTTGGCTGAAAAATCTTGAAATTATGTTTTTATTCAAACTTTTTCTTTTGATTTAATGCAAATTGTGTGATTTGACGCAGTTTTTCAAGTAAAAGAGCAATTATATTTTGAAATCAATCGGTACATAAATCTGATTATTTCGTGGCATCTGTACTTGTAACACTAGCTTGACGTGTAACGATGACATCTATTTTCAATAATTAGGTCGTTACTATACTGAATCAATGTGGGCAATATTGGTTTCAAGAGTACCGTTTGTTTGCCGATATTCGAAACTTGTTAATTTTATCAATACTGGTTAAAGATTCATATCGTTTTCAAGAGTAGGCCAGCTGGTGTTTTCAAAAGTACTAAAAATATTTTGGAAAATTCTTTAAGAGGGAGATGGGTCTCCTGATGGAAAGAGTCAACAAAAGTTAATGGTGCGTTGCTATCTTGTGGCGAGGTCTAATGCCACATGCATAAGTTTACCGGCTACCTTCCAAATCGAAACACGTCAGTGCCTAGCACTGACGCTATTACGGCAGGAATAGGTACAAGACCCGGGCGAGCCAATGTAGAACTCTACCACCTAGCATTTTTTATTCTAAAAATTAATAACAAATCTATTAAATTGGGATGGCCGGATTATAAGTGATCGTACCTACTAATGTTTTTATTTAATGTTCCATTGAAATAATGTGATTATTAAATTACTTTAGTCGCACTTCTTGTCTATTTTTGTTTATTTTTGTACGCATGAACGGTTTTCGGTTTTCGTCATTTACACAGCCATACCACAGAATACTAGAACAAACAGAAGTCAATGTTCCATATAAGTAATATTCGAGCATAGCACGCATACACTTCTCACGGACGCGATATCTCGGACTGATGCGGAACAAACTGTCCCGAACCATTCCGAGATATCGCGTCCAATAGAGGTGTCTATGTGTGAATTGCTCGAATATTACTTGTATGTAGATTGACTACTGTTAGTCTTCAGTATTCTGTGGCCATACGCCCTATTTCAGCTTGATAAAATTTATAACACCCCGAATAAATTTTTTAACCTGATTAAAAGAAAATGAATACATAAACTAAACGCCACGAAACAAAAAGCGTGGGTGCAGCTAAATAATCGGTTGTCATCAGAGGCGCGTGCTGCATCCTAACATCCACGTGTGTCAGAACCAACACGATTGTTATCGGGCAGCTGTCGCACGTTGTCTGTGGAATGAGGTAAATTGGAATATCATTGTAATGTACACCTCCTACCAGGTATAGGGCGGGTCTTATATCTTGAATAAAAAATTATTGTAATGCTGCCTGCTGGCTGCAGATCACGAGGACTCAGATTCTAATCTGGGATAGGACATAAATTATTAAATACTTAGGTTATTACTATTTAAATAGGTCGAAGTAGCAGCCCATAATAGTGGTGATGATATGGTACTGGAGTCTGACAAAAATTAGCACTTAAAAGTTTCATCGAAAACTTGTTTTCATAATGGATTGCATTTATGCATTTATAGGGTTCCTAGTGGACTTGCGAACCCTAAAAACGCATCACCTAACAACATAATATTTGAATCAGAAAAGTGATCTGATAGGTAATTTTTAGGTACAAATTTTTGTACATATTTGCTGAATATTTATTTTATAAAAATATAATTTTTCGTTGCCCAAAACTGTCTCCGTTCGACTATGTGTCGACGATCTTGCCTAATCCTTCTCTCTTAATGTTTGTACCTACTTGGTACTGACTATTTCTAAATAATGTAGCTGGTTCCTAAATTTGCTATAGAATATTACGGATTTTTACTCCTTTATTGAGTTGGACGGATAAAAAGTGTAATTTAGAATAATGTAAATAAAAATAATAAGGAGCACGTGAAATTAAAGTCTGAGGAATGTTGGGTACATTGAATCTCTTATCATATCTCTAAGACAGGTATTTTCAAATTTCTAGCAGTGTTGTTATTTTAGTTTAATTTAAATAAAGTTATAGGTTATATCATACATAAAGTTATTTAACTTTACGTGTCCAATAAAACGTGGAATCCCCGCTCGTCTTATAATTTTTAAAACAATTGTGGGACTATTTGTTCTATATTTTTTGTTTGAACATCAATTGTTTGCTGTCGACGATCGTCCAGGGAGGGACAAATTCCCTCACACCTCGCGTCAGCTGGCGATCCTCACCCTCTGAACATTCCTATTAACTTCAATTGAGCCCTACAAATTTACATGAATTCGTGGGGCCACGGGACTAGCGGAAAGCATTACCTACCTGTCAGCATTAGTAATTATAATTCTGAATAAAAAAAACTCATTTTTAAATTCATATATCGCCCCGTTGGCCGAATGGTTAGAGGTTTCGATTATGAAATCAACAGGCTCAGGTTTGCTTCCAGGCAGTGGAACAAGCATTTCGTCGCTGCGCCTGCGCCTGACAAGTTCCATATATGATATTTGTAAGGTTTTGGGAAACAACAAAAACGTTTTATTAAATTAACAAATAGTCTATATGTTAAGTAATTTAATAACAAATAATAAATTTAAAAATAGTCTATTTGTTAATTAAATAACACGTGTTTTGTTTTTCCAAACCCTTACAAATATTACATATGGCACTTGTGAAATTAATATTTGTTGTCCGGTGTTTTACTGTTTACTAGCTGCAGCGTGCAGCCCGCTGCGTTATAAAAGTTTTTGGTGAATCCCGCGGGATCACTTAATTTTTCTGGGATAAAAAGAAGCCTATGTGCTATTCCAGGTCATCGTCTACATATGTGCTAAATTTCATTCAAATCCGTTTAGTAGTTTTTGCGTGATTGGGTAACAAACATCCATCCATCCATCCAAACATCCAAACTTTCGCTTTTATAATATTAATATAGATAAACTATAGATTAAGTGTATTTTAGTATTTATATATTTATGTGCGCGTATTTATACATTTTAGTTTATTTGACTAAGACCTATATCATAACCAAGTAATTTGTCTACTTTGGTGTTTGATCCATTTATGTAATTTGTCCAGTGAGTAATAAAGAATTCAGAAAGGTACACTAGTTTATTTGGTGTTTTAGCTAAATGGAATTAAGTTAGCTTGTTTAATAATTCTAAAAAAGCAAAATGTAAGCTAAAACGTGGATTTCTGTGAGCACTAAAGGCAATTTAATAACATAATAATCGTTAATTTCGTAACTTAAACTACCTTATTACATTTTATGCTGTAGTTGGGGTACTCATTTGAGAATGAGATGCTTATATTAGGTATTTTATGCCTGCTCTTCAATATATAGCGCATAATAGATAAATTTTATTTATAAAGTTATTTAACTTCTCAAAACTTTGACACGCAAAGGCAAATTTAAGCACCAGGACTCATTACACGCTTTTTGGCGGGAATGGCGTCTCAGGGACTCGTTGGAAAAAATATCTTTTTTTTCTACAACTAAGCCATATTTTGTAATTCTGTAAACGACTGTGTATCAATTGATATATTTTCTGTCTATTAGGGATCAAAATGAAGTAATAGACAAAGTAGTTTTTTATATTTACAAACAAATATATCAAAAATCAATAATAAATTTCTAAATGACTTTATTTTTGGCTATCACGATATATTTCTTACAACAAATTATCCAAATAGAACAAATAAACGGCCTTTCTAATAAACACAGTACTAACATGGGAGAAATGCACCGTAAAACAACACAAAATTCAATTTTATACCACTCTAAAAGCGCTAACCCGCGGTCCGGTCGAACGAACTAAAGTGACTGGTACAAAAAAAATGATAATAGTAGACTTCAATTTACGAATTTGACATGACAGATATTTTATCATAGATTAAACGTCAAAGGCTTTTTCATACAATATAAGTCTTTATAGAAATTTAAAGTTTAAATTCAAATGCAAGCGGGGTAAAATTTTGCTTTGAGAGTGAATGGGCAACCAAATTATCATACATAATATTTGCCTCTTCGAGAGCCGAGTGGTTAATTGTGATTAATATATGCAAGTTAGTGTATTAATCAAGATCTGAACTTTAACTATTAGATTTACGTAGATTTTTTTTACTAATTATAATTTTAATTAACATTTCTGATTAAACATGTATAGTGTATACGCATTTGTTGATTGTGTGGTGTGTGTCTTTCTTGTATAAGTTAAAAACATGAAAAAAAGTACATATCTTTCTACCTCAGAAGATAAGGAAGATGTAGTTTAATTTATTCTAGATAATAAGTAAATGGCGTTTAAATATACAGTTTTGGGTTTAGCCACTAACTCGTAGTAAGTTGGTTATGCGCCACCCGAGCTTTCGTCTCAGCGTTATCGTAGATAATGCAAGAAAATTAATCATCTTCTATTTTCTAAATATAGCATCAAGCAACGCCTTCATATAAATTTATGCAATATATTAATATAAATTAATAAATAGAGTGATATTTTAATATACATAAAATCTGAATTTATGTAATTGTATTTAATATACTTAATGTAAGATTTTGCTTACATGCATGATAATGCATGATATATTGTTTGAAGAAAATAGAATACTATATATATATATATATATATATATATATATATATATATATATATATATATATATATATATATATATATATAGCCAGGCAGGTCGCAAAAGGCGACCGATTGGCTATGCGAGTCACTACCATCGTGGCTAACAGGTGGTAGAGTTTTTCATTGTCTCGCCCGGGTCTGGTACCACCGCCTTACCTATTCCTGCCGCAATAGCGTCAGTGCTTGTCTTTGTCGTGTTCCGGTTTGGAGGGTAAACTTATGCATGTGGCATTAGACCTCGCTACAAGATAGCAACGCACCATTAACATCTTTGGTGTATATAGGTGATGGTTGACTCTTTCCATCAGGAGACCCATCTGCTTGTTTGCTATATTATGATATATAAAAAAACCCTTTATGTAAAATAGCATCTTTAATAGTAGTATTGTAGTAGTAGTACCTAAGTAGTAATAGAGTTGATATATTTGAATAATTCCTAATAAGTTATAACGTCCATATTCTGGAAAATAAGATTCTTTTTTTTTGCGAAATGTTTTAATTTATGAAAGGTGTGTAAAAACTGATGTAATGGCCACATATTGGGCCATGCGCCACCGCACCATATGGTTCACCCAACGCAGCATAAATCGCTATTATATTGCTTTTAATTGATAACAATTTAAATATATTTGATGATTCACACTTACAAACCTCATTATTATTCATCGACTCATTATCTCGTGTTCGCGTTTTACCAACCGATGTTATCTTAAGCACAAATGTGTTTTACCTTTATATTATTGTCGTCACGCTATTAAAGTACTTTGATGATAATATTCTTTTAACTTTTATTACTACTGAATGGTTTTATCCCAAAGTTGGGTGTAAATGATAGGTATAAAATTTAAACGTAATATATTTAACTAGGTGCCCTCCGTAGATGGATGTGTTTAAAATATTTTTTATTTAACTCACAGTAACCAAGTATTTATCCGTTACAATTAATATATTATGTTAAGTTTAGGCATAAATCACCTGTGTTTAAATAGCATCAAAATTTTGGACCTAAGGAATCAGCAAACTTTTACACACGCCCCGTGTGGGTTCGTGCCAGTGGCGTAGCTAGGAGTGGGCGAAGTGGGCCTTCGCCCACGGCCTCGCACCTAAAGGGGCCTCACCCTACCTGATTTAAAATCTTTGTTTATTTTTAAATTAAATAAATACCTGAAAAATATTGGCCTCACTCTTCTGTATCTGAAATACAAACAAAACAACTCCTAGATTCTAAGTTAACGCATTACAAAGACACGATAACCTTTCGCTTATTTCAAACTTGGCGCGTGTTTTTGGGTAGCTTTTGGGAACGAACGGAAAGAGGCCTCGCCGATGCGACTTTGCCCACGTATATATTAGTCCACGCTACGCCACTGGTTCGTGCGTGCCCCTTTAAAAATTATACAGTCTGCCATTCTGCTAATCAGTTCATAAAAGCGAACGATTGCCTTTACGAGTAACTACTAATGTGGTGGTGGTAGGGTTCTGCATCGTCTCGCCCGGGTCTGATACTACCATTTTACCTATTCCTAATTATAACACCCCGTTACACAGATAGCTCCGCACTATTTACATCTTTGGTGTATATAGGTGGTGGTTATATTTTTCCATCAGGAGAGCCATATGCTTGTCTACTACCATATGATATAACAAAATTGGTAAAGTGCGTGTCCAGCCACGCACAATGTAGGGTTCCGAAGTTGCCGATCACAATAGTCCGGACTAAGAAAAAAGATTTTATAGTTTCATACTATGAACATTTAAGCTATTCAATATCA
Source organism: Apodemia mormo (assembly GCA_036924255.1). Taxonomy (NCBI): domain Eukaryota; kingdom Metazoa; phylum Arthropoda; class Insecta; order Lepidoptera; family Riodinidae; genus Apodemia; species Apodemia mormo. The sequence continues at coordinate 16,096,556 of JAUPFN010000003.1, read as the reverse complement.
ATGACAAATATATATATATATATATATATATATATATATATACATATATATATATATATATATATATATATATATATATATATATATATATATATATATATATATATATATATATATATATATATATATATATAGACATACATGTGAACCTGTGGTGCATATATATATGCATCGCAGGTTCACCGCCTATAAAAACTTCTCTAAGTACATTTTTTATGTTTGTCGAATATTACTCAAAAACTTATAAAGCCCTTTAAGCCGCGATAGTTTTCCTTTTAACTTTAGCCTTCCGAGAGAGGAGTGGGGGGAGGGGGGACAATAGACTGTAACAAAAATTAGTACGCTTAATATTTTACAAATGAGTCCCTTAATCGAAACCTGTAAAATCCCGTAAACCTACAATATTTTTTAAAAACCTATCCAACGATACCCCACACAATGGGGTACGTGAGAAAAAAAATGGAAATCCCCACTTTACACGTAGGGGGAGCTATCCTGGAAAAAAAATATTTTTCAATATTTTATGTTACCGCTTTGTTGCCGTAGCTAATATGTATATTCGTGTCAAATTGCAGCTTTATAGTACTAAGAATCTCTAAACTATCATGCGGACGGACATGCAGAGCGAAACTATATGAGTTTCTAGTTTACTTCGGAACCCTAAAAACACACCCTACTATTTTTCGCATTTAGTAATATACTAGCTGTTGCCAGCGATTTCGTCCGCGCGGTATTCGTTTATTCCGCACTGCTCCTCCCCCGTAGGTGATAGCGTGATAATATGTAGCCTATATGTTGACCCGACCTGTTAGTAATATTTATGCAAAATTTGAAGTAAATCCACGTAGTACTTTTTGAGTTTACCCCGTACATACATACAGACAAACAGACATACAGACAAACAAACAGACAAAAATTCTAAAAACTATATTTTTGGCTTCGATATCGATTGTAGATCACGCCCCAAGTATTCTTTTAAAAAAATATTCAATGTACAGTTTTGACTTTCCTACGATTTTATTATGTACAGATATAGATTAGAGGGATTAATCAATTGTGCCTTATCAATTGCAATTTTTTGCCTTTATATGAACAGTACCTAGGAGACTGAGTTTACCTCTCCGTTCTTACATGTTGATTATGTTATTAGGTAGTTGGTTCTCGTTGCCTACTTCGTAAGGGGCTTTAAGGTACTACTTTGTAAAATTACAAGTTCAAATAAATATCTTTTCAAGCTTTATGAGCTCTGGTTTCCATAGTTTCTGGTATGAGCGCAAGTTAACAATATTGTATTGTATTTTTAATTCTGTGCGGTTAGAATTGTGGGGAAAGCTGCTTCTAGTTTTGTTCTTCGTTTTAGAAATCGTAACAATCTAGTCTCACCTGGTGTTAAAAATAGAATTATTGCTGTCCTAAGCATTCGCACTAAAAAAATTATGACCTATAAAGTCGTTCCATTTCGTGGAGAAATTTTATTATTCAATAAAAGTGTGTAGCAACAAAGGCACATTGAATGTCTGTGGTTTCGGGAGGCCGTAAATCAGGAGCAAGGACCGCGTTGGACTAGGCGAGAGGCTTCTTGAACTGTCAAGGCCTTGTTGTGGTCATCCGCATTTCTCCACGTAGTGCAAACAGAAAGTGTTTCTTTAAAATTTTACTTTTTATGGTATTATGTTTTTTGAACCAGAAGATGGCAGTGGTTAGAGAGGTTGGTTTTGCAAGTGAATTTTCTCCTTTGCGTTTTAAAATTTGTACGTTGACTATAATACATACACAGATATTTCCACGCATAATCCCTAACTGAGTAGGTAGGTACCATAAATATCGATTCAGAAATTAGTCGTCCCCGCCGCATTCATTATTCTCATAACTGTTTTATTTATCATAAAATACTACCCATACATATACACTAAGTAACAACAAAACAATCATGTAATTAAGGTAAAAATATACAAAAACCAGCAAATCCTGCAAAGGAAAAAAAAATTATTAGGTTTATAAATGTTTGGAAATAGTAAAGATAGTTGTAGGTACATAATCCTTCTAATTTATTATTATTATAAAAGCGAGAGTTTGAATGTTTGAATGTATGGATGAATATTTGTTACTCAATCATGCCAATACTACTTTACGGATTTAGATGAAATTTGGCACACAAGTAGATGATGATCTGGATATAGCACATAGGTTACTTTTTAACCCGGACAAATTAGTTGTTCCCACGGGATTCATCAAACCCTTTTAAAATGCAGCGGGCTGTACGGTGTAGCATGTATTATAAATGCGAAAATTTGTAAGGATGGATGGATGTTTGTTGTTCTTTCACGCAAAAACGGCTAAACTGATTTGTATGAAACTTAGCACGCATATAGATGATGATCTTGAATAGCACATAGGGTACTTTTTAACCCGAATACATTATTTGTTCCCGCGGGATTCACCAAACCCTTTTATAATACAGCGGGCTGCACGGTGCAGCAAGTATTATAAATGCGAAAGTTTGTAAGGATGGATGGATGTTTGTTATTCTTGCACGCGAAAACAGCTGAACTGATTTGGATAAAACCTGGCACACATATAGATGATGATCTTGAATAGTACATAGGATACTTTTTTATATTGAAAAATAAGTTGTTCCCGGAGGACAACCACACTATCAGAAGATTCGCAAAGAGTAGGCTCTTTTATTGAAGGTCCTTAAGTCGTATCCGCTTGGAAAATTCCCAGCTGGTAATTGGTTAGAGAGGAATAGTGCGGGGGGAAAAAGTGCCTCGAGAATCGCACAGTTGTGGATTGTGGAGATGGTGAGGATGAAATTTTGAATTTTGTCGCGATGTCCGATGGTGAAATTCTCAAACAGTTCCTCTGAACACTCCCCATTATAGATCCAATAAAAGATGCAGAGCGAAGCCACATCTCTACGTAATTCCAAAGAATCAAGCCGATCAGAAATAGTCCTGTTATTGACGATACGAGTCGCTCTACGTTGAATGCGGTCTTTTCTCTAATTAAAAAACAAACAAACAGATAGATCAATGTATTAAAATCTTTGACTTTTATTTTATTACTAGCTGTTGCCAGCGACTTCGTCCGCGCGGACTTCGTTTACTCCGCACAACTCCTCCCCCGTAGGTGATAGCGTGATAATATGTAGCCTATATGTTCACCCGACCTGTTAGTAATATTCATGCAAAATTTGAAGTAAATCCATGCAGTACTTTTTGAGTTTACCCCGGACATACATACAGACAAACAGACATACAGACAAACAGACAAAAATTCTAAAAACTATATTTTTGGCTTTGATATCGATTGTAGATCACGCCCCAAGTATACTTTTAAAAAAATATTCAATGTACAGTTTTGACTTTCCTACAATTTTATTATATGTATAGAAGATATATAAATATATAATATATAAATATATAATAAAATCGTAGGAAAGTCAAAACTGTACATTGAATATTTTTTTAAAAGAATACTTGGGGCGTGATCTACAATCGATATCCGCGTGGGATTCACCAAAAACTTTAATAATTTAAGAAAAAAAGAAAATTTATTTGCAAGTTTATCTCAGTCTATATTAACATTATACATGCGAAAGTTTGGACGTTTGGATGGATGGATGGATGTTTGTTACTTTAATCAGGCAAAAACGATTGAACGTATTTGAATGAAATTTGGCACACAGGTAGATGATGACCTGGAATAGCACACAGGCTAATCTTTATCTCGGAAAAATTAATTGATCCCGCGGGATTTACCAAAAACTGTTATAATAAAGCGAGCTGCATGCTGCAGCTAGTAGATGAATAATTGTAATTTAATAAACCGTTTATGGTTACGAGCTATTAAATTCATTTATCGTAATGTCCCCCGCGGAAGATACCGTCCATTGTAACAATTATGTTAATGATTACAGCAATATGGTATCCCACCAGAGTACATCGGCACGCGATCAACAGCATACTGCATAGGTACTCTATGATTATTTTGATATGATATAAAGATCTTGGTTTAATTGGTTATTAAACTAAGAATTTTATATCTACTTATATTTAATAGGTAGTAGGTAGGGATACAAAATATGAACAAAAATGGACTTTACCATTAGACAAATAATAATCGGTCGTATCTCAAAAACTACTAAACCGATTTTGATGAAACTTGGACTGTTCCCTAAGTTGAAAGATACCTGAGTTATCTCGATGTGTATTTTAGTTCCTGAGAAATTTGTGGGCCAAGATATAAATATACAAACATACATACACTTACAAAATTAAGTACACGTACATAGATACCTACACGTATACGTACCTTCCAATTAGGTCATCATTCTCAAATATCATCTGATTCCTCTAAAATAAATTAAATAATCATACTTATATTTTTCTGCTTCGCCCTTTCTCTATACATACTTAACACGATCGTTTCAAAAAAGTTTTAAGTTTTTTTTATTTTTTTAATTAACCTGTGGACGTCCTCAAGTTTCTACCGGCGCTCAATGGGTAAAATATGACCGCACCTAATTTGAATTTGAATTTTATTATATATGTTAAATATTTTTCTGAATAACTTTATTTTGAACCTTAGTAGACAGAAAATATATCTATCTATACGTAGACGTTTATAGAATGATAAAATATGGTTTAATTATAGAGAAATCATGTTATTTGTACAACGCGGTAGGTATCAGCGTTGGCACGGGTCAATTAGTAACGAGTGGCACAGCTAAATATCGCGCATGCGAGGTTAGGACTCGAGGGGTTAAGATTAAAACACGTTTATAAATATAGTTTTTAAATAACATGAAACTTACATCGATGGGGCTCTGGCCCCCGATATCGATGGGGATCGGGTTCGATTTCCGATAGAAACAAACATTTATGTGCTAGCACAGTTGTTTGTATTTCAGGGTTAAGGTATTTGTTATATTTTAGTATAAATTTGTATTAGTTTCACTAGCCTAAATTAAACAAAATTATTTGCTTGTAATATGTATTTACAAGCAAAATAATTTGTTGCCTTTGTACAGCGATATTTATAAATGAAAATATATATTTAGTAAAATTTAATTTAAAATATACGCTAAAAAAACTGAAAATACAAACGGTAAAATTTTCTCTAAAGAAATTTTGGCTGGAGTCCTACTGTGCCGCTGCAAGTTAAGTTGTAATAAAATAAGCTCAAATATGAAGTAAGAAAGAGGTCACCATTTAAATTATCCTTGTGCCAGATTCCGTATTACTAATTGCTGCACTCGTATGAGATAAACTAATTAACAAGGATAGATGCGAGATTCCGCTGTTAGCTTGCTTATCTCGTAAGGGCGTGTTCACATAAAGATACAGCGTTTTATTACATTTAGGAATCGTTTACATTACAAATCTTGATTAAAATATTCTGCACATCATAATCCCGTACGTTTATTAAAATAACAAGCGTTCAAGCAAGTATAATAGAAATAAATGCAAGATTCGGAATTTCAAGAAAAATCATAAATCACGCCTTTACATTCCCCCCCAAAATTTTCCTAGTTTGATTTTGCCTTGTCTGATTGAAAATATCTTTTTCAGTACCATCAGCGCTGTCATATTACAAAGTGTCGATTACGGACTTATTATGCATAGACGGATAGTTTCGTATTTAAAGTATAACGTGAAGTATAAATGACATAAATGTGTGCGTTAAAAAACAAAATTTCATGTTTTTACAGAGGTTGCACAAACAGGAAAAAACAATAATAATGTTGCAAGTCCATGACATTTTCCCTAACAACTTAAATAATGATTGACCTTATTTTATATTAGATCAAATATATGACTTAATTGAAATGGTAACAATTTTTGTACCACTACTGACGTTCTATGCGTCTATGGCATGGTTATTCTATGGTGGCGAGCTACCAAATAAACACCCCATGTATTTTTGTACTGCTGCTACACTTAATGATTTACTACTTTAATATACCGTACTGGATTTCTGATTGCTTATGCAGCAAGTTGCGCCATATCTACGCAGATTGTGTCCTACGTAGAATTAATTTTTAAGTAACGTAAGCGTGGTTAACTCGGTCAACCGAGTAGTTAATATTATTTTTTTGTTAAAACACCTGGTCTAGTGAAGTGAAGCGAAGGTTGTCTAGTCCCCCTACTGTGCAACATCTACCAAGCCTGCCTAGCTTTTCAGTATATACCTATGCTGTGGTGAGAGGTAAGAGTAACTTTCATACTTAAACCCGGTAAAAGCGACTATAGCGACCCAAAATCCTTCAAACTTATAAGTCCCACATCCTTCCTACTTTAAACTTTGGACAGACTGTGTGACCAGGAACTGAGAGATAACGTTCTTAGAACCACACCACTACATTGCCAGCAACATGCGTATACCCCTGGCAAATCAACGGAGTCGGCCTTGCACCTGGTTGTATAAAAGATTGAACAATCACTCCAAAACAAAGGTATTTGATAGCCACTTTCATAGGTGTGGAAAGGGCCTTTGATAAAACCAACTTAAGCATAAGCATGGTACTCTCAAACCACGGTGTTAACAAAACACTCATAGGTTGGATCGACGACATGCTACGTAAAATAACGGTTAGTTTTAGCAAACTAGGCATTCAAAAAACCATTGGCTGTCCGCAGGGTGGTGTGCTGTCACCTCTCATATGGAACGTGGTTATCAATACACTTATTAAAATACTAAATGATAATCATTTCTATACGATAGGTTATGCAGATGACTTAGCAGTTATAACTGAAGGTAAATTTGCCGACACAGTCTGCGACCTCACACAAAACGCACTCCGCATTGTAGAAGTGTGTGCAGTTCATTTGGATTCACAGTCAACCCAAGTAAGATGGAACTGGTTATGTTCATTAAAAAATGTATCTCAGGTAAATATAGACTATTCAGATTAGGTAACACTGAACTTCAGCTATCGACCCAGCTTAAATACTTAGGAGTCATACTGGACAGTAAACTTGATAAATATTCGGGTTATATACTGATATATATATAGCAACAAGAAAACCACGTCCACGTCTCCAGAGGGAGACCGTTACACGTGAAACGTCAGGTAGCTCGCGGGTCTACCCTCTACACATAAATATAAATAATTTATATATCTGACATACATTACAAAACTAAACTGGTCTAAACATACTAAATACAAGCTAGATAAGGCAAGTATCATTATTTGGCAATGCCGCGGATTAATTTGTAAGAGATGGGGTATTTTACCAAAAATTATCAAAGGAGCCCGAAACCAATCCCGTGTTGGTTCCGGGCTCCTTTGAAGAGTAGACCAACTGCCGTTCTGCCAGGCAGGTCGTAAAAGGCGACCGATGGGTTATGCAAGTCACTACCATCCTGACTACTAGGTGGTAGAGTTCTGCATTGTCTCGCCCGGGTCTGGTGCCACCGCCTTACCTATTCCTGCCGCAATAGCGTCAGTACTTATCACTGTCGTGTTTCGGTTTGGAGGGTAAGGTAGCCGGTAAACTTTGTATGTGGCATTAGAACTCGCCACAAGATAGCAACGCACCATTAACATCTTTGGTGTCTATAGGCGATGGTTGACTCTTACAATCAGGAGACCCATCTGCTTGTTTGCTATCTTATGATATAAAAAAATGCAGCAGTAATTAGGCTGTTAGTGTGTTATGGTACGGGAGTCTAGTGGCCACGCACCACACTTCAAACGGCGATCAACAAATTACAAAGCTTCCAAAGGTTAGCATTACAGGTTGCATGAGGACTACCCCGACGACAGCACTAGAGATGATGCTTTGCATACCACCTCTTTACCTGTTCATACAGCAAACAGCAGCGGCCTCGGCGGTACGTTTGCAGTCGCCGAGTGCTTGGAATCAAGCTGGGCAGGTACAGGAAGGTTATCACGCAAGTATCTTTAAACAAGTTCTCGAATATCTACCGTTTGTCGCGGCCCTTAACAACTCGATACCGGTCAAATTTGTTTTCGACAAGAAATATAAAATACAGTTCGCTGATGAAGGTACGGAGGGACTCAACACCATAGACCTTAGGATCTTCACGGATGGCTCAAAGATAGATTTAGGCTCAGGCTTGGACGTCTTCTTCTAAGCTATGAACCTCAAGATATCTTGGCCTCATGGCACACACAATTCAATTTTCAGGCCGAAAGTACTGGAATAATTTTAGCTACACAGGCGATCGCAGCTAGACAGGTAACTAATGAATCAATTAGATAGTAAGGCGGTCCTAATGGCTCTCCAAAGCAACAAAATTACTTCAAGGTTTATTGACGAATGTTATACTTCCCTAAACGACATAGGTAAGTATAACAACGTCATATTTCAGTAGATTAAAGGACGTAGTGATTCCCGTGGAAATGGTGCAGCCGATGAGTTAGCTCGGCGGGCTTCTGACATATCCGTGTACCGCAGCTATTGCACAGGTTACTAAAACTAAACAAAAAACAGCTAGGTTTAATAACTGGCGCTATTACAAGATATGGTCCTTTTAACACATGTTTAACATGGGTATTACAGACAGTCCTCTGTGCAGAGCCTGCATGCAGACAGAAGAAACGGCCGCCCACGTCATCCTGGAATGCGAAGGCGTAGCGAACTGCCGGGTCAAGTACCTCGGATCTACGAGGTCGCTCCCCGGAGCTTTCTACCACATCAAGGGGTTGCTGGGCTTCCTGGAGGAGTTGGGATGGCAAGAATAGGACCATTCTAATAACACGCAAAAAAGATGCTGGTCGTCAAGTTGCGGAGACCCGCCCACGGAAGAAGAAGAATAAGAAAAACCATCCAAATTACAACTAAAAACAAATTACAACAACTTCGACGATTTGCTTGTGTAGCTGGCTGGTTGAATAACTGGCTGTATGAAAACTACACCAACAGCAACATTAGAAGTCCTGTTGAACCTTAGACCATTACATCTGGTAATACAACAAGAAGCAGCCAGTGCAGCTTTAAAAACCGTGGGAATGTGGCACCAAAATAAGAAAATTCCCTATATGAACATTTTAGAAGGAATCACTAAGTGATAGTGGTATCAAATTAAAACTACTATCTGTAACTAATCTGGAAGCAGAACCTGAGGATCATTCAGGAATATGAGAACTGAAAATATATACAGATGGATCCAAAACCAACTCAGGGACAGGTGTCGGTGTATTCTCTCAGGATATAAATATAAACATAATGAAATCTTAGGAATGTACAATACAATATTCCAAGCAGAATGTATTGCTATTAGCAGAGCTGTAACAGAGATCAAAGCAAGAGAAATGACGGATCAAACTATACGTATTATCTCTGACAGTGCATCGGTCCTCGCAGCTCTAAGAACCAACTGCTTCAACTCTAGCATAGTATTTGAATGCCACAAATCATTAGAAGCAGCATCAGACTAACCAAATAATCCTGCACATAACACACAATAACACAGCATCTCTCAATGCAATGACTCAGCCGATACACTGGCAAGAAACGGAGCAAATAAAAAACTGTCAGGTCCAAAACTAATAGCGGCCTTGTCATACAGCCAACTTATGACATGGCTAACTGAGAGAACATACCAACAACATGAAGCGTTGTGGCTAGCCACAAATAACTGTCAGCAAATAAAGGAAAGTGAGCCAACCCTTTCGAAACACCTAACAAAACGCATAATGAAACTCAACAGAGATGACAAGAAAAGTTGTGGGAACCATAATAGGCCATTGCCATTTAAATCGATACCTGTTTAACATAGGTGTAACAGACAGCCCTTTATGCCGCGGCTGCATGAAGGAACAAGAAACCACCACTCACGTTCTCCTTGAGTGCAGGAGGGTGGCCGAACAACGAGCACGTATCCTAGATTGCCCAAAAACTCTTAAAGAAGCATGTGAAAACATAAGCCGTCTTATAAGCTTCTGGAAGGAGTTAGTATGGCTGGAATAGACAAAGCCAGCTACGTACAAAGGCCCAAGTGGCTAAGTGCGGAAAATATATATAAAAAAAATCGCACACTTTAGATATGCATTATTTAATCCTCATAACCTAGTTTATTTTTTAATATACTTTTCGGAGTCCGTCTTATGATTTCAGTATTTCTGTAGCATTTTTAGGATTTCGAAGTTTACAAACAACCCTTATGGTTACGCAATGTCCGTCCGTCTATCCGCAGCATAGAAATTCTTAGTAGGTACTAGAAGACTGTAATTTAGCATGAATATACACATTAGTTACGCCGGTATAGTGGTAAAACATATTGAAAACCATATTTTTAGGGTACCTCCTGTACACGTAAAGAGCGAATGCATAGTGTGGGGTAGGTATTGTTGGATAGGTAACTTTAAAAATATTGTGGGTTTGTGAAACCAGTTTTTCGATTAAGAGTCCGTTTATGAAATATTAAGCTTTGCTATATTTTTTTAACTTCCCGCTACGTATTTAGATAAGGAAGTTAGGTACTGATTTTACCCCGAATTTAGAAAATCGAGTTTTCACCGGATTTCCACGTTTTGAGATTCTAGGAACCTTTTCCGACTATTTTCACGATGATGTCAGTATGTATGTATGTATGTATGTATGTATGTATGTATGTGTGTGTATGTGTATGTCTCTTTCTCATCTCATAACTTTTGAACGGCTGGACCGATCGAAACGCGGTTGATGGCATTCGATTGGATTCCACTCAACTAAGACTCCCTGAAAATTTGTACCAACGCGGCTCACGAAATTTTGAGAAATTTTGAAAAAAGCTCAAAAACTTTTTTGGCGAAACAGTATTTTTTTTAATATAACTTCCAGATTTATGTACCGAATGAGTACAAAAACTGATTAGCTCTATTTCTTAAACAACTACATCTAATGCGTAAATTGCATCAAAATCGGTTTATCCGTTTGGAAGTAATCGTTGACGAAAAATTTTGAAAAAAGTGTTTTTTCAACATAACTTTCGAAATTTTTCAACCAATCATTTTTGGTATTTTACGATATCTTAGTACTTAAAAAAACTACGTTGAATGCCGTTTCCAAATCGAAATCGAATCTAATTTTCAAAAGTTACAGCTTTTCAAATATTAAAATTACGTTGATAGTAGCAAACTTAGTATTTTTGAAATAACTTTCATGCTAATACACTGATTGACATAAAAATCTTGCGAACATTTTTCCTTTTAAAACTGCGTGAAATACCGTAAATTAGATTAAAATCGGTCAATTTGTTTGGGATTTATCTATGACGAAAATTTATGAAAAAAATGTTGTTTGACACTTTTTCAATATATTTCAACCTATCGATTATTTAGCTGAAGCAATATTTTTAATCTCAAAAATTGAATTGAATGGAATTCGAAAGGTCAAAATCGATCATCGTTTCCAAAATATACAGCTTTTGAAAAATCAATATACTGCCATTTTTAACAAAATCAATGTTTGAACTGAAAAAATCTATACTTATAATTTTTACTCTTTCGAGCTTTAGCGTGAAGTTTCAGGGATGGCCTGCAGGGTCAATCGCTTACAGATTTTTTTAAATCATAAGATAGCAAATAAGCAGTTGGCTCTCTTGATGGAAAGAGACAATCATCGCATACACACCAAATATGTTAACAGTGAGTTTCGATCCTTGTGGCGGGGTTTTAATGCAACATGCATCAGTTTACCTCCATTCTCCCCCAGATCGGCACACGACAGTGTAAAGTATTGACGATATTGAACGAATATATACGAATAAGACGAATAGGTGAACCGGCAGACCTGGACGAAACAATGCGGAACTCTATCACCTAGTAGCCATGATGGTAGTGACTCTTATAGCCAATCGTTGGCCGGGCAGAATGGCAGATGGTCATTCTGCCAGTTCATTCTTCAAAGGAGCCCCGACCAACACGGGGGACAATTATTACTGTTAGAGGCAAGTGTCGTCCAGAGGGGGGTGACTTTTTCAGTTAAACGATTGTTTTTGTTTTTTATTTACTTAATTTATTTTGGATGTGTAAAAAATCATGGTAGTAGTATATAATGAAGTTAAAAGGAAAACTATCACAGCTAATTATGACAGCTAAATAAATAGGCTTTACGAGTAGAACGTTGTGTTTATATATACTCTTTGTTTTCTTTGTTGACCGACTACTACTAAACAAAGAAAACAAAGACCGACCGATCGACTGACGAGAAGGTTTTATAGGCGGTGAATCTTAGGTGAAGAAATATCCGACATTAAAAAATTTCTCTTCTCAGTCCGCAATATTGTGACGCGATAAAATAACTCTACATTGCGCGTGCCCCGTCACGCACTTGGTCTGTTTCTTACGTAATGTATTGCTATACATCTCCAATAACAAGGGTTATATTCTACAATCTTTTTTTATTTATTTTATTTATATGTTGTTTAAATGTATACTAATTACGTCATATATGATTAAATTTGTCTCGTTTAAGTTAGTAGTTCCTTGTAAATTGAATTATTTAAGATTCCAAACTCGATATTTTAAAATTAATAGTAAGTACCTAAATCTTTGCCCAGTTCATCATTATAGCCAAGCATGTTTTGTTAAAGACAAGGGAAGGTCAAACGTTTCGCCAGAATAGTAAGTACTAAGTAGAGTTCTGTAACATCTCGAATGGTAAGGTATTATCGTCTTATCAATTTCTGTCGCAATAACGTCAGTACTTGTCACAATATAGGCTTGTCACAAATACAGGATCATCAAGAGTTCTTAATTGTATTAAACTTTTTTACCTGTTCATAGGACATAGGTAGTTTTTATGTTTTCTGAATGTGTAGTGTTTTTCTTTTTAGTCATGATTATTAAATAAGGAATAAAACAGTAAATAAATAATTATACAAAATTGGGCACAGTAGTATTAGTAATATAAAAAACAAAACGATTCGCGAGTTTTGTATACTATATATATATATATATATATATATATATATATATATATATATATATATATATATATATATATATATATATATATATTTATATATATATATGTATATATATCGGACAAACCGATTAACTTTATAATATAATTATAATTTATAATATAACTGCCAATACAAAACATTGTAGATTTTTTTCAAGTAAATTGTATGTATGTCCTGTGAAAATATTGAGAAACTTATAGCATTGACAGACCCCAACCTGTAATCGAGATGCAAATTAGAATCCATCACAAATATTTACCTCCTAATTTTCATTTTCAAGCAAACAAAGTCGTAAACAAAGCTAGTATATATCATGTTTAAATTCCGCTCCACTCAACACTGTGTATCGCCGTGTATTCGCACAAAGGCCTTTGACGCGCCATGGAGGGAGGAGGGGCGGCCCGCATGATCGTGCGATCACCGGAGACCCATTTGCGGCTCGTTACACGCTGATAGCACCAAACAAAACACCCCAAGTAATTAGGAAAAGCCTTTTCCAGATATCGCGAGTAGTGGCTTGCGTTTATATCCGAATGTGTATCGCTGTCTTAACATTGTCACCGACTGGCTATCAAGAACTACCTTGTTACATTGTTTTGGAGTGGTTCTATTATTTAAAATACATGTTATACTGAATCTAAGTTTATTTACATACTTAGCAATACAGCATAATATAGCAATGATCAGTACCGGCTTTAATATATTTAAATACTTGTTCCAAAATCGATTTGAATTGATACGCTTTCTGATGCGTATATACAAGTTGGAATGTGGGGTGAGACAGGATGGTTTAACGTCTCCAGTACTGTTCAATCTGTATGTTAACCAGCTGATTGATGAACTTTGTATCTGCGTCACTAGTATCAGTTATGCTGATGACACAGTGCTATTTTGGCTCCATCAGTCGACGTGCTCAGCATACTTGTAGATAGGTATATGTGTGCGAAACCTATGCACAAGAACGTGACCTGAAATGTAATCTTAATAAAAGCGAGGTAAAGTGACAAAACACAGACCTTCCCCCGTGCCCCCGATAATACTTGAGGGTCATGTGTTAAAAGTGGTGGATACATTCAAATATCTGGGTCACATCGTATCGTCTGACATGAAGGATGATTTAGACGTGTAGCGGGAGCGCAGGGCGTTGGCAGTGAGAGGTAACATGCTGGCCTGTAGATGTGCTCGATGTAGTAAAGAATTAAAAATCACATTGTTCTGGGCTGCCTGGGCTGGGCTGGGCTTACTGTCAGTCCTTCTACTCGAGCAGCCTCTAGATAAAGTACACGCAGCGTGCCTATAACGTTTTTCGTCCAATATAATAACATTTTTAACATTCTGTTGGGATTGCCGTGACACTGCAGTGCGTCCGGGATGTTTGCAAGTGCACTCGTAGATAACTTTTTTGCAATAAGACGTAAAAAAATTCGCATAATGTAAAAAAAATCGCATAATTACTCTGCAGATTGCAAAACATCCTCAATATGTTTGCATCACGTCTAGATTGTCCTTTACAACATTTTTAGGCTTGTGGCTTTATGTGATTATTTGTGAAATTTATTTACTGTGAAAATTTTATTGGCTAATTAATTTTATAATTATTAAAATTAAAATTTAATTTGATATAATTTTGTTCTAATTTCATTATTCTTTTTCTTGTTTTACCAAATTTTAATTAAATTTTATATAATCTTATTTTAAATATGGCAATAAATTGATACCACTATCACGATATCAATTTATTACAGATTATTATGATATTACTATTATTATTATTTAAGAAGAGCTGACACGGACGGTCGTCGGGCGCAATATCACAAGGACGACAAATGCTTTTTATTATACATAAAGGGTGACTCGCCTAGGCCATCTGGTTGGCTTTGGCCGGCCTTGGCAAAGATTGGATAATTCTGGTGACCCGTGCCTTGGAAAGCTGGCCGAACAGTTGTTTTGAGTTCAACAGCTTCAGAGTGTAGTCACTAGGTACACGAGGAATAATATTAACAAAAATAAGTTAGCTACCTACTACTTTTTTTTATAGCAATCAAGTAGAATGGATGGACTGGGGTCGGCAACTTGCGACTCGCGTGCCACATGCGGCTCTTTAGATGTGAAACTGCGGCTCTATAGTTCCATACTATATAATATTATATTAGACATCATTTCTATCTTTCGGCCAATTGTACTGGCTCACCCCCCCACTCGTGGCACACGTTGTCACTGCCGTCAGTCCGTCGGAAGCTCGCGAACGATGAGGTTTTAATTCGCTTTTAACGCAAGACATTTTTCATCAAACATTTTATTTCTGGAAGTATTGCTTATTTTTGGCAAGATTTTTTTAGGCTCTTTGAAATTTTGTAAATGAACCTTTGAAATTTTGTAAATTGTAATTTGTAGCTTTGTGACTCAAAAGGTTGCCGACCCCTGTGCCAGGCAGTTCGTAAGAGGCGAACGATTTGTTATACGAGTCACCATTATGACTACAAGATGGTAGAGTTCTGTAATGGCTCGCCCGAATCGGATTCCTGCCGCAATAGCGACAGTGCTACAATGCTAGTCACTGTCGTGTTCTGGTTTAGAGGGTGAGGTAGACGGTAAACTTATGCATGTGGCATTAGAACTCGCCTTAAAGATAGCAACGCACTATTAACATCTTTGGTATCTATAGGCGACTGTTGAATCTTTCCGTCAAGATAAGGGCAATTATGGCATAACTAGTCGGATAACGGCGGCTATTTGTTTATCAATAGAAGTAACTATCTCTTTCTTTTATTTCTAGATCTCTCCAGCGCTCCAACTTTTCACGTTTCCAGATTATTCGTAACAATATCAATTTATTTCAGATTATTATGATATTACGATTATTATTATTTAATTATTATTAATTCACCTCTGTGGTCTAGTGGTCTGGTGTCTGTGTTGTCCACATGAGGTCCGGGTTCGGTTCGGGAACTGACCCGGCGGTCGGAAAATTGCCCGGGATTGGATTAGTGTCACGTTTGGCGATAGGCTTGCCACCTATAACATTGTGTGTGACTAACGGCTTTAACAATTCGAATGCTAAAATAGTGTTAAAAAGTCCTACAGTACCGAAATAAGGCCCTAAAACTTGTGTTTTAAAAGGATACATAGAAAAAAACTGCTGGAGCTCATTGACACGGCGTAGGTCTTTCGGTATTAGCGCTCAACTAATAGAAGTGGTTGTTCAGCTTCCAGGTGGTTAGGAGTTATGTCCTTAGACGTGATTAGAACCAATAACCCACACAGCAGTAGAAGGTTAGAAAGCATCAATTTCTAATCCCAGAACTTCTCGCTGTAGTAAAATAATCTTTATTAGAATTATAAATGTGAAAGTTTGGATGTTTGTATGAATGAATGTTTGTTACTTAATCGTCCTCGCCATACAGATGACAACACACCATTTTACATTTGGTGTCTATACGTGACGGTTATCTCTTTTCGTCAGGTGAGTCATCTGCTTCTTTACTCTCCCATTTTTTGTCTACAGTTATTTGTCACATGCAAGGGAGTTTTATTTTTGAATGATTTAAAACATGTTTCAAAAATATTTTTATCTAGAAACTCCAGCGAGCGACTAATGTCTAGTCTGGTGTCAGTCATTGACTTTCAAAAAAAGTGGCTAACTTAAAAAAAAAAAAAACATTTTTAGCTTCCTAGTATAAATATGTATATTTATTAGATAGTCTAGTGGTTTACACTAGGTTTAACTTTTCTTACATCATACACACTTGATTATGTGTGGCGATCACACACCAATGTCTTTCAAATATATACCGCTTTCATGAGAATAAGTGTGACAGTATAAGTAGCAGAAAAATATACTATATGTTATTTAAGGCCTATGAAACAACATACGTCTAATGTCTAGTGTTCTCGAAGAATATTATAAATGATCAAAAGTACAAGTAAGTAAATATTGTTTAATATGTGCTATTGCGTTACGTGGGGTGGTGGAAAGTGTAACGGTATTGTCTCGCGTCAATCAGAGATGCGGGTCCACAATTAGTAACACGTGCCGAACTGGGAACTAATGGGAATACAAGTTTATTTTAATATATGACGTCTTTAAACGATTTATGGATTATGCACACAAACTCAATTTTAATTTATTTTGAAAGAGAGTGACTATGGCAAATAATATTAAAGATTGATTCAGAAATTAAGGATTAACTGTGTGTGAGTGTGTGTACACCTATGTACACCTATATACATGGTGATCACCACCGTCAGTCAGGTTATCCACAATACTTCATTTACTTCAAAATGTCTTAGATTTGCGTTTCGTTAAGAATGAGTAAATTTTTTTCTTGAAGATTTCTAGGTCCTATCCGTTCAGTAATATCTCCACCGGTTTAAATACCTATATATTTAGAAACGCAATAAACAATTATTATTATTGTTATTATATAGGTGCCTAGAATTAAATTGCCTCTGATTCCGAAAAAATGAAATTAAACCATGGTTTGGCCACGGCCACCACGGCCAATTACTTCCACAAAGAAATTCACGGGACGGTGCTTAGAGGATTCTTTAGGACATTTTTTAGGAAATTAGGACATAGGTGGTGAAGGCGAATTATGAATTTTGCCGCGATGTCTGATAAAGGAAGTCGAAGGTAGGAATTAATTTGAATAATTCCTAGAAACACACCAATGATAGATGTGATTGAATTTGCAGAACATACCTAAAACTTTGCAAAATACTAAAAAATCAAGTAGATTAGATTTTATTTGTAGTCAACGATTAGAACCAATCGATGGTGAATGCGTTCAAAAAGAAGAAGCTGGGACCGACGAAATCCGGCTTCGAGATTTATGGACAAAAATAAATAATTATTTTTATAATCTTAGTTTAGCCTATCACAAACGATAATCACTTAGTAGAACACGTTTTTAAAACAGATAGAGTCATTCGTAGAATTGGCCTAAATAAGCATATAATAATAAGTAACAAATAATAACTCGTGCTGCTTTGCTTATTATGTCAATTGCAAATCAAATAATTGCACTTCGAAGAAAGTTAATATGGAGGGAACATACATTAAATGTGGTCTATTACGAAATAACTAAAATAAAACAATTCATAAATAAGGTGTTCGTTGCCTAGTGTCATTACTAGCAGGTTTGTGTTACTTCGTCTAATTACAGGACATGGTCTAGTTTTTATTTTCCTAATTGTGGTTTGCAACCGTCACAAAATCAATTATGTACTTTATTTATAGGGAAAAATACAAGATGTACAAAGTTACGTCTTAAAGATTATTCGATTAAAAATCACTTGTACTTTTTATTGTTTTTTGTTCGAAATGACCGTTACTGCAAAACCGGGCTTTTTGGGCGAGCAGAGTGCTTTGCCATACATTAACTTAAATGAGCTTAGAGCCCGTCCTAAGTGTATCTGGTATGAGACCGAACTTCCGTTTAGGGCAGTATCTTGATAAAGTAAGTAGCCTTAGAATTTCCACTCGTTAACAACCCAAGAGTTATTCCATTATAATACTCAAGAGTTAGTTATAGGGTCTTGAAAGTTAGAAGGCCGAAACCGTGGGCCGCTTCAACGCCGACGACGGCTACCCTGGCGTGCGTGTTAATTGTGAAGAGTAAGGTTGTGATCATCAGGATCGAATAGTTTTTTTTTACTGCCTGTACTACTTAGTTCACGACTTAATATCTTATGAATGCCAACCGGTTTTGCTTATTTGCCTCACCATTCATCAGAGATGTTTTATTTAAATATTACAATCAATATTCCACTAGTATTATAAAGACGTAAGATTTATTTGGTTGATAGTTTGTTTGGAATTTTTTACTTGCTTGTTAAAGTTTTGTGTTATTCATTTGGTTGATTGTATGTTTAGAATGGATAGATTCAACGCCATCAGGCTTAACAATTATTTCACCTATGGAAAGACATTATTCCGCACTAACGTAGGCTCCTTTTTAAACCAAGAGGGAGTTATGTTTTTGGGTCACGCGAAGGAATTCACCCTAGATATAAATAGAAGTATGCTGGTTTCATCATTTTATAATCTATATATTTATACACGAAGCAAAAACTTTGTACCCCTTTTTCCAACAATATCGCGAACGGTGGAGTATGAAATTTGGCATAGTTAAGGTTAAAATTAGGGTGGAGAGCAAAGACGTTTTAATATTTTTAAATAATATGCTTTTTAAAAAGGTATTTTAAATACTAATTATATACCTACATCATACACACATTACATTCATTTGACATACAGAATAATATATACCTATTTATACTATTATATTTATGGCTAAAATCGGTTATCAAACTAAGAGGAGATTTTATTTTTTAATCTATCGTTGAATTTTGACCACGGGGCGATTGCTAATAATAACCAAGGGCCGACGATTTATAGTTTAGAATAAGTATTTATTTATATAATTTTACTTATTGTATATATTTTATTGGATTACTAAATTGTTATTGGACTGGTAGGATCCAATAACGATTATCACTTATTTCTTGCCATAACCGGGATCGAAAGCTTTATCTGCTTATCCAAGTCAAGGGGATATTAACGCACCTCAAACCGTGCTCAAATTCTGAGCTCTTAATAAGATTACAATTTTCGTATATAACTAACAAAAATTTAATGACCAAAAAAAACATCAATCGACAAATTACAAGAATTGACCTAAGCTTAAAACGTTAATTTCCCTGTTATACAGGTTTTAGTGAAACAGCTCTTAACTAACGAGAAGTATATAAACATTATTTTAAAAATAACAAAAAACATACACGATTAAGAGTGTCTAAACATAAAATATTGCATTTTCCTTTAGTTACGCTGTCAATATTGTTATAGATTAAAATGTATTTTTAGCTTGTTCAAGAGTAGTTTTTCTAGATGGACATACAAAAAAACATATTTATTTCTTTAATACTTGATTGCACCTGCTTCTCCATTAAGGATATGCAATACAAAACCAGTAGCTGCACTGGTGATTTTATGTTTACAAATAGACTTGATTTTAACTAATGGACATTATGACGATAAGTTATTCCGTGGCAAAAACAAGATTAAATGCAGACGGTATTCTGTTCAACATTCATTTAAGAAATATGTAGTTTTGAAATATCCAAATAAAATAAACAGTAACAAATCTTTTCTCTGTGTTGGGCCGGGCTCCTTTAAAGGATAGACCAACAGCCGTTTTGCTAGGCAGGTCGTAAAATGCGACTAATTAGCTATATGTGTCACGACCCTCGTGACTGTTATGTGGTAGAGTTCCGCAGCAACTCGCCCGGGTATTTGGTACCACACTGTCTTACCTTTTCCTGCCGCAATAGCTTCAATCCTTGTCAATGTTGTGTTTCGGTTTGGAGGGTATGCTAGCCGGTAGACTTATGCATGTGGCATTGCCTTCCCGCCACACGGATAGTAACACACCATTAACATCTTTGGTGTCAATAGGCGATAGCTTTTCTTTCCGTCAGGCGAACCATCGATTGTTTTGCTAATGATTTAAAAAAATATAGCTTCAGATCCGATTGATCATTATGTCAAAGCTGGTCGGATTAAGGATGAAAGTGGTAAATCAGCGAATCTGTGTCTCGGAGAGCATGTAAATCAGCTGATTCTAGTTGAAAATTGCGTTGACAACCTCGATTTATTTTTAAGCTATTGCATAGCTTCTATCGCGGGCCTTGAGCGTGGGGACCGAATCCAGAAATTCCGTAACGAAAAAACCTAACACCCCCCACTCCGACCGGCACAGCGGTGATACTTTTTAGTTTTTCCATCTATCGATAAATACCAGAACTTTTAATGACTTTGAAATATCACGCTTGTCTCTTTAGTTCAGCAACCCGCCTTTAGGTGGCATTGGTTGTATTGGAAAACTACCGTAATCAGCTGTTTGTGAGAAAGTATATAGGTGTATAGGTATTTATCATCTACGCACAACAGTGAATATCTGTACTCGTATAATTTCTGTACAAAGTGTTTTAAATATGAATAAACAAAGAAAAAAAATACTGCATAAATAAAATAAATATATAATTGCAATTGCATAAGTTGATAAAAAATGCTATGCAATAGCTTTACCGCGGCAGTCTCCGAGTGCCACACGTCTTTTTTTCATAACTCTACATATGACATTATTTTAAAAGCTTTTTATTTAAATAGAAAAGTCTTCAATAACGAAATAAGAGTGAAAACTGCAGTGTAAATATAATGTCTGCCAATAAATTGCTAACAGTTTGGCGGAATTGTAATATAGATATCTATGTTTTTTATGTTGTTATTTTTTATACGCAAATAAATGAAAAAAGTATTAAACTCTTCATTAAAAACGAACACAGTTAATTCTTAAAATACGCCAGATTTAACACCCTTCAATTTTTTTATAAGATGTCTTAAATCCTCTAAGGTTTTGAGTAATTTCGTTTTGAAGTATAAGCCACCTGCGTTTCTGGTTTGTAGTTGTCAAAGGCCAAATTACTGTAATTTGGCATGAATATACATATTAGTCATGGGAACAAAGTGAGAAGGTAAGGTCTAGAAAAATATTTTTTAGTGCAGTTCCTCTACATGTAAAGTGGGTATGTTAATTTTTTTTCACGTATACCCCATAGGGTATCTTTGGATAAGCTTTTAAAAAACAAGTTTTCGATTAAGGGATCCGTTTCTGGAATATTATTAAAAAGTTTGTTTTTTTATTAATTAAAATATTTGTTTAAAAATATCCCACTAAGTTCATAAATTAGATGCACCGAGTCTTGTGAATGAGTTCTGTAATGCTGGCAGTGTGTTATTTAATATTTACCTATAATTACGTAATCTGTCGCTCTAAGTACATTTTTCCCGATCACTTTTAATTTAGTTGAAGGCACTGAAATATTTTTATTCGAACATTGCGTAATTGAAATTATATCCATGCGTTTTGTTTTTTTTTATTGGATAAAAATGAAATTTTGAATGTTTTAGCTCTATATTCTGATATCTGATTCAAATTTCCTCTCTTACCATATTATTTGTATATCTTCGTTATATAAGCATTCATAAAATATACCAATACAATTAATGTAGCAAATAAACATTTCTCACAATTTTAATGATTTTGACCGCCCCGTTAGTCGAGTGGTTAGAAACCCTGACTACGCAATCAACGAGGCTCGGGTTCGATCCCCGACGGGGACAAGCATTTGTGTGATGAGCATAAATGTTTGTATTTCCGGGTTTGGGTGTTTATTATATATATTCTAGTATTTATATATGTATTTCTATGCATTAGTATCATTGACTAACACCCATAACACAAGCAAATAATTTGCTTGTTTTGGGGTTAGATCAGTAAGTGCAATTTGTCTCGTGAATATTTATTTATTTATTTATTTAAAGATGTGCTTACGCAATATCTTAAGGTTCTTACAAATAATATTATGGTAGAATGTGTTGCTACCATTGAGTAGTGTTTATTTTAAACAACTTAATTAGAACCATACTATTATATTTCTTGCATTTTATTTATTTGATTTTAGTTTCATGAGGATTGAAGCAGTGTTATAAAGTTATTTTCCTCAATAACTGGAACGCAAATACGTATATTCTGAACGTTTTATCTGTAATAGTCTTCTAATTCTTTTATTTTGTTGTAGCAATAAAGATCGCAGTGACACCGGATATAAAATCAACACAGGTTCAATGCACACTCCTTGCACATCTGGATACGGGGATAATCTATTAGCATAGAGTTATTGCGTAATAATCTAGCCAAGCAGCTGTTCGAGCTGATTGCACTCTGGTTTACAGGTGCTACCCACGTGGATCTCCAGGGTTGCTAGCTTTTTAGATTTCCTTAATCAATCTGACTTGAAAATTTAATCTTAGTTAGCGCGAGTGTTCAAGTAGTGTCAATAATAATTGATATCGTAATAACAGAAATAAATAAATAGATTTTAATCATCGAAATACTACGAAATACTAGAAGAAACTGTTATAGTATTTTAATAATATAGACCTAGGTTCTATATAAAATACTATATTATTAAAATAATATATATAGAACTAGGTTTTATTATTTTAATAATATTCATACTTTTCGCGAGCCACAAATTATGTAACAAATCTGAAATGTATGTGTATGTACAAATTATTGTGACTATTTCTTATTAATTACCTGAAACCAAATAGGTTTATGGACAAATAATTGCAATAAATAGATGCTAAAAAGTTATGATTCGGCATCAAGTTGAATATAGCAATCCCTTTCGTATTTTACATAATGGTATATTTTTCTTTATGTTCTTGGATCTCTAGTTGTCTGTTGGTGTCGCTTGATTTATATAAATTGTTTAGTGTATAATTATATGTGTGTATATTTATGTCATGTAATAAAATATTGTAACAGGGAATAGAGCAACTACGAAGCTTCTTGCCAATGACTTCCTTGTAAAGCAAGCCTTGTAAGTAAAACAACATGTGGTTACTTGGTTATTTGCTGATCCATAACACTTTTTAGAAGTGAATGACTATATAAAATCTTAAATTGAATTACTTACTTGAATTAATGTTCTATGTCCTCTGATGGGCAAAGGGCATCCACGATGGAAAATTACCGAAAATTCCGTCGTACTCGATCTTGAGCTTTACGTTTGATTTTGCTCCACACCTTGCCGATATTATTTCAATCCAATGCCTACTTAGGGATGGGATCAGAATCCCTATACCGAGGATATGACGAAGGCAGCGTTTGTGAACTTCAATGTCTCGCACCCATACACCTAGAGTTGCCACCCGTCCCAATTCTGTCGGGACAGTTCTGATTTTGATGATATCATTCGCGTCCCGACGGCCTATCAATTTTGTCCCAATTTTTGATAACATAACATAATCGCAATATAAAAAACTTTCTCTCCTGCAGTCTTTCTGATGACCAAAATGGGTAGGCTGATTATGTATCTTGTAAACGCAAAGCGCCAGGCGTAAATTGACAATTATTGATGTCAAACTTAATTTTTCCTTCGACAAAATCTCGGACAAAACTGACGTATGACAGCAATAGGTATCTGTCAATTAAAGCCTGTCACTCTGCGTCTGCAAAAACCAGTTTCCCGATCGTCTTTGGCGACCGTCAGATTGTCCCTGAGGATTGTCCCGATGTTTCCCAAGAAAGTTGGCAACCCTGCATAACCTGCGCTGATTTTATATGGGACCCGAATATTTTTAGCTTGACTCTTCAAGTCAATTTGCTTGACTGCCACACAGGTCGAAATTATGCTAAGGTAGTCGAGCTCTGTATGTAGTAAAACTCAGCACACGTTTTTAAGAATACACAAATATACAAAGTGTTGATCAAAATAGTTGGGAAAAAAGATAACTAAATGCTGTGGCAGCCCTACGCATATAAGTAAAACAAGAAGAACCAGTTGTCGCGATTTTATTAAGTGGCCATTGCATAATTATATGAACATAGTAATAATTGTCTTATTCAGTAAACAAGATTTACAGTCCCTTTGTACGATTATGTATTGATATTACTACGACAATCAGAAAATACAATTTTTTTAAATAAATAACCAATAAGCAGATGGTTCCTGATATGTACCTCGTGTTGGTCCGGGCCCTTTTTAAAGAGACCAACTGCTGCTCTGCCAGGCAGATCGTGATAGGCAACTGATTGGCTATATATGTCACTACCATTGTGATTACTAGTTGGTAGAGTTCTGTGAATGAACATCTTTGGTGTTTAGAGACGATGGCGCTTTCTTTATATCAGAAGAACTATCTGCTTAAATGCTACGCTACGATATAAAATAATGTTCGAACCCAACCTGTATAAGTTACACCACATACTTTCCATAACCCTTTTATTTACATCACGTCAATCCTATTTTCATGCTATTTTTCATATATCAAGATCACGCTTGCTATTTATGTCATACGATAGCAAATAATCAGATGGCTCTTTAGATGGACAAAGACATCCAACGCTTATAAACACTAAATATGTTAATGGTGTGGTAGAGTCTTAACTCCATTTGCATAAGTTTACCGGCTACCTTACTCTATAAGCTGGAACACGATAATGACGCTATTGCGACAGGAATAGGTAAGGCGGTGGTACCAGACCCGTGTGAGACAATCCAGAACTTTACCACGAAAATGACTCGCATAGCCAATCGTTCGACTCTTACGAACTGTCTGGCAGAACGATAGACAGTTTATTCTTCAAAGGATGTCCAGAATAACACGAAGATTACAACTAAAGACATTCTGATTAAAGCTAGTGTTTTGAAGTAGTTTCCTTAACACTTCATTCACTCTGTTTCTAAAGATACTGTACATATAACAGCATATAATATACTCGTACTTTTTATTCATACTCATTGCATCAGAAATACTAGCACTGAAAAACTTATGCCCAATGGGCATATGAGTACTGCGATTCTGTACTAAGTGGTAGAGTTTTTTAAAATGTCGCCCAGGTTTGTTACCTCTAACTTACTTGTTGAGCTAAGTTTCAGAGTTTGCTACTATCGTGATCCTATTTGAAGGGTAAGGTAGAAGGCAATTTTATGTATGAGGTATTTTAAGCTACAGGGTGTCAACGCACCAATAAGTGACGGTTATCACTCTCTATTAGGAAATTAATTGGCTTGTTTTCTATCTTATCATACAAAAAAGGGTGTGGAGTTAGTTGTTCCATATACATTATTTTCCGAATGTTTTTTAATTAACTTCCCAAAAGGATGACCTCCATGAAGAGGTCGTCAATTCGAGTTAATTTTTTTATGTTGCCTCGGAACTTGATCATTTATTAACCGATTTGGAAAATTATTTTATTTTTTGGAAGGGTACAATTTCTATTCGGTTTAATATATTTTTGGAGAGAAACTAAATCAGGGTCTTAGATATATAGGGAATTCGAAGTCGGTTGTTGCAATATTACTAAGTTTAAATTATTAAGATGATTTATTATATTCAGTTTCCATTTTCATACTTTAACATTTATATTTATGACTCGAATGGTTCTTTAATATTTTTTCCATAGCAATATACCCTTATTAAGATAAAAGATTCTGTCATGTGATAATAATCAATCTCGAGACCATGTAAGGTATTAGCAACTAACGCCTGCCATGATTAGACGGACGAGAATGAATCAGGCGCTCCACGCAGGTGGCTTTCCTAGTAGAAAACTTTTTGCTGAGATATTTACCGAGCAGCTGTTGTCACGAAAACGCTAGCCCGTATGCCCTCTTCCAGTCATAATCTAGGAATTAATAGGCTCTTGCTAATGATAAAATGGAAATAAAGCGTTTGGTCAAAGGAAAAGTAATTACATATGTACGGATACGGGTGAAGACATGTGCGGTGTTAGTATGCCCGGTGTTTGGTTTAAGTACTTACGATATAATAAAATAAGCGCATTCAATGTACTATTCTAATTAAAGTATGTATTTAATATCAACTTACATATCTAATCTTGGGTTGCATGTGCTAGGTACATTTTTAATACACCTTCAAGAACACCCGTAAATTAAAGACATTGAAATATTCTTAGAATATCTTTGAAGCTATTCTATTAATAGGAGGAATCGAGAACGGAAGACTGATTTATATTCAAATTCCAATATACGACTATTTATGCTTAAAATAAGCTTAAGTTTCAGCCACAGTTCCTCGTTTCATGAAAATTTTCATCTACCAAGCCATTTATGCATTTTTGGGGAGAGAACTAAATTGCATGGATTTGAGTGTAAATTTTATTTATTCTCAGATCGGTTCAGTACACAGTATTTAGTACTGTATACTGAAAGAAATCAATCGGCGAACTTCAATAATAAAATAAATTATTATTTTCTCGAATAAGAGCTCGAACTTTGTACTGAATATCTAATATAAATTCATACTGCTCTTAGATACACGGATATAGTTATATTGTGTGTCTAATTAAGATACATTTTGATTTACAGTCCGCGCGCGAGCTCCGAGGAATCGGCGACTAAGGTAAGGGCGGGTTTGCTCTGTGTAATACCGACTAATTTCATTTTATTTATATAAAATGAATTTATATAAATTAGTTGATTGATTAAATGAAATTAGTTGATTTCATTTTATTTATATAAAAATAATATTGACTAATTTCAATTTATCGACATATTTTAACATTCCGCAAAATTCCTCGGAGCTCGCGCGCAATATCTAAGGATTTGCAACGCTGAGCGGTTGATACACAAAGTGATTTGTAGAGCGACTCCTTATGCTCTCGATTTGATGTTACAAGTGACAAATGAAAAATATTCACTACAATTGTGTTCTGGTACAATTCCATTAACGATATTAATGTTAATGATGGAATTGATACAATGACGGTTGACTACTTTCGTATATATTCTAAACAGATTCTAACCTCCCAGTGCAGTTTAGCGCCATTCCATAAGCTGTTTGGGTAGATACTATAATGCTGGGTTTTTGTGATCAACGATCCGTTATTCGTAGCAGTAACTATTAGTAACCAATGCAATAATAACGAGGCGTTCCACAAGTTCTTTGGATATTATTAATCTATATATTAATACGTGAAGGAAAAACTTTGGACCCCTTTTTAAGACAATTGCGTGAACGGTGGAGTACGAAATTAGGCACAATTAAAATTTACTTTGTGAAGGAGTGCAGAAACTTAATTCATACTAATATTATAAATGCGAAAGTAATTCTGGCTGTCTGTCTGTCTGTTTCTTCTTCACGCCTTCCCGCCAAACCATTGAACCAATTTGGATGAAATTTGTTACAAATAACTATAATCTATGGTTGAATTTCGGCCAAAGGCGATCGCTAGTATGACATTGATAGGTAGTAGAAAATGTTACTACTCGTAACTACAACGAGTCGTTTTATAGATAAATAGGAACCTGCCATAAGTTGAATACCTAATATTGTTATATTATATATTATTATTATTCCTTATTATTTTTCAATTCTATTTTATTTATAAATTATAATTTACTTCTTATTTATTTTACATTAATCATGCAAATAAATATATCAATAAAATGCTGAGACATCTATACTCTAAAGATTAACATCATATATAAAAATAAATACTCTAAACAAAGGTAAGGTTTTGTAAGAAGCTAATGAAAATAGATGGCCAAAGACAAAACTATTACACCACAGAATAATATTTTATTGAATACGTCTATCTGTCCATCGCGATATTCTTTGTGAATAATTTAATGAATTCACAATCGATATACATCAATAAATAGAGCAAATCATTTCAAAATATTGCCAGGCTTTTGTATCGGCGCACATGCGCACGCTCTCCACAACTAAGGAATAAGGCTCAACAAAACGCTTTTCATTTCATTTGAATCGTTTGCGCATTTTGTGCGCATACGCATGATGAGTCAGAAGTACCTGGTTAGAATAAAATAACAGATGTGGCGCTTTGTGCATCTATTTAAAACTAGCAATTCCTTGCGGCCTTGCTCACTTTGGCATTCTTACGCCTGGCTTAAATTCCGTAGAGCTATTTAAAATATTACTTTTATATACTCCGCTTTAGATTGATTGTGTCCTCTGTCAGTAATTTTGGCACGATATTAATGTTGAATCTAAATGGCAAAATATTGTAAAAAACAATCTAGATATAAGCTGTTTCAATGTTACTTACGAGAATATCAAATAAAAAAAAATATGTTTCACAAGCAATTTTAAAATAAATTTAAAAACATGTCTGGAAATATCGTACATTGCAGTTTCTAGCACAAATAATTTTGCATTTAGTTTTTATCAATAGTACCTATCATAATTTATGATTATTCCAGAAAGTCAGAGCAAAAATATCTGTTCAGCCTTTAATCGGCCTTCCATAACTGAAAACAGGTTGAGAACCCCCTCGTTCGGGAACTTTAGTTCAGCATGTTATGCTTAATGTATACTAATAATGTAAATCATAGCCGACAGCCACTGTATATGTACACGAAATTCAATTAAGTAAGTTTAATTTTAGAAAACACTTCCAATTACTCACATAAGTTGAAATGCACTTGTAATTACTTTTACTTCACGACACAAACATATAGTTTTAGCACATTAAACAAAAGGCCAGTGCAATTAACTTGTATTAATTGTAACCAAATTTTACCAAATTCTGACGATGGAAATTTAGACGACAGTAATCCTGTGCACTGAAACAGTACTTACTTAACTGAAAAACATAAAATTTTTTCGCAGTATTGCATAAGCTTGGGCCTTATACAAAGGGTTTAGAAATCAGAAGTATGTGTCTATTTTATTCGATTAAACTCTTTTAGGTGTGATTTTACCGCGTGAACAATACAGGGACCGCGGCAGCGCGATGGCGGCGTAAGTTCTTATAATATATATAATATTACTATTGTCAGTCCGCGCAAGTAACTATATCACGTTAGTAATCATGTCATATTTGGCAAATAAATTCGGAAATTTAAATCAATTATCTCTCTATGAAATATTACGTTGTGTGCGTACTTAAAGAGTAACTGAAAAACATGAAACTTTTTCGCCGTGTTGAATTGATCCGGTGGTTCTTAATAATAATACTTCAACTCTATAATTGAAACCATTATCATGCTAGTAATTGAGTCTTACGTGGCAACAAATTCGCAAATAAATATCAATAATCCTTCTATAGGATATTAATCTTTGAGCAGGCGTAATTAGTAGCGCAGTGAGCGTTGTCTGTCAGGAATTCTTTTGAGAGGAGACAAACGAAGGAGGCTGAGCGAGCGTCGTGGTCCCGATCAATGGGGTATCGTGTGTCGGCCACCTGCGCGCTCAGCTCTTTCATCGCGACTCTGAGCAGCCGCGGCCGTGCATTGCTGCGCTTTCTGCGATGTAAGTTTGTCAGACAATGTGCATACAAGTTGAACTGAATTAGAATAATCAAATTTGTAGTTTTTATCCTATCCTTGTTTGCTATCCTATATATAGGATAGCAAACAAGCTGATAGTTATTCTGATGGACAGAAAAGCCTGCCTCTATCTATCTATGTGTTTATACATCAGAGATTTTACTGGTCCGTTACTATCCGCACGGCAGAAATGGAATGCCAAATTCATAACTTTAACGGCTACCTTATCCTGAAAACTGGAACACGACAAGACCAAGACCAACACTATTGCCGTAGGAATAGTTAAGACGGTGGTACCAAAACCCGGCGAGACGTTCAGAAGTTTACTTCGCTAGTAGTTACGATGTTAGTGATGTTAGTGACTCATATAGCCTTTTCTCGCTTTTTTACGAGATGCCTAGCAAGAAGGCTGCTGCTAGCAAGAAAGCAGGTAGGAAAAATAATGGTTTAACAGTTTTGACGATTTTTTTTGTTATTTTTTATATCATAAGATAGCTTCCATTGGGAGACACCATCGCCTATAGACACCAAAGATGTTAATGGTGCGTTCCTATCTTGTGACGAGATCTAATGCCACGTGCATAAGTTTACCGGCTACCTTACCCTCTAAACCGGAACATGACAGTGACAAGCACTGACGCTATTGCGGCAGAAATAGATGTAAAATTACATTAAGAGTGTCTGAAGCTCCGAAATATTTCTCGTCTTTTTGTTCTGTATTAGACCTAAGAACAAGTTTGATGTTTTTAAGTACATTCTTTAATAATTGTAATTCATACATCATGTTTGTATGTACCACGGAATTATTTTCATGACAGTCTTGATTTCCAGGATCGATTTCAAGTTAGATTTCTGGATTGGGCAAGATATGTTAATGGGCTTTTTTTTAATCTAATCGTGTAATATCTGAAAATGTGAATCATGTGAAATCTATGGACATTTCATAAGCTTTGTGACGATGTCAGCCGCATTTATCTAAACTATATCTAATATTATAAAGAGGGAAGATTTGAATTTTGTTACGATTTGCCCCGTCGTCGATTGCGTAGTCAGGGTTGCTAATTACTCGACCGACGGGGTGGCCGATGGCGGATGGGATAAGTGCGTCGCTATCCTTGTGGCGAGGTCTTACTGCCACATGCATAAGATTACCGGCTACCTTACCCTTTAAATCGTTAGTTCAAATTAGTTATTTTTCTTTTAATGGATAGCTTAGGAGAAGGACGAGATTTGTGAGTTATATTGGAGAAAAACATATTTTTTATATAAGACACGATATAACCAATAAGCTCTTGATCCGCACAGCACCTGGCCGCTAGGTGATAGCGTGATAATATGTAGCCTATATGTTGATCCGACCTGTTAGTAATATTCATGCAAAATTTGAAGTAAATCCATGTAGTACTTTTTGAGTTTACCCCGGACATACATACAGACAAATAGACAAAAATTCTAAAAACTATATTTTTGGCTTCGATATCGATTGTAGATCACGCCCCAAGTATTCTTTTAAAAAAATATTCAATGTACATAGATAACGCCACTCGCATAATATTACCTGATATTTTACCCTTCAGATTAGAACACAATAGTGACAAGAATTGACGCTATTGCAGCAGGAATAGGTAAGGCGGTGGTACCAGGCCCGGGCGAGACAATGCAGAATTCTACCACCTAGTAGCCACGATGGTAGTGACTTGCATAGCGAATTGGTAGCCTTGTACGACCTGCCTGGCAGAACGGCATTTGGCAACAGCATGCCGGACTCACAAGGGGAAAAAAGCTATATAAATGTGTAGCGTCTGACTGTACATTATATTTTTTATATAGGAATAGGTATGGCGATGGTACCAAATCGACATAGATGTTGTAGAAGAGCAGAACTCTACCACTAGTGATAATAGTAGTGACATGTTTGACCAAACGTTTATCGTTTACGAACAGCCTGGTAGAAACTATTCTTCAAACGGCCCAGACCTACACCAACAAAATCGATATTTTTAAAACTGACTCACGAATGCAGTTTCGCTCGCGAGCTTTTGTTTTATTGAAAAAAAAAGATTGATTGGAAATCAATAAAATTAAATAATGCAATAGTTTTTATCATCAAAATGCTGATGATACTTAGCTTTATATAGAATACGGTGAAAACAACGAATGAAAATCAATGAAATTTAAAAATACAATAGTTTTTATCATCAAAATGCCGATGATGTTTAGCTTTATAAGGAATACGATGAATATAATGATATACATTTCATGTCAAAATATTTAGTGAATTTTGCGTGATGCGTGCTTAAAAAACGGTTATATTTTTAAAGATACAGATTGTTAATAGAAGAGAATCAAAACAACGACCCTTGGCTCAACGCATAGTGACATATTTGACAAAAAAGACATTTCTTGTTCGAGCATAAACTTTGCTAAACCTACAATTATTTGAAAGTCCCTAGTTTAATTTTATTACCAGAATTGCAATAATATATCGATGTTTGAAGTCATTTGATCTCACACGAAGATAAGAGTCTCCCCCGAAACCCCGCCGGCTCCTGAGAACGTCACTCATTACCGGTAATATACGATTCGATTCTAAGTTTATCGATTGCAATTGGCGTATCGATGTTATCTGCCACCCATTGCGGTTTGTGTGGGAATCATGGAATAAATAGTTACATATGGTAGTAATTGTGTTGGATTATAATTTAATAGATGACCTGCGGATTTTCAGCTCATTGGATGGTTACTTAAAAAAAACATAGGCTATGTTTGACTCCGGATCTTCAACTATCTGCTGTAAAATTTTATTACAATTGGTTCAGGGGTTTCGTCATGAAAGCGTAACAGACAAACAGACAGAGAGAGAGGTCTAATGCCACATGCATAAGTTTACCGGCTACCTACCCTCCAAACCGGAACACGACAGCGACGAGCACTGACGTTATTGCGGCAGTAATAGGTAAGGCGGTGGTACCAGACCCGGGCGAGACAATGCAGAACTCTACCACCTAGTAGCCACGATGTTAGTGACTCGATAGCCAATCGGTCGCCTTTTACGACCGCCCGGCAGAGTTGGCCTATTCTTCAAAGGAGGCCGGGACCAACTCGGGGGAAGATTTATTAATTAATTTATTTAAAATTTATGCACAAACACGTACAGAGGTGGTTTTCGGTAGGTGTAATTATACCAATCGTAAATCCAGTCATCAATAAGCTCTAAGTTAGCTAATACCTTAATTCAAGAAAGGGCAAGACAATGTTGATTATATCGCCATTCGCAGTTAATAGCCGCCATCAAATAAGTGGAGGGCTCAATAGGGTCGTAATCTCACTTATCATAAGATTAACTGGTTTTAGAAAGTAACCTTCTATGATGGGTAAACGTATTTAACGGTCTTCGTTTACAACTTTGGTAATAATTTACTGGTTGACAACAAAAACGACAGTGAAATTATGTAGAAGAAGTGTTCTTTCGTCATCATCGTCATCATCAATTAATAAAAAAAACTAAGTACTTTGGTTGTCGTATAGTAAAAAAAAATATTTTTAATTTCAAAACGTAGATTTGGTGATGATTCGTGGAAACATCGAATCTCTTATCACCTTTCGATTGTTTCTGAATTATCATGTAGATGTTTTCAGAAAATTAAAAAATATAATATAATAGTTGTGGGATCACTGAATTACAAAATGACCTATCGGAAAATTTTGACTGGACTATTCTTATCAATTAATAAAAAAACTAAGTACTTTGGTTGTCGTATAGTAAGAAAAAATATTTTTAATTTCAAAACGTAGATTTTTGTGATGATTCGTGGAAACATCGAATCTCTTATCACCTTTCGATTGTTTCCGCATTATCATGTAGATGTTTTCAGAAAATTAAAAAATATATTTCAAAAAATACAATTCTACAAATAACTTTTTGAAGTGAAGAGTTGCTAAGATGAGACCATATGGCTCGCATTGTCATAACGTTATTAGATCACATGTAGATAACCAAGCATCTAACTCTGCGAGCTTCTAACTCTCACTACTTATCACGTTGGTACCGTTTTGGTCTTTTCTATTCCTACCGCAAGTGTCAGTGCTTGTCATTGTCGTATTTCAGTTAGGAAGATTATCGCACTATAAACATCTATAGGTGATGGTTATCTTTCTGCATCGGCAGAATCTTCTGATTGTTAGCTATCATATTATATAATTAAAAAAAATAGAAGACATGATAAGCGAAAAATCTAATTCTAAACGAAAGTAATAAAAACTTCTGTGGTGCATTTTCTAACTTTCTATCAAAGACCTACAAATTTGTAGGTCTTAGCTTTCTATAGAGAGTATTTAATGAAGGAAGCATTTGCATTGTACATTAAAGTCTATATTGGAGTAAATGACCGAATTGAATCGATATGATCGGGTATATGTGAGGATGTTAAATTGTTTCTGGTAATAGCTAACATTTACGCTAAAAGTATTTAGTGTAGTAGCAAGTATTAGCAAATAATAACTCTGTGTATAAATATTAAAAGTTATAACGCCCCTTTATTCAGAGCCTCTTTAGTAAAATCAGTGCATACCAAGGATGTTCAACTCAAACGATATCGAATTGTATTATATATTATATGAAGGTTTATTTTCCTAAATCTCACTCAGTCATTCAAGTGAAGGGGCAATGAGAGTATTGTGTTAATATCACAATATGCTGCTGTCAGTTAATTGGAATAGATTATGGGAATAAAAGGAGGCCGTTGTCTAGTGGAGAGACATCCCGAGGGAGTATTGGTGAGGATCGTTTTATAATTTTTTTATCGAGTCATCGAATGACAATAGATGAGAGACGGATTATCACAATATTTGCGGTCGTGTGGTACTACTTGTAAAAGAACGACATATTGTTGATATGTTGCGGTTTTTATTCATTTTAATGAAAAAGCAAATCATTGATTAGAAATTATAGTAAAATAAATTAATAAGTCATAAACGGAGGCTGAGAAAACATGGAATGGGAATAGTACAATCTCTGTAAAGTCAATATTAATAAAAATACCTAATAAAAATATCCTTGGATGAAGACTTTGTCTTTTATAGTAAATACTAATGTTTGTCAGGTTTTCCATTACTCCGATTCTAGTTGTCGGGTTCAAGAGGCCATGAGCACATTGTTAATAAGATCGGTTAAATTCCACCATACCTAACAAGTAATAAATCACAGATAAACTACAGCGCCGCTGCTCGCAGTTTTTTTATTTATTCGCCAAGCTTTAGCCTAAAGTTTTTACAAGTTTTTACATCTGTCAAACTGCATCGCAGTTTATCGGCAGTGTTTTGTACTGCCTACCAATTGAGATTCTATCAAGTGTCAAAAGTAGTCAAGATAGTTTTAAGCCAAGGTTCAGTCAAACAGAAGATATCCTAAAGGCTGGTTCTAAACCTAGGCTAAGATTTAAAACAAGGCTGAGGAGTATGCTCACCCAAAAAACTGAAATCTGCGATAGGCAGTACGGGGGCTATTAGAAATTAACTTAATTACTCCGAAAAAATCATTAACAAGACCTTGTTAATACAACGCTAGAAAAATCAGTATTGGCCCAGACGGTCCAGCTGCCCTTTTGAAAAGTAGACATATGACTTTCTGCCAGCCAGTTCGTAAAAGGCGACCTTCGTTTCCCAAATAGGCGTAAAGCAAAATTTCTAAGAATTATATTTCTTTAAATGAGCTAACCTGTAAACTCGTTAAATATTATGCAGGTACAAAAGGTAAACTTTAATATTGGCAATTTCTTCCGCTTCCACAGTAAACCTTTATTCATTTATTTCAACTTAAGTAAAGTCTTACAATGTTGTTTATTATACCACCCCATTGGTTGAGTTGATTGATTAACGACCTCGACTAGGCAATAGATGGGGATCGGGTTTGATTTCTTGCAGAGTCAAATATTTGTGTGATTGTCGTAAAGGCAACCGGTAGAATTATGCATGTGACATTAAGACTTCGCCAGAAGGATATCGTTCACATCTTTGGTATCTATGGCAGTGGTTGTCTCTTTCCATCAGGAGAGCTTGTTTGCTATCTCATAATATATAACCCCCCCCCCCGTTGGTCGAGTGGTTAGCGACCCTGACTACGCAATCAACAGGGCTCGAGTTCGATCCCCGACGGGGACAAGCATTTGTTTGATGAGCATAAATGTTTGTATTTCCGGGTTTGGGTGTTTATTATATATATTCTGGTATTTATATATGTATTTCTATGTATTAGTATCGTTGACTAACACCCATAACACAAGCAAATATTTGCTTACTTTGGGGTTAGATCAGTAAGTGTAATTTGTCTCGTGAATATTTATTTATTTATAAAAAAAAGTTATGTACCAATTTTTAATATAAAGAGAAAACATTTATAATTTTGTATGGGTGTATCATGGATGTAATGAACATCCTCAAAAACTATTGGATTCATCTTATATTTTTTAAATTCTATTACTAACAGAAAGCTGCACTATCCAAAAGTAAGATAAGCTATTTTGTACCCAACTGAGCTAAAGGAAGTAATGATTTCGGGCTTCACGAGTAACAGCTAGTAGAGATAATATAGACGTTTTAAAACTTATTAATAACTAATGATTCCAAGGAGACATGACCTTCAAGTATCCCATTAATCCCAATTCCCATTGCCTACAGTTGGCCAAGGCGTGACCCACTGAGAGCCCGCATGTGTATGCAGACGGCGCGGCTCCTCGCCCTGCCTCCCACTGATTCATTGGAGCACTGACCATGCTCAAGATGTCGTAAGCACCGTCTCAAGTGCAACTGACTCATAACATCTCCATGTTACTCGTTAAGTAGACTGTTCGTCTTGGTTGGCAGTCCAGCCGGAAAATTCAATTAATGGCGGAACTGTTTTTTACTTATTGCTGCATATTTGTTGGGAACGTGTATTACAATTTTAATTTTAAGTACAGAGAGGACGGTTACATTTTGTTAAAGCAATTTTAATTCAAATATTAATTAATAAGAAATATAATTCCATTTCTGGTAAGTATCATTTTTCACCTAATTTAAAACCTTACGTTTTGCGTTTCCCGATAACATTTCCCATTAATGTACGCAATGTGAATGCATATGTTCCTTTTTTTATTTAATTATTTTTTTTATTTAATTGAAGTTTAATTTAAGAATACCTTTCTTATACCTACTGCTTTTAATTTTCGTCTTAAAAAACTATTTCAAATTTAAAACAAATAGTAAGCATGTATGCAGTACTGTGTCCGCCATTTCGTCTGCGTGAAAAAAATTCTAAAATAAAGCCCGCATAATTAACATTTCCGTGAGATTTTCGGATAAAAATTATCCTATCTCCTTTCTCGGGTCTCAAGCTATCTTTGTACTAAATTTCATCCAAATCGGTTCAGTGCAGGTTTAGGCGTGAAGAAGAGACAGACAGAGTTACTTTCGCTTTTATAATATTAGCATGGATAATTATGTATCATAGAGTAGGTAGATTTTATTTGCATACTCTTGCATCATGGATTCTCTTTATCAATTATAACCTTTTTATGTTATTGTGTCAGTTTTAGAGACAATTTATAATCCCAGATACTTTGTTCAAAGACGTAAGGAATTTCATCCTTACAATCCTTCACTTACTAATATTTTGGTATGGGAAAAAATAAAAATGGTGAAATGAGAAAAAACCAGTACAGAAATTTAAAAAAAGTATAGATTAATAAACAAGATAGTCAGCTCCTTTGCAAAAAATAAAACTAAAAATTTGGAAAATCAAAAAGTGCAAGTCTCATAACGCTCGTTTAATTTAAAATAATCTATACATATAATAAAAACGTAACCGATCGGTGTCTGTACATGAAAGATTAATGAAAAAAACTATGATGGGGGGCCTTTATAAACACAATAGAATCTAAAACAATGATTTTTAAAATTTTTGTCTGTTTGTCTGTATGTTTGTGCACGCTAATCTCAAAAACTACTGAACCGATTTCGATGCGGTTTTCAGTAAAATGTAGCTGTAGGCTTAACTTAACATTTAGTGTTTATTTTATTCAAATCGGTTCATAAATAAAAAAGTTATCATCGCAAATCGACCCAGCAGACCCAGCAGTATAAATTTAGTTTAGATATTATGTAATTAATTATTGTGTAATAACGTATACATATTATTCAGCTTAAGCTGGATATGCGTCGGTGTGATAAAACGTGAATATTGTTAATTTTTTATTTTATCTTTTTATTTTTTTGGAATAAGTTTGAAATGCATGTTTGATAGATTTTTTGTTCGATACAATGAAGATAGATGTCGTTGTTCAAAGTTGAATCGCGCTATGATGTGATAGGTAGGTAATTTGGAACACAATCTTCTATCTATATCTATATTATAATATATAAAAGGCAAAAGTGACTGACTGAGGTATCAACGCATAGGCCAAACCCTTAGGACTAGGAATTTGAAATTTCGCACACATATTTTCCTTATGATGCAAGCATCCACTAAGGAAGGATTTTTCAAAATTCAACACAGAAGGGGGTGAAAAAGGTGATAGAAGTTTGTATAAAACTTTTTATTCCCTGGACATGTTGGCATGAAATTTCGTATGAATTGAGTAAAAAATAAATAATGAATTACGTGTTTTAGCATTTTTCAAAATACGATCTCTAAGAAGGTAAAATAGTGGATGGAATTTTCATATAACCGCACAAAGCATTGCCAAACCGTTAGTGTTAGACACTTGAAATTTTGCACACGTATTTGTCTTATGACGTAACAATCCACTAAGAAACATAATTAAAAATTCAACCCTCAAAGGGGTGAAATAGGGGAATTTTTTTTAGCATTTTATTCCTTAGACATATTTGCATGAAATTTCTTATAATATGAGTATGACAAAAATAATGACTTATATATTTCAGCGTTTTTAAAAATTCCACCCCTTAAGGGAAAAATAGGGCATAAAAGTTTTATATAAACGTATAGGCCAAACCCCTTGGGCTAGAGACTTGATATTTTACACACGTATCCCTGTTATGACGTAAGCATCCACTAAGGAATGATTTTTCAAAATTTAAACCCCAAAAGGGTGAAACAGAGAAAAAAATATTTGTATAAAACTTTTTATTCCTTGAACATATTTGCATGATATTTCATATGAATTGAATATGGCAAAAAACATGAGTTATGTATTTCAGCGTAAAAAATAAATAATGAATTACGTGTTTAAGCGTTTTTCGAAATTTCATCTCTAAGAGGGTAAAATAAGGGATGAAAGTTTTATATAACCGCGCAAACTTTTCGCGAAAGTTTTATATAACTTGAAATTTTGCACACGTACTCCACTTATGACGTAGGGATCCACTAAGCAAGGATTATTAAAAATGTAACCCTCGAAGGGGTGATATAGGGATAAAAAATCTAAACATTTTATTCCTTGGACATTTTTGCATGAACTTTGGTATGAATTAAGTATGGCAAATATAATGAGTTATGTGTTTCAGCGTTTTTCAAAATTCAACCCCTTAGAGGGTAAAATTGGGCAAGAAATTTTATATAAACGTACAGCCTTAAAAAAGAAAGAAATTTTATATAAACGTACAGAAACTTAAAATTTCGCACACGTATTTCTCTTATGATGTAAGCATCCACTAAGGAAGAGTTTTTCAAAATTGAACCCCGAGAGTGGTGAAATAGGGGATAAAAGTTTTGTATGAAACTTTTTATTCCCTAAACATATTTGAATGAAATTTCGTATAAATTGAGTACAAAAAGAAAAATGAATTACGTATTTAAGCGTTTTTCAAAATTCAATCCCTACGAGGATAAAATTGGGGATGAAAGTTTTATATAATCGCACAAGCGAAACCCTTAGGTCAAGAAACTTAAAGCTACGCACACATATTCGTCCTTTGACGTACGCATCCACTAAGGAAGGACTATTCAAAATTCAAGGGGATGTCGTATGGGATGAAATTTCTTTGAAACTTTGTATTCCTTTGACATACTTTTATAAAATTTCGTATCAATTGAGTACGGTAAAAATAATGAGTTACGTATTTTCTCATTTTCGAAAATTTAATCTCTTAGAGGGTAAAATAGGGAATGAAAGTTTTATATAAACTCACAGGTTAAGCCCTTAGGCCTAGAAACTTCAAATTTCGCACACGTGTTCCTCTTATGACGTAAGTACGCACGAAGAAATATTTTTTTCAAAATTCAACCTTCTATAAAGGAAAAAATGCTGGGTGAAATTTTTATTTCTTGGACATATTTGCATGAAATTTCACATGAATAAAGGAAAATTTAAAAAAATGTGTTTTTTCTAACTGAAGTTTTCAACTAATAATTTTTCGACCTTCTACAATATTTTAGTACTGAACTACGTCAAATGCAGTTTCAAAAAACAAAATTGAATTACGTTTTCAAAAAACAAAAAACCTTTTAAATAATAATATTTTATTGTTTCCAGCAAACGCACTTAATATTTTCAAAATAAATTTCAGGCTAATATACCGATGGATTTAAAAATCTAAACAAAAAAACAAAATAAAAAACTGCGTCCACAACTGAATTTGATCAAAATGATTCCATTCATTTGGGATTTATCATTAACGATATTTTTAAAAAAGGTTGTCTTGAATATTTTTCAAAAATGAAATTATTGTTTTTGATAACTAAAATTAAGATTTTTGAACTCTGAAAAAATTCTTTGCTTAAGTATAGTTTTTGTACTTTTGAGCTGAAATACCTCAATTTAGCAGAAGTTTCAAGGATGGCCTGCAGGGCCAATCAATTTACAGATTCTTAACTTCCCGCTACGTATGTAGATAAAAAGTTACTCATTTTGACCTGATTTTCGAAAATCAAGTTTTCACCAGATCTGCACGTTTTGACGTCCTAGGAACCTTTTACGACTATTTTCACGATGACTTCTATATATCTGTATGTATGTATGTATGTGTATGGGTGTGTGTGTGAGTGTGAGTGTGTTAGTGTGTATGCAAACATCTTATAACTTCTGAACGGCTTGAACGATCGAAACGCGGTTTATGACATTCGATTTAATTCTGCACAACTTGATTTTCTAAAAATTTAAACCGGTTCAACGTAGAAAACTTCAAAAAAATTAGGCGAAACATTAGTTTTTTAATATAACTTCCAGATTTATGTACGGATTGAGTACAAAATCTAATCAGCTCTTTTCCTCAAAAAACGGAGTGCAATGCATAAATTGCCTCAAAATTGGTTTATCGTTCGGGAGTTACCGTTGACGAAAAATTATGAAAAAAGTGTTTTTTCGACAAAACTTCTAAATTTTTCAAGCAACAATTTATTGATCTTCTACGATATTTTAGTAGTAAGAAAACTACGCTAAATGCCGTTTTAAAAATTTAAATCGATTCAAATTTTCAAAAATAACAAAGCTTTTCAAATATTAATATTGCGCTGTTTCCGGAAAAGTTACTTCGTATATTTAAAATAACTTTCAGGCTAATATACCCATTTAATTTAAAATCTGATCAGCTTTTTGCTTAAAAGACTGCGTTATATACAGTAAATCGAATTAAAATCGGTTGATTCGTTCGGGATTTATCAATGAAGAAAAGGTTCAAAAATTGCGTTGAATGTTATTCGAAAGATGAAAGTCAGTCATCATTTTGGAAAAATCATCTTTTCAAACACTAAATTAAATAACTAAGTATCATTTTAAAAAAACTTTAGATATTTAAACTCTTCAAACTCAAAATTCTATGCTTAAGCACAGTTTTTTTCTTTGAGCTTAAAATACCTCAATTTAGCGGGAAGTTTTAGGGATGACTTGCAGGGTCAACCTGCTTACAGATTTTTTTTAATACAGTTACGTTAGTTGGTTAGATAGGTGCGTTACATGCAAAGCAATCCCAATAGGTAAGCTATATTTAGTTTGTGGTATAGTTCGGTATATATAAAAATATTGTGATAGGAAGTTTAGGTTAGGTATTTCCTGTTAATTACAAGTTTATTTATAATTAAGTTAGTTTCTTCGATAGGTGTTTGAGGTTTAGTTACTTACGTTTTTTACTTAAATTATAATACTTAAAATATCGTGTATGTATACAAGTAACTAAGATGAATATGCATATATTATTTTTTTTTAGAATACTGGCGGCCCGTCCGACTATGTAGAGATTTTTAATAAAGTAGCTTATAAAGAAAGTTTTAATTTCTAATGTAAATAAGCGCGAGCGAAGCCGCGGGTAACAGCTAATAATTAATAATAATTTACTGGCGAAATAATTTTCTTCAGGTTAATCATTTCACTGATAATTTTTAATTAAATATTCTTGTCTATTATATACTATATAGTATAATTAAATATACATGCCTTGCTTTACCTGTACCTACGTACCTACAGTAATATTATAACACTACTTTTTTATTTTATTAATTATACTTAAACGGCACGACTTGGATAAGTAGTAGGTACCTACCTTAATTCAATAGGAAATAATCTCGCCTGAAGTTATTATTAAAAAATGGTACTGATAAGTTAAATACTTTGGGCTGCGACGTCCACGAATTTTTTAATCAATTTTTTTAAATATTATACTTGACAAATATTTTTTTTTAAATATTAAAATGTGTTTATAAAGATTTCATTCCTAAACGATTTTAAGAATAGGGCTCTTTATATCTGTATTTTTATATTATTGTATTAGTGAAAAATGTATACAATAAACACAATTTAAATCCAGAAAAATGTTTTACCTTGACATGTTGAGAGCTAAGTACTAACTCACTTGTGGAAGCGTGCAATAATACAAAATTCCAGAATTAAAAAAAATATAATAAAGTAAGGTACCTACTCGCCAACACTACATCTATGTTAAAGCCGTCTTCCCATTGTACCTACTCCAGGAGGGACTTAAAAAACTGACTGACTTAAAGAAAGTTTAATATTTTGGGTTTCATTTTTATTACAAATTAGAATAGAATGGAATAGAAATCATTTATTTAAGACATACACTACAACATTTACAGTAAACAACACACACACAGTAGCAAAATCAAAATACAAAGGATAAAACACAAAAAAAACAAAACAGGATTATTTAACAATATAAGAAAATTAACAATTATTTATCTTTATATTTAATAATAAATAATTACGAATTTATCCTAGGTAATTTAATAAATACACACCTCTGAGATAACTTTTTTAGTTCACTAGCGAGGTGGTCGCTCCTTTCAATTTTGTTTCCCAATATTGTAAGCATTGTATCAAACAATTGTCGGCACGCATTCATAAAAGAATCATAGACGTATTACAGCGTGAACACATACATCGTGTTCTGACGTGTGTCTATAAAAAACAAATAAAAAATATTGAACAAAACCAACAAAGGTCTGAAGATGCGCAATAAAAACGCAATAATGTGTGTTCGTGTGCTCAAGCGCGCACAATGAGCGTGACCGGCGTGACAATAAGCGCAGTGGCGCGTGCGCCTGCGCACCCGCGATGCACACCTTGTTATGCATCCAATAGTCGAGTCCTTACTCTGTTACTGAGACTCTGGTATCTTTTGAAATCCTATTACATTTATTGTAAGATATCAAGTGTGTATTGTAATACTATTTTGATGAATTCAAGATTATCCGATTTAAAGTGAATCTTATTGTTGGGCGTACTATGAAGTGCTTCCAAAAGTTGTAATCCATACATTTGACTGCTATGGTATGTTTTAATATCTTATGAGATATGAAATCATGTCTTGAAAAAAATAGTACTAAAGAATACCAAATTGCAGAATTTAAAAGGAAATAGTGTACCTAAATTAAAAGCAAAAAGAACTAGCAGCTAATATGAGTGCGTCCATTATATTGGTGTTAACTTTATATACAAATGGGTCCTAACTGTTTATCTAATTGTTATTAGCTTTCAGCTATTGCGATAAAATAATTTTTAATTTCAATTGTGTCGCAGATGTGTTATTAATTTTTAATTTTAACTGTTTAGTATCATAACAAAGTTTACTTTTTAACGTTATGTCTCTAGTGACATTGAAGATAGTAATGACATAATATAATTTATCGAAATTTGTCGATCCGTTTGAAGCTGTTTAAAGTTATAAGGAAACTTAGATTCAAAAATATATACAGACCAAAACCATTACTCTCCTTTTTCGGATACAGTCTGTTAAATATCTAATGTATCAGGTACAAAAACTAAAAAATTGCAAATATAAATACCGTT
Organism: Apodemia mormo; assembly: GCA_036924255.1. Taxonomy (NCBI): domain Eukaryota; kingdom Metazoa; phylum Arthropoda; class Insecta; order Lepidoptera; family Riodinidae; genus Apodemia; species Apodemia mormo. The sequence goes on along the minus strand of JAUPFN010000003.1, from coordinate 16,052,508 downwards.
TTTTGACCCCACAATACTTGTGCAGTGCCGCCGAAAACTGCCACTCTAATCTGTGGCTCAACCTATTGTTACCATGTTCGAAAAAACAAGCTTATAAACGAATAAAATCTCACCAACAATATTGAATAGAAATCTTTAACAGTCCATTGTGATTTTTTTGGTATTGATTTGTTGCCACAAATAGCGGATATGAAAGCGTTTAAGGTACTTAATGTCCAGTAATTGGCGATCAATGAGGATCAGTGGGCACATTGTGTTAAACTATCGAATAGCAATAATCATTGTCCGAATGGGGATAAATGTAAAAACGAAAGCAGCCGCCACGTCAAAAGCAAGCTGCTCAGAAGTATGAAGAATGAAATATTTAAAATATGATGTGATTAATAATATAATTAATATAATAATAATCATCTCAGCCGAGGCCACAGTCTATCGTCTAGGCAACTATTATATTATAATAGTTGCTTATACGATATTGGACTTATTTGTTTTATTTTATGTACTTACCTACCTATTTTTTATTTTAGTTTTATTTTATCTATTAAATTATTCGTATTACTTCATGTATCTACCTATAATAATTGTATTTTTTCGTGTTTATTTACTATTTGTTATCTTAGACGTATTGAACTTGTTTTTTATCGTGACTGTGAATATATTTAGGTATTTTGTGAAAATAATGCAGCTATGTAAATGATCTGGTGATATGCCTATTCGATCTGGATTTCCGAAGCCAATCCCGAAGCACGAGGTGGTTTGGGTTTAACTCGCGGGTTGGGATTGACGTTTTGTTGAGGTTTTCCACGCAAAAATATAGGTATTACGTAGATCACCCTATAAGTTTTGCGTAACTTAAAAAACAATATGTTATAAACAAAATATTATGTTTATTGCTTTTCAAAATAATCTCCTTTACATTTTAAACATTTTTTCATGCGACGGAACCATTTTTTAAAACAGGAGGACCACAGATCTGAAGGCATGTTTTCTACGTGCTGATTGAACGCTATCACTGTCTCTTCGGAGTTGGTAAAAGTAAAACCTCTCATCAAATCTTTGGTTTTGGGGAAAATACAGGAATTGCAGCGTGCTAGGTCGAGGCTATGCGCAGGATAAGTGACGAGATTTACTTTTTCGGAAGCTAAAAATGACTTTGTTTTGTTGGCCGTGTGTGAAGAAGCGTTATCAAGGTGTAGGAGAATGCGACTTTTGGGCCATCTTTCGCGAACTTTTTGTAACATCCTGGGTTAACAACTGGTAGAATACCACTTGGCATTAACACTCTTTTGATCTTCAAGTGGAATTGTACAGATGGAACCCGTAGCTGAGAAAAAAAGCGATCATCTTTTTACCAACGTTTCTCGCCTGTCTCACTTTTGTTGGCCTGTTCTCATTTTCAAACACCCATTCACAAGATTGCTGTTTTCTTCGGGTTCAAAACAATAAATCCACGTTTCGTCTCCTGTGACAATGTCATAAACAGCATTAGAATGTCCCTGGTTGTACTTCAGCAGCATCTGCGAGCACCATTCCACGCGAGCCCGCTTCTGCTCCGCTGTCAGTTCATAAGGGATCAAACGACAACAAAGTTTCCGAACTTTCAATTCTTCGTGTAAAATTTTCTGAATTTGGCTCATACCAATCCCCAATATACCTCGAATTGTCTCATAGGTAATCCGGGGGTTTTCTTCAATTAACCGCTTAAAAGTAGCCACATTATTTTCGTTGACGGCAGTTGATTCACGAAATTCGTCATGTTTAAGAAACTCGACCTCTCTCAAATTCAGCAAACCATCGACTCATCGTGCTCAAACAAGGTGCTTCTCTCCCAAAAGCATTTTGAAGACGAGCGGCACAGTCTTGCGGAGAAAGAGAACTTTTAAAATCATAAAAAATCATCGCTTTAAAATCTTTTCGACTTAATTCCATTTTCGTTGGGTACGTAGAACTTTGATGTGTGATAAAAAAACAATTGAGAAATCATTTCCCGCCAATTGTTTTTTTTTATTACTAAGAAGGTTGCAACGTTTTAAAAATATAACATTCGAAATTCAAATAGTTCCGATTAGCTAGAGGTGCAAAACTTTTAGTGTGCCCTATGTATAAGTTGTTATGAAAAATTAAAAAATACTAGCATATTCTACTATTATATGGCGTGGAAATATTCGAAATCAAAATTTTTATAGTAGCTTGCAGTCTGATGGTGTTGTGTTAACACCTCAGTACCTCAAAAGGGCAAGAAAAGCAGACGGCCCCAGTTGTCGCAAGAAATATAGGTAATAAGTACTTGTAGTTTTTGTTCTTGTCTTTTATAGGTAAGTTCCGGCGATGGGATGGCATTCTCGGCAATCGACAAACTGATAAATTGTTGTGACTCGGAGAGTCTATTATGTTTTTTTGTTTGTACAGACTTGTGCGAATTCAGGATTACTTGCCGATTGTTTGGGAAAATTGCTTGTATGTGATTTGACCGCCAATATTAGAGGGAAATCCAGAATCGCATTTCTCTCTAATATTTTTCCTGACAAAAATATATTTTCAACCGACAAGAACCGGAGGTTATCAATTTGACATGTACGAGTATGTAGATATGTAATATTGTTGGAATTAGATAATATTTGAGTATGATGATCTATTTAGGCGTCCAAGCACGTGTTTATATGTTTGTATGTTGATCCACGAATTTCTAGAGACAAGAAGCTTTATCGGGATAATTCTTTTTGATTTAAATCAGGTATATTTCAACTAAGAAAACAGTCTAAGGTTCATTAAATTCGGTTTAGTAGTTGACAGATATTTGAAGTAGTTTTAATTTTCTATTAATAACTAACGATGCGTCACGCAGTACGATGTTTGATTTAACTTTTTGTGGATGGTTGGGAACAATGCGCATTTCCAGTATTTTTCTTAAAAAAAATTGTGCTAAGTTTACGTATAGACTGTCCACTGCTACTGTTTGATCAAAAAATCTATTAAGCCATCTAAGCGTGAAGAACTCCTTCTTCTCTTTCACCCTATTTCCTCCTCTTTCCTCTCTTCTATCCCTTTCTTTCCCTCCTTTCGGCTCCTTCCCCCCCTCTTTTCTCCTCTTTCCTTCCCTCTTTTCCTATCTCACCTTGTCTTACCTCTCCCTCCTCCCCTCTTTCTTCTTCTCCCCCACTCTCCTTTCTCTTTCACTCCTAGCTCCTGTCTCCCTCTCTATTTTTCTCTCTCCCCTTTCACCTCCGCCCTCTCTCCGACAGTTCGCCTTTTTAAACGACTGTTTAATTTTTCTTAATTTTTTGTTACAAGTTTTCCAAAATTTTTTTTTATAACAATACATATACATACCAAAAATACGCTATATTGATAACTGCCTGCACTAAAGAAAGGTTGTGATGGAAACTCGTGACTGAAAATTCTTACAAGTTTTTTCCGCCTATCCGCCATCCGTATCGCGCGATAAGGAACTTTGTTCCAATCTATATGTATGTTAATATATATAAGGGAAAACTTTGTACCCCCTTTTTAAGACAATTGCGCTAACGGTGGACTATGAAATTTGCCACAGTTAATGTTTACATTGCGGAGGACTACAGAAACCTAATACTTTTTTAATTAAAAATTATAAATACATTGAACTAAGAAAAATAAACATTACACACATTACATTCATGTCACATACACATAGATGTTTTTCTTTTATATCATAAGATAGCAAACAAGCAGATGTGTCTCTTGATGAAAAGAGTCAACCATCGCCTATAGAGATCAAAGATGTTAATACACATAGATTTATACTATTTTATTTAAGGCTAGAGTCAGTTTAACTTAAAAGAGACGTTGTAGTTTAGTATATGGTAGAATTTCGGCCACAAGCGTTCAACAGGGTCACACTTATGGTGAACACTGAGCGTAACTTGAACACAAATGTTTCTTTGATTAAATGTAGTAGCATTTAATTAAAAAAACATAAGTGTGACCCTTTTTCATCTTTTTTTTATATTATAAAATGCAAACAAGCAGATGGGACCCTTGATGGAAAGAGTCAACCATCGCCTATAGACACCAAAGGTGTTAATGGTGCGTTGCTATCTTGTGGTGAGGTCTGAAGCCACGTGCATAATTTTACCGGCTCCTTACCTTCCAAACCGGAACACGACAGTGACAAGACTGACGCTATTGCGACAGGAATAGGTAAGGCGGTGGTACCTGACCTGGGCGAGACAATTCAGAACTCTACCACCTAGTAGTCACGATGGTAGTGACTCGCATAGCCAATCGGTCGCCTTTTACGACCTGCCTGGCAAAACAGCAGTTGTCCTATTCTTTAAAGAAGCCCGGGACCAACACGGGGAATCATCCTTCTATCTTTGTCTATTACATCTGGATAATTAAATACAAGACAATTTCTACGTTACAAAAAGTCGGTGTTTGTCACTGTCTTGTTCCGGTATGGAGGAAGCCGTAATGGCTCCATATTTCTGTCACGCTGATAGCAACGCACCATTAACGTCTTTGATGTACTGGTGATAATCATTTCTTTCCATCCATGCAACCATTGCTTGTTCACTATCCTATGATATAAAAAGGGTTATATATAAGTAGACATAAAAAGAACTATGCTATATTTGTTTACATCTTTACAAAGCAAACAAGCAGATAGCTCTTCTGATACGAGTAAAATGAGATAATTATCGTTGTTTTAACATTCGATTGGCAGAGATATAATGCCACATGCATAAATTTACCAGCTACCACCACCAGCACCAGTATACCAGCTAGTTAAACTAAAATACGATAGTGAAAATCATCGACTCTATTGCTCTATTGGCAAAGCAGCAAATGGTTCTCGTGGTGGAAAAAGATTACCATCGCTCAAAAACTCCAAACACTCTAATGGCACCTTGCTATTTGTGTGAGTGGGTTGAAATGCCACATGTCTAAGGGTACTGGCTACCATATCCTCCAAACTGGAACATGACAGTGAAAAGCTTCGACGCTATTGCATCAGGCAAAGGTAAGTGGTACGGTGTGGTAACGGTGGTATGTGGTAATATGTGGTAGTTTTCAAACCACTCGCCCAGGTTTGCCCTGGGCGAGTGTTTTGAAAACTACCACATAGGATTGACATATTTGGCCAGTCGTTCGCCTTTGTGAATTATTTGGCAGAAGAACAGATAGTATTTACTTTAAAAGGGTTTGAGATTAACAAAAAAGACTAAAGAAATGCTGTACTATTTAAGAAAAATATTTCTATAATAGTGAACATATAATTTATTCATATCACCTTCAAAAGCTAATCAAATAGGATCTATTTATTCAAATGGTTTCCAGTAGAATAATTGTATTTGATCTGAGAATTTAAAGTAAGACAAGGTGTACCAACGGACTTCATTAACCGTTTAAAATTCAAGCAACTCCCCGCGTAATGAAATCACCGGGCGGCGGGTGAGTCCCACGCACTCTGAATGAGAAATATGAGCTGAACGGATACTACTATTATCAAAACATTAATACAACACTCGAAACGCATCGCCCTTCCAATGTAAAAATTAAACAACAATTGCCTTTAATATTCGCTCGCTGGTGCCAGCCCTCGGGTGGTTTTATAAAAAAACTGTCAATCTGCTGTAGATCAATCATCCTCAGTGAATGGGCGGAGGGGTGAGTTTAAACCACAATCGAACTTCACAGATAATAAAAGGCGGTTATGTTTACGTAAATCTGTAGTTTTTCTGTCTGTTATTGTACTTAGATCATCCGACACCAATCTCGCTTTCTGATTCCTTTGTGAAACCATCAGATATGAATGACATATCTTTAATCATTGTAGAACATCAGGTGAGTGAATTGATACAATTGTAGTATGTATTTATATTAAAGATAGCCGTTGATTTTACAAGACTCGTGATCATGTTCATAAAGTTGACGATTGCATTTGATAACCAACTGGCAGAAAAAAATTAGTCTGGATACAGGCCCTGTTTCACTTAAATCAGTTGTCGGACAAACTTTATCATTATTTAAAGATATTTATATTTTGCGATTACAACCATCTCTATATTCGTGAAGTACATAATATATATTACTTGCGTACCAAATTTTTAGTAAAAGTACATTTTTAAATCCTAATGTTAAGTAGAATTTTTACAAGTAAAACTTTTCACAAACTATCAATGTGCGTGGCTTAATTTGTTAAATCTGCTGATAACAGTTCAGTATTCATTGGGAAATTTCAAAGATAATAGAAATTACATTAATACAACAAGAGCAACAGCAATTTCAAGGACGAATAGTAGTAATCAGATTCAGTTTTGAATAATGAGGAGATAAAGAGATTGGAGAATTTCTTCGTGTTGGTCCGGGCTTTCTTTGAAGAATGGACCATCTGTCGTTCTGCCAGGCAGTTCGTAAAAAGCGAACGTTTGGAATTTGGGAGTCACTGTCATCATGGCTACTAGGTGATAGAGTTTTGCATTGTCTCGCCAAGGTCTGGTACTAACGTCTTACCTTAAGTGTTTCGGTTTGGAAGGTAAGAGATAACCGGTAAATTTAAGCATGTGGCAGTAAGACTCCACAACAAGGATAGCAACGTACCATTAACAATTTTGGTGTCTTTAGACGATGTTTGTCTCTTTCCATCAGGAGAGCCATCTTCTTATTTGTTATCTTATGATATAAAAAATAGATAAACAAAGTTAGCTACCAATCTGAGCAATAAATCTTCTAATTGCGAGGATTCGAAGCATATTATATAATATGACATATAAATGAACTGGCGGCTAGTTAAGATGCCCGTTTTGTCCTGCATAATTCGTTGCTTATCTCAATTCTATTATTAAAAAAATAAATAAAAAATATATAAGGTGATATTTTGTGTTCACGTAAAATTTATTAATTGTTTTCATTGAAACACTTAAAGTCATAAACAAGTAAAAACACTCCAACGGACGTTGTAAGGAACTTGTAAAGTCAGATCCACGTGCGGGCACGGCTCTTAGCGCCCACGTGCCTGAAACGCGCTGCGCACGCGCAACTCAGGTAAAACTAATGGGGAAAGTGCTGATAGTAATACAGGTGCTGCTTAACGCTTCAGTGTTTTAACATTACAACGTCTAAGCATGGTTTTTTAATCATAACTGTGCAACAAAAATGGTAATAATATGTATTTTTAGTTGTATCTGGAGTGCAAATGAAAAGGTAAGAGGTGGGAAGAACACACGCACATCTATTATTGCGGTTATCGACAATCTTGCTCTATAAAAAAGGGGACCCAAATGACATAAGCAATTACAGACCGATAAGCTTACTACCTTCACTATATAAACTATTTTCTTCAATAATAGAAAAAAAATAAGAGAAAGCACGGAGAAACACCAACCTATTGAACAGGCGGGCTTTGGAAGAGGATTTTCAACAGTGGACCACATTCACTCGCTGGAAATGTTGATTGAAAAATACCAAGAGTTCAAGAGACCACTCTACATTATCTTTATTGACTACCTAAAAGCATTTGACTCTCTGCTCCATTCATCAATATGGGAAATTCTACACTTAAACTTCTTGAGATACAAGAAGTTCCACTAGACTACATCAAAGTCCTAAAAAATATATACGAAAACAGTACTAGCAGAGTGAAGCTGGAAACTACAGGACCATCCATACAAATAAGAAAAGGTGTAAGGCAGGGAGACCCACTCTCACCAACTATCTTCATAGCGGTGCTAGAATCCATCATTAGGAAACTAAACTGGAAAAAATTTGGCATAAATATAAATGGGTGTTACTTGAGTCACTTGAAATTTGCCGACGACATAGTCCTGATATCGGAAAGTACAATTCAACTACAAGAAATAATAAACACCCTACATGAAGAAAGCCGTAAAGTAGGCTTAAAAATCAACCTAATAAAAACTAATATCATGACGAACCATATTAAAAAACCTATTTATCTCGAAAACTCACCTTTAACATATGTCGATGCTTACATTTATCTGGGAAAGCAAGTTTCATTCAACCAACAAAATCACGAACTAGAAGTAGAGAGAAGAATCAACATCACTTGGAAAAAATTTTGGAGCCTCAAAGAAATACTCAAAAGCGATATGACCATACGATTGAAAACTAAAGTCAAAAGTCAAATGAACACCTGCCTACTCCCCTCACTAACATACGCCTGCGAAACCTGGAAATTTACTAAAAAAACGAAAAATAAAATTAAATCCTGTCAAAGAAGTATGGAGAGAAGCATCTTAAAAATAAAAAAAATCCAAAAGATCCGCCACACTGATATAAGGCAAAAAACTAGAGCCATTGATGCTCTCAGCTATTCACAAAGGCGTAAATGGCGACGGGCTGGACATGTAGTAAGACTTAGCGATAACCGTTGGACTAAAAAGACTACAACATGGGCTGGTCCACTAGGACAGAGAAAAAGTGGTAGACCAAACGCACGATGGGCAGACGACATCATTAAAGTAGCAGGTATTCAGTGGTCGCGAGTGGCAGAGAATAGGGAGTACTGGTCATCTCTGTAGGAGGCCTTTACCTTTCATTGAGAGGGTTCTTGCTAACAAAATGATTATATCTGATTAATCAAATCTATATAAAAAAATATATTTTTACATGTAATATTTATCTAACAATTTCACGTTATGTTACGAACTTTACTTATTATGATACTATTTAACAATATTATTATTTCTTTTTATCATTATTAAATGCATTATAATTTAGCAAATTTAAATTGGATCTGTAAAAATTTTGCATGCACATTTTTATAGTATTTGTATTATGAATAAGCAAAAAATAAAAGGCTTTTTATTTTATTTATTATTATTTATTATCGACAATCACCGAGTAGTCTAAATTCGAAACCTAAGAACACTTAGCACATAATATACTTTATTAATTAATTTAATATTTTGGTAAGCAGAGCTTTTTCTTAAAATCATAGGATAGTAAACAAGTAGGTGGTTCTCCTGATGGAAAAGGATGACCATTGCCTATAGATACTAAATATGTTGATGATGCGTTGCAATTCATATGGTGGATATAATGCTATATGCAAAAACTGAAACAATAACAAGCATTGATACTATTGTTGAAGGAATATGTGAAACAGTCGTACCAAGCCAAGCTCGGGTAGTCTCATAATTGCGGAATTCTACCACCTTAGTCACGATGTTAGTAACACGTTTGGCTAATTATTCCCTTTTTAAGAACTACGACGAGAAGGTAAGAGGAAACAGACACATAATAAGGGGTCCGGAATGACCCCTTATTATGTGTCTGTTTTAAATATTATTTTTAATTTTGTTGGAACTGATTTTTTGAGAATGAACCTTAATTCAAGTATCATCCAGTTTCTTTGCTCTTTAAGACCAGACCATGAATGTTCTAAGTTGTAATATGATGAGAGGATAAGTCGACTACTCAGGTTAGTATTTTTTGAAGCTTTTCCACACAAAAGGGTTCCTACATAAGTTCATGTCACGCGTGTACCAGTTAATTCTCATTGGCAGCCGTGCACTTTATCACCGGCGCTAATTCTCTCCCCTCGGCTATTATCATCTTAGTAATGAACTGTCAATAGTTAAAAATATAATCACGACGATTCTTTCATAAAATCTTTTGACGCTTTATGGATGCTTTGTAGAAAAGATATATTTTGATTTTGATATTACTTTTATTGATGATTTTAATAAAGTAATATATTAAGTAAAAAACAGATAATTTGTAATTTGTTTGTACATAGTTGTTTGTTTGGTATGGATTCATAAAATACTGAACCAATTATAATGAAATTTTATAGATGTCTACCGTTCGGTCCAACCCGTGTTGGTCCCGGACTCCTTTGTAGAATAGGCCAACTGCCGTTCTGCCAGGCAGGTTGTAAAAGGCGACCGATTGGCTATGTGAGTCACTACCATAGTGGCTACTAGGTGGTAGAGTTCTGCATTGTCTCTCCCGGGTCAGGTACCACCGCCTTACCTTTTCCTGCCGCAATAGCGTGAATGCTTGTCGCTGTCGTATTCCGGTTTGAAGGGTAAAGTAGCCGGTAAACTTATCCATGTGGCATTAGACCTAGCCACAAGATAGCAACGCATCGTTAATAACTTTGTTGTCTATAGACGATGGTTGACTCTTTCAATCATGAGACCCATCTGCTTGTTTGCTATCTTATGATATAAAAAAGCTAAAAGATAGGATAGTTTTTATCTCAATCAATGCCCCTCTCAGATACCCCATCAAAATATTCAATAAAAGTAATTCGTATGGCAAAACAACGTTTGCCTGGTCGGCTATTAAATAAATAAGTAAAAAGGTAGCTGAAAAAATTAAGACATACCTATTATAACTTTATAAACTACATCGGTATAAAATAAGACAAAATAGGTTTTAGATAAATAAAATTAAAATGAAATAGTTTGGAAAATCTAGAAGAGCACGCTTTAAAGAAATAGTTTTTGTAATTATTTAGACACATAATTTTTTTGAGTAAAGTAAGGAACAGTCGTATAGTTTTGATTAAATTCGACACAGCTAAGAATCCAAATTAAAATAAGTTGATGTTACTATGTGACATATGGGATTGGCCATAGAAATTATATATAGGGATTGGCCACGGATTGGCTGTTTGTTAAAAAATCTGTGTCTGTATGTCATAAAACCATACGTCTCAAATCTCTCTCAAATTGACCAACTAATGTCAAATAATATGTAATTTCGATTACGCCATAAAAGAAAAAACAATGTAATTCTTCTTCTTCACTGTGCAAATGGAATTAAATACTGCGAAATGTCCAATTAAATGACGAACATTGATTTTAATTTTTTTATTACTTACTGAACTACACAGCTATTTGCAATAAGAGTTTGTACGTTGTAATTATGAAGGTAACAAAAAAAATGTTTAATTTTGCGACCGTAATCATATCAGATCCGTACATACAATATCCGGACAGGCGCGAATTTTTTTAAACCAGTTTTATACACTACATAAAATAAGTCTTTAAAAATATCAAATACGTTAAAACGTTAGTACGTCTTGATATATGTGTACAATAGGTGAATTATTATACTAAAAGTGCCATATAATTAAATAAAATAGAGAGATTTTTATTCCAGCAAGCTACTTGATTTTGATAAAGCGAGATTAGAGCATTACCTCGCTACGCGGAGGCAGGCAATAAAATAAGAGAGTCATTATTAAGATAATTTCTGACTACAAAATTATAAAACTAGAAAGAATGGCACCTGAGTTCTGATGGCTTTCAATATTTTTTGGCTAAAGTTATAGCTTTATTCCGGGTAAGGATTAATACTCCATTAGGTATACCGTGTATGTTTACCTCTTAAGGAAAGATAAGCCCACAACTATCAACACTAATATTATCAAGAGGTAAGATTTGATTGTTTTTTTTTGTAATAAATAAATTCGAAAACTGTTAAACTGATTTTAAAAATTCTTACCCGAATATAAAGCTACATTATCACTGAAAAACGTTGGCTACTTTTTACTCGACTTTAGTGATGTGTGTGGGTCATGCAAAAGTTGCGGGGAAATGCTAGTGTAAGATATTATAAAATAAATTGGGTACGGTGTGGCGAATTCTTTTTAAGTTCTAAATAATATATGTTATTCGCGTCATTGGTTGAACGGTTGCGGTTTTGGTATGTCAATACTGCATGTTCTGGATTCAGGTCGGACAATTCGATCTAAATAAGTTTTTCTTTTTGGGTATATTGAAAATTTACCCTGTGGTTAATGCCCGATTTGTCGAAAGGTTGGCCACTTGTCAATCAAAAGATTTACCATCGGCTAATTATGAGTGCACTATAGGATCGAGCTCACTGAGGCGGGCCGCATCGCAAAAATCGTCATCGTGAAAATAGTCGGAAAAGATTCCTAGGACCTCAAAACGTGGACATCTGGTGAAAACTCGATTTCGAAAATCGGGGTAAAATCAGTAACTTCCTTAACTACATACGTAGTGGGAAGTTAAAAAAAGTTTATAGTGCGCCAAAAACACCCATTTTCCATAATAATAGTACGTATTTTTATTATTTACATGGGATATTGGTAGTATATGTATATAAATTACGTAGTTTATTATTATAATGTTTCGAAAGTGTAAACGTTTTAACTTTTCAGATTGTTGTGAATTGAAAACTTAATAACAAAAGGAGACGCGCGGCAGAGGTCCACTTCTATAGGCTGTTTAATAATCTATTGAATCCGTGTTTAAACGGTCGACAATACCTTGACAATGTCGTTTACGCGTTTCCGCATTAAAATTACAACGGGGACCGTGATTGATTATTGAACACTGTGAATATATCTCTAATTGTTTTGTTTTGGTTTTGATAGAAGTCAGAACATAAATAACATTAACCATATTCTGACAGTTTTACGATAAATACCAAAAATAATAATCATAAATATAATAAATTAAGTGTTTCAAACACTTTTTTTATTAAAGTTTAATAAATTAAGTGTTTGAATCTTTTGACCGTCTCGTCACGCCTCGTGGTCTAGGGGTTAGTCTCAGATCATGAGGTCCCGAGTTCGATCATCGGCTCGGGCAAAATTATTATTGAGGTTTTTTCCGTAGAGGTAGTCACAATGTTAGTGTTTCGTATTAGCGTTCTCTCGCCTTTTATGAGAAGCCTAGCAGTGAGGCTAGAGTAGTAAGTTGGTAAGTTTAAGTAAAGCATCAGATTAAAACAGGAAATGAAATTATATACATGATTTGGTAAATTTTTATTAGACTACGGGCGTTATCCGCTATTTTTTACTCCAGAATATGATTATGAATGTTTTAAAAATTTGAATGAAATTATAATGCGAATTTGATTTTTTGTACTAAGTTGTTATTTAAAGTAGTTAAACTTACTAACCTGTTCTTTCATTCACTTTCCAAAATATAACTTAGTATTATTATTCGATCATTTCTGCCAACTGTTGGAATTACGATGTACTGGAATATTTAGTTTTTGTTATTTGGTTTGGTTGGGTGGCAAAGGAACTATAAAGGACTTAACTAATAATATTGCGTGATTGCGTTTAATCGACAGCACAGATTATATAACAGTAACTCCGATAGTTGATTAATCTTTACACGTATATGTGATTTTGTTTTATAACGCTACCTTTTTTACGTTATTTTTGAAACAAATAAAAATAGCATTCTACAATTAGCAGTTTCTATGTCACACGCAATAACAATAATCGTAGATCTCAAATGTACAAATATTGTTCTAATAACAATAAACATAAAGTATTCGCGGTTATATCGCTTAACCCTTTCCCACCGCTCTAATTTTACTAATGCGTTCGATAAACGGAGGGTCAATATAGAATTTAGTTAAACATACGTTTTATACCGTTCTGTTTAAACTTTGCATTAAACAAATTACATCTAATATGTACTGTTAGATATTTGATAATCCGAAAACTAGTTCGTGTTTCATTCCATTAATATTATAAATTCGAAAGCTTGTGAAGATATTTGAATATTTGATATTTGAATCACGCTATAACGATCAGAAGCAGTTACATGATTTAGGTACAACACAAAGACCATGTCCTGATTAATTAACTATTTATTATGTAGAAATTGAGGATTTCAGAAATTAAGGCATATATACAAAATCTGTAACCGTACATGGCGGCGGGACGCCTTAACGCCTAGTAATAACAAATGTAAACAAAGACACAGAGAATGTTTAATGAGACAATTGATTGTAAATATTAATGAAACAAACCCATCTTTACACTAAATCACTTGTGTGGCAGGTGGAGAGGAGCTAGTAGGTACTTACTATATGGCATGATCCTTCTTATTTCTTCATACTTTCAGTTTTGGTAACTATATAATAACATTTGATCAATTTGGTAATAGTACCATAATAGGTTTCTCTTTTGATACCTGCATAATTCTACATTCTCATAATATTCCTTTTCGTCCAGCATTTGTTCTTACATCTTCAAAGCATCGGCACATGTCCTATTTTTGACTTATATTTTGTTTACTAGTAACGTTGATCCTACTTTTATTTGTTTCTAATATTAGTAGATAATTCTTCATAATCTTGAGATTGATAATCTCAAGATTATGAAGAATTGATTTTTATACAAGTCATGACGGGCATCTAGACACAGACAACATATTCTAACGTAGATATACTATCTGTTTAAGCTCTGAGCTCACAGTGGTCTCTAAAACGCCATTACCTTGGTGAGGTCAACTCAATATACGTATTGTTATTTGGCCCATATCGTTATAATCCTCTTTCGCAGCTGTGTGTTTTTATATGATTTGAAAACTGTGAGAAAACTGCAGTCTGCATATTCGAGTTGATACTCTTTGCAAAAGCTAGGCTTATAATCCTGGTCATACTATCTATAAATAAAAAAATCTATTGATATTATAAGTGTAACAGTTTGTATGTTTGGACGCTAGCTATTCAATCACGAAAATTTTATGAAATTTACGCATATTTTTTCATTTTCGCAATTTCATAAAATTTTGGATACAGGTCGTCTTTATCTTGATTTAATATATATGTTAATTTTTATCTAAAAATAAATATTATTTCGTGAAATTAAGAAACATCTTCGACGACGTCTGTAGCTCCTAGTAATAATTAGTTTATATCTTTTGCTTTTAATATGTCATTAATAGACACATGAACTTATAAATTTTAATGCACTTTCTTTTGCAACTAGAGTTAATATAATTAAATTTGTATTACATATACGTAATTAGTAAATATATTTTTTATATAATACGGCAATATCTTGTACTCTTATAATGTCATAAACAAACATATGAACGTTAAAATTCTAATATTGGCAAAATTATTGTACTAGTCACAGTAGAAACCACATAACAATAATCATCAAAAATCTAATAAATTTTCTTTTGCATTGAGGTTCAATAACAAAATATAGTAAAAGTAGGTACAACGAGTGAAACAGACACGGGAACGCTAAAATAGTTTTAAATTATAAATGACAAAGATGGCACGCGTTTTGAGTTTAGTCATGAGGAGCACAGCCGAAATAAAATCCGTTCACATGATGCCCGCTGTCACAATCGTAGCTAATTGCGCATAATGAGTAGAGCAACAAATGCAATATGTTTTTTGCTATTATTTATGCTCGTGAACGCCCTGCCGATTTGGCCACCCTTTGATTTTGCGGGTTGAAATAAAATTTAATGGTCTGCCGAGTGCGTTTTAAATCCGTATGAGCAATGTGCAATATCCGATTTCCTGTTATTGTGTTAATCGACAATTTAGTATTATAATCGTAGCCGTGAAGAGTTTTAAGAACACAAAGATGAAATAAGTTTTAGATCTAAATTACTTAGGTAGGTACCTACATTCTCGTACCTATTATTACTTAAAAATTTATTAACATGAAGTGTCTCATTAGTCTAATATTTAGCCTGTTTTTTTTAGATCATGGGATCAGGTTCGATTCCCGGGTCGGGCAATACATGTCGCATAGAAACAATCTTAGAAACTTGAAAGATTTGGGAGTTGGTTGTGTATAACAGTTTAGAGGTGGAATCCGGTGTTATTTTTTTTCTTAATATCGGGATAGGAATTGCTCTCCTGATGGAAAGAGATAATCATGGCCTCTCTATACAGCCACATGCAGAAGTTTATCTGCTACCTTACCCTCCAAATTGAAATGTGACAGTGGCAACCATTGATGTTATTGAAGGAATAGGTAAAGCGGTGGTACCTAACCAGGTGAGACGTTAAAGAACTCTAACACCTAGTCACGATGATGACACGTTTGGCCAATTGTTCAACTTTTATGAACTGCCTGGTAGAATGGTCTATTTTTCAAAAGGGAACCGGACTAATATGGGGTGTCTTTGTCACGATGTAACTTTTTTATCACAACAAAAAATACGCTGTAGCAGAAAAGTAGGTACTTAGATTGATAGATTTTTATTAACCTGATTTATCTGGTTGGTCAAAAGTGTGGAAATTTTAGTTTTAATTTTGCATTGACGCTATTGCGTCAGGAATAGGTACGACAGTGGTAGGTACCACATACCGGGAGAGGAGAGCCGTTGCGAAACTCTACCAGTTAGTATTCTTGATATTACTTACACGTATAGTCATTCGGTCACCTTTTACTACCTGCCTGGCAGAATGGCAGTTGGTCTATTCTTCAAAGGAGCCCTAACCAACACGAGAATTATTTAATAAAGTTAAGAATATTAATAATAACTATTAACTTTAGGTCTTATTTCCATAACATAGACAACCAAGTCGATGTAGAGTCAGTCATCACCACATGAGTAGGTAATACGCACGGATTAAACTGGATACGCCTTTCAAGGCAATTTCTTAGGATGTCAATGTCACTTGCATTTAGACCCAGAAATGCTGAGTTATAATATTTACTAAAGAAATAAAATAACTCCAGAGTTATTAAGACTTAACTTTTGATTTGAACGATAAAATAGGACAATATGGCATATTCCTATTTTTTCACTATGTAATATATCTAAAAGCGTTTGACATTTACATACATTTGCTCAGTGGTTACGCATTTTGCGCCAAACACCGTGTCTATTACTATTTGTGTGGTCTGTGGTAACACGAGTAAAAGACACGGTGTTGGGCGGCAATAGTATAGCCGTGAACAAAAGCAAATTTTCCTATCACTGTCAAAATATCAAACGTTGTAGCTATATCGTGATTAATTGTTATATGCAATGTTATGCTTTTTTATCGTGCCTAAGAAGAAAAAAGATTTAAAAATCCCCTGGAGTGATTTTATTTCATTGGTAAGTGCTATAACTCTATATTGATAGATGTAAATGAAAGCTACATTGAAAACCTGACAAATGGCCTTGAAAGACGAATCCAGTTTAATCCGTGGTCATCACAGTCTAGGTAGATTTGTTTTGCTTCTTCTATCTCTCAAGACGCTAGTTTTGGAGACTTTTGACATTATCCTCGGACACCACCTAACTAATAATGACAATTTAGTTTGGTGCCTAAATTCTTCCTCCATTGCAAATTTTGGTTAAAAATGTGAATAAAAAACATAGTCATGATTTATGGTGCTTCATAAATTAAAACAAAGTAATTGTAACATTCGCTTCCCACGCTTAGCCGCATGAACTTCCTATAAAAGCGTCAATTAATTAAATCCACCAATCAAGGTGCATTCCCACGTCATGATATCTCACAATCACGCAACATCTTCATTCTTTTATTAGATTACTCCCCTATTCCCCTTTTGTTTTGAGGGTGAGCGTGAAACGGGCTGACCATAACTATTATTATGTGTTACTGTTCATTTTGTAATGGCCATTTAACTTTCCTCACTGGATGTGAATTACCTATTTTTGTTTTTGTTTTTCAAACTAGCGATCGCCTGTGACCGAAATTCGACCATAGACAACAACATAACCTCTTTTAAGTCTGACACAAGACTTTAGCCGTAAAGAAATTTCAAAATAGTACATATAAATGTATGTATATCATCATGAATGTAGTGTGTGTTTAATGTATTTCTAATGCATATTATTTAACAAAGTTTTTGCAGTTCACGCAATGTAAATTTTAACTGTTTAATGTATACTTCTGCGTTCGCGTAATTGTCTGGAAAAGGGGTACACACTTTTTATTTCACGTATAATATATAGATAATATTGAAGCTTGCTCCAAAGATACTGAAAAGAAATACATTATTATGTTTTCTGTTTTGTTTTAGGCTCATTTTGGAGCATACACATCTTAGTAAGTGCTCGCCATTCGCTCTGGGCACTGGCCTAGTCTGGCCCCTACGAAAGTGGTGCATTATTTAAATATAAGATGATTATTGGTGGTGATTATCGCTTATTTTACCAGGATATCCTTCTTCATCTTGTTTATTTTAAAATATGTATAAACAAAATATTTATTTGTGTAAAGTAAGCTTACCTATCCTTGTTTACAAAACAAGTATGTGCTACAAAAGTTAACTTACAGAGTACCTATAGAAGAGATATTTTTAAAAATTTAAATTCACGATATTTTTTAATTCGTAGAATAAATATTATGAACTTGTATACAAAACTAATGACAAATAGTTACTATTTGTCATTTGATTTATATCGAAGATTCTTAAACTATTGAATATTTATTAGTTTCTCTGTTTACTTATTTGTACGCTCGGAATAAAAAATATTATTTACTTTTCGACTCTTTAAACTTTTTTGGTATTTATATGTTTTGAACATCATGTGTGAATTAATAATAATGAACTTCTACCTAAAGGGTAAACGAGATAAAAAGGTTTTTACCCTACCTAGCCGAACAGGTTGCGTCTTTTTAAGATTTTAATAAATTTGTTAAAAAAAGGGAAGAATAAATTTTCAGACTTCAAACTTTATCAATTATATTGTTATTTGTCTCAAAGAATTATTAGGACTATAAAATATGTGTTTCGTTTTTATTTTTGTGAATAATTATTTTTGAAATTTCTAAACACCTTTTGTTCCATAACACATTTTTTGTTTTAGAGGAACGGTGTTTATATCGAAAATTTCAAAAAAACTATTTTAATTCTCTAAAACTTTTCTCAGGAACGCGTCTTTTAAATACTGGAGTTTACCGTTCCTTCTCAGCTGTGAAAAAATCAAACGTGTAAGTATTTTGCGATTTCATAAGGAAATCAAAACCTATAGGATACTTCCCGCTGACCTAGAATTATGAGATTTGGCAAGAAGCAATGTCTTACAGTATATTATGTAAAGTGAAAAATCCGAAAACTGTAAATTTTCAGTTACTTAACAAAAAAAACGCGATAAAAAGATCGCATATTTTGTGATTTCACAAGGAAATCAGAAATCCAATAGGGCATTTCTCGTTGATCCGAATTATGAAATTTAGGTGTAGCAAAGGTTAGCAAGGATTTAAAACGTTATAATTTCGATATATTTGCGTCGTTGTGATTGGTTATGGTATATGATATTATGACGTTGTCAAGGAAGTTATATACGATAACTGGAATTATTACGAAGCAATATTTGAAAAATAAAAATGTACTTTATTTCGTTACTTATAAAGTTGACATTTGTTTCTTAACAGAGGGGAAAAACGTTCTAATAGAGACAACGACAAGAGTGGATGTTGTCCCTTTCTTGCAATTGCCAGTGTAAAGAAAACGATCTGATGGTAGATTTTTATATATTCGGTAATCGTTAAATCCCCTTTATTCATACACGTCGATAAATACATTAGCATAAAATGTATTGTAATTAACATAGTGAGTTCTAAAATGTGCTTATTTTAATTATTACGTAATTACTTATGCAATGCAAAAACTGTTTCTCAAATTAGTAGAATTACTTAGTAGTAATTTGCAAACTACGCATGGCCGCACTTATATATATATATATGTATATAACGATTGGCGTTTTATTTAGTAGAAAGAGACACACTCCACCAATCACGTGGTGGTGACTCTTCGGAACGATTTTGAAGCGTGTGTGAACATTCTGGGTAGAATAGAACTTCCTCGGACGTTGTCTTCTAGCGCTAGTTGGCGAACCAATCATGAAACAGCAAAAATATCGAAACAATAACGTTATAAATCCTTGCCTACAAGTTTTTACGAAACCCTCGGTGTGCAAGTCCAATTCGCAATTGATCGTTTTTTTTAAATATTGCTACAGTTGTTATAGGTTAAGGCAAAATGTCACCATCACTATCCTGATCAAGATCATTTTGATTTTAGGTTCGACTCATAACCCTCTACAAAATCAGTTCATGGGAGGTATTTTCTAATTAATTCAGCCTTAGGACGTCCAGGAAAAAAGCTTCACCGTTCTAGAAACTAAAAAGATACTTTCATGACCTGACGATTTTGCGCTATTGACCACTAAACATTAATTTTTTGAGTAATTTCTAATGGGAAACAAAAAACGCCCTGGAAGGATAGCTGTATACTAAGAGCTTGTAATAAATATAAATTATACAGGATATACTAATATTAATAATAATTTAAAAGCGTGCAGCAATTTGTATAATTTGCTTGTAAATCATCTCGAACTAAGCACTATGACAAATATTCATCGAGAGCCCATGTTTATGCAAAATAAGTATTTTGAAAGAAAGGGGGATGAAGACAGTTCTGGGGTTTAATAATTTATCGATTCCATAGTAAATACTTTCTAAATTTTTAATTCTTTACGTTCTTTCAATTTTTTTTTGTATTTTTTACAATTGTGTACTATGCTTATACTACTTATAAGAAGAAAAAAATTCTACATTTATCAGAATGAACTCAGAAACTACTGGAACGATCTTGGAAATTCTTTTACAACTAGAAAACTGCACTACCCAGGAAAAAGTAACTTTTTTTACCGGACTGAGCAAAATTCGGTCCCGGCCTCCTTTGAAGAATAGGCCAACTGCCGTTCTGCTGGGCATGTCATAAAAGGCGACCGATTAGCTATTCGAGTCACTACCATCGTGGCTACTAGGTGGTAGAGTTCTGCATTGTCTCACCCGGGTCTGTTACTACCTATTCCTGCCGCAATAGCGTCAGTGCTTGCCACTGTCGTTTTAACGCACTATTAATACGTTCGGTGTCTATAGGCGATGGGTGACTCCTTTCACCAGGAGACCCATCTGCTTGTTTGCTATCTTATGAGATAAAAAAAGAAGAAATAAACGTTGATAGTGTGACGTATTTTAATTTGTTATATAGCCATCCGGTTATGGGCTTAAATGCTTTAACTTTAATAACATACAATCAAACCACATGAAATTTTTTTGTTTACGCCACTTGTCACTCTCATATTACAGTTTGAGGGGTAATGTACCCAGAAAACTTATTATATAAGGTCTATTAACCACAGACCACATAAATACTAATAGACACGCCATTGGGATGCAAACGTTTCGCCGCACATATGAGCAAACGCTCCTATTACTGTCAAAAATATCATAATTTTGTAGGTTATATTATATTGTGAAAAAATAGAAATAAACCATGTCATACTGTTTATCGTACTGCATGAGATGAATAATAAATTATTATTCACGGAACAAATAACACTTTGTGATCTAACCCCAAATACCGTAAGTAAGTACCGTAAGTAAGGAAATTATTTGCTTGTATTTTGTGTATTAGTCAATAATAATACTTAGAAATGCATATATAGGTAAATATCAGAATATAAGTATTTAATAAACATCCAAACCCAGAAATACAAACATTTATGCTCATTACACAAATGCTTGTCCCCATCGGGAATCGAACTCAGCCCCGTCAATTACGTAGTCAGGGTGAAATATTACCCTTGAAGTAATTTTATTTCATCGGTAAATAACTTATAACTCTGTATTTTTGTCTGTAAATGCAAGTTACACTGATAAACTAAAAAATTGTCTTGAAAGGTGTATCAATTTAATTCGTGCTATAAAAGATGTATATATGTTTCAATCTGCTTATGTTTTAATATTCTACGATATAAAAAAAATTATTGCGAAGACAGCGACGACGTATTACATGCTTTTTTTTATCAGAATCGTGATAGATGATGATTTGCAAACGAAAAATAGCGCCTCTTCTAGAAGGGTCTTTAAAGGTACAGAAAGAAACAAACAAGTATTGCTACGTATTTCTTTCAGTGATCAATTATCGTTGTTTATCTAATGTCACAATTACCACACAAAAACAACAACAGAGATTTTCGCCAAAAAACTTCTTAACTCATCTAATATACTTGAGGAATTAAGAATGTAAGGAGAGTTTCTTTTATTTCACAGAATAGCAACCAAGCAGTTTTCTCCTGGTGGAAAGAGATAATTATCGCCTACAGACGTCAAGGATGCTGCATTGCTAACCGTGTGGCAGTGCCAGAATGTCATATTTTTATAGTAAATGGGGCAAACGAACAGGAGGCTCATCTGATGGAAAGTGATCACCGTCACCCGTAGACAACTACGCTATCAGAAAGAAGACTTGCAGTTGCATTGCCGGCCTTTTAGAAAAAAGTAGGCTCTTTTCTTGAAGCTCCTTAAGTAGTATCCTTTCGGTAAAACCCTATAGTACCTACTACTCCTCTATGGAGTATTGGAGCCAATGATCCACAGAGGAGTAGTGTGGTGAAAAAGGTGCCTCAAGAATTAGCACAGTTGTGGATTTCCAGATGAAATTTTGAATTTTGTCACGATGTCCGATGGTGAAATTCGGCGGCAGGAATTAACCTAAATAGTTCCTCGGAACATTCTCATGATAGAGTCGATAAAAGATGCAGAATGATACCACATTTCATCATTATCGGACGATGGTGAAATTCTGCGGCAGGAATTAATTCCTGCCGCAGAACAGTTCAGTTCCTCGGAACAATCCCCATTATAAATCCGATAGAAGATGCAGGGGGATGCCACATCTCTACGTAATGCCAAAGAATCAAGCCGATCAGAAATAGTCCTGTCGTCGACGATTCGAGCCGTTTTTACGAGATGCCTAGCAGCAAGACAGTAGATCTATTCTTCGAAAAAGGGGTAGGATCAATTTGGGAATTCGGGGTTCCAAAGATGGCGACTTGTATAGCTATATTGTTTTTTAAATTATAATATTGGTTTTATAAAGACTAGATGTAGTTATCTAATTGTTCATCTGATGAACAATGTTTTGCTGTTACTCCATTATAAATCACTCTAAAATGCTAAGAATCTTACGTTTACGTCGGCATTTCGGGATAAAAGTAGGTATCTATATAAAAAACCAAACACATCTCTGTACTAAAGTACGTAGTACATTAATATTTCTGACAAAACTGCTCTTCAATTCAATAGTTATGTTGTGAACAAACGTTGCTTATCTTTCAACCTTCGATTCGTTCACCTCAAGGTGAATTTACATGGAATTTACTGAGGAAGCTTGAAATTAATTTTGAGTTTGACGTCTAAGTTAGATCGTGAAGTTTTATTTTGTTTTCCAAATTGGATTGCACAGTAATGACTGATACATCCGAACTATTTAAGGTAAAGATAAGGCGCGTAATCTGATTGTAAGATCTCTCCTCTCATTGTCTCTGAAACAGCCTTAAAAAATATGGCGTTGTTGTACCAGAAGTTCATTTTAAAGAAAGTGCAAAAAATACCTGAAGACGTCTAATTAGCAAACTTCAATTATTTTAAAACAGCTCACTTCAGTTTATGTACTGTAGCGGAGGTTCCGCTACACTATCACTATCCTTGAGTTTAATGCTATTATACTATTTCCATTTCTTTACTTTCTCGATGACAGATCCGATGCCCATGTAATTTTGTGTTGTTTACGTTAAAATGTCTCACAAATAGAGATGTCCTACATATAATGATTACTATAGGAGCTATATCGATAAACGTAACACGATAACAGACCCGTTTTCTTTGCAAAATGTAAAAAAGTAATCTACTGCCGGATGCTTTTGTACTTTATGAACAACTTATAATATTAAATATAATATTATAGTTCATAAATATATAAGTATAATATTGTTTATTTATTTATTTAGCGACTTCGTCCGCGCGGACTTTGTTTACTCCTCACAGCTCCTCCCCCGTAGGTGATAGCGAGATAATATGTAGCCTATATGTTGACCCGACCTGTTAGATATTCATACAAAATTTGAAGTAAATCCATGCAGTACTTTTTGAGTTTACCCCGGACATACATGACTTTCTTACGATTTTATTATATGTATTTTCTTGAAGATCCCCAGGTAGTACCCGTCGGGGAACACAAACTCAGGAAGCATATTCCAGTCCCTTGCGGCTCGGATAAAGAATGTCGAGTCGAACTGCTTTGTCCGGGTACTTGGGTTGTCCACCACATAACAATGCCTAGTATCTGTGCGCCTCGACGATCGATAGAAAAACGGGGAGTTTATCACAATTTGAATTTTTATAATAACCTTTGCACACAGTTTTAACAATTTAAAAAAAATTTGTTATTGATAAACGGAAGGGAGAATATTCGGCGTAAGCAACTCATTTTTGTATCTAGATTTTTATACTACATATGTACATGTATTTTATTCCAATAATAATTTCATACTACA
Organism: Apodemia mormo; assembly: GCA_036924255.1. Classification (NCBI taxonomy): domain Eukaryota; kingdom Metazoa; phylum Arthropoda; class Insecta; order Lepidoptera; family Riodinidae; genus Apodemia; species Apodemia mormo. The sequence continues at coordinate 16,028,440 of JAUPFN010000003.1, read as the reverse complement.
ATGAATAATAAGTGGTTTTTATACGGAGCAATTAATCTCAATCTATTTTATCATCTAAAAAAATCTGAGATTATAATAGACGTACTTTTTCTTTACAGAGTTTTTCTATAGGTAAGACATTTTTTTAAATTTGTAACAGTAAAACTCTTGCAGTTTCGAGAATTTTATTGTAAAGTAGTCGAGGACACCCAACAACACAAGAACTATAAACTTTGCTGCAGTATAAAAAAATATTACCTACAAATTGATAGCACATAAAAAGGCAAGGTGAAAACTGACAGTGTGTATAGTTTTGTTGTGAAAAACCGTGCATTCGTCGCTAATTTATAGTCATCCGTTATCTGTATGATGCGGGTGCGCGTGCGCCGGCCGCCGCTACAGCTACAGGGTCTTTAGCGTACGCCTAACGCCGTACACCGCGGTTTTTTTATTCCGTACTGCCTCTGTGAATAATTTAGGCTATTGCCAGCTTAATTGAAGGTGTAGTAGTCAACCATTTTAGTTCAATCATTATTCATTTAGACCTGTTTCACTCTAGGTACCTGTACGTTATAATTATCTATCGGCCTTCGGCACATTTGCGATCCTAAACTGAAAACTCATTTGGCCAAAGAAAATAATACTCTCAAATGCTTTCCGCATTTGGCTGTCGGCAACCGTGTGGCATGTATGTACGCACGTTGCCATATCGGACTGCGTACACAAGACGTATTAACTTTATTTTTGGATCATAATTTGTTTGAAATAGTTTCATATTATACATTTTCATAATGTTGTAACTTGTACAACATACGCTATGAACATTTTAACTTTAATTTTCAAATACTTACTAGGCCAGTAATTTGTTAAGTCTGGTCACCACATCATAAGTATAGGTAAACAAAATCCAGAGATACAATTTTTCTTTCGTCCCACAATGTTGAATATTCATAAGAATATAATTATAGTAGTGTCGCCGAAAAATTGATAGTTTTAATCTAGAGACGACATAACGCGATAGTATTGAACGCTGCAAGTAAATAAACTATCGATTGTGTCGATAGTATCAATCGTTGGACATAAGCATAGCATCGATTCTGTCAATAGTATTGTTACGAATAATCTAGAGCGTGTAGAGTTGGAGCGCGCGCGCGGTAATTATCTAGAAATAAAAGAAAGAGATAGCTACTCCTATTGACAAACAAATAGTTGACCTGGGCTATGCCATAATGGACTTTGTGAGATATGCCATAATGTTGAAAGTAGCGTGTACTAGGATTTATGATTCATAACATGTTTACGATAAGAAGTGATTCATTGTTTCCCGATACATTTAGATTTTTCTGGATCCAGCTAGGACTTTACCCTGCCTATAAATACAACGGTGTTGATAAACACAAGGCAGTTTTTATCAAGCGATCGAAAGCGATACATCAAGTGACATCAATTCCGAAGAGAGGTGTTTTATTGTGTAGTGTTCTAAGTTCAGTGATAGTATAGCGAGTGACTGGGGTGTAAAGTGTATTTTAGTATTACGTTGTGTTGTGTTGTGTAAATACACGGATTTAATATAAGTGGTGTTTTCTTACAATTGCGAACCCGAGTACGTAACAGTATTGTTAAACAATATTGTATCTAATGATGTATTCGATACTATCGATAGTTTGTACAATCGATAGCATCGGCCAATATTAGAGTAAAGTTGACTATCGATAGTTTTGATAGTATCGGTACTATCGATAGTAATTGTGATTAATACAATATAAAATAGCAACACTATCGATAGTATTGATATTTTTAATAGTTTATTTTTTTAATCATGAATATTATTTATGCCATCTATTGTATTGCTGTTTATTGATAGTATTGTACTTGCTGAGGTACTGAAACCCTATCGATAATGGACTATCAAGCGGTAATACTATAATTCAAAGGTCTCGAGTTTCGACACTTACTCCAAAAATTTGTCTTGATATAGTATGTATTTTTCATACTTCTTATAAAATTCCACATCTTTTCATACCTCGAAAAAGAAAAAAAAAGTATCTTCACGCCCGTATCCCCGAAGGGGTAGGCAGAGGTACAACAAGTGCACCCACGATTACCCGAAGATACTTGGTCCCACAAATGTGATAGGTGGCAAGCCTATCGCCAACCGGGCACTTTCCAATCCCGGGCAACTTTGTGTTTATCAGAAAACTGAAAAACCATTTTTTTAAGTGCCCGACCCGGGAATCGAACCCGGGACCTCATGTGGTCGACGCCAAAGCTGGACCACTATACCTCGATTCTTATTTAAATCATGTACTACACATTCCCTTCCAAATAGTAAGTGTTGAAGTACAAAACTGCTCTCCTCAAAGCAATAATGAGATAAAGTTGAAAAAGTCATCTTGCTCTCGGAACAAGATTGTTTTTGTTCCTTGTATTTAATGAGTGTAAGTCACCATTTTTTTAAACAAGCAAATATATTTACGAACGCACATAAAGTTCACAAATATATATTGGGATATAACAGTTAGAATATTGATTTCTTTGAATTTTTCTCTCAGTGAAACCCTCGGCCTAAGATTGTAAATTGCCCTAGTAGCTCTTTTTTGCAATACAAAATATTATAGTATTTATTTCAGCAGAATTTTCCCAGAGAAGAATTCCATAGATATGACATAATATATATTAAAGAAATGCATCGCACGCATAATAATCTACAACTCAATTGGCTAATCATTATAATAATAATAATAATAATAATAATAATAATAATAATAATAATAATAATTCTTTATTTACTGCTCACGAGGAAAATATACAGAGGAAAGTATGACAGTTATTTAATAACACATTAATCAAGGTGTGATAAGTACACACTTAAAAAATGAGAAGTTTCCTATTATGCTAATATAATGATTAGCCAGTTGAGTTGTAGATTGTCATGCGCCGGGTTCGATTCCAAATCGGGCAAACCTGTTTTTTGTATTTTTAGTGTCTAATTATCTGTAGTCTGAAAAGCGGTGGTCATATTAACAACTTCGAGTCTAAGAGAGTCGCTACTCCCAATTATATAATAAATAACATACGATGTCCTCGGTGTTAGTCCGGGTGGTCCCTTTTGAAGGCAGGTAATTTATGTATGGCAAATTATTGGCCAAATGTGTTACTACCATCGTGACTACTAGGCGGTAGAATTCTGAAATGTCCCGCTCGGTTCGGTATGGACGCCTATTATATTCCTGCCGCAACAACGTCAGTGCTTATCATTGTTGTGTTTCGGTTTCCGGTCGTGTCTGGTAAATATATGCATGTGGCAATACGTCCTCACAGACGGCATCAGACCATTGACATATTTGGTATATAAGCAATGGTCGTCTCTTCTACCATGACAGCCATCTGCTTATATTCTATGATATAAAGAAAAGATAATTTGCTGTTATCACTGCGTTAATTGGCAGCAAATTATTTTATAAATTGTGGTACAGAACAAAGTGTACCCATACGATGTTGCTATTTTGTAAAAATCCGTGTGATATTAATCATTTCTAATAAATCATAAAATACGTGTTACTACATACATTGTAAATTTATGAGTAGTAAGTGGACGTTAAAAAGTAAAGCCTATATTAAAATATGTTTTCTGTGGTAAAAGCGATAAGTATGATCAGTGTTATGAAATATCACTCACAAATATTAAAAACTAATAGCGCCATCTAGTCCTACAATACAAAAAGCTGTGTCATGTGAAAGCAGTTTAATAATGACGTGAATGTATATTAGTCAAGGAACTTATATACTATAACTGGAATTTTTACGAAGTAATATTTGAAAAATAAAAATTTACTTTATTTCGTAACAAATAAAGTTGACATTTGTTTCTTACATAACAGAGGGGAAAAACGTTCTGAGCAAGACAACGACAAGAGTGGATGTTGTCCCTTTCTTGCAATTGCCAGTGTAAATAAAACTATCTAGATGGTAGATTTTTATATATTCGGTAATCATTAAATCCTTTTTATTCATACACGTCGATAAATAAATTAGCATAAAATGTATTGTAATTAACATAGTGAGTTACTAATAAAGACTATACTAGATAAAGAATAAATAAGTCTTGGGTGTTTTCATCATATCTCCATTAGTTTATAAATTATAATAATTTTAAGGATGAAAAACCAGGCAAGAATGACGAAATTACAGACAACGAATATTTAAAAATTAAAAAAAAAAATAGTAAAAAAAATTAAAAAGAAAAAATAAATCATACTGACATGATTTATTTTTTCTTTTTAATTTTTTTTACTATTTTTTTTTAATTTTTAAATATTCGTTGTCTGTAATTTCGTCATTCTTGCCTGGTTTTTCATCCTTAAAATTATTATAATTTATAAACTAATGGACTTTTGTGACATTAAGTAAAATAAGAAAAAAAAATAAAAGGTAAAAATTTATTTGTTTATAACAAATTGTTTATTACATAAACAATGAAAAATTAAATATTTTTTTTTTATATCAAAAAGAAAAATAAATAATGATTAAAAAAAAAAATGGTTCCTTAATGTTAATTAGAAGTGAGAGAAAATAATTGTTAATCAATAAATGCGTTTTACAGCAATAAAAAATTTTTTTTAAGAAACGGTTTTTTAAAAAAAAAATCATAATTATCATCAAAGATTATGTTATCGAAAAAAATTTTTAAATTATCTCATAAACAACGCATTTGTTTATAACATTTTTTTAAACAATAGGAGATAAAAATTATAAAAAATCATTTTTAAGTAGCTTCTGATCATGAGAAAACGGATCAATAATAATATTATGAAAAAAAAATTTTTTTCAATGTTTAATAAAGCTTTATAATTTTTCACCTTAGTAAACTGTTAATTACAAAATGAAAATTTACAATTTTTTAATTTTTCCAACGGGAATCTATTCTAAGACCTTTGAAAAATAGCTCCACGAAAGAAAAAAAAATCCTAGATTAATAGTTTAACAATTATCGCACTTGCAATGTTAATGTTCGTGCTACAAAAAATTGTTAATTAATTAATGGATAACTTATTGAAAAATCGCGATAAAAATTTTTTGACCACGGATTATTGTTTATTGATCTGTCCTGTAGGTACCTGAAATTTTTCAAATTTTAATTTTCATATTTAATAAGTTTAAATAATATTTATTCATTAAAGGTCCGAAGGAGGCGTGGCTTGCGCAAGCCGGAGTACCCGTTTTCGGGCGTATTTTCAACCCTCTGGGAAAATTATAAATATTAGTCCTACAATTCCGGGAATCGGAACTTTTTTTAGGAAATTTCCTCCTCTTTCTGAATCTTTTTTCAAATTTGAAAAATCTTTATTAGTTTATGAGATATTTGCAAAAAACTAAACCCCCTTTTTATTTTTAGTTAATTGTTAATAACTTTTGTAATTTTTATTTGCGGAACTTCATTGTTTTTCGAAAACTATCTAGATGCCATTCCGAATCGAATGACACCTCAATCATAATTTTCGGAGACTGCTGAAAAAAGTTGACCAAAAAGCACTTGTTGACCAGACTATTAGTAGTAATTTGCTAACTACGCATGGCCGCACTTATATATGGCGATTGGCGCCTTATTTAGCAGAAAGAGACACACTCCACTCATGTCGTGGTACTCTTCGGAACGATTTTGAAGCGCGTGTGAACATTCCGGGTAGAATGTAACTTCCTTGATATTAGTATACTATTGCCCACAGAGTACTTTGTAACATAGGTATCTACCTAACTATTGCCTATTGGAAAACATTCACGTCATTTTCACATAGACTAGTATGATTTGCCAAAGCGACATCTGTTGGAAAATAATATTACTATTTTACTAGGAATTAGTGGGAGACAGAATTTATTAGTTGAAAGGTTGAAAAAAGCATAGGTGTCAGCACAGGAACTACGCAGGTATTGGTTTATTTAGGTGTAACAAAAAATAAGCGATATACCTATGTAGGTACCACATTTATAACACTGAACAAATATATTTTTACATGGTAAAACTACAGCAACCGACCTCCCGTTTACTGTATCTCTTGAACCTTGCATCACATCTTCGCCAAATTAAAACACGACCACATGGGAAGTACCTATACATTCTTAAAAAACAGGTAACTATCTTCAAAATCGGTTCATAAATGACCGAGTTCTGAGGTAACAAATATAAAAAACATACAGGCGAATTGATATAGGTAAGTAAATAAGTAATTCCGTGACACATAACAACCCCGTAAGAATATATATTCTGGCACAAAAAATCATAGCTACACTTTAAATTAATTTAGGAGATAATAAAAATTTTTGGTAGTTTCAGTAAACTCTCAGGCATTAATTTACTTTATCATCGTTAGTTCTATTTTTTTAGGATAGACCCGACAAGAGCTAAAATAAGCTATTATCATTTACTATTTTGAAATAGACAAAAATAAATTGAATTTTGAGCTTTTTTTGTAAATTACAAGAATAAGTTAAACTACTATAGAAAGGCTGTATGACAATAGCTCAGATCAAAACACGGAGATAAAAAAAATATTTTTTTTGTTCCTAATGTAAAAAGCGCGGCAAACAAAACCATATTAGTTCAGATTTCAAAATTAGTGCGTGTTTGATTGTTTTAAATACAATTTAATAAATAAATGTCTAATTTATCTAATGTCTCTTATCTACAGACCATATGAATGCTAAATTAAACCTTTCGAAATCAAATTAAATTAAGAAATACAATCAAAGTGTGCTAAAAGTTTTTTTTTGAGAAAAGAACTATTAATTTATTAAGTACACGGAATCAAGCGCTATAATACAATAATTTTTTTTAGTTAGTGACCAACATCGTGGGGTAGAAGCAAAATTCAGACGGATAATAAGGTTATGAACTTTGTTTTAACCCACTTGAAAATAAAATGCGTTAGCGGCTAAATGATTACTAACTAACAAACTTTTTCATATTATAAAAACAGAATCATAATCCATTAGTATCGGGGATAACAAAGAACATTGTAGTTACATCCAGTCGTTACTGTTTTCCAGGTAGAGCATGGTATTTTAATGGTTTTTAGAGAAGGATTTAAGATAATTCAATTTGAATGTAACGCTGCGTAGAGGCGATGTATGTCATTAACCAGTTAAAGAATTAGAAGAATTAAAAATAATGTTTGCGGCATAATAGTATTGCTACTTAATCTGTCGTAAATTGTATGCACGTTGCCATGGGCGTACCCAGGTTCTGAGCCAGGGGGGCAGCCGTAATATTTTAAGATTATATTGTTATCTACAATAGTAGATAGTAGAAGTAAACCAATTCCAGGGAGGGAGGGCAGCTGCCGGCCCCCCCCCCCCTCGGTACACACACGGTACAAACACAGCCGTTTAAAGTACGTACCGTAAAGTAATCCGTGTCCGGATTGCTTTACGGTACGTACTTCGGTCCGGCGTCAGTGTTGACCACATGAGTGCTCGAGTTCGATTCTCGGGTCGGCCAATTCAAACGTGTGTTTTGTCAGTTTTCTGATTGGAAAGTGCCTAGTTGGCGATTGGCTTGCTACCTATCGGCTATAACATTATGACGCGATAGGTAGCTAGCCTAACGCTACACTATATGTGTAGCGTTAGGCTGAATATATCTGGTAATAATAACTGAAATATATCTGGTAAATCTTGATCTTTATGAAAATTCTCTGGCTGACGCGAAAACTTTAGTGCAAATAAAGTTTCCTTAATTCCTTCTTTGAATAATGAGTTTTTGTAAAATCGCGTCGAATTAAATGAATCGTCTAAAAATGTATTTGATAAAACAGACGATTTATCCATTAGGAATCAATAAGGAGATGCAGTCAACTTCGAATGCATATTTTAAAAGGGATCCAAAGCTGTCTGCAGCCATAGATAAGCTTTTTTGTAATAGTCTTGAAGAAATTACTAATATGTTGCTGCCAGAACGGAAGTTGGATTTCACAGAAGTTCAAACTATGTTGAGTCAAACCACAACAAGTACAAGTTATTCTTTATTTACTTTTACTTAATACATTATTTTATAGGATAAGAAATATAATCTGCATTCTACTAGGTCTTTGTGATCTTGGTTTCTAGGTGGCAAAGTTTTTGTCACTTATCTTTAGCATACATACCTGTATGTACCGTAGCGCAAGAGTTTTGGTATGACGATAAGTATATTTCTGTGGGAAGGCATGCGCCAAATTCGTAAAAGAAAACGGAACAGAGTTCATTGCGATTTTGGTACCTCGGTTAGTTAGAACTTTTACAGACAGACTGCACATTGCTGCATCTCTCAATGGCTAAGTTTTGTTCGATTTAACAGTCTTTCAATTTTGAAATAGTTTTAAAGATGCACGTGAGTTGTTTTTGAACAATACTTGAACAATTCAATCGTGGTATATCAGCTTTGGTCTATTCTTAATCAATTGTTATTATGTTTAGATCGACATTTTCTTTCAAGCTTGGCTTCGTTTTGCTCCAGTAATTTAAACGCGATCTTTATTGCTAAAGTAATACATGTAGAAATATACTTACCTACTCATCATCAAAAAACAATGACAGATTGGCGCGTAACCTTTTAATCACTTGCAAGAGTCGAGTTTAATTTCGCAGGCTTATTTTTTATATCATTAGATACCATATTTCCGTGCGAGACTTTTGCAGAACTCTACCTCTTAGTAGAATGGTAGTGCCACGTATAGCTAATTATTATCATCACCTTTCACCAACTACTTGGCAGATGGTGCATTCTTAAAAGGGGCCCGGATTAACGCGGGAGAGTTAATATATGTTACATTGATACAAACATGTTACAACTAGACCATTACTATTTTTGCTTACGTTGTCATACACCTAATTCTAAGACAATTGCCCGTCTAGTAGTTACTTATTGATGTTCCTGTTTATAGGCTGGAGATGCTGGTTAATTTGCGTGCATCCCATTCATGAGAAGATGATTTACATTAATATTATTTTTAATAGGTATTGGCGGCATTTATACAAAAGTAAAAAGTAGATGGCTCTACTGATGAAAAATGTTAACAATCGCTTAGAGATTTTATAATCGATTGTTACACCAAAGATATATAGTGCTTTGCCATTCACATAGATGTAATGCTATATTATGATGTATGAGTTTACCGGCTACCTTACTCTCCAAATCGAAGTATCGTAGTGACAAGCAATGACCTTATTGCATGCAAGTATGTTACTTATTACATAAATCTTACCATTGCGAGAGTTGCGAGCAATGCTGTAATATAATTTAAACGCAGTAATACTGCAACAAATTTTCCTTCATGTTAGTCCGGACTCCTTTTGAAGTATAGACCATCTGTAGTTCAGCCAAGTAGTTCGTAAGAGGTGAACAATTAGTATATGAATACGAGTCACTACCATCGTGGCTCCTAGGTGGTAGAGTTCTGCATTGTCTCTCACGGGTCTGGTACCACCGCCTTGCCTATTCCTGCCACAATACCCTCAGTTCTTGTCACTGTCGTGTTTCGGTTTGGAGGGTAAGATAGCTGGTACACTAAAGCATGTAAAATTAAGACCGTAAGCGTATTTAGGCGGTGGTTGTCTCTTTCCATCAGGAGAGACATCTGTTTTTTTGCTATGTTATAAAAAAGTACTGACTTCCCATTTCCTATCTCTCAGGAACCTTGAATCAGTTCTTTGTTAAACATGGGACCAAACTGATTCCCGCCAATCAAAAAGAGACTTTTTCAAATCGGTTTAGAAATGACCGAATTCTAATGTAACCAACAATAAAATATGTGAATTGCGAAATTCTTTCTGTTTCGCGAAGTCGGTTAAAGAGAGATTTACGTTTATTACATCCTGAGATGTAACACAGTTGACTAAACAAGGAAGAAAAAGTTATCATCAGAGATTGGCATAGGCCAAAACATGATAAAATGAAGAATTATGTGATAATTAAGAATGCCAAAAAGAAACTAATGTTCTTTTTGTATAGAAAAAAGATCCGAGAATCTTCTGGGCGAAACCCGTAATGGACGACTAGAAATAATGAAAAAAATTGAAGACATCTTAGAGAAAATTAACAAATGTGCTGATTCGTCGGATAAACCAACGCTGACTATTAGAAATCAAAGATTATGGACCAACTGTGTGTATGATTTAGATAGGTAAAGTTTACAAAATTTACTTACTTATTATAGAAATATATATATAAATGTATATAATATAGTTAATCCTGTTTTCTGAATAAATATTTAGATATATTTCTGTGAGATATTCCTTGAGTGATAAGAAAACATTATAAAATTCATAACGCAGTGACCACCACGTGGTCGTATTTATGGACACAACTCGCTAAATTGCGCCATTCGTACATTTTATCCCGTATCAGTTACTTCCAGTTACAGTCGATAAATATCCTAGATAAAATGAGATTCGGCGAGATCGACGAGACTAATACTTAGCTTGAGGTAATTTTTTGTATTTCGATTATTATTGTTTCATCGCGATTAGCCAGGTGGTGCTATATATCTAACCATAGCTATTGAAATAATAATAATAATAACTCCTTATTGTACACCATGCTCAAATGAAAACACTACATTAATATGCTAACACGAAATATATACAAATGCTTATGGGCGATTTCTTCCATAACTATATAGGCGGTGGTACCAGACCCGGGCGAGACAATGTAGAACTCTACCACCTAGTAGCCACTACGGTAGTAACTCGTATAGCCAATCGGTCGCCTTTTACGACCTGCCTGGCAGAATGGCAATTGGCCTATTCTTCAAAGGAGCCCGGGACCAACACGGGGAAAAACTTTACATTTTTTAAACTCTTCGAGTTCAAAAATGTATGCTTAGGTATAGTTTTTGCTTTGCTTGTCGAGCTTAAAATACCCCATTTAGCGGGAGAGTCAACCGGCTACAGATTTTTTGTTTTTATACTATGAGGTAACAAAAACTTTTTCTCACAAATTTTCTTCCCTTCCCACTACGTATATAGATAAGGAAGTTACTGATTTTACCCCGATTTTCGAAAATCGAGTTTTCACCAGATGTCCACGTTTTGATGTCCCAGGAACCTTTTCCGACTATTTTCACGATGACGTCAGTGTGTGTGTGCGTATGAAAACATCTCTCAACTTTTGAACCGATCCGATTTGGACCGATCGAAACGCGGTTGATGGCAAAATTTAAACCGATTCGGTTCAGGAGATTTTGAAAAATTTTGAAAAACACCAAAAAAAATTTTGGCGAAACAGTATTTTTTTAATACAACTTCCAGATTAATGTACCGATTGAGTACAAAAACTAATCAGCTGTATTTCTCAAAAAACTACATCTAATGCATAAACTGCATCAAAATCTGTTTATCCGTTTGGAAGAAAACGATGACGAAAATTTTTGAAAAAAGTGTTTTTTCGACATAACTTCTAAATTTTTCAATCAATCATTTTTTGGTAATCTATGATATTTTAGTACTAAAAAATACGTTAAATTCAGTTTCTAAAATTAAAATCAAAGCTAATTTTCAAAAGTTACATTTTTTCAAATATTAAAATATTTTTTAATTAACTTTCAGGCTTATACACCGATTGCCTTAATAATCTTATCAGCTTTTTACCTTTAAAAACTGCGTCACATACCGTTCATTAGATCAAAATCGGTCAATATGTTTGTGATTTATTAAACCGAAAATTTTTGAAAAAAATATTTATTGACCTTGCTTCGAAATATTTCAACCTATCGATTATATTTTAGATAAAGCAATAATTTAGATTTCAAAAATTGAACTGAATGTCATTCAAAAGATCAAATTCAATCAGCGTTTCCAAAATATACAGCTTTTCAAAAATCAGTACACTGCTATTTTAACAAAATAGATGTTTGAACTGAAAAAGCTATGCTTATAGTTTTAATCTTTTGAGCTTGAAATATCTTAATTTAGCGGAAAGTTTCAGGGATGGCCGGTAGACACATTTTTTTATTTATGAAATTTCACTAATAATTTTCAGGGTGACGTTAAAATCAGTCGGCGATGCTAAAACAACGACACTTACATACTCGAGTGATAATGATAAGTCTCGGTTTAACGTCGTCGTGTTTGTTTTAACTAAAATTCATGAATTATTATCGAAGAATTTAGTCGTGACGAGAAGGTATTTTCGTTATTTGTTTTTAAAATGTATATTTACAACGTTTCTGGTAGTACTTGAATTCAAATATTTTTTTTTAGATATTAGGTCCCCGGTTATAATTGCGGGTTGAGCAATACGTGTAAATAAATTTTTAGTTTCTAGTAAAAGAGAATTCTCCTAAGACCAGATTAATATATGCCCGATTAAAAAACATAATAATAAAATTAAAATTAAAATTTACTAATATAAAATAAAATTATATAAAACGTCGTATCAACTACAAACTACTAATAATAAATTTAAGGATCACAGAAACCACAACACTCATAATTATTTAAAAATTTAAAATCAGTTATTAAAAAATATTCAACAGTGGGGAATTATTAAGATCTAATTGATCATTCAGTAGATTGAGTAACCTCAATCTATCTTTTTAACTATTATATTTAATTTTGATTGGTAACTAATATTTCACACTTCAAAAATTTGTTTTGACATTTGATTTCACAATATATTTAAATTTGTTAAATTCTAATTACGATTGACATTCTTATTTAAATAAAGTTAATTTATAGTGACATAATAAAAAATCGTACCTTCACTTATGTTTCCCTCAATTGTGGGGAAAACATATGCACATAGGGTGACAATCCAACAGTTAGATTTTACAATGATGATGTTATTGAAGGTAGTATGTATTATGCTGTCATACTATAAAATGGTAAATCAGAACGGTTAGATGTTGTTGTATTTTTAGTTTTAATTTGTAATTGCCCTGATGATGCTTATAGAAGCGAAACCGGTTGGATAATATATATAATAGTTTATTGTGAAACAGTACAAGTGTTATCGATATAAAAATTGTATGAAAAAAATTGTATTTTAAAAATATTTTAAGTAGTAATCCTATATTATATTTTATGTTGAGAAAAAGCAAGTAACATTTAAAATCATTGGCTTTAGAGCATCATCTGCACTAGAGGTCCCTAATTATGACGTAAACGTGTACATACGTCACAAGTATTTACTGGAACTATTTACATAACATTTTGTACACAGTAAGACCAAAATTCCGAGGAACAGAATAAGTATATTCATCTGGAAAATTAAAAATATAAGTTGCTTTTAAAAATTATACTGACAAGGTCCAAGCATTAGGAAATTTTAGAAACGTATTCAGTTTAATTATGTAGTAATAATATATTACTAAAACAGGGAATTATTTTATCAAAACGTTACAAGATTTCGTAATCAAGCAAATTTAGACGTGGGGGTTCGAGACGTTTGCTGTTTATTAGAACAACCACCTTGGAATCTCGGCATAACAGCTACAGCAAAGGGTCTAGTAGCAGGCCCTTTAAAAATATATCACACTGATGGAAATGTGACGGAGTGTAATACTTCAGGAGGTAGGAATAAAAATTTAATAATTTAAGGTATATATAGGTTGGTGGTAAGGAAAGATTTTTTAAATGAAAGCTATAATATAATAAGGGCTACAATCGGATCACCGGGTTATTGGGCAAGCAGAGTGCTCCGTTAGTGTTTAAATTTTAATTTGGATTACTAATACTCGTACTAAGAGCTGTCATTTAAGACCTTTAAATACTGTAAAATTTTAACTAATTAAGGAGGGGGTAGTGGCTCGATATTCCACACTAGCCGGTGGCCGAAAATTGTGTTTTCGTCGCAGAAACCGGCTTAAGATAGATAAGTATTTATATTAGTATATTACAGAAGTTGAGTTTTACGAAGCTGTGCTTCTCCAAAAGGAGACAGCTGAAGGAGAGAGAAAAAGAATCATTCGTACCACAGAAAGGAGAAGACAGGCTTGAAACATAAATCGTCTCGCCTTGTTAAACTTACGGCTTGTAGATGGTAAAAGTTGAGGCTTTGGCTTTCACCAAAAACTGGCTAGAATAGAATAGCTGTATGCATTTTTTTTGTAGAAAATGGGGTAAACGGGCAGGAGGTGCCTGATGGTAAGTGATCATCATCGCCCTTGGACATCCGCAACACCAGAGGACTTGCAGTTGCGTTGCCGGCCTTTTAAAAATGAGTGAGCTCTTTTCTTGAAGCCCCCCAAGTCGTATCCATTTGGAAACACAACTGTCAGTAATTGATTCCACAACCGAGTAGTGCGAGACAAAAAGTGCCGAGAGAAACGCACAGTTGTGGATTTCCAGACATCGAGAACGCTTGCCATAGCACTGTGTTAAGATAATATACTTGCCAGTCATCTTGTTTTCCTAGAATATGTAGTGGTTTTTCTAGTCTCTTAGGCTGTCTTAGATGGTTTTTACGCATGTTGTTTAAAAAATTATCTGTTTAAATTTTATATCACCGTGAAACTGTAACAATAAATGGTGTTATCTTAAATATTTATCCTACGAAGTCTAGTAATTATCCTTGTCAACTCAGATTTTGAGGTTTTGGGCTCGATTCCGCCTATCCCAATGACATGAATGGCGTGATGATAATTTTTGTACAATGAAATCATACACTCATGATGAATCAAAAAATATGGTCATGGGATAAATTGTATTTTATTATAGGAACTTTAATTCCGCAAGACGTAAATAGTATTAGGGAGGTCAAATCGACGGCAAAGTATATATTAGTGGTAGAAAAAGATGCGGTGTTCCAGAAGTTACTTGACGAAGGTGCCCTCGTCCGACTAGGTCCTGTTATTATTATGACGGTAAGACATTGGATACATATTTTGTTCTATCTTTGTACGAGTGTTTTTCCCCGTGTTGGTTCCGGGCTCCTTTGAAGAATAGACCAGCTGCCGTTCTGCCAGGTAGGTCGTAAAAGGCGAATGATTAGCTATGCGAGTCACTACCATCGTGGCTACTAGGTGGTAGAGTTCTGCATTGTCTCGCCCGGGCCTGGTACCACCGCCTTACATATCCCTGCCGCAATAGCGTCAATGCCTGTCACTGTCGTGTTTCGGTTTGGAGGGTACGGTAGCCGGTAAACTTATGCATGTGGCATTAGACCTCGCCACAAGATAGCAACGCACTATTAACATCTTTGGTGTCTATAGGCGATGGTTGACTCTTTCCATCAGGAGATTGCTTGTTTAGTATCTTATATTATAAAAAAACGAGTGGATCTATTTAAAGAATACATCGTCTGTCTTAGAAAATTCGTCAAAGGCGATCAATTAGCTAAATGTGTCATTCATTATTAACGTAACTTTAAGGTGGAGTTAGAGCTGTTAACGTCTCACCAGGGTTTGGGATTACAGCCTTAACTATGCCTACCACAATAGCATCAGTGCTTGTGTTTCGATTTTGCAAATAATTTAGCCGGTAAATTTGTGTAGCATTACATCCTTGCCGTATTAGCTAGGGATCTGCCGTAGATTGCAAAAAATAAATTGGTAAAAAGCGTGTTGGGCCACGCGCAATGTAGCGTTCCGAAGTTGCCCACCACAATAATGCGGACTAAGAAGAGAGCTCTTAATGTTTTATACTATGAACATTTAACTAATTTAACCCCATTGACGGATATATCCGCACCACAGGTTGACCGCCTATAAAAACTTCTCTATGTACAGTTAATAAGTTGGTCAACTACTACTCAAAAACTTCCAAAGCTTTCTAAGTCATGATAGTTTTCCTTTTAACTTCATTATATTTACTATATGTAAAGAAGGGGGACGGGACGGAACACTTGACTCTAACAAAAACTAGCACTTTAAAGCTTAATATTTGAAAAACAAGTCTCTTAATCGATTTTTTTTCACAAACCTACAATATTTTTATAAACCTATCCAACGATACCTCACACTATGGATCACACGAGAAAAAACTAACATCCACCCTTTATATGTGGAGGAGCTACACCAAAAAAATAATTTTCAAGATTTTATGTTACCACTTTGTTGGCGTGACTAATATTTGTGCCAAATTACAGCTTTCTAGTACTAAGGATCTCTGAGCTAGACTGCGGACGGACGGACGGACAAACGAATGACGGAAGGACATAGCGAAACTGCAACGGTTCCTAGTTTACTTCTTTACTTAGTCTCTTAGTCGATTTTTTTCACAAACCTACAATATAAAATTATTTAAACTTTCGTGAGACATTATTTACTAAATAATTGATTACGGCTATACTCACGTATAAATCGGTATAGGTTCCGACTAGTTTCGGACCTATATGAGGTCCTTCATCAGGGCGATTGCGACGCTCTTGCCGCGACAGATTTATACGTGAGTATAGCCGTAATCAATTATTTAGTAAACCTACAATATTTTTAAAAACCTATCCAACGATACTTTCCAAAAATTATTTCTTGTCAAATGAATAGTCTAGATGATTTTTTATATAATAGTGTTGTTCTTAATTATAGTGAACGTACTATCGAACGACTATAATGAAAAAGAACGTTTTATTTACCACCGGGCGTGGTAAAAATCGGATAAAGGCTAAAATATGTCTCATTACCGTCGTGATACTAGTGGTAGATTTTTGTGGAGTATCGCTCATATTGTAAGCCATCGCTTAACCTACTTCTGCTATTTTAGTGTCAGTGTTTGTTGTTGCCTTGTTGCATTTAGCGGGGAAAAGTTTTACGCTGTTTCGATGGTTATCAGTCAGTGGTTAACAGTCAAGATATTCGCTCGACGAGAGGGCACTATGAATAATTTAGACTGGTGTGTCATGTCAATTCAAAACACTGCAAATATATTCGAACAACTGCGAGCATGTTCGAACAGATTCAATGAACCTTTATTGGTTGTCTTGTAACTTTAACCCTTCAGCCGCACTTGCGTGTAATCGTCTCGAAGATATTAGCGTGTTAAGGCACACGTAGTCGGAATTTTTGTGACGATAGCTGATCACACCTGCGTTTATCGTGTCATCGCATAAAGCTTTTGACGATAGACGCAAGTTCGAACGCAGCATAAAATAGCGGAGACTACATCACTAATATCTTTACTTGGCAACTGCAATCTCTTACCACTATTAAAATGATCTTCTTGTTTATCTTATTTAATAACAAAATACTGAGTGTAAAGTATAATATTGGATCTGTTAGACTGAACTGTCTTCAGTAAACTAAGCGAGTTACTTCCAAGCAAAGTTTTTAGCCAGAACAATGTATAGATGCTTAAAAACATTTTCCAATATTTAAGAATGTCACAACACTAATGTATCTTTCTGCCACTTCGTCAGTAGGTTATGATACTTATACTGATTAGCAAAAGAGTAAGGACGTGTATCCAGGCTGGAACCGATTCTGCTTAGACGCTCAAAACAAAATATCTTTTAGTCTGATTAATTTAATGAAAAATGTTAATGGTGCGTTACTATCCGTGTGGCGGGATGGAAATGCTACATGCATAAGTTTACCGGCTACCTTACCATCCAAACTGGAACACGACAATGACAAACATTGATGCTATTGCGGCAGGATTAAGTAAGGCGGTAGTACCAGACTCGGGCGAGACAATGCAGAACTCTACCACCTGGTAGCCACGATGTTAGTGACTCGTATAGCTAATCGGTTGCCCTTTACGACGTCTGGCAGAACAGCAGTTGGTCTATACTTTAGAGCCCGGATCAACACGGGGCTAAATGTTTTTAATTTTTTTCAGGGCAAAGGTTACCCTGATGTATGTACGCGGCAATTGCTATGCCGGTTGGTAAGGGAGTTGAGACTGAAAGCTCTTGCGCTGGTAGATGCAGATCCACACGGCTATGAGATCTTTCTCACCTACAAATATGGCTCGTTAGTAAGTCGTGTTTTTTGCTGAAGTCAAAATCTATCGTCATCATTACAATACAAAGAGTATACAATACTATCTTACGTAGTATTGTATACTCTTTGTATTGTTGACTTAGTTATTGCACAAGGCGCAAACGAAATTTGATGCGAGATTTGAAATAATTGTAGTGAACATTCTGAATTTTGTCATGAGATGCTTCATGTTGTAAATAATGCATTAACAATATTCGAGGACACCTTTTTATTTCTTCTCTTGTATTTAACACGAGTTCTTTATTGATTTATTCGTTACGTTCATGTCATACGCACCAATAAGTTCGCGCGTACCAAGTAACACGCAAAGATAAATAGGTAGTTGAGTAAATACTGAATTTTTTTAAATGTATTTTGAATAATAATCAACCTTATTACCCCATTTAAGGTTTAGGTCGACTTACCTAACAGGCCGTATAAATAAATATAATTGAAGTGTCTGTTTGTAATATTAAAATAACTGGTTTACACACACACACGGTACTTTTTTCTGTCTTTCTGTCTGTTTGTTCTAGCTAATCTCTGGAACGGCTGGACCGATTTTGACGGGAATTTCACTAATAGATAGCTGATGTAATAAGGAGTAACTTAGGCTACTTCTTTTTAAAATTTTTCCCACGCGGACGAAGTCGCGGGCACAGCTAGTATTTTATATTTCTATTCACTATGCCATGCCCGCCTCGCTAGGCGTAAATTTTTCTATTCATCGAAATCTGTTAAGCCGTTATTAAATTATATCGGAGGCTATAGAAAACAGACAAAGAGACATACTTTCATATTGTCTATGATTTGAACAATCACGTGTTCTCACTGTTTACTAATTAATACTCATCAAGATTGGTTCAGCCATTTTTGAGTTACACCAGGACATACCGGAAAAACTAACTGACAGAATTATATGATCTATTGTTTGCGTAATTACATGTTCTCACTGCATACCAATTTTCATTAAAATCTGTTAAGCAGTTTTTGAGTTATAATGGTACATATATAGACAATTATTAGTGTTATTTTTAACATGTTATATAACAAAATATATGTATAATGAAATCTAACAAAAGGATTTATTGTTAGATGTCATGTGCATGGATTTAATGTGCAGGCATTTGTATAGAAGTGAGGACTGTAATATTTTTATAACGTAAAGTTAGTTTCTTAACGTTACTAAGGAATCCCGGTGACCCCCGACCGCCCCGTTGGTTGAGTGGTTAGCAAACCTGACTACGCAATCGACGGGGCTCGAGTTCATCCCGAAGGGGACAAGCTGAGTTTGGCTGTATTTTAAATGTTCTAGTAGTTATATATGTATTTCTATGTATTAGTATCGTTTGACCCATAATGCAAGCAAATAATCTGCTCACTTTGGGATTAGATCACTATAGTGCGCACGGAACTAGTTGGCCGCGCCTTACGTATTACGTATTACGTATGGCGCGGCCAACTAGTTCCGCGCGCACTATAAGTGTAATTTGTCTCGTGAATAAAAAAACCTGTTGTGACAGAAAATAAACACATTTTAATTTAATTGTGTAGGCCCAGTCTCATTTATCGTCCAATCTGGCTTGCACGAGTTTCCGGCTGTTGGGCGCGCGGCCCGCGGACGTGGCCGCGCTGGCCGCCGCAGACGCGCGCCTCGCACTGACGCCGACAGATAAACGAAAAATATCTGCTCTCATCAAAAGACCATATTTAAACTCCAGTAACGGTTAGGCATGGTACATTTCACGCATCACTGGTTATATTACTCGTTATAATATATTTCACGTGTCACACCAGTTACATGCATCGAAACCGTACGTTATATATAACGCGAGTGTGATATAAGTTAACGCGGGCCAAGCTACTACTTAAGCTTATAATTTGCAGAATTTCATCGTGTGAAAGAGACAAAGCAACAACATTTGAGCGACACCGCTATTTCACTTTACTAATCACTTACTATTTGTAATCATAAATACCTACTGTATACTACTACATATATCAAATCATTATCACTGGTAACAGACGGAAAAAATGCACCCACTGTGACAGTAATCGTCATTAATAAAATATAACGGTCGTGATTTATCACGCGTGATATAACAGTGACAAAAACAAATAACTTCACTACGTAATAGTGAAATAAAAATAGATATAATTCCCATTCCTAGTAACGGTAAAATTCTGTTTCTTCTTGTTACAGCAGCTACTCGAAGGTGAGCCCGTGTTAGGTGTTTGTAAGGTGTTTGGTTTTGTAATATATTATCAGTTCTTTAGTAACGTACACCACCCATTTGGTCGAGTGGTTAGCGAATCTATCTATGAATTGATGGGGCTTCGGTTCGATTCCTGACGGGGACAAACATTTGTGTGATGAGCATAGGTGTTTGTATTTCTGGTTTGGGTGTTGGTTATGGATGTAAAAGTATGTGAATATGTATTTCTATGTATAAGTATCGTTGACTTATACCCATAATACAAGCAAAGAATTTACTTACTTTGGGGCTAAATCAATTCATGTAATTTATTCATAGTAAATATATTATTTATTATTTATACTGTGAAGCCATAGAAAAACCGTGGAGGAGTGACAAATACGCAGACATACATAAACACTTTTACAACACTTATTAAAATCCAATAGTAAAAAAATAACACACTCATACCTACATATCTTCACGCCAAATCTCTTACGAGGTAGGCAGAGAAAACCGAGTGACATACATCACGATCCTTGCAGGCTTGGCTCGCTTCCTCCACATTCATTACTGTCTTCATACACACACGCCGGTTACGAAGACTCTCGATACCACCTTCGGACAGTGCTCAATCAATTTGATCATGGTACGTCAGTCTTGATCTTCCTTGGAACCTACTCCTACAACATTTGCACTGTATATCTGTTTTGTTAGCTTTCATCTATAGTTGTTTGTACATGTTCGACCAACGGAGCATGCCCTTTCTGATCTTTACACCGACACTTTCTTTCAAGCCTAACCTCTCTCTCACTTCTACGTTACGAACCCGGTCCATGAATGTTAAAAAAAACACAGGAGAAAGATTTCAGTTCACATACTTTTTTGTATAACAGTTCAATGTCCTTGACTCCTTATTCCAATGAAGATTTTTTTTCAGGTGCTCGAATTAAGGAAGATTTAGTGGAAATGTTAAACAATGGCGTCAAAGCCGAGATTGAAGCTATAGCTCCTACGGCGGCTGCCCTCTGTGACTCGTACTTGCCATCAAAATTAATACGAGCGGATTTTCTTTAATTTCAAATATATTATTTTATTCATTACTTTCCTTAACATAGTATTTCACCTTTAATAAAAAAAGTTCTGATATGGGTGTCTTATATTAAAACTATAGTTTAGTTAATAATCATTATAATATATTCAAACTGTTATTTAAAGATTGTCTATGTAATGATTAATTATTATTAAAACAAAAAATCCGATTGTTAAAAAATATTATCATAAGAGCAAAATTATAGGACGACAAAAATCAGCCATTTTAATTTTACATACCTGTATACCCAGTGTCATTTACATAAATGAAACTAATCTTTTAAGCTGATACCCATCAAAGCTGTACTGTAGCTATAGCAAGGTGTGCCAAAGAAATTAACATCCATCTTTACATATTTAACCTCGAAAAACAGAACCCTTCTTCAGGCACAGTGGGTTAAAAAGTTATTACTCACGTATGTAAGCTCACAAAATATAGTTATAGAATTAAACGAGCATTAAATCTCTTTTAATCTAGCTTTTCAATTTTAGTGTTCATTTAAAAGGGGTCTCATTTATCTAGGTCCGACAGACACAACTTAAGGGTATATTCTTCTTAACGGGTCCTGCTCCATCACCTTTTTCAGTCCTGCCATGTAACTGTTGAGTTTCGGCTTGATAAAACGTAGGTGGTAAAACAGATGTGACTTTACAACCCCGCTACAATACAATAAATGGCAACGTAATTTAACATCTTTGATACTATAGGTATTATAAGAACGGACTAATTCTTGTTGACAAGATGGCATATGGCTTATTCTTTACGAGAGAAAGGTTTTCAACTGAGATTAAAAAAGAAGATAAGTAGTACGTTTGTGATAACAGCTAATGATGCTTTGTCATGACAACGGGCATACATTCCTAACAATAAACGTTGAATACTACCGAGGTGTCATACGTTTCATGTTCAAAACTAGAGGGGTGGGTCTCAAACACAGAAATCATTTATAGGTCTCAAACTATGAGATAGTAGATAATTTTATTTGATACTCTACATAGATTATCAAATAAAGTATAGGAGTACACACTCCTATTTTATAAATTACATTTTTAACATTTTTCAGACACAAATGTTTCAATTTAAATATTGTGTTTACTGATGATTTTGAACGTGTTTTAAATCTTAAAGGAGATCATTGATAATTCTAGTAAAGTTTTATGAGTTAATGTAGTGAAGAAGTCGGTTAGTAATTTGATCACAAAGTAATATATTGTAACTACGTTGTAATAATAATAATACCACAATTGTAATAATAATTACTTGATTGTAACCACAGGTTGTAACCCTAGCAATGGCTTTAAACATTGACGTGTATAATATTTATTATACACGTCAATGGCTTTAAAACAAATCTTTTTTTTAAAATATAATATCTATGGTTAACTGTCTGCTTATTTCAAATTCACGTTTATTTGATAAAATGTCATAAAAATATAGCTAATATTTTGGTTCAATTACTACATAATTTTTATTAACAACAAGATTAATGGAAAAATTACTGATGGAAAATGAAAATTCAGCATTAGAAACAAAAAAGTTTCTAGATAAAGTAAAATCACATGACATTGGACCTACAAAAAAATTTAGGAGTGTGCCAGTCAAACGTAAATCATTTATAGCAAACGATGCAGTAAGATCATTAGACCTGGCATTGGGAAGGCTAAAAAAAATCAAATGTGTAAATGAAGAATACAGAAATGATACGTCAAAAAATTTTTTAAGAGGTGGAATACGATGTAAAACTCAGGATATGTTTATAGAAAGTAATAATAGTCCATCTAGTACTTATTTCACCAACACTGATAATGCTTCTCTGATATCAGCAAATTTTTCACACTACGAGCTTATGCGAAACCTGTCGCAGTCAAATTGTATCTCGGAAGCTGCATTTAGTACAACGACTTGTAATGAAAACAGTATAACAGACGTGGCGTTAAAAAACGAACAATTGGAGAGATACTTTCGCAGTGCTGAGCAGTGGAACAAGGTACATGATGTTGACAGTGGTAGTGAAAGCCACCTAGAAGTGTAATGTGAAAATGAAAGGAAATAAAAACTATTGTAAACGATTATGAAAATTTTATTTATTTTAAAGAAAATTTACATTAATAACAGAATAATTTCAGAATTTACAAATGAAATTTACCAATCTATACAACACTATAACTCTTAAACGAGACAATAAGATTTATAACACTGATTAACAATAACGTAGAATATAATTATGATTTTCTAGGGCCATCGATCGGCGCGACACTGAATACAATAATTTGTACAGTTAAAATATTCATATTCATTATATTTATTACCAACGACTACAAATTGCTCATTTATCCGAGGTGATATCAATAAACTAATCTTTATACATTTTTATCCCAGTCATATACCGATAAAAGTAATATTTTCTAAACTTTGGACCATAGTGTTAGTCCCACACAATAAATAAACTAGACAGAGGTGTTATTAGTGCACCTATAATACGCTAAGAGTGAATTTGGAAACATTTGAGTTTTATGTGGTGAGAATCGGCCAATAATCTACAAATGAGGCACATATCTAGTCTCGAGAAAGTTATGGGTTGGACTAGGTTTAAGTAGTCTCTTCAGTAGTTGATAATTGGACGAATTTTGATTTCTCCTCGTTGGCGATATCTGTTATCTGTATCAAATCAAAGTTTGGTGTTATATGTTTGTTACCGTTTTAACATTCAACATTGTCAGTGAATAGCTTAGGCGCCCCAATTATTCAGGTGCTTTTAAAAGGCAATTGAACATTTTTGTAAAGTTCAGAGATTAAACCGTTTTTATTCGATAATGCACGTGTTCTCGCATGGGCGTAATTGTATAAAAATATACGAAATTTGATATATAACATAATATATATATAATAAAGTACCTGGCTGCCAAATAAAGTTTGGTGTATACAGACATTATTGTGCATGTCGAAATATTCAGATGTTTGTTTTCAAAAAATTCACTTAAATTAGGTAATATATTAAAACCTTTTGTAACGACACATAAAATAAATATAAAGTTTGAAAATATTACTTTTTGATTTTGATGATATTGGTAGTATTTTAATTAATACAAAAATTGAACATTTTCTGAAAACGGTATAAAGACGTTAAAATGGCAGACTTTGAACTCTTTAGGCCTTAATAATTTATACTAAATTATATTTTACAATACAAGCAATTTTCAATCATTCTTTAATTATTATGTTAAGAGTATTTTTAATGAAATTAAGAAGATTTTACTACTATTAAAGCTATGAATGAAAGTTAGTTTCTTCAAAATATATTATTGTGTTCAATATCGCGCTCTTCACAATCTAATCGCTAACGACCATTCCGCGCACTATGGTTATGAAGGCGGATACTACCGAAAGTTTCCACTGCATTCGACAATACATTTTTTTGTTTATAGTTTATGGGAACAGGAGTACTGAACAGAGTAATGAACGGGGAGTAATGAACGGGACAGAAATGGGTTAAAGTATAAATAAGTCACAGAATTTGTTAAGTGGATAGCAAATGTAAAATTATATTATATAAAAATAATGTTATAAAACAAATATATAGCTGGTATTATTTAAAACTTGTTAGTGAATATCGTTACAAATTCGTTTCTTGTAAAAATAGGTCTTATCAATCATAAGTAAACGAAAAATGTGTAAACGGTTGACCCTACGGGCCATCCCTGAAACTTCCCACTAAATTAAGGTATTTTAAGCTCAAAAGATTAAAAAATATAAGCATAGATTTTTCAGTTCAAACATCTACTCGTATTTTGTTAAAAATGGCAATAAGTATATTAATTTTTGAAAAGATGTATATTTTGAAAACGACGATGGTATTCAACTTTTGAGATCTAAAATATTGCTTTAGCTAAATAATCGATAGATTGAAAAATTTTGATGCGATGTCAAAAAACATTTTATTTTTAACTTTTTTATTTCTTTATTTTATTTTTATTAAACACTTTATTGTACACAAAACATTTACAGTAAACAATAAAATGATGTATATTAAAACAAAAGGGTTTCTTCATTGATAAATCCCAAACAAATTGACCGATTTTGATTAAATTAACGGTATTTGACGCAGTTTTTAAAGGAGAAAAGCCGATAAGATTTATAAGTCAATCGGTGAATTGACTTGAAAGTTATTTAAAAAAAATGAAGTAAGATTGCTGAAAACAACGTAATTGAAGTGAAAACTTCTTTAGGCGCGTTGAGCGTTTTGGTAGAGGGTAAAATCCTCGGTTCGCGTCACCGACATGCTAATGATAATAGTATATCTATAGCTATGTTTTGCATATAGTTTTAATTACTCTCAACTTAATAGTTCCGTTTTCACTTCTATCGGCAGTCCCACGACTGCTACTGTTTTTATATGTTTTTTTTATATTTGAAAAGCTATAAGTTTTGAGAATTAGATTCGATTTTGATTTTTGAAACGGCATGTGACGTAGTTTTTTAGTACTAAAATATCATAGAATACCAAAAAAGATTGGTTGAAAAATTTCGAAGCTATGTCTTAAAAACACTTTTTTCAAAAATTTCCGTCAACGATTACTCCCAAACGGATAAACCGATTTTGATGCAATTTATGAATTAATCGTAGTTTTTTGAGGAATAGAGCTGATTAGTTTTTGTACTCAATCGGTACATAAATCTGGAAGTTATATTAAAAAAATACTGTTACACCAAAATTCTTTTTGGTGTTTTTTCAAGATTTCTCAAAATATCCTGGTCCGAGTCGCTTCAAATTTTTAGGAACTCTAATGTGAGCGGAATCCAATCAAATGCCATCAACCGCGTTACGATCGGTCCAGCTGTTCAAAAGTTATGAGATGTTTACATACACACATGCACACATACACCCACACATACATACATACAGACATACTGACGTCATCGTAAAAATAGTCGGAAAAGTTTCGTAGGGCCTCAAACGTGAACATCTAGTGAAAACTCGATTTTCAAAAATCTGGGTAAAATCAGTAACTTCCTTATCTACCTACGTAGTGGGAAGTTAAAAAATGTAGCATGTACAACAATCAAAATTTATGATTTCTTTCACGGAGTCTTAATCATAACATTATTAACAAGACTTTAGCAATGAAAGGGTTTATTAGCAAGGAGTTATTAATTTATTGATTTTATTCTCATTAAATTGGCTAGGTTAGCTACCCAATTTAATGATAACAATATTTTTAATATAAATAAAATCTAACTTCAAAAACATCTACACATGCATCTATCAAATTGAATTTGAACGAACACTAAAAACTTCAAGGAAATGATGTTACTATTGTCGAATGCAGTCTAACATAATTAAAGGTTTTCTAAGAACATAGTATTACTGTTCCACATTTATACCACATTCAATGACTATAAATAAAATACAGACATAAATTTAAACTATTAAATTTGAAACATGGTCATATGCAACTGACTGATGGAAGAATCAAGAAATAATTGACATAGTGATCACATAGTTCCTGCAGCTGCCCCAAGAGTATTCAAATAATTTAGAAGCTTTCGCTACACTGGAAGACTAAAGGGCTATTAAAGAGTTTTATTTTAAGAGAAAAGCGAAGTGCAACTGAATAGGGAGATTTCAGTGCTAAAAAGTATCAACAACCCATTGTATAATTTTCTACATTATACATTATATCTACACATATTAATTGGTGTTATTTGATGATTATTTTCATAAACTAGATACAATTTCAATATCGTTTACAAGAAATTACCAATTAACATTAGCAAAGATTATAATATAACAATTTAAAAAATATTTTGATAAGTATTCGCGAACTCAATAAAGAAGACAAAACACTTGTAAGACTGTAATACTAGAAACATGAATGTACTATTTCTAATGACTTGTATTTTTTTTACTTTATATAATTTGTGTTAGTGTTATGTAAACAAATCAATTACCAGACACTATTTTAAATGACAAATAATTCACAATTTTTAAAAGCAATTTGGAACGAAAAGCAGTTCGCGAAATACTATACGTCTTTACAAAAATACTAGCGCAGGTATGTGGTGTTTCTAGACAGTTAAATACCCATTCTTTTATGCTGTAAAATACGTAAAACTAAATAAATAAGTAAATACAACATGATGTAAACTTTACTTTAAAGCACCCGGTTTCCAAAATCTCTCTTTTATATTAACTATAAATTTTCATATTATGATTTGAATATACGTAGTCCGTATTATATTGTCTGCTGGTTATAATTTTGAAGAATCAAGCAACAGTATTTATTTTATGGAAGATTTTCAAAATATCTAAATTAATATTTAATACTAGAAATATATTTAATAATTACAACGAATTCGATTTTACTAAAACCTACGTACGTTAGATGAAGATATATTTATTTAAATACCATTATCATTAAAATTATGCAATAGAAAAATCACAGCATTTGACCATAATGGCGATTCAAATTAATGTTACCGACATATCGTAGGTATTTAAATTGTAAAATTTAGACCAAATTGGCAGTCTTTACAAATATGGAATGTACGATATGCGTTTATGTAGGTATCCGACAACATTTAACAAATATCGGCAGATATCTCTATACAATAACAACAAATTACCTAATTACGTCAAAGTTACGTTCAAATTAATAACAATTTGTCCTCAGACATTTCAGCATTTTCCTACAAAACTATTCCTTTCCATATAATGTTCCGCCATGATGAATAATTTAACTCAAAAAATATTAAATTCCATACATTTATTATTCATTTTCATTTGTTTATTAAAGACATTTATATCACCCTCTTTTCCGACAGAAAGTATATTCTTATAGTTTATGTCTTGCAACGACAGTTCAGCGTAGTTCATTAAATTTACTGTTAATTAAAAATTTGAAAAAATACATTTACTTTACAGCAAAATATTGCTATATGTGTCGGATTTTTCTCAATTAATATTTTTGACTAATTGAAATTATATATTTTTTCAAAACTGACGAATCAGAGATGTTGGACGAACGGGTATAATTTTAATAATATTATTTAGGTAGTATTTTTATTTATGATAGTTAATTATTATAATTATTGTAATGTAATATTTATTGCACTCCAAATTATCATTCATTTTATGTCCCATATATTGAGTTTTAGTGTTTTATGCATAAGTTGTGTCCCATTGTCATCATTTATATATAGTATGATGTTCAAACTAGCAATTAATTATTATTTATAAATTATTAGGAGATTCAAAATTGGTATTATTATATACAGAAGCTTAGTAATTAAATCGTTTTGGAGATAGAATTGATCGTTAATTATTTTCAAGAGACACAAATTATATGTTAGCATAATTATAATAAGCCCATATTAACACAGTAAATTATATAATGACTTAATTCGGTTTTAGTCCGGGCCCCTCTGAAGAGACTATCTGTAGTTCTGCTAGGCAGTTCGTAAGAGTCAAACTATGGGTTATGCGAGTCACTCTCATCATGGCTACTAGGTAGTAGAGTTCTGCATTGTCTCGCCCGGATCACCGCTTTACCTATTCCTGCCGCAAATTGTGTTTGTCACTGTTGTGCTCCGGTTTGGAGGCTAAGGTAGCCGATAAATTAATGCATGTGTAATTATACTTCGCCACACGGATAGCAAAGTACCATTAACATCTTTGGTGTTTATAGGCGATGGTTGTCTCTTTTCATCAGGATAGCCATCTGCTTGTTTGCTATCTTATAAAAAAAGAAAAACAGGGTTACATAAATGCCTTTAATAAAAACGCGTGTTATATCTAACCGTATTTTGAGACTGCCTTAACATTAAATAATCGACTATGAGAAAGGCAAATACTAGTTCGTATTACCTACTTAACTATTTGTACAAGCTTTTACTTTGTTATAATATGATATAAAGAAAAAAGGAATTTAAAATAACAACCTCTGAGTTTGATATAATATATCTGACACTAATCTCCCCCATTGTCTTATGATTAAGTATTTTCTTATATATCACCAATAAAATTCATTCTTTTTAAATTTAATAAATCCATTAAATTTATAAAATAATATCTAAGTTTAAAATAATCATCATAAATCCATTAAACGTATAATTAATTTATGTATATAAATGTTAATTCCACTTGTAATATAACAATTCGAATATGGATGTTTATTTAAATTAATATGAATTTTAATCATAATATGAACAATGTTTTGTTTTTTTTTAATCTTATTGCTATTGTATTAAATAAGAGAGTTCGTATATTTTACGCTCTACAGTCAGAGTCTACCTCAATTAAAGAGGCTCTAAACCTAGGCCTGAAATGTCTTTAATACTTATTTAACATTGTCACTAATAATAAAAACAAAAATCCTTAATTATCTACGTAATAATAATGATATTACAATAACTTACAAGTACTTTATGAATTTATTGGGTGATGAGTGTGATTTAATGGAGCAAAAGCAGTCGAGGATACAGGTATGATCAAGGTCACTTCATTTCTAAACGTATCATTATTAATTCCTATAATGCGCAGATACCCTAGACCTATAAGTGTGAAGTGGTTGAAAGTTAAAGCTAAAAACTAAGTTAAAACATAATATTAATTGGGCAAATAGATGATACATATCGTGGGTTAATTACACAAATTGATCTAATCCCAGTCAGCAAATTATTTGCTTTTAATATTTATTGGTCTTATTAAATACTCAAATATATTTTATAAACACACACAACCCGGTAATACAAATAGCTATTCTCACCACACCGATTGTCTATGTCGGGAATCGAATCCAAGCCCCATCGCTAACGTAGTCAGAGTTGCCAACCACTCGACCAATGGCCAGTGATTCTTTCACTGATTGAAAGATAAGGGGCATTTCACGTCAAGCGGGCAAGGAAAAATAGGTGAGGTAATGAATTTTGTTTATATTCCGGTCAGTTACAGTTCTAGTAGACGTTAATACATACATCATTTTTTTTTCGTGTGACGCTTAATTGTCTAGGAGACCATATTGTCTCCTGAAGAATGGTCATTTTTGAGGAAATACATTTTAACATTGTTGTAAAAACCAGTGAAATTATAATAAAAAATAAATGAAGTTTCCAAAATACGTAACTTTAAAATTTTTTGGTCAAATTAAAATTTTTGTTTGTTTTTGTTACAGAAAACCTGAAGTAAATTTTTCACATAAGGTTTTGAGACTGTTCGACATATTTTTTTAAGTATTTTGATTTCAAATTAGAGCTTCAAGTTTATTAATAATTCACAGAAACAATTAAAACATGATCGCCATTAATTTAGAAATTACATTAAATTTAGTACCAAGGCGTCAAATATAGTCAAAAATAGGTCGTTTTAAAAATTTTAAAACGACCTATTTTTGACTATATTTGAAGAAACTTCATTTATATTTTATTATAACTTCACACTTTTACAACAACGTTAAAAATGTATTTCCTCAAAAATGTTCATTCTTCAGAAGACCGTAACTAGACAATTAAGCGTCACACGAAAAAAACTTGTGTGTACATAGTAACGTCTACAAGAACTGTAACTGACCAGAATATAAACAAAATTCATAAACTTTTTTCCCTTGTCCGCTTGACGTGAAATGCCCCATAATAAAAATAAAAAGGTAAGTATTATAAGTGCTAGTAATTATTGAACAAAAATAAAAAAGACAAAATCAATATTGATAAATATACATATATTATTCCCTTTTAGTTAACTTTTACTTGTATAACTTTACAAGACAACAAGAGACTTGCCATATTTACCTGATAAAATAAAAAATAGATATATTTCAGCCTAATACAATCAATCTAACATGAAGCGAATTTGATTATTCTAAGGGTAGTCGTATTATCGTATTTTCGCCGTGTTGGTCCCGGCCTCCTTTGTAGAATAGGCCAACTGCCGTTCTGCCAGGCAGGTCGTAAAAGGCGACCGATTGGCTATCGAGTCACTACCATCGTGGCTACTAGGTGGTAGAGTTCTGCATTGTCTCGCCCGGGTCTGGTACCACCGCCTTACCTATTCCTGCCGCAATAGCGTCAGTGCTTGTTGCTGTCGTGTTCCGGTTTGGAGGGTAAGGTAGCCGGTAAACTTATGCATGTGGCATTATACCTCGCCACAAGATAGCAACGCACCATTAACATCTTTGGTGTCTATAGGCGATGGTTAACTCTTTCCATCAGGAGACCCATCTGCTTGTTTGCTATCTTATGAAAAAAAAAAAAAAAATTATCTTGGATTTAGATATTTCAAGAGAAGTTTCGGTAAGGTTTGGTTACTTCTATATATTCGTGATTTATTTTTAGGATATTATATCGCTGATAAGACTGAAATCTTTGTAGATGTAAATTGTGTAGTTTGTTTAATAAATTATATCGCTGATAAGACAGAAATCAGTATTTTGTAGACGTAAATTGTGTAGTTTTAGTTAGTAATTGTGTTTATTATATCTATAGCCATTGTTAAAATTTTACTTTTGAAAATAAAATTAATTACCAGTTGCAACATCACAATAATATTC
This sequence comes from Apodemia mormo, assembly GCA_036924255.1. Taxonomy (NCBI): domain Eukaryota; kingdom Metazoa; phylum Arthropoda; class Insecta; order Lepidoptera; family Riodinidae; genus Apodemia; species Apodemia mormo. The sequence goes on along the minus strand of JAUPFN010000003.1, from coordinate 15,996,741 downwards.
GTGCAAAATTAACTGTAATAATTAAATTACAATTCAAATCCACTGATATTGATATAAAAATCAAAATATAATTTTTTTCTGTCATCTTAATATATACCTACTTATTTATAGGTCTCGGGACTGAGGTAATAGTTAAAAATGATTATGACAGTATTATTAATATATTATACATTATCGCATGAGGTATTTCAACAGCTTTATATAATTTTTATAAAACTTAACATTAAAAATCTGTAAACTATTATTAAACAAAATTCTACATCGTAAAAGGCCTAGTAAGGTTCCCTAAATCATAAGCTCTTCTTTTTATGTAATTAACACTTTAATGAAATAGAGTGTTAGGCATATAGAATGTTGCTTAGGTATAATTGAAGTGAATATCGTTGTTGTAAATGGTCATAAAATTTTACAAACGTGGAAGTAGAAATAGAAATTTAGTAAAGCCTATAGGGTAAAGCTCGAAGTGCTATGAGTACTTGATCACATTTTATGTTTTGATATAGCAAAAAGCACACGGTGTAGTTATTTGAGTTATGAAACCTTGCAGCATAACGTCTGAAGGGGATATCTTTATTTAACCTTTAAAATAGGATAAAATAGTTGAAATCTATCTGGAAGTATATAGTGCCATTAATAATTACGAAGGTACTAAGTCATCTTCATTTTTTGTTGATGTTCAGAATTAATACACATTTTTTTGTAACTCGAATAAACTCTGAATTTTTAGCTTGAAATTCGTCAATTATTCAAACTTGAACATTATAAATAGCTTCAAAAGTAGCACTAACTTTAAAATGGTACTTTGCTACATACATATCTTTAAGCTGAGTGACAAATCCCCATCTGGGAAGGTGAGATGGCTTTTCTTCCATATCTAACTTATTGATAACACCTAGTTTTACAGTGTTATTATTGATATGTATATCTATTTTTTCTATTTAGTTTACCATATTCTTGCTATAAGCCACGAACTTTTACAGGCTGTAATTAGTATAGTGGCGTTTTCTTACTGCAGCCGTTCTGTGCCCATTAGAATTGTATGGTCAATTTTTTGTAAATGTTCAAATGCTACTTTGAAGCTTTATTATACACAATCTGTTTTTAAATATACACGTATATAGATCATTGCTTTATTTATAAGTCAGGAATTAGAAATACTTCAACAAGTTACAGGATTTGTATGATACTAAGTCAATTGTACAAGTCTAAAATGCTATATATTTTCATTTAGTTCAAGATTAAAACTCCTATCTAGTTTTAGCTGAGATAAACGTGCGATTATAGTAAAAGGCGAAGATATCTCAAGCAATATTAAACAACCGTTAGTGTAGGTAGATAACAATTGTTTATTACTATTCCAGTCCAATGTCGTACATATAACTATTTCAATAAGTCAAACTACGTTAATATTAATTTATGTTTAAATTGAAGTATACGCTATCACAAATGCCATACAATACATGCATTTTACCGTTCATACATCAAATTGCCTAACGTCGCTTCGTCATCAAAAGGCCGTGATTATTCTAGACCGAGGGAACACAGTTAAAGCGTTATTTCATTTACATATTTACAACTAATATTAAACTTACAGGCAAATATCATAATAAGATATTGTTCGTAAGGCTGCGTCAGTTTTTATTGATCTTATCTATCGGGAGGGGGAAGCTTCGTATCTTCTGGATCTAGTGAAAGGCATTCTCGAAGAAAATCCTCCATCGACCGGTACACATGTTCAATTACACCCTCTAGATCATGTCCTTCATCTGCGTATGCCTGCAAAGGAAATATTAATTTATAACAAGATATTTACAATAGTATGTTTGTTGTCTTTTGTTTGTAGAGTTTGTCACAGGTTGCGATCTGTTTTTTGAGTCAGGAATAAGAACTGAGGTTATTATAGAAGAAAAGGTAAGGCGATAGTGCCAAACCTGGTTGAGATCACCTAGTAATCACGATAATCGTGAAACGTTTGTGTTAGCATTTTACGGGTGGCTGGAAAATAGACTACAGAAAGAATTATATACCAACTATACAAAGAACAGAGCAACATTATTGAAGTAGGCGAAGAAAAAGTAAAACAGCAGATATAACACAAGACGTAAGGCTCTTACCAATAATTTTCAACATGTGTATTGAATGTGCAATCCGGAAAACAGGTAAGGTACAAAAAAGAGGAGTTGAGATAAACGGTCAAAGAATACAATCATTAGATTCGCAGACGATATAGCAGCAATAGCAGAGAGCAGAGAGCTCTCAAGGTAAGGCGCGCTCATGTCGGCCAGCCCGTGCACGAGGTGCGGCGCGTGCGGGCAGTGTGGGCACAGCAGCGCGGCAGTACCTGGTAGCGGAAGAGCACGCCGGCGTCGGTGAGCGCGCGCGCCAGCTGCAGCGCGTGCGGGTAGGGCGCGCTCATGTCGGCCAGCCCGTGCACGAGGTGCGGCGCGTGCGGGCAGTGTGGGCACAGCAGCGCGGCAGTACCTGGTAGCGGAAGAGCACGCCGGCGTCGGTGAGCGCGCGCGCCAGCTGCAGCGCGTGCGGGTAGGGCGCGCTCATGTCGGCCAGCCCGTGCACGAGGTGCGGCGCGTGCGGGCAGTGTGGGCACAGCAGCGCGTCAGTACCTGGTAGCGGAAGAGCACGCCGGCGTCAGTGAGCGCGCGCGCCAGCTGCAGCGCGTGCGGGTAGGGCGCGCTCATGTCGGCCAGCCCGTGCACGAGGTGCGGCGCGTGCGGGCAGTGTGGGCACAGCAGCGCGGCAGTACCTGGTAGCGGAAGAGCACGCCGGCGTCGGTGAGCGCGCGCGCCAGCTGCAGCGCGTGCGGGTAGGGCGCGCTCATGTCGGCCAGCCCGTGCACGAGGTACAGCGCATGCGCCGGCACGTGGTGCGCGCGCTGTGACGCATCCGCCTCCACGTAACCCTTGTAGTTCACCGACGGCTGGCCTAGAATGCGCTCCGTGAACGCCGCATCTAGACACGAATGGCGATATCACGATGATGCCAACGCACCGTGCCCATCTTATGTATCTAATGGCGTCGGTTGGACTTTTTGCATTGTCTTTTTGATTGCAAGCTAATCTCATTAATTAATATAAAAGTGAAATTTTTGGCTTTTTACGAAAATTAAACAAGTAAATACCGTGACGGCTGTATACATGAAAATGTATGCACAAGTGCAACTAGTGCACTCACTGTTAACTAACGATGTAAACGACCCAGACTTAAGATACGAAGGTCCATTGATATAAAAAGTAAAAACCCAAGATGCACATTCAGCACAATTAAGTGTCTCTAAACCGTCCTCTAAAAATTTTAAATAGTGCGCTCATTTCAATCAGAATCTCGTCGATCGCGACACTGTCAATTTTATTACTTTTTGTCAAGGATTTAAATATCGGTGTATTTTGTGGTAGCGTTATTGCTCGCGCATTTACATAACGTTATTTTCAAGCATACCGTTGTCCAAAATGATACAGAATTTGTTACTGTTTAATAACGTTATTCATTACGTTCTGTTATACACTACGAATTAAAGCTATGATATATATGGTATTGACGTTTTTATCTAGCGTTAGTTGGCGAACCAATCACGAAACAGCATGAAACGCGCATACATATCGATATTATAACGTTATTTAGCGTTAATAATTTCGTTTTGCTATTTATCAAACACAATATGTGTCGCTATTCAAAAATAGCGACACATATTGTGTTTGAAAATAGTTTTTTTACTTAGGTATCGCTACAGTAATAACGATAAGTATCGTTAAAATAAATTCTGTTATCTGATAACGTTTCAATTCCTTGCTTTTTATATATTGCATTGTAAAAACAACTATAAATCTTGTGCTTAAAGTTGGACATGTAAAAAAATATATTTTTGTGTATCTTGTTTTTTTAACTATGCGAGGGTCAAGTTGAAAGTTTTTAAAACTGGTCACTTGTAAACAATATAATAAAAAAATAAAGTTTAAATTTTAAAAATGGAACTTTTGCCAATATTATTGAGTAAGTATTTAATTAATTTGTCATTTGTTTTAAAAATTGGAAAATTTTCAGTGGCACGTCAGCATGAACTTAACGCGAGATAATTTTCGTGCCATGTTTTTTATTGACTCGATGTCATTTTAGACCACAAGAAAGTAATGATAAGACTTCGATTGGTCTTTCACGATGAAGCCTCATCTCCTTCCACTGCTTACAGCTGGTTTAATGATTTTTTTATATCATAAGATAGCAAACAAGCAGATGGGTCTCCTGATGGAAAGAGTCAACCATCGCCTATAGACACCAAAGGTGTTAATGGTGCGTTGCTATCTTGTGGCGAGGTCTAATGCCACATGCATAAGTTTTCCTTCACTACCTTACCCTCCAAACCGAAACACGACAGCGACAAGCACTGACACTATCGTGTCAGGAATAGGTAAAGCGGTGGCACCAGACCCGGGCGAAACAATGATAATACTATATAAACGAATACAATACATAGTAGTTAAACATGGTTGCACTAATCTCACCAATAATCTGCGTGAGGGAGGGCCTTCTAAGGCGACGACTGAGGATAACATCTATATTGTGCGGCGTACGATAAGAGTGACATATAAGCTTAAGTATATATTAAGTAGAGTCAACTGCACAACACCCTCCATGAACATTTAGTGGTCAAGAACCTTCGTGTCCGGTGGATAAGCTCATAATTTGACCGAAACCCAAAAACTCCGTCGTATTGATTGGTGCCATAAAATGCTTCAAAGATTTAACAGAGGTGACTCAAATGCTGTGTTCGACATACTTACGGGTGACATAAGCTGGATTTACTGTTATGATCCGGAAATTAAGAGATAGTCAGCTCAGTGGTGGTTGCCTTCCGAGGAGTTGCCAACCAAAGTGAAAAGAGGTGCAAGTGTGGGAAAAAAGATGGTGGTCTCGTACTTCGGAAGGGCAGGTTATTACGCAACAATTGTTTTAGAAGTACCACAATCAGTTACTGCAGAGTGGTACAATAACTATTTTTTGCCACTTGTTTGTTGATGTTTCGCAGGATGCACTTGGAGTATTCTGTGATTTGTCTAAGGCATTTGACTGTGTCGATCATAACATCTTAATCAGGAAGTTACACCACTATGGAGTCCGAAATAAGGTTCTCGATCTTTGGATTTATTGTTTAAATGAAAGAATTCTGAGGGTTGATATTAATGGGAAAAGGTTCGCTGGTGCTGCTGTAATATGGATGTCCCCCCGCAGGGCTCCATACTTGGTCCTTTGTTATTTCTAATTAACATAAATGAGTTGCCTTACTACGTAGGGGATAAGCATTAGTAAATATGATGAAATAAATAATGCGATTTCAAAAGTTGTACACTGGTTCAGTACAAACAAGGTTTTATTAAATGGTAACAAAACTAAGATTGTTAAATTTTCATTGTCTAATGTAAGGCATTTTTTCCATGTTCCAGTTTTTTTCCATCCAGTTGTACACTGGTATCTACCAGTGTACAACTGGATGGAAAAAAACTGGATCTGGTGGATTCCACTGCGTTTTTGTATTATTTTAGATAATAATAAGAATATATTTTATATTACACCTATTCGGAAAGCACATTAGTTCTTACTTGAAAAACGAGAAGAAAGTACCTAATTCCAAGCCAATATGCGGGCGGCAAAAATGTATGGGATTTACTTTCTCCCCTTGGGGAGAAAGTAATTTTCTCCCCTCCTTTAACTTTTTAAAATTCATAAGTTTGTATCTCGAAGCACATTACAATGTTACTGGCCACTAGCATTTACTAAGGAAACTTGGCAGTATGTGCTTTATTTCATTTGCCTCCTCAATATTAAAAAAAAAAACGATTGTACGCGCGAATTTTCTTTTTTATTGTATCTTCTTCTTACATTCTGTTCTCATGTCTATGTCTAGTAGCGAGAATGAAGATATATTTACGCCGCCTGAATTAAAAGAAGCTGCTCAAACAGTCATTTTAAACCTTTTGCCAGAAAAGTCCAAGCATAAGTACAACAAAACATATGAAGAATTTATGGAGTTTCAATAATTGTAATAATTTTAATATAAATTTTAACTAAAATGTTTTTATTTTCTTCATTGGTGTAGTATAAAGCAGTATGTATCACTCGGGAGAAAATGCGATACCTAACTTGAGTGTATTGAGGCCCGAAGCGCAATCGGTCATTTTCTCGTCTTGGTGAACAAACTATAGTAAGGCAGCTTATGGAGTTAAAAAAATAAGACAGTTAACTGATGTCGACACAGAAAGAATTTTATACTTTAGTTACTTCCACAACATTATATCATATGGGATTCTTCTCTGGGGAAAATTCTACTGAAATAAATACTATATTTGTATTGCAGAAAAGAGCTATTAGGGCAATTTACAATCTTAGCCCGAGGGTTTCCCCGAGAGAAAAATTCAAGGAAATCAATATCCTAACTGTAATCTATATACCACCGACCACACAGCCCATAGACACCTAATAATAGGCGAATGACTTGTGTCAACACATCTGACTTATAGTTCCGATGTAAATGTCCACGCGCCAATGAGTAGTGATTGGGTAATCAGTGTCGACCAATCAGATGCTCTGTACGTTACTATCTTTCACTGTGGCCTTGAGTTAGCCAATTACGGCGTAGCAACCCCACTTCGTCTTACTTCAGCTAGTTGCCAGAATGCATTCAATACGGAAAATCAAACATTAGCCGTTTATAGGCTGTGTGGTCGGTGCTATATATATATATATATATATACCTACGCACTTAACAAAAGGAACAAAAACAATCTTGTTGTGCATGCATCTCATCTCCAGAGAACGAGTAACTCTTTTATGAGGCAATGTATACGCTTTAACAATAAACTTCCCAAAACCATAAGAGATCTACCAGTCAATAAATTTAAAAAATGTGTTAAAACAAAATTGTGTAAAAAAGGGTATTGTAAAATATCAAATTATTTAGAAGACAAAAAACTCTGGGATTAATTGCACCTCATGTCAATTTTATATTTATTTTTTATAATTTTATAATATTGTTTTTTTTTTTTTTTTTTTTTTCGGGTAGACTTGAAATAATAACAAGTGTATTTTTGTGCTCTTACGTTTTTAATTATTTAAATTAATTATCATATAACTTACCTATGTATTAAGTATTTTTGGCACATTTATAACATTCCTAAGCCTTTTCTCTAATAATTTTTCCCTCTTCATACTTTTATTTGATCATGGATCTTTCATCACAAACTACTGCTAACTTCGGTGAGATTATGAAAATGATTGAGAGTAGGATGAACGACTATGACGACAAACTACTAAAGCTTAGACCTTCTACTCCTGAGAAGCAGATGGATGTGGTTGCACTGTCACAAGACTTTGCGGAATTCAAGGCATCAGTCTGGAGAATGTTTTCTCTAATGAAATCCCAAATGGAACTGCTTTCACTAGGGCTGGACCGTCACGAAGCATATATTAGAAGAAAGGTTATACTATTTCATGGTATCCCTGAAGACTCCAATGAAAATATTGCAGTTAAAGTCATGAACACAATTAACAGTAGAATGAGTATATCCAGTATAACAAGTAAGGATGTATTGACTTGCCGTCGTCTGGGGCTAAATAGAGGTAAGCCAAGACCTATTTTGGTACGGTTTAATGAATATCAGCATCGTCACCTTGTTTGGAGTAATAAAACCACTTTAAAGGGTTCTGGTATTACCATTTCCGAATTTCTAACTATACCTCGTCATCGCCTATTTATGGAGGCTCGTAAACACTTCGGCATTAGTAATTGCTGGTCTAGCGATGGCAAAATCATTATTTTGCTCCCAGACAAAAATCGTCGCAGAATTGAAACACAGTCGGATCTTCAGAAGGTTATTACTCAGTTTCCTGCGCTTGAGAAGCCTCAAGAAATTCATAAGGCCCCTGAACAAGCTCCTGTAATGACTACAAGGCAAAGACGCAAATAATTGTATCATAGTTGTGTTGTTTTCTGTCCTCGAATTCATTCACACAAAAACAGGGTAGCACCACGTTCATTGCGTTAATTTTAACTTTATTTCCACAGTACCTACTCATTAGCTTTGAGATAGTTACACTTTTACAATTACCTTTAATTTGCTAACTGTTATTTTTATTATTTTAATATTGTTCAAAATATGACACATAACTTTGATTAATACGTCATACTGTATGAAATACGAATGAAGTGACAGAACAGTTTTTTTTTTTTCCGTATGGCAACTACCGTCGCTGTAGACTACATTTATAGTTGACGTTTGACAGTTGACTTATCAATTTATCTAAATACATATTTGCCACTCTCATGATGGTGTTTTAAAAAAGATCTGTTAAAAATATTCTTATTTCATATAGCAACATACTCAGATATTCTTTCGTGATAATATGCATATATAATATAATATAATATACTACATATTTTATTTTATTCTCTCTTCTTTATGTGTCTATATTCATGTGTTTTTTTTTACAATTGTTTTTCTTTAATTATTAGGTAGTAATTATGGCTTTTATTGTATAATTTAATTAATATTGTTGCACATAATTTTACATTGTTTTTTCTGCCTTGCGATTACAGTAATTTAAGATTATAACACTATTTAAGCCGTGACAATATTGGTACAATGCTATAGTACCTCGTGGTGTCTGTCTGTCAGTATGGTGGTTATATTTTTCCGAACTTTATACTTTTCTATGTACTATATATGTGTATGTGTATGTGTGAGTGTGTGTATGTATATATATGTGTATATGTATGTATGTGTGTGTATATATATATATATATATATATATATATATATATATGTATATATATATATATATATATATATATATATATATATATATATATATATATATATATATATATATATATATATATATATATATATATATATATATATATATATATATATATATTGATGTTTTGATGTTTTTAATTTGTAAACTTGGGGGTTTCTTCCACTAAAGTTCCATAAGGATGATAAATAGGTGTGCCTTATTACTATTACTTAAAATAAGAATAAAAATTTAAGTATTACATATATTTTTAAATTATTTAGTATAAGTATACTTACCGATATAGAATTATAGTAATTTGTATAAAATAACATATATATATATTTTTTTTTAGCTTTTTTTTTTTGTTTAAGCTGGAGGTATGATTAATAGTAACATTATAGATGATAAATATTTCTCTTGTTCGTCTGACGATGATTTTTGTAGCGTTGGTAGCGATGATTCTCCTGGGCAGTCGTTACACGATCAAATTAATTCTATTTTCTCTCCTATTTCTAAAAATTTTAATTTAGTACACATTAACGCGCAGAGTATCCCTTCTCACTATGCTGACCTTTTCTCAACATTCAGCGACGTTCCCATCGATGCTATTTTGATTTCCGAATCTTTCCTAAAGCCTTCTCTGTCTTCCTATCAGTTTACTTTACCTGGCTTTAAGTTGATTCGGAATGATAGAATCGGGAAAGGTGGAGGCGGTGTGGCTATATACATTCGTTCTGAATATTCTCATAAAATTGTTTCACTGTCCCCAAATCCCTATAGTGCGTCTGCTGAATATATGTTTATTGAAATCTCCATTGGTTATACCAAAGTTCTTGTAGCAGTTTTTTACAGTCCTTCTCTTCATGTCGACTATTTTTCCACTCTGGATAACGTACTTAATAACTTACGCCCTCTTTACGATCACATTATCCTACTAGGAGATTTCAATACTTGTCTTGTAAAAAATGACCACCGCAGTAATAAACTTCGCGATGTTCTCAGTTCTGTAAATCTTCATATTCTCCCTCTTTCTCCGACTCACCATTTTCCTAATACCACTCCGTCACTTCTCGACTTGATCATTGTTTCACGCCCTGAGTGCGTCTGTACTCATGGTCAACTACCTGCCTGTTTCTCCTATCACGACCTTATATTTCTGTCCTATAAAGTCCGTACGGTAAAGAGGAGAAAGGTCTACGTTCTGCGTCGTTGTTATAAAAATATAAATCTACAACAGTTGCGAGAAGATATCAATTCGATTGATTGGTCGTCTGTAACTGGTTGCTTAGATGTTGACGGAAAAATTACTAGCTTTAATAACATTATTTTAGATCTTTATAATAAACATGCTCCGATGAGAAAAGTTAGATTAAAACATGACCCTGCTCCATGGATTAATGACGACATTAAACAATTTATGAGTAGAAGAGACAAGGCCAATCGCCATTACAGGAAGTTTCCGACGGTTGAAAACCTAGCTGCTTATAAACTGTTGCGTAATAAATGTAATCAGCTGTGTCGTCATGCTAAGCGTCGCTATATACACGAAACCATTATGTCATCTGGCTCTGAGTCTGGCAAAGTCTGGAACCTTTTAAGATCCCTTGGCGTTGGTCGACCATTGGCTTCTAATGAGTGTAGTATTGATTTAAATGACCTTAATGTTCATTTTTCTACTCCACCTGTAGTTCTTGACGACGTGTCTAAGGCGTCCACTATTGCTAGGTTAGCTTCCAATCCGCTTCCCTCGTGCCCTATCTTTACTTTTAAACCAGTCAACGAATCTGATGTCAAAAAACATGTAATTTCCATTTCATCTGCAGCCATTGGTAGTGACGGGGTGTGTTCGCGTATGATTGTCCCTTTTCTCTCTGAACTTCTTCCAATTCTCGTTCATATATTTAATTTTTCATTAACTTCAAGTTCTTTTCCAGTTGCTTGGAAAAGGGCATATATTATTCCACTTCCAAAGATTCCAAACGCTTCTTCTCCTTTGCATTTTCGCCCAATTTCAATTCTCCCATTTCTTTCTAAGGTGCTAGAGCATATAGTTCATTCACAGCTGAGTGAGTTTCTTAGAAAGAATTGTCTTCTACATCCTCATCAGTCTGGTTTTCGACCTGGACATAGCACCGTCACTGCTCTGATCCGAGTAACCGATGACATCCGACAAGCTATTGATGATAAAAAGCTCACTTTACTCATTCTCTTAGATTTCAGTAATGCTTTCAATTCAGTTGACTTTGACGTGCTAATAAGAGTACTTGCTTCGCTTAATATATCATCACCTACTCTTGACTGGTTTAAATCTTATCTCCTAGGCCGATCACAAAGCGTTGTTTCTGGTGAACTCAGGTCTGACTGGGTTGACTTACAAGCAGGTGTACCACAAGGTGGAGTCCTATCACCGCTTCTATTTTCGGCGTTCATCAACACTGTTACTTCTATTATCAGATCAAATTTCCATCTTTATGCTGACGACCTACAGGTATATCGCCACTTTAGCGTCGGGAATATAACAGAAGCAGTCAGAGAAATGAATGACGATTTGGATAAGATTTATGAGTGGGCCAAATCCTTTGGTCTATCAGTAAACCCAATTAAGTCAAAAGCTTTAATTCTTGGTAGTCGTCCAATGAAAAAATTGATTAATAATTGCGACATTCCAACTTTACGGTATAATAATACGCCTATACCTTTTTCCTCTTCCGCTACTAATCTGGGTGTAACTTTTAATTCTGATTTTTCTTGGGACACTCATGTTAATAACTTAAGCCGAAAAGTGCATCATGCGTTTCACTCTCTTAAATCGCTTCAAAATTTTTTACCTATCAAAACAAAAATATTTTTAATGCATACCCTTATTCTACCAATAATAGATTACGCCGACTCTTGCTACCCAGATATTACAGAAGACCTATTAAACAAGCTTGAAAGATTGCAGAACCTCTGTATTCGTTTTATTTATGGCATAAGAAAATATGACCACGTTTCTGATTTTCGAGCTGAACTTCGGTGGCTTCCTATCAGACAGCGAAGAAATGCGCACATCCTTTGCTTACTATATAAGATTCTCTTCAATCCTGTAGCTCCTAAATATCTCCGTAACTCTTTTAGTTTTCTGCACTCTCCTGATTCCCCGTGTCGCTCTAATGTTAGAGCGACACGGGGCGACACTAATGTTAAGCTTGTTGCGTTTTCCTCCTAGTAACTCTGCTGCCTTCTCGTACTCTTTTACGGTACATGCAGTAAATTTGTGGAACTCTCTGCCTAGTGAGATTCGCCTCTGCCAGACTTTTGATTCCTTTAAAAAACGCGTTATAGAACATTTACTAGCTGAATTGTGAGATTCCCTTATATGGTATGTGTTTTTTTCTTATTTTTTTTTTCATTATCACCTGTATATATTTAGTTTATTTATGTAAGCATATTATTCTTTTGTACACCAAGTCTACTCATTTGATTTTTTTTTAATCTCCTTTTACGGGTTGGCTGGAAGAAATCTCTTTAAGTAGAGATAAGCTCGCCCATTGTACTTATGTTACGTTTATTTTTTTCCCTAATTGTGCTGTTCTCTGTGTACAATAAAGAATTAAATAAATAAATAAATAAATTGTTATATTGTGAAAAAAATATGATATGAAAAAAAAACAAGCTCGCCGAGTTTCTTCTGCCGGATCTTCTCAGTGTGTGGCCGCGTTTCCGATCCGGTAGTAGTTTAAAAAAATGTTGACGTGTCCAAATAGCTTGTAATAAGTTTTGTTTAATAAAGTTGATCTGATTTCTGATTACTAAAAAGAAAGAAATCTGCAAAGACCACAAGGAGTTCCGGGTCGATTCCTGGGTCGTGCAATTAAAAAAAAATGTGTTTTTCAGTGTTCTAATAAAAACAATGTTGCCTGGGATTGGAAAAAGCTCAATTGGCGATAGGCTTGCCACCTATCACATTTGTGGGACCAAGTATCTTCGTCTAATCGTGGATGCACTTGTTGTACACTTCTGCCTACTTCTTCGGGGATACGAGTGTAAACTTTTTTTATTAAAATGAAAAAATGTAAATAGATCACTAAATTAGTTATACAATAAACAGTAGTATTTCTTACTGTAATACAACCAATCAGTGATGGGTGAGACAGCGATCCCGCACTTGAGCGTGGCCTGCTGCGAGCCCAGCAGCATGGCCGTCACGTAGCCGCCGTAGCCCCAGCCCCACACCGCCACGCGAGTCACGTCCAAATATTTAAACGTTTCTAACAGATATCTGAAACATTGAAAGAACAAGTTACAGTTCATATCTATGGCAGCTATTATATTAGTAAGCATATCTTTTATATGGAGGTTATGCCAGCACATCCGGTTACTTGATGCTATCCATACTTATAAATGTAAAAATCTGTCTGTCTGCTACGTTTTTGTTTCGCTAAACTACTGAAAAATGGGTGTTTCGTGAAAAATGGGAATCATTGCAAGAGACCTTCACCTGAGAGGGGTTCCTGATAGACAGGAGAAAGCATATTTTATAATTTACCATTTTAAGTAAATACTGTAATTAAAATATAGAAAACGTATCTTACATGTTAAATAAGGAAACGAAAGGTTTTTCTATTTTTATTTTATTTATTTTATTAAAGTTGGAGGTGATTCCGGGCTGCCATGATATATTGCTTAGCTCTGTTAAATACACAAAGCTTTTTAGTGGCTAATTTAGGCTTTCTAACTGACCTACGCGGTACTGAATACTAAATGTTGTTCGGTATGTCGACTTCCAGAATTCCAACACTGGCTGTGTGCGGTACCATTAACATTCTTGGCATTTACGGGCGATGGTTGACTCTTTATATTAGGAGCTACTTATTTATATATAGAAAGAGTCAACCATCGCCTATAGACACCGAAGATGTTAATGGTGCGTTGCTATCTTGTGGCGTGGTCTAATGCCACATGCATAAGTTTATCGCCTATCTTACCCTCCAAACCGGAACACGACAATAACAAGCCCTGATGCTATTGCGGCAGGAAGAGGTAAAGCGGTAGTACCAGACCCAGGCGAGACAATGCAGAACTCTACCGCCTAGTAGTCACGATGGTAGTGACTTGCATAGCCAATCAGTCGACTTTTACGACCTGTCTGGCAGAACGGCAGTTGGTCTATTCTTCAAAGGAGTTCGGACCATCTCGGGGAGAATAGATCGTAAATTATTTACTTTGTATTATAGTGCGTGTGTGTATATATGTGTATGTGTGTCTGCTGTGTATGTGTATGTATGTGTGTCTGTGTGCGTGCGTGTGCGTGCGGTACCTGATGACGGCGAGCTGGTCGGCGACCTCGACGCCCCCGAGGCGGCCGCGCAGCAGCGCCCGCGGCAGCCCGCGCGCGCCCGCCACGTCCAGCTTCACGTACACCACGTCGTTGCGGGACGACATGTACGTGCCCCAGTCCACGCGGAACTCGTCCGTCACCTGCTGGCTGCCCGGCCTGCCGTCACTGCAATACCACACCATATTTCATGGGGCACACCAAAAGTTTTGCACTCCTAGCTAATCGGAACTATTTGAATTTCGAATGTTATATTTTTAAAACGTTGCAACCTTCTTAGTAATGAAAAAGACAATTGGCGGGAAATGATTTGTCAATTGTTTTTTTTTATCACACATCAAAGTTCTACGTACGCAACGAAAATAGAATTAAGTCGAAAAGATTTTAGAGCGATGATTTTTTATGATTTTAAAAGTTCCCTTTCTTCGCAAGACTGTGCCTTGTTTGAGCACCGTGAGGCGATGGTTTGCTGAATTTGAGAGAGGTCGAGTTTCTTAACATGACGAATTTCGTGAAGGGCGGCCTTCAACTGCCGTCAACGTAAATAATGTGGCTACTGTTAAGCGGTTAATTAAAGAAAACCCCCGGATTACCTATGAGACAATTCGAGGACTATTGGGGGAAACTTTGTTATCGTTGAATCATTGAATGAAAAAAAATGAAAATTGACTTACACATGCACAAGCACAGGAAAGGCAGCGTCACGTAGTTCCTCGCGCCACGACGGCGGCAACAGAAGCTGAACGCGAGCTTTCGACCCACTCCCTAACTGAACATCGAAAGATCTTCTTGTGGGTAAAGCTAGCTCTCGAAGTCGTACTGATCTGCAAAATAAATTACAATGTTTGACAAAAGAGTTGTTTAAATAAATTTCAAGTGAATCGGACGTAACTTGTAATTGCTTTTCTTTGGCTAAAATCGTGTTTTTGAAATGTATGTATGCTCGTAAAATTCTTTGGCACGCACTTAGCTTCTCTTGATGGATTTAATCTCGAGAAATGTCATTAGATTAGATTAGGCTACATATTTTTTTTGATTGGGTTCTAATCGGGTTGCTGTTTTTATAATAATCATCATTTTTAAATAACGTTTAGGATCGAATTTAGAACAATCGGTGTATGGTATAAATAAAGTTACCTATAAGGCCTCGTATCGTATAATATTCTCTCTAGCTTATGTGTCTTGGCGTCGTGCAGTCCAGCCAGCGGCGGGCCGGGCCCCATGCACTCGAGCACGTAGTGCGTGATGCCGACGTTGGGCCGCGCCGGCGAGAAGGCGGCGCTCCAGAAGGTGCAGTTGGCGTAGTGCAGGCGCGCCGGCCACACCGCCGGCTCGCACGTCAGACACCGCGGCTCCGAGCGCTCGGCGCGCGCGCGCACCGAGTTACTGCCGCCGCCGTACCCCGGGTCTCGGACTACGTATACTTGACGCTGCCCCGGCCTGTCTGCACTTCCTGTAATCCACATTACAATTTGTTACGATACATTCATTACTTAAGAGTTATATAATATATTATGTTAAAATAACATATTTTTGTTGCATTTTCAATTAAGCAAGAACATTCTCTTTCTGCCTCAACCGCACTTGCGTCTATAGTCACAAAGCTTCGTGCAATTACTCGATAAATACAGATGTGACCGGCTTTTATCGAACATATTTTGCGGATGGCGTGTACCTTTGCGCGCATATAACTTTGGGGCGATAGACGCAAGTGCAGCCCCAACATTACAGAGTAAATGAGACTTTAACATTAAGTTTCCATTTGAATGGTTACAGAATCGGCTTAATGCTATTGGATGGAAGCAGAGTAACTAATGCGAAAAGGAAAACAGTACTTAGGTATAAGAAAATATGATTATGTGAGTAGGTTGAAATTTTTTTTTAAGAAAGATGTAAAATAATTTCTTATTGGAAGTGACAGGAAGCGTATTTCACTGGCTAAAAATTTCTGACCGAAACATATAACAAGCAATCAGAACAATGTCAGGATCAATCAACGACAAAAAGCCTGGCTTCTCTGTAACGGTCACACTTATTAACTGCTTAAATTATTTCGAAAAAAGAATGTACGACAAATGTATAGACTTACTGTACTAGATAACTAAAGTTCTAAACAATCTCAAAAAATTGCACATTCACAAACCGATTTTTATAACACCATGCTTTTGAATGACACTATTGAGTTCACACAAGTTACAAACGCGCATCCTTTCTCATATTGAATTTGTGTAGCTGTAGGACTTTTTGTGATAAAAATTAGACAAACTCAGCAAATGATCAACAATTTATAATGTTTCTTAAAAATTGTTTTTAAGTAACATTATAAATTTTTGATCATTCGATAAAAACTCTATATTTCACATTATCGACATTTTAAGTTTAACACAAGGGATAAACTTGGACCTGGGCATGATTCCTGATAATATTTTTATGAAGTTATATAAATATATAGTTCCTGATAATATTTAGTTATATTACTTACTAATATTTAATACAGCAATTCACCATTAATGTATTTGCTGCCTTTGAGTGGTGGTTGCTTCGTAATGACATAAAATTCAAACTTGCTGAGCTTCTTAACACAACAGCTTTTCCTTGTGTTCAACCACAGTTTCAGGTATTTATTGAGTTAATTAATAAATTAAATATTATCTTTTATTGTTTTTATATGTTTTTTTTTAAATTGTCGATAGGGAAGCGCTTGACCACGATCTCGCCTGATGGTAAGCTAAGATGCGGCCTAAGATGGAACGCATTTCCCTAGAAGGTACCTGTTCGCTCTTCTCTTGAAGATCCCCAGGTTGTACCCGTCTGGGAACACAGACTCAGGTAGCATATTCCAGTCCCTTGCGGTTCGGATCAAGAATGTCGAGTCGAACCGCTTTGTTCGGGTACGTGGAACGTTCACCATATGGCGATACCTAGTATCTGTGCGTCTCGACGATCGATAGAAAAACGGGGATGGCGGAATTAAATCGTGCAATTCCGCAGCGCATTCTCCAAAATGCATCCGACAAAAGAACGATAAACTAGCCACTTTGCGGCGATGAGCGAGGCTCTGGAGTTTTTTGCCTACCAGATTATCGTCGTGTATGAGCCTCTTGGCACGCCTCTCTATCGCCTCAAGCGTCTCCAGCTGGTATTTGGCGGATCCATCCCAGAGGTGAAAGCCGTAATCCATGCACGAACGGACTTAATAAAGATTGAGAAACTGTCCCAGGCTGAAATACTGTCTCACCTTGGCCAGAATACAAAGCTATTTTAAGGCAACTTGGGCTTTCGATTCGATGTACGAACCAAAGTTAAGAGTAGGCGTTAAGGTGATACCAAGGAGCTCGAGGTGGTCAGTTATCGGCACGGACACAACCTGAAAAGACGGAGATAGGTGGAATGGGCTCCGCTTAGCGGAGAATAGACACGCCTGGGTCTTAGCCGCATTAAATTGACCAGATTGGCATCGACCCATTCGGAGACTGCCTGTAAGGACAGGTTCATATGATCGACCATCGCCTCTTTGAGAGACCGGATCTGTGCCGTAATGACTCGCGCGCTGGATACGTAACTCTCCACAACAGTGCTATCGTCTGCGTATCCATAGATAGACCGGGCTTCAGCAGACCGTTGATATGTAGCAGGAACAGAGTTGCGGAGAGAACTGATCCCTGAGGGACTCCGGCATTTATATCCATTTGGTCGGACGAGCAGCCGTCGACGACTACCCTAATCGACCGGCCACTCAGAAAATTTGTGATCCAGGCGCAGAGACCAGTATGTATACCGTACGAAGGAAGCTTGCTAATACGTTATGTTTACGTATTTCAACTGTTATGGGCAAACGATGATGAATAATAAGATACATTTACAACTTTAGCACATTTACTAAAATTTAGGTCTAGACTCGAATATATCCAGATATCGTAAAATGCAACAAATATTTAAAAATATACATAAATATAACACGTGTCTACATAATCGATTACCAAATCACACAGCTTATTTGAAAAATATTAAAAATAGCAAATTAGATAAAAGTATATTTCGACATAAAACACTCATTGAGATATATTCGTATATACTAGTATAGGCATAATCGAATAATAATAACTTATCACAGTATGTTATATAAAAATAAGTTTTATTTTTCGCACAAAAAGTCCTTCAACTTTTTAAACTCTTTAAACAACTGGTAGTTAGAGTTAGTCTATGAGCTATGGCGAAAAATTTGTAGTTATTATATTTCACACCCAAAAATATACTTAATTTGAAAAGAATTTCCTTTATCCTCCGTCATATTTTTTCCTTTATTCGAATATAAAGTATCGTAGTCTACACCTTCAATAAGAAATAAAAAATCGGTTAACTGGAAATGTATTTTTATCAGTCCTGGTTACAAAAGCACATTAAAAGCATTAAAACAATTAAGATATGGAAAAAGGACTTACCTAAATAATAAACTAAGTGATTCTCCTGGTCCCAGGCCAAGATTTTTGCGACTTCCACTTTACCGTGTGAAAGCACCGCGATGCGTTGTCTCAAAACATCCACGTGTTTGATGTGAGTGTAGTACTGGCCGCCGCCTTCTTGTACCGCGGCTAATAGTAAAAATGCGCTGCCATCCTCAGAATATACGGGTTTTTGGTGAACTTCTAACCAGGGTTCTTCAGTTGCTTTTTCAGAATGTGTCTGTAATTATTTTACCGCGTCTTAGAATTACATGGGGCACACTAAAAGTTTTGCACTTCTAGCTAATCGGAACTATTTGAATTCCGAATGTTACATTTTTAAAACGTTGCAACCTTCTTAGTAATAAAAAAAAACAATTGGCGGGAAATGATTTGTCAATTGTTTTTTTATCACACATCAAAGTTCTACGTAAGCAACGAAAATGGAATTAAGTCGAAAAGATTTTAGAGCGATGATTTTTAATGATTTTAAAAGTTTTCTTTCTCCGCAAGACTGTGCCGCTCGTCTTCAAAATGATTTTGTGAGAGAAGCACCTTGTTTGAGCACCATGAGGCGATGGTTTGCTGAATTTGAGAGGTCGAGTTTCTTTACATGACGAATTTCGTGAAGGGCGGCCTTCAACTGACGTCAACGAAAATAATGTGGCTACTGTTAAGCGGTTAATTGAAGAAAACCTCCGGATTACCTATGAGACAATTCGAAGATTATTGGGGATTGGTATGAGCCAAATTCAGAAAATTTTACACGAAGAATTGAAAGTTCGGAAACTTTGTTGTCGTTGGATCCCTCATGAACTGACAGCGGAGCAGAAGCGGGCTCGCGTGGAATGGTGCTCACAGATGCTACTGAACCACCACGGAAGACCACGGAAATTCTAATGCTGTTTATGACATTGTCACAGGAGACGAAACGTGGATTTATTGTTTTGAACCCGAAAAAAAAACAGCAATCTTGTGAATGGGTTTGAAAATGAGAACAGGCCAACAAAAGTGAGACAGGCGAGAAACGTTGGTAAAAAACTGATCGCGTTTTTTTTCTCAGCCACGGGTCCCATCTGTACAATTCCACTTGAAGATCAAAAGAGTTTTAAATCCGAGTGGTATTCTACCGTTTGTTTACCCAGGGTCACAGTGTATCGCGTGGAACATGCTAGGTGGACAATATTATTTTATGTTATATAACGATGCTCTTACTTATTTCAAATATGGGTAGTCATGTTTTTGTAATAAAAAACGAAAAAAATTATGATAGCAAAAAAATATTTTCAAAAATAATATATGAGCAACAATTAACTTAGCGAGTACTATGAATGCTGTAAATTGCATGCAGTTCAGATCGAATAAGTATCAAGAGGTATGTACAATATAAATCTAAATACATAAAATTACAAATAGTAACAAAACAATCATAGGTTTATTTACAATAAAAGAAAATATATGCATGAAAACTAAAACTAAGCAGCAAAGATAATATTTCATAACGTAACCTAATAATCATCATCAGAGTCTTCTGATGAATCGTTTACTGTGTAATCGTCATCATTTTGTGGAACTGTGCGATAATATGATGACGTTTCCAATCTTGATTCTTTTATACTAGGGCTTAAAATTAACTTTAAAACCTCTGAACATATTTTTTCCGGCTTTTTTTGGGGAATCTCTCGAAGGCTATTGATCAAGGGATCAGATGTTATAACCAACATTGACAGCAAGTCTCTGTTCGTGGCAACACGCGAGCACTTGCGGGTGTTGTACTCCCTAAATCTGCGGCAATCTTTATTACGTGCTTCCTGAGCCTCTTCGGAAAGCTGCCCAATTGGAAGCAATGCAGCTTTGATGACCTCTGTACTATGAATTAATATTTTATGTACAGTAGCAGGCATACAGTACCACGAATAGAGACTTAGATAATGTCTTCTGGTTTCAAGACAAAATTTATTAAATTCAACTAAGTTTATCTCGAATCCAGAAGACAAAGTCCTCAATATTACATCGAACTGTTTGATGATTTCAACATCCAATCCCGTGATCTGAGCACTCATCTCAGCATTCTTAAAAAACCGACGAGCCGTGTTTCCATCGTTTGAAGAACCAAATCCTGGCTTTGGTTTATCTACAATAAGTCCCATCTCGTTCTTAAATTTTAACTTAATTTCGTCGGAACGAACCTTGATATCTGCTTTGTCTTCGTTGCTTCTAGCCTGCCATTTCTTAATATTCAACTTGTAGCTGATATGTAAAAGGCATTCGAAGCAACGAATCCAAGCATGAAGTGTAGATAAACCAAAGCCAAAATGATCTTGGTTGCTGTTGAAGTTCGCGGGTTCATCATTCATCGTCTTGGGGGTGGCGCCACAGATGAAACACTTTTGAGTTGAACGAGTTTCCGTTAAAGCGTTGCATACCTTTCCGTCTGTCATTGTCAGCAAAAGTTCGTGTTTCACAGAGATTTGAGAATCACCAAAGTCGATACGTGTTGGAAGAAGAGCGTTAACTTCTTCCAACAATCTATTTGTCTCCGTTAACGTGAAGTCATTCGTTTCTTTAGCAAATATTAATTTGATTGGGCGACAATACAATGTTGATGAAGACCGAGGATTTTGCCAAACAATTTTGGCCCCATCATACAATCTAAGGGGAACTAAAGAAAATACGAAAAGAAATTCGTCCGTATCTTCAGTGTTCTCAAATCTCTGTTTGTATGTGCTGTGCCCAGAACTTCCATCACATCCCCATTTACTTACAAGTGTAAAAGACGAACTTGTTGCGAGGACACTGCTGATAACTTCATGCTGTGCTAATACTAAACGTTCCACTGTTTTGTTTAATAATGCTTGCAAATTTATTTCAGCACGTGTTTCTGTTACAGCAATGTGCTCCTGTGCAGGATAACAGGCCTGTTTAGATTTTGTCAAACTATAATATGATGGAAACACATTATGTCCTGCCTTCATAGACCACTTTCTTGTTTGTTTGTACGCATGTGTTGTTGACTTAGAATCTATATAGTAAGCTAACGCTTCGTCACTACTTAACTGCCTAGGATTAACATTACTGGTATCCTTAGACTTAACATTAATAACTGAGCTTTCACTAATGTCTCTAATTACGCTGGCAATTTTCCGTTGTCCTGCTGAACGCGCAGCAATTTCGGCAGCTGTCACCAATTCACTGACACTTCGCGATTCTACGAGATCCACGACTCGACGTTTTTTGGTTTTAAACGACGATTCTTCGAATTCTTTGCGAGGCCTTCCTGCTGAAATCACAGCCTCACTCGAAGTTGATGGTTGTGGCTCAAAAGAACTCACAGTAAACTGTATATCTTCTTCATCCAGCCAGGTCTTATTTTTAATTAAAAAACGCTCCTTCGATTTTCCTGAAGCCAACCATTTGACACCAATTTTATTGGAAAAGTTGGATATCTTCAACTTTATTTCTTTTTGGCTACATTCAGTAATGTTACCAAAGTGGAATTTTGAAGAAAGGTACTCATATATACCCGAGTTCTTTTCATTTTTTGTGGGTTTCAACCACTCTTCAAAAAATTCTACCCTAGAAATAGAGTATAAGCGTTCTGAAAAAAAAAGAAAAGAATATGTTGTACTGAAGTGTGCTAAACAATTTGTGTATTTTTATGAAGAATAAAGTATTTCCTATGATATATCAAAGAACTAGCCCGGATAAAGGTGAATGTCTGCAAAATTAACTCTTTAAAACTATTCTTTCATAAAAAAAATACGTTAAAATATATAAGCTATGTTAAAATTATACCTAAAATTCATTTGAACAGATTCAGATTTTAAAAAAGGTTTTTTAAATAATAGGACTTACCCTCCGTGTTGATATCCATCACAAACACTCAAAATATTAACTATAAGCCACTATGGATGTGTACGAAAGTGTCACTAAACTGCAACTGATTGACTGTAACGATTTCATTAAACTCAATACCTGACTTCTAACCACTATTCCTTATCAGTTAAGCATTTGACAAACAACCGATTCTTGGAATCTGGAGATTAGGGGTGTTGTTTACGTTTTGCAATTAAGATTTCCTGGAAATGATAACATGAATTTTGTCCACCTAGCATGTTCTAGGCGAAATACTGTGAGGGTGTTAGAAAAAGTTCGCGAAAGACGACCTAAAAACCGCATTCTCCTACACCATTATAACGCTTCTTCACACACGGCCAACAAACAAAGTCATTTTTAGCTTCCGAAAAAGTATATCTCGTCACTCATCCTGCACACATCCCCGACCTAGCACCCTGTGATTTCTGTATTTTCCCCAAAATCAAAGATTTGATGACAGGTTTTACCTTTACCAACTTCGAAGAAGTAGTGATAGCGTTCAATCAGCACGTAGAAAACATGCCTTCAGATCTGTGGTCCTCCTGTTTTAAAAAATGGTTCGACCGCATGAAAAAATGTTTAAAATGTAAAGGAGATTATTTTGAAAAGCAATAAATATAATATTTTGGTTATAACATGTTGTTTTTTTAAGTTACGCAAAACTTATAGTATGACCTACGTACTCCGTTGAAATGTTACATTTAGGATTGAGTTTGTCAGAGGATGAAATTTTATTTTTGTACTATGTAGGGGTATTAATAGCTTTATTATAGCAGCAGGCTTAGTATAAGCTTAAGGTAAAATAAGTGGGGTCAACAACCTAGTCCTCCAGTCGCTCCTTGGAAAAAGTGATGCAAAGTGTTTTCACGCAGTATCTTGTAGAGTAGCAAGCAACCCTACAGATACTCGTTTAATACATTATTAGCAGCAAATTAAATTGTCTACAACTTTATTACTATTACTATTTATAGTAACATAGAAAATAAATATGTGTAAACGGTTGACCCTACGGACCATCACTGAAACTTCCCACTAAATACTACCCACTAATGTATTTAAGCTCAAAAAAGTAAAAGATATAAGCATAGATTTTTCAGTTCAAACATCTATTTTGCTAAAAGTGGCAGTATATTAATGTTTGAAAAGCTGTATATTTTGAAAATGATTATGGCATTCAACTCAATCTTTGAGATCTAAAATTTAGCTAAATAATCGATAGGTTGAAAAATTTCGATGCAATGTCTAAAAACACTTTATTTTTAATTTTTTTCATTGATAAATCGATTTTGATTAAACTAACGATATTTGAAAGAGAAAAGGTAATTAGATTTTTAAGTCAATCGGTGAATTAACTTGAAAGTTATTTAAAAAAAATCAGTAAGTTTGCTAAAAACAACGTAATTTTGATATTTGAAAAGCTATAAGTTTTGATAATTAGATTCGATTTTGATTTTTTAAACGGCATTTGACGTAGTTTTTTTAGTACAAAAATATTGTAGAATACCAAAAAATGATTGGTTGAAAAACTTCGAAGCTATGTCGAAAAAACACTTTTTTCAAAATTTTGAAAAATTGGAAAAAAAA
Source organism: Apodemia mormo (assembly GCA_036924255.1). NCBI lineage: Eukaryota > Metazoa > Arthropoda > Insecta > Lepidoptera > Riodinidae > Apodemia > Apodemia mormo. The sequence goes on along the minus strand of JAUPFN010000003.1, from coordinate 15,972,717 downwards.
ACGTCAACGATTACTCCCAAACGGATAAACCGATTTTAGTGCAATTTATGTATTACACGTAGTTTTTTGGGGAATAGAGCTGATTAGTTTCTGTACTCAATCGGTACATAAACCTGGAAGTTATATTAAAAATATACTGTTTCGCCAAAATTTTTTTGGTGTTTTTTCAAATTTCTCAAAATCTTCTGGACCGGATCGTTTCAAATTTTCAGAAAGTCTAAGTTGGGTGAAATTCAATCGAATGCCATCAACCGCGTTTCGATCGGTAAAGTCGTTCAAAAGTTATGAGATGTTTACATATACACATACACACACTTACACACACACACACACACATGCATACACATATACACACACACGCATACATACAGACATATTGACGTCATCGTGAAAATAGTCGGAAAAGGTTCCTAGGACCTCAAAACGTAGACATCTGGTGAAAACTCGATTTTCGAAAATCGGGGTTAAATCAGTAACTTTCTTATCTACATACGTAGTAGGAAGTTAAAAAAGTTATGTACAAAAATGAATAAAAAACTTTAAACAAATTTTTTTGGGCGTTATATCTTTCACTGATCATCTATACAAACGAATAAAATTGGAGTGTCTGTTTGTAATATTCAAATAATCGCTTCTTACGAAATGTATATCGATGTATACACGGTACACATACCAAAAAAACATGTTTTAAATTTTTTTGTGTGTCTATTCGTTGGATTGGACTGATTTTGACGGAACTTTCACTGGTAGATAGTTGATGTAATGAGTAACTTAGACTACTTTTATTTTAAAAAAAAACATGCCGACGAAGTCACGGGTATAGCTAGTTTTAAAATAAAATGGCATCAGAGCAATTTTTTGGAGAGCAATCTATAGCGAGCAGCGAATAATTTCCATCAAAAAATTGTTTTTCTTTCATTTATCTGTTTTTGGGAGTTTTTGGATACTTGTACGATAAAAACTAACTTATTTTTATTTATATTTTTTTTATTTATAAAATTTATAATTTCCTTAACATTCCTATGTTATTATTGATTTATTATCGATCCTTTTTCACAACGAATGTTAAGAAATGACAAATAATATGGATGTAATAAAATGTCATAAATAGTAAAAGCAGTAACTCACTTCTGTACAAGTCCAATTTGGCGCGTAACAACTACTATATACAGTGAGATTCTGTGCCCTGTTCATCCACACTACACCTATATGGGAATTTTCTTTGCCCACCCATTGGGCTGATATGAGGTAATATTCCCTGAAACGAAATATATATCAGTTATTCAAACGTACGTAACGTATTCACGTACGTAACGTAACGTATTCAAACGTATTTTCCTTTTTATATTAAAATGTCTTTCCCTAGTAATATATAATATTAAAAAAAAAAAAGTTTCTGTGTTTAGTATTTAAGTTCAGTACTATTTAGAAAAAAATTGTGTTTATTTGGTCTATTTTGCAAAAAGATCCCGGACTAACACGGGGTAACAAGCTTGTTATTAATATTCAGATTGATAAAATTCAATAGCTATGTAAGAGATATATATATATATATATATATATATATATATATATATATATATATATATATATATATATATATTATATATATTCGTGCTTGTAGTAAGCAAATAAATATTTTAAATATTTTATATTAACTATAGGTATTCGTAAGCGGAACGTCACTAGACGCGCAGATTTAAACTGTAACTGTTAAACTACTTGTTTGCTTGATAAATTGCTGGCGAACCCATAGCTATGTTTGCCTACTTTAACGACTGTTGCTTCGCTGTTGCGATAACTACACCCGTTTTAGATGCTTTTGCGGGGATGGGTGTGTATACAAACCAGTATCAAGCTCTATATAGATAAATGTAGCATACATTGGAAAATTCAATACAACTTTTTAGTCCGAGAATCGAGCCTGGAACCTCATAATCTGAGCCGAACAGGCTATCAGTCAGATGACAAGGTAGCCAATAATAATAATTTTGTAGGTTAGAATACACAAACACAAGGTGATTTGAATGATTAGATGAAATTAATGATTTAAAAATAACTTTGATATACTTACATCCCGTCTAGTGTGCTTGGAGGGTTAACTTCCCACCTCGGAGGGGAGCTGACATTTTGGACGCCAACAATGAACAGTTTAGCTTGCGGTATCGCGGTGCCGGGCTGGAAGCAACAAGTGTTTCATATTATGTTATCTTACATCGAGTACTTCCCTGAACATTACCTGCAATGAAAATGTTATCTGTATTTCTTTCCTTTGACATATATCGCAGTATAATGGTAGAAAATCAACGCATAAAATTCGTGAAACGTGTTGTACGACGCAGTCCACGTTGTTAGCAAATGCTAAGAACATGGGGTTTTAAAATAAAGTTACTACAATAATTCATCTATTTTACTATGGTTTAGTTTAATAATAATACAATTTGTTTCACTTGCATTCACACACATTTAAAGACGTCACTATATGATCTCTGCCTATTTCACTTACATCACTAGTGTACCTGAATCCTTACCTCTTTTCATACAAGACAGGTAAATTTGGGTAAACATATTTTTAAATGAAGACTTTTTGGAATTAAACAAGAAAAATATTTTTCTGGAAATTAAAGTAGTAATTAATGTTGTATCCTTTTTAAATCTCTATTAATTGGTCAATTTTCTAAATAACTTACAGAGGGTAGTTAAATACATTTTTAATCTCCCCATATGTACATACTACGTAGATAAGGAAGTTTCAAGTTACTTATTTGAAAATGGAGTTTTCACCAGATCTCTACGTTTTAAGGTCCTAAGAATGTTTTTCAGCTATTTTCATGATGACCTCAGCACGTCTGTGTGTATGTGTGTGTATTTGTATGTGTGTAGCTATAACATCTTATAACTTTTGAACGGCTGGAGTCTGGACCTATTGAAATGCGGTTGATGACATGCGATTGCATTCTGCTCAACTAATAGACTTTCTGAAAATGTCAGCCAATTCGGTTTAGGACATTTATAAACATTTTGAAAATACCTCATTTTTTTTGAAAAAACAACGTTTTTTATAACTTCCAAATTATACACCGATTGATAACACAATCTAATCAGTTCTATTTCTTAAAAAACTGCATTCAATGGCGCAAATTGAATGGTGCAAGTTTTTGAACTTAAAAAGCTTCGTCTGCCGTTTCAGAACTTAAAATCGAGTGAAGTTTCTCAAAGTTACAGCTTTTCAAATGTTAATATTTTGTTGTTTACAGCAAACTTACTTAATATTTTTAAAGTAACTTTCAGGTTAATATATTGATTGACGTTAAACATAATCAGCTTTTCTCTCTAAAAACTACGTTAAATAAAGTATCAACAAAAACTTTTGAAAAAAAAAGTGATATTACATCGACATTTTTAAGTCTATAAATTATATAGTTAAGAAAACATTTTAGAGCTTGAAAACTGCGTTGAATGCCATTCGAAAGATCAAAATCGATCATCGTTTCCAAAATATACTTTATAAAAATATAGCTTTTTAAAAATAAAATACCATCATTTCTAATAAAATTTAGAGTTTTGAACTGTATGCTTAGATATAGTTTTTGTTTCTTTGTGATTAAACGCCTCAATTAAGCAGGAAGTTTCAGGGATGACTTGCAGGGTCAACCGGTATACAGATTTTTTAGCAGGAAGTTTCATAACATATTTTGGATTACGAATCAATTACAAACTTTACTTTTTCTTATTAACTGACCATATATTCATTAGATTTATAACTGCAACTAATAGCGTAGTTACTAAATATTTCATAGAAAGAAAAAATACTCTAAAAATAAAAAAATGTAAGCATGGTACCCAAAGCTGTCGTCTAAGGACTGCTTTTCAGCATTTTCAAAATCCATACTAATATTATAAATTCGAAAGTAACTCTTTTTGTCTGGCTGCTTCTTTTTCACGCATAAACCACAACCAAGGAACTTATATATACGATAACTGGAATTCTACGAAGCAATTATGGAAACTAAAAATGTACTTTATTTTATAAACGTACGAATAAAGTTGACATTTGTTTCTTACTTAACAGAGGGGAAAAACGTTCTGAGCAAGACAACGACAAGAGTGAACGTTGTCCCTTTCTTGCAATTGCCAGTGTAAATAAAACTATCTAGATGGTAGATTTTTATATATTCGGTAATCGTTAAACCCCTTTTATTCATACACGTCGATAAATACTTTAGCATAAAATGTATTGTAATTAACACAGTGAGTTCTAAAATGTATTTATTTTAATTACTAGCTGTTGCCCACGACTTCGTCCGCGCGGACTTCGTTTACTCCGCACAGCTCCTCCCCCGTAGGTGATAGCGTGATAATATGTAGCCTATATGTTGTCCCGATCTCTTAGTAATATTCATGCAAAATTTGAAGTAAATCATGCAGTACTTTTTGAGTTTACCCCGGACATACATACAGACAAACAGATAAACAGACAAAAATTCTAAAAACTATATTTTTGGCTTCGGTATCGATTGTAGACCACGCCCCAAGTATTCTTTTAAAAAAATATTCAATGTACAGTTTTGACTTTCCTACGATTTTATTATATGTATAGATTACGTAATTACTTATGCATTGCTAAAACTGTTTCTCAAATTAGTAGAATTACTTAGCAGTAATTTGCAAACTACGCATGGCCGCACTTCTATATGGCGATTGGCGCTTTATTTAGTAGCAAGAGACACACTCCACCCATGTCGTGGTACTCTTCAGAACGATTTTGAAGCGCGTGTGAACATTCCGGGAAATTGTAACTTCCTTGACCACGACAGATTTGGACGAAATTTGGTACAAATATAGTTTGAGATCCGAGAAAGGACATTGGATAGTTTTTATGTCGGAAATCCCACGGAAACGGAGACTGTGCGCGTAAAACCCCAGTACTTTTATGTTAAAATTTTTTCAACGTCTATTTATTAAATCGATTTCAGAATTTCTATACGTATTAGTATCTTTGACTAACATCCATATCACAAGCAAAATAATTGGCTTATATTGGAGCTTGGTCAACTCGTATAATTTGTCCAGCAATTTTTATTTATCGTAATCTATTGTAGGATTTTTAATGCCACAATAAATTTGCCCACACCTTACCATTTATTCCGAAACACGACAACATTGATGTTAATGCGGCGGGAATAGGTAGGGTGTAATGTGATGGAACTCTACCATCTAGTAATCACGATGGTAGTCACGACTATAGCCAGTCATTTGCCTTTTAATACTGTTTGACAGAATGGCAGATTGATGTTTCAAAGTGGACCAACGCGGGGATATGTGGTATTTATTCACAAAAAAAAATTTTATTTACCATTCCAAACATTAAAATCTACAATTTATAGCACTGCGGTTTAACCGGGATTACATTTTAGTATTTTGATACTCCATTTACGTAAGAATTGCGAATAAAAAAATTCCAGTGCATCCGTTTTTACATTGTTTTTGTTACCGAGCCTGCGAATTTCCATAAAAAGGCGATCACACTTTGTATATTGTTTTTGCTAAAGGTCTTTTAACGAGACTTTTGTTTTCTTTATTAAAACATTATTTTGAAACATTTTCTTTAAATCCCGAACGTAATATAAAAATGGAGATTAAATTGTTTTCCGCTGTCTATTGAACCGCAAAATTCATCAGATCAAGTTATTTAATAAATTGTGTGCGCTTTTATTTTCCCATTTTTGTTAAATTTATTTTATTGCTAGGTCACGGAGATATATAGCGGCTGTTGCTAATGGACTGATAATGAAATAATAACTTTTACAATAATCATATAATTTGTCCAATTGTTTTCAATGTTAATATTGAGGCAAACAATTTTAATATTACCGAGGTAAGAATTTTTCAAATAATAATTTTGTATTAATGAAATAAAAATGTACTTAATAGATATAATGAAAGGTTTAGCTTTCACCTAACGTGATCTAAAGAATTATCAGACATAACCAAAAGCCTCACCTAACTTCAACAGGAATAAATTATAACTATGAATCCCACAATCGACGACCTAAGGGGTTTGAACGAGATTGTCTTCTCGTGTTATTCAGTCAAGCATCCTCATCACATCATATGCATCAGCATAGCAAAACAGCAGATGAGAGTCCCATCTTTTGAATCATGATAGAAAATCTATATATATAAAAATCAATTGCTGTTGGTTAGTCTCGCTAAAACTCGAGAACGGCTGAATATTTTATTCGGGTAAGAATATATACAAACAAATTGTTTTTAGGGTTCCGTACGCAAAAGGTACAAACGGAACCCTATTACTAAGACACCGCTGTCCGTCTGTCTTTCACCAGGCTGCATCTTATGAACCGTGATAGCTATACAATTGAAATTTTCACAGAAGATGTAGATGTTTCTGTTGCGCTATAACAACAAATACGAAAAAAGCATAAAATTAATATTTAAATGACGCTCCCATACGACAAACGTGTTTTTGTCGTATTTTTATAGAGAATTTTTTTTTTATAGAAGAGGGGGCAAACGAGCAGGAGGTGCACCTGATGGTAAGTGATCACCACCGCCCATGGACATCTGCAATACCAGAGGTCTTGCAGTTGCGTTGCCGGCCTTTTAAGAATGAGTAAGCTCTTTTCTTGAAGGTCCCTATGTCGTATCCGTTCGGAAATACCCCTGCCGGTAATTGGTTCCACAACAGAGTAGTGCGAGGTAAAAAGTGTCGGGAATGGTATGGAAACCTACATGCGCGAGTCCGACTCGCACTTAGCTGTTTTTTATATATTGCTTAAGTTAAGCAGGTAGATTCTCTGATGGTAATAGATATCCACCGGCTATATACATCAGTTTGTATTAATGGCGTTTTGCTAACTTCATGACAGGTACGTGATAAATCTTCGCGCGATGTGTATCGGTTGCTTTACACTCCAAGCTAAAATACGCCAATGACAAGCATTTATATTAAAGCAATAGGAAAGGCAGCGATATAAGGTTCAAAAATCTATCATCTAGTAGTACGTATGTACGTGTTCTCAGAAAATCTCGCAACTTGCATCAATCACAATTTCACTACACAGATCTACTTCTTTAGGTGAAAATTGTATCAATGGTTTTAAAAGGTGTGTCTACTCAAAAATTAAGAAGGGACGATATGAAAAAGGTAATACACGAAATCACGATTTCTTTGTACATCTGTTTGTGTGTTTATGCATATTTTTCAAATTCGTTACCGAAATCTTACGTTATTTTCACGGATATAAAGAGCTTAGTTTGAAGCAGAATGTAACAAATAAATAAATATCACTAGACGAATTACACGAATTGATCTAACCCCAAAGTAAGCAATTTATTTGATTGTACTATGGGTGTCAGTCAACGATCCTAATACATAGAGAATAGAGATACATATATAAATATTCAAATAGAAATAATAAACACCCTAACCCAGAAATACAAACATCTACACTCATCACATAAATGTTTGTTCCTGTCGGGAATCGAACCTGAGTCTCATTGATGGGTAGTCAAGTTCGCTAACAACTCGACCAACGGGGCGGCATTTAAATTGGATGATAGGACAAAAAAATATCGTCATTTAAAGATATGATTTACATTAAATTCCACTCGGATTCAGATAGAAATTGATATTTTATTTAACAGATAGAAATATTTAAAAATAATGTATTGTGTAAAATTTGTAGGTTCTTAATATTGAGCATTTTATATAAGTTTTATCTTCTTGTAACTTATAATACCTACTCTAATTAACTTACTCTAATTACCTAGTAATTAATAGTTGATTTAGGTCTAGAACTTTAATTGACTGTTACACTAATACGCAGTAGGTGTTCCCAATGTTGCTCCCGGGCTCCTTTGAAGAATAGGCCAACTGCCGTTCTGCTAGGCAGGTCGTAAAAGGCGATCGATTGGCTATGCGAGTCACTACCATCGTGGCCTGTCGCAATAGCGTCAGAGCTTGTAACCGTCGTGTTCCGCTTTGGAGGGTAAGGTAGCCGGTAAACTTATGCATGTGGCATTAGACCTGGCCACAAGATAGCAACGCACCATTAACAGTTTTGGTGTCTATAGGCGGTAGTTGACTTTTTCCATCAGGAGACCCATCTTCTTGTTTGCTATCTTATAAAATAGGTTTATAAGATTGCCTTTAGTCTCGACACTGAAAATCATAAGTGACACTGTAATGAAGGATAATACAGTCTATATTTCCTTAAGAAACTAATTTGGTTAACAACAATGGCGGACCAGTAACTTAAATTAGTCACAGACAATCAATAGGGTTGAAAAATATCGAAAGATCTATTGAACGAGAATGATAAACTAAATTGAATGAATGATACTTCAGTGATTTAATGGATAGTGTTAATTTGCTGTAAGCAACGTACATATGTTTTATGACCCTTTAACTGGCAGAAAAGACGGTACTCTATACACTTCCTAATATATATGTAAATATTTTGCTAACTTACCGTTGGATATCTGATAGTGACGTGGCCAGGGAAGACTGTAGGCGTGCTGGTGTTGAGCACAGGAAGTAGAATCCCCGACCGGGCAGCACCGAAACCCCCCATTCCCTCGGATATCCGCGGGAACATCAACTCCGACACCTTGCTGTCGTTGTACTGGACATACATCACGAAATTCCCGTCCGGTGATCCCCATGTTGCCGTTGCCGTTTTCGTCACCTCCTCTGCAAGTAATTCAATATTATTTTATTTTAAACCTGCAGCTGACCCGCAAATGTTTATCTGCCTTTTTAACTATTCTCATTTTTTTCTCTATTTTCTCACCTTTTAAATCTTCCCTGGACTTCAACAATTAATTTAAAACCAAAATTAGCCAAAATGGTTCAGCCGTTCTCGAGTTTTAGCGAGACTAACAAACAGCAATTGATTTTTATATATATACATAATAAAACCAAAGTCTTATTTCAGACTAGCACGTTAAGCTGTCGATCATGGGTATGACAAAAGAAAAGCGATAGTCCATATAAATATTATCTAACCGTCCCTTTGGTCGAGTGGCTAGCGATCCTGACAATGCAATCGATTTCGAGAGGCTCGGTTTAGATTCCCGACATGGACAAACTTTTGTGTGATGAGCATATTGTTTTTTTTCCGTGTTGGTTCCGGGCGCCTTTGTAGAATAGGCCAACTCCCGTTCTGCCTGGCAAGTCGTAAAAGGCGACTGATTGCCTACGCGAGTCACTATCATCGTAGCTACTAGGTGGTAGAGTTCTGCATTGTCTCGCTCGGGTCTGATACCATTGCCTTACTTATTCCTGCCGCAATAGCGACAGCGCTTGTCGCTGTCGTGATCCGGTTTGGAGGGTAAGGTAGCCGCTTAACTTATGCATGTGGCATTAGATCTCATTACAAGATAGCAACGCACCATTAACATATTTGGTGTCTATAGCTGATGGTTGACTCTTACCATCAGGAGACCCATCTGCTTGCTTGCTATCTTATAATATAAAAAAGATATATAATGTTTGTATTTAAATTCTTAGGTATTTATTAAATATATTTGAGTATTTATATTATATATGGATTCTTATGCATTAATATCGTTAACTAACACCTATATTACAAGTTAATGATTTGCTTATTTTGAGGTTAGATTAATTCGTGTTAATTTGTCCAGTGATATTTATTTATCATTTATTTATTTTGCTTAATGACAAATAGGTTAATTGTAGCGAACCGAAGCGTCAATTTGCATTTGGTTTACTCTGCCCATCTCACATGAGAACCGACGTGATAATATTTATTTATAAATTAAAAGTTAATGCGAAGACTGATTTTGAGTTTTCAGAATCAGTTTTTACATTTTATGATGTAAGCGTTTCTGGCTCTATCTTTTTCAGTATTAAAATTTTGAACACAACTTTTATGCAAGTATTTATAACTGAATTAGCTGACCAGCGCTGCTTCGCTCGCAACTCGATTAATATTATTATAAGATTATATACCGTCGACATAGCTTTTCACATAAAATTTAATTCTCTGATTTTAGCCTCCAAAGGACTACTTTAAAAAAAAAAACCCTGGTCAAGTGTGAGTCGGACTCACCCACTGAGGGTTCCGTATAAATTTGTAGGTAAGTACTTATTATAAATAGTTCAGGAGTCGAGTCATGCAGTTTTTTCTGAGCTTTTCCCGAAATTCAGTTTCCAAAACCTATGTAATTTAAATAAATACTATATTTTATAATTTAATTACAATGGTATATTCAGATTTTTCTCTGTACTTGTAGTATAAGATAATATTACTTGTCATATTTCATTTTGTTTTAGATCAACGGAAAGTACCTTATAAATTTTGGTTCCCCTGCGAGTGTCGAAATACACGTTTTATTGCGGCATAAACGACTGTTTTTTTTTACGTTTACTTAGAAGTTTGACTTTTTCATAATCACAAAGGACTAGACTACATGACTGTAGACTTTAGTATACATTTTAATTTCAATTCGATACCTCTTAATATAAACTAGTTTTCGCCTGTATCCGAAATTTGACCATAGGATAAAGAATAAAATCTTTTTTAGGTTTGACAATATATGTATCATGTCATGCATATCACATGAATATGGAGGGTGTAATGTTTATTTTTATTAATTTAATATATTTCTATTGCATTTTATTAAAAAATATTAGGTTTCTGCAGTTCTCCACAATGTAAAGTTTAACTGGGCCAAACTTCATACAACACCGTTCGCGCAATTGTGTTAAAAAGGGGTACAAACTTTTCACTTCTCGTATTAAAATATAGATAAACAGTTTTGTCAGAAAGATGGACAGACGGACAATAAAGTGGCCCTATAACAGTTTAGTTTTCCTTTGAGGTACCGAACCCTAAAAAGTAATATATGTTTGACCCCGGATCTTCGACTATCTCAATGCTTATTTCATCAAAATCGGTTTGTCTGCAAAGCGTAACAGCCAGACAGAATTTTGCATTTATGATATTAGGATAGATATGGATATCGCACACTACAACCAATAAATTTCAGAACAGCCTGTATATTTCGTGCAGGCCGTTTAAAAAAACGTGTGTGTACTATGTACGCGCACGTAAGAACTTCTTTGACGTAACAAGATAAAAATCTTTCTAAAAATTTTATCCTTCGCCTTATTCTGTTAAATAAGTTTTTATAAAAGCTGATCAGATTTTGAAATCAATCAGTATATATATTACGTAGTATTGTATACTCTTTGATATATATGTTTGAAATTTATTTAACAAATTTGAAGTAACTTTATTAAAAACAACATATTAATTTCAATCACAACACATTTGCGGCATTGAACGCAGTTTTTCAAGGAAAGAACTAATTAGATTTTTATCAATTTGTACCTTAATCTGAAATTTATTTAGAAAAAAACATTGTTTCGCTGAGGGAAGTCTAAATTTTGCATAACCTAATTGAACCGCGTTGCGGTCGGCCGTTTAAAAGTTATGAGAGGTTTACATACACACAACACATATACACATACATAAAGACATACTGAGGTCACAGTGAAAATATTCGGAAAACATTCCAAGGAATTTTCGAAAATTGGGGTGAAATGAGTAACTTCCTTTAGTGCGGGAAGATATACATAATTCGACGACGGAAAACAATAAGGTCGTAACCCTGGCAAACCCAACTTTACACCAGAGCGAAAAAACAACAAAATATAAGAAATTTTATTATTATCTTTTTATCGGTAAATCGTGTGAACGCCATTTTTAGACCATAATTATAAAATTTAGATCTCTATTAAATGGCCTACACGCCAATAACTTCCTATTGCTAGAAATAAAGTTTTCTTGAGTTACAGCCATTGTCTATAAAAATTCCATATATTATATCAATGTAAGACAAGTTCATATTATATGAATTGATTTTTTTGACCGCCCCGTTGGTCGAGTGGTTAGCGACCCTGACTACGCAATCGACGGGGCTCGGGTTCGATCCTCGACAGGGAAAAGCATTTGTGTGATGAGCATAAATGTTTGCATTTTCGGGTTTGGGTGTTTATTAAATATATTCGAGTATTTATATATGTACTTATATGTATTAGTATCGTTGACTAAAACCCATAACACAAGCAAATAATTTGCTTACTTTTGGGGTTAGACCAGTAAGTATAATTTGTCCCGTGAATATTTATTATTTATTTTATTTTACAATTAATTTTTTTAGGTTCTATAAAACTACATAATATAATCTACATATTAATACATGAAAGAAAAACTTTGGACCCCTTTTTTAAGACAATGGCAGGAACGGTGGAGTTTGCAATTTGGCACAATTAAAGTTTACATTGCGGAGAACTGTAGAAACCAAATATTTTTAAATAAAAGGCATTAGCAATACATTAAATTAATAAAAATAAACATTACACACACTAAGTTCATGTGACATACACGATATTATACACACATGGATACTATTTTATTTACGACTTAATTTTTTTTGTCAAAGGAGAGGGAGATTTTTGGGCCCAAATGTAAAGGGTTGAAGTGTGATTCAAAAAAATGGTGCTATTTTTTATTTCAAAGTTCAAAATATGAGCTTTATCGGCTCTCTGAGAAAGAAGAAATCACGAAAATAAGTTTGCGGTACTATAACTGTACAATCGATAAAATTATAATTGATTTATGTAAATAATTTTTATCGAAATGTAAGCTCGTAAGTATATGTAAAAGTGTATTGTTGATCAATATTTAGTTTAATCAACAGTAAGTACCATTATTATTTTACAAACTATTTATAATATAAAAAGAAAAAAGTAATTGATACAATTTAAATAATCGATTGATTATATTGCATCGAGCTTAATACGATTTAGTGTCTGTGGATTTAATACAGCTAAAAGTGACAATTACAACTGATATCACTGACGCGGACGGCTCGCAAGAGTCAAGTCGCAGTTTTCACTCTTCGGCCTTCGCTATTTTACGTACCAACCTACCTACCTACAGGGAGGCATCCTTTAATTTGTGGTTTTCAAAAATGTGTGTTTTAGTATTGTGTCAATTTATTAACATGAAACATAGTTGCCTGTATTACAAGTTTCAGTTGTTTATGTAAAAGTAAACGGTTATAGTGAGTTAAACTATACCGTAGGATCGTAACCTTACTTCTAGTGAATATCTTATATCTCTGTTCTCAGATTGCTAAAATCTATAAAATTTTCAGTATTTATATAAGGTTAAAGTAGCTATTAATTAACATAATTTTCATCTTATTACAAGAGGGCCCAACGGTATCAGTCTCCTTTAAAAGAAACTTTATTGTTTAGTCTGAGGTCGAATTTCGGCCACAGGCGATCGCTAGTATACTTAAAAACAAAACCATAATAACTCTAACTCAAGCTTTTTCGCTACAAAAGAAAGTCATTCTGTGAATGAAGGGAAACAATCTGAAATTCATTAATCTTTAGTTCAATTAAGAGAAGGGTATGAAAAATGATATCCAACGTATATATTTTAGGGTTCTGTTTTCAAGAAAAGTTTTCTGCTTTAATTTGAAATGTAATAGATATCTATTAAATAAAAAATCTATAAGTTTAATAAATTAAGCATGTTATGTTAAAAAATTATATCAGTATATAGATAAGTTAGTAAATTATTTTTATTGTTAACTTCCTGTTACAAGAAGTTACTGACTTCAACGAGTTTTTATCATTTTCAAGTTTTTAGGTCCTAGGATGGTTTTTTGACTATTATTATGATGACATCAGTATGTATGTATATCTGTGTACGTGTAAATCTCGCATAACTTTTTAGAATGAATATGTATGTTTAACTTTATAAAAGGTCATTCAAAATTACGAATTAGCAAATGGCGCGATGAAGATCAGATCACCACCTTATCGTATCTTGACATACGAAATTGTTGAATTGTGATGAACTATAAGAGCGTCCTTGGTTACATTCAGTTCACTATGCAAGCCGTTTGTATTTTTTATTAAAACAATTTTTCGTTTCATATTATATAAGTAAAAACGAATCACCGAAATGTATGTACGCCCACGAGTCTGAAATAAATGCACCAAATTGGATATCCTTTTTATCGTTATGTTTGTTATTTTTAGATAACGTCTGGATAAAGAATGTTAAAAATCACACGGAAAGGTTTTTAAAATATTATCCTTGCGAAGGGGGGTGGGCAGCAGCTATTTATAATAAAAATAAACGACCAAGTGCAAGCCAGACTCGCGCACGAATTGTTCCGTACCATCATATTTAAAAAACACATTTATGGTATGGACCGCTTCATTGATAATGGACCTCTTAATATTTTCATTTTTTATTTTTAGCATTTGTTGTTACAGCGGCAATGGAAATACATAAATTGTAAAAACTTTCTAGCTATCACGGTTTATGAGATACAGCCTAGTGACAGACAGACAGACAGACGGACAGACAGGTAGCGGAGGCTTAGTTATAGGGTCTCGTTTTACTCTTTAAGTACGGAACCCTAAAAACGAGTGAACCTTACAATATGTGAATATTGTAACGATGTGTAACTTCTAATATCCAAGTGATTAAATTGGTGAAATTTCATGACTAACTTTATTATCGCGCGCGCTCATTAGTTAATTCAGACAGTGCGCACTCGTTGGTCAATTCAAATAGCACGCGCTCATTGGTCAATTCAAATAGCGCCCGTTTTCCTGGTTTTCCATTACATACTTCTATTGCGTTTCACGAAATCACTACCACAGATTTCAGGAATGCGAGAGAAAAGATGTTTCACATCATAAATAACAAACCTTGGTAAAGCCAGTCAGATACTCCATTGTAAATTTGTCCGGGGATGGCATCGTTGGTGAGTCGTAGCAACGGCGACCTCCTGGCAGGCGGCGGCGGCTGCGCAAACACCTCGTTGTCGGCCGCCAGCAGCAGCGCCCCCTCCGTGCCCAGCCATGCAGCATATTGCCACTCCCAGCTGCTTTGGCCTTCGCCAAACAGTGGGATCTGGTGGCTGAAATAGGATAATGATTTATAATATGTCATAGAGCTTAAATTGGAACGTCAACCTTAAATCACTTATGTCTTACCGCCGATAGCCGGTACCGAATCGTTTACGTGCTCACCCAAGTAACATACCACCTGCCAGAGTTCGAGCTGCTACTGACATTTTGGACTAGCGAGAAAATTCCAAAAAAACCTTAATAGCACTTTTGCCCGGCCCGGCGATCGAACCCGGGACCTCATGATCTTAGCTAAATAAACCTATCGATTCGCTATATACTTATATCATTCAGTACTAGTCTCTATAATCTATAATATTCTTTATATGCAGAACTTGCGGTTTATTTGAAAATAGTCTACATTTCTAAGTTCCTTGTAAACTTCATACTAAAGCACAAAGGCAGAAGTAAAATAAAATATTTTTCCATTAGGTACATATTAATAAACAGTGACCTACCATCCACAAATCACAACATTTAAGTACGAATATTAAACAATAACAACGAATCATTGAACAAATTACACAAATCGATCTAATCGTTTTGAAATATATCATACTAGCCTAACCTGTTAGTAATATCCATGCAAAATTTGAAGTAAATCCATGCAGTACTTTTTGAGTTTACCCCGGACATACATACAGACAATCAGACAAAAGTTCTAAAAACTATATTTTTGGCTTCGATATCGATTGTAGATCACGCCTCAAGTATTTTTTGACTTTCCTACGATTTTATTATATGTATAGATATAGATATAGATTGGGATTAAGTAAGGAACTCATTTGCTTGTGTTATGGGTGTTAGTCAACGATACTATTACATAGAAATACATATATAGTACTGTTATATACATAATACATACATTTAGAAATACAAACATCTATGAAACAAATGATTGTCACTATCGAGAATCGAGCCCGCGCCTCATCGATCCGTTGTACTCCAGTGCCAGTTGCATTCTAGCGCTGGAATCGATCGCCGGAATGGAATAACAATAAATAAACTCGGCTCTATACTATAATGTCGAAAAACTGATTATGCCTTCCTAAATGCTTGAGTTATATTTGGTACAAAATATAAGGATTACGTCGTGTAAAATATTCCTCTAGCGTTTGTCAGTCTATCTGACCGTGCTAAAAATTTCAGTCCGTCTGTCCGTAAAAGACGAACATTTGGAAAAACGTATCCGTGACGCGTCGTGGCAAGCAACTAGTAGTTCTTGGTTATAAATATTTTATAAACTGGTAACAATAATAACTAATTATAATCTTATGGCAGTTTATACATACAAATAAATTATGTAAACGATGTAGGGAATAAAACACTAAGAATAAAAACAAATCATATGAGAAAGAGTATACGTGATACCTACATGCTTAGATTAGTTCGTAAGTACCTACCTAATAACTTATTAATTTGTAAAATTTTTCAAGCCAGATGAAATATTCTGTGTATGTCCTACAAGAGCTATAATTTAGAATTTTCATTTATTTTACGTCCCAAAGGTAAAATCAACTGGAGTAAAGTATAGGAACGTGAATACGACTGCCAATTTATTCGCAAACCCACGTCTGGAATTTTAATACACTTCGAAATCCGAACAACTCTAACTTCGACGATTGGTGAAGATTGAAGTAATGCATTTGTCCTGCAGTTGTTGGCAGAGCCAAACTCTTAGTTCTTAAAATAACGAACGCTGCATGTTCGTGATAAAACTTTTATAAGAAAGCCGTTTTTGTTAAACAATAAATTGTAATTTGTACAGTTGTTCCTTAGTACTTTACTTGTGCACTGCACATTACAAGTTTTTTACAAATATAGGGTTAACTGGAAGAAAATGTCTATAGACGTTAAGTTCGCCTGTTGTATATTTTTGTGTAATAAAGAGTTTAAATAAATAAATGATATATTTTGCACATATTGGCACTTGGTGAATGCACTTATCTATACTAATATTCTGTCCTGCTACGTTAGTCGACCATAAGTGTTTGTTGGGTGCAACAGAGAAAATCGCGTCAAAGAATTTGCACCTTAATTTTTGACGCTACAAAAATCTATGTATAACAGACATGGAAAAAATGTTACTCTCCCTAAATTTTTTGTAGCGTAAAAAATAATGGTGCAAATTTTTGGGTGCGATTTTCTCTGTTGCACCCAACATGCACTTACGGTCGACTAAATTAGCAGGGCAGTATTATAAAGAGGTAAAGTTTGTGAGTTTGTTTTTAAAGGAAATAATCTCTGGAACTCCTAATCCGATTTTGAAAAGTCTTTCACCGATAGAAATTACATTTTTACCCCAACTTTTGTGGATTCTAAGCGGGTTATACTGCAGGAAATGGCTAGTTGTTAATAAAATTAACAAAGAAAACTTATACTTTTTGACATTGTCTATATTTAGTCGAAAACTTAAGGATAGACCACCTGTCAGACAATATGTAAAAGGCGAAAGATTGGATAAACATATTAATACCACCATAATTACCGCCTTATTTATTCCTGCCGCAATAGCGATGATGCTTGTCATTATTGTCATCTACTCGGGGTACGTTTAAAACGCATAATTTTTTTTCCTAATTTACTTTGTCATAATGAATATAACATAATATGTAGTGTCATTATATAATTTAAGCATAATCTTTTTTTTGCGAAATGTGTTTTAAGCATAACAATCTATTGTACTATATGTATTTAATTCGACTATTGATGATACGCATAATAGTCTTTAGACATTTTTTTATTTTTCCTAATGTTATCTTACCATAAAAACACATGTCATAAGCCCCCCTCCACAAAGAAACAAAGCTATCCAATGCTACAGTTGAAGTAGGTTAGTTAGGTTCTCTTTAGATTCCACACCCAGAAATAGGAGCCCCGCGTAGCGGGGCTCCGTCGACTTGGTCCAAACCCACTTGTTACGGGAATAGTATGCTGCTACAATACAGTCTGCTATTTGGTCTTGCTATTTATGCAATGCTGCTACAGTCTGCTATCCACCTATTTCTTGCATTTTAATTAGGACTTTTAAGTGTATGCCGTTGATAATTATGTTTATGTATTGTTATGCTTTCCTCAATGTGTGCCTTTAACCATTATGCTATGTTATCTTTATGCTACATAGGGTTATGCTAGTAAAAATTATGCGAAAACAGTTATGCGTTTAGTTGTTATGGTAAATTATCATTAGTTGTAAAAACGTGATGCCTACTTAAAATAGTACAAAAATTGTTATGCTACTAAATTCTACTCATGTGGTCCCGGTTTACAGCGTTATATTGCCGGTAAGCTAAACAATGTTCTGAATGAATAAAGTAGAAGATTTCTTTTAACTAGATATTTAAGCACTCACCTCATGCTTGTTTCATTACCATCACGTCATACGGAAAGCAACGCATTGGTGACTGATAAGCGATGGTTGTCTTTTTGCATCAGACCCTATCATCTATCTGCTTATTTGCTATCCTATAATATAAAATAACTGAACGTAGTGCTTTAAGTCAAGAATAATCCCTGTTAAACAAAGGCACTGGCGGGTAATTTTCAGGATCACAGTTTTTTTACACACTTTTTATATTTTGTTTAATAAACGTAGCTATTTCGTAGTAATTCTTTCAATAATAAATTATCAATGAAATACTATTTCATTCGTATACAATCTTGTCGACGAAGGCGGAAACCATGGTATTGAAAAAGATAACGAATCGTGCGTGACGATACTGCATGCAATGTTAGTAGCAAATATTGCAAAGGACGTTTCAAGTTTCGCATGACATAATAACGAATATGTTTGTTTGAATTTTTTATTTTATTTTGAGTAAAAATAATCATTTTATTATTAAGATGTATTTATATGGGATAGTTGAAGCCGTGTATAAAATTAAACTGATAGTGTCATCGGAACTTTGCATAACAAAGGAAATCTTTTAAAACTAAAAATAACTGAGAAAAATTTCGACACGACTTGAACCTGTGATTAAATTGGTTAGAGTGTCCTGGCGAGAGGGAAGGTCGCAGGTTCAAGTCCTGTCGTGCCGTATTTTTTTAAAACATAATTATTAAAACTAAAATACATATTATATAGTAAGAAACACGAAAGTATTGATTAATATTATAAATGTGAATGTTATTTCTAACGATGAACTCATTTAACTACCATAGTATATGTAGCGATCTAGCGATCAGTATAATCGACGAAATCGATTACAAAGCAAAGGAGAATTTCGTCACGTTGAACCAGTCGACAGTGATTTAGTTGGTTGGAGCGTTTCGACCTGACAAAAGGTCGCATGTTCAAGTCCTGTCG
Source organism: Apodemia mormo (assembly GCA_036924255.1). Lineage (NCBI taxonomy): Eukaryota > Metazoa > Arthropoda > Insecta > Lepidoptera > Riodinidae > Apodemia > Apodemia mormo. The sequence continues at coordinate 15,953,419 of JAUPFN010000003.1, read as the reverse complement.
TATCCATTGTTTTATTTTTTAAGTTTTTTAAGTCTTCTTAAGCCGTGTTCTTAAGCATGAGGTAACTGCTTAAAACTTTGTGTAGTTAAAAGCTACTTAATATTCATCTTTCAGAACAAATAGTACTCTTCACACAAATCGGTTTATCTTAAATGTAGAATTTGAATATATAAAACAAGACACACCACTTAACATCGGGTAAGAAGTAAATCATAATATACTTAGCTATCATACGCAAAATGTCATTTGCGTCATTCTAAGCGGATTACTTAAAATATACCTCAATCAACAGCCAGAAGTTCCTTCAACATGAAAGTTACAAAATGATAAATCAATAATGGTAAGTACCGCACCAAGGATAAAACATGAAAATCTGTTTGCCAGTTTTAATTATACTTGTTCGTAAAGACTTTATGCAAAATGGTTAAATGAGGCAAATTTTTATAGGACATCAAAAAGTTTGCAGAGTGAGAGAACGCGAATGTAGGAATGTTTGTTTTAAAACAAAACTTTTTGGCGAAGAGGTTGTGATGATCTACTTAATAATGGAAACAAGAAATGTACATTTATTTTACAAATTGGGGTTAGATGTTAAATTACGTCTTGTATTTTTACTCTTTTGTATTTAAAGTCAGACTTCAGTAACTTACTTTTTAATTTGGATATTTGACATAAAATTCATTCAAATCAAATTTAATCTATACATATAATAGAATCGTAGGAAATCGTAGTCAAAACTGTACATTGAATATTTTTTTAAAGAATACTTGAGGCGTGATCTACAATCGATATCGAAGCAAAAAATATAGTTTTTAGAACTTTTGTCTGTTTGTCTGTTTGTCTGTATGTATGCCCGGGGTAAACTCAAAAAGTACTGCATGGATTTACTTCAAATTTTGTATGACTATTACTAATAGGTCGGATCAACATATAGGCTACATACTATCACGCTATCACCTACAGAGGAGGGACAGTGCGGAGTAAACGAACTCCGCGCGGACGAAGTCGCTGGCAACAGCTAGTCTGATATAAAAACGTTATATTTAAGGATTAATTATTTAATCAGATATTATTATTAGAATTACCACACAAAAATTTAGGGTAAAAAGAAATTAAGGAGTTGAGATGTTGGTATGTAACAATAGTAACTATTATATGATATGTGATGTTGGTTAGTTTGACCGGGTTCAGATTATTTTGGTCTAAAGTGATATTTAAACCACTGACAAAAAATTGTTGACAACTAACGACTAAAAAAATGCCAATTAAATACACAAAAAATAATAACCAGATTTACTTCAACTGTAAGTATGGCGGCTGACTCGGGCTTGTAGTCTGCCACTGACCACCATATCTAGGTTCAGTAGGACCCATCATGTGCTATTCTATCCCGATGATTCCGATACCACAACCCATACAAATATAAATAACGCAACGCCGCCTGAGTGCTAAGTGTGAGTTTTTCTTTTCGCATTCGATCGTGAGCGCGTTTCGAGTATAGTAGGAATTTGTATGTGATTTGTACAGCGCCACCTAGTGGTAAACTGGTTTCTCACGTTTCGTGGCGCTGTAAAAATCACATACAAATTCCTAGTAAACTCCAAACGCGCTCACGATCGAATGCGAAAAGAAAAACTCACACTTAGCACTCCGTTGTCAACGTTCTCGACAACAAAGACTACCTTGTCATCCCGCGTTTAAAACGCAGAGCGCAATGCCACGACTTCACCCGCTATAAAATTAGTCTCTGCACTAAGCCAAGGTCCGGTCTTACAGTAAACAGCCCTCAGTAATGGGCAACGGCGTTAGTAGCTCAAATTTAGAGACGAAATGAAGGTATTTATATAAAGGTATAAAGTTTTCGCGAAGTCTTATACGTAACTGCTAGGATATAACTGAAAAAAAAGTGTAAGGAATAGGGGGAACTTATTCAATGTGTGAAAACTTAAGGAGACTCCAGCGGCACATGGCCCACTTCGCCTACCAAACTCTCACCCATGTCCGTAGAAAAGGCACAAATTATGTACTCAACGCATGTTTCACTTTTTTAACCGAAGAAGCTTCAGGAGAGGCGAACTCTACGAAGGATGAAGCATTAATGATTTAATGCTTCACGAATTCCATAGTTAAGACTGAATTATGGATTTTCGCAAAGTAACATCTGAATCTATAAAATAGCTCAAATTTAGCTTAAATTTCTGGTTGAGCACTCTGCTCGACCTAAAAGTCCGGTGTCATACTAATGACCTGCAAGGTCAAATGTAAATTAATCATTTGGAGAAAAAATCTGGGTACCAGAAATACAGGAGTCGAAATCGGTTGTTCTTTGTTCAAATTATCATAATTTATAACACATTTTGTTTAGTAGAAGTAGCTAACTTAATTAAAATTTTCGAATCCCAAATAATTGTTGGCCTTTGTACTGAAGTTTGTATCTTTACTACAAAAGGGCACGTCGATATAAATTCATAAAAATATATTATTGTTTAGGCAAACAAACTGAAGTATTTTAACAAACATTTAGCGCTAAAACAATAGAGATGTTAGCGAAGTACAAAAAGCAAGGAGGGAAACTGGGTCAGCGTGAATTATGCTGGTTATTCACATCCGTCAAAAAGGAAGTCTCTGACAGTTCAGTAAATTAAAAAGGCGAAAATTATACATTTTCATTCCAGACCTTTTAAACAGTTTCGTATTGCGACCCGAGAGCATAATTATTTACAGGTTCCTTTCTTTTTAGTCTTGTGCGATGGGTGCATTTTGTCACTAAATAGTGAAGGAAAAATATTCAACATATCTTTTTTATATAATTTTTTTTTTGAACTAAAAGTGGAGCACGTGCAAAATTAAACACTTACTTAACAGTACTTTCTATTATAAGTACGTAAAAGACAACGCAGGCTTTACATTTATTATTGAGGTAAATACTAAATTATTATTTTTTATATCATAAGATAGCAAACAAGCAGATATGTATCCTGATGGAAAGAGCCAACCATCGCCTATAGACACCAAAGATGTTAATGGGGCTTGCTGCGTGCGTGCGTTGTCTTGTGGCGAGGTCTTATGCCACTTGCATACGTTTACCGGCTACCTTATCCTTTAAACCGGAATACAACAGTGACAAATACTGGCGCTATTGCGGCAGGACGATAGTTAAGGCGGTGTTACCAGACCCGGGCGAGACAATGCAAAACTCTAACAACTAGTAGTCATGATAGCAGGGAGTAGGGACGCGCATAGCCAATCGGTCGCCTTTTACGACCTGTCTGGCAGAACAGCAAACCTATTCTTTAAAGGAGCTCGAACCAACAGGGGCGAAACTATATTATGTAACGTGAAAGCCGTCCGCCCCATGGATAACAATCGACACTGGAATTGATTTGAAAATCTTATAATGAAAAAAGAAAAAATAGTGCGCAGGAAAACGAGACTGCTCTCCAAATCCACGGAGAGTCAGCGGTGATTATTTACATTAAAAAACAAAAGAACCTTGAACGTTTTTACCACTCGGCTATCGTCCCTTCATCAACGCGTGTTACTACCATAGATAGCTTTCTGAGTAGATATGACCAAGGAATTATATTATTTGTTATGGTCACCTCTACATGTTAATCTTATATATAAAAATCAATTGATGTTCGTTAGTCTCGCCAAAACTTGAGAACGGATGAACAGATTTGGCTAATTTTGGTTTTGAATTAGTTGTTGAAGTCCAAGGAAGGTTTAAAAGGTGAGAAAATATAGAAAAGAATAAGAGTAGTTAAAAAGGCAGAACAACATTTGCCGGGTCAGCTAGTATAGTATAAAAGCAAATGAGGAAACAGGGTCTGAAAAATCTAAATTAAGGTATTATAATCTCAAAGCAGTCAAAAATAAACAACCAGCAAAATCGCATAATATGTAGGTATGTGACTTCTAGCATAATGTCACTAACACAAAAAGTAGTGATTTCTGTGAGTATAAGGAATGGAACGAACTTACAGAAGGAGTGGAAATTATTATTTTGCCCAACCCTACCCGATTCGAATCCAGGAACTCATAATTTAAATCTGAACAGGCTAAATATTTTACTTCGGTCGAAGCAATTAACCGACCTTGAGGTGAGCCTACAAATACATAAAATTAAATGTTAATAAATTTGGAACGAAATTTTTATTCATTGCCCAAAAGTATCCAACTTTTATTATAAAAATATTTCAGCTATAATTTATAAATCTTTTAGTTTTTATTTTACGTAGCTGGACTCACAAACTTAGTACCGCTTTGGAATAGGTTTAAAATCGTTAACGTTTGACAGCCACGAACAGATTTAATAGGAATTTTTAACTTCCCGCTACGTATGTAGATAAGGAAGTTACTGATTTTACCCCGAATGTCGAAAATCGAGTTTACACCTCAGATCTCCAAGTTTTGAAGCCCTTGCAACTTTCCGACTATTTTCACGACGGATTCAATTCAATTCGAAGGAAACAGGACTGGAACAGTATTTTTTTTTAATATAACTCCCAGGATTATTGTACCGATTGAGTACAAAATCTAATTAGCTCTTTTCTTTAAAAACCTGCGTCAAATGTATAAAATGCATCAAAATCGGTATATCCATTCGGGAGTTATCGTTGGCGAAAATTTTTGAAAAAGAGTTTTTTGACTTATTAACGATATTTTTAACCAATCATTTTTTGACTTTCTACAATATTTTAGTACCTAAAAAGTACGTCAAATTAGGTTTCAAAAATTTAAATCGAATTGCGTTTTCAAAAGTTACAGCTTTTTAAATAATAATTTTTTGTTGCTTACAGAAACCTTACTTAACATTTTTAAAATGTCTTTCAGGCTTATATACCGATTGATTTAAAAATCTAATCAGCTTTTCTATAAATGACAGTAACTTCATTTTTTAAAAGCTGTATATTTTGGAAACGATAATCGATTTTGATCTTTCGAATGACATTTAACGCAATTATTGAGATCTAAAATGTTATCTTAGCTACATAATCTATAGGCTGAAAAATGTCGAAGTAATATAAAAAAACCATTTTTTTCAAAATTTTTTGTCATTCATAAATTTTAAATAAATCAACCGATTTTGAATCAATTTAAGGTATTTGACGCAGTTTTTTAAAGAGAATCAGTTCAGCAGTTCTCGAGTTTTGCGCTCAGCAACAGATTTGCGATTCATTTGTATATTAAGGTAGATTGGAAAAATACTATACATATTGTTAAACACGGCAATTATGGTCATATGTAACCAATAAAAATATAATAAAAAGAGCATATTGTTTAACTTCATAGTATCCTCAACGAAATTAGTGTAGTAGTATTCAAAAACTATAACGCGCGCCTTGACTTACACGTACCGTGGCGGTTATTCGCTGTCTGTAAACAAAGAACTTCAATATCTATATGCACGGGTGGCCATACTTAATATTTTTATTTGATAATCAGGTCATAAAGTACCTATTTTTTAAATATTCCGTATTAGAATTGAGTATTGAACACTTCAATATGTACAATATTTTACTGGTCAAGCCGTATACAGAAGTAGAATATGATTGTTTATTAAGAAGAAAGTTCTATTTTCGCTACCAATACTCTATCTTAATATTCGTTTAGCATATCTCTTAACATAATTAAACCCGGGAACATAAAAGAATTTCTATGTAGCTTTACCGCGTAAGTCCTTGTTATTAGTGAACATAAAACGTAACCATTACTATTAACTGCTGTAAGTTGCTGTACCCACAATTTTATTACAGCTTATATTTGAGGCACTTAACTGAATTTTATTAACCCCTGACGTAAAAACGAAAGGTGTTATAAGTTTGACGTGTATATCTATCTGTGTATGAGTTTTTATATCATAAGGTAGGAAACAACACATGGCTCTCTTGATGAAAACAGACAACTGTCGCTTATATAAACATTAAAGATGTTGATGATGCGTTGCTATCCGTATGATGGGGTCTTATTGCCACATTGTTTACCAACTATCTCACTCTTCAAACTAGATTACAACAGTTACAAGCACTGGTGATATTGCAGTTGGAATAGGTACTAGTCACCAGACTCGGTCGGTACGCTGCAGAAATTTACCATCTAATAGTAACGACGGTAGTAACTCGTATAGCCAATCCTTTTTACGAACTATTTGGAAGTTAATTTTTGCAGTTTAACCTTTTTTCAGTTTTATATTGTACCCAATTTATTCGGACACTATTATAAGATAGTCTACGGATAGCCTATTCAGCTCAGGTCCCGGATTCATTCCACAGGATAGGAAAAAAGTGTTATTGAGATTTCTTTGGGGTTTTCCTTAAAAATTTAAAGTCTCAGTAGCAGCTAAGATTTTGGTAGTGGTTATTTAATACCCCCGTGCTTCGAATATACACGCAATGCACGTAAATCTGTTCGTTCCGGTTATCGCTAAAAATAAGCTGTAATCGTTATTAAGTAAGTAAAATGCGGCGCTGGGGATCACGCCTATTTTGGCCAACCGTCAAACTGATGGATCGTTGTAAACCAAAAAAGCCTATAGACGTTCCGTTCACTCTGCCTCATAGGTAGAGTGAACGGAACGTCTATAGGCTTTTTTAAGAACCTAATTTTCTCACAACAGCTTGTTAATTATTAGTTATTCAAGGGTAACATTGTCCTACACGTAAACCCCGTTTTCACTTTGATTATTACGAGTGTGAGTGTTTAATGCAGGTGCTTAGTATAAAGATAAAAATACGTGAAGACAGCCGTTGATCAGTGCGAGTGATAAGTAAGGGGCCATCCATAAAGTACGTCACACGTTAATGGGGAGGGAGGGTATCACCGAAGTGTGACATCGTGTGACAAGGGGTATGGAGGGGTCAATAGTTTTGTGACGTCACATGTTAACATTTAAAATACTAAAACGCAAAGTGCCTGATTTACCTGTAATAGCTGATATAAAAGAGTGGATCCAAAGTCCATGGACACTCGATAATTAAATTTTTTATCTTTAATTAATATAATTAATCGTTTATTATTTTCTAACTAGTTGTTTGTTTTTTCGGTTTTATGAAATTTGTGACGTCACATCAGGAGGGGGGGGGTTATAAAAATGTGACAACCTGTGACAAGGACGGGGGGAGGGGTTCAAAAGTCCTAAAATTCGTGTGACGTACTTTATGGATGGCCCCTAATCAGCATCTATCCACTTTTACTACGCTGATTACGAATCACTCGCACTGATCCACGGCTATCTTCACGTATTTTTGGCTTAATACTAAGCACCTGCATTAAACACTCACACTCGTACTAATCAAAGTGAAAACGGGGCTTAAAGTAGAAACTTTTCTTAGTCCAACACTCTAAAGTTTTCTTTTTTATCTATCTTTATTATTACCCGATTCGAGATTTTTCGAAGATAGAAAAGATGGTTGTCTCGTCAAAACGAAGCAGTTCACAAAAATTCAGCTTGTTATTAATAAAAAAAAAATGTTTCTGGGATCCCGGTCTATAATTAATTATTAACTACTCTTACATTTCTATTTGTTAATCAAGAGCGTGATCAAATGTGAACAATCAAAGCAATTTGATTGTTCCCAAACACGAGCTTTGGTATCAAGGCTTCAATGGAAGATAACCTTCAAATCTTTTCCTAGTTGGCAATTGACCAAAGTAGTTTTACGTAAACCTGCAAATTAAATACAACTTACTCATTTGTGACGTCATAAACGGTGTAGTGAGCAGTGAACGTGCGTCGATAAACCTGTAAAAACATATATTATATAACAAAAAAATAAGATTTTTTGTAACAAATAACATAGTTGTTTCATCTATAAAAGTTTTTTACTCCATATTGGGCAAACTGCTCGGCGCACAGAAATCTTGTAAGACCATTTTATGTTCCAAATTAAAATTTCTACCACCTTAGTTATGCTATGTTTGGTCGCAGAACTAAAATAACAAAGTTGTTAACAATAATATATAAGAATTTGTTAACAAACACTTGATTAGAAATGCATGCTCTTACTTTTGTACGGTGTGTTCAAAAAGTGTAACATTCCAATGGAGTAAAATTTAAATATAAACTTTGGCTAAGTATTTGCATACTAGATCTTTGTCACTTTGGTGGACTTTCGAGCTATCCGATCAATAGTTTTGTTTTTAGATCTATACGACAATTTATAAAAAGGAATAATTTTTAAAGCGTCGGATAATAATCCAGACTTGATACAACAATATTATTTTAATAATACAGGTTTAAAAAAAGAATGAAAGATAATAACGATAATATGCATTTCTTAAAATAAACGGTGACACAATATCCAATAAAAATAAGAAATTTTTATTAAATTAATGTTAAACTGATCATATCTTAGTGTAGTTACTTCTGAAATCTGATATATTAACACTAACCCTAAGAAATTATTCTAGTGTGAAATATCCGTGTTAATTTTCATACAAAGTACATGTAAATGTACTACATGTGGCACACACACATTTTACAAAAAAGTTATACATATACATTTATACTAAAGCGTACGCTTTCGTTTTTTGTGGCGTAGTCAATTAAATATTGCATTTAAATCATTTTAATTTCTTCTTTATCTGAGGCAAACTGGCATTGAAAATTAAGTCATAAGTTACAGAATCACTTTGGTTTTGTATGTTAATTGAGGCTTAATTCATTAAAAACATACTTTAAAATTGCAGAACACAATAAATCTTGGAAAGCGGCACGTGCCTTCAGGTTAATTTTGTTTTCTTAACCCTATTCTATCTTATAATCTAACAAAATAATATTGTTCTTCATCTTTTGTTTATTTAAGCCTTAAAGCCAGCGAAGTCAGAAAGTAATTGATTTCGTTGCTTAAGGCATAATACAATTTAGAGAAATTACCTCCTTGATATTGTGTTGGAACAGCACGAATTGTAGGCTCGGTGAGCATTGATAGCCGCGTACATTGAGCTGCCTCTGAAACAAAATTTACTTATTGTTATTAAGCATTAGCCACTGTACGGTTCAATATACATATGTTTCTACATATATTTTAGTATTGTTTGTCGAAGGATAGCGGAAATGTTTCAAACAAAAATATATGTAGCTATAAAACACAACTAAAAAGGGTTTTCAGGGAGTCAGTCGAAGTTTGATAGAACCTAATTATATGCCAATCGCGTTTAGGCTTGTCAAGCTGTTTAAAAGTTATGAGAGGTTTACATACACAAATATATATACATATACGTACATACATACATAAATACATACATACACACTATATAGATGTACAGATATTCTTTAAATATACGACGTCATCGTAAAAATGAAACCGCGGACCTAAAGAAAACTTAATTTTCGTAAATCGGGGTGAAACCAACAACTTCCAGATTTTTGAAAATTTTTAATTTTCTTAGCAAGAAGCTAAAATTTAAGTTTAAATTTGAAATTAAAAAAATATAGTAAAGATAGTAAATGGACTCTACGTCAGTTTTCTCGTTTGCTAGTATAAATAGCTAGCAAACAACGAAGCGGTCCGTAACACTAGATCAGATATTATGGAGTTTTCATTAATTGAATATCCAGCCAATAAGATCATGTAAATGTGATTGCCTCATTTCATTTCTAACATTATCTTCCATTTAGTAATCAAGCGGATTATATATGTTCTTGTTTGTATCCTAGATCGATTACATAGTCGACATACGCTAAGCGCTTGCTAAGCTACGCTAAGAGGGCAGGTGCACAACGTCGGTGGCGACGTAACAGGCAATTCAAGCGTGGAAATTGAATTTGCATTGTTTCAAACTGCGGAACTTTGACCGGACTTTGTTACTAGGGAAATTTACGAGATAATTTTAAGAGCCAATTTAGCTAGTGCCAATTTAAGTTGTCGAATAGTTTAATTCAAGCTATTAGCTCAAATTAGCTAGAGTTTGTAAAATATAGCGCAGTCATAAAAAGCTTATGAGTGGAATACCTGAGAGAAAATTTAAATTTGTTTTGAACGTGTTAAGTAATATATATTATACATGTAAATTCTCACGCCATAATTTACTTGTGTGGGTATTATTTCGATTTCAGTATAAATGAAAATATAACATTCATTTTCTGTTTTCGAAATTACATTATATTACTTTTCTAGATGGAAATTATGTTCAATGTTATTTTGTCAGATGCTATGTATTTTTTCTAAACTCAAAGTATTCTCTTCCGTTGTTTGTTACTGGTGGTTTGTTTGTTTATTACTTTAGTATCCAATAGTAGTTTCAAAATCTGCGGTACACCAAGTTGCTAAGAGATATCGACCGACTGGGCAGAGATATACAGAAAACGACATGCTTACTGCTTAGTACTAGTACGCTTAGTAACGGGGTCTTAATTTCTTCTAGTTAGGGGTTACAGTTAGCAAAAATATGTTACAAGTCTGAAGTTGGTCGATTTAAATTCGCCCTGGTCCGAAAGAGGCCTATTTATGCTATATTATGCCATCGAACTCAAGTTAATTTTTTTGCAATCGCGTGAATTGGAATGAAGCTTAAAGTTCTATTCATAAATAAATCCAGATTAGACTAAAACGTAGCACTACGCTATTAAACAAAAACATATTCTTGTAACAGTATTAAAATTAGATTACCCACTAGTGTAATAATAATTTAATAATTCTGTACTTCCTGTAAAACCATTAATTTTTTTTGCTATCGGATGTGAGAGTTATTAGAGCTATAAATAACTTTCTCCTAATAAAAAATAACTAGGTTTTAAAACGAAGGCTGGCCAAGTGTATTCGGTCTTTTAAGATATTTAATTTAACAATAAATTACGTGAAACACTTGGGAGGTTAAGTGAAACAAAATTTTTAGTCCAAATCAAAAGAGTTATGTTATGTCATCGTTGGTTAGGTTATTCAAATTACAAATAACACGAATTAAAGATAGCAGGGAGGCATGCAAATGCCTTCATGTTGAAATTTATGCACGCTTCATATTAATATTTCCATTGCTACTTAGTTTTGTGTAATATCATTTACAAAGTACCATTATGTCCATACTTAGGCAGAGTGGCCCGAACAAGAATAGTATTTTTGGTGAACCACGATTCACCAGTTTGTCAGTTGGTGAGATAAAGATTATAGTAAGTTTATTGCGATAACCAGGGCCAACAGTTTTATGTGCTCATCCTAATCTCTAGGGTATTATTACACTACCACCAGACTCCAAACAATCCTTGAGATTTCAGGAAAACCTAGAAACAAACTTCAATAACATTGAGCCCGACCCGTTGAATAAACCTGAAAGAATATTTAATTAAAAGTATATTTTACTAGTAAATCGTGTTTGTCAAAATGCAAAAAAGTCAATTATATACATTTTGATATACACTATTTACTAGTAAAATATACTTACATTTCAATATATTACGTAATTAATATGATGAAAAGGTGAGAAAATATAAAAAAAAGAATAGTTAAAAAGGCAGAACAACGTTTGCCGGGTCAGCTAGATATAAAAATCAATTGCTATTCGTTACTTTCGTTAAAACTCGAGAACGGCTGAACCGATTTGGCTAATTTTGGTTTTTAATTAATTGTTGAAGTCCAGGGAAGGTTTAAAAGGTGAGTAAATATAGAAAAAATAAGAGTAGTTAAAAAGGCAGAACAACGTTTGCCGGGTCAGCTAGTTAATAAATAAAAATTGTCGTTGTAATGTGTTATCATATGCATGTAATCAGATTCTTTTATTTAAGTCGCTATATGTATATTATAATCATTCGTCTTTTACAAACTGCCTGCTAACGATTATTCTTACAAAAGAGCCCTTATCAATACAGGAAAATTTAAAGGGAATTCGCTCAATTTTATAGCTCACTTTTTATTGATGCTATAATTTTTTCATCATCGGGACGGATTCCAAATAACAGTATAATATTTATTAGGTACCCTTTCTTCGGGGAACTAGCCTTCCGAACCGGTGGTTAATTCCATTATTTGAACGATCTACTTAAACACGTTTTTTAGAACTGTACAATGTAATACCTAAAATGTAGGTACTTTTTTATATCATAAGATAGCAAACAAGCAGATGGGTCTCCTGATGAAAAGAGTCAACCATCGCCTATAGTCACCAAAGATGTTAATGGTGTGTTGCTAACTTGTAGTGAGGTCTAATTCCAGATGTATAAGCGTAGCGGCTACCTTACCCTCCAAACCGGAACACGAGAGTGACAAGCACTGACGTTATTGCATATTAAATCTACCACCTAGTAGCCATGATAGTAATAACCCGTCGCATTTTACGACCTGCCTGGCAGAATGGCAACTGGCCTGGACAGGGCCAATACGGCAAAAAAATACTTAATACCTAATGCGTTTTGCGTAATAATATTGCGTTTTTGGATTGAAATTGAAGTATAAACAATAGACAGACGTTTCACAATTATTTTTTTTTACTTTTGATTAATTTTCTTCATTATTTATTCTTCGTATATCCTGCGTATAGGCAACGAAACGAAAAATATACGAAATGAGCAATATTTGTATTTATGCTAATATATGTTAAAGACCAAGTAATAAATAGGGACATTTTTTATAAACCCTGCGAATAATTAATAATGATTAATTACAAGCTGCTTAGGGCGAAATAAGTAATTTATGAACTTCGACCTTATTTGTCATATTCCCTCGATATTATGAATAATTACCATTTGGTTTTAGGGGAATCTGATAAATGCGTAATACACAGGTACATTGCATCGAACATTACGCTGATATACAATTATTATTGTGCGATTGGGTAATTAGCGCGTTGTGCAATTAGTTCGCCATAAATAAATCAAAATTAGTCAATATGAATCGTCGAATTGACGAAAATTAAATGTCAATCAAAGTAATAAAGGCATCGTTTTCAAAACATACAGCTTTTCAAAAATAAAATTCAGATTTTTTAATTTTTCTCCGTGTTGGTCCCAGGCTCCTTTGAAGAATAGACCAACTGCCGTTCTGCCAGGCATGTCATAAAAGGCGACCGATTGGCTATGCGAGTCACTACCATCGTGGCTACTAGGTGGTAGAGTTCTACATTGTCTCGCCCGGGACTGGTACCACCGCTTTACTTTTCTCTGCCGCAATAGCGTCAGTGCTTGTCGCTGTCGTGTTCCGGTTCGGAGGGTAAGATAGCCGGTAAACTTATGCATTTGGCAAAAGATCTCGCCACAAGAAGCAACGCACCATTAACATCCTTGTGTCTATAGGCGATGGTTGACTCTGTCCATTAGGATACCTATCTGCTTGTTTGCTATCTTATGATATAAAAAAAATCTATGCTAAGGTACAGTTTTTGTTCATTTGAGCTTAAAATACCTCAATTTAGCGGGAAATTTTAGGGGTGGCCTGCAAGATCAACCGGTTAACAATTTTTTTTTTTGTTTATACAGACTGACTGGTAAAATATTGTACATACTGGAGGAGAGTATTCAGTACTCGATTCTGATACCAAATATGTATAAAGCATACGTACTTAATTTTTAACTTGCCGCTAAGTATACGTACAGTACGTAGATAAGGAAGTTAATACTGATTTTGCCCCGATTTTCAAAAATCGAGTTTTCACCAGGTCTCCACGTTTTCAGGTCCTAGGAATTTTTTCCGACTATTTTCACGATGACGTCAGTATGTCTGTATGTGTGTATGTGTGTGTGTATGTGTGTGTGTATGTGTGTGTGTATGTGTGTGTGTATGTGTGTATGTAAACATCTTATAACCTTTGAACGGCTGGACTGATCGATCCGAGGTTGATGGCATTCGATTGGATCCGCTCAACTTGGATTTTCTGAAAATTTGAGCCAAATCGGCCTAGGAGATTTTGGGAAATTTTTAAAAAACCTGAAAAATTTTTTTAGCTCAATTGTATTTTTTTAATATAACTTCCAAATTAATGTTAGGCTAATACACCGATTGACTTAAAATCTTATAAACTTTTTTCCTTTAAAAACTGCGTCAAACACAGTCATTTGGTACAAAATCGGTCGATTTGTTTAGGACTTGTTAATGACGAAAAATTTTGAAAAAAAGGTTATTTGACATTGCTTCAAAATTATTCAACCTATCGATTATTTAGCAAAATTTTTAGATTTCAAAAATTGAGTTGAATGTCATTCGAAAGATCTTGAAAATTTAATCAGCGTTTCCAAAATATACAGCTTTTCAAAAATCTTAGTATAGATGTTTGAATTGAAACATCTATGCTTATAGCTTTTACTCTTTTATGCTTAAAATACCTTAATTTAGCGGGAAGTTTCAGGGATGGCCTGTAGGGTTAACTGTTTACACATTTTTTAAGCAAATTGTTTGCTTGTATTTTGACCTAATTTACCAATAAAAATGTTCAGTATACACTATACATGTTATTTTTTTACAAACAGCGATTACCCAGCTCGTGAATAAAACGTGTAACTAGGTACTAGAGATGTGTCTGTCATTAAAAAACTAAGTCCGCGGATACAGCTACGAATACGGATCATTGTTTAGATCCGCTAATATGGATACAAATACGGATCTCAACTTTTTTATAATTATTTTATTACTCAGTCGGGCATTTTAATACAACGAATATTTAAGATTTTGATCTTATTATAAAGATAATATATAATTCATCACATCATCACATTTGTTTTGTTTGATTTGTGATTGATATGTTTTTTAAGACCTTTAACTTTTTTATGGTACACATAACGTTTAGATATTTGATTTTTGCACATATAAGCCAAATATAATCTAAAAAATAAAAAAAATATTTTAATAGAATTTAATAATATTTCATCCCTACCTAAATACTTATTTTATATTATTATATTTCAAATTTGGTACATATAATGATATCTAATAATATAAAAGATCAGTTGAAGATGCGCCTAAAAAGTAACGGATACAGATACGGATACAGATACCCATGGATACGGATACGGATATTCGGCACATCATCACCAGTTAGGACATCGTGCAGTGACCATACTTTTTGTATATTAATTTTTTACCTACACTAATTTCGTTAAGGTTTACTTTGCGGTTAAGCAATATTTTCTCTTTATTATATTTTTTACTTATGACCATTAACTATCATGTCTTTCAATATATACAATCTTTTACCAGTCAGCCTGTATGTAGGAATCGGTCGAACGTGATTTTCTAAAAAGCATAATTTCAGAAAAAAATACCGGGTTTCAGCTTATCTCAGTGCAAGCAAATCTCAAAAAATTAACACCGGTTATCTTAGTACTTATTCTTAAATACAAACTGTAAGGGACGGTCTAACGAAAAAATAAGAGAACATGCCATTTTTACGTACCATACAAATGTTCTCTTAATTTTGCCATACGTCATGATGGCAATTTGTTTTTTGTAGGAAATTCAAAAATTGCGTTTTATGGTTTTTTCTTTTTTCCCGAAACGCAATGTAAAACGTACATTGCTCATACTCGTTGCGCTCGCAGAACTCTTGAACTAGACGTTTATTTTGCGCGATATGTGGCGCATAATACATTGCTTATTTTGTTTATTTCCTTAGTTTTACTATTTTTATAGAAAAAACCACTAAAGGGAAGATAAATCAAATTTCAAAAAGGTAAGGTTAAAAGTCGTCAAAAATCAAAATTTTCCTACATGAATTTCTAACTGTTTTCATCACAGAATTATGGTCAAAATCTGTGGTTTCGATTTTCGGTAGACCATCCCTTACACGCTGTATTATTACAAACAAACTAGACTATTCAAGTTTATACCATAAACCTACAACTCCATACACATATTCATTTATTTTATGATATTGTAGGAAATTTTAGAACATTACTGATTCGTCTGAAAGAGAGTGGATTCTTGAGTTGACAAATAACAAGGATAAAAGGAAAAATAAGGTATACTTTTTCGTCCCACATAATAGACACGTTGACACATAAATGGAATGGGAAAAACAGACGTTATGGCTCACAATGATAGATCACACGTAAGAGTATAAAGAAAAATCCAAATGTTTTGCAAGGTAGATCAATGGATCAATTTGCAATAGATGAATTATAAAGTTATGCGAACGTTAAATAAAAATGCGCATTATGTTAGCAACGTACTGTTTAAATTCAATGTTCATTTTAAAAGCTTTTAGTTTAAACTTTTCATTCCCTTCTAAGTCAAGAGGGACGCAACAATTCAAGACATTGGAAACGAGTTTTTTAAAGTTTAAGTGGAACACAAAGACTTTGAGAACGCAATCTCAATAGTTTTGGATTCAGAAGAAGCTGGTAAATATAGACTTTGTATGTATACATTACATGTCAAAATAATTATTTTGTGTTTTGAAAATCTTTTTTTAACTTCCCGATACGTACATATGTAGATAAGGAAGTTACTGATTTTGCCCCGATTTTCGAAAATCGAATTTTCATCAGTTCTCCACTTTTTGAAATCCTAGAAACAATTTCAGACTATTTTCACGATGTTGGTATGTATGTGTGTGTAACATCTGAAACTCAAAATTTTGAAACAAAAAACATTAAAAAATTTTGGCAAAGAAATGTTTTTTTAAATAATTTCCAGATTAATATAAAGACAGATTGATTACAAAATCTAATCAGCTCTTTTCCTAATAAAATCACATTCAGTGCTGCAAGTTGCATCTAAATCAGTTTATCCTTTCGGGAGTTTTCTGTCAAATTTTGAAAAAAGTGTTTTTGACATAAATTCGAGATTTTTGACTGTCTGACTGTGTGATAACATTTTGATGCTTAAAAAAGCTACGTCAAATACCTTTTTAACACTCAAAATTGAATATTTTTTTCAAAATAAACAGATTGATTTAATAATCTAATCAGCTCTTCGTGAATTGGATCAAAATCAGTTAATTCATTGTGGATTTATCAATGACGAAAAATTTTAAAAAACGTAAACTTTACATTATTTTGACATTTTCGACTGGTTTATTTTGTTGCTAAAACACCGTTACATAACTCAAAAAAAATTTGAATACTATTCGAAAGATAAAAATTGGTCATCATTTTCAGAATATACAGCTTTTCAAAAATCAAAACACTATCATTTTTAACAAACTTTAGATTATTGAATTCTGAAAAAAAATATGCTTTATCGGGAAGTATTGCAAGGTCAACCGGTTTACAGATTTTTTAATATGTACGTATTTACATATATTGGTAGAGAAAGCGGAAACTAGGAATCTTTTAAAGAAATATTACGCATAGAGACGGGTGTAAAAAAATATATGTTGCGTAAACATGGAATTTAATTTTGTATAATTTTTCTCCCGTGTTGGTCCGGGCTCGGTTTTAAGAACAGACCATCTGCCGTTCCACCAGGCAGTACATAAGTGTCGAATAATTGGATATGCGAGTCATTACCATCGAGGCTACTAAGTGGTAGAGTTCTGCATTGTCTCGCTCGGGTCTGGTACCTCCGGCCTACCTATTCCTGCCGCAAAAGCATTACTGTCGTGTTCCATTATGGAGTGTAAGGTAGCCGGTAAATTTATGCATGTGGCTTTTAGACCCCGCCACAGGGATAGGAACGCACCATTAATATCTTTGGTGTCTATAGGCAATAGTTATCTTTTTCCATCAGGAGAGCCATCTGCTTGTTTGCTATGCTAACATTACTAACCTATGCGTTAAATATGGAACTACATGTATACCAAATTTAATCCAGATCCGTTCATAAATCGTCATAAATCAAAACATCTGAACATACAAATTCACATTTTTGATAAGGTATAGGATTTTTCACTCGGATAGAATACATTTCTGACAAAATAAAATAGTAAATAAATTTTACAACAATATTTGTGTTTACAATTGCAGCAGCAAAAGCTTTAGGTACTGATCCCTAACGCTCTTCAATTTTCTAGCTGAGGCGAAACGTACTAGAGATGCGATTGACCGTAATAAGGGCTATAAGATGTTTACGTAAGTTGCAGCGGCTGGTTGAAACCTTGAACCGATCTATTTATAGAATAAATTGCGATACCTTTGTATTTCAAGGCTAGGGATAAAACATATGTTCCCAAAACTTTAGTGTTATAAATTTCTCATTTTGTGCGTAAGCTTAGACAAAATTTGATAAGGCGTATATTTAGGTTTATCGATGCATAATTTAATACATACTTTTGCTTTTAATCCCTGAAAAATGTGGGCCATTTGTCAGTCATCCCGTGGGATTTACAAAAAACTTTTCAAAAACTGTGAAACAAATTTTATTCTGATATTTCAAAATATTTAAACATAAGAAACTTAGAATGAATTATTCCTCGTAAAAATATTTAATAATTTTAACTATTAGCCCACGCGGCTTCGCCTGCGAGATCCAATATTTGCCGGTTCCTATATCAATAAAACGACTCGTTTTTGTTACATAGTTCGATTCGTGTTTGATTAGTAACATTTTCTACGAGGCGTTAGTTAAAACCATTCCTATAAATATCAAATTACCAAATAACCCAAAGGATTAAATTAAATTAAATTAAAATTAAATTAAATTTCTTTATTTGCCTGAAATAGATTTGTGAAACCCCTCGTTATTATTAATTTGGTTGCTAATGGTTACTGCTATGAACGACGTATCGCTGATTATATGAACCCGGTATAATGGAAAACATGCTAGATTAACATGGCGTCCATATAGTTTTTCGTATAAATTTTATCCCCTATTTTAGCGTCTTAGGGATTGATTTTTGAATATTAAGCCTATGTTTGATGTTTGACTACGAAACTTCAACTATATATCTGCATACCAAATTTAAAACCTGTTTAGCGGTTTAGCTGCGAAAGCATAACAGACAGACAGACAGACTTTTTTTGCATGTATAATATTTGTACGGATAGAATAACAGTCCTGCTAGTTGAGTGGTTGGCGATCCCGACTCCTTAATTAATGGGGGCCGTTCTCGATTCCCAAAAGGAGCAAACATTAGTGCTATGAGAATCGGTTCGGGAACGGAAACCGAACACGCATGAATTAAACGTTGGTTCTGCTGATACACTGACTTTGTCTTTTCCTTTACATTGCTCTAATTTTGCCTCAACATCATTTACAGTCCACGTCTCGCGGCTGTGGAATAGTTTGCCACTAACATTGAGACACTTCTTTGCGACAATTTGCCACTAACATTTAAATAAATAAATAAGTGATCCTATAAGGATTCCGTTTATTCCTTAAGAGTATGGAACCTTAAAAAAAGAGCAAGTTCTACAGCAGATGTATATTATTTTATTCTCTGTAAAGTCGATAGGTAAAAAATTTCGAAAAAATGTAAAAAAAAAAATTTCAAAAATTGTCGCCATTCATAAATCCCGAACGATTTAACCGATTTTGATCCAATACGGTATTTAATGTAGTTTTTTAGAGAGAAAAGCTGATAAGATTTTTAGGTCAATTAGTGTATTAGACTGAAAGTTTTTTTAAAAATCCATATTAATAAATGGGAAAGTGTATCTCTGTGTTTGTTTGTCCGTTTTTCACGGCAAATCGGATCGACGAATTGACGTGATTTTTTAAGTGGAGATAGTTGAAGGGATGGAGAGTGACATAGGCTACTTTTTGTCTCTTTCTTACCCCCATTTCCCTTAAATTGCTTTATTATTAAATTGTAGAAAGCTAAAAATTGTGCGTAATTTTTTTGGCAGTCTGCCCCTAATTTAACGCGAGTGAAGCTGCGGGCATTAAGTAAGTTTTCTGTGAGCAACAGATTATTAATCCATACAAATATTATTAATGCGAAAGTCTGTCTGTCTGTCTGTTACGCTTTCACGTCTAAACCGCTGGACCGATTTTCATGACATTTGGCATGAAAGTAGTTGAAGAGCCGGTGTCAAACATAGGCTATTTTTTTTAAAATCAACCCCTAAAGGGTTGAAATAGGGGATAATTTTTATTAAAAGCTATCTTGACGACGTGTTAATCTACTTGCGAGCGAACCTGCGCGGGCAAGCTAGTAATTAAATAGTTGTAACTTTTGAAAACTTGCCTCTATTTTAATTTTTGAAACTGCATTTGACTTAGTTTTTAAGTACTAAAATATTGTAGCAGGTAAAAATATGATTGGTTAAAAAATATCGAAAATATGTTGAAAAATACTTTTTTTCAAAAATTTTCGTCAACAATAGCTCCCGAACGGATAAACCGATTTTGATGCAATTTATGCATTGGACGCAGTTTTTTGAGGAATAGAGCTATTTAGATTTTGAACTCAATCAGAACATCAATATAGAAATTATATTAAAAAAATATTGTCTAATAGGAAATCTAAGTTGAGCGAAATTCAATTAAATACCATCAACCACGTTTTGATCGGTCAATCCGTTCAAAAGTTATAAGTTATTTACATTCACAGACACACGCGCACACACACACATTTTCGAAAATCGGGGCAAAATCAGTAACTTTCTAATCTACTACATACGTAGCGGGAGGTTAAAAATATTGCGGGTTCGAAAAAACAGTTTTCCAATAAGAGATCCGTTTGTAAAATATTAAGCTTTAAATTGCTAATTTTTGTAAGAGCCAAGTTTAGCTGGCAGCGGGGGAGTCTCTGTCAGCTAAACGGTTGGTATTGGGTATATGAAATTATTCAGGGCCGTAGTATGTTTGATAAATTTAAAAGGAAAACTATCACGCTTATGTAGGCTTTACAAGTTTACGAGTAATAATCGACCAACTTATAAAATGTATTCGGAAAAGAATAGGTAAGACAGTGTTAAATATCCGGGCGAGTCGTTGCGGAATTCTACCGCCTAGTTACTATGGAAATGACACGTATAATTAATGGGTCGTCTTTTACGACCTGGCTGGCGAAAGGGCAGTTGGTATATTCTTCAAAGGAGCCTGTACCAACACGGAGTTGTTTAATAACTCAATAAAATGACATTAAAAAAAACGAGCGCATTGCGTTTCTTTCGCCTGGTCTTTGTATGTGATCGAATTTCGACCCATTACCTAACCAAAAAATGTTTACGCATCAAAAGCACCTGCAAAAAAATAATTTCAACCAACATTTTTTATTGATTGATACCTATAGCTATAACTTGTATGATGAAAAGTGCCTAAGGTTTCGACTATAGACAAATTAAAATAATTCTAGTGGTACTTACGAGGGTATGATTTGTGACAAGAACGGTGAGGGTATTGTTGAATGTATTGAGGGCCAGAAGTCCGCCGTCGTCCGCTTGGTACACGAGCTGGTGACCATTTACCCAGGTGGTGGGCAACCGGTCGCCAGTTAGATCTCCACGGAGAAACTCGTCCAGACGCATGCGACGACCCGACCAGTATAACAACTCGTCGACATAACTAGAATAATAATATTGTTTAGTTTATATTCGTCTTAGTCTAAGATAACTCAACATTACTATTTTTACATTAAGTCCGAATTTTTATGAAGAATAAAGTTTCTGCCGGGCAAATCGTAAAATACGGGTAAAAAAAAGTGCATCACAAACGTACCACATGCAGGGTGATAGAGCTTTATAACACCTTGCCTGGGTTTGGTAACGCCAACGTATTTCGACCGCAATGCCGTCATTGTTGGACTCTCTGGAGTTCTAGTTTGGAATATAAGGTTACATTATTTCCCTACCAAACAGATATTAACTTATCATCAACGTCTTTGGTGTTAACAAGGTCGGTTTTCTGTTACCGCCAAAAGAGTCATTTACTTGCTATTGTCATAATATACAAAAAAAATTAAAAACTTCCTAACTACTAGGAGGCAGATGTTTCAAGAATTTACTTAAGCAGGGTGAGGTTTTGTTTATTACAGGAACATCAGTGCTTGTCTCTGACACTCTCCAACTTGGAGGATGGAATTGTAGGTAAAGTAAACTGGTGCATGTGCCGCACCCGAGGGCTGAAATACAAAATTAACGTTTAATATCTGTAGAGGAAGGTTGATGCTATCAAAAGCGGTAACACAAATAAGGGTATTGGTAAAATCAGGGAAATCTGTCGTCAATTGAAATTTGAATTTTTTTCTCGTCGAACCAGAGGTTCAACTAGACAAAAATTCTAATGTAACCCTCAGAGCGACGCCAATACGGCTGAAAATAGTATGTAGTAACTGTGAATTCAAGTAATATTAATTTTTAAAGATTTTTCGTGAATTATATATAGCATTAAAAAAGTGTCCATGATACAATTTACATTTTAGAAGAAATTAATAATGTTTTACATCAGCATTACGATACGATCAGCATCTATCGACATGCGATATTTCGAGGCGAACTTTGTATGGACCTGAGGAGAATGATGATTCTCCTTTATTTTTTTAAGTTCTTCTTTTCTTATCTTTCAATATATCAATATTATAGTTTAATTAATCGCAAGTTTTAAACGTTGTTGTTGATTATTTAAGCCAATTTTTGATTCGTTTCGTTTTAATAAATGGTTGTAAATAATCAAAACAGGACACAAATAAAGAAAAAAAGTTGCTGAATATAATCATGTCTGTATGTTTATGTGCAACCAAATTGAGATCAGAAATGTGCAGTTACTATATAATAAGAATTTTAATATTCTAAAACAATGTGCCAATAAAATATAAGTATGACGACCCACATCCTATGTACTCAGTGAAAAGAGGTATTGGTACTTTTCCTTAAGAATCTGTGTGGTGAAATTAGGTGAGAATTTTGTAATTTAACAAAGACGCCAGACGCTTAATGGTATAAATCTACAAAGCTTTAGGGTTCTCTGTTTGCGATTTCCTCGTCAGCAATGTGTTAGAAGGCAGAACATGATGTAGTCAAACAATCTACAATGCTACAATAGATAAATATTTATGTAAATCCTAAATCGCGTTATAACAATTATTTAACCTTGTAATACTATAATATATAAGGTTTAACGCTACTCAGCTAGATTTCGTACTTAGGTAGTATACCTTGCTTGCCTGGCAAGATTTTCTCTTTTCCACAATGGCATGGCGTTACACAACCTGAACAGTGGTGACGTTACCTTGGTGTGATATCTCTATAACCCACTGTAGGTTATTAATGTGAAATGAGGATGGTTGGACGTTTGTCAATCACACAAACAAGACGAAGGAATTGAACATTTAATGTCGTCTATGCCCATATTTAATACACTTACGAGTATGAACTGTTTTTTAATCACGATTCTCATATCTCTTTCCCTTTGTGAAAAAAGATAAACGTCAGCTATAGACACTGAAGTGTTTAATAATGAGTACCGGCGATCTTACCCTGCAAATCGGAACACGGTAACAACATTGACGCAACTTTGACAGGATGTGATGTTTTAAAACTCAGTCGAAATTGTTGTAGGACTCTATTACCTAATTTGTCTTTCCCCGTGTTGGCCTCGGGCTCCTTTGAAGAATAGACCAACTGCCGTTCTGCCAGGCAGGTAGTAAAAGGCAACCGATTGGCTACGCGAGTCACTACCATCGTGGCTACTAGGTGGTAAAGTTCTGCATTATCTCGCCCGGGTCTGGTACCACCGCCTTACATATTCCTGCCGCAATAGCGTCAGTGCTTGTCGCTGCCGTGTTCCGGTTTGGAGGGTAAGATAGCCGGTAAACTTATGCATGTGACATTAGACCTCGCCACAAGATAGCAACGCACCATTAACATCTTTGGTGTCTATAGGCGATGGTTGACTCTTTCAATCATAAGACCCATCTGCTTGTTTGCTATCTTATGACATAAAAAAAATGGTCACGGTAATTGCCACTATTACGTTTGAGAAATGCCTGATAGGAAAATAGGTATATTGTTCATAAGAGCCTGGATCATCATGGACAAAATGTACTGTCCTCGTGAGAATCACGAAGTACTTTGACCACGCAGCAGACTTCAGGGCGTAGCTAGTATTTAGTAGCTAAAATTACACGATGTTATTAGCAGCAAAAATATATATTTACACTGGTTTCCTTGCGAAGTAGGCAAAGTGAACCGAACGTCAATAGATCTTTTGGTTTATCACAATTTACCGGTTTGTCGGCTTGCGAGATGAGTGGTGAACCCTATCGCTGCATATTACCGTGCTGAATAACGATAATAGTCCGAGTTGTGGAGTGATAACACACCACCTGCTGTACTCCGAGCTGCCACTGAGATTTTGAATTTTTAAGAAAAACTTCCATAAGTCTTTTGTCTGACCTGGGGATTGAACTCGGGAGCTGTTGATCTGAGCGAAATAGACTAGCATCTAGATCGAGATCTAATCGACGTATGCGTAATTATGAAATAATCTGTTATATTGATACACGATTTTTTCAGACTAGCATTTATAAAAACAAATAATAAAAGTTCCAATAGTAGAAGCTGTATTGTGTAGTTGTTCGATCAACGTTGTATCTAACAGCAAACATCACTACTGTAATGTTCATATTTTATACCATAGCGTTTTGAATTGCAGGCGAGAATATTTCCGTAAGTGAGTTATGCTCGACGTTCAGCCTTATAAAGGCGTTTGTACATGCAAGTTTGCATGCAAAGAAACTTAGTATAGCGGAGTATCAAACAATCTGTAGGATATTGATAAGAGATAAGTATTAGTTACAATGTGAAGTCTGGCAGCGAAGATTTAGATCAGCGTAGTGTTTTACGGCTATGCTAATTTTACCCACGCCACGGTGTTATCGAAATGGTTGTACCATAAATAGCACATATAAATCTTTTATTTTAATTGTTGTAAATTTAAATAAACTAGCAATCGTGCGGTGGTTTAAATTTGACCGTAAATCTATTAACGTTAAAGCGCAAACCTGTGGCCATTGGTGAGACCATGATCAGTGTACTTTTTGCCAAAATAATTTTAATAATACAATTAGCATTGCGAAAAACAGTTTTATCGTTTGATCAGATACACATATCTGCATCAACATTGTACTCTTATCTTGAAATGTTCATAAACTATATAAAAATATAGTCTATGAACATTTCAAGATAAGTTAACAAACAGAAAATTACATTTGATCATAATAATACATATGCATAATAGATGTAAAATTATAATTATCATTTTCTGATCTAAGGCCACAGAAATATATATAATATAAATTATAGGATTCACATGAATCAGTTTGATCATACCATAGACTATTTTAAAATTTCTTCTTAGTTTGATAAGTTACAATAGCCATAAACAAAATTGTAGGTATACACGGGAGTGATAAACGCAACGTCAAACTTAGGTAGTGTGTGTAATGGTCCGTTTATTTAAATTATTTATTTTTGATGCATATCTATACATATAATAAAATCGTAGGAAGCGCAATTTTCATAAAATGGGTACTAAGTTTTTACTTAAACATAAATACAGTATTAATATTAAAATGGAGCATTCTAATTTCTGATGTTTTGTCCTCGCGACCTTTATTTTTCAAATTTCTTACGCCGTCTTATCTTTTGAAATTGCTATATATACATGTATATTGATTTACGAAGGCAAAAAATTTGCACCTCTTTTTAAAATAATTACGCAAACGGCAGAATGTAGGAACCTAATATTTTTAAATATTTGCATTAGAAACACATTAAGTAAATTAGTAAAAATAAGGATCTTACAATACATTCATGTTGACATACATGATCATACACACACATGTATACTATTTTCTTTACAGCTAAATTCAGTTGTCTAATTTAAAAAAAAATAATTGTTTACTCTATGGCCGAATTTCCAATACCAATAGGTCAAATACACAAAAGGAGTGAAGTAATGTATATAACCACAATATACATGACGATGAAAATCACCATTTTGTCAGATAACAAACCTATACTATTGATTGACAGAACTATACTATTGATTTAAATTCACCACCATCTGTTAAAAACTTGACATTTGTTTTTTCTTTCATAAAAGAAATCAATTTAAAATTATGCATGTGGCATTAGACCTCGCCACAAGATAGCAACGCACCATTAACATCTCTGGTGTATATAGGCGATGGTTGACTCTTTCCACCAGGAGACCCATCTGCTTGTTTGCTATCTTATGATATAAAAAAAATCCAACTTTCTGCGGACCCTCAGAATAGTAGCAAATTAAATTGATTTATTTATTGAGAGTCTGAATCTAAAAATATCTTTGCATCTTTTATTCACAACCATTCCAAATATTTTACGTAAAGTTTAACCAAAGTAAGAATTAAAATAATTAGGATTTTTGATCTGAGTGATTTATACCGTCCGTCATATCGTCATACTATCACCATTTCTCTACTGACAATAAAGCCTGACCCTGTTGACTCTCTCAACCATTGTAATCAGTTTTTCTCCTCTGTTGGTGAATCATTAGCACATAAAATAAAAACGAAAAATTCTCGACACGATAACCCTCAATACTCTACTAACCCTACATTGCCATCATTATGTAAATCATTATTCTTGACTCCAACTGACCCAAATGAAGTTAGTTCTCTTATCTCCTCTCTTAAAAGTCACAGCGCCCCTGGCTTCGACAAATGCAATCCTGTTCTTATAAAAAGTATAAAAAGTTTTATTTTGAATCCTCTTACGCACATTTTTAATTTAAGTCTCATAAATGGAATTTTCCCCGACTGCTGGAAATTATCACTAGTTATCCCAATATACAAAGATGGATCGAGGGACAACCCTTCCAACTATCGGCCTATCTCACTTTTGAGTATATTTTCCAAGCTGTTAGAAAATGTCGTCAATAAGCGTTTAATAAAATTTTTAGAAACCGAGAATTTGCTGGCTAGCAATCAGTTTGGATTTAGACGACAAAAATCCACAGAAGATGCTTTGATTTGCATAACCAACGAAATATCTTCCCACATGAGCGCGAATCAGCGGTATTTGGGGGTGTTCTTCGATCTATCAAAGGCGTTTGACTCAATCTCAACCGATATTCTGCTTCAAAAACTAGAGGCTTTCGGAATTCGAGGAATTGCTCTAGACTGGTTTCGTTCCTACATGAAAGATAGAAGACAGTGTACAAGAGTTGGCTCCGTAACCAGTGAAGCACTCCCCTTACTATTTGGCGTACCGCAAGGTAGTATACTTGGACCGACCTTATTCTTGATATATATTAACGATCTATTACTCCAAACAATACCGAACGCCAAAATAGTATGCTATGCAGACGATACGGCAGTCATCTTTCACGGAAAGTCTTGGGACGAAGTAAAAAAAGTATTTGAAATCGGTCTAGAAATCATCAGCAGTTGGCTACACAAAAATCATTTATCTCTGAATATCAAAAAAACAAAATTTATGCCCTTCTCTAAATCCACCTTATCCAAACCAACCGAACTTAGTCTACGCATACATAACTGCCAGAATATAGGAACTGCTTGTGCTTGCGATAAGCTTGAACAGGTGGATTGTATGAAATACCTAGGAGTCATCATTGACACTTCACTTTCATACAAACTACATATTGACAATTTGTGCAAACGCGTAAGAAGCACGATATACATCATGAGAAAGCTACGGGATTTAGCCAACAAGAACATTCTCATGTTGGTATACAACGCAATTTGTAAATCTCTCTTATCATATGGAATATTAATTTGGGGTGGAACAGCCAAAACATATATGATGATAGCCTTAGAAAGAGCTCAGCGCGCTGTTTTAAAAGTAATGCTCAAAAAACCATTTAGATACTCCACTGACTTACTTTACAAGGAGACAAATGTACTACGCGTTCGACAACTCTTTATCTGGAAAGCCGCAATTTTACACCACAAAACAATCCTAAATTCTCCAGATTACCCCATCCTAATTCAAAAAAGGGTTTACAGGGTTCAAATTCAGAAACCTACATGTGCATTTGATAGACGATTTCCAACTTTTCTTTTCCCACATATCTACAATCAAGTGTGTCAACGCTGCAATATTAAAGAGATTTGTTTACGAATTGCTTCAAAGGAAATAATTAGATGGCTTTCTTCAGTTAACTACTCAGAAACCGAAAAAATTCTTGCTAAATCTTAGTCACTCACACACATACACACACACACACACACACACACACACACACACACACACACATACACACACACACACACACACACATACACACACACACACACACACACACATACTCTCTCTCCCTCGTATACATATAAACACAAAAAAAACTCACGCACAAACGAAACATTCACTTATTCATAATATGTAAGTCACGCAAAACACTCAGCAGTCTAAAATTAACCTACTGTGCCTGTTATTGTTATTTTTTTTTCAAATTTTCCTCTTGTTTTATTGTACAGCTTTATTACCTCCCGTAAAATTTTTGTTAATTGTATATACGGAAATCACTACATGGTATCCACGCCACAGGCTTTGCCTAGTGTGGAGTCCAACAGAAATATAAACTATTGTACTGTACTTTTAAATATAAGTAATAATAATAAATCTAAAATCTAAAAATCTAAATCATGCATTATTTGTAAGTCTGTGTTACTTGAGTCCATTTATTTTAAATTCTCTTGCTTTATTAAGAGTTAGTAAATATCACCTACTTTTAATAGACTTTAGCATGTTTTGAAAAAGGAAAAATGGGTACCGCTGACACAGAAAGATATATGTGCGGGGCACAGAGCGAAAGTAGTGATAGTGTGCTTGTATTTTACTGTGCTTAGGCCCAACTCTGTTTTATGGAAGCGAACATTTAATATGTCAGAAAGGACCTAAAAAGTGTAGTGACGCGGTCGCATTGGTAACGTTACTGAAAATCTATTTTGTATGTAATGTAGGTATTATTGATAAATAAAATTAAAAAATAGATATATGAAAAAATGTATAATATTCATACTAACCCTAATAAATAAATTGCTGTAACTATTCCAGCTATCACAAAACTGATAACCATTAGAGAAAAAATTATGCTCCTCCAATTGTGCCCATCTCCCGGGTAAAGATCCTAGAACAAGAAAAAACTTTATTAGATGACAGTCTAAATTGAACACTTCAATAAAGTTTTCAACAATAATGAAAATGAAATTAAATCAAATACAATTTACTTCAAACTATAGTTCTATGTGCCGTTTGTTACTAGTACTGAATAAAATTTCGAAATTTTTCGAAATATTGGTAATTCACCTTTGTTTAGCACTCACTAACTAATACTATACTGTATATATAACGTAGCAATGTACTATGCCGTGCAACTTAAACGGTTGATTCAAGACTACCGCGGCTGCGACGAGCCCGAATAATGTACGCTTTACATTGTACGTAAAAATAGCATGTTTTCTTATTTTTTCGGTCCCGTCCGTCCCTTACACACTGTACATATATATATATATATATATATATATATATATATATATATATATATATATATATATATATATATATATATATATATATATATATATATATATATATATCGCGTAAGGGTGCGCGGATGACTAACGTCCCACAGTACCTTCACATTATAAAAATCTGTATTGAGAACATCAAGGTAGATAGATGGTTGAAAACTATTTTATTAACAGCACTGCTTTGCGAAAACTATAGCGTATGGCTTACTATAATGTACAAATAATATTGAATAAGCTAATTTCGCTTTGTAACAGATAAAGCTGTCAAGATAAAAATATCTTACAAAGAACAGTATTCAAAGGGATAAACGACTCGAGGTTTTTACGTTAGTGTTGTACTTAAAAATACTATAATAAAATCAAGGAAATTTGAAAATAATAATTGTGCTTTTACTAAAACCATTGAGGTCGACAGCTTTCAGACCCAGCCACTCAACCGCTAAGAGACCCTACTGCAAATACTTAGCTGAGGCAGTTGAAATGAATAAATATTTTTGAACCGGGTAAGTATTATGGAGCTTTTCCAATTTGTACAATTTTCGACATAAGAGTTAAGCATTGTAATTAGTTCTTTGAGGCTGAGGACTGCTATAACATTTGTAAAGAAACGAGCAATCGAAGAATCTTAGAATTGAATATTTACTTCACAATCTTATACTACTAAAATTTTGTGATTAAATAATATGTCCATAGTGTAGTTTTCAAATGGTAAAAGAATTTTTACGACCGGTTCAGTAGTTTTTGGGTCTATTCGTTACAAACATAGAAAAATATAACATTTTTTTACATAATATTAGTATAGCTAGGGGCAGAAATATTGAGATGGTCAGATTTACCCTAAAGACTAGAGCTTAGGTAACTATTTCAACTATATGCGGCCGATTTTTATAAGAATAGCAGCTAGAGAAATTACAGTATCTTTTGTTTGTCATTAAGACCAATACGGCGACTTATGACATTAAATTTATTTGTAGATCAAAAACCCATTTGCCGTTATTAAAATTTTAGTTCTCCCAGTATTGGTTAATATACAAGTAAAATATTGTACATACTGAAGGAAGGTGTGTGATTCTGATACCGAATTTGTAAAAAATAGGGACTTAAATTTTGACCTAATTTTCCAATAAAAATGCTTAGTACAGACAACCACACACGGCGCGTAGAAGTTAATCGTTTAGAAATAGTGATTTACCCGTTAGTACATTGTGCGGTGACCATACTTTTTTAATATACTAGATTACTACTACTTTTGTTGAGGTTTACTATGTCGTTAAGATTATTTTTTTATATTTCATTGTTTACTTATGAACAAAAACCATAGTTTCCTTTAATGTGTACAATAACCAGTCAACCTGTATGTATACATACTAATATTTATAAATGCGAAAGTCTGTCTGTCTGTCTGTTACGCTTTCACGGCTAAACCGCTGAACTGATTTTCATGAAATTTGGCATGGATATATTTGAAGATCCGGGGTCAAACATAGGCTAATTTTTTTTTTCAAAAATCAGTCCCTGGAGGGCTGAAATAGGGGATGAAATTTTAATTAAAAGCTATTTATTAGTAAGTATATTAGTAAGTCGTCCGACTTACTAATATACTCGCGGGCGAAGTTAGCTAGTATTTAATAGTTATACTAAGATGTACCAACAGATACCAAGAAAAACATATTAGCGCGTTGAAATCATTAGGAGCTCTGGGTTTTATAGCAAATTGTCTTAGTTTATTACTTTTAGGAATGTATAATGGATTGAAACTTTTCTATTAACTAGAATCTCATCTCATCAATCTCAAAGACTCAAGAGATATGCTAAGTTTATCTTGTAACTCATTAGTCGCAACATTTTTAATCAAAACAATAAAGAACTTGTTGCGAATCTAATTAGATTGCATAATTATGCAAAAAACAGTCAGGGCATTTAATATAGAGAGAGCATCATTGCGGATTAAACAGATTGATCCGAACCTCTCCAGACTTTTTGATTCACCACGACTTACCGGTTTGTTGGTTAGCGCGATGTGTGGCCGCATCCGTGAAATGCGATTATCACTCAGTTTTAGTAATAGCCGGAACCTTTAGTCACAAAATAAATAGGTACAGATGTCAAACTCATGTATGTACTTCATCTTTTATACCTACACTCGACGGCGCGGCGGGCGGCGATCGCGCTAGGGTTATCAACTTTAGCTTTATGCATCAAAACTGGTAGTAGCACTCGTATAGATATTTGATTTATTGTTGAGAAGAAACAGGAAGAACAAAATGTAAACCGATAATAACTAAAATATTTTAATGTTATTGTTATACCTATTACAAATTTTATGCATAAAAATTTACTGACGGTGTCCAAGCGGGTGGCATTCGCGCTTGCAATATTGCCAACCGTTCCTAGATATCGCGCCCGTGAGTGGTGTCTATGTGTGCGTTGCTCAAGCGCCCTGTCTGCTCATCCGAGTTTTATGTGCTCTCCGAGGCGCGAGGAGTGGTATCCACATACCGAGTAGGCTAACTCCTATACCACGAAATGTCTTGTGGCCTAGGGGTGAGCCTAAATTTAAGCTCACGCTCAAATAGATTTGAAATTATAAATATAGTTAAATGGATCTTTTGGAATTCACAAATTATATTTTAATTAAACGCTACCATCACATCATTGGTCTTTGTCAAATAATAGACATAATCCTATTAGGTACTTTCCGTTTAAAATATCATTTGATTGAGGAAAACTAGGGGGCACAAAATGAGACTGTAATGACTTGTGGAAATTGGAGTGAGAATGAAATATATTCATAGGTTTTTACGGAAATATATTTCATCGGCTCCTTCGAATAACAGACTATCTGCCATTCAGCCAGACAGTTCATTAGATGTGAACAGTTTTTGCCTGGTTGGCTGTACGAGTCACTATCAGCGTGACTACCAGATGGTAAAGTTCCGCATCATCTCGCTCGGTTTTGGTACCCGTACCTATTACTTTTTCCTGCAGCAATAGCGTCAATGCTTGTCACTGTCGTGTTCCGGCTTGGAGGGTAAGGTAGCTGGCAAACTTAAGTTTGTGGCATTAACACCCCGCCATTAATATCTTTGGTGTCTATGGGCGATAGTTGTTCCTTTCTGCTTGTTTGGTACGAGTATTTTATGATATATAGAAAAAATCGTCAATAAATATTGACATCTATAGTCAAGTTTTGTTTATCGACTATAAAACAGTATTATAGAAGTGTGTCATTCTTATGACTTCTAGGCTTATTTAGACTTACTTAGATTAGGTTGTCTTAAGGTCTGCATCTTATCAGGAGAAAGGAGTTAATATTTAACTAGCCAAAGCTACCTATCAGTTGCATATTAGGCTGGTGTTTATATTCGAAGACTTCAATTTAACTATCTATAGCATCTTGAGGTCCACCCATACATAATGTCCAATGTTAAGAGGGGTAATAAAATTTGACATTGTGTGACAAGGGTCAAAAATTTTAGTGACGTCACACCAAGGGAGGGTAAGAAACATTGACATGTATAATATTATACATGTCAATGATAAGAAAATATAAAAGTATTCATTAACATATCCCGCTGATAGAAAGAGAAAGAACATACATTTGGTATATATATTTCTCTGTAATGGCCAATGAGCATTATTGAATCGTATGTGATTGGTTGATCTTCTGCAGTTGACGCTTGAAACTCTCGTGCTTTATGTTCCGTTGTGCATGCGTCTTTGAAAAGATGCACAAGTACCGGTACTCTCTCTATCGACGGGACGACTTTTTGCTTGGCTCGAATACTCTATGTATAACAATACTCACTTCTTCTTTGGCCGACTTGGGGTCGGCGACTTGTAGCGTCTCGTCGGGCGGGAGGCGCCAGGAGCCGCCGCCGCCGCCGCCGCCCGAGCGGTCCGTGTGGCCGGTGGCGTGCATGCGCCGCCGCGCCCGCCGCGCGCGCACCCGCCACCGCGCCGCCCTACGCGCCCGCCATACTCGCCGCGCTCGCCGCGCGACTCATCTCGCGCGTTCGCCGCACTCCTACCACCCCCATCACTGGAACAAATTACACATGTTAGTCGAACATACATAAAATAGCCGCTCTAATTCACCGCGCTTAGGATACAGCGTACGATATAATATCACGCGAGATAAAATAAAAGAAGGTCAAATTTCATTTTTAGTTGTAGCGTTTCCTCGTTGCGACACGTAGAATATATACATCTATGCAAATAAATAAATAAAATTGAAGTGTCTGTTTGCAATATTAAAATAACCGCTTTTCAATAAATGCATATACATGATACATATACCAAAATAATATATATATATATATATATTTTAATATTTGTCTGTCTGTCTGTTTGTTCCGGCTAATCTCTGGAATGACTAGACCGATTTTAACGGGACTGTCACTGGAAAATAGCTGATGTAATAAGGAGTAACTTATTGCTACTATTGAAATTTTTCTACGCGGACGAAGTTGCGGGCTCAGCTAGTAAGTAATAATATCGGTGAACAAATTACACGAATTGATCTAACCACAAAATAAGCAAATTATTTGCTTTTATCATGAATTACAAACAAGTTATAATTTTTTCTTATTGCCCAAAGTAACCTGTCTTCTATTTTTTTAGTACCTAATATAATTACTTCTTACCAAGTTGATTTGGAACCTTTTTGAAGAATAGAGATAATCTGTCTTCTTGCTCGGCAACTCGTAGCTGTTTCATGTCACAAAGGTGTCATTACAATGGTTATTTCATATGTAGAACCATGGAATTACGCGGAATTATTACAAAGCGTAGAAACGTGTGTAATGTAAAAAGTAAAGTATATATTTAAGTCCGAGAAGGAAAATAAACAGTATTTTAAAATAATATTTTTTAATATTTCAAATTTTCGCACAACTTATTAATCAGTAGATTTATAAGTTGTAAAAACAAACAAAAATTATCTATCATTTTTGAAAGTTTCATAAGCCTCATCGCCCAGTGAAGCTGAAAACAGTATTATGTAGGTATACTTTATTTTTGTTCAACAGTAAAAAGTAAAATGTATAAATATAAAACTGTTTTTAACAGTAGGTATAGTTGGTAACCGTACGTGTGCTTGTTTGCTATCCTATGTATCCCACATTGTAACGAAACGTAATATCAGTATTTCATATACTATGCCAAATTTTATCGAATAACATTTCTACCGCAAATTTACTCTGTTTGCAATTATATTTATTAACTCAATTATTTCGAAACGGCTTACTGAATTTGCATTAAATATTGTACACAAATAGACCCCATATTCATCTAAAATTTCATAAAAACAAGATTTTTAAGGGCTATTTTGAAAAGTTATCTGACGGTGGAAATAAACTGGTGGTCCTTGAGACCACCAGTTTATATTTTTAAAAGTAAAGAAGCAGTTATTTCTTTAAAAGCATAAAATTAGTAATTTTTTAATAGCAAACAGGCTGGAAGCCATGTCCATAGATAAACACAACATTAAGGGTGTTTTGCAGGGCCTTTAAATTTTTTCTTGAGACCCCTAAAGTTATTGTAATAAGTATTTTTTTTATATTATGGAGTTATAATTTGATCAAACGAGAAAAAGAATCATAAGAGTAGTAGATATATTTATTGTGGATCATATTTATATTGAAGATATATTATTTAACATAAGGTATATCTTCGTCTAATTTAAACGGAATTGAGTAATAGCAATCATCTATTATGTAACCATTAGCTGACAACCGCCCGCTTCACCGGATGCAAATTCACTGACAACAAAAATTATTTTAAAAAATCTGTAAAACGGTTGACCCTGAAGGCCATCCCTAAAATTTTCATCTAAATTGAGGTATTTTAGGCTTAACGAACAAAATCTTTACCCAAGTATGGATTTTTTGCAGAGGTTAAACATTTAAATTTTGTTATAAATGACAGTAATTTTATTTTTGAAAAGCTTATACAGCTTTTGAAAACGTTGATCGATTTTGATCTTTCGAATGGCATTCAACGCAATTTTTGAGTTCCAAAATGTTTTCATAGCTACATTAGGTATAAGTCGAAGTAATATCAAAAAATGTTTTTTTAATTTTGGTTATTGATAAATCCTAAAAAAATCGACCGATTTTGATCCAATTTATTATATTTTTGACGCAGGTTACTAGTATCGATTTACTTGTTTATACCTGCCTACCCAAACGTTGCGGCGGAAAATAAAATAGTAGGAAAATAACTTTTTTTTATAGAAGAGGGGGCAAACGAGCAAGAGGTGCACCTGATGGTAAGTGATCACCGCCGCCCATGGACATCTGCAATACTAGAGGTCTTGCAGTTGCGTTGCCGGCCTTTTAAGAATGAGTAAGCTCTTTTCTTGAAGGTCCCTATGTCGTATCCGTTCGGAAATACCTGCCGTTAATTGATTCCACAACAGAGTAGTGCGAGGGAAAAAGTGTCGGGAGAAACGCAGAGTTGTGGATTTCCAGACATCGAGATGGAACTTCAAATTTTTATGCGATGTCCGATGGTGGAATTTGGCGGCAGGAATTAATCTAAACAACTCGTCGGAACACTCCCCATGATAAATATGATAGAAGCCGCAGAGTGAATCTACATATCTGCGTAATACCAAAGAGTCAAGCTGTTTCGATACAGCCTGGTCGTCAACGATTCGAACCACTCTACGCTGAATGTGATCAAGTGGAAGACGCTGGTACTGGGGAGCTCCGGCCCAGAGATGAGAACAGTACTCCATGTGATGCCGAATCTGAGCCTTACAAAGTTGAAGGCGATGGACCGGCAAAAAGTACTGTCTCGCTCTGCTGAACACACCGAGCTTTGTAGAGGCTAGTTTAGTCTTGCCTTCCAAATGACCGCGAAACTGAACGTAATTCGATATGTCGACTCCCAGGATTCCGACACTAGCTGAGGCTGTCAGGAGGGTATCCCCAAACCGAGGTGATACGACAAAGGGTGTCTTTTTTGCGGTGAACACGCAAAGCTGTGTCTTCTTGGGGTTAAAAGCGACCAGGTTTTCACGACCCCATTCAGAGACATCGGCCTGTCGACCTTGATGCTCCGGTCAGGCAAAAAAACTGGTGATCCACTTGCATCATTTCTCGGGAAGCCCATAGAAAGGCAGCTTCGCGAGAAGCGCTTTGCCCCAAACCCGATCAAAAGCCTTTGCTATGTCCAAACTAACTGCCAACGTCTTGGACTCAACTGCTTCCGCCCACCGATGAGTTAGGTATACTGGAAGGTCACCAGCTGAACGGCGGTGACGAAAACCGTACTGACGGTCGCAAATCAGCTGATGCTCATCTAAATACTTGAGGAGCTGAGAGTCGATAATTGTCTCCATAATTTTGGAGAACAAGGAGGTTATGGCTATGGGCCGATAGTTAGACGGATTTGAGCGATCTCCTTTTTTAGGGATGGGATGCACCAAAGCTGTCTTCCATGAATTCGGTACCACGCCGAGTGAGTAGGAGAGCTGGAATAGGCGTGTTAATACTGGCACCAACTCTGGAGCACACACTCTTAACACAATTGGAGGGATGTTATCCGGCCCACTCGACTTGTGGATGTCCAAGGAAAGTAGTGCTTTATGCACAGATGACTGCCGAAATTGTGGTTCTGGCATGGAACTATCACACTTCGGGATGGTAGGCGGTGTGTTCCCTTAGTTATCCAGAGTCAAGTTGGCCGCAAAGAAGGAGCCCAGGACATCGGCCTTCTGCTTTGCGGTATGGGCCAAAGAGTAATCGTCTCCGTGCAAAGATGGAAGAGAGGGCTGTGAAAACTTCCCTAAGAGAGCCTTGGCGAGAGACTAGAAAGCACGGGTCCCCAATGGAAGGCGAACTAATTTCTCACCAATTCTGCCTATGTGTTCAGATTTTGCCTTGGCGGTAGCTCTTTTGAAGTACCTCGAGGCGGAATTGTACTCCTTACGTAATGCGCTGGTTTTTTCATCACATGATGCGGACGCTGCAGCTCAAGCCCGGTAGCACACCTGCTTTCGGCATGAAGCCGTTTTACAGGAGCGACCGAACCAAGGCTGAGACTTACCACCATTTGGTACCGCAGAAAATGGAATGAAAAGCTCCATACCCTGCAGCACCACATCGGCAATAGAGTCAGCGCTCACTAGAGCTCCACGCATGATCGGTGGTGCGCGAACAAAGCCATTCGGCGTGGTGGGCATTAAAATCGCCCAACATCACGATTTCTGCAGAGGGGGTCTGCTCTAACAAGGAATCTACAGCCGTTTGTAAATGCTCAACGAGCCGGTCAACTTCAGTATTCCCGCTTTGGGACCTGTATAGGCACGCGTAGCTGCGTGGATAGTCGTCGCAAGCTACGCGTAACCAGAGGATGAATAAGTCCTGACCGTAAAGTCTGCCGAGGAACCGGTAACAGATATCTTCTTTGACGTATGCGCACACACCAGCCCGCGGTACAAAGGAATGTTCCAGTTTGTACCCCGGGTAGGAGACGTAGGAAGTATCAGCCGGAGAAGATATCTGTTGGGTGTTCAAGTTGGAATGTAGCCCCCTAACATTACAGAAATCCACAGTAAGCGTGGCAGCCTGAGCATCTGTGATCTGGCTGGAATCCAGAGTACGGACGCCAAGAGGGGGATTCTCCACTGCTGGTGCAAGTGGTGCCCCCCTGGGGTAGATTCTGTTTCTATTGCGCATTCATAGTGAGCGTGGGGGGGGGGAGGGGGGGGGGGGCTCCGGGACTCTCACAAAGCGAACGAAACGCAGTAGCAGGGCTACTACTTTACGTCGTTGTCAAGTGAGAGAGTGGTATCATTTACCCGGGCGTGCCGGCCTATTTAGTTGCAAATATATTTATTGACATATTTAATTAGATATAAAACACTTTTCACCTATTAATCAACTCGGTGAACGTCGTTCTATATTGGGATTTTAGACTATAATTAGTAGTCAAAAATTATGAAAAATAGAATATAATCATGAAACGAGATGCGACAATGAAACATGAATAGATAGATCTACAACAATATTTTTGTTATTCTTGAGCTAATATGACAAAACTTGTTACTATTCCAACATATGTCCATTTTGTGAAACACCAAAAATATATTTTACGAGGGACCCCCAATTTCTCGCAGATATGAAGAATTTATACGACTCTAATCCGCTGAATAAAACCTATTTACGTATGAGCGTACGCTATTTGAACTTGTCCTATTTCTGCAATGGGATTTTATGGTTATAAAGAAAATATATTCATGTACCTACCTAGTATTTTAGGTAGGTATTTATTTATTTAAGTTTATTGTACACCTTTAATAAATTTGTACAAAAGGCGGACTTAATGCATAGAGAATGCTAATAGTGGCATTCTCCTCTCCTCCAGCCAACCTTTGGGCAAACAGGAAGTATGTAAACGATGTCTCAGAAAATATAATATGTCATAGAAGAATATAGATCTTAATAAATTTAAATATATACTACTTATACTACACATATTATTATATATACATATTACTTATATACACATACATACGTACACACATATATAGACATATACCATTTTTAGGTTTCGTTTGAATGAAAACTTGTTAGCGACTTGAGACTATGAGAGATGTAGGTCATCAGGTATATAATATGGTCTTATGGATCTATTAAAATTAGAAATCATTGTCAATATTTAATATTTTCATCATAGATATTATATAGGTACTCAAAGATTTTCATATAGACCAAAAATAAAGAAAAACCTGTTTTTGACTTGATAAGTTTATTGAAAAGATTGTTTATTTGCAGGTATATTGGTAGCACAATATACCAGCATATTCTACCATTATAACCATGGTATACACAATTTTGCAAAAGAAAACACTATTAATAATTTCTGTCTAATATTTGACTAGAAAAAATGCACAAAAACTTAACTTACAGTCATAATAATTTGTATTGCGTAAAATATCGCATTCAACCAGTGATTTCGCCTAACGCTTGATTGGAAAAGCTATTATATCAATAGGTTATACCTATTGAAATATAAAGCGTAATTGAATATATACGATTTAGTCTTCTCTGTGGTCTCATATCGGTGTTGACCACATAAGGTTCCCGGTTTGAACCCGGGTCGGGAAAATCAAAAAATGATTTTATCAGTTTTCTGATAAAAACACCTTGCCCGGGATTGGATAAGTGCCCGGTTGGAGATAGGCTTGCAACCTATCACATTGTGGGACTTCATCTTCGGCTAATCGTGAATGCACTGGTTGTACCTTTGCCTACCTCCATGGGTATACCGAGGGGCCGTCGCTACCAACAAAATTTATAGCTCTATAGAGAGTTACTCACCTGGTATCCGTTTGGTAGTGCAACCAATTTGGCGGCGCGACCAGCTCCGATGCATGCACATAATGTTACTGGTCGCGCCGCCACTAATTACTATAGCGCTGTATGGTGGCGTACTCACTCGGACGCCACTGGCAGCCAGCTTACCATAATGTTTTCCCTCGTGTTGGGCCGAGCTTCCTTGAAGAATAGACCAACTGTCGTTCTGCCAGGCAGGTCGTAAAAGGCGACCGATTGGCTATGCAAGTTAGTACTATCGTGGCTACTAGGTGGTAGAGTTCTGCATTGTCTCGCCCAGGTCTGGTACCACCACTTTACCTATGACTCCCGCAAAGTCTCCGTGATTGTTACTGTCGCGAACCGATTTGGAGGGTAAGGTAGCCGGTAAACTTAAATATGTGGCATTAGACCTCACCACAAGATAGCAACGCACCATTAACATCTTTGTTGTCTATAGGCGAAGGTTGATTCTTTCCATCAGGACACCCATCTGCTTGCTGATATCTTTTGATATATAAACAGAAACAATTTTTCTTCGGGATTGACTGATTTTCTTAATACTGTGTCTTGTTTAAACAAATCATTTTCACACAAAGTCAGTCACTCATCAAGGGACCTCAGGTACATCCTCACATAGCAAAAAAATTTATCCGGATATCTTCTTAGATCATCGTATATGTTGACTAATTTTCTTTTCTTACAG
The DNA here is from genome assembly GCA_036924255.1 of Apodemia mormo. Classification (NCBI taxonomy): domain Eukaryota; kingdom Metazoa; phylum Arthropoda; class Insecta; order Lepidoptera; family Riodinidae; genus Apodemia; species Apodemia mormo. The sequence continues at coordinate 15,913,102 of JAUPFN010000003.1, read as the reverse complement.
CGATCGGCTAAATAAGAATATACACACCACATACGGTGGGCATGTGGTGTGTATATTCTTTGTTTTTTCTCTTGAAGACTCTTTTTCTACGTAGGTACCATGCAGCAGTAGTGCTATCTCTTTGAGGTCCGTTTTGATCGCCACAAAACACTGAGATAATATCGAAATGGACCTCTATGTTCATGCGTCCAAGCTGGTCGCGCCGCCAAATTGGTTGCGCTACCAAACGGATACCAGGTGAGTAGCTCTCTGTAGAGCTCTATACAATTTGTTGGTAGCGGCGACTGGTCGCGCAGCCACGGCGTCCCGGTGAAATATAGCACTAAAGGGCACATTTTAAAATATTTGTCACAATATCACGTAGTTGTGTATATTATACGTCCCAACCTTACTCTCGCCTTACCAAAATCAAGCACCATTTTTTGAAACAAAAATGTCTCGTTTACGAATGGCAATAAAAAACACTCGTTTTAACGAATTTGATTATTTTAAAAGAAAAGTATTATAATAAGTACAAAAAAACGGATTGAACAAAAATTTTTGAATCTGTCCGGAAGTTTGTGCTTACGGATCTTGCACGGCAAACTTTAACATCGAGATAAATTTACTCATTAGTTCTTAAGCAAACAGTTTTTTATGTCTATTGCAAATGGCAATGAGATTCGATGTTGTTTAATTATAATTAATAAAGAACGACAAGTCGACTAGTCTTCCGTACATCTATATTTATGTTTGTAATTTTTTTAAATTGAATTCTCAGCTGTATTGGTTTAAATTAGGACTGTAAGACTGTTTCTTCCTTCGAAAAATGGAATTTCACATGTAAAGATAATTTATTAAATTTCGAAAACTATTTTTTGACTATCCGAACTATTTTTTTAAATAATATTCTATTTCCCGGTTTATTTTTCTGTGTCTGAAATTTCGAACAATCTAAAGTTTAAGTAACTTTGCACTTTTTTACTGCAATATCTTCGTATAATAAAAAGATTAAATAATGCATGGGTAAAAAAAATAGCCCTGCTCTTTAGTTAATATAACATCATATCCATATAGTATTTAATAAGAATCTCTAAATTCTTATGCAAGTGCGGAATCTCACAACCAGGTAAGACAGGAAAGCTTGAAAAGTGTATGCACTTAAAAAACATATTTATAGACAAAAGTATATTATTTGGTATATAATGTGTGTCTGCCAACTCCACATAAAATTAGGAAGATTAAAATTTCCATTAAACAACTTTCTTTTACTATTAATTAACAAAACTAATAACAGCTCACTCCATCGATAAAATGAGAGTGATGTTGGCAAGGAGCCAACATTTCTTCGCGTTCGTATCAATTTATTCTTTCTGTGTGCTAACTTTACGAGTCGGTAAAACTTGCCGAACTCCCTCGTGGTGCGATTTCGTTGATTGATAACCAATCCGTGGCTTAGCTATTCAAATAATTTCCTTACAAACGAGCATCTGACCGTACTGAATATCAACACTAATAATGACAATGCGAATATTTAATTATGTGTAGTACGCATAATAGTTTGGGCACTATGCCCGCAGGCTCAATGGCGACGCGAGAAAATTGCGGAGTCTTGGCGTGAATATTGCTGACACACATTCTTTTTTAAGCTCAACGGACTAGAGAGTGTTAATTGCAGTAAGGGTTGGAAACCACGTTGAGATTCTTAACGGATTTATCTAGGCCAAAAAATGTTGGCACAGGTATAATAATTCAACAAGATTCCCATCTAAAGTACATTTATAAGGAGTTAACGAGTGTGCTTGTTTATAAAGTGGATATATTTTGTGAAAATGCGGTGTGCATTTAACTGAGAAATGAGGATTGAATTTTGATTAATACTTACCATTTAAAGTGTGTATTTAATAATATTATTATTTACTGTAGACTTTAGGTTTTAGTAATACGTATGTGGTAATGACAGAATGAACTAATATTTACTTACTAGCTGTTGCCCGCGACTTCGTTCGCGCGGACTTCGTTTACTCCGCACAGCCCCTCCCCCGTAGGTGATAGCGTGATAATATATAGCCTATATGTTGACTCGACCTGTTAGTAATATTCATGCAAAATTTGAAGTAAAACCATGCAGTACTTTTTGATTCTTACGATTTTATTATATGTATATAGATGAAAAAAAACCAACCAAATGACTTATGTTTTAATTTTTAATGATTTTGAATTACATTTCTGTGAATTGTTGAGACCTAGATTAATATTAATTAAAAATATTGCGGGATATTATTTTTTTAAATAAGGTATATATATATATATATATATATATATATATATATATATATATATATATATATATATATATATATATATATATATATACATATATATATATATACATATATATATATATATATATATATATATATATATATATATATATATATATATATATATATATATATACATATATATATATATATACATATATATATATATATATATATATATATATATATATATATATATATATATACATATACTTGCACACCTTACTCATCACTTATGAAGTTTTTGCAAAATGCGGAGCAATATGTCATCCTGACATTCCTATTCTCAGTTGGAACGCATAGTAAACATGTAAAGCTTATTGTGATAGTTTTAATTTTAAGTTTATTACGTCAAATCCAATTGTTAAGTGGCAGGGACACTTGGCTAGAGCTACAAAAATTAGCAATTTCAAGCTTAAAATTTCAAAAACGGATCCCTAAATCCGTTAATACAATAAATTGGTATTGTGTGTCAGGCCACGCAGACCACGCGCAATGTTGCCTACATTGCGCGTGGCCCGACACGGACTTTACCAATTTATTGTTTTTTTTTGTAATATTATACTAGTTTTATTATAATTCGTTTATTATACTTATGTATATACCTGTTTACAATCTTAGAATCTTGATATAATAATTGTAGGATTTTTCACATTAATTTTTTAATTAGGATAAAGTAGATGACTGGAAGGAAAAAATGTTATAATTTTACTGTAAACTAATAGTTTTAACGATAAATGACTATCAAATAAATTTTTTTTTTCTTTGTTAATGGCAAACGTTTGTGAACATCAATGCCAATGACAAAACAGACCGGGAAAACTTTTTGTAAGTAAGAAAAACCTAAACACGAATTATTTTTTTTTTATACTATTCAGTAAAGTTAGATCAATATTAACAAATATATATTAAAATCAAATTAATTATATACAATTTTTAAATAATATATACACTATATTACTGTAACAATTAGATTGATATATTATTATTTAAAACAAAGATAGATAGTAATTTGTAAATTTTATAACTTTTATAAAATAAAAGAGAAGGTATAGATACAGGCAGCGGAATTTTTAATGCAACTATAGATTCAAATAATGAGGAATGATCAAATTTAGTGCATGAGAAGAAAATGTGGTTAGCATCCGCCACATCCTCTCCACATGCGCAATTTGGATGTTCTAAAATTCTCAATTTAGCGAGATGATAAGGAGTACTTGTGTGTCCTAGTCTTAATCTAGTTATTATACTAGAACTTTTTCTATCAAATTTTATAGTAAAAAACCAAGGTTTTTGTGGTATTGTTGGTTGAATATTAAAGTAATAAGAGCCCTTTTGTTTGCTATTGTGATTCCATGTCTCTTGCCAGGATGCAAAGAGTGATTGTCTTGAAAATGATTTTAAATCGGGGCTATAAATCAAGTAAGGAAAAACGTCGCCATTTAGAATTGCATCATTTGCAAGTTCGTCAGCCTTAGAATTGCCATAAATACCACTATGACCTGGTATCCAGCATAAATATACGTCATATTGTCTTTCACGACACCTGCTTAGCAACTTCTTAATATCATAAATCAGCGGATGTTGCATTTTTTTGAGCGATGAGTTGTCAAGTGCTTGTAAAGTGCTTAGTGAATCTGTGAATATTATTGCTTTCGACAGTTTAAATAGTAATACATATTCTACAGCTTTAAATACTCCAAGGCATTCCCCCGAAAATATGGTAGTTTCAGGTGGAAGTTTTACTTTTTGTGTGATTTTGTATTGTAAATGGAAAATACCTACACCAACATGGTTATTGTTGTTATGTTTGGATGCATCACAAAAGATAAGGTGGAATTTTGAAAAATTTTCATTAATAATGGAGTTGAAAAGAACATTTGCATTTTGATCACGTTTTTGAATACCTAGATTAAAAAAAATTTGCGTTTTTGTAATAAGTGCTTCATAGTTGCAAGTGAATATGGGTAGAACAGATGAACGAAAAATAGGAGCTGAGAGTGATAAATATTTTCTATAGCTAATTACGAGGCATGGGATAGGTTTATGTGTCCAGTATGGGGAGATATCAATAAGATCGGACAAAAATTTTAGTTTTTCCATAAGAGGATGATTTAAGAATTGCACACAGCGAAAAACGTATTGATCAGCAATAAATTGGCGTCTTAAATGTAAGGGTGGATCAACACACTCAATTTGTAACGCATTGATTGGGCTAGATTTCATCGCGCCACATATAATTCTCAAACATTTTGACTGTATTTTGTCAAGTTTTTTAAGGCCAGATTTATTACAAGGTTCGAGTGTGAATGATCCATAATCAAGAATGCTTCTTATAATTGCATTATAAATAAGTTTTAGATAAAAAGGATGAGCGCCCCACCATATACCTGCTAAGCATCTCATTATGTTTATTAGTTTTTCACATTTATTCGCTATGTAGTTGCAATGTAAGATTCCAGAGAGTTTTGAATCAACTAATACACCTAGGAATTTCGTGTCATCTTTATATTTTTTTTTTTTTATTTATTTATTTATTTTAATACAATTTAATACATTATCAATAATATTACAGATACCACATAAACTCTTGCGAGTTTTACCGGGCATCAGAGTCGTCGACACAATAAGTTAATTACAATCATGAAAAAAAAAAACAATAGAAATAAAAAGTAATCTTAACATTATAAACAAAAACTATATATGTATGACTTATAAATCTAGGCATGTAACAACAAGAGGTAGGTAAAATAATTATTAAAATGAAATCGTCGCGACACAGTCCGGCCGAGCGAGTAAACAGGTTTTAAAATCAGAGATAAGAATGTACTTATACAGCATGTTGTTTGTTACACTTTTACGATCGAGGCTGGACAGGTCTTCTTTTTTTTTTTTTTATTGTATGTAATTCAGTCATTATAATATTTTTTAACATAATATATATTATAATATACAACACATATATACATACATACATATATATATATATATATATATATATATATATATATATATATATATATATATATATATATATATATATATATATATATATATATATATATATATATATATACATATATATACACATATACATACACTCATATACATATATACATACATATTTGTTGTTGTTCGTTTGTGTGCTCTGCATGCGCGCGTGTGTGAATTATATACTGCCATCATTTTTTTTTAATGTTGTAACAGCTGTATGAAGTATGATTTTAATTTGTTTTTTATGTTTTTTGGTGTTAATTTGTCCCTTAATGTAGTTGGTAGTTCATTAATGAGATGTGGTATAACATAATTTAATTTTCTTTTACCGTACAGGTTTGTAAATCTTGGAAGTACGAGCTTTCCGCTTATGATACTTCGAGTTATTGTGCTATTGTCGTCTTTTATTCGTGATCGTTTTAGATCTTGATTAAAAAATTCTTCACATAACAACGTTTGTTTTATTTTCATATGTATAGGCAAGATTTCACAAAATTGAAATAGCTTGTGATAGTCATTTTTAAATTTATTTTTAATTTTTAAGGGAACAATTTTTTTTAATATACGAAGTTGGAGCATATAAATTTTATCAAGGTGAGTTTTATATGTTCTTCCATAGCTTGATAGTCCATAATTTATAATAGATTCAGCTAATGATTTATACATCTGTAGACGTATAGAGTAGGGTATTTTCCCCTTTATAAGTGAAAACTTTGCAAGAATCGATCTCAGATTGTTACTAACATGATTTATATGTTCCGTCCAGTTCAGACGATTATCAATAACAAGGCCTAAATACGTTTGCTTCTCAACCACATCTATAGCCTTACAGGTACAAATAATTCCTTGTGACATATTTTTGTGCTTATGTAGACACTCGTGATCGTGTGCTATTAGTTTAAGGTTAAACAAACTTCTATTTTGGCTAGTGCTGATGTACATTAGTTTAGTTTTCCCTATATTCAGCACAAGTCCGATGTCATGGGACCATTTAGCCAACATATTGAATTCCTCTTGTAATATATCAAGAGCTTCTTCCACAGTCCTTCCAGCAGATATGAGGCAAGTGTCATCTGCATATTGGTACAGTTCACATTTCTTTATGAGTTTGGGTAAATCATTTACGTAGGATATATAATGCAAGGGCCCTAAAACAGACCCTTGGGCTGTACCTTCTGTGACTTTTACTCTGTCGCTATCAGATTTACCAACCCTAACAACAAATGACCTGTCCTCCAAAAAATCTTTGCACCAGTCTAGCATTTTTCCCCTTATTCCAGTGTCTTGTAGTCTGTCTAATAAAATATTATGTTTCAAAGTATCAAAAGCCCGGGAATAATCTATGAAAACTACCATTATATGTTTTCTATTATCTAGATGTTTGTAGATACAATCTGTAAATTTTGTTAAGAGCTGCGTAGTACTTTTATGGGGTTGAAATCCAAATTGCGTGTCTGTTATAATACTATGTTTGTTGTAAAACTCGTAAATTTGTTTAGATATGTATTTCTCGGCTATTTTATCTATTACTGGCAATATAGTAATTGGTCTATAGTTTTCATAATCGCTACGACTTCCTTTTTTGTATATAGGTCTAATTATGCCTGATTTGAGAATAGATGGATATTTACGGCTTACAATACTTTGGTTTAGTAGAGTAACAATTGCGTTAGTAATTTTATCACCTAGTTTCTTAATATCTATTACACGTATACCATCTATTCCTGGAGCTTTATTATTGTCTAATGATGTATAAGGTATAAGTTTATTGCCAAAAAGTATTGATGGTCTGGGTGGAGATCGTTGTCTTGTAAATAGTACGGTAGTACTTTTAGATGGAGAAATTTGAAGCCCATTTATGTCTAGCCATTTCTGTAATTTATTCAGGGTTGAATTCATTAGCATACTAGCACAATCAATGTTTTGGTCAATTGTGTATAATACAAGGTCATCGGCATATTGTAAAATATTTACATTACTATCTAGAAAATGTTCAATGTCATGGGTGTAAACATTGTATAGAAGGGGACTTATCACGGATCCCTGTGGTAATCCTTTAGATAGCAGTCGTGTATGTACTACATCATCGACTATAAGATTGATTGGTCTATTATATAATGAGTTTATGATGAATTTAATATATTTACTTGGGATTTTTAATTTTGATAGCTTTTCTTGTAACACTGGAAGTAAGACGCTATCGTATGCTGAAGTTAAATCAAGAAAAACTGATAGTAATGATTTATTTAATGTAAAAGATATTCTAATATCTGTAGTTAGAAGACTTAGATTATCTGTCGTACTCTTACCTTTCCTAAAACCGTACTGACTATTGGCCAAAAATTTATTACTTTCTAAATACCACTCTAGACGATTTTTAGAGTGGTCTAGACGATTTTTAATGAGATGTTCAATTATTTTGATCAGAACAGATGATAAGGCGATAGGGCGATAGGATGATGCTTCAAAAGGATCTTTGTTTGGTTTTAAGATTGGTAATATTACTTGCGTTTTCCAAGATGGTGGTATTTTTCCAGAATCTATAATAGAATTTATGATATTTAAATAATATGACAAAGAACTATTTCCCAAGTGGCTTATAAATGAATAAACAATTCCATCATTACCTGCAGCAGTGTCTTTAGTGTTATTTAATATATTTTTTAATTCATCTAAGGAAAATGGTGAAGATAAATCTGAAGTTGTCTCGTCGTCATTTTCTTGTATATTAATATTTTCATTGACAGTTAAAGGAGCTATATAATTAAGAAAATTGTCAACTACTGTGGGGTTAATGAAAGTTGATGGAGAGTCATTAAAAGCTGATCGGAACTTTTTGATGTTTAACCAAACTTCAGATGGAGCAGTGTTTGGAGATATCGAGTGACAGAACTTCTGCCAACTATCTCTTTTCTTTTTTTTAAATAGTTTTTTTGAATTTTTCATTATCTCTATTAGATTCTCGTAATTTTCCTCAGACATATTATAGCGATAAGTCTTTTCAGCACATTTCCTGTTCTTTAGTGCTTCTTTACATTCACTATCCCACCAAGGAGGACAAGGAATATGTGTAGATCTGCACACAGTAGGGAACATCGCGTTAGCTGTGTTAATTATAACTTCAGTCAACATATCTGACTGAACGTTAATATCATGAGTGGGGGGTAAATTACATATATTTTCGTCTATTTTCTTACTGAAATTTTGCCACATTTCGTCAGTTACGTATTTAAGTTTGAATTTCTTGTGATTATGGTTTTTTGTGGAGACGGGGTGGTTTGAAGTGAAAGATGAAATAACTATAGGAAAGTGATCGCTTCCGTGTGTAGAAGGTAACACTGACCATGTAAATATCGGTGCTAGGTTAGGAGAGCAGATAAACAAATCTACTACACTATCACCTTCTGATGGGTGAGTACGGCGTGTTGGTAAACCAGAATTTAATATGCATAAATTGTTTAAGTCAATTATGTCTAATAATTGTTCACCATAACTATTCGTTCTGTAGCTACCCCAGGATTCATGGTGGCAATTAAAGTCTCCCAATAAAACCAAGGGTTTAGGCATGGTACTTATTATAGCATTAATTTTGTTTAAAATGGTTGATGAGGGATGAGGAATATATACAGATATATAACAGATATTATTTACACTTACAGCTACTATAGAAAAATTATCATTATTTACAGGGATAGAGATCGGTACTACTACATAAGGAATATTTTTCCTTATGAGTATTGCAACACCGCCATATCCATCAAAACGATCTTGTCTGACCGTATTATAACCTTTAAATCTAAAACTAAAACTTGGTTTTAACCAAGTTTCAGATAGACAAACTAAATAAGGATTGTGGTTATTAATTAAATAAATTAAATCATTTTTATTACTTATTGCGCTACGGCAATTCCACTGTATTATGTTGTGCTTGTGTGTATCCATTGTTAATGGGTATTGATTTTGATAATATTTCAATTAACGGGGCAGCGTTGGACGGTAAATAAGGACTAGAACGAGCTAAAGTTTGTAACAATTCTATGATTTCTGAAATTAAAGGATTTTGTAATTCATTTGTGTTATTTTTTCCATTCCTATGTAGTAGAGCGCAGCCATCAGAAGGAGTAGGTATTGAAAACTCATTAAGTATTTTATTATGATCTGTTTTGTCATATCCTCTACTTGTTTTTGTTGGAGTTCGAGGTTTGAGAAATACTGTTTTTTTATATGAAGTGCTATTGGATGGTATGGATAGATTGCCATTATCGGAGTGTGTAGGTTTTGAAGTTAATAATACATCTGCATATGATTTGGAGACTGGCGGATGTAACTTAGATGCTTCAGAATAGGAGACGCAGTTTTGAGCCATGTAAACTTTAATATCTTTCTGACGCTTGAACTCAGGACATGTCTTGTTGGTTACAATATGTGAGCCTGAGCACAAACAACATTTTACGTAATCATCATCTACTTTACATGACTCACCACTGTGTTCCTGACCACATCTATAACATCTAGGCTTTGACCTGCATTGCATTTTAGTATGACCATAGCGACAACAGTTATAACATTGTATAGTTGGGAATATGTATAAATCAACTGGTAGGGAATTGAAGCAAATAAATATGCGTTTGGGTAAAATCTGGCCATCAAAATGAATAACGACAGATTGGGTAGGTTTCCATACGGGTACTCCTTCAACCATGACTTTGTAATTTATACGTCTAACTTTTATTATATTGCCACATCCAATTGGTGTAGAAATATTTTCCATTATTTCTTCCGGCGTCCACTCTGTTGGTATACCTCTCACTATACCAACTCGAGTAATAGTGAAAGAAGGTATAAAAGCTTTTAAATTGTAGTCACTTAATATTTTATTACTAAGAAATTCATTAGCACTTTGATATGAATTAAATGATAATGCAATTCTATTTCTCCCTATTCTCTTTAAGCTACCATTGGTAATATTATTAATTTTATTTTGCTTTAACATCCTGCCAACAGTCATTGGATGAAGAGTTGTACCATCATTTTGAGTTGTTTGTAGCCTTTGTATGTGTATAGTATATGGTGATGCATCTAAATGATTATACATTCTCCGGCTCATTTGATTTTGTTGTGATAGACTGTTAGTTAATGGTATTTCTGTGTGAGGAATGGAAGGTGATGTAATCTCTGAATCTATAACAGCAATTTCATCCCGACATGAACAGCCAATATCTTTTTGACTGCCAATGTGTTTTCTCTTCTTTTTATTACAGTGTTTGCAAATTTTGTGGGAATGGTTGCGTTTCCTAGATTTATTTATAGAATTCACAGATTGGTCTGTATCCATACCTGACTCGTCGCATTCTATTGTTACAAAATTAGTAGGAAAAGGGGCTGTGCCCCCTGGATCAGGGGGTTCATTCATATTTAAATCAAATAAAAAAGATAAGAGCTTACCCTATAATATATATATATATATATATACAGCTAAAAATAATAATTTATATTACAAAGGTAAATTAAAAATACAATATTTACGAAAAAAAAACCAACTCCACTGAATAAATAACTATAAAATTAAATTTTCGCCAGGAGAAAACAACCGCGCTTTTCGAAGTTTCCCGTCGTTGACTATCAAATAAATTATAATTTTCATGATACATGTTCATTTTCAACTACTTTCCCGCCATTATTTGTTTTTTGTTCTACCTGTTGGAAACGCAATAGAGCTACATCATACAGCCGAGTCAGGTTCCATTGCACATTTTATATGCATGTCAACAAATATGTACGGCAAAGAGTATAATCACTACGTTTTAAGAAACGGGTGTTCCACAGAAAAAAACAAGGTATGGCATTACCAAGGAAGTTATATTCTACCCGGAATGCTTACACGTACTTCAAAATCGTTCCGAAGAGTACCACGACATGAGTGGAGTGTGTCTCTTTCTACTAAATAAAGCGCCAATCGCCTAATATAAGTGTGGCCATGCATAGTTTGCGAATTACTACTAAGTAATTCTACTAATTTGAGAAACAGTTTTTACATTGCATAAGTAATTACGTAATAATTAAAATAAGCACATTTTAGAACTCACTATGTTAATTACAATACATTTAATGCTAATTTATTTATCGACGTTTATGAATAAAAAGGATTTAACGATTACCGAATATATAAAAATCTACCATTTAGATAATTTTATTTACACTGGCAATTGCAAGAAAGGGACAACATCCACTCTTGTCGTTGTCTTGCTCAGAACGTTTTTCCCCTCTGTTAAGTAAGAAACAAATGTCAACTTTATTTGTTACGAAATAAAGTATATTTTTATTTTTCAAATATTGCTTCGTAGTAATTCCAGTTATCGTATATAAGTTCCTTGGGCATTACATGCTCGATCAATACCAACATAACAAGATGAAACTAATACCACAGATAACAATTACTGAATAAGCAATACTGCCAACATAGTAAAAATTTGGGTTCTTGCGGAATATATCGATATTCCTTATTCTATCGATAACCAATTTAACTGTTAATTTCTTTGGCTGTAGTAAAATAAAACAATAACATTTATTAGATTTTTAATAAATAATAGTATAGCCACACAATATTTTGCTTAATACACTTGAAAATATGGTAATGAGAAGAAATAGAGTTATTAAAAAAAAACAATGATATGAAATATCAAAGTTATTTAGGAACCGCACTGTTTTTCAAACGATCTATTTAATTGAAATCAGGTCTTTCAACTTTCAAGATAATTTATGCATGTTTTAATAGACAATGATAAAAGGTCAAATGAGAATTCTGAATATATTTTACCTACAGAGTAAGAAACAAAACGAAGGACTTTTAATTTGATCGAATCGATTAATGTTAGACACCTATCTTATATCTTTTATAATAACTTAATAACACCTATATTCTACAAAAATATTCTTTCTTCTCCCTTTTTATATGATTAGCTGTGAGTGTTACAATCAAAGCTTCATATACAATAAGGCTTAACATTAGGCGGTAGTGCTTAGCATAGTTTTCACGCTGGTCACCTTTTATCTGTAAGAAAGAAATGTGTATTATTACAAAATCAGTGTAAATTTGGCAAAACACAGATTTTCGTTATAAATTTAAATGTTTATTTGCGCAGATAGTAATTATTTTTTTTTTGCACCAATAGCAAACAAGCGAGTGATTTTCATAGTGAAAAGAGACAACCATCACCTATAGGCACTAAAGATGTTAGAGATGCATTACTATCCGTTTGGCGAGATCTTCATACTTCATATCAGGTAATAAGACGGTGGCTCCCTAACTCGGGGAGATGTTGTAGAACTCTACTATCCCCGTGTTGGTCCAGGCTAATTTTGAAGAATAGACCAACTGGCGTTCTGCTAGGTAAGTCGCAAAAGGCAACCGATTAACTCTACGTATCGCTACCATGGTGACAACTAATTTGTAGAGTTATGGAACGTCTTGCCCGGATATTTGCTAACATTGCCTTATCTATTTCTGCCGCAATAGCGTCAATGCATGTTGTTGTCATATTCCAGTTTGGAGGATAAGGTAACCGGTAGATATACACACGTGGCATTGCCATCTTGCCACACGGTTAACAACGCATCATTAATATCTTTAATATTTATAGACGATGGTTTCTCTTTCCAAAAGGAGAGCCATCTGCTTGCTTGCTATTTTGATATTAAAGAAATCTAGTATTTCTGATGGTATTGACGTTGTTAGCCAACCGATTTGCCTTTTACGAACAACCTGGCAAAATTGCAAATAGTCTTATACTCAAAAGGAGCTTCAAATAATACGGGGAATAAGGAGAGAGAAAAGCAAATTTGTCTGGATAGTGATTGATATACAAATTTCGATTTTTGTTACCCATATGGGATTTGATATGAAAATTTACATATATATGACTTTCATAAATTAAGTTGATATTTTGGCAATTACTCAGTACTAAATACTAATACATCTGAACAGTAAAGTGTTTACCAGCAATATACTATCTTGATTATGGACTTAAAGTAATACAAAAACCTAACCATTTTGTATAGTGCTGTGGTGGTATGTTGATGATGTTGCAAAAATCCTATAGAAGTGATAGCATATTTTTACAACTGTATTTCTTTACCTTTTTGAAAGGCTTTCCTTTTTGAAATCCTTTGCACATACAAACTTCAATTGATCTAACTTCATAATTTTTATAAAATCTGCCCTTTTTCTCTGTAACCTCGACCCCTATACATTAAAAAAATAATTTTAAATTATAATCAAAACCAATAAGAGTTGCACAAGTGAATATTTTTCAGTAAATACTATCTACTGACGAAATCTTTAAATATTACTAACTAATATTATTTTAAATTTCATTACATGTTAATGAAAGTTGTCTAAATAATTTATTATCTTGATCTTGAGAATTAATATCATTAGTATTTTACGCAGGTATGTGCTGAAATTTTTAAGTAAAAAATAGATTTTTTGGTATTAAAATAGCAATATTATTGCTTCTAATACACAAATAAGATTTAAACACCAAAATATTTTTTTGTAATATAAAAACAATTTTATCGATAATTGAATTGATGTAATATGCACTGCACTACTACTCTGCTGTTTATTAAAATCATTTAGATTTTTTTGTTAAATACTTTATAATTGCATTGTAAATAATTAGGAAAATGATAAAATAATAAATTTAGCGCTTACCGTTTTTAGTTTCATAGATATTTGGCAATAAATACATTTACTTTGTTTCACCCAGTTGACCAGTTTTTAGACAACATATTTAGCGAATTGTATTAATCATTTTACTTTTCTTTTAATACATAGCACATTTTAACGTTTTAAAAACAAAATATATTTAAAATCGTTGTAAGTTAGATATTATATTTATTATTATACAATAAAATCGCTTTAAAAAATGGCGGGATGTTACAACTTCTGAAACGACAGATAAAATAATAATTGACATCTAATGGGTCATGGCGCTGACATAATCCGTTTAACTTTAAAAGCTTTGACGCTAGTAGAAGATCTAGATTTTTGCGTGCTGCGTAACATGTACGGGTTATATACAGCCATTAAAAAGACGACAATGCCCGTACATTTTGGGTTTTCCAAATGACTTGCGCCCAAGGAACTTATATACGCCAGACTGATGTACGGCTTAAATGATTTCTGGTTTATTAAATCTAGGCATTATAAAATCGTTACATTGTATCAAAATAAATATAAAAAAGTTAATAAATGCAATTATCCTTGTTTTCCCCAAAGAGCAAACAAAGTACAACTAATGCACTTAGTAAAAATATTTAAATACAGATAAAATATAACATCAAGTCTATCAAATATTTAATATGCCAAACCCTAAAATTTATATTTTTCAGTACGTGAAAAACTTTAAAAAGGTATTCTTGATCTGGTAGGTATCCAGGTTATTTATATCATTAGTCCTACAACATCGTTTTGTACCAGTAGTCGAATGAAAGGACCACAGAAAAAATATATAGTAGAAATGGTATGGAACGTGTGGCATAATTAAGTACAGTTGTATGTAACCAACACTGGCAGTATTAGACCGTGGTCCCACAAACAAACCTTTTTTTTTGATTTATCATCTTTTCTATCTTCGAAAAATCTCGAATCGGGTAGTTTAAAACAGAAAAGTTAAGAGTGTCGGACTAAGAAAAGTTTGCACTTTACGTGTAGAACAATATTTCCCTGGAATTACAACAATAATTAACAAGCTGTTGTGAAAAAATTGGGTTGTTTTAAAACTGATTAATATCAATTTAAGAATCTCATAATTCTAAAACTTTAAAGTGGAGGATTCGTCAGAAAAACCATCGAATATGTAAGACAAAAGTTTATCCTGTTTTTCATACTAAATATACTTAATCCAGCGAGTAAAGTCGAAAAATAATTAATGTTATTAATAAATATTTTTCCTTCACCGAATCAAAATTTACAAAGCCCCATAACTTTATTAGTTACCTGATTCGGGATTTTTCGAAGATAGAAAAGTACGTTGTCTCGTCAAAACGAAGCGGTTCACAAAAAATCAACTTGTTATTTATGAAAAAAGTTTGTTCGTGATCTATATATTTATGCAATGCCAAACCGATCTCGACCCGTATCGTGACGTATGTGCTCTTCATTACATAGTATAAAACAAAGTCGCTTTCTCTGTATGTCCCTATGTCCTTATGTCCCTATGTATGCTTAAATCTTTAAAACTACGCAACGGATTTTGATGCGGTTTTTTTTAATAGATAGATTGATTCTTGAGGAAGGTTTTAGTATATAAACCTTTCCGATATTCCCATGGGAACAAAAGCTGCGCGGGTGAAACCGCGGGCAGGTCGCTAGTTCTATCATAAATTTGAAAATATGCCTCACTGCGCTATACTTAAATGCCAAAACCATAGCAGGATAAATAATATTAGTATTGCAGGTGTATTAAACTCATACCATCGATAAGCGCGATTTGCAAAATATTTATAATTATTTCACGTTTTTAAGATTTTGAAAATTAAAAATCAATATACAATGTGAAAAGTATTTTAAACGAATCAAAATTCGTTTCTTCATCGATATGGATAAAAAAGTTTATCTTGCGGTTTAATTAGTCAAACGTAAAATAATTTTCAAGCTAATATACCGATTGATTTTTGATCAGTCAAATTTAAAACAATCGGTATATTAGCCTGAAAATGATTTTAAAAATGTTAAGTAGGTTTGATGTGGACAACAAATTAATATTTGAAAAGCTGTAATATTTTGAAAATTGAATTCGATTTCGATTTTTAAAACTGCTTTTGACGTAGTTTTTTAGTAACTTCAAATTATGTCGAAAAACACTTTTTTTCAAAATTTTCCGTCAACATAACTCCCTAACGGATAAACCAATTTTAATGCAATTTATGTATAGGACGCAATTTTTTTGAAGAAACGAGCTGATTAGATTTTGTACTCTGTCGGTACATTAATCTGAAAATTTGGTTTATTGGTGTATTGCCATCCGTGTAGCAGAGATATAATACCACATGCGTAAGTTAACCGGATATCTTATTAGGGAATACGTTAGTGACAAATACTGACGCTAATGCGGTAAGGCGGTCGTACCCAACTAATCAAGACATAGTAGAACTTTAAGATCTTTTAATAATGGTAAACAGATATTATTTATAGTATCACGCTCACTAGAGACTTTTAATAAAATCGTTTTTTCAACCAACCTTCAAATAAGAGGTTATCAAAGCGCCTTTATGTCTTTTATCTGTGCTATATCAGAACTCGGTCACTTTTTTATTATAAGATAGAAAACAAGCAGATGGCTCTCGTGATGGAAAGAGAAATCATCGCCTAAAGACACAAAATATGTTAATGGTGCGTTGCTATCCATGTGGCGGGATGGCAATACCACATACATGAGTATACCGGCTATCTTACCCTCTAAACCGGAACACGGCAATGACAAGCAGTGACGCTATTGCGGCAGACGTTGCGGAACTCTACCACCCAATAGTCACGATTGCAGTGACACGTATAGCCTACCAGCCGCCTTTTTCAATCTGCCTGGCAGAACAGCAGTTGGTCTATTCTTCAAAGGTACGGAGCAATACAGTGGGCTTATGAACCGATTTTGAAAATGTATTTTATTTGGGAAGGTATATTTCTGGTGTGGTTACTATTTAATTTGGTGAAAATCTGATGCATGGTTTTGGAGATACAGGAAATTGGAAGTCGGTTGCTTTCACCTTTGCTTGTAGTTTGCTTGTAGTTTCACCGCGTTTAATAAAACTATGATGGAAACTAACTAGGTATTCGTAATAAAAATTAAAAATGTATAAGAAAGTCCGATCAGTTTTATATACCAGCGAAGCGGATTTCCCTTGACCAGAGTCTTTTTTGCAAAAGAAACTGTCTCCCGTTTCGCCAAGAAGTTCGTAAAATGGCTCGTTCGTAAAAGTTCGGAAAAAGAACACATCATTAATAGCACGACTATTAGGTGATTGTGGTAGTTTTTAGGGTTCCGTACCTAAAAGGTAAAATGGAACCCTATTACTAAGCCACAGCTGTCTGTCTGTCTGTCACCAGGCTGTATCTCATTAACCGTAATAGCTAGAAAGCTGAAATTTTCACAAATTATGTATTTCCATTGCCGCTATAACAACTAATACTAAAAATAAAAAAATATGTTAAGGGGGTCCCATACAATAAACGTGTTTTAATGTGTTTTTTTCGTATTTTTTGGCTATGATGGTACGAAACCTTTCGTGCGCGAGTCCGACTCGCACTTGGCTGGTTTTGCTTTAATTATTTCTGCCATAAAAGCGTAAGTGCTTGTCACAATCCGGTTTCGGTTTGAAAGGTAAGATAACCGGTAAACGTATGCAACGTAACCATTATTAACATCTCATCATCCATACTAATATTATAAATGTGAAAGTCTGTCTGTCTATCTGTCTGTTACGCTTTCACAGCTAAACCACTGGACCGATTTTCATGAAATTTGGCATGGAACTAGTTGAAAAGCCGGAGTCAAACATAGGTTATTTTTTTTTTCAAAAATCAACCCTTAAAGGGTTGAAATAGGGGATGACATTTGTATGAAAAGCTATCTTGACGACATGTTAATCTACTCGCGGGCGAAGATGCGCGGGTCAGCTACTATTTTATTTCATCTCATAGTATAAAAAAGAACACAATAAAATATTAAATACTGACGCTATTGCAGTAAGAAACAGGTAAGACAGTGGTACTAAACTTGACGGGTTATTGCAGAACTCTACCACCTAATAACTTTGGTAAGCTCTGTTTATAGTGCAACGTTCACTAAAGGCTTTTATCAAAATCGTATTTTGATAGAAACTAACCGAGCGTTCGCAATAAAAATAACAAATGTATAAGAAATTTGTCCGAACAATTTTATATCTCAGCGGAGCGGGGCCGATATTTTTTCATTTTATTCGATACTTCTTTTGTAGAATTGCCACGTAAATGATTATACTGGCGGTCGGCCAGCGACTTAATCAAATGCTGCCTGGTGCCAAAGTTCAGTGCACTAGGAATTCCAACTTATACATTATTGTCGAACTTATGTGCACTCAGAAGAATAACAAAGTAATATATATATATATATATATATATATATATATATATATATATATATATATATATATATACCCATTGTACAAATATTTTCTCAATTGACTTCAAAAAGAAAAAGAGTTTGTTTATATAGTGTGTAAAAATACCTCTCCGATCGTCAAACACATTGTTTAATAGCCAAATACGATAATGTATTCTATTAAGCTTATTATTTTGCGGATGTGAGTTGGTAAATTTTTGCTGATCAAATTAAATAATCTTAAATGATTTGAATGAAATCTTATTTCAAATATTACTATATAGCAACACAAAATGCCGGGCAAAAAATGGTGACAGACACCAATGCGACTGCGAGGGACTATGAGGTCGAACCTTTGTCGCGTCCGTTTACACGACGAAGTGTTGTACAATTGTTGTACAGTTTACAACATTCACTAAATTTTAGCGAAACTGAAAGAAAAAATATCTCTGTAATATTAATATTGCACTTACAGAATAACACCTATATATTGATACTTTTTGATATTTATATTTATAAGATATATTATTTCGACATAAGAAACGACAATTCAAGTTCACTAATGTCGGTTCCTTAATTACCTATATCCTTTTATATAACAATAAATTGCACAAAATAATCTGAACCTCATCCGCCATTGAATCACACGTCACTTCGAACGATGCGCCCTCTACCGACTTCCACAGACAACTCAGACATGCGCGAAACGCGGCAAATTTGAATATTATCATGTCTATTATAAAACTGTTTGAAGAAAACATGAGCCTATCCTGAGAGGATATCTGTATGTAGGGATCTGGCACGATTATGCCCGCAAAATTTAAAGTATCGAAATATATTATTTGCTTCAGAATTACAGCCTGCAGTTTCCTATTGCAACTAGAAGTATAATTCGGTGTTGTTTAATTATAATTAATAGTAACAGTATTGGTTTCCATCGGGACTACACGAACGTTTCTTGTAAAAAAATCATACACAAAAATAATTAGGTACGAAAACTATTTTTTTGGTGCGTGCACTTGGATTTTCCAAACTATTTTCATCAAAAAAGTTATAAAATATTAAATCAAAATCAAAATATATATTCAGATACATAAATTGTGCATTAAACTGTGTTATATAAAATATCTAAAAACTATCTTAATAATATGATGTAACAACATGTATCTGCTTGAACTAGGTTGCCTCGAGTTTCAGGCGATAGGGGCTAGGAATATAATAATTTTAAAAAGTTGAGAGGTGTCAAGGGACACATCCGGATGGAACGTAGTTCCTTTCGATTAATTAGTGAAGGAATTGTAATGAAATTTTAAATTGTAATAAAATGTAAATCTGGTTTTCTTTCTATAAGAGAGAGAGAGAGAGATAGACAGAGAAACATGCGCACGCCGCACAGCTTTCAATAGCTTACTATAGCAAAAAGTGTCGTTAGGTACAACTTTTCTTGAGAATTTTTTCCGTCTAGCCCCTAAGGAACTTTGTTCCAATAATCACTGATAAAAATTACGTGAGCATAGTTTACAATGTTACTAAATTAAACTCTTAAACTTAAGAAATAATATAACTTAGGACAACAGAGTAATTCATTAAAGCTATCAAAAATAACAAGAAGAAAAAATAAAATTAAACATAGTTAAAATACATAACACAAAATTTCGTTTATTTACAAACTACAACCTCTCAGTGATAAGAGATACTTTGTAAAGTATGTGTATACAAATAAAGATATAAATATAGTGAATTATTTTAAAAAATTAGCGCAATGTAGATTTTAAGCAAAAGTTTAATCCAGTCATATAAATGGAAATATCTGTTCATTTATAATAACGCTTTTATTCTATAGATATTATTTGAAGATTTTTGTAATCTTCTATACAAATAAATAAAATTGGAGTGTGTGATTGTAATATTAAAATAACCGGTTTTAACTAAATGCATATGGTTGTATACACGGTACACATACCAAAATGACACTTTTTACGATTCTTGTCTATCTGTCTGTCTGTCTGTTTGTTCCGGCTAATCTCTGGAACGGCTGGACCGACTTTGACGGGACTTTTACTGGTAGATAGCTGATGTAATAAGGAGTAACTTAGGCTACTTAAAAAAAACACGCGGACCAAGTCGCGGGCACAGCTAGTGTTATAATAATAGTAAATTAAAGTAATATTTCTTTATAAAAGTAACATACTTGACATACTTTCGCAATTTATGGCCGTCAACAAAATATAATACAAAATCCTTTTCCTATTTTTTTGGCTAAAACTGAAGTAGCTCCCTCGTAAATTCTCATTACATACGTTAATAGGTCAAACTTCCCAAACGTCGTGATCCTTGGAATCAGGGGATCGATTGGAACATTTCGTATCAAATTATGAGTCAGCAGCCCTGAAATTTCAGAACTCATCAGGCTTAATTCCTTTTATCTGCGGTTAAGCCCTTTGTTTATGCAATAAACTGTGACAAGTTAGTAGTTATGACTAGGTACTTCTGCCGTCCGCGATGTATGAACAACATAAAATGGTTGCTACTTGTTTTTGTTATAAAAATGTTAGAAAACGCTACATCGGTTGACATCTTTTAATTAACTTTATATATATATATATATATATATATATATATATATATATATATATATATATATATATATATATATATATATATATATATATATATATATATATATATATCAATGATTGTACCAACATGATTTTTGTGTTTATTGGTAGAAAGTTTTTATGTCTGTAAAGACTTCGTATTACGTGTAATTTACTTTACAGGGATGTAGGGCGCTTGTGCTACAAAACACTTATCACGCTTTAGGCCAGAGTTCTAATGACAGCGGGAATTGTAGCGGCACGACAATATGCATAAGGTGATAACATGCTACACGCATAAGTCTACCGACCGCCTTACCCTCCAAAGCGGAACATGACAATGACGAACATTATTGTGACAGGAATAGGTAACGCGGCGGTATCAAATACCCGGACAAGACGTTCCGGAACTCTACCACTAGTAGTCACGATGGTAGTGATATGGCACAGCCAATCGGTCGCTTTTTACAACCTGCCAGGCAGAACGACAGTTGGTCTATTCTTCAAAGGAGCCCGGATCAACACGGGATAT
Organism: Apodemia mormo; assembly: GCA_036924255.1. Classification (NCBI taxonomy): domain Eukaryota; kingdom Metazoa; phylum Arthropoda; class Insecta; order Lepidoptera; family Riodinidae; genus Apodemia; species Apodemia mormo. The sequence continues at coordinate 15,891,537 of JAUPFN010000003.1, read as the reverse complement.
TTCTGGGATTGCCGTCATCAATAAGCACTAAAGAAGTTAATATGCATCTGCGTGGGCCCGAACAAACACAGGGGAAAAATTACCGATTTCTGGTAGATTTCCGAAGGCAACAAACATGCTAAAACAGGCAGCCGAATTGATAACCTGCTTCTTTTGGGAAGCCAGTTGAAAAGATATTAAAAAAGGTATTATTTCGTGCCATATTTCTTGTTACTTTTATTTCTCGTTAAAGAAAAGGCATTTATTTCGGAGTTATCGTATTACCGCGTTTTTCACACCGCTATGGCTTCTGCTGCCGCTTAATTTAAAAATTTTTGCTATCGCTGCTGTTAAGATTTCAGTCTATATACAAACCACACTACAAATCGCATCTTGGTATATCTCGCGACACACTCTATGAACTTGTCTACTGACACAGGCAGATAGTTATGATTGTGTTATTCCAATTTTAGTTTTACTTTGGTATTTTTGTATTCAAGTTCGTGAATTGAACTTTATTAAAATAAATACCAGGGAACTTTGAAATTAATACTTGTGTCCTATATACTAGCGATGGCCCTTTGGTCGAAATTCGACTATAGTCCAAACAATGAAATCTCTTAAGTTTGAAAACAGACCGTAACCGTAAAAAAATAGTATACATGAGTGCATATTATTACGTATCTCACATGAATGTATTATTATAATGTTTTGTTTTATTTCTAATGGATTTATTTAAAAATTTTAGGTTTCTGCAGACTTGAGCTGTGTATAATTTTATACTCGACTGTACGCGTAGTTGTCTTAAAAAGAGGGAAATGACGCTGAGTTAGCACGGCGGGTTTCTGACATGGTTCTTGTGGGACCAGAACCCGCTGCATCTCTACCGATGAGCTAGCTGTATACAAGATCGCACTAACCATGGAACATAGAACAACGGAAGTGAAGAGTGGGCGTGCCGCGTGTGTCACTATTATGCGCTTTTACTCTAAATTGCCTTAGTGATACTTACCATATCATTAGGAGATAGTCGTCGTGCGAAAATCTATTATACACTGAATTATGCCGTTTTGTGTCATCCTTGAATGCAGAAATGATAGTAGAATACAGATGATTAAAAATGGAGATATTTCATATCATTCGAAAGTACAATTTTCATTTTATTTTAATTAAATTCCTGATTTAATATAATCTCTAATGCTATAATAGAAAGTCAAGCTAAAATCAGCCGTACACCTTCCATATAAAGTTCATTTTAGGTTGACCTAATTTTTCTAGAAAGATATACGTAATGACAGTCATTACGTATATCATTCTAGAAAGTTCTCTACTCAAATATGATCAACTGAAAACTACGGAAAAATCAATACTGCCATCTATTGTAGAATAGCGAAACTATTAGGATCTTAAGTTTCACTATTGTACACATAGATGAGTCTATTTTGAATAGACTACAGAAGGACGTAAATACTCTTTTTTTTGTAGCAAAATAAAATTTATTGTAACGCAGTTTGGTATATTTTTAAATGTTCTGTTTGTGTGTTTCGGATTATTGTTGTTTAAAATGAAAACGACCAATGAAACAATGTTTGCATTAGTAGTTTATATGCAATAATGCTTATTTTATGTGTGAGTGTGGCGATCGCGGTCCTGATACAAATATTTGTACTTGCCAATTCCGTTGTCCTATGTTCCATGGCACCAACGCACATGCACAATAAATACTCGGCCGAGCGTGTTGAATGTAAGCGAAAAAAGAAGTTAATACATATGGTAAACCCGTAGCAGTAAATCACATAGTTTAATAAAATTAAATAGAAAACAGCTCCGCGTAATAACCGGCGCTATTACTGGACACGGTCCCACGTTTGATATGAGTGTTACAAACAGCCTGCATAAATACTGAAGAATCGGCCGTCTACGTTATCTTGGAATGCGAGGGTGTGGCGAACTAACTAACACCTCGGATTTCCGACGTCAATCCCTGGGGCTTTCTCCCATGCCAAAGGGTTGCCAGGTTTCCTGGAGAAGTTAGAATGGCGAAAGTAGGACCATCCTCTACAATACGCAAAAAGGCGCTAGTCGTCGAGTTGCGAGGACACGCTCATGGAATGAAGAATAAGGGGTGCAAAGTTTCAGATAAATTCTTCTAAAACATTATCAAAAGGAGCATTTTGCATATACTTGCCAATTAACACTAGGATTGTCTCTGATTTTTCCATGTGTGTGTATTTTTCTTCTAAAGATTCTTGGGTTGGTCCTAACGTGTCGTGATGCAATCAAAAATATCTGACGGCATCTCGATTCCTCCACAACCTACAATGTGTCGTGTTTGTTTGCGCGGGAATCCTAGTTCCGTTCCTCCGTCTCTTTCCTTCCTGCATCCATCATATGTTCCTCTCAATTGGAGAAAGATGGCGTCGCTGAAAAGCCTCATCGCATACGCTTATACGCCAGTTCGTTGGTCGATTGCATCACGAGTGAGCGCATACCAGTGCGCTCGCAACGTCTTGACAAAGGCCTGAACGGAACCGCTCGCGTCACACCGCGCCGCATACTCTCCATTCGCTCGCTCGTCTCGAGACATTTTTTTATATATCATAATATAGCAAACAAGCAGATGGGTCTCCTGATGGAAAGAGTCAACCATCGCCTATAGACACCAAAGATGTTAATGGTGCGTTGCTACCTTGTGGCGAGGTCTAATGCCACATGCATAAGTTTACCGGCTACCCTACCCTCCAAACTGAAACACGACAGCGACAAGCACTGACGCTATTGCGGCAGGAATAGGTAAGGCGGTGGTACCAGACCCGGGCGTGACAATGGAGAACTCTACCACCTAGTAGCCACGATGGTAGTGACTCGATAGCCAATCGGTCGCCTTTTACGACCTGCCTGGCAGAACGGCAGTTGGCCTATTCTTCAAAGGAGGCCGGGACCAACAGCCAGCTAACCGCAAGCCGCGATAAGTGCAATCCACCAGGTGAGTCCTTCATCACTCTTACCTTCCATCCTATCATACAGTCCATATTGCCACAACCCGCTAGTCCCGTCGCATTTTGGTATAACCTACCTCCGCACACGGCGGGACCAGTGTTTTTGCTTATTAGACGTGTTAATTTTTTTCAAAATTAGGCACATGAAGCAGGAAAGTGACATTATGATAAGGAAAAGGAATGTCGGAAGTTTTTTTTACTTTAGAGTTGTTAAATGAGTTGTAACTAGCGACAACAACATACGTTGAAACATTAGTGATTTAACGTTTTCGTAAAAATACATTTTTCCTGTGGAAATCGTCATAAAAAGCGAATGCAGTATTGCATATCAAATGATACTAGTCGGTGTTTTCTTACTATTCCTGCAGAGAAAATATTTCAAACACATACATATTTTTGTTTAAGTTCTGGAATCAATTAGAATTGGATTAAAACGAATAATAACAAATCTAAATTTGGCTCAAAGCCACATCGTATTATATTCGTGGATGAGAACGGGATTGTAGCTCATCCACTCAAGCGAGTACCGAGTTCCGGTTCATTACGCTAAGCCATCGGCTGCTCAGCCGTCAGCTCAATGTATAACAAGATCGTTAGCTCTGTTCTGTCTAGTGCAACCAACGGTGTTCACACAATGTATACACGTTGAAATTGTCCATTGTTATATGTATAAAACCAATTTTCATATGTTTTTTAACATCTTACTGTAATAATTTAAAAATAAACTGCAGCAACTGGCATCCAATCTCATGTATCGTTGTACTTTATATCTGAAATTCACACAGATTAACATTGAACCATACGGGAAGTATACCCTTCCCAAAAAAAAGATTTTCTAAATCGGTCAATAAATATTCATGACCGAGTTTTGTAGTCACCACAATGTCGTGTATAATATATTACACACGTCGTTGAGTCACAAATGTAAAGATATATTGATAAAATTGAGAACCTCCTCCTTTCGAAAAGTCAGTGGATAAATATTTGAACGGCGGGTGGGCCGTGCCTACCCCAGGATATTTGGTTACCGATTTGAAATTCTAAGCTGTACGCCATTGATATAAAAAACCCAAGATGCGCAATCAGTGTCTCAAAAATGTCAAAAATTTTAAATTGTGCGCTCATTTCACATAGAATTGCGTCCGTCGCGACACTGTCAATTTTGTTACTTTTTGTACATTGTTTTTTAAAAACAACCATAAAACTTGCGCTTAAGGTTAAATATGCAAAAACAAATTTTTTGCCATATCTATGACTACTTATGTGAAATTAGGGACAGTTTTGAGTGTCAGTTTTGTTCGAGACTGTGCATCTTGCGTTTTTTATATGAATGCTTAACACCTAAAAAACTTCACAAAAAAATCATTGAAATCACATATGTACAAGCGAGAAATCTGTGTATGTACATACATCATTTTTAAAATGAATCAAAACCTATAGGGTATTTATCGTTGACCTAAAATTATGAATTTGAGCAAGAAACAATGTCTTACAGCATATGTAAAAGAAAAAAATCGAGAACCGTAATCTTTTAGTTACATCACAAAAATTACAAGTTTATACGGAACACTAGGTGTGCGATTCCAACTCGCACTTGACCGATTTTTACACTGAAAAATAACTCTAGATACGAAAATGTTTATTATGTACTAGCGACCTGCCCGCGGTTTCACCCGCGTAGCTTTTGTTTCCGTGGAAATATGAAATAGGTTTGTCAATCAATCTATCTATAAAAAAAACCGCATCAAAATCCGTTGCGTAGTTTTAAAGATTTAAGCATATATAGGGACATAGGGACAGACAGAGAAAGCGACTTTGTTTTATACTATGTAGTGGTGCACTGTACCTACAAGAGAAGGCGGCATGCGTATAATGACGGCAAATGAATTTAATAGAATTTTCTTTTTCAAATTAAAAAAATGTATCGCTGTTACATATTTGATTCAAATTGAGGGTGTATATATGTATTTTTTGTAGAACAGTAGAAGAATTTAAATTTAAAGTAATCACCGTACTGTGCCGTTGACCGAATGCTTAAAGATTTTATGCCTGACAAAATAGCATGAATATAGAAGTTTTTTTTATATAATAAGATAACAAACAAGTAGATGTCTCCTCTCCTGATGGAAAGATAAATTATCGCCTATAGACACCAAAAATATTGATAGTGCGTTGCTTATTGCCATATGGCGTGCCATATGCGTAAGTCTACCTGCTAGCTTATCCTCCAAATCGAAACACGACAATAACAAGCATTGACGCTATTGCGGCGGTAATAGGTAAGGCGGTGGTAACAAACACCCGGGCGAGTCGGGGCAGTAACTTTCCCACCAAGTAGTCAGTCACTACTGTAGTAAAATATTTAACCAATCGGTCGCCTTTTACGACCTGCCTGACAGAAGGTAGTTAGTCTATTACTCAAAGGAGTTGGATATCAACTCGCTGGTTTATTTGCAGAGCAGGTAGTGGAACCAAACGACAGCGTTACACTTCATCCCTATTTGCCAAATTGTCAGTTGGTGAAATAGGGGATGATCTGATTCGCAACATTCGCCTTATAGCCTAATAGCGATTATCGATAATCGACTACTGAGATTTGAATTTTCAAATTCAAATTCAAATCCAAATTCAAATATTTATTTGGTATCAACTTATACATAAACTTACGATACTATTGATGAAATATGAGCAATTCCCTTAAAATAATTAATTTATAAATAAATAATAATTCGAGGAAACACCTTATTTTTTTATTTTATATCATTACTAGCGACCTGCCCGCGGTTTCACCCGCGCAGCTTTTGTTCCCGTGGGAATATCGGAAAGGTTTATACACTAAAACCTTCCTCAAGAATCAATCTATCTATTAAAAAACCGCATCAAAATCTGTTGCGTAGTTTTAAAGATTTAAGCATACATAGGGACATAAGGACATAGGGACAGACAGAGAAAGCGACTTTGTTTTATACTATGTAATGATTTACACTTTTGTCGGACCAAGTGATCGTACCCGGGGCCTAATGATCTTAGCCGAATAGCTAGCGAGGCAAAAACACATTATAAGCTACTAGCTGTGTCCGCGACTTCGTCTGCGTAGAAAAAAATATTTAAAATTACATTAGTTTAAAAGATAGACAATCTCGTGGTTTTGTCCGCATAGTTGCCGTCCGTGTGGAATTTCCGGTATAAAAACTATCTTATGTCCTTTGTCACGTCTCAAACTATCTTTTTACCAAATTTTATTCAATTCACTTTAGTGGTTTAGGCGTGAAGTAGAGACAGATAGCCAGACAGACAGGGTTAATATCGCGTTTATTATAATAACGAAGCTTTACGACAGCAAAGAAGATTGTGCTCCTAATAGTTGAGTATAACCACCGCAAAGATTGAAGATGCATTGCGAACATGACTGCGATGTAAAACCTTTTGAGCATACCTAATAACTATTTAACATTTGCCTATTGTATAATTGGTGCGCCGCGGCGACAACGAGCCATATGTGAGCTAACGTCAAGCTAGCACCCGCGTATGAATAAATAAAAAGCCTTGGAACGCGGCTAGAGTGTTGATAGTAAAGGAGAATTATGTGTGTGTGAACAATGTTAGCTTAGAAACCAAAACACGCAGTGAGATGCTTACTACCTATATTATATTTATGTGGTTTATGATCTATATAAATAAAATGTAATAGGCCTGCCATTGTATGCACTTCATGCAAAATTTACTTTTTAAAGAAATTGGCCACAGTTCTTACATCGCTGGGCTTAGAAATCGAATTTCATGTTTCCTAAGGGTTATAGCACACCTACCAACTAGGAAAGGAGTCGGCACTGTATCGCCGTGTGGTTAGCGCACTGACGGCTTTTGTTATTTGAGACTAGGAAGATCGAAGATGAACTATTTGAGGTGATATCTTGTGTTACTATGGTACTTTCACAATGTGCAATAACCATAAGTTTCTCAAAGAATATCCCCAAAGGGTATCCCCGTGTTGAACTGTAGAATTTTGTGAAGAATAGATAAACTGCCTTACAGCTAAGCATATCGTAAAAAGCGAGAGAATGATAATTGAAAAGTGTCAGTAAAATCGTATTATTAACTATGTGATACGGTAGAGTTCTGCAATGCCTCGAACGCGCGAGTGTGTTATTACCGCCTTAGGGCATGAACATGTGTATACGGTGCGGCGCCGATCACCGTATAACGGCATAACACCGCTACTGGAAGACGACGTGGCGACGCACCACGGCACGGTGCCGTGCATGATCCATCAGGCGCATTACGCACTACTCTCGGTAGTGTATGTTTTGCTGCTGTTTAATTTGCATGTATTAATTAATGTATAATTATAAATAATACATCTTTCACAGTCCACATTAAGAAACAATTTAAAAATTTGTTTGAAACTATGGTTTCTGCCATGTGACGGTCCGGTGCACCGTGCTACGGTACGACGCGGCATCGTGTCCCGGTAGCAGCATCGTACCGTTATACGGTGGCCGGCACCGCACCGTAGACATGGGTCCACGCCCTTACCTATTACTGTCGCAATAGTGTCGATGCTTGTAGCTTTCGTTTTCCGGTTCGAAGGGTAAGGTAGCCAGGTACGTATGTGATATTTTTAAATAAGTTAGTCATGATTCAATATATTATAAACCAATAGTTTCATACACTGTTCTTAAGCGATCATGGCAAAAAATCTACAGATATAGATAGAATAAATAGATTTGTTTCCTGTTTCGATTTATTACCAGCACCTGCAATGAATACAGCAAGGAGCTATAAACTGATTCTAGTTTTATAGAGCTCTTCGGTTTTATTGAGAACCTAATAGTATCACTGTCTGGACTTTTTAATCTTTATTGCTTTAAAGATTTATCTATATTGGAAACATCTGGGATTTTAAGCTCTAAGTTACAGATTTCTTTTAACGTATTTATTTTCTAAAGTAAGTTTTTTTGGCACTTAAGTCACATTTTAGGCAATACTAAGGAATACTATGATAAAAGAACACAATTTCCTGTTTTGTTTTCCTCTGGACTCCATTGATACATAAAAAGGTTTTTATATATCAATGCTGGACTCCTTATAAAGAATAGATCTTCCTTTTTTTTGGAGGGAAATCATACAGAAATACAGAACTAACAAATTAATTGGATCAACATATGGCGTAATTAATATTATGACGTGGGGGTAGTTTAACTTCTCCGCTGATTGGATAGTTACAAAAATTTTGCATTTTTGGTATTTATAAGCGAGCGTTGTCTTTTACTATTAAAAATGTATGTTGAGCGAATCGTGTGCACCACTTTTAAATATTTCGATTTAATACAAGTAATGTAAATATATAGTAATATGTAAATAAATAATACATAGAATATAATATGGTAAATTTAAATTTTTTAAATATTTGCACACCATATCATGGTAGATTATGCTGGTTTCTTTGATTAATTTTTAATAATTTGTAATACCCATATTCTTGCAAATAGATATTTTCCATTTCTTGTCATTACATTTTTAGGGTTCCGAAGTAAACTAGGAACCCTTTTAAGTGTCCCTATGTCCGTCCGTCTGCCCGTCTGTCCTCACGATAGCTCAGAGATACTTAATAATAGAAATTGTAATTTGGTAGGAATATACCCATTATTTACATCAACAAAGTGGTAACATAAAATCTGGAAAAATACTATTTTCAGCTCCCCTACATGTAAAGTGGGGATGTTAATTTTTTTCTCACGTACCAAGTTGTGTTGGGTATCGTCGGGTAGGTTTTTAAAAAATATTTAGTAGGTTTGTGAAAACAAGTTTTCGATTTAGAGACTGGTCTGTAAAATAATAAGCTTTTAAGTAATAAGTTTTGTTTGACACCAGCCTAAAGTCATTGTTATCGCATTGTTTTTTCCTACCACCATATCATCAGTACTTTTCTATATCATAGGTTAGCAAGCAAGCCGATAGCTCTCTTAATGAAAAGAGACAGAACAAGTGCAGAACTCTACCACCTAGTAGTTACGACAGTAGTGACTCATATAGCCAATCATCAAGCTTTTAACAAACTTTCTGGTAGAAATGCAGATGGTCTACACTGTATAGATGCAGGTGTTACTTTGCAGACGTTATAAGTCAACAAAGAAAACTATTTAATTTGCAAATTTCTTTGAACTTTTAATTATGCCCTTGCGATGTTACTGAAAGGGAAAAATAAAAAAGCAGCGTAAATGAAACAAACTCATCGTAGGCCTAGCACATAAAGAAAACCCCAGCGGCACAGTTATCCACCCTCATCCACCATAGTGAGTGGAAAATTTGCAATTTAAATAGTTTTCTTCGTTGAGATGGTCTATACTTCAAAGGGGACCCGGACCAATACGAAATTAAACTTACTCGCTTATCGCCGATCTATTGTTATCTTGAACGGTTGTTTCTACTAAGAAAAGCTTTTTTGCTTCTCAATAACAAAATCACTAATACATCAATCGAGGAAAATTCATAAACCGATAAAACCGAGTCAACTAATAATAAGAAACGGTAGTATCATTAGAGATAAACTGAAGTATTCAGTAGTAATTTTTGATTATTCATAAAAAAGTTTCTTCACGCCCGAAGGCAAATGTATAGCCAGTGCACCCATGCTTAGCCGAAGATACTTAGTGCCATAAAATGATAGGTGGTAAACCTATCGCAACCTGGCACTTATTCAACCGGGTAACGGTTTTTATCAGAAAACCGAAAACGCATCTTTTTGAATTTATTGACATGGGAATCGAACCGGGGATCTCGTGTTCTCAACTCCGATACCAGCCCACTAGATTATTCATGTTATTACAAAATCATGAAATCAAAGACAAAACTGGCAAATAATAACAATAAACGTTAGTAAATAATGATAAGCTGAAGTATTCAGTAGTTACTTCTACCAATTTGTAACCGTAAGTCTGATATAGGCCAAACTTAAAACCGTTAAATGAGAGTAGAGCAGAGTTTAACCCGACGAGGTAAGTTTCTAGAGTCAAGTTATCTGTTCTAGATAACTTTGTTCATTATTAGTGGGAGCGTTATTTGTACTTAGAATATTGTTTCCTTATCTTAGAAATGTGTGTTGTAGTGGTTCAAGCAATATACAAATGATACAATAAACAATAATAAAAAAAAAAATGAAAATCAAAATAAAATCCTTAATCACGTTATCACAATTATTTATCTTGTAAGCACTAGTGTTACTAGTGTTAGTAGTTGTATACTTGTAAGCACTAGTGTTAGTAGTTGTATACTAGTGATCGCCTTCTTGTCGCAATTTGACCATAATTCTATGACTCCGTTTGACCATAGACTAGACAATAAAATCTCCTTAAGTTTAAAAAACTTTAATTATAAACAAAATATAATAATATTTGCGTATATTATGATATGTGACAAATAAACGGTAGTGTATGTTATGCTTATTTTTACAAAATTAATGTATTTCTAATTCTTATCATATACAATATCTGCACAGCTTCATAATGTAAACTTTAACTGTGAAAATTTTATACTTGCTCCTTCTTTCGCGTAACAATCATAACAAGATGCGTAAAGTTTTCGCTTCACCTATTACTATATAGACTAACGATCGCCCTGAGGTCTGGCGTATGAAACAAATGTCCCATACATTTATTTCATACGCTAGACGCTTCGCCGTTTTCCGGTAAAAAATTCCGGTAAAAAAGGCACCACTACCATCTATATATTACTTATATTTATATATTACTAGTTGACCCGGCAAACGTTGTCCTGCCTTTTTAACTACTCTTATTCTTTTTCTATGTTTTCTCCCCTTTTAAACCTTCCTTTATATATATATATATATATATATATATATATATATATATATATATATATATATATATATATATATATATATATATATATATATATATATATATATATATATATATATATATATATATATATATATATATATATATATATATAATATATATATATATATATATATATATATATATATATATATATAATATATATATATATATATATATATATATATATATAAATATTCACGGGACAAATTACACTTATTGATTTATAGATGTAATCCCAAAGTAAGCAAATTATTTGCTTGTGTTATGGGTGTTAGTCAACGATACTAATACATAGGACTACATATGTAAATACTTTTACATACATAATAAACACCCAAACCCGGAAATACAAACATTTATGCTCATCACACAAATGCTTGTTCCCGTCGGGGATCAAACCCGAGTCCCGTTGATTGCGTTGTCAGGGTCGCTAACCACTCGACCAACGGGGCGGTCTATATATATACATACATACATGTATATAATTTTTTCTATGTGCAGTTGTCACTGAACTCCTCTTCTAGCTGGATCGAATTGGTTTTTGACGTGACAATTCTTTAGCCGCATTGTAGTCTAGTTAACAACTTGAAAATGGTGAAAAACAGTGATAATCGCCGTTGTTTTTTCGTGTCTTGGATGTTTTCTTGTACATAAGTATAAGTACTTAACAAAATCATGGTATAAAACATTTGAACAATTGTTTATTTTGTATTATATTTTTTAAATTAACAGTATATATAGGATTTCTCAGTTTCTGTCAACATTTAATATACTATGTGTATTTGGGCATGTGTATTTTTGGGCCTTGGGCTTTATGAAACCTTCAAACAGATTTATTACATATGCTAACCTTCTTAATATACCTATATAAAAATTGTTTTCGTATGTTTTAAACTAGGCAATGAATTGACTTTGTATACACGTATGTTCAAAACATTGCTATTGAACATGGGAGTGTTTCTCTATACCTTTTATTTCAAAGTTCTAACGGAAACGGAAAACCCTGAATATTTCGAGTGACTTGTAACGGAGCCAACGGATTTAAGTTATTCATATTTATTGTTGTAGGGTTGAAATGCCGGTCGTGGCCACTGTACCATTTGTGGTAATTTAATGTCTAAAATTTAATAAATATGATTCTATATACAGTCATTATTGATTTGATTCATTGAAGTTAAAAGGTGGTTTTATATCATTAGATAGCAAACAAGCAGATGGCTCTCCTGATGGAAAGAGAAACCATATAGGCTATAGGCAACAAAGATGTTAATGGTGCGTTGCTATCAGTGTGACGGGATGCAATGCCATATCCACAAGTCTATCGGCTATTTTACTCTACAAACCGAAACACAATGATGACAAGTATTGGTGCTATTTAGGCATTAATAGGTAAAGTGGAGATACCAAATACTCGGGAGAAGCACCTAGTATTCACGATGTTAGTGACATCTATAGCTAATCCGTCGCCTTTTACGGCCTGCCAGGCAGAACGGCAGTTGGTCTATTCTTTAAAGAAGCCCAGGACAATATGAGGGAGGTGTGAAAACATAATAAAAATATTATTATTTAACATTATAATTTTTTGTACATTGATTCTAATTTCAAGTGGACATAAAAGGTAATAAGGTGGCCAAAACCAGTACATCTACTATAAATGATGTTTAAGTAAAAAGTTTGCTCAAGATCCAACTTTTTCCTGCACAATTTTTAAGGTCAACTTAAAACAAGTTTAAATTTAAGAATATAGATTCTGTTATATAATCACTCTAATACTTGAGACTGAAATGACAGCGCTCCGTGATTGCAAAATGTTAAATGTTGTAAACTTAATTGTGTGTAGAATACGAATTGGCAACAACGTAAACTTGATACAATGGAATACGGTGGAATTTGATCAAACTTTTGCTATGTTAGCACGTCCCACGTTGCTTGACTGAGCGGATATTCTAACTTTTCTTAACTTTCGCACAATACGCTAGTTTTCAATTTTAAAACAATTTTAATTCATCGCTGTTTGTATTGTATAGTTTACGTTCGTGGAATACTTTCAACGTTTAATTATAACTACATTGGTTACTGGTCAGAGTTTTTATACTGCTGATGCAGCGCTAGCCAAACTTTTATTGATTGAGTGGAAAGTTAATCAAGTGAGTTGTTAGCTTACTCTACGTGCATATTGAAAGTTTGAATTTTTTCATATGTTGAAAATAAAACATAGAAAAGTATTAAGATACGTTTTTTTAAATACTGTTTACAATGGGTTATGCGTTAAAAAAGTGATATGAGATGGTCGCATAGTATACGAAGAGCGTGATAGCGCAGCACTAGCACGGCTTCGTCTTTAATTTTGTCTGTCCTTCATTTCATTACCAGGCTGATAGCCGACGCGCTGGCCAAGAAGATTTTTTTTTATATCATAAGATAGCAAACAAGCAGATGGCATATTTGAGTGTTCTTAAAATATGCACTACTTTGTTCTGCTCTTTGTGTGCGTTGACTCCAAATGTAATTTACGTAATAATTTATTTAAAAAAATCATAATTAAAAAAAATGATACAAATAATAAAAAAATAGCTGGATTATAAAGTATAAATATCATTCTATAGAAAAATAGGTAGGTAATAGATTAGAAACTAATTTTTAATCTGTTACCTGTATAGGATAGACGAATCTATCACATCATAATTATATACGTAGGTACTTAATTTTAATTTCTTATAAATATATGTTCATATTTTTACGCTAAATTCTTAAGGATAAAATTCATTGGTCACTTTTGACGACTCCCTGGCAGAACGTCAGTTGGTCTATTGTTCAAAGGAGCCCGGACCAACACGGGGCTGCTTTGGTAGAGAAATATCTTGTGTCCCGACTTCTCAAAAATATAACAATAAAGAAACCTTGATCATAAAATCGTGCGTGTATATTGGCCTAATTATTGTAGGTATATAGAAATTTAATTTCAAGGAACAATGATCAATACTAATGCTATTGTCGTTCATGACTCCAAGATGTAATGTATTTCATGACTATAAATCATGTGTCGGAAATAATATCAGAGAATTCATCTGATTTCGCGGAGGCATAATATCATGTTTGTGGAGTCTGTAGTTAATCGTGTTCCCTGTCAACATTTGTATTGTGTTGTGATTACTTCATATTCGCTCCCTAAGGGGTTTCGGCCGCTGAATGTTATGATATTGTGTACGTTTAATTGTGACAAAACACGTTTTTGTTAGTTCCTTAGCTATAGTATTAAAAATATTAATAAGTAAACGGCTTAAAGAAAAAGATGCTATACAGTATGTAACTTGCCAGTTACAATTTAATTAAAAGTTTGTATTTAAGCGGAAATATACATGCTACGTAAAAGCATTAGATTTAAAAGGAGGAGGTATATAAAAAAATAGTAAATATTCAAGGTGACATAATAATATTTAGTGAATGCATAAAAAATAAAAATAATAACAATTGAAAGAGTTCTCTAAATCTATATATAATCATTGTCAGATATAAATTAAATAGAAGTGCAGTTCAAGTGTACTTGATACATGTTCGTTGGTATTAATTAAATTTTATAATGTTCCCTAAGCATGTGCTTAAGAGAGCATTTAGATGGTGCATGTCTGATAACTGAAGGGAGATCATTCCAGAGCCTCATGACCTGCAGGTGGAAATATTGAAACAAAAAATCGGACCGACAAATACCTGTATGTGTAATTTTAAATCGTCATCAGAACGTAAAGGGGGGCGATCATGTGTGTCTTTCTGGAACACAAAACATTCCTTAACAATCCTAACTCACGGATTATATAGGATTATATTATATAGGATTATCAAATCATTCGGGTCGTGGATTACTAGATACACGATTAATTTTAAAAATAGGAACGTTAGTTCATTAAACTCTATTTACTAATATGTTATTTCTTCTCTGTTCTTATACACAGTCTTGATTTAAACCCGTATCATCACAATGATCATACAAATTGACTAGTTTGGAGTTATTTCAATATGGAGATACCTACATAAAATTAAACTAACATTTATTTATATTTAATTTAGTTTCTGGAAGTATTGAAGTAACCTAAATAAAAATCATCTGCCTAAACAAAAATTCTATTCAGTTTTGAAACGAGCTAACTTTGCACGCATTCCCCCAGGGCCAATTTTCTAATTCGGAATTGCTGTAGCGTCCCTCAGAAGAAGTTTTGTTTACAGATAGTAACTAGTTTTGTATTGGTCAATACTAATTT
Organism: Apodemia mormo; assembly: GCA_036924255.1. Classification (NCBI taxonomy): domain Eukaryota; kingdom Metazoa; phylum Arthropoda; class Insecta; order Lepidoptera; family Riodinidae; genus Apodemia; species Apodemia mormo. Next base: position 15,876,441 of record JAUPFN010000003.1, on the reverse strand, counting down.
ATTCCATGCTCTCCTGGTATTTTTTTTTAATTAGGCATCGCTGTCAAATCTCACATTAAGCCTAAGTTAAATCCTAAATATTTTGAAAGATAGGAAGTTTAGTGTAAAAGATTTAACAGATATTAAACCGGTATTAAACTGACATTAAACCGGTTTTCAACCGGTATCAACCGATATTAAATTAGTATTAAATCAGTATGAGTAACTGAAAATGTTAATTTATAATTTTAATATCCCCTATTAGATAGAATGTGTCATTACCGTGGAGCGAAGATAGGAAGAGAAAAAGACGCTTGATTAAGGTTATCCTTACTTACATTCCGCAACGTTATCGTTGTGAACACGGACGTTGGTTCGGGCTCCCTTTGAAGAATAGACCGTCTGCCGTCTTGAAGGTCATTGTCGACTACTGGGACTGTCCGCTCGTCAAATATAAAATTGATATTTTTTCAATGCCATTCTTAGTTATTAAGTACTAACCTTAGATATAATTTTGTAACTAACATTTAAAGATCTTTGTTGTCCGAAAAATACATATTTTTTAATTTATTTTTATTTTTATTTATTTATTTATTTCGTAATAAGCGAACGATTGGCTCTTCTGGTCGCTACCATCATGGTAAAGTTCTGCATTGTCTCGCCGGGTCTGGTACTGCCTTCCTACCGCAATGGAGTCAGTTCTTGTCAAAGTCGTGTTCCGGCTTGGAGGGTAAGGTAGCCGGTAAATTTATGCAAGTGGCATTAAGACTAGCTCCGCTACGAGCATAACAGTGCACGATTAATATCCTTAATGTCTATAGCCTATGTTTATCTCTTTCGCTTTTAAAAAGATTTTTACTGTCATTTACTTTATAATTTTCTTATGTAATAAAGGCTAAAAATATTATTCTTCGGGTAACCTATATCAAGAGAAAACGTTTCAGTTAGAGTGGAAGGCGTGACTAAAGTAAGCTCGGTGAGGAAGTGATGAGTCAGCGTAATGTAATTTAAGTGTATAAGGAATCACTTAGTCTAATGGTAGGTCAAGATTTACTGTTTCTTTGTATCAGTTTTTGATCAATTTTTGACTACAACTTTTGATTAAAAACAAGCTGATTTTTTGTAAATAGCTTTATTTTAATGAGACGTCCCTCCTTCCTCTCTTTTAAGAATCTCGAATTAGGTAACTAATAAAGTTAGTGGGCTTCAAACATGTTAATTTAGGGAAGGATAAATATTGGTTAATAACAATAATTAGTTTGTTACTTTAATCGATTATTTTATGAAAAACACGAAAAAAATGTTGTCCTACACATTCAATGGTTTTTCTGATGATTCCTCCACGCTAAAGATGTCAGAAATATAAAATTTTTAAATTATAATTTATAATAACACTCTAGTTTTCTCACAACAACTTGATAATCAATAATTATAATTTAAAAAAATTCAAGGGTACCTTTTCCCATACCTAAAGTGGATTTTTTAGTCGGACATCCTAAAGCTTTAGTTTATATGGCTACAATTTTCTTTTTTAACTACCTTTATTAGTCATCCGATTCGAGATTTTTCGAAGATAGAAAAGATGGGCGCCACGTCAAAATGAAGCTGTTCACAAAAAATCAGCTTGTTTTAATCAAAATTAAAAATGTTTCTGGAATCACGGTCTATTATCATATTAGTTTAGATTAGCTCATGGTATTATTAAAATAAAACGAAAATAGTTATAGTTGTCATAGTAAGTATGTGGACAAATTAAACATCGCGTGTTTCCAACATTGTAAGTATGAGTAACTAGTTATTTTTATGTAAATAAGCAGTATTTAAAAATAAAGCAAGCTTATAAAGCGTGAAAATTATGGTGATGGTCCTTCAAAATATAAAAATTAGTGATTAGCAATTATTGTTTTACAATATGTTGACGTTTTATAGGTTAATAGGGTATAATGTTTAAATACAATGAGAGAATTTTGCAACGTCTAACATGGACTCGTTAGCACCAATTGCCACGAAAATGTTGCGATAGCGTCAAAACCTGTCACTGTCATATTCCGGTCTGGGGTAAGGATTTAAATATCGATATTTTGTCGTAACGTTATTGCTCGCAGCATGACAAAACGTTATTTTCAAGCAAACCGTTATCCGAAAATGATACAGAATTTGTTACTATTTAATAACGTTATTCATTACGTTGTGTTATATACTACGAATCAACGTTATGATATATGGTATTGTGATGTTGTCTTCTAGCGCTAGCTGTCGAACCAGTCACGAAACAACATGAAACGCGGCGAGCTAATTACAAAACAGCATGAAACGCTATACTATAACGTTATTTAGCGTTAACAATTTCGTTTTGTTATTTAATTAGCGATACATTTAGTGTTTGAAAATAATTTTTTTACTGAGGAATCGCTACAGTAATAACATTAAGTATCGTAAAATAAGTTATGTTATCTGATAACATATTAAATCCTTGGTCTGGGATCGAGTCGAAACGGCAATCGAGTCGAAGAGTTTATGACTCTAACATTTTCTTACATAGGAGTATTATGCCGTGTCGTAACATGTCGACCACTCTCGACGTTTTATCGTGTAGATATGTGTATGAGAGCCCTAAGTGCATTGACTCAATTACGTGGATTGGGGGGCTGGAGGCTAAAAAAGCTGGTCAACTAATACACGCCGTGTTACATTCATGTCTGTATATGTAGTCTGTATGTATGTCCGGGGTAAACTCAAAAAGTACTGCATGGATTTACTTCAAATTTTGCACGAATATTACTAAGAGTTCGGGTCAACATATAGGCTACATATTATCACGCTATTACCTACGGGGGAGCTAGCTGTTGCCAGCGACTTCGTCCGCGCGGACGAAGTCGCTGGCAACAGCTAGTTAAAGATAAATCTGAGAAATGTTGGATTCAACCTTCTTCGATTTCCATCCTTGCACGCGCGGTATTTAGCGGTGGCATTCGTTACTTACTAATTGACCCGCGCCAACGCTGATACTGCGTTGTACAAATAATATGATTATATGATTTCTCTATAGTTAAACCATATTTTATCATTCTGTAAACGACTACGTATATTTACTGTCTGCTAGGATTCAAAATAAAGTTATTCAGTAAAATATTTTTCATATATAATAAAATTCAAATAAGGTGCGGTAATATTTACCCATTGAGCGCTCGTGATAGTAGAAACTTAAAAAATACGAAACGGTCATATATGACCGACTGGGATTCCACAGGTTAAAAACGGATAGTCTAAGCTAATCACAGTTTTTTTATTCTAAACTCCCTAAGTATTGACAAATCACGACTGTATTTTACCTTATAAATTTCGAACAACGTGCCACGAGGTAGGAATTAAGCAATAAGTCTCTGCGAGAGTTCCAATGAAGCCATTTGTTAAGATCCAAAGATCGGCAAGAATCCTCCATTAAGGCGTGATATTCAATACGATAACAGCTTTAAAATTAATCAGCGTGCAACCTTTCTAGACCCTTCTGGAACAATTAAAACGCTAATTGTTTTGCTTTTTTTATTTTGAGTAAAATTGCGTCCTGACATTAGTTTTTTTTATGAAAAATGAATGAAAAATTTTAATTTTTAGGATTCCCTACCTCAAAAGGAAAAATAAAACTCTTAACACTCATCTGTTTGTTTGTCTGTTTGTTCGTCTATTTAGTAATTAGGAGTCCATCGCGGCACGTAATTTATATACATTAAGACTAGCTTACCCGGCAAACGTTGTTTTGCAATTCAAAATGACTTTTTTTATTATCGATAGGTAAGCGCTTGACCTCGAGATCTCGCCTGATGGTAAGCTAAGATGAGGCCTAAGATGGAACGCGCTTCCCTAGAAGGTACCTGTTCACTCTTGTCTTAAAGATCCCCAGATTGTACTCGTCCGGAAAGTCTCTCTCCGGGAAGTCCGGGAAGGGAACTCGTCTGACTCAGGAAGCATGTTCCAGTCCTTTGCGGTTCGAATGAAGAATGTAGAGTCTAACCGCTTTGTCCGGGTACGTGGAACGTCCACCATATAACGATGCCTAGAATCTGTGCACCTCGACGATCGATAGAAAAACAGAGATGGCGGAATTAAGTCGTGCAATTCCGCAGCGCACTCTCCAAAATGTATCCGGTAAAAAACCGATAAACTAGCCACTCTGCGGCGATGAGCGAGGCTCTGGAGTTAAACTTGTATTGAAATGGATTGTGGGATACTTGAGAGGGGTGGGAGTTAATTATGACAAAGACTATCGTATCTTTTAAGTTGAACCGAACCGTAAATATATGCAAACTTTCATTGAAATCGGTTCAGCAGTTTAGAAATTCACAGCGGACAAACTTAGCATGTCGTCAAGATAGCTTTTCATTTAAATTTCATCCCCTATTTCAGCCATTTAAGAGTTGATTTTTGAAAAAAAAAATAGCCTATGTTTGACCCCGGCTCTTTAACTACTTCCATGCCAAATTTCAGCAAAATCGGCCCAGCGGTTTAGCCGTGAAAGCGTAACAGACAGACAGACAAACAGACAGACAGACCTTTGCATTATATAATATTATATATATATAATATTAGTATATATAATATTAGTATGGATTGGACTTTTTAATTAAATTTGATATTGTATACATGGTTCGCAAAAGTGAATTGTAGTTTTTCGATACGTGTTGCCAGGGTAAATCTGGCAACAAAATCTTCTCAATCTCACTAGACAGAAATCAAATCAATTGATATATATATATATATATATATATATATATATATATATATATATATATATATATATATATATATATATATATATATATATATATATATATGTATATATATATATATATATATATATATATCTAAGACGAAATCTGTTTTATAATAATATTCGCATTAAACACGCATAAAGCTACAAGACAATAACAAAATAAGAAAAATAACATAGTTTAAAGTGCCTCATTTTAGTACTAAAATTGAGCAACTTCCCCTTAAATCAAACAAATATTTTAAATTGTATTGTATGTAAGAAACTGATTGTATGTAAGAAATGCACCAATATTTAAATTCATATATGACAGGACCCGGCAAACGTTGTTTTCGAAAAGTAATTTGAAAGTAATATTTTGTAGGTCGCGTCAGAGCGTCAGATGTAGACGTACACATGGCTTAAGTTCGATATCACTTAAAAAGGTACCTAGGTACTTTATTTTCAAATTTTATTTATTGCAAAAAAATTATAAATCTTATTAATCTGATAAATAATTCTATCTATAATCAAATATTTATAAAAAGTCAGTTTTTTAGTATCAACAGATGTGTTTCAATAAAACTTGTACGCTAAATGTCTAACTTTCTTTTGATTAAAATATTACACGTCACGTGAAAATTATTTTTCCTCGCACTATAACTAGAGTAATATTTTATTTCTGTCCTTAGAGTTCCAGGAGTTCTAGCAAAGCAATAAAAATGGGATTGGACAGACTGGTTTTATTATATTCTAACTATCTACAACAATTTACTTCTCCCATTTCCTCAGTTTTACAGCGATGAAATATCTTGAAAATAATTTAAAAAGTAACTGCGCAAAAATATTTTAAAATATTTATTAAAAATAATATTAAAAACCATAACCGACTCCTTAAAAAGACAAGTTCCGCTCGCAAAAGTAGTGCTTGGTTTAACGAGTTTGATTTTAATAAAATATAAATCATGCAACAGAAACATTTTTGACGTTACAGGTACTGTATAAAATAATTATTAGACACCATTCGGTAAATTCTTGTCTAGTTCGTTAACATTATTCTTTAAAAATAACAAGTTCAAAATAAAGTATAGTAAGCCAGCTAATTATTTTAAGAACTTTGTAAAAGCACACTTGTTTATCCGATCCATATTCTAAATGGTGTGTATGTGTGTTTATTAGTTACTCTATCACGAATTTAATGTTTGGAATATAATTTATGCCCTAATATTAAACGTTTACCAGGAAAACATCCTTACACTTGTGGTATTAAGAAAAAATCTATTAAACTACGTGTTGCAAAATAAGTCATATACCTATTTGCTTTATATTCTTCCGAAAACAATTAACAATCATAGGCGATATTATTTGTGAATATCGTTGAAAAACCTAATAAACCATTAGCTTCCACATACTTATAAAATATTTGAATGTTTTAACATTTTTTGAAGGCAAGATCAACATTACAATATTTAACGCATCGTATAAGGAAATTTTATTTTTTTCAATGTGTACCAATTTCTCATAGAAATATCCCAACAATCTGCAGGTGTGCGGAAGTGAGAAAGCTTGCAATTAACAAACCTCTTCATTATTTCTAACGCGGAATGCATTCATGCATTTGCGGTTCCTAGTAATGAGTAGAATTTAGAGATAAATAATGGACTAGATTAAATACTTTATGAGAAGCCTTACCTAGCTCTACCCATATTTTTAGTACCATCTATGTATAATCCATAAGAATGATATTTAAAAAAGAAAATATTATTTCGACAACTATAAAACAAATATAAATATCTACAATATTGCCTTCAAAAGAAAAAAAAGCGATCACATACAAAATCAAAGTTAGTGTTGTTCTAATCTGTTGTTGGGTGGTAAATCTAAACTTAATATTTAAGCATACATAAGCATAATAGATAGTGGCTCCATATACTTATACGGTTTACAGATCACGTCAACTCTCTATCAGTTCCGAGGCTTGCAAGTACCTACTACTCTAAGAAATATGACAATGAACGTGGATTACTGCAGATCTTGCTAGTCAATAAACTGATAAATATAGAATAGGGATATGTGTATATTTCTTCAATGCTATTTAAAAAGTGCATATTTTACAAATTTATTTAAGAAATGTTTAAAAATCTAACCAACAAGACCAAGATTTCCTATAACGAATTAGTTGGATCACTTGGACTACGTCGGAAAGAAAATCGGCATAAAAATATGTAAGTAATGTTAACTTTCATTCCACATTTTTTTAACTTCCCGCTACGTAGTATGTAGTGTACGTAGGTAAGAAGTTACTGAATTTGCCCCGATTTTCGAAAATCAAGTTTTCACCGGTTCTCCACGTTTTGAGGTCCTAGGAATCTTTTCCGACTATTTTCGCGATGACGTCAGTATTTCTGTATGTATATGTGTGTGTGTGTATTTGTGTATGTAAACATCGCATAACTTTAGAACGGCTGGACCGAACTCAAAGAACTACATCTAATGCATAAATTGCATCAAAATTGGTTTATCCGTTTGGGAGAATTATTTTAGCACTAAAAAAATACGACAGATAGCATTTCAAGAATCAAAATCGAATCTAATTTTCAAAAGTTACAGCTTTCCAAATATTAAAATTACGTCATTTTTAGAAAATTTATATTTTTAAAATAATTAGGTAGTAAGTTACTGAATTTGCCCCGATTTTCGAAAATCGAGTTTTCACCGGATCTCGACGTTTTGAGGTCCTAGGAATCTTTTCCGACTATTTTCGCGATGACGTCAGTATGTCTATGTGTATGTGTGTGTATGTGTGTATGTAAACATCGCCTAACATTTGAACGGCTGAACCGATCGAAACGCGGTTGGCATTCGATTGGATTCTGCTCAACTTAGTCTTCCTGAAAATTTGAACTAAGTCGGCTTAGGAGATTTTGAGATATTCTGAAAAAACCCCCAAAAAAATTTTTAGCGAAACAGTTTTTTTTAACATAACTTCCAGATTAATGAACCGATTGAGTACAAAAACTAATCAGCTCTATTCCTCAAAGAACTACATCTAATGCATAAATTGCATCAAAATCGGATTATCCGTTTGGGAGAAATCTTTAACGAAAAATTTAAAATAAAGTGCTTTTTCGACATAACTTAGAAATTTTTCAACCAATCATTTTTTGGTATTCTACGATATTTTAGTACTAAAAAAATTACGTCAGATGGCATTTCAAGAATCACAATCGAATCTAATTTTCAAAAGTTACAGCTTTTCAAATATTAAAACTACGTCATTTTTAGCAAATTTACCTTATATTTTTAAAATAATTTTCAGGCTAACAGACCGATGGACTTAAAAGCATCAAATATTGTTAATTGGATCAAAATCGGTCAATTTTTTTAGGATTTATTAATGATGAAAATATTTGAAAAAAATGTTTTTTTAGACAGTGCTACAGAATCGATTATTTAGCTAACGCAATATTTTAGATCTCAAAAATTGAGTTGAATGTCATTCGAAAGATCAAATTCAATCAGCGTTTCCCATATATATATATATATATATATATATATATATATATATATATATATATATATATATATATATATATATATATATATATATATATATATATATATATATATAACTTTTCAAAAATCAATATACTGCCATTTTAACAAAATAGTTGTTTGAACTGAAAAAAATCTATGTTTATAGTTTTTATTCTTTTGAGCTTAAATACCTTAATTTAGCGGGAAGTTTCAGGGATGGACTGTCGGGACAACCATTTACACATTTCTTCGTTTGTATTTAAATATAATCAGTTTTCCAAAGCCAACCGTCACTCATGACTAGAGATTGATTTTGAATGTTTCATTTGTTTTCAAAAAGAAATTTCTTCCAATTTCTCCATAATTGGAAGTTTTTTATATTTAGTTTTCAAAGACGGCGTTGTAATTTTATGGGAATATAAATATAATAATAAAATAACTAAAAATTAGAAAAGCGTACAATCAATATTCCCCTTTATTTCTTCAACGTTCATCTCTTCTTAATTTTTTAGAGTTCGGGTAGGGTTAAAACGGCAAACTATTACTAAGACTCCGCTGTCTGTCCGTCCGTCTGTCTGTCCGTTTGTCTGTCTGTCCGTCTGTCACCAGACTGTATCTCATGAACCGTGATATAAATTTGAAATTTTACCAGATGTATTTGTGTTACCACTATAACAAAAAATACTGAAAACAGAACAAAATAAATATATAAGGGAGCTTTTATTTTATAAGGGAGCAAAAAAAAACGTGATTTTTCTCCTTTTTTATAGATATTGTTACGGAACCCTTCGTGCGTGAGTCCGACTCGTACTTGGCTTGGCTTTAATACTGGCACTAATCGAGCGGTATGTCTTTCACCAGACGGGCACACTAGCTGATCCGTGTTAGTAGAGTAACATGTCTTCAAGTTACCCTTTCATAAAATTCATCCACTATTTAAGCCTCTTAGGAGTTGATTTTCAAAAAAAAGTAGCCTTTGTTATACCTCGGGCCTTCCACTATTTCCTTGCCAAATTTCATCAACATCGACTCAGTGGTTGAGCCCTGAAAGAGTAACGCAGAGACTTGTACTCATAATATTAATATAGATGCTAATGAATCACGTAAACGTTCCAAAACTATGATCAAGTAATAATGTCCTTTACAATTATTTTTCAAAGATAGACAAACTTATTTTGCCCATGTCTACCGCTAAAATAATTGTCATAAGCAACATAAACTTTGTACTTTACTTGATAAATTAAGATTGTAATAAAAGTAATTTAAAAAATTAACTTATTTTAAATATCTGTCAATTATAGGTTAACCTTTGGGCCATGTCTCAAAAATTACTGAACCAATTTTGATAAAATCTGAACGATTTTCTAAGTTGAAATATACCCAATTTAAATCAAAAAGATATATCTCGATATGGCTTTAGGTTCCCGAGGAATTCATAGACCAACATACGAACATACAAACATATAAATATACAAACATACATATACTAACGAAATTTAGTACAAGTGCTTAGATGCCTAAATAAATCATCATACTCAATATTATCCAATTCCAACTATATTACATACATACATAAGCATACATACATGTCAAACTGATAATGTCCGTTTTTCGTTGGCTGAAAATCTTCAGTCAGTTTCTATCTTCGTGTACAATAGACTAAAAAGCATTTCTATTATAGTTTAAGCCCAATATTTTCAACAAAACTTTAAAAAAACAGATGCGATAATTAATAAAATTATTTTGAAGTAGAAGCAAGTTCGACGGCAGCCTTCTAACGAAGCAATTGTGCCGTAATGAGAATTTATGTTGGCGCTGCAATACTTAATTGTTGTTTTAAGGAAAATAGTGTTATACGACCTGCAATTTATACGTGAAAATTGTGTTAAAATATTTAATTTAAAATTTATTCGCTTGTTTATAAGAAAAAATGATTTTTTCATAAAAGTGTAGGTATGCGTGTTGCATATAGGTCAGATTTTTATGAGTTTTAAACTATGCTTAAACTACTTCATAAAAAATAGTATTAATCATTTAGTCCATTTATATAAAATTTATATTTTACTAGGTGACCCGGCAAACGTTGTTCTGCCTTTTTAATTAGTCTTATTTTTTCTATATTTTCTCACCTTTTAAACCTTCCCTGCAGGCTTAGGATAAGCACCACGAGATATATATCGATCGAGAAAGTGACGTTTGCTTGACATTTATTAATATATCGATGGACGTTATTAAGCATGCCACGATAAACATTTAAAACGTTAGAGATAAATTAAACAAAAAGTTTACTCGAATAGAGAAATAAATGTTGTCACTAGAAGACATTATACTAATTCTGATTTTTAAGATACACCTTTGGTGCATTTAACTTGTGTTAATCATTACGAGCTTTTGTTTACATTTATAACTTCCTGTCATCATTTCTCTTCTTTGTCAGAGTCGAAGGAAATATAACCAAAGCCTAGTGTAGCCGTACATATTTACAATTGTAATTAAAGATATTTTACAGGTTTTTGAATTATTCTCTCTTTTTAGTTTTGACCATCAAAACTAGTTTTTTATTCTATAAAACTGAAACAATGAATTATGATTCATAAGATGTTTTAATGTAAAGGGCAATTAAGATGCCAGCGTGTATTTATTTCTGGGTGTGTAACTGCGTAACTAATTATGCGTAAAAGTGCGTAACAATTATTATTAACAAGCTATTTTTTTCCACTATAATTATTCCTTTCAATTATAATTCTAACATTATTGAGTAAATTAACATCTTCTTTTAGACTAATCAATCAACATTTTTGATTAATTTTTTTGATGAGAAACTTCCATAGAATTGTTGTGATTTGACAATGACACGAAAATGCATTACGATAAACAAACATAAATGTATAGTATTATGCCAACTAGAAAATAAGATAGAACAGAATACAATTCACAGTATTTTATGTTACAAATAATGTTATCTATTAATAGCTCCAAAAATCAGCCAGATGCAATCAATCCAACCTAAGACTTACTGTTAGACCGTGGTCTCCAAGAACAAACTGAATTTTTGTGAACAGCTTCGTTTTGACGAGACAACCATATTTTCTATCTTTGAAAAATCTCGAATGGGGTAACTAATAAAGATAGATAAAATAGGGAAACTTTAGAGTGTCAGACTAAGAAAAGTTTCCACTTTACGTGTATGACAAAGTTACCGTTGAATTACAATAATAATTAACAAGCTGTTGTGAGAAAATTAGGTTATTTTTAAATTGATTAATAAATATCAATTTAAAAATCTCATAAGTGGGATTCTCAAAAAAATCATCAAATATGTAGGACAAAAGTTTCATCGTAGTTTTCATAATATAATCAAGCGATTAAAGTCGAAAAATAATTATTGTTATTAATAAATATTTATTATTTACCGAACCCAATATCTTCGCAGCATTAACTTTATTAGTTACCCGATTCGAGATTTTTCGAAAATAGAAAAGACGGTTGTCTCGTCAAAATGAAGCTTTTCACAAATATTCAGCTTGTTGTTAATCAAAAAAAAGTTAGTTTGTGGGACCACGGTCTGTGATTTACATCTCAAGAACGAAAAACATTTTTCTTCGACTTGTCAGTTTATCTCTCTTTGATTCAAAGACTTACTCAAAGAGTATATAAATTTTATTTTATTTTGTCTTCTTACATTTACTTCTAACGAAAACACGAGTGTGAGCTACACTCAATTTTTTTGTTATTTTTGATTGATTAATTAATATTTTGATTATTATAATATGTTTTCATGTATTATTTTTCCCGAGTATATGTTATTAATAGTAACATTAAATAATACAAAATAAGCACCAGCTTTAAATTAACCTTTTATTTTACATTTAGTTTTCTACTGAATTTTGTAGAAAACCTTGTAAGTAGTTGTAATTTTGAATAGAGTTGGTAACACTGAGTAGCACGAGAATTCGTAGAATTATTTTCTCTATACGAAAAATTAAAAGTTTATTTACATTACGTCAAAAAGTATTGTACTTTAACTAATTTGTATTTTGTAATTAATTATAAATTAATTAATTATCTAACCATTACGTACAAGGAATTATTGATTTATACTGTTAGGTTCTCACATCTCTAAAATCATCATCATTCTTCCGATTCTAGTACAAAATTAAATTTTGTTAGGTATGTGAAATGGGAACACAAAATAAAACGTAAGTAGTGTACTTCTTTATACTTATATTTTTAAAAGCCTATATAGGTTATTAAAAATAATTATGATTTTCTTTTCAGGATAAGAAGTAATAAGCATAAATTAACTTTGTCACCACTTTGGATTTTGGATTCATGGACTAGACTTGTAGCACCAAAGATTAAAGTCTTTAATATTGGGAAAGCATAATATAACACCATATATTCTACAAATACTTCATACATTATAGTTTCTAGAGGAAGAAAGGAAAACAATGGAACACTGTGTAAGTATTTATTTACATACATATCTCCATGACAAATCATCTAACAAGGTAGACTGAAAGAATCAAATTTTAAACATATTTTAATATATTTCTTTCATTGTAAAAGTTGTGGTTTTTTACAAAATTAATATCATAAATTCAAGATTATATCAAAAACTTGATTCTTGTAAAAAATCCTGAATAATATGAGAAGCTTTCTCTGGAGAATAGTGTAGGCTTCTTTCACTCCCTTTTATAAATGTAACCAATTGTTTTTTCGACCCCATTATATAATTTACAATGCAAATCTATATAACACTACACAAAATGCAACATGCAAGACTGGAGTCATAAGTCCTGAGTTAACTGACAAAAAAATATATTAAGTAAACATATATAACAACATTTTGATAAGATATATTTGTTAACAGGTTGACTAAACAGCGAGTAATGGAAATAGAATAAAGAAGCCTTTCTATTTATTACATTTTTTGAAATTGTTGATTAAGAAGATTTATAAGTTAATGCTGAATATTATATTTTTCTTGCTGTTTTTAATGGTTGTGCAAGATTGAAAAATAAATTTTAATTTGTAGAAAACAATTAAGTTTATAACATGATAGTCTTAATGTACCTAATATGTGTAATTTTTAAAATTTAAATTAATAGAAAGTTAATGTTACCTTAGGAAAAAATATTTTACTTGTTGATTTTTTATTTTCAAGTGAAATTCCATACTACTCATACTATATAGTAAACTAATTTTTGATATTGAATTTTCATTACTGATTAATTATGCGAGATAACAAGAGATATTTAAATTGTAGAAAACATTTAAATTTAAAATATAATAGCTTTAATATAGTGCGTGTAATCTTCTATAAGTTTGTTACATTAGTGAAAATTCAAAGATACATGTTAATAAATTTAAGTCATAAGGTGATAAATTGTGAAAATTATTTATCTATTCTGAGAAGTACAAACATTAATAATAATTGTTAGTTTAGTAAAGTAGATGTGTTTGTATATTTTTTAAAACTCAAATTTAATTTTCTTTACAAGACTGCTTCATATTAGACACTTTTTATAATTATTCATTTTGTATTTTGTGTGATTTATTCATTTTGTAACTTTATTAAAGAAAATAAAAATTATTTCTCAAGACTTTTCCATAGAGTAAAATCTATGTTTGGCATTAAAACATTAAATACTATGAAACTTATATTTAATAATATACTTATAATTATATAAACTATACTTAAAATTATACTTAAAACTTATACTTAAAATTAGCCATTGATGACTATAAGTTTCATTTTTATTATATAAAATTATTTAATACTTAGATAGAAGGTTTGCCTAGAGTATATATTTTTTTAAATAAATCTTATATAACACTAAAGTATTTTATTATACCAATAATCCACTAAGTATTGTTACTACCAAAATCACTTCGATTAAAAAACAACAACAAAAGTAACAAAGTTAACACTTCTAAAAGAAAATACTTGTAATTATCATATCGAAGGGTCCTACGTATACTTGTGCAAGTGCAATGACACAACTTTACTGGAGGCCGGATTAAATGTTCTGTAGCTTGTAATCTATACCTTCATATAATAAAATCGTAGGAAAGTCAATGTATGTCCGGGATAAACTCAAAAAGTACTGCATGGATTTACTTCAAATTTTGCATGAATATTACTAACAGGTCGGGTCAACATATAGGCTACATATTATCACGTTATCACCTACGGGGGAGGAGCTGTGCAGAGTAAACAAAGTCTGCACGAACAAAGTCACGGGCAACAGCTAGTTTTGACATAAATCAATAGAAGTATTTGAAAATTTGTACAAATTTTCAAATACTTTATTACATTAGGACAAATATAAGGTAATTTTAAGGCTTTTGAGGCAAGAAAATGGTTTCCGTTGTTTTGCAAGTTGCACCAGTATACATAGGATCCGTCAAAATATCTTCTATTATGTAGTCTTCGCATTTCATCCATCATTGAAGTATCATGTCGAATCAAGTGTCAAATACGTTAGCGAATCGAGAAAGTGACATAAAAGTCGAGAAAAGGAGGTCGATAAAATTTTATCGTGTTGCTTATCCTAAGCCTGCTGGACTTCAATAATTAAATCAAAACCAAAATTAGCCAAATCGGTTCAGCCGTTCTCGAGTTTTAGCGAGACTAATGAACAGCAATTGATTTTTATATATATAGAAGATAGATTACGTAATAAATCACTTGAAAAGTACACCATTATTGCCGGGTTCCCATGCTGGGTATCAACGTTCTATTCTTCGTAGCAGTAACAATTAGTAACCAATTTAATAATAACTTAATAATACATCTGGTAATTTGGCAGTAATAGGAACAGGCCTTACGCCTCGTAGAAATTGTTACTACTCTTAACTAAAAGGTGTCGTTTTACTTATATAGAAACCGGACAATATATAATAAGCAAAAAGCTGTTAAAATATTTTAACAGCTTTTTGGTTATTAACATACCTTGATGGTACTAAATATGGTTTATAAAGTATTTAAAGATAAGTATCACAGACCACACAAATACTAATAGACACGGTGTTGGGCGTAAAATGCGTAGCCGCTCATATGAGCAAATAATTATATAAAAAAAACAAAAATATGCCATATTGTGTTATTTTATCATGTCGAATAAAGAGGGCTTAAGGAATACCTCTTTAGTGATTTTATTTCATCAGTAAGTATTATAACACTGTATTTATCTGTGTAAAAGGAAGCGACATTGAAATGCTAAGAATTTGTCTTGAAATTGAAAGGCGGATCCATTTAATCTGTGGTAAGTGTATAAGGTTTGCTATGCCACAAAATAAAAGAAAATCAACCGTGCACGGAGTAAACGCATTAGAGGCTAATTAATATACCCATAGAGTAATAACGCTTAGAGTGATAATTGCATTCAACGCTTCGTTCATATTTTAGGTCAAAACCGTGTCAATGTCCGTGTAAGCTTCGTGTAATCACTTGCGTCGTCACGCACACAAAGACTCCAAAGACTCGAATAGTGTTGCAAGTAAATAAATATTTTCCCAAGACGGTATTTAAAATATATGTACCTGACCGGTATACAAATAATCTTTCATACTATAACATTATTAATCATTTAGTATAAACTTGAAACTTACACTTTTTATTCGGTTAGGTAAAATATGTTAAATGCCGGGAAATATTCTAGATGTTCTCAAGATGATTCCAAAGCTATTTAACCTTATATTTTTTAGTTTTTGTGCTTTTATTTGTGATTTAAAATATTTTTGCCTCACTGAAATAAAGATTGTCTGTCTTTCCAATAGTATTATTAGTCATATAGAAAATTTAGA
Organism: Apodemia mormo; assembly: GCA_036924255.1. Classification (NCBI taxonomy): domain Eukaryota; kingdom Metazoa; phylum Arthropoda; class Insecta; order Lepidoptera; family Riodinidae; genus Apodemia; species Apodemia mormo. Next base: position 15,860,366 of record JAUPFN010000003.1, on the reverse strand, counting down.
ACTTACAATTTTTATTCTGGTGAGGTAAAATGAGTAGAATTACAGGAAAATGTTTTAGAGGTTCTCAAGATTTTTTTTTAAATTTCAGTAATTAAACAGCGGTAACCAACCGGCACCGAGCGTAAATAAAAAATATGGTCAATACGAATTTACGTTATTTAAGTTATAAAAACAGTGATTGAAGTAATTCTTACAAAAAAAAACCTTATTGATATGTATCTACTAATATATTATCCTATATCATACAAATGTTTGAAATACATTGCTTGGCAAATACTTGTGTGTTATTATGTGTATGTCTGTGTGCGTGTATGTGTATGTATGTTTGTTCAAAGCTATTACCTTGGAACCTTTTTTATTTTAACTTTCATACAAATCTTGCCATGGTTCTAAACCTTAAACTAGCTTGAAAATTAGCAAATGGGTGGGCAAGCAGAAACAATACTTACGTTATAGACGAACGTTTTAAGGTAAAAATTAATCAATATTATAATAGTAATCAAGTATTTATTTAAATCAACTTAAAAAATTAAAATGTTTTAAGCTAAACGTACTATATTGGCTACTGTTGGCTCTGTGCACGACTTGAGCACCACCTAGCGTCCGCAACTGTTTTGGTTCTGATCTTAGAATAATAACGCCTAAAAACCACAAAAAACGAGTAAATAAAACTGAACCAGAAACGGCTCAATTCGTTTTGCGAGTTGTCAATGCTTAATAAGATCAGGTTATATCGGACACAGTTCACGAAAAATAATTCGAAATGACTGATTGCATTATAAAGAAGTGTTATAACACCTTAGAAAAACAAAAAAGTGAACATTTCACAGGTAAGTACTTACAATTTATAATTTTTCTGTTATGTAAATCGACTAAAAATAGATAATTTGAAACACATAACTTATCACTATACAGTTGCTAGTTGTGGAAAAAAAATTGCGCACAATATTTTTAGTTAGACCTTAATGTTAAGAAAATTAATTATTGTATTTGCTTTAACTGTTATTTGTACTAAGTCTTATGAAAATAATTTAGCTCGAGGGTACTTTTTGATAATGCAGCATTTATTTTATTTGTCTTTTTTTGCCTTTAACAACACAGTAAGTCATATTTTTTTCGAATTGCGAGACCTGCACTCCGTATGACATGTATCGCGATTCTGAGCGGACGGCAAGCGCATGCGTAGCCTTTTAAGGCTACTTTGAAATGGCTTAAAACATCGCGGCCCACTCGGTTTCTACGTGTTATAATTCTACGTTCCAAAGCTATTTCACCTTGGATTTTTTCGTTTTTGTGCAAATTGTGACACAAAAATATGTATACTTAATAATCAAATTATTTATTTAAAAATTAAAAAATTAAAATTAATCTCAGTGATGTAGAAATTTATAGGGTAAAATAGCCAAATTTCGGCCGCCTAACCAAATACATAACTTTCGGACCATATTAGGCTTAAACCGTTATCGGGAAGAAAATATTAATTTTCTTTTTCGTGTTAATCAATATTTAAATTTTACACTATTGATGTTTCGAATTGATTTCAACAACGAAATAAAAATATGTAAACGTGTTAAGTTTTAAATGATTGACCCTCTCTATCCTGGTTTCTTTTCTATTGTCGGTCAATGTTTCCCTAATTTCAGCCCCATTTTTCTCTAATGTTAGCCAGTAAAGGATGTTTGAAATTGAAATAAGGTATTGACTTTGCATTAAAATTTACTTTAATTTTATTAAATAACTTTTGTAAACATAATATGCCCTCAATTTTTTATGGTATGTATTTAAATGATCTTTTTAGTTTGATAAAAACTGTAAAAGAAAAAATCTAAATGGTCACCAATTTTAATGATTGAGTCTCTTTCTTTGAGACATAAAATAAATGAAATAAATTGATATTTTAGTCTCTTTAAAACTACGCAGAAAAAAATTGATATGTAAAAATTACATTAGATCGTTACTTGCTGGTCCTCAAAATTAAGAGAAATGAGCATTAAATATTCAATATTGTGATATTTATTTAAATAAAACGATTTATATAAATTATTTTTTGTCTATATCAAATAATCTTCAATATAACTATTTTAGTGTACTTATTTTAGGGTACTTATTGTAGTCAAAGAAAGGAAACAATTTAAAGGCACTTGATATTCAAAGTTTTATTTTTCACTATTAGAATAAAACTAGAATAATTTTCTACGATTGTTAAATCAATTAAATAAAACATATCGCTAGGAACAATTATATAAAAAATATTGAGACTTTAATTTGATTGAATTCTATCATCAAATTTAAGTGTTATCATTTTATAAAACTTAATTTACATTTTCATTAAAACAGCAATAAGTTTATATATTATAATTTTCATTATAAGTATCAAATAAAAATTCTCCCTGTTTTTGTATTAAAGAATAATTTATTTTTTGTTCTTTTAAGTACCTATAAAGTGTCTTCGCAAAAACTTAGCTCAGAATTCTGTCAACCTAACTTAGATTTCTGAGATTAACAGCTGTTGTACTGAAGACACCCAATGACAAGATAAATATCTAACCACAGACTACTAAGGAGAGAACTGATTGTTTACGTTAACCTTACCTAAATTCCAACTTTATTTAACTACTATTCCCCAAGTTAAAAAAATATTTATTAAATGCGGATAAATTAAGCAGTTGATATAGAATCTTAAGAAACACATTAAACTTTAAGATAATAATTAAAAAACGATGTATGAAGTCTTGCCCGCGTTCTTAAAAGTTATGTGGAATATTAGCTTAATTATCAGTATAAACATATTAGGAGGTCGACCTTAGGCGCAGACCGATTTTAGGGCACGTTACCCTACATGTTTTCGTGGATAAAAGTCGAAAATATCGCTAATAAAACTACTTGACACTAAGCAATACGAAATAATGTAGTACGATGGCATATTATTTAATAAGAAAATTTAAAAAAAAATGACTGGTAGTGACAGAGTTTTTTCTGATGGTCACTGTGGCATCCAGAATGCTAGTTGGAACATTTTTTTTGTCTTCTAAAAGTCCTCATTATATACGAATAAATGCTTCATAATATTGGTCTGACAAACGGATTTGTAATATTTGTGCCAGTATAATGGGTGAGTCTCAACACTTAAAAACTATTTTTTATGCAAAAGCAAAGTCCAGACTATGTAATATCGCACATAAAATAGGAATACATATATTATTAATTATAATGAAAATAGGTAAAAACAAATACGTGGTAGAATATTTTTCCCTTTGGCTGGCAACATTTTGAATATCGTTCTACTTAGATATTTATGATTTATTTGTTTGGATTTTATACAAAAATATCCGATTCCAAGTAGTTTTTATCGGTGAAATGTTATCTTCAAGTCCTAAATACGCTTTTGTAAAGCACGGTGACAGCATTTCACCACACAGTAACTCACATTTTTTGAAATTGCGAGAGCTGTACTCCGCGTGGCACGTGTCGCATGCCTGAGGGGCCGGCGAACGTAAGAAGCCTTTTCAGGCTTCTTTGAAATGGCTTAATATTGCGCGGGTCGACTCGGTTTCTATGCGTTATTATTCTATGAATATACCTATCTGTAGAATTTTTGTTGTTGCAAGTAAAAGTCTATATGTCTTTCGACCTTTCGACAACAAAGACAGTCTTTGTTTTTCAGTGATATATTTTCATCGAGTATGTAACCAGAAGAGTAGTTATGTTGCTTGTTTTGTTAGAAAACAAATTCCGCCAAAACACTAAGCCAGTTGTAATGCTGTGATTGGCCGACTCAAGGTTAATGTGATAATGACGCAGCAATAGTAAACATGTACTGAATAAAATGAGATAGTTGTATATAGGTTACACCTAGGCAAGAGCAAGACGCATCATCAAGTGTCCACGTGTTTGAGTTATCTGTCTAGTTTAACTTGAGCCATATTATATTAAGGTAAATTAAAATAAAATCAATGTTTATTGATGCCGATGAAACGTAATTCCGTCTGTTTTATAATTCGACGTTTTGCTGCTTTTTCCACACCATCTAATAGAACAACAGGACATTATGCGGTAACCAAACTTTGAATATTTTCGAGAGTATCGGGGACATACACACAGGTCATTTGTTGGTGCGATACTGATTTAGTGCGAGCGTGAATTGCTATTTATCAGTGGCAAAACACTGATCAGTTTCGGAATTAGATGGCTCATATTGCTACTCTATTTGGTTACATGCTCGATGTATATGTTTTACAAAAAATTAAACCGACGAAAAGTTATGCGTGGTCACTGGTATTTAGATGGCTCTAGAAAGTATTGGTTTGATTGGCACCACATTGGTTTGAGGAATACAATATATTTTTATATCATTAGATAGCAAATGGAAAGAGAAATCATCGTCTATAGACACTAAAGATCTTGCTTCTGGCTGACACGCTCAACAACTGAGCCACATGTCGCTCGATTCAGTGTCACAAAATTCTTCTTTAATTTTATGACAGATTCCGACATTTGTACTGATTATAGAATATACCTATATATAAATTTATACGTTATATTCAGTGGTTTCGCTGGTAATATTATATATCCTAGTTAAATAAACTCATCGTTATGGATAAAAGTCACGTTTGTAATATTGATCAATACTTACGGTTTTAATTACATAATATGTGTTTTAGTTCAAATCCGGACGTGTCGAAATTTTTCTTTGTTAAGTTTTTAATCCTTCTCTAGCATGGTATAAGTGGTAAAACGCATAAGTATATATACTAAGTAAGAAAGTTGTATTTTACTACAGTACATCTGCATTGGCATACAAAATCCCCAGAGATTGAAGTGTTGGCTCGAAACATGAAGACATTATGCAGCTGCAAAAATACATATGTGTAACTACAGCCTTGACTTCTGTACGTAAATGTATTCACTTTATATTTTTTTCAGTAAATGTATTTTTCAAGACTGAAAAATATAAGTATTAGGAAAAATAAAATTTGGGATTTTATTTTTGCTTTGAGCTTTTTTTTTTTTTTTTTATTTTTATATCATAAGATAGCAAACAAGCAGATGGGTCTCCTGATGGAAAGAGTCAACCATCGCCTATAGGCACCAAAGATGTTAATGGTGCGTTGCTATCTTGTGGCGAGATCTAATGCCACATGCATAAGTTTACCGGCTACCTTACCCTCCAAACCGGAACACGACAGCGACAAGCACTGACGCTATTGCGGCAGGAATAGGTAAGGCGGTGGTACCAGACCCGGGCGAGACAATGCAGAACTCTACCACCTAGAAAATTTAATATTTTCTGCTCTCAAGAAGAATTACATAGAATTATTTTATTCATAGTGAAATAAATCTCCGTCTAAATGCTGATATGAACTCAGATCTTAACAACATATACATATAGTGCAAGTTGTAAAAAATGGTTTGGGCGATATATTACCTTTTATGTTTTCGCACCTTGCGCAAATTATCACAGGATGTGTGGGCGAGCGGAGTGCTCAGCCAGAGTATGAAATTGTGGGACTGTACGCCCTGCGCCCTAAGGGTGTCTCCTGTAAGACCGAACCTCTGTTTAGGTTGGGGTCATAATTTGCGATGGTAGGATTAGTGGCATTGTTTTATTCATCGACTGATCCTTACCCTTAGGCTCGGATTGATGATGGGCGAAATACGTGTCGCGTGTGTAGGTGTGTAGTGCGTTCGTGTGTTCTGTTGGCCAGAGTTATCGGATCGTCGGGATTTGTAAATATATAAATGATACTTTCCTGCGCAGTCCGAATTTCGCAAAAAAACTAACAAAATGTCTTGTTTAATCCAAAATGGTTTTTTGATATCGGATTGAGAACCTGGAGGACTTCATGTGGGCAACACCGAAACCGGACCATTAGAACACAAATAATAACTTTTCAACAAAAAAATTAAAACAACGAAAAAACTGAAAATAAAAAATATACCTAAATAAAAAATAAACATTATTCTTCGGGTAAAAACTCTGTTAAAATCCTAAATTTTCCAATTGATTAAAAATACAAAACTTAGGTTAATATAATACACATTTTCCTTAATACTAACGTAAAAATATCGCAAACTGTAACAATATCACGTTTTATAAAATACTTTTAACAGAGGTTATAGCATGTCACGTCAATATAACTAATGCTGAAGAAGACACTTGAAATTATATTCCCTACTCGTTGCAGCGGCGCCATATTAATTAGGAAACAATTTGTGAGCCTTCGGTAGAGAAACGTGCATCGAATACCGTGGTTCAACAAATTTCATTACATGTTGTTGCATACATAAATTACTACTTACTCTAGATTAGAGATGCTTAAATTTATGGCACCATTTCCCCTATTAAATTTTCTGGAATAATATACAGTATTACTAAGTTTAGAAAAGATAATAATATTGTAAAAATATAGAGCAGTATTTTAAAGTGGAATATTTATTTTGATAACCATGCTATCTCTCTACATACCTAATACCGTTAAAAGATAGCCACGGTCTATAATTTTTTTTACATCAAATATATTTTTGATGATGATGATCAAATATTCAAGGGTACCTTGAAAGGTCCGGCCAAATTTTAACGTCAGGTACTACATATTGAATTGAAAGTGCGTTTTAATTGTTATTGTAAAATTACTTATTACAAGAATAAAAATATATTATATTTATTTAAAAATATCTCAATTAATTCATGAATTAGATGCTCCGAGTCTTGTGAATTGCTTGCATTGTGTCATTTTACATTTACCTATATTAAAGATAGTAACTATAATGTAATCTGCGCTCTAAGTACATTTTTAGTGGAAGGCACTAAAATATTTTAGTTCGAATTTTGCGTAATTGAATTTACGAGTATATTCATGCGTTTTGTTTTTTGTGTTGGATAAAATGAAATTTTGTTTCTTTTAAATTATTTTTTTATTACATAAATCAATCATATTACCTATTCTGAACAGCCTCTGAAAATTTGGCAGGACCTTTGAAAGTGGCTACTTTCAAAGGTTCGGCCAAATTTTCAGAGGCTGTTCAGAATTACATAATACGGGGTTCCGTATTTATATTCATTTTTTACTAGTTGTATTCTACGCGCGTTGCTACGCCACCAACTAAAATAAATTTGAAAGAAAGACATTACATTACCAACTCAGAAACCTTCGTGGGCTCACGCACAACAACTTTGCTGAAGATCATCACATGATCAAACGCATAAATTACGATTCTATAAAGGACATACAGATATAATGTTTTCAAAATCTATAACGGACATAGACAGTAGAAACATTGCTTGTATTTTTTTATATATAAAAATGAAAAAAAAAACTGACATTTTTATATATGATAAAATAAAAAACATACAATTGTATAATTTTAAAAGTGCAAATGATACCATACAAGCATTAAATTAATTTACTTTTGAAATTAAAAATATTTGAGTCTATGTTAATTAATATGTATGGCTTAATTAACTTATTAAGCTTGCAACCATAACCATAGCAGTGATCGCATCACGTTTCCATTAGCCAAATGCACCGGCGAATTAATTTAGTTGGAGCTTCAGAGCTGATGAATTTTAATGTCATAATATTGTTCTTTCCTGTATGATTGCAAGTTCAAGCTCCACAGTTTCATGTTTAATAATTATATAAATTACAATTTATGTATGACTAGAATATTGATAATATAAAAGAATTAATGAATTTATACATTAAAGAAAAAGTATATATGTTGAAGACTTAAAAAGTTACCCATTTTGAATAAAAAACTTTGATCTCAATAAGACTTATAATAAACTAAAATTTAAAAAAAACTTTAACAACAATTAAAACGGAACGACGTCACGTCTAAGTAAGCATCCGGGAGTCAATCGAAACGGCTCTTTGAGCTCAATATTATTACTTATGATTTTTGAGCTGCAGAGTTTGTTAAAAACGGCACTATTCTAATTTTTGAAAAGCTGTAACTTTTGAGCGCGATGATTGATTTAATCTTTTAAACGACATTCACTGCAATTTTGCGTGCTCTAAGAATGTTGTCTTGGGTATAAGTCGACTAGTTGTAAAATCTCAAAGTAATGTCAAAAAAACCAGCAATTTAATAAAATATAATGGTAACTCCCGAACAAATCAACTGATTTTAATTTGCAGCGTTTGATGTAGAATTTCAATGATAAGAGTAAAGCAAATTTTGAAATCAATCGGTATATTAGGTGTTTAAGACTAAAAGTTATTAAAACAAAAACATTGTGTCATCAAATTCTTCTTAATATATTTTTAAACTAATCGTACTTATATCGAAGTCATAATAAAAATAAAAAAGTATCGTCGAGATACAGATAAAATCGAGAGGTTATGAAAACGATTATCACAAACTCTCGAGGCTTCCTTCACAGTCGCAACTTCTTTAATAGCTTCACACACTCAGGTACCCGATTTTCGTAACAAAACGTCAATTGAGTCGAAGCTCTTATACATTTTCTTACATATTATGCTGCGTCGTAGCACAACGCGAATTTGTATCGTGTTTATATGTGTGCGAGCCCTAAGCGCCTTGACTCGATTAACGTTTTGTTACGTAAATTGAGGGGCAGGTTTTAAAGACTTTTAACTCTACCCTCAAATAAGATCGATTAATTTGTTTATGACAAGCTATTATCTTGATTTCCGTAAGATTTTTAGGTGGTAGTGCTCTGCATTGTCTCGCCGTGTCGTGTTCCGGTTTGGAGGGTAAGGTAGTCGGTAAACTTATGCATGTGGCATTAGACCTCGTCACAAGATAGCAACGCACCATTAACATCTTTGGTCTCTATAGGCGATGGTTGAATCTTTTCATCAGGAGACCCATCTGCTTGTTTGCTATGTTATGATATAAAAAAAATCTCTTCACTGCATACCAACCTTTAGAAATATTGTTTGATTATTTGCCGGGATGTTGATACACCTCCGTTTTTAAAACTCAGGGTTACTCTCGAAAATAGTGTAGGAAGAAAAAATCAGTTATATTTTTGACATCTACAAGATACCAAGTTCTATTTTACTTATTATCTATGAGTGTGAAAAGCAAAAAATCTCTGTGTCTTATATATAGCAGGGAGTATTAATTAATAAGGGTAATTCGCAACTGTTTCTCGTGTTGATTGTGAAATGAGAATGGAATTAAATTATGGAGCTTTTATTAAATACATATTATATAATATACTTACGTTACGGCGATCACCCAAAAAATACTCACAAATATATACAGATCTACCGGCCACCTTACCCTCAAAACTGGAATAGGGCAGTGACATGCACTGACGCTTTTGGGGGAGGAATAGTTTAAAGCGGCGGTACATTACCCAGTTACAGAAATTTACCACCTGATATCACGATGTTAGTGACATGTTTGGCCAATCGTTTGTCTATTACGAATTGCTTGGCAAGACGATTTATTCTTCAAAACGAGTCCGAATCAATACTGAGACGAATTCTTATGTTTAGAGTATGTGCGAAAATAACAGAATAAACTTTATAAATTGGCGAAGTTGCATCATGTACTCTAGTATTATTACAAAGTTTTCCCAAACCAAATTCCCAAACCGTCGCATTGATATATGTATAATATTCAAGACATTTTCTGTTTGATCTCGATTTCGCAAACCAGTAAAAAGAAGGAAGAAAAGTAACATCAAAGTGATTTTGAAATATTGCCAACTGCTCGTCTGGTTGTACGAATTGATTTAAATTACATCTGTCAAGAACTTTTTAAAGCAATATCATATTCTAGTAGGGGAGCTCAAGATGCCAAACGGGTAGTTAGTTACTCGAGTGTCATAGGGATTTATTAGATTTTGTAGATTAAATTATAAGAAAAAAATTACATGATAAACACTATATAAGTATTTCATGTCAATGGTGGAGAAAATATCTACGAATAAGAAAAAGCTGTGACATGGAAACACTAAACCGTGTCAGATTAAGGTATGGTGGGTTAATTGCCACCTAAAATTTAGAAAATCTGACGATTTAAGTGTTTTGCAAGGGAGGGGGAAGTTCATAAATTTGCAAATGCGCGTCTGAATTTTTTTTTATTATATAGGAAATGATATAAGAATAACGAAAAAAATATAATCTGACAATTTCCACAAGCCGCAGTTATTGGAATTATGTTTTTTTTTTCTCCCGCCTCTGTAAGGTCTTATATTTGGTGTAAACCTTTTTATTTGGTGGAGAGCCTCAATAGTATGCGAGGCAACCTCCCTATGTTAATCTGACGCGCTTGAGTAAATCCAAAAATCCCCTCCTGGGCTCCCCTTTTATTCGATATTTTAGATTTTAGAGTGCCTACTATCGTGAATTTTTTCTCACCCTCAAAACCAACCGTTTAGCTGGCAAGCGGGGAAGGGGAGGGGCACTTGGCTCTAATAAAAAATAGTACTTTACAGCTTTATATTTCACAAACACTGGTTTGTGAAATATAAATCGAAAAATTGTTGTTGTACCTTTACTCGAAAAATTATGTTCACATACCTTCAATATTTTTTAAAAATCTATCCCACGATAACCTCACGGGGTACATGAGAAAAAAAATTATCATTCCCACATTACATGTAGAGGAATAACTCTAAAAAAATACTTTTCAAGATTTTTTATTACTAATTTGTTGCCATGACTAATATTATGTACATTCATCTATATACACATAATAAAATCGTAGGAAAGTCAAAACTGTACATTGAATATTTTTTAAAAGAATACTTGGGGCGTGATCTACAATCGATATCGAAGCCAAAAATATGATTTTTAGAATTTTTGTCTGTTTGTCTGTATGTCCGGGGTAAACTCAAAAAGTACTGCATGGATTTACTTCAAATTTTGTATGAATATTACTAATAGGTCGGGTCAACATATAGGCTACATATTATCACGCTATCACCTACTCGGGAGGTGCTGTGCGGAGTAAACGAAGTCCGCGCTGACGAAGTCGCTGGCAACAGCTAGTACCAAATAACAGCTTTCTAGTACTAAGGATCTCTGAGCTATCGTGCGGACGGATGGATGGACAGACATAGTGAAACTATAACGGTCCCTAGTTCACTTCGGAACCCTAAAAAGGGGCATGGATAAAAAAGGAGTTTTTTTTATTTATTCATTTGGAACACAAAACATATTTAAAGAACGTTTTACATATTTTAAGTTTACATCATTACTGGCATTGGAAATAAAAAGACTAATCCGTGACATAAGTCGACTCCGAATGGTAGCGCCCGTTTTAACGTTTGTAAAATGTATCGCTAAGCAAGTTTGAAATATATTGCAGAGTCGGTCTCATAAATCTTTGAGTAACTCTTTATAGATCTTTCCAATAAGAACTCTTATTACTTGAGATCCGGATATGGTATTTCGACGTGTAATATTATAAAGTGACATGGCAAAGTCGGAAAATTATATTTTACAGTTAGATTCTTTAAATGCCTTTTTAGTGCCTCTGTGGTCTAGTGGTCCAGCGTTGGCGTTGACCACATGAGGTCCCGGGTTCGATTCCCGGGTCGTGCACATTAAAAAAAGTGTTTTTTCAGTTTTCTGAGAAACACAAAGTTGCCCGGGATTGAAAAGTGCCCGGTTGGCGATAGGTTTGCCACCTATCACATTTGTGGGACCAAGTATCTTCGGCTAATCGTGGGTGCACTTGTTGTACCCCTACCCCTTCCCTGCCTACCCCTTCAGGGATATGGGCGTGAAAATACTTTTTTTTAGGGTGACATACCTAAACGGTAAAATGGGACCCTATTACTAAGCCTCCGCTGTCTGTCTGTCGCCAGGCTGTATCTCATAAACCGTGATAGCTAGAAAGCTGAAATTTTCACAAATTATGTATTTCCGTTGCTGCTTTAAAAATAAAATATTAAGAGGGGCACAATAAACGCGTACAATGTCTCGTCCGGGTCTGGTACCACCGCCTTACCTATTCCTGCCGCAATAGCGTCAGTGCTTGTCGCTGTCGTGTTCCGGTTTGGAGGGTAAGGTAGCCGGTAAACTTATGCATGTGGCATTAGACCTCGCCACAAGATAGCAACGCACCATTAACATCTTTGGTGTCTATAGGCGATGGTTGACTCTTTCCATCAGAAGACCCATCTGCTTGTTTGCTATCTTATGACATAAAAAAAAACACAGGTAAGTAGTTGATGGTCTGGGGTAGGTAACACATAGGCTACTTTTTATCTCGAAAAAAAGTTGTTCCCGCGGGATTCACCAAAAACTTTTATAATGCAGCGGGTTGCATGCTGTAGCTGGCATTACAAATATTTGGTCACCGCGCAGGCAATAGGCGCGCGTTTTAGCCGACAAGTGTCGCGGCGACAACTTACTATTCGTGAACAATGAACCTCGATCTCTACGTGTGGGTGTCCGTACTAAGCATTTAATTGGATAATTAGGTCAACATTTAAGCACCTATTTTTATTTACTGGTATTGTTGTGTTCTGGTTTGGAAAGTATGGTGGCCGGCAAACTTATGAATTTGGCATTGCCATCCCACTACGCAGATAGCAAAGTAATATTAACAGCTTGGATGTCTATAGGCGATGGTTGTCTTTTTTCATCACGAGAGCCAACTACTTGTTTATATCCTATATGTTAAAAAAAATCAGACATATTCGTTAACAACAGTATACGCGGCAAATAATTATTTTTTGTACCTACGACATTCTTTCGTAAAGTAGTATTTTTGCGGAAATTTATTTAGATACGAGTTATATACTGTTGCAGTATAAATATATAATACAGCGCAATCTTACAAAATATATAGGTAACAGCTGAGTATTGGCAATAACACAAATGCCACAAAATCATAAAAATATAAATACATAGAGTAGGTAAGCCAAACAAGAGTCTTCCTATCGACGATAGGGAAAGAAAGTGAATTTAGTTTTTATTCCCCTTTTAAAAGACGCAAGACGTGCCTCTCATTAATAGAAACACGTATACCAAATGTATGTTTTTGTTATCATTAAATGGCAAACAAGCAGATAACTCTCCTGTTGGAAAGAGAAACCATCGCCTGTACGCGCGCATAAAATGTTAATGGTTTGCTATCCGTGTGGCGATATGGCGATGCCACATGTCTAAGTCTATCACCCACCTTCAGGGCCGTCTTAGACTATGCTGGGGCCCTTGGGCACACAAGAATTCGGGGCTCTTTTGGAATGTAAAGAAAGCAAATTATACAATTTTTTTCACTATGACCTGCTTTATTAAGCCAATATATTATCATAACACAATATGTCATTAATGATATTGAAAAGTATGCTGTTTTTTTTTTATTGTGATTACGATAATACTTTCGAGATTTCTGTTGAACAATTCTTCTATTAAATCTTCAAACTCAATTTCCTGAAGAATATCATTTTCTATGCTCATAATTTACAAACTACTTAGCCGTTTTTGTAACATTGTTGTTCGCAATTCATTTTTTATTCTCTTAAGCTGCGAAAATGCCCGACCATTTTATTTTGATATTAAATGTGAGAGAAAATGTCGACCCTTCGGGGCCCTCTGAAGATGGGGGCCCTGGGCACTGGCCCCGAGTGCCCTTATAGTAAAGACGGTATTACCCACCTTAGAGGGTAAGGTCGGAACACAACAGTGACAAGCGTTCGCGCTATTGTGGCAGGAAGAGGTAAGGCGGTGGTAGCAAATACGACGAGACGTTGCGAAACTCTACCAACTAATCGTCACGATTGTAGTGACACGTAATCGGTCACATATTGCGACCTGCCTAGTACAAACACAGTTGGTATATTCTTCAAAGGAGCCCAGACATACATGAATAACTTTTTACTTAAATACGCGCTTATGTCTCGTCTACCCTATCCATACGTTATCTCTATGGTTAGCGCTATATGAAATTGTCAGCTTGAAAACAAATAGTAATAAATATTATTTACAGATTTCAAAAATATCTTTTTTTTAAAGAATCTCTTTTATGTATATTTTCCGATTACTCATACACCTAAACAGATTTGAACATTGTAGACAGTGGTCCGAGGAACAAACTTTTTTTGATTAAGGCGATTACAGCTGCAAACGACCTTGAGTTTCTAACAAGAGCAGCGCAAATACTATTTCGCGCGGTGGCATGTCCCAACGTCAAAGAGTATTTACAGTGGGCAGATACCTACGTTTTAACATTTTTGTTCACCTATATGAACTTTTATCATCATGAATCGACTGAATGTTGTCAAACTCAAAACCAATAACCAGTAATCGCTCATTTATCGATTACATATACTTACATTCATTTTGGAAAAACGATAAATATCTAAAGAAAAAAAAATATATTGAAAATCGACAAAAAATCGTATAACAATTTACACAATAATAACAGTTACGTATCCTATTTCTTTGAAAGTTTTGTAATATACAATACATCCCGTGTAGCACTTTATTTTAATACATACAATCAACAATTAATATTTAACAAAACCTTTCAAAATTTAATCTTGTAAAATGTAATCTCTTGAATAATATTTTAAAACTAACTAGCTCTTAGTTTTTGTTTCAAAATCTCGTAAGAAAAAAGTAGATATATAATTTGATTTAATGTTTATAGAGGAAACTACTAAATAAGTTGTTTAATTTAGATTATTTGTATGTATAATATATTTCATTTATTTATTTTTACTTGCGAAGTCCTTACTACCTTAAAATAGTACCAGTTTTTATTCTTTTTTCTTTAGAGTTTTGTTTTTTATTCGATTGCTTGAATTATCTTCGTTGTTTATATGTTTTTTTTTTTGTACATTTATACAAAATACTTATCTATCTGTAGCTAATAAAACATTCAAGCGTAAACGTAGGTAAGTACATGAATAGTCTCAAAATATTATTCAGCGTCTACTCGCAAACAAAACTATTTATAAAGTACTAGCTTTCAGCCCCTTTAATACCCTCTTTAACTTCTTTAAGAGATAAAACTCACAGCATCCTCACATGCACGTTTATTTAATTGAATTAAAGAACATGACTAATAAATTTGAAGAGATTTTGATAAAACATATTTTATTTTTTCTACAAACTTTACCACTTTTTTCATCCTTTGAAGAGATGAAATTTGAAAACCTTAAACTCGTATTCATTTAATTGTATTAAAAATCATAAATACTAAGTTTTAAATAATTTATACAATATTCTACAATAAACAATCTATTTTTTATACAAGCATCAATGCTTTTTTTACCCTTTAAGGAATGAAATTTAAAAAAATCCCCAAATATATGACTCTTAAATTGTGTTGAAGAACATAAGTGCCGAATTTCAAGTTATTTTGACTATAAACGTTTGATTTTTCATATAAATTGTAACACACACTTTTACTCCTTTAATAGATGAAACTTCGAACATTACGTGCATGTTTCTTCAATTTCGATTGAAGAGCATAAGTATTAAAAACTTCCGAAAATTCGTAATTCTTATTTGTATTAAAAATCATAAATACTAAATTAAAATAATTTAGATTTTATAGTAATGCAATAAAAAAAGCCTCTTTTTAACTCTCTATGGGCTAGAATTCAAAAAAAATATTAAATTTGTGTTTAATTTTGTTTCAGTTAAAGGATAATTTAATTACGGCATATCATTCATTACAACTCAAAAATGACAAAGTTTCATACAAATTTTCACCCCCTATTTCACCATCTTAGGGGATGAATTTAAAAAAAATCCTTTCTTATTCCTTGTCTATATCATAAGAACAACATCTATAAAAAAACAGCCTTCTCGGCCCAAGCTCATTATCTACTATAAAAAACATCCAAGCGTAAACGAAATGTTCAATTTCCAAACGGCACAACCTTACTATTGTGCCAAACGTTCTATCTGTACTATTACTCTTTGACTCCAATATGGAGAGCGAAGCACGCTAACATGCGACACAGCCTCCCCGTATGAACGCTACCGGGAGACTGACTTTCGACGCGAGCGCTGTCCGCGAATTAAATAATAAGGTTTTTATTGATTTAATAGTACACTATAATGGTTTTGTAAAATTTAAACTTAAATTTTATAAAGCAATAAATTGTCTGTAATAAAAAGAAAAAATCATCAAAATCGTTACCCTAGTTTGGAAGTTATAAGCAAATTTTTGCGTAAAAATAAGAGAGATATTCGATTTTTTTCCGTCAAAAATAACAATAAAATTTGAAAAAACGAACTTAAATTTAAACTTAATTATATTATACGTATAACACATTTTTTTTAAATTATTGGACTAACCGGTTAGCAGTAGGAGGCTTTCAAAGAGGAGTCTATTTCGTAGTTTGGCATCGTAATGCGATGCTAGTGATTAAGGCGATACGTAGTATCGCCTTAATCACTAGCTGAAGTTTCGTGAACAGCTTCGTTTTGACGAGATGCCCATCTTTTTTATCTCGAAAAATCTTGAATCGGGTAACTAATGAAATATATTAAAAAAAGTTTAGAGTGTCGGACTAGAAATAATTTCCACTTTACGTGTAGGACAAAGTTACCCTTGAATTATAGTAATAAGTAACAAGCTGTTGTGAGAAAATTAGGTTGTTTTTAAATTGATTTATATCAATTTAAAAACAATTTACCACATCTTCCTGAGTCTGTGTTCCCGGATGAGTACAATCTGGGGATCTTTAAGAGAAGAGTGAACATGTACCTTCTAGGGAAGCGTGTTCCATCTTAGGCCTCATCTTAGCTTACCATCAGGCGAGATCGAAGCCAAGCGCTTACCTATCGATAATAAAAAAAAAATTTAAAAATCTCATAATTTCGAATCTTTAGAGTGACTCGTCAGAAAAACCATCTAATAATGTGTAGAGACAAAAGTTTTTTCGTGTTTTCCATAAAGTAATCAAGCGATTAAAGTAAAAAAAAAAAAATTAATCAATATTTTTCCTTTACCGAATTAAAATGTTCGAAGCCCCCTAACTTTATTAGTTACCCGATTTGAGATTTTTCGAAGATAGAAAAGATAGGTGTCTCGTCAAAACGAAGCTGTTCATAAAAATTATGCTTGTTATTAATCAAAATACGTTTGTTCCTGGGACCACGGTCTATATAGTCTATAACTTAACGCGCTAGAAAAAAATAGTTTGTAGTCTGTAACGCGCTATTATTCGTGGGACTACGGTCTACTTCCCGCTACGTATAATCAAATTGGGGCAAAATCAGTTACTTCCTTATCTAGAAAGGAAGTAAGTGATTATGCCCCAATTTTCGAATATCGAGTTTTCACTAGATCTCCACGTTTTGAGGTCCTAGGAACCTTTTCCGACTTATTCACGATGACGTCAGTATGTCGCTCTCTCTCTCTCTCTCTCTCTCTCTCTCTCTCTCTCTCTCTCTCTCTCTCCCTCTCTCTCTCTCTCTCTCTCTCTCTCTCTCTGTGTGTGTGTGTGTGTGTGAGTGTGTGTGTGTATGTGTGTGTGTGTGAGTGTGTGTGTGTGTGTGTGTATGTAAACATCTCATTATTTTTGAGCGGCTGGACCTATCGAAACGCGGTTGATTGCATTCAGTTCGATTCCGCTCAACTTAGACTTCCTGAAAATTTGGACCATTTCGGTCCAGGAGATTTATAGAAGTTTTGAAAAAACCCCATTTTTTTTTGGCAAAACAGTATTTCTTTAACATAACTTCCAGATTAACGTACCGATTGAGTACAAAAATTTATCAGCTCGATTCCTCAAAAAACTACTTTTAATGCATAAATTGCATCAAAATCGGTTTATCCGTTTGTGAGTAATCGGTAACGAAAATTTTGAAAAAAGTGTTTTTCCGACATAACTTCGAAATTTTTCGACCAATCATTTTTTGGTATTATACGATATTTTAGCCCTAAAAACGACGTCGGAAGCCGTTTCAAAAACTAAAATCACTCATTCAATCAAACTCTAAAAAAAACATTCTATGAAGGGTGAAGCATTAAATTATAAATATTTCACCCTTCATAGAGTGTGTTATTCGACTCTCCTGCAGATGCTTCGGTTGCGAAGTGAAACGTGCGTTGAGTACATAATTTGTATGTTGGTGCCTTTGCTTTTGACGTGGAAGAAAGTGTGGTGGAAATGGGTGGACTATTTGCCGCTGTAGTCTTCTCTTATTTCAGACCTTGGATAAGTTTACCTCATTCCTTTCATTTCTGTTGCATCACAGCTGTCCCATATAAGGTTAAGCAGAAATTTTGCAAATTAAATACCATACTTCTCCATTAATACTTATAAAGATTCAGTTATATGACTTTTATAATTAAGTTTTTTTTTATATTACAAGATAGCAAACAAGCAGATGAGTCTCCCATCGCCATGGAAAGAGTCAGCCATCGCCTATAGACACCAAAGGTGTTAATGGTGCGTTGCTATCTTGTGGCGAGGTCTAATGCCACATGCATAAGTTTACCGGCTATCTTACCCTCCAAACCGGAACACGACAGTGACAATCACTGACGCTATTGCGGCAGAAATAGGTAAGGCGGTGGTATCAGACCCGGGCGAGACAATGCTCTATCACCTAGTAGCCACGATGTTAGTGACTTACATAGCCAATCGGTCGCCTTTTACGACCTGCCTGGCAGAACGGCAGTTGGTCTATTTTTCAAAGAAGCTCGGAATCAATACGGGGAGAAAGATTTTATGGATATCTAAAAAACCCTGATATCCTCACTGACTCACTCACTGATGAGCATCAAAATTCTTGAGGTACTTGCTGAAGTCCTAGAAAGCTGAAGATTTGTATGTAAGCTATAAGTATTAGTACACAAACAACAACAAAATCTATTCGACTAAGCTGTAGAGTTTGTGAAGTTAGGGCTTGTAGAGTGAGAGCGTGTAAAGTTAGAAGCGTAGTTCTACATGAGATCTGATAACTTTTTGACAGTGCCAGCCATAATATGTTTCATGTAAAATGTGTTTGATGGGTTTTTTACATACATAATATGCATTAGAAACACAGATTGACCAAATGCGTTACCACCATCGAGTCTGATAGCTTGGTGATAGAGTTCTGAAATGTCTCGTCAAGGTTTAGTACCAGAACTTTACCTATTTTTATCGCAACATCATCGGTGCTTGCCGCTGTCTTATTCCGTCACGTCGTGAGAGTGAGGTAGTCTAATGAAGTTACACATGTTGCATAGCATGTCAATCGGATAGCAATTTATAACATTTTTGGTACCTGTAGGCGATAGTCATCACCTTTCATCAGTAGCATCACCTTTTCGCTTGATTTATTGTTGTATAAAAAACACAGCAAATCAAAACACAAATAAAATTTTATCAATCGGAACTTTTGTACATAAAATCTACTTACGTGACTATACGCAATTAATTATACGAGTATTCTTATTAATCCTTAAGCTTAGACGTACCTGAAAATAAAGAAAAAATAATGCTTAGTTAAAAGATTTAAACGGATTCAAAGTACTTTATATGCACCTCTTTAAAGCAAAATATTGTTTCGTTTTGCGGAGCGGTGTGGCAAATCTCTAAATCCAACGGAGCTTATGCTAATACGTGAATACTAAGACTGACCACAAGCTATTCAGGCACATTTACGTTGCAAAATTACTTGTATATATTTATGGATGGCGTGTAAAACTTTTAAAACATTAAGGCAACTCATAAAGGGCCTATAAGATAGGTATCACTACCGTCTACCATCATGTCTACTGGGTATGTAGTTTCCATTTCGCTCAAGTACGGCATCACCTTTTTTCTATTCCTGCTTTCATATTGGCAATGCTTGTCTTTTTTTACATCATTACAAAGCATACAAGAAGATGGCTCCTCTGATGGAGAGAGAAACCGTTACCTACAAACACCAGGGGTGCGCGACAATAACAAGCATTACTGTTAATGCAGCAAATATAGGTTAGGCGGTGGTACCCGGGAAAGACGTTGTGAATCGTCGAAATTATCGTAGTGACATGTATAGCCAATCGTTCGCGAACGAACTCGACGCAAGCTCTAACTCTTTACTTCGAACTCTACTCTTCAGGCCTGGACCGACACAGGGTAAGGTCTTTGGATATACAGAAACAATCCGGCGTTTGTATGTGTGTATATTTGTTCAAGGTAACAAACATATACACATACAAACGCCGGCATAAGTGATCAAAGTAGCCAGGACACTTGCATTAATGGTATAATATAATATAATAAATAGTAAATATTTGTTATATAATATTATATAGATATATGTTCAAGTGATTATCTGATGAGGACTTCCTGGGATTGTTTGAGTCATTAGCGAGATAGCGCTATGCAAAAAATCTGTAAACCAGTTGACCCTGCAGGCCATACCTGAAACTTCCTGCTAAATTGAGGTATTTTAAGTTCAACGAACAAAAACTACCTAAGCATGAATTTTGAAGACAAAGAGTTCAAAAATCTAAAGTTTGTATAGATAATAATACAATTTTAATGTTTAAAAAGATGTATTATTTTCAAAATTGTGATCGGTTTTGATCTTTTGAATGGCGTTTAAAGCAATTTTTGAGCTCTAAGTTATTTTATTTAGCTACAATATCAATTGGTTATAAAATTTGCGTCATTTATAAATCCTGAACGAATGAACCGAAATTAATCCGATTTATGGTTTTCTCATGCAGTTTTTAAAGTAGAAAATCTGACTAGATTTTTAAATATATCTATATGTAAGCCAGAAAGTTACTACTAATAGAACTAAGTTTGTTGTATACAACGTAATTTATATATTTGAAAAGCTGTAAATTTCGAAAATTTAATTTGAATTTAATTTTGTAACGTCATTCGACGTAGTTTTTTAAATCCTTAAATATTGTGGAAGGTCAAAAAATTATTGGTTGAAAAATTTCGAAGTTAGGCCTTTCCCGAACAGTAAACAGAAATTGATGCAATTAATGCATTGGACGCAATTTTTTGAGGAAAAGAACTGAGCAGATTTTGCACTCAATCGGTGCATTACTTTGGAAGTTATATTAAAAAAATACTATTTCGCCAAAATTTTTTTTGTTCAAGGTTTGAATACTCACCTAAGCATGGTTTAATCCCTAACAATACTGCTAAACAGAGGATATACAATGTCCATGCTAGTGTATCTAAACTCATAGTTTTATTGTCGTTAATATTTTACTAGAACAAGCTACCAGTACACATATTACAGATAAAATTTCTGCCATGGTATAAATAGCCCAATAAAATGCTCCTTTAACTCACCGCAACGCGTTTATATCGTCCATAAAACTACTATATATTTACTCTAATATTAGAACATAATATTTTCATGTCAACAGGTTTTAAGTTGTTACAATGTATTTTAGAGCGGTCTATGAGAAGAAAGGAACATGTTTGTCGTGTATTGTCTGTTAAAGTTTGTGATTTTGTTTTTGTGCTTAAAGATTTTGTGAATCCCGTGGAAATAATGGAATAGTTGTGTGACGAAAAGTATTCCATATTATGTGAAGCCAAGCTATAAACTATCAGTTCGGAACCTGTTATCTGTTTCCGATCTGCGATTTTAGTGCGCGGGGTAACAAATATTCAAACGTACAAATTTTCACATTTTAGGATCATTTTTGGATTCTGTCTGCCGATAATTCAGTGATAGAAGTGAAAGAATGATCTTAAGATGTATTCTAACAAGTAGAAAAATATTTAAATTTTGAACATTAGACACAATATGCTGCAAAGGTCTCTGTGGTTGTATAGGGGTCCAGTGTCGGAGCTGACCACATGTGGTCTCGGGTTCGATTCCTGGGTTGGGCTAATCAAAAAATGTGTTTTCGATTTTCTGATAAAAACAACATTGCCCGGGATCCGGAGAGTGCCCGGTTGGCGATAGGCTTGCCATCTATTACATTGTGGGACTAAGTATCTTCGGTTAATCGTGGGTGCACTTGCTGTTGCACCTCTGCCTACGACTTCAGGGATTCGGGTGTGAAGATACTTTTTTGCTCCAAAGGCTATATAAAATAATTAATAGATAGTCTCAAAATTTAAAAAAATAGTTAATCTTTATGTGGGACTCACTTGTTTTTCGATCAGTTTTTTTTACACCAGATATCTACAATAAATTTAATTTCCTTTAAAAATATCAAATACGTGATTTTTCTTGACATACGTGTATTTTAATTATTTCCTACGTGCAACATAAACAAAATAGGAACACTTGCAGATACTTTAGAATCAGAATCTACAAGAACACGTTTTTCATAAATTGAAAGTTTGCTCGAAATTTTCTTTTGTTATTTTAATCGCATAAGTGAGCCTCGTAGCGGTTTTTATTTCAATAGTAACTTAAGAACACGTTCACTAGAGCTATAAGAAAATATACGTAGTTTAATCTAAAATAAGCTGTTTGTCAACGTGTACTAAAGAATTTGATCATTCTAACACAACTGCAACCGTTCGTTGGTGGTCGGTGGTAATCACTTGTGATCAAGCGAGCCTGTTTGATTATATTCTTCTATCTATATAAAAATAGTAGTTTTCACAGTGATTAATATGCCTACGGAAATTTAATAAAATAATGCCATTTTATCCAATTACTAAAAGTCCAAAATAATGTTTGTTATTGGTAAATAATTTAATTAAATTTCAATCAGTTAATTGTTGACATGATATTACACGCACGTTTATTCGACAATTAAAATAAGCCAATTTTACCGTTTATTTTGTTTGGAAATTTCCCATATCAACAGTAATCTTCTTGGGATTAAATTGTTGTAGGAAAATTAGTGAGTGACTTTATTGAGGATGGGCATCAGCAAAACTATTTCAAGTAGCTTAATCTATATTATTAATATTGCAAATGCGAAAGTTTGGATGTTTGGATGGATGTTTGGATAGATCTTTGGATGGATGTTTGTTACTCAATCACGCAAAAACTACTTAACGGATTTGAATGAAATTTGGCACATAGGTAGCTGATGACTTGGAATAGCACATAGGCTACTTTTTATCCCGGAAAAATGAGGTGATCCCGGGGGATGCGCAAAAACCTGTGTATAATGCAGCGGGCTGCACGCTGCAGCTAGTATATATATATATATATATATATATATATATATATATATATATATATATATATATATATATATATATATATATATATATAACAACTATATAAGATTAATGTAAAGTAAGCTTTGTCACTTCTGGATTTGTAATTTCCTAATGGTAAAAGGAATATTGAGATCGGTTCAGTAGTTTTTGAGTTTATTTGTTACAAACATATAAAAATATAATTGTTTTTTTTTTATAATAGTTTTTATAATAGTTATTTTATAATTAGTATGGACTAGGTACCTGCAACTTCGTCCCCGTGCAAAAAAGTAGCCTGAGTTACTACTTATTACATCAGCTATCTAAAAGTCCCGTCAAAATCGGTCCAGCCGTTTCAAAGATTAGCCGGAACAAACAGACAGACAAAAATTGTCAAAAAAATGTTATTTTGGTATATGTATCAATCTACACATCCATTTTAATGTTATAAACAGATACACGAATTTTTTTTGGTATAGATGTGCAGACTAGTATAGATTTAAATATCAATACATTTATATATTTTTTTATATCACTAGAAAGCAAACAAGCAGATGGCCTTCCTGATGGAAAGATGGAAAAATGATGGAAAGGTGGAAGATGGAAAATTTCATCCCCTATTTTTGAAAACAGGTTTACATCAGCTATCTAAAAGTTTCAAAGATTTGCCGGAACAAACAGACAGACAAAAATTGTCAAAAAATGTTATTTTGGTATATGTACCATCTACACATCCATTTTAATGTTACAAACAGACACTCGAATTTTTTTTGGTATAGATGTGCAGACTAGTATAGATTTAAATATCAATACATTTATATATTTTTTACATCACTAGAAAGCAAACAAGCACATGGCCTTCCTGATGGAAAGATGGAAAAATTATGGAAAGGTGGAAGATGGAAAATTTCACCTCCTATTTTTGAAAAAAGGTTGGCCTATGTTTCACCCCGGATCTTCAACTATCTCCAAGCCAAATTACATTAAAGTAGTTTCAGCGTTTTGCTGTTAAAGATAACATAGAAACAGATAGACATACTTTGACAATAATCTAATTAGTATGGAAGTATCGAATATCTATATATATAAAAATCAATCCCTATTTTTTTATGTCACAAGACAGCAATCAAGCAGATGGGTCTCCTGCTGGAAAGGGTAAACCTTCGCCTATAGACATCAAAGATGTTAATGGTGCGTTGCTATTTTGTGGCGAGGTCTAATGCCACATGCATAAGTTAATCGGCTACCTTGCCCTCCAAACCGGAACACGACAGTGACAAGCACTGACGCTATTGCGGCAGAAATAGGTGAGGCGGTGGTACCAGACCCGGGTGAGACAATGCAGAACTCTACCACCTAGTAACCACGATGGAAGTAACTCGCATAGTCAATTGTTCACCTCTTAAAAACTACTTTGCAGAATGACAGATGATCTATTCTTCAAAGATGGCCTGGAACAACAGTGGGGAAAATCAAAGGCTATTAACAATTGAATAATAAGATTTTAAAATAGTAAAAAGACTAGGTGCTTTTTTATAAAACCCAAAATCTTATGTAAAATGTCTAAGATAAATAAACAAAAGGTCGGTAATATTTATATATTAATCCTCACATCTCAACTAGATCCACCATAGGTAACTTAGTTTATTAGGTGTCATGCTTTACCTATGGGCTATGTTTTATAAAAAAAATATATTATCCCTTACCTATATTCTTTTTCTGTAATAAACATTACAGATTATAGTTGTATCATTTTTTGTAATTGTTGTATCATTTTTTTACATGAGAAATACATATGGCTGGAATGAGATTATTTTTTATGTATTTGAGTGGATTCTGGATGTCCAGAATCCACTTAAATATATAAAAAATAAACTCATTCCAGCCCTATTTTTATTGCTGCTGCTTGCTGCGTTTAGTTGTCGTAGCCCGATCCATTCATTAGTTATTAAAGAAACGAATTTTTAAAAGTGCCCGTAATGAAGTAAATTAAATTAAAACGTTATTTGATTAGATATTTTTTAACATAATACTTTACAGTTTCATGTGCTTATCCGAAGCACAGATTCAAAGTTACTACCGAGATGATTCCTCGTAAAACTTTTTCAATATTTTTGCCCAGTTATGCTAGGTAACTAATAAATCACGAAGCAGTAAAGAGTATTCACCGGCTTATTTATTGCTCGCGTATTAGCGCTGGATTTTGTTATTGTTGTGTTTTGGTATTTTTTTGTATGACCGGATAGCAAACAAGCAGAAGAATCTATGGAAAGAGATAAATCGCTTCTAGATACCGAAAATATTAATGGTAATTTATCTGTAGGAATGTAATGATTCATTTATATGATCTGGAGGTAAATGTAACTGATTTTGAATTTGAATTTCCAATATTGAGAGATATGAAATCATTAAGGACACCTGTTTTGACTCATATTATATATAATATCTGGTTGGGAACCGAGCTTTTCTTGAATATATATATATATATATATATATATATATATATATATATATATATATATATATATATATATATATATATATATATATATATATATATATATATATATATATATATATATATATACATGAATTGCTCGTTTAAAGGTAATAGATTAGATATAATGTTAGATGCATAAGATTCCCAGCTAGCTTACCTTCTAAACCGAATAACGCAGAAGCACGATGCCACTGATATAAAGAAAACTCCAACGGCACAGTTTTCCACTCTCGTCTACCGTACTTTTTACCACGTCAGTAGCTAGCATAAAAGCACACATTATACTCAACGCATGTTTCACTTCACAACCGAAGCAACTTTAGGAGAAACGAACTCTACTTCATTCAATAAAAGCCGAAGTAAATCTGGCATATTACTTCGGCTCTTTTTACAGCTTTGTGCTTGCTGCTGACGTAGTGGAAAGTGCGTGGTGCATGGGGGCTAATAACCGGGCCGCTGGGTTTTCTTGATTTTTCAGGTCTATTGTGTGTTTATGCTATTTTTTACACGATTTTTTCTTTCAGTAGCATCGCAAGGGTGAACGTTAAAAGTTTGAAAAGTAAACTGTATTCTTTGTGGAATTATAGATTACCGCAGGGTAGCGCCTGCATTTATATATAGCAGTGGTAATAGGTAAACAGTGGTATGTACCATTCTAAGTTAAATCGTCGCAAAATTCTACTCCCACCCATAAGAAGTCACAATGTGTTAAGCCATAAATATAAACGGACAATATATATTTCCAAAGCCTCATATATCGAACAAACCAAATAGATATAGGAGTTTCAGCTCCTTAGTGGGAGAATTTCATTACCTTTTTCTAGAAAAAATACAGTATACTACAGAACATTTTAAATCCCACACGAATGCATCTTGTTTATATCGTATTAGAATCAGTTGAATGCTTCTAGGCCAGTTCATTACTATTGTGCTCTATTTTCATTTTGTAAAATAGAAATAAAATTGCCGCGGAACGGCATTCCATACCAACAGAACCGTTCGGAAATTCCAGCGGATATTAATCGAAATACACAAAGAGACTTTTATATTTTTTAAAATAAGAATCGGAAATAATTTTAGATGAAAGGAAAATGAAAATGGCTACCATTTATCCATAATACAATTACTGCAGCATTCAATTCTGTGTTTTAAAGATAAAAATATTGAGAATGTTGTATAACAGAATTTTTTTTTGCTTTTTACTCGAAGGAATGTTTAGTTTTTTCTAATGTATTGTTGTATATATATTTTTGGGGCGCTCCGTAGCCTGAACTTTTTGTGTATATGTATTTTTAGTATTTTTATATTTAATTTAATATATGTATTTTTTAAATTTAATGTATGTATTTTTAATTTAATGTATGTATTTTTAGTTTGGGTTTGGGTAATATTAGAGTCACGGAATATTATGATAACATAATATAAAAAACATATCTTTTTAAGTTTTGAATATTTAAGCAATCGGGGTTTTGATCATATAATAATTACTTTTGTTACAATTGTTTATCATCGATTACATACCAATTGTTGATCTTTAACTAACAACCTCATGTTTTCTTGAATTCTGAAAACTTTTTGAATTCTGGAAATTCTGTTAGATGTTTGTCCAATACATAAATACATAAGCTTTACAAATAGACTGGTGATGAAAGGCTCAAATTATACTGTAAATATAATAATGTAATATAATGGATGTTCTACCATATTTATCATAGAGTAATTTCTGAGGATTAATTCCGATTAATTCCGGACTCATAATTTCACGCTATCGTCGTCAGAAACATCGTTCTGAAGAGAATGGGTTTGGAAACGTTCAAAAAAAGGCTGTGAACGCAATTACAAGATATATAACATTATTACGTCATATGTCATAAAGCTGCGGTGACCACTTACTACAAGTTGTACGGTTACGCGGGGGCTAACGAACAGGTGGCTCAATTTGTAGCAAGTGGTTCTATAAAACTACATTATGCGTTCGTGCGCTAGAGTATTTTACTCACGCTGCTGGTTTGAAGAGAACCACCTGAGACTAACCATGCAGATTTATAAGCTATGGAAACTGTCATTAATTTTATATTGTATAAAGTTTTGTCCTTAAGTAGTATATAAGTATATATCTATAAAACTTAAGAATCTTAGTAAGAGATACAAGAATTTGTAATTTTAGTACGTATACTTTGTATTAAAACTTTAATGAAACAATGCATATTACTGTGGAAAGTTGAGAGAGCTGAATAAGTCACAAACTTTATACAAATGTGGGCAACAAGAACAATGTAAATATTAAACAAACTTTGCTACTGTGGTCGCGAGTGAATAACTCGTTAAGTTACATGTCATTAATATACTCTTTCATACAAACTTTCATCCTATATTTCAGCCCCTTAGGGATAGGTCTTGAAAAAAAAAATCTAACGTTTTTCCCCAGCTCTTGAACTATTGCCTTGCCAAATTTCATCAAAATTGGTTTGATAGTTCAGCCGTGAAAGCGTAACATATAAAAAGATCAACAGACTTTTAAAGACGGCCTCCTTTAAAGAATAGGCCAACTGCCGTTCTGCCAGGTCGTAAAAGCGACCGATCGAGTCACTACCATCGTGGCTACTAGGTGGTAGATTTCTGCATTGTCTTGCCCGGGTCTGGTACCACCGGTACCTGGTACTACCTATTCCTATCGCAATAGCGTCAGTGCTTGTCGCTGTCGTGTTCCGTTTTGGAGGGTAAGGTAGCCGGTAAACTTATGCATGTGGCATTAGACCTCGCCACAAGATAGCAACGCACCATTAACATCTTTGGTGTCTATAGGCGATGGTTTACTCTTTCCATCAGGAGACCCATCTGCTTGTTTGCTATCTTATGATATAAAAAAAGACATAAAACTTTCGTATTTACAAGTAAGGATTTATTTAGTATTATATAATAATAATAATAAAATAAGTAAAAAAATAAAAATAAAAAAGCCTTTTATTCTATGCTGTTTGTACATTTTACAATAAATTAGTGAGTTATATTTTTATTTAATAAATCAAATTTCAAATTTCATTTATTCTCTTCTCACAATATTTTTAAAACATTAATTATAACATTGAATTAAATATGACATTTATCTTAATGCTTAATTCTGATCACATTAAAAAATTTACTACACACAATATATAAATTATGATTATATGTTATATAGAGTAATTAGTTTTAAGTATTATTAGTCTTTTTTATTATATTATTATTTACATATTTTTATTTTTACTTTGGAGAAAAAATAATGTTAAACATGATTATCAAATATGATCAAAGAACATAATATAATATGAAAAAACATTTTTTTATATTTTTTATTTATTTATTTATTATTAATAATAATAATATCGCTGGATAAATTACACAAATTGATCTAACCCCAAACTAAGCACATTTTTGCTTGTCTTATGGGTGTTAGTCAATGATACTAATATATACATTAATACGTAAAGAAAAAACTTTGAATCCCTTTTTAAGACAATTGCGCGAACGGTGGAGTATGAAATTTGGCACAATTAAAGATTACATTACAGAGGACTGCAGCAACCTGATATTTTTAAATGAAATGCATTAGAAATACATTAAATTAATAAAAATAAACTTTACACATACTATATTTTTTGACATATATGATATTTACACACGTCACACATGTATATTATTTTTTTTACGGCTACCATTGACTTACAAACGACTACAGTCAGTTGTCAAACTTAAAAAGAGATCTTATTGTTTAGTCTTTCGTCAAATTTCGGCTACAGGCGATCGCTAGTACATAGAAATACACGTATAAATACTGTTACATACATAATATACACCCAGACCCAGAAATACAAACATTTATGCTCATTACACAAATGTTTGTCCCCGTCAGGAATCGAACTTCAACCCCATCGATTCGTAGTTAGGTTCGCTAACCGACAGACCACATGAATACTAACTCTGTGCGCTAACCACTCGACAAACGAAGCGGTCAATATCGGTTACTTGACCATTTGCGATAAAATACGGAAACAACCTAACCTATAAGATATAATGTAACAGGGAGTCAAATAACGTGTAAATCTTCCCAAGTACATTGCTAGAATGTACACATTAGTATCTGAAAATGTTATCACCAAATCGAGTGATTGGATATAATAGTTGTAAAGGGGATTAAAAATTCTAATACTAAATCTATATCACCCCAAGTTCATAGTTCGAGACGAACCACTAGTACGTAAAATTGATATCGTCACATCGAGGGGTCAGATACAATGGTTGTAAAGGGGGTCCAAAAATCTAATGTTAAAACTATATCACCCCAAATTCACAGCTCGAGGTGAACAACAAGTATGTGAAATTGATATAAACAAAAAAGAGGAAACACGTGAATCAAGAGAGCTATCATAAAATGATGAACGGGCGAACATACAATGATTGATATACAGCGTTTGATATAGCCGGCTTTGAGATGTTACATAAATCACACAGCTATGTAAGCTCACTACAGTCAGAGTTCGCATTGATTGGAAATTTAATTAAATGTATGGTTCGGTTAGTCTTCTTAAATTAAAAGTGCTGTGCCAATTTTCTTACCTACTTTTTACTCTTTTACTAACAATAAATTTTTCATAATTTAAAGCCGAGAAAAGCTTGTTCTCAAAAACAAAAAAGCTAAATCGATATTTCCATACTAATATCATAAATGCGAAAGTAGATCTGTCTGTCTGTCTAATCTTTTCTTCACGCCTAAGCCACAGGACCGATTTAGATGAAATTTGGTATAAAGATAGTCTGATACCCTAAAAGGACATAGTATAGTTTTTATCCCGGAAATCCCACAGGAACGGGAACTATTCGGGTTTTTACTTTACTTTTTTTTCCATGCGGTAGAAGTCGCGGGCACAGCTTGTTGATAATAAATTCAACTTTGAGCTCGAATAAGTTTTGAATGAGTTGATTCTTCGAAAAATGGTATAAGGAATTTTTTGTAGAGCGTTCAATTTTCTACAAAAATATTTGATGGAAATTTCAACTCATGGTTCATTAAAAAAGTCCTGTGTTAGTCTTATGGGAAATCAAAAAATGCGATGTGGACAACCTTAATATTAATATTAAGGGCTCATATTTTCAGAAGCCTATTTTGGCATCTAAACGAAACTTCTGAGCCTGGTATATATATAGGTTACAGGTAAAATTAAAAACAGTTTTGGGTGATGTCGAGATATTGATACAATGTTATTAATTTAAGCCCTATCTTAACCTTTACAACGTTTTTTTAAGTAAGAAAATATTCATTAAAATGTCTGTGTTAAAAATTTTCACGATGTCACTTAATGAGTTTTTCCTGTCATATCATGATATATAGCCCTAAGGAGCTGACATAAACTTTCGTCTATGTTAACCCTTAAGAGGTTGATTTTTAGAAAAATAGCCTCTTTTGCCGAGGGTCCTCACTATCTCCTTGCTAAATTTCATCAAAACCAATCGATTTCACAGCGCAACATATTGATCGGCAAACTTTCATATTTATAATATTAAATTGGATTTTTCTTTTTTTTATGTATTTATGTCCCACACGAACCCAAGAAAGCAGAAATTAATTTAATTAGTATGTAATTCGTATACAAAGATTTTTCGAAAAAAAAAAACGATTTTGTGTAGCTGAAACACAAAGGCACTTAACACAACCTACGAGTATGTGAGTCATAGACCAAAACGTTTAACCAGATCTTAGATGTAATACGAATAACAAGCCTTATCTACACAAGAGAAACGAATTTATTACTGTAATGGAAATTCTAATTCCGTACAGTTTGGCGCAATAATCCGAGGTTTATCATCGCAACTAAATTAACACCCATTGTGAACTGTTCCATCGCGTGCTGCGACGGATCCGTACTCCGGAAATGGCATTTTCTGTAGCCAGGGTCACAACGAGCCATTTCACTTGGCATGAAATAAAGTGTGTATTTTGTTTATCGCTTAATCAAAGGTCAGTTTGACTTTAAATATTGGGTTTTTGTTTCAAGATAACGTTTAAAAATGCCACTTTGACTAAAAACCAGTTTTTGACTGAAAACTGTTTATATTTAAAATATATGAACGCACAAAGTTGTTTTTTTTTTAAATATTTCGCACGTAAATATTATAATTGAGAAAAATCAATAAGTATAATCGATACGCATAATAGCAGCATGCGTTGTCTCAAAAAAACGCAAAGTATTTACATTTTAAGAAAATACGAGTATGTAATATTTATTATTATAATTTAAAAATATTATAATATATATATATATTATAATATATATATTATAATTTAAAAATTAAATTTATTTAAAATTATTATTTCCTAGCAATGCTCCATATCCAGTTGCATTACCTTTTTTTAAATGAATTTCGCGGAAACAATGTATTTTCTGCAATAAATAAATGTAGCAAATAGTAGCTTGTCTATTGCATCTGATTTTTTATACCGTATGATAGCAAACAAGTAGATGGCACTCTTTATGAAAAGATAAGATTCGAGAACACTATCCTGACAGCCTCAGCCAGTATTGGAATTCTGGGAGGCGACATATCGAACAACGTTCAGTTCAATGTACAACGTTAAGTTCAAACAATAAGGAAAGGCCTCCAAAAAGCTTGGTGTACTCAGCCGAGCGAAGCAGTATTTCATGCCAGCTCATCACCTCCAACTTCACAAGGCCCAAATTCGACCTCATATGGAATGCTGTTCTCACCTATGTGCCGGAGCTCCTCAGTACCAGCTTCTTCCTCTTGATCGCATTCACCCTAGAGCGGATCGAATCGTCGACGATCAGACTATTTCTAATCGGCTTGACTCTTTGGCGTTACGTAGAGTATCCATGTCCATGGAGAGTGTTCTGACGAGTTCGGATTAATTCCTGCCGCTAAATTCCATCATCGGACATCGCGTCAAAATTTAAAGTTCCATCTTCACCACTTCGATGTCTGGAAATCCACAACCGTGCGCTTTCGTCGGTACTTCTTGCCTCGCACTACTCCTTTGTAGAATCAATTATCCTCGGGGGTGTTTCCGGACGAACACGTTCCGAACGGATAAAACTTAGGGACCTTCAAGAAACGAGCTTATTCATTCTTTAAAGGCCGGCAACGCAGCTGCAAGACCCCTGGTATTGCAGATGTTCATGGGCGGCGGTGATCACTTACCATCAGGTGCACCCCCTGCTCGTTTGCCTCCTCTACTATATATATATATATATAGTACTATATATATATATATACTCTACTATATATATATATATAGTAGAGGAGGCAAACGAGCAGGGGGTGCACCTGATGGGCGGCGGTGATCACTTACCATCAGGTGCACCCCCTGCTCGTTTGCCTCCTCTACTATATATATATATATATATAGTACTATATATATATATATATACTCTACTATATATATATATATAGTAGAGGAGGCAAACGAGCAGGGGGTGCACCTGATGGTAAGTGATCACCGCCGCCCATGAACATCTGCAATACCAGGGGTCTTGCAGCTGCGTTGCCGGCCTTTAAAGAATGAATAAGCTCGTTTCTTGAAGGTCCCTAAGTTTTATCCGTTCGGAACGTGTTCGTCCGGAAACACCCCCGAGGATAATTGATTCTACAAAGGAGTAGTGCGAGGCAAGAAGTACCGACGAAAGCGCACGGTTGTGGATTTCCAGACATCGAAGTGGTGAAGATGGAACTTTAAATTTTGACGCGATGTCCGATGATGGAATTTAGCGGCAGGAATTAATCCGAACTCGTCAGAACACTCTCCATGGACATGGATACTCTACGTAACGCCAAAGAGTCAAGCCGATTAGAAATAGTCTGATCGTCGACGATTCGATCCGCTCTAGGGTGAATGCGATCAAGAGGAAGAAGCTGGTACTGAGGAGCTCCGGCACATAGGTGAGAACAGCATTCCATATGAGGTCGAATTTGGGCCTTGTGAAGTTGGAGGTGATGAGCTGGCATGAAATACTGCTTCGCTCGGCTGAGTACACCAAGCTTTTTGGAGGCCTTTCCTTATTGTTTGAACTTAACGTTGTACATTGAACTGAACGTTGTTCGATATGTCGCCTCCCAGAATTCCAATACTGGCTGAGGCTGTCAGGATAGTGTTCTCGAATCTTATCTTTTCATAAAGAGTGCCATCTACTTGTTTGCTATCATACGGTATAAAAAATCAGATGCAATAGACAAGCTACTATTTGCTACATTTATTTATTGCAGAAAATACATTGTTTCCGCGAAATTCATTTAAAAAAAGGTAATGCAACTGGATATGGAGCATTGCTAGGAAATAATAATTTTAAATAAATTTAATTTTTAAATTATAATATATATATTATAATATATATATATATATTATAATATTTTTAAATTATAATAATAAATATTACATACTCGTATTTTCTTAAAATGTAAATACTTTGCGTTTTTTTGAGACAACGCATGCTGCTATTATGCGTATCGATTATACTTATTGATTTTTCTCAATTATAATATTTACGTGCGAAATATTTAAAAAAAAACAACTTTGTGCGTTCATATATTTTAAATATAAACAGTTTTCAGTCAAAAACTGGTTTTCAGTCAAAGTGGCATTTTTAAACGTTATCTTGAAACAAAAACCCAATATTTAAAGTCAAACTGACCTTTGATTAAGCGATAAACAAAATACACACTTTATTTCATGCCAAGTGAAATGGCTCGTTGTGACCCTGGCTACAGAAAATGCCATTTCCGGAGTACGGATCCGTCGCAGCACGCGATGGAACAGTTCACAATGGGTGTTAATTTAGTTGCGATGATAAACCTCGGATTATTGCGCCAAACTGTACGGAATTAGAATTTCCATTACAGTAATAAATTCGTTTCTCTTGTGTAGATAAGGCTTGTTATTCGTATTACATCTAAGATCTGGTTAAACGTTTTGGTCTATGACTCACATACTCGTAGGTTGTGTTAAGTGCCTTTGTGTTTCAGCTACACAAAATCGTTTTTTTTTTTTCGAAAAATCTTTGTATACGAATTACATACTAATTAAATTAATTTCTGCTTTCTTGGGTTCGTGTGGGACATAAATACATAAAAAAAAGAAAAATCCAATTTAATATTATAAATATGAAAGTTTGCCGATCAATATGTTGCGCTGTGAAATCGATTGGTTTTGATGAAATTTAGCAAGGAGATAGTGAGGACCCTCGGCAAAAGAGGCTATTTTTCTAAAAATCAACCTCTTAAGGGTTAACATAGACGAAAGTTTATGTCAGCTCCTTAGGGCTATATATCATGATATGACAGGAAAAACTCATTAAGTGACATCGTGAAAATTTTTAACACAGACATTTTAATGAATATTTTCTTACTTAAAAAAACGTTGTAAAGGTTAAGATAGGGCTTAAATTAATAACATTGTATCAATATCTCGACATCACCCAAAACTGTTTTTAATTTTACCTGTAACCTATATATATACCAGGCTCAGAAGTTTCGTTTAGATGCCAAAATAGGCTTCTGAAAATATGAGCCCTTAATATTAATATTAAGGTTGTCCACATCGCATTTTTTGATTTCCCATAAGACTAACACAGGACTTTTTTAATGAACCATGAGTTGAAATTTCCATCAAATATTTTTGTAGAAAATTGAACGCTCTACAAAAAATTCCTTATACCATTTTTCGAAGAATCAACTCATTCAAAACTTATTCGAGCTCAAAGTTGAATTTATTATCAACAAGCTGTGCCCGCGACTTCTACCGCATGGAAAAAAAAGTAAAGTAAAAACCCGAATAGTTCCCGTTCCTGTGGGATTTCCGGGATAAAAACTATACTATGTCCTTTTAGGGTATCAGACTATCTTTATACCAAATTTCATCTAAATCGGTCCTGTGGCTTAGGCGTGAAGAAAAGATCAGACAGACAGACAGATCTACTTTCGCATTTATGATATTAGTATGGAAATATCGATTTAGCTTTTTTGTTTTTGAGAACAAGCTTTTCTCGGCTTTAAATTATGAAAAATTTATTGTTAGTAAAAGAGTAAAAAGTAGGTAAGAAAATTGGCACAGCACTTTTAATTTAAGAAGACTAACCGAACCATACATTTAATTAAATTTCCAATCAATGCGAACTCTGACTGTAGTGAGCTTACATAGCTGTGTGATTTATGTAACATCTCAAAGCCGGCTATATCAAACGCTGTATATCAATCATTGTATGTTCGCCCGTTCATCATTTTATGATAGCTCTCTTGATTCACGTGTTTCCTCTTTTTTGTTTATATCAATTTCACATACTTGTTGTTCACCTCGAGCTGTGAATTTGGGGTGATATAGTTTTAACATTAGATTTTTGGACCCCCTTTACAACCATTGTATCTGACCCCTCGATGTGACGATATCAATTTTACGTACTAGTGGTTCGTCTCGAACTATGAACTTGGGGTGATATAGATTTAGTATTAGAATTTTTAATCCCCTTTACAACTATTATATCCAATCACTCGATTTGGTGATAACAATTTCAGATACTAATGTGTACATTCTAGCAATGTACTTGGGAAGATTTACACGTTATTTGACTCCCTGTTACATTATATCTTATAGGTTAGGTTGTTTCCGTATTTTATCGCAAATGGTCAAGTAACCGATATTGACCGCTTCGTTTGTCGAGTGGTTAGCGCACAGAGTTAGTATTCATGTGGTCTGTCGGTTAGCGAACCTAACTACGAATCGATGGGGTTGGAGTTCGATTCCTGACGGGGACAAACATTTGTGTAATGAGCATAAATGTTTGTATTTCTGGGTCTGGGTGTATATTATGTATGTAACAGTATTTATACGTGTATTTCTATGTACTAGCGATCGCCTGTAGCCGAAATTTGACCAAAGACTAAACAATAAGATCTCTTTTTAAGTTTGACAACTGACTGTAGTCGTTTGTAAGTCAATGGTAGCCGTAAAGAAAATAATATACATGTGTGACGTGTGTAAATATCATATATGTCAAAAAATATAGTATGTGTAAAGTTTATTTTTATTAATTTAATGTATTTCTAATGCATTTCATTTAAAAATATTAGGTTGCTGCAGTCCTCTGTAATGTAATCTTTAATTGTGCCAAATTTCATACTCCACCGTTCGCGCAATTGTCTTAAAAAGGGATTCAAAGTTTTTCCTTTACGTATTAATGTATATATTAGTATCATTGACTAACACCCATAATACAAGCAAAAATTTGCTTACTTTGGGGTTAGATCAATTAGTGTAGTTTATCCAGCGATATTATTATTATTATTAATAAATAAATAAATAAAAAATAAAAAAATAAAAAATAAAAAAAATTGTTTTTTCATATTATATTATGTTCTTTGATCATATTTGATAATCATGTTTAACATTATTTTAAAGGCCGGCAACGCAGCTGCAAGACCCCTGGTATTGCAGATGTTCATGGGCGGCGGTGATCACTTACCATCAGGTGCACCCCCTGCTCGTTTGCCTCCTCTACTATATATATATATATATATATATATATATATATATATATATATATATATATATATATATATATATATACATATATATAAAGATTAACCATTGCCTATAATATATTCCAAAGATGTTGCTACCCGTGCAGTAGAATCGTAACGCCATTTGCATAACCCTACCGGCTACCCTGCCCTCCAAACCGGAACACGATAGTGACAATCATTAAGCTTAAAATTAAATTAAATCTCTCCTTTTTTCTTACGAGATTTTGAAACAAAAACTAAGAAGCTGGTTAAGGTTTTAAAACGTTAAAGCTATTGCGGCAGGAATAGGTAAAGCGGTGGTACCAAATACCCGGGCGAGACCTTGCGGAACTCTACCACCTAGTAGTCACGATGGCAGTGACACGGATAGCCACTCTCTCATTTTTTATAGGACTTAAAACCTAACGTCCTAAAATAAAAAATATGTATAAAAAATGCAGCATCTATTTTTGAGCCAAAGCAAATAAGGATTTAACGATA
The DNA here is from genome assembly GCA_036924255.1 of Apodemia mormo. Lineage (NCBI taxonomy): Eukaryota > Metazoa > Arthropoda > Insecta > Lepidoptera > Riodinidae > Apodemia > Apodemia mormo. The sequence continues at coordinate 15,822,801 of JAUPFN010000003.1, read as the reverse complement.
TTCTGAATCTATTTAAATTTCTCATAGGTTATGTCTTTATCTCGAAACTGTAAATGTTCCCGAATTATTTTTTCATATTTTACGAAAATGTTTACAAAGAAGCATGTTATAATAAATTAAATACCTACCTATTTAATAGACGGTAAATTCAATGAACGCGTAATGTGAAAACACTAGCATTCCATTTTAAAGCAGGGTTTGGGTGGATACCCATATAAGCATATGTTGACACAATATACTTTGTAGTTTACGTACAGAATCTGTGAATTGTTTCTCATGATTTTTAGTGATCTAATGATTTTCAGTTTACAATAAAAATCAAAGTAATAAGGCAATAACGATATTCGACGAGAATAAGCACAGTCACGTAGAAGCAATATCGAAGTCCGTTGGCGAATGCAGGGTCACATATAGAAAAATCAGAGCCTTTGAACAATCCAGGTTGCTTAAAATACAAAAATCAGCGAAAATTAAACAAAACAAAATACAGCAACAGCAATCAAAGATTCGATTGTCTTAATATCATAATAGAGATTGTCAATTGAAAAAGATTTAAAATTTGCCATATATTTCTACTGAAAAAATACTTAATACTTTTTGTTGTGGGTACTTGGTAAATTCCTTTTGTTTAGTTTATATTGCCAACCACTTTCGCTTCTTACGGCATCTCCAGAGAAAAAGCGAAACTGGTTGGCGATATAAACTAATTGAAATTGGTTTTGTGAAACACAGTTCAAGTGCATTTTAACATAATAAAAGAATAAAATTACATGCATACTTTTATTAGAAATTAACATTATTAAAGCACATTTTACTTCATATAATTTCAAACGTATCATTTGTATAAATTGTTACGAAAAATTATCAAATATCAACATTTAATTTACCGCATTTAATGCACTACTACTAGTACATAATACTTTATAATTTGTATGACCCAGTATGAAACTATGGAGTGTGAGGAGCACAATATTATACCTACCACCAACACATGGAGTACAAAGGTAAGGAAGGCCAACTCTGGGGTTAGACGTGTCCATAAAAAAGTATTCAATAGTGGTTGAGCCACCGTTACATAACAATTTTTAGAAAGAAAGCGGTAAAAGCGTTTTGAATACGTTTTCAAAAAAATGTCAAAACAGCGGTACAAGCGCTGTGAAATATAAGTATTTCACAGCGTCTCAACATTTCACTGCATCTACAGCAGCTCTGTTCTGTGTTTACTACCTACCTGCGCCAGCGCTATTCTTGTAGGTATTTGAAACTTTATTTTTAGTAATAGCTGGACACTTTTAAAACTTTCCATGAATACGACTTTATTACTTAAAAAGTGTCCACGAAATAGCATTTAATACGGAAACCAGAATGGCGCTCGTTAAACAGACGATATGATCTGAAGTAAGCTTGCTTTTAAAGAATTGAAGTTTGCTGATTGTTTTCTCAATTCAGCTATTTTAGTGCTACCTTTAAAAATGGAACTCTGGTACAGCAACGCCATCTTTCGTTAAGGCTGTTGTGATACTTTTTAATTAGATTGTGCTCATTGAAAATAATTTAATTTTATTGCAGTGAGTATATCACTTTTTAATTTGGGTGGTAAGTTTTTTTTTTATTTTGGTTGGTATGGGTATCTTTTATTAAATCGTAAATTACATTAAAAAAAAAACTTAAATCATATTTAGTTTAATTTGCATATTAAGGTCCTACAAAAGTATAAATAAATTTTTGTCGTCATTCTTTCTGTATTCATCTGGTCTGTGTTCTTCCTACACATTCTTTGACAGCTGTTGACAGCAGTCTGTTAGTAATTAATCAACTTATCTGTTCAGTAATCGGCATCGCTACCTCAGATTTATTGCTATTCAAGAATTTTGCCATGGAACTATTGCTATTTTACTAAAAAGACTGACAGCGGAATGACGTTTTACGTTTCTAATTTCAGTCGCATTAATTTTGTTATTTGTATTCTTTTGAAAGTTACCTTATAATGCAAGATGGCAATCATAGACTAATATTTGTGTAATACAATGGTTTTCAGGTCCACGCTTAATTAAAAACACAGAATTTATTGGTTTATTTTTCATGTCAATCTATTCTGTTACAATAAGTGTACCTACTGCGTTTATAATACTTATTATAATAAAAAAATAAATGAAATGGTGTCTTTACTGATTATAGAATCGTAGTACTGTAGAGATGGTTGTAGCACATAATCAAGGAACTTATATACGATAACTTTAATTACTACGAAGCAATATTTGAAAAATAAAAATGTACTTTATTTCGTTACTCATAAAGTTGACATTTGTTTCTTACATAACAGAGTAGAAAAACGCTCTGAGCAAGACAACGACATGAGTGGATGTTGACCCTTTCTTGCAATTGCCAGTGTAAATAAAACTTTCAGATGGTAGATTTTTATGTAATCGGTAATCATTAAATCCCTTTTATTCATACACGTCGATAGATACATTAGCATCAAAAATGTATTGTAATTAACATAGTGAGTTCTAAAATGTGCTTATTTTAATTATTACGTAATTACTTATGCAATACAAAAACTGTTTCTCAAATTAGTAGAATTACTTGGTAGTAATTTGCAATCTATGCATGGCCGCACTTATATATGGCGATTGGCGCTTTCTTTAGTAGAAAGAGACACACTCCAATCACGTCGTGGTACTCTTCGGAACGATTTTGAAGCGCGTGTGAACATTCCAAGTAGAATGTAACTTCCTTGCACATAATATAGTTTCGAAATTAGCAACACATTTAACTCCTTATTTACATTACGATAATGTCTTGTCAAATTGTATGGGAAAACTACTAAAATATTGTATTGAAAACGTGTTGTAAGCAAAGAGATTAATAGTAAATAAATAGAAATCGTTGCTTGTAAGTATGCGGTTAATATGTGTACAATTTACATAGACCATCTTTTCTATACAGTTTTTTTCTGCTGCGAAATCCCTTGGCAAACATATTCAGTCCATTAAGTAAATTTATTTTTGAACGTATTTACATAAGCTTGTTTTCCAATTATGTGCTACGCTATCTTCCACAAAATGGCTCCAAAGGGATGCTAAAAATACCGAATGCCAATATCTTAGCTAACTTTGTTTTCGACTTTTGCTGAAATAAATTTTTAAGTATCCTTAACCTTTCAACGGTAAAATATGTATATGTTATAATATATAACTTGCTGTTACTCGTGACGTCGTTGCTTGGCTAAAAATCATCACTTCCAAGTCGAGTTAAAAAGTAGCCTTTGTCACTTTTGAATAGTGCAGCTTTCTAATAAAATATATTTTTTTAATCGATCTAGTTGTTTTTGAGCTTATTCGTTACAAACATACAAAATTATGAAGGCTTTCTCTGTAGGTATAATATTAAATATAGATAAGCAGTTACACATGATATCGCTCACGTGACCTCCTGAATAATGTGACTTTTACACTCTACTTTTTTTGTAACAAACAAACAAAAAATCAAATCTTGCCTCTTTATAATATTAATTTAGAAAAATAGCAAACAATCAGACGGCTATCCTAATGGTAAGAAGCAAAGTCGCTTGTAGATAACCAAAGATTTCGAAAATCATAAGGGGAAATAAATAACTTTGTCGAGCAACAACTGCTGAGGAAATTCTAGAAACTTCCCTTTTGGTATCATTTGTGTATTTGAATTAAATTAAACTTGCTTTTCTGCATACCAATACCCTTGTGAAGTTGTAGACTTCTGCGGTTTAATCGCTTAGTGGCGACCTATTCTACGTAACTTGCAACGAGAGGAAACTATGTAGGAAAGTGCATTGATCAACATTCTTATGTGTAAAATTTATTATAGCAGTATTATATTGAAATAAATATATGATTTTTATATTATGAGGCAGACAGCTTTCCTAATAGAAAGAAATTAAATTAAATTAAATGTTAATGGTATCCGCTAACCGTGTGGTGGAATGCTAACGCTCTGTGCATAAATTTTGTATTTGTATGAATAAATATGTACTTATATACATGTATGGTTTTTATTTGTGTTTTAAAAACTATCTAGGAAGAAGGTAGATAGTCTTTTCTTTGAATTTCCTAGTCCGACACAGATAATTTGAGACATATGTATAGAATAATCTGTTTGTGTTCCAATAAGCTAATTCATGGATTTTAATGAATGATTTAAATTAATAAATAAACACGGAAAATTTGAAACATATGAATAGAATAATCTATATGCATTCCAATAAGCAAATTAAAGTTTTTAATAATGGCTAATAATCGGTGATTTGAATTTAATGGATGGTAACATTACTAGCCAAAAATATCGGCTACCAGCTACCTCATTATACAGTATTAGACATTGACGCTATTGCAGCAGGATTAGATAAGCGGGTGGTACCGAACCCGGAAAAGTTGCAGAACTTCTATCACCTGGCACTTCTTTAATTTTAAATGTAAAATTCAGTTTGTCTCGCGTTAAGAATACAACTGTATTGCAAATTAGTTTTTATTTAATTTACTAGCTGGCAATCGGCGCGTTACTGCTGCAAACTTGTTCTTTCAAATACGTTTATCGGTATAGCATGCACGCCACCGATTGTAAGTTTATTATTTAATGCCTTTAACTTTCCCGCAAGTGTATACTATATATCTACGGTAGTTTGCGACATTAATACTGTAAAAATGTTCTTTGTATGATTGTAGTGAATAAAGCCAAAAACTAGTGGACTGATTTAAAAACAAGATAAAATTAAAAATTTCAACAACCCTTGACGCATTCTGTTATGCTAAGACCGCCATTCTGCTCACACATCACTTTAAGAGCAAAACATGAAAGAAATCCTGCAGCATCAGGTTAAGGTTACCATGGTTCCTTAATAAACGAGCTTGAGTTGTTTTATTGCAAGCTCCTATGGCCTCCTTTTAACTCTACCATGTAACCCTGGAAATAATCCTGATTTAGAGTACCTATTTGCAAAAATATAACAAATTAGATCACACTCGATAGGTATATTTTATTTAGTTTAGGAGTTCCAAGGCTACCTTCTAGTTCCCTATCTACATCCCTATAGTTATCTATCCCTGCGAACAAGGTCAAACAAGGTTTGAATTTTAATTTTCCAGCTGTATGAATACTCATTACACCTACATAAAAATACTTTTGCTTATGAATATATAGTACCCACTCGTCTAATATTGGTTTATTTTGAAAAATTGATTTTTTGCTGGGTGCTTTCCCCTGTGTTGGTCCAGGTTCATTTGAAGAAGAAGCCAACTGCCATCTTGCCAGGCAGGTCGTAATAGGCGACCGATTGGTTAAGCGAGTCACTATCATCGTGGCTACTGGTGGTAGAGTTCTGCATTGTCTTGCCCGGGTCTGGTACCACCGCCTTACATATTCCTGCCGCAATAGCATCAGTGCTTTTCACTGTCGTGTTCCGGTTTAGAGGGTAAGCTAGTCGGTGAATTTAAGCATGTGGCATAAGACCTTACCACTTACATAGTAACGCACCATTAACATCATTAGTGTTTTTAGGCAATGGTTGACACTTTCCACCAGGAGACCCATGTGCTTGTTTGCTATCTTATAAAAAAAGCTATATAAAGGCCAGCTATATCAGCCCAAGCTCGAATTGTCACCTTCCAGTTCCATCATCAGATCCTAGAAAACATTTAGCATCTAAGAATTTGTCAAGATAAACCAAATTAGCCCACACTCCATGGATTTAACCGATTTAGCGGTGTTCTCAAGGAGTTCTTTCGGCTCTATAATCAACTACTGAAAACCATCCAGCCCAAAAATCCTGAAAATTACGAATCAAAGAAGACCAAAATATATTGTATTAAGTTCCAATTACCTACTCATAAGACCCTGGAAGTCAATTACCACCAGAGTATTTGTCAAATCAGAACAATTAAGGGCAAACTTGCTAGGTTTATGTTGTTTAGTTTAGGAATTCCCATAGTCATCTTACAGTTCTATCATTGGATCCCAAAAATCATCCAGCACCAAAGTGAATGTCAAAACTAACCAAAGTTGCTGAAAAATAGTTTGCAATATTTAGAAAATCTGTTATTTACATACGAATATTGCCAGTTAAATAGAAGCTGATGATTTTCGAATAAGGATCTAGTAATATAAGGTCAAGGTCACCATGTCATTGCAATATCATTGAAGTAACAGAATACAGTATTTATTGTCGATAAAGCCTTTACAAGTTACTTAATTTCTTTCATCAATTTGAAAAGAGCTGATGGTCTTGAAACAGCTGAACAGATTGTAATAAGTCATAGCTAAGAACCACCTCGCAAAATAGGGCTTTCATTTAAAAAAACCGCAAACAAATCGGACTATCTTCCTGGTCGCTACGATGCCACGGACATACACAGATACACAGATCCACAGATACACACCTGAAACTTAAAACACTTCTCGTTTTTGCGAGTTTTTCTTTTAACGCCCCGTTGGTCGAGTGTTTAGCGACCCTGACTACGCAATCAACGAGACTCGGGTTCGATCCCCGACGGGGACAAGCATTTGTGTGATGAGCAAAAATGTTTGTATTTATGGGTTTGGGTGTTTATTATGTATGTAAAAGTATTTATATATGTATTTCTATGTATTAGTATCGTTGACTAACACCCATAACACAAGCAAATAATTTTCTTACTTTGGGTGTAATTTGTCCCGTGAATTTATTTATTTATTTTTATTGGTCATAAGGAAAAATTGGGCACATATTCAGCCTCGGCTCTCTGGCAAGTTACGTTTTAAAGAAAGTGTGAACTATTATGTTCAGTGGACTCAGCACCGTGAGTGACTTTCGCACATACAGTGTTACATCTGTGACGAACAGTTGCAGTGACGTACAGTCAGAACTACTCCTAGTGAAGTGTTCAGTGGACTCTGCACCGTGAGGTTTCTGTAGCAACGACAGCCGCAGCGCTCACAGCATCGACAGCAACGACAGCAGTCCCGCAGTAGAGTAAACCACACGCCGTATCTTGCCTTGCGAACAAAGGATGTGTAGTGTTTCTACACAAAGGGAAGAAGGGATGATAAAACCAAACCTAACGAGTGCTGTATGTACACTGATTTAATAATAATTAAAATGTTATAATGTTCAATGCGAAATGCTGACACAAAATATTGCGCTCGGCACGCTTAACCTAATTATTTATTGTACTTTGTACATCCTGGGACTCCGGGAAAAGGATGCTAAATGTAACGTAAAGAACTAAAACTTAATGTCCATACGTAACTTAATGTCTCTACAATGTTTAGCCTATACGACTTTGTGTCACAGTTAAAATTAATAATCACTAATTTCACTTTCACTAATTTTTGGAACCGACAAACGCACAGATTTTTTACACTTGCCACTTTTTGTCACACATGACTGTGTACTGGTATTCGGAGGAACCACCCCCGATGATGATGATGATGACGACTGTTGCTATGTAGTCAAAATATCCTGTTAAGTCCACACTTGTATAGCTAAATGGACGCGACGGGGTTACGCGTGGTTCAGGTAGATCTGCCATGATCTGTTGATGATTCTGATGGCTGTAACGCCTACATCGAACACACTTACGTAACTCTCATTAACAGTACGGAGCCCATTAAGTATCCAGTATTTGTATCTAATGTGCAATAAGGTAAGTTTGGGTCCGCCATGTAAAGTTAAAATATGAGCTTGTTGTATGATGAGATCTGTGAGACGACTATGATTTGATAAAATGATTGGATTTTTTACACAACCCTCTAAATGAGACTTATTCAGTCTCCCACCGACCCTCAGTAATCCGTCATCCTTACTAATAAACGGATTTAAGCATAACATTTTACTATTCCTAGGTAATTTTCTATTTTGTATTATACAATTAAATTCTTCCTTAAATTCTATCGATTGTGCAGTTTTAATTATAATACAATAAGCGTTTTCAGTTTCAACAGCTGCCACAGGACAAGCCACAGGATGTAACGTGATAGCCATGCCACTGTTGTTGCAATACGTGCCAATGAACTGTATTCATTCATTAATTGTAATATTAAAGTCTTATGTTTTATAAGGACGTTTCTGGCGTCGGGAAGTGACGACCCCATCGCCCGCCGGAGGGATAACATTCTTTTTTGAGATTATTCCACCGGTGCAGTCAGTCAAAAAAAGTGGTAGTGCCAAGCTTAGCTGAATGGGTCGGCACGACCGGGGCGATACCACTACCTCACTTAAAACCAACGTAAAGTAACAGCTTTGCTGTTGCGTTTCGTTTGGTCTGTGAGGTTCCCGGAGGCCCTTTCCCCCCTCCCCCTAACACTATGGAAGCGCAATTTGAAGGTAGTAGTTTACCCCAGGGGGGTACCACTAGCGTAAGCGGTGGAGAATCCCCCTCTGGACATCCATGTTCAGGGGTTTGTAATCAGCCTAATCATGGATGCCCAGGCTGCCCTGCGTACTCTGGGGGGGGCACAATTGCGCTCTCAAACTTCGCTGCTCGGGGCAAATCGAACAGACATCGAAAGGCACCCTCTACCACACTCCACGTGGATTATACTAATATTAGGGGTCTTCACTCAAACCTAAATGCCGTCCACTACCACCTTGAGACGGCTAAGCCGGCTCTGTTCTTTTTAACTGAGACGCAGATATCTTCTCCGGCTGATACCTCATATCTCTCCTACCCGGGGTACAAATTCGAGCATTCATTTGTACCCCGGGCGGGAGTTTGTGCTTATGTCAGAGAGGATATCTGCTCTCGACGTCTCAGCAGCATTGAAGGCTATAGGGACCTATCCATCCTCTGGCTGCGTGTAGACTGCGACGACCATCCCCGCATCTATGCGTGCCTCTACAGGTCCCATAGCGGAAATGCTGAAGTCGACAGGCTCGTTGAGCACCTTCAAACGGCTGTAGATTCCGTGTTGCAACAGACCCCCTCCGCTGAGATCGTGATCTTAGGCGCTTTTAATGCCCACCACGCCGAATGGCTGTGTTCACGCACTACCGATCATGCGGGGAGGTCTGTTCACGATTTTGCCTTGGCATATGGTCTAACACAATTGGTAACCACGCCTACGCGAATTCCCGATGTGGACGATCATACGCCTTCACTGCTGGACCTTCTGCTGACCTCCCATCCGGACAATTATCAGGTATCTGTGGACGTCCCTCTAGGTACGTCAGACCACTGCCTGATCCGGAGTAAAGTGCCGGTTACGCGCCTATCACGGCCTCCTTTTGCAGGCTGTCGTCGCGTTTGGCACTATAGGTCAGCAGATTGGGACGGGATGCGGTCTTTTTTTGCGTCCTACCCATGGGGGCGGATGTGCTTCTCGCTGGATGATCCGAGTGTCATCGCTGACTCTATCGCTGATGTGGTACTGCAGGGCATGGAACTTTTCATTCCATTTTCTGCGGTACCGGTTGGTGGTAAGTCTCAGCCTTGGTTTGGTCGCTCCTGCAAAACGGCTTCACGCCGAAAGCAGGAATGCTACCGGGCTTGGGCTGCAGCGTCGACATCTCGTGATGAAAAAACCAGCGCGTTACGTAAGGAGTACAATTCCGCTTCGAGGTTCTTCAAAAGAGCTATCGCCAAGGCAAAATCTGAACACATTGGCAGAATTGGTGAGAAATTAGTTCGCCTTCCTTCGGGAACTCGTGCGTTCTGGTCTCTCGCCAAGGCTGTCTTGGGGAATTTCTCACAGCCCTCTCTTCCACCCTTACACGGAGATGATGACTCTCTGGCCCATACCGCAAGGGAGAAGGCCGATCTTTTGGGCTCGTTCTTTGCGGCCAACTCGACTCTGGACGACCAAGGAAATGCACCGCCTACCATCCCGCAGTGCTATAGTTCTATGACGGAATTAAAATTCTTGCAGTCTTCCGTACGTAAAGCACTTTTTTCCTTGGACGTCCATAAGTCGAGTGGACCGGATGGCATCCCTCCGATTGTACTTAAATCATGTGCTCCAGAGCTGGCGCCGGTACTAACACGCCTATTCCGGCTCTCCTACTCACTCGGCGTAGTACCGATTTCATGGAAGACAGCTTTAGTGCATCCCATCCCTAAAAAAGGAGATCGCTCTAATCCGTCTAACTATCGGCCGATAGCCATAACCTCTTTGTTCTCCAAAATTATGGAGACAATCATCAACTCGCAGCTCCTCAAGTATTTAGAAGAGCACCAGCTGATTAGCGACCGCCAGTACGGTTTCCGTCGCGGCCGCTCAGCTGGTGATCTTCTTGTATACTTAACACATCGGTGGGCGGAAGCAGTTGAGTCTAAGGGGGAGGCATTGGCAGTTAGTTTGGACATAGCGAAGGCCTTTGATAGGGTATGGCACAAAGCGCTTCTGGCGAAGCTGCCTTCCTATGGGCTTCCCGAGAAATTATGCAAGTGGATCACCAGTTTTTTGGCTGATCGGAGCATCAAGGTCGTAGTCGACGGTGCATGCTCTGACCTTAAATCTATCAATGCTGGTGTTCCACAAGGCTGCGTGCTATCACCGACACTGTTCCTTCTGCATATCAATGACATGATGCGAATTCGCAACATACATTGCTATGCAGATGACAGTACTGGTGATGCTACATACTCCGGCCGAAGCGGTATTTCTCGGGATCACGTCGAAGAGAGCCGAAACAAGCTTGTGTCCGAAGTTGAGAATCGATTAACCGATGTCTCGGAATGGGGTCGTCAAAACCTGGTCACTTTTAACCCCAAAAAGACACAGCTTTGCGTGTTTTCCGCTAAAAAGACACCCTTTGTCGTGTCTCCTCGATTTGGGGATACTCTCTTGACAGCCTCAGCTAGTATCGGGATTCTGGGAGTCGACATATCGAATTACGTTCAGTTTCGCGGTCATTTGGAAGGTAAGGCTAAACTAGCCTCCAAAAAGCTCGGTGTGCTCAGCAGAGCGAGGCAGTACTTCTTGCCTGCCCATCGCCTTCAACTTTATAAGGCTCAAATTCGGCCCCACATGGAGTACTGTTCTCATCTCTGGGCCGGAGCTCCTCAGTACCAGCTCCTTCCTCTTGATCGCATTCAGCGTAGAGCGGTTCGAATCGTTGACGACCTGGCTATTTCGAAACGGCTCGACTCTTTGGCATTGCGCAGAGATGTTGGCTCACTCTGTGTCTTCTATCGTATCTTTCATGGAGAGTGTTCCGACGAGTTATTTGGACTAATTCCTGCCGCCGAATTCCATCATCGGACATCGCGTCAAAGTTTGAAGTTCCATCCTCACCATCTCGATGTCTGGAAATCCACAACTGTGCGTTTCTCTCGACACTTTTTGCCTCGCACTACTTTGTTGTGGAACCAATTACCGGCAGGGGTGTTTCCAAACGGTTACGACTTGGGGGCCTTCAAGAAAAGAGCTTACTCATTCTTAAAAGGCCGGCAACGCAACTGCAAGACCTCTGGTATTGTGGATGTCCATGGGCGGCGGTGATCACTTACCATCAGGTGCACCTCCTGCTCGTTTGCCCCCTCTTCTATAAAAAAAAAAAAATTGTAGTTGATAAAGCAGCGTTCACATTGAGCTTAATTTCTTCGTCACATGTAGCTAAGTGAGAAATGTTCTTAATTGAATTAATATCTAAAGTGTTAAGCCATTCCGGGCCCCACCATCATGAATGTGATTCTAATTGAGAAACTGTCAATCCTCTTGTAGCACAATCTACTGCATTTAAGTCAGTGCTCACCTGATGCCAGCGTGAACGCTCGACGATTTTTATAATCTTTTGCACTCTGGTGGATACAAATTTTTGCCATCTGTGAATGTCACCTTTAATTCGAAGCCAATGCAATCGTAGAGTCACTCCAGCAATGCACCTCATATTGACTGTCTGTCATTGTAGCCAGAACCATAGTTCAAGCTTAGTTAGCGTCAACTTGTTTTTCAAAGGAGCGAGTTTTGTTTTCGCCGTAAGTAGCCTCGTTGTGCACACGCCTTTACTCTTTGTAGTGGTAATGTACATCACTCTAGCGTAGGCTTTTTCCGAGGCGTCACAAAATCTGTGTATAATGTATTTATGAGTTTCACCTAAGTATCTCGGTAATTCAAATTTATCTAAATGTTGGAAATCCTGTTTTAATGTTTTCCAGTCACAAATTATCTGCTGAGGTAGCTCATCATCCCTGGTAATGTTTGGTTCTAACCAAGTTCTTTGAAATAAAACTTTAGCTCTAATGGTAAGGGGTGAAAGCCAGCCCAACGGATCGAAAATCTTCGAAATGTTAGAGAGTAGTTGTCGCTTTGTAAGGTGATCCTCGCTATCTAAACCTACGAATTTATTTTGGAATGTAAATGAGTCTGTTCTAGGACTCCAACGTAACCCTAATGTTTTCCGCGATTCCGCACATTTGTAATCTAGCGAAATGTCCAATTGTTCTAGTGACAAGTTTTGCGTGAGCTCTATATTGTTACTAAACCATTTACGAATGTTCATACCTGCTGTGTTGAATATATTAATGATCTGTTTCTGCAACTCTCTAGCTTTCTCTATAGAGTTTTCACCTGTGAGCAGATCGTCCATATAGAATGACGTCATAATAGCATGTGCTGCTAAAGGAAAATCATCCTTATGGTCTAAAGCAAGCTGTTTAAGTGTTCGCAAGGCAAGATACGGCGCGGACTTGGTTCCGTATGTAATTGTTGTTAATTGATATTCTTGTGGCGCAGACTCTGCGGTTTTTGCGGTCGAGATGTCTCCCTTCTTCCCTTTGTGTACAAGTTCGCGCGTCTTATGGGATGGTGAATCCTTTAATACGCTTAATTTCTTCCAGGATAGCATTCTCCTGTTGATTTATCTTGTCCATCGTATAAAGAAAATATGGAAAGATCTTACTTGGTTCTGTGGTTTACTCTACTGCGGGACTGCTGTCGTTGCTGTCGATGCTGTAAGCGCTGCGGCTATCGTTGCTACAAAAACCTCACGGTGCAGAGTCCACTGAACACTTCACTAGAAGTAGTTCTGACTGTACGTCACAGCAACTGTTCGTCACAGATGTAACACTGTATGTGCGAAAGTCACTCACGGTGCTGAGTCCACTGAACACTTCACTAGGAGTAGTTCTGACTGTACGTCACTGCAACTGTTCGTCACAGATGTAACACTGTATGTGCTAAAGTCACTCACGGTGCAGAGTCCACTGAACACTTCACTAGGAGTAGTTCTGACTGTACGTCACTGCAATTGTTCGTCACAGAGGTAACACTATATGTGCTAAAGTCACTTCACTAGGAGTAGTTTTGACTGTACGTCACTGCAACTGTTCGTCACAGATGTAACACTGTATGTGCTAAAGTCACTCACGGTGCAGAGTCCACTGAACACTTCACTAGGAGTAGTTCTGACTGTACGTCACTGCAACTGTTCGTCACAGATGTAACACTGTATGTGCTAAAGTCACTCACGGTGCAGAGTCCACTGAACACTTCACTAGGAGTAGTTCTGACTGTACGTCACTGCAACTATTCGTCACAGATGTAACATTGTATGTGCTAAAGTCACTCACGGTGCAGAGTCCACTGAACACTTCACTAGGAGTAGTTCTGACTGTACGTCACTGCAACTGTTCGTCACAGATGTAACATTGTATGTGCTAAAGTCACTTCACTAGGAGTAGTTTTGACTGTACGTCACTGCAACTGTTCGTCACAGATGTGACACTGTATGTGCTAAAGTCACTGGTATCCTCACAACGCGGCGCGGATGTAGAGCAACTGTATGTTTGTTTACGCGACGCGAGAGTAAGGTCCTGAAGGAACGATGGATCAAAAAGGATGTGTAGTGTTTCTACACAAAGGGAAGAAGGGATGATAAAACCATACCCAACGAGTGCTGTATGTACACTGATTTATTAATAATTAAAATGTTATAATGTTCAATGCGAAATGCTGACACAAAATATTGCGCTCGGCACGCTTAACCTAATTATTTATTGTACTTTGTACAATTATTTATTATTTCCTTAGTTGAGTATCAGTTTTGAAAATATTTTTCTGTTAAAAGAGCGTTTTTCTGTTGTGGTTTCTTTATTCCAAATCAGGTTGTGATTTCTAAAATATATGTGCCCGGAAAGCACGTATCATTCACCGCGATTTTAATATGTTTTTTTTAAATATATAGTGGGAAGGTACCCCGTCTAATCTAAAAAATCTAATAAAATCTAAAGAATCTATATAATCTATATAAAGGGAAAGATCAATGTGTTGTTACAATTTGATATATGAATATAATCTATATACTTAGATAAATAATTGTCTCGCTGCACTTGCCGCGAGGCCAATCATTTATCTATGTCTATATACGTGTCTATATACGTGAAGGGAAAACTTTGCACCCCTTTTTAAGATAATTGCGCGAACGGTGGAGTATAAAATTTGGCACATTTAAGGTTTACATTACGGAGGAGTGCAGAAACTTAATATTTTTTAAATAAAATGCATTAGAAATACATTAAATTAATTAAATTAATAAAAATTAATATTACGCACACTACATTCATGTGATATACGGCTAAAGTCAGTTGTCAAACTTAAAAGAGGCTTTAGTCTGTGGTCGAATATCGGCCACAGGCGATTGCTCGTAAATAATAATGTCTTTAAAATACATTTTTTCAATAAGTAAAACATTCAATTTTATTAAAATTAGAGTGCATTTTCATGTTTCGAAGCAGAATTATATTTGATAACACAATATCATGAAGTGTCTTTCGTTTGATGTTGCGCGACGTCGAGGAGTGAGAGAACAATGGCCTGAAGTACTAAGTGTCCCGTGCACCTGTTTATTATCTCGGAAGTTGGCGATGGCACAAAAAGATAACTTAAAAGTTAAATTGTGAGCAAAAGACTCAACGGTTACGTTCGTAAATTCAGATATTCTATTTTTGCTAGTTGAACCGGGCCACGTTCAGTAATTAGTATTGAGTAAACAGACTAGAGACCTAATAACAGACCAATTTGTTCTGTCACCACATAAGACTAATAGATCATATGAGTAATTCGAATCAAAACGCAAGAAGAGTTGTAAACATGCGCGACAAATTACCGATTTTGAATTGGCCAATTGAAACACCGTCTTCCTTCTCCCCGCGCCTCAGATTATTGAAATAATTAATTCGGTGTATATATATATATATATATATATATATATATATATATATATATATATATATATATATATATCTCATAAGATAGCAAACAAGCAGATGGGTCTCCTGATGGAAAGAGTCAGCCATCGCCTATAGACACCAAGAATTTATATGAAAATAAATTAAAAATTTTAAGGTTTGTATCATTACTAAATTGTTGTGTCATGCCGATTCCCTTACAACGTGGACTTAGTCAACTGGACATCACTAGATCATCACTATTCAGTTGTTATCGTTTACCACAGTCATAAGTAATGATCCGAATCGTCGCAAAGTATCGACCTGTAACGACTGTTGTTTTTTCTGTGGAATCTGGGATTAAGAACGTTATGATTTTGTCTGGGGTACTTGATGATAATACATCACTAGGCTCTGAGTCAAATTCATCTAACTTAAGATTGAACCTAGGATTTCATGATCTACGTTAAGCAGGTTAATCATTATACCAGAGGCAATATAGTTTTGAATATCTTTATGCAAATTTTATATTTCTCGGAAATTACAAAGAATAGCTTAGCCCATAATGGCATTAATGCCACAAGTGTAATCGATCAACCTAGACGGGTCGTGATGAATAGCCCGATATTAATCTAGGAATAAGTATTAAGTTCTTATATCTTGGCTGGTAAAATAAGTGTCAATTACTGCATCAATTGTGTATATTTTTATAGTATAGGAAAGTAAACAAAAATATGGCCTTTTTCCGTTGAAAACGAGATAATCATTTTTATTTTTCATGAGTATCTGATTCGGTCAACGCGCGCGGAAGCGTCACTACTTACTAGGTACCTGTTTTAAGCACTTATTTCTCCTTCAAATAAAAATTATAAATAACGCCGGTACAGTTTTTCAATTTTTTTTAAAACTTTTATACTAATTAAGACATCCATACTACCATACTCCATATCAATATTATAAATGCTGGTAAAAAAATCGGTCTCATTTTCATGCAATTTGGCATGGAATTAGTTGAGGATCTGAGGTTGAGGAGGTCATAGGCTAATTTTTTTCAATAATCAACCTCTACGGGGCTAAAATAGGGGATTAAATTTGTATGAAAAATGATATCGATGACATGTTAATCTACTCGCGGGCGAAGCTGCGCGGATCAGCTAGACTACAATGTTTTTAAAAGATTTGCAAAATAGGTTACCCCCCTTAAAACCCCTTACATGTTTTAATAAACTGTTTATAACTTTACATTTTTTTTCAGCGCCATTTAAATTGTTTTTAAATGTTTTTGTACCTCTTCGTGTTGAATGACACTTTGATCATAATTTTTGATGAAGTTCGACAGATTTTTTTCTCAGAGCGGTTGTTTGAAAAACGTACACTTGTTAGTCAAAACTCTCGCCGTTAATATTTAATTCAACTGGTTTTAATTTATATAAATCATTGAACAAATTAATTTGTTTAAGTTATCTTTTTATTCAGTTATTATTGTTATGAATTTTCTTTTTTGTAAAAATTAAAATATGCAATTAATGATAAAATATTTTATCTATGCGTTTAAATATACTTATACTCATACTGTAATATATAAATATGTAATAATAATCAAATAGATAACAAATAATTCTACTACTAAATAAGTACTTCGCATAACTATGATAGAACTCCACGTATAAGTTCGTTTAATTATTACATATTCATAAAATTTAAAAAATGATACATCGAATTGCATTAGCTGATCATTGAGGGAAGACCTCAATCATCTGTTTCTTAAAAAGCAAGCATCTGATCTGATGATTCCACCTGTCAGACGGCGAAAACACCTATAAATATTGTTATCGAATTATTCAACTGGTATTTTAAAGATCCGACAGGGTTCTCGTTACTCACTTCATAATAACACACAAATATTGAAATCCAAAAGGATTTTGTTCATTACACGAATGCTTGTTCCTGGGTCGATTCCTATTAATTGTGCAGTCAGAATCATTAACCATTTGACCAACGGGCCTATCAACTATGATAACAATTTTACTACTTTATGTTTATAACTTACAGTCTAATTAACTGTAACTAAAAACAGTGTAAATACAGTTTACTGTTAACAAGACCATTAGTTACAACTCAGTTATACCTAAATGTAAGAAATTAGATTTAGAAATAGTGTACCTACAATTTATCTGTCGTTTTTACTGCATATAATTAAGTACCCTTCGTATTCAACGCCTTGGTAAAATATAGATTTGAGTTTTCTGTAAAATTCATCGACACATTATACAATTCTGACGTAAGAACATAATTATTTTCACACACACATTTTTATAAAAACGGAAAATTAGTTTTTCACGTCATTAATTAAACATAATTGTAAGCTGCACCTAATCTTTACCTATTATCAGGATTTTATGATTACCCTAGTTACAATTTCGCGTGTTTGTATTCATTACACTTGTTTCTACTAAGGCTACATGAATTTTTTAAAGTACTTTTTCAACGAATTTTTAAAGCTTTTATGAATAAATTTTCCCGTGTTTTTCCGGACTTCTTTGAAGAAAAGGCCAACTGCCGTTCTGCTAGGCAGGTCGTAAAAGGCGACCAATTGGCTATGGTAGTCACTACCAACGTGGCTACTAGGTGGTTGAGTTCTACGGCAATGACGTTGGTGCTTGTCGCTGTCGTGTTCCGGTTTGGAGGCTAAGGTAGCCGGAAGACTTATGCATGTGACATTAAGACCCCGCCACATGGATAGCAACGTAAGATTAACATCTTTGATGTCTATAGGCAATGATTGACTCTTTCCATCAGGAGACCCATCTGTTGTTTGCTGTCATACCTATAATATAAAAAAAATTGACTTTGCTTCATAATAATGACTAAAACCAATAATTGAGACCCTTCTTTATTCACAAATTTCACAATATGCTAGTATATGCATAGGGACTTGAGACCCTTTTTTATTCACAAATTTCACAATATGCTAGTATATGCATAGGGACCTTCGATCAGATCGAAGATAGGGATCTTCAAAAAAGAAAACAACACAACTTTAAAACCATCGGGTAGATCAATTATTATAATGTAAGCATCCTGCCTACATAGTTGCCTTCTACATTCCTAGTTTCTGAAAAAATTTACTACTTCGTATTTTACGTTATTACTGCGTCGTATTCCGCTTTAAACACTAAAATCGAAAAAAATTTTTAATACTTACAGCTTTTCAAATTTTAAAATAACGTTGCATACCGCAAACTTGCTTCATATTTTTAAATAACTTTCAGGCTGATAAATATATCGATTTATTTAAAAGTCTACTAAAAAACAGCGTCAAATACCGTAGATCGGATTCGCGATCTATCAATGACGCAATTTTTTTTCATTTCTTTGGCATTTTTTAACCTAATGATATTGTGGTTAAATAAAATAACTTAGAGTTCAAATATGGCTTTGAACGCCATTCAAAAGATCAAAACCAGTCATAATTTTGAAATAATACATATTTTCGAACATTAAAATTCTACTAGTTTTACAAACTTAAGATTTTTGAACTCTTTGAGTTCGAAAATTCATGCTTAATATGGTTTTTGCTTCGTTGAGTTTAAAAACCTCAATTTAGCGGGAAGTTTTAGGGACGGCCTGCAGGGTCTACCGTTTACAGATTTTTTTTAAATAACGTCGTAGCCCTAGTGATGCTTTTAAACTTTTTACACACAAATAAAGTTGAGAATGTTAAGGATAAACGTATGTAGGTGTGTTGCATAAAATTAGCGTCGGTGAATTTGCTTTTGTTATTTAGAGAGATTAAATAGTTACAATAATTTTAAACGGTAACCAATCATAATCGTATAAACTTCTTTTAAAGATAGCAAAACAAAGTATCCTTATAATCTAGTAGTTTTTTTTACAATTTACTTAAGCATTCGTAATATATCGCACACCTAGATCTAAACAGGTATTAAGGCAAGGTATTTCGACGCGCGTCAATTCTGTAGAAAATGGGTGGCGCGGTATGTTCTGAAACCGCTGGGAAACGTGTTAATTTTCGGATAAATAAGTATAGGACATCAGCTGAAAACTAAAATTTATCACATCCCTTTTTGTATTTATAACTAAATATCACCATATAAAAATCATGTGGAAGATTAGAAATATTATTAACAAATTATTTGTTTTAGAGATTTTTTTAGCCTGTTTTCGGAATTTTATATGATCGAATAAAGTATATTCTATCATGTAATGAGGTAGCACATTTTTTAGATAATATCTTCAGGTATATCATGTAATTTTTATAAAATTGTTATTTAACAATCAATACAAAAAAAGTGATTTAACAAACCAGTTTTTTTCCGTTTGTCGCGATGCCTTGCTTTAACTCAAAAAAAAACGCTTTTTTCAGAAAACGTGAAAAACTGATTATTTCCCTGTGGACTGTAGGAGTTTTCGTTAGGTATTTTTTATTTTCTAATACAGCTAAAACAACGATATTGTAGAAAAATATGTGTTTTAATAATTTTTTGGACCTAAAAATTTAATTTTTGTAGTTGTTTTTCTATTGCTTACCAGACTCAACTATAAATGTTTCAGCAATACTGCAACAATTTGAAATAAAAGTAAAAATTTTACTCACCCTGCCAAAAATACTGGTTCAACTCAAAATGTTGTAGGTATATGTTTTTATCGTAATAACTCAGCACTGACAACCGAAATGTCGATAAGTCAAAATAATACTCACTTCAAATTTCAAGAGTAGTGGTACAATTGAAAATAACTCTTATTATTAATGAATAATGTCTTAAGTAGTAGAGTTATTGTTAACTCTACAATTGGTGGGTAGGTATTGAGATAAGAAATTTGATGGTGTGCCTAACGCAAAAATCACAATTTTTGAGTTAGCTCCCTTTAGATCTAGGTGTGCGATATATTATATAATGAAAACGTAAAATAAAAACATATATTTCATTTCATGTTAAATGAATATGCCGCCGTTTGCATTGCTTAGCCGTTGAACCATTTATTTAAATAAAGCAAAAATTATACAAAGTTTGTATAAGTTTAACGGTTTGTGTTACAAACCGTTAAATATGTACACATATAAAAAATAATGATTTATAATAAAATCCGTTAATTTTTTTAAGTTTTTCCTATTTCTTTTATATCATAATATAGCAAACAAGCAGATGGGTCTCCTGATGGAAAGAGTCAACCATCGCCTATAGGCACCAAAGATGTTAATAGTGCGTTGCTAGCTTGTGGCGAGGTCTAATGCCACATGCATAAGTTTACCGGCTACCTTACCCTCTAAACCGGAACACGAAAGTGACAAGCACTGACGCTATTGCGGCAGGAAGAGGCAAGGCGGTGGTACCAGACTCGGGCGAGACAATGCAGAACTCTACCACCTAGTAGTCATGATGGTAGTGACTCGTATATCGGTCGCCTTTTACGACCTGCCTAGCAGTTAGTCTATTCTTCAAAGGAGCCCGGAACCTACACGGGGATTTTTCCTAGCTTGGGATTAGTGCTAAAACACATATAGTTTGTAATAGACATTTTGGAAGACGTAAATTTATACATTGTATTGTATAGTGTACGTAAACTTCGATATTACCAAGTAGCTGTATCCTATACAGCTACTTAGGGACTTAGGGACTTATTAGGGAATTACTTAGGGACTTATTGGGTTCGAAATATCTAACATGGTTGTGTTAGATTATTTATCTTGAATGTTTATCTCCTGGTATTTATTTTATTAATCTATTTATCTTTATTGAACCATATA
This sequence comes from Apodemia mormo, assembly GCA_036924255.1. NCBI lineage: Eukaryota > Metazoa > Arthropoda > Insecta > Lepidoptera > Riodinidae > Apodemia > Apodemia mormo. The sequence goes on along the minus strand of JAUPFN010000003.1, from coordinate 15,801,915 downwards.
CAAAATGTACTTGGTAGACATGGAAAGCATTCCTTAACAGCTAAACGTTGGGCTAAAAATGCAAAAAGACGTTTAATTTGGTATGTAAGCTTACCATAATAATTAGTAATTTTCGGTTATAATTCAGAATCATTTTACAAACTACGTGTCAGAGAGTTTATAGACATCGATGAAATTTAGTTTGTTGTGATATACTAAAACAGTAACACGTAGCTAGGAACTTACAAGCAGACTACATAAAATACGCTTGGCGCCATTTTATGTCCCACTCACAGCCGCTGCCGAATGCATTAGTTAATGAAGCGGAGACATTGCGTTTCCACAAAATGTTTTCTTTCGAAACGAGTATCTTAAGACAAAATTAAACCGAGTTATTATTGGAACTGCAGCAGGCAAACATTCTGGATGTCCGTGCAATTGAAATCACACATATGTGAACATGACACAGTCGCAACTTTTGCTATGAAATCATAGCTAGCATTTCACTCTTCTCAAAGGGGTTAACTCTTTTGAAGTTAAATTGCACGCCTCATAAGCAAAGGTTTGAGGTAGTAACACACCAAAATTATATCAGCAACTCACACACAGGTTTGTGATGTAGTGTGGGTAAATTGTTAATTAGGAGCATCTTCGACACTCGCAGCAATTTGTTATAATAACTAGTGATATTGCTTGGTGGTCGAATTTAGACTATATTATAATTATATAGGTAAACTTTAGTTTTTTTAATTTTATATATCACTAGCAGCATTGTACAGCCCGGTGCATTACGGAAGTTTTTGGTGAAATAGCCTATATGCTATTCCAGGTGATTAACAATATGTGTACCAAATTTCATCCTAAGCAGTTTAGCTGGTTTTGAGTAATTGAGTAACAAACTAACATCCATTTATCCATACGTCCAAACATCAAAACTTTCGAATTTGTAGTATTAATATAAATTAAATAGTGAACAAGGAGATGGTTCTTCTGATAGAAAAAGAAACCATAGCTTATAGACACCAAAGACGTTAATACTACTGTACGGGCTACCAGAACCAGTCGGCCCTTTTTATATTACTGATGTACGTAACCGTACAACTACGTTGCTATCCATGTGGCGGAATCGTAATTCCACATACAAGTCTACCGGCTACGGAATACGTCAGTGACAAGTATTGACGCTATCGCAGGAAAAATTGTTATACCCGGGTGAGATGTTGCAGAACTCTGCCATCTAGCAGTCACGATGGTGTTGACACGTGTAGCCAATTGGTCGCAGTTTACGAACAGCCTGTCAGAATGCAGATAGTCTATTCTTCAAATGAGATCCGGACCAACACGAGGTTTGGCACTCTCCTCATATTTACGAAACCTCAGACCTACATAAAAGTTTTCACTTTTATGTACTCGTAATAATATATACCAGCTTTCACCCTCTGGTCGAAGTTGGACCATAATTATGACTCTGTTATATAGATCACAGACTGAACAATAAAATCTCTTTGAAGTTTGACAACATACTTTAACCATTAACAAAATAGTACCAGTGTTATAATGATGTGTGTATAATGTATGATAGTGTCTGTAATGTTTTATTAATTTGATTTATGTCTAAGGCGTATTATGTAAAAATATTATAATAAATATTATAATAATATAGCTTGCGCTTTTTTTCCGAATAAACTTTCAATATGTTAAATGTCATACTCCTGAGTAAACGCAAGTCTAATAATGCAGTATAGTTAAGGCTAATGTACCTACTACTGAAAAATTAGAAATTTGGTAATATATACGTAATACGATATTTTCAAGGAAATAAATTACTTTAAAGCACAATTTTAGTCAGGGTGTCTTGTTATGCATAGTCCTGTGTTAATTTTAGTGCAACTGTATGGAAGTTGGGTATGCCATAAAGGGCGCTAACATGCTAAAATAAAAAATTATTGCGTTCGAGATTAAACCGGTATGGAAAGTATGTGGTGTAACATTCGCAGAACACGTTCGTTATACTAAATTATATGGAGATTGAAAGATCTTAAGCCTCCCCCCCCTCCTTTGAAGCACGTGATCTTTTTGAGTTATCACATTTTCCAGCTTAGTGTTACACACACAATTAATTTACAATTAAATTTATTTAATTTAGAAGAATCGTCTACATTCCACAACATGATCAATATGTATTGAGTTAGAATGAAAAATTTTACTGTCTTGATGCTTTGTAATACAATCGGGAACTATAGAAGCATTTTTAAATTCTTTTTTTATTTAAATTTAAAGAAATTTTAACCATAATTTTTGAATGTTTTTAGCGATTTTTAAATTTTCAACTGACTTTTTCAAAAGGTGAAGGTTCTCAATTGGATGTTTATATGTTTTTTATTGTATATTCAAGCATACCTTTGTCACAATATATAGTCGGATCCGCAAAATTAATCTTTTTTCGTCTGATAGTTTTCCTATTTGGTTTCATATAAATTTGGTGAAAATCTGATTCAGGGTTTCAGAAATATCGGAAGTGGGAAGTCGGTTTTTGCAGATTTAATTATTTAAGAAACTACTAACTTCCTGAAATGTTTTTGCTTTTTCGACAAAATTATTCAAATAGGTTGCTTAAAATAGTAAATGTAAAAAAAAATCACCCAAAATAAAAAAATAAATGGATATGAGAACCAAAGTCGGAATACCATTTAGTTCTTATATCGTTCAAAAATTTGAGAAAAAAAATATAATCAAAAATATCATGAGAAAAAGGTTTTTTTGTCTTTTTAAATAAATGTTTTTCCCTGTGTTGGTCCGGGTTCTCTTTGAAGAATAGATTATCTGTCGTTCTGGCAGGTAGGTCGTAAAAGGCCGATTGGCTATATATGCCACCACCATCGTGGCCAATAAGTGGTAGAGTTCTATATTGTCTCGCCCGGATCTGGTACTATCGCCTTACCTATTTTTACTGCAATAGCGTCAGTGCGTCACTGTCGTTTGCCGGTTTGGTGGGTAAGTTCGTGGTAAGCCGGTAAACTTATGCATCTGGTATTAAAACCTCGCAACATGGATAGAAACGCAACTTTTACATCTTCGGTGTCTGTAGGCAATGTTTTTCACTTTCTACAGGCGTGCCATCTGCTTGTTTGCTATCTTATTAGGGCGAGCGAAGCGAGCCCTATACTAAGGCACATTCTATGCACTTATAGAGCTTATTGAGCTTTGACGTGGTAGTTTAAATTCATGTCTAGATATGATCTATCATTAAAATACCATTTAATAAACAAAAAAATAGAAGATACAGGTTGTATTAAAATTTTATTACTACTAACGCCATCTATTAAAAGACTAAAGAGTTAAAATGCTAACGAGTTAAAATGCTGCTTTGGCGTAGTAGATTTTAATTCATTTTCTTTCACTCTTCACACACATTTTCATACAATATTAATCTATTATTAGACTTGTACTTTTTAACTTCCCGCTACGTATAAGGAAGTTACTGATTTTGCTCCGATTTTCAAAAATCGATGTCCATGGTTTGAGGTCCTAGAAAACTTTTTCGATTATTTTCGTGATGACGTCAGTGGGTGTGTGTGTGTGTCTGTATGTAAACATCTCATAACTTTTGAACGGCTAGACCAATCAAAACGCGGTTGATGGCATTCGATTGGATTCCACTCAACTTAGACTTCCTGAAAATTTGAACCAAATGGGCTCAAGGGATTTTGGTAAATTTTTGAAAAAACCCAAAAAAAATTTGGCGAAACAGATTTTTTAATATAACTTCCAGATTAATGTATCGATTGAGAAAAAAAACTAATCAGCTCTATTCTTAAAAAAAAATACGTCTAATGCATAAATTTCATCAAATCGGTTTATCTGTTTGGAATAATGTTGAAATTTTGAAAAAGTGTTGTTTCGACATAACTTCAAAATATTTCAACCAATCATTTTTTAGTATTTCACAATATTTTAGTACTAAAAAAATTGCGCCAAATGTCGTTTTAAAAATCAAAATCGAATCTTATTTTCAAATTTACAGCTTTTCAAATATTAAAAATACGTTGTTTTTAGCAAACTTACTTAATGTTTTTGAAATAACTTTCAGGCTATTTTAACAATATACCGATTGACTTCAAAATCTTATCAGCTTTTCTCCTTTAAAAACTGTGTCAAGTACCGTTAATTGGATAAAAATCGGTCAATTTGTTTGGGATCTATCAATGACGAACGTTTTTGAAAAAAATGTTTTTTGACGTTGCTTCGAAATTTTTGAACATACTGATTATTTAGCTAAAGCACTAGTTAAATTTAGTTAAATGCCATTTGAATATGACCATTTGTAATTTGATCAATTTGGTCATCGTATCCAAAATATACAGTTTTTAAAAAATCAATATACTGCAATTTTTATCAAAATAGACTGCATGTATAATTGTTTCGTTGGTTTATTCGTGTTTTCTTTCTGTTTTTTGTGACTTAGCAGTTAAGACATTTCAATATTTTTTAGAACTGAAAAAATTATATGCTTATAGTTTTTACTCTTTTGAGCTTTAAATACCTTAATTTAGCGGGAAGTTTCAGGGATGGCCTGCAAGGTCAACCGTTTACAGATTTTTTACAATATGATTATTGTAAAACAGTACAAGTGTATTAATTAATTAATATTGTATTGAGATCAATTTTCAATCTCAACCCGAGGGTAAAAACCTAACTGACTCGGGAATCGAACTCCGAGGGTTTCTCTGAGAGAAAAATTCGAAAAATTTATTCGCTCCGTTTCAACCGCCAATTCTTCATGCCTGCGGTACGTCCAATATTAATCCTTAAAATTTTGAAGGTTAATTAAATAAAACATTTTTTGATTTCGAAAATCGATGTGAAAACAGGACTTCCTGGTTTTAGAATAAAAAATATTTATCTTAGTGAAATGTTAAAAATGTGTTTTTCTTTATAAGTTCAACTTTCATTTTTAATACCCATGTTTCCTTGAAAACTCTTTTACAAGAAAGCTACCATACATAAAGATTGATTTCTATCAATATTATGCTTTAAGAACGAAGTGGTACGTCACAAGATGGATCTTGAGTTGCTACATATTATAGGTAGACCGTACTTTACTATAGGTAGACCAGAAAATATGGTGTAAAATTGATAACCTTTATATTTGTTCTGTGTAGATAACATTGATAATAATAAAAATCGTGTTTTTAATAAATCAAGAAAATTTTTAAAGAATTTTTCTTGTAAGTAATAAAAAAATTTAGTCCTAGAAACATGTTTTTTTTTTTAAATTTTGGTTTTATTTTCCGGCGCCCTCCTAGACCAAAGCCTCACGACGCCTTTGATGTGAATATAATGTTTGAGTAAAAATACGCTGGTTTTTTTTTAGGTTACATAATTATAAATAAAGTCCATACATTAAAATATGTAATCTCATAAAAATACTTTCCTAAGTATATTACAAGGTAGTATAACTTTGCGAGCCCTTACAAAGCTCTGCTTTTTGCTAGTAAGTTATTTAAAATTTGTAATTGAAAAGCATGTAAGTCTGCGTCACCGGCATTTTAACATGAATGGTCAGGAGTTGTAATGGAGCAAGACAAATCCGCAGGGAACGTAATAAGAACGTATATCCCCGTGTTGGTCCCAGGCTCCTTTGAAGAATAGACCAACTGCCGTTCTGCCAGGCAGGTCGTAAAAGGCGACCGAGTGGCTATCTTGACTACTAGGTGGTAGAGTTCTGCATCGGCTCGACCGGGTCTGGTACCACCGCCTTACCTATTCCTGCCGCAATAGCGTCAGTGCTAGTCGCTGTCGTGTTCCGGTTTGGAGGGGAAGGTAGCCGGTAAACTTACGCATGTGGCATTAGACCTCGCCACAAGATAGCAACGCACCATTAACATCTTTGGTGTCTATAGGCGATGGTTGGCTCTTTCCATCAGGAGACCTATCTGCTTGTTTGCTATCTTATGATATAAAAAATAATAATAATAATAAGACATACAGTCATCTTCCAACCGTGCTAGCAGTCTGGTGTGTATGTATGTATGTATAATATTATAAAATTTTATTTTATAAATTGAACTTCTCTGATTTTTCATCAATAGGTTAGCTATGCACTGCGACGTAAAAAATTCAAATATTGCTAAAAGCTTCGTACTTTTCAGTGCGTTAAAGGTATATTGGAATAAACGTGAAACGTACTACATCAATTGGTCGAAATATGCCTTTTGTAAGGAGTGCAGTTAGCCGGGAAGTGGAGGCTTGCAATAGAATTGCTACGCATCAATGTTTCAGCCGAAACATGGCTTACTAACGAATAGCATATTGTAAATCTATTCATCAATCAAGCTGTAGACTGTATTGGGCTATTAAATTGAATTAATGGCACATGCGTTTTAGCGAATCAATAGAGAATTTATGTGTAGATTTATAATGCTTTAAAAATCCTTCAATTAGTTTACTGCATGCTCATTATATAAATGATTTTATTCACATACTAGCTGTTGCTCACGACTTCGTCCGCGCGGACTTCATTTACTCCGCACAGCTCCTCCACCGTAGGTGATAGCGTGATAATATGTAGCCTATATCAACATATAGTCTGGTGGTACTGGAAGTCGTGTAAAAGTCTTCACAACCGGTGTGTTTGTATGAAGAGAGTAATGAATTATAAAATAGTAAGAGAGTAATAATATTACTAACAGGTCGGGTCAACACCCGACCTGTTAGTAATATTCATGCAAAATTTGAAGTAAATCCGTGCACTACTGTTTGAGTTTACCCCGGACATACATATAGACAAACAGACAGACAATAATTCTAAAAACTATATTTTTGGCTTCGATATCGATTGTCGATCACGCCCCAAGTATTCTTTTAAAAAATATTCAATGTACAGTTTTGTCTTTCCTACGATTTTATTATATGTATATAGATTATATCAAAATTTTCCGCTAGTGTGGGCTACTTTGACAAATAGACCATCTGATTTTTTCCTAGGTACTTTGTAAAAGATTAATGAAGGCCAAACATGTTATTATCACCGTGACTACAAGGATAGGCAATGACCTGTGCCCCTATTCACGTAACAACACTAATCCAATTCATTTAGAAAAATAAAACTGTGGTGTCTATTAATCTGATTCAGAATCGTAGCTCAGTCTACAAATAAATTACGTGACGAATTCAGGTACTATATTTTTCTTCCACAATAGCGTTAGTGCTTGTCACTGTCATGTTTCAATTAAGAGAGTAAAGTAGCCAGTAAACTTATGCATGTGGTCTAAAAGCTCTTTCACAAGAATAACATCACACAATTAAAATACTTGGTAACTATTAAATTTAAAAATCTATACATACAAATAAATAAAATTGGAGTGTCTGTTTGTAATATTAAAATAGGCAGATAGCTGATGTGACAGGGAGTAACTTAAGCTTTCGAAAATTTTCCACGCGGACGAAGTCGCCGGCGCAGCTAGTTATAAAATATTATTTGTAAATTTAATGGTTAAGACTCGAGATGTTACTTTTCTTATAATTTTTCATCAGGATCTGGAGCCAGAGGTAATTGTTTTTATAACTTTGTTATTGTAAAAATCTCAAAAAATATTTTCAAAAATAAATTAAACTGACCCGCGCAACTTCGTCTGCTTCACATAAAATATGGTACATTTTTTCATGCTTATTTAAAAAAAACGCATTGCTTTCTAAAGGAGTCATAGAAATAAAGTTTAGTAGACTCATCGAAAAGAAGTCAGAACAAGATATAAGAGATAAGAACAAGTATGACGTGTTAACTATTTAACTAAAAGAGAGCCGTCCCGCGGACTATTCATTGTGCCCCTGAGATTCAAAAATATATTATGGAGCCGTTTACTAGGTGCAGCTAAATTGGTAGATGTGATTCAAATTAGTACATACGCATTTTCGTATCTATGTCACGTATCAATTGACTGGCTCAATTACATGAAATAGTTGTGATATGTAACAGCCACTGGCTCTGACTCATTTCGTATTAAGATTAGTATACGGATTTGCTTCACATGTTGAAATCACGAATAAAAATAATAATTTAAGTAATATTATAAATCTGTTCGAATTACTGAAGGTGTATTATTAGAAAAATTAAAACCTAAACTACGAAAATTCAAAATCTTCCGGTCGTGTTGCGTAATTGCCTAAAACTAATTCACTGCAAAAAATGGTAAATCTAAAAGTGGTAGCCTCATATAATATATGCTCATTTAATTTTTACATATTAAAATTTAGCTTCTGTATGTTTGTGCCCGCAAAACTCAAAAATAGGCCGATAGATCGACATGATGTTTGTTTACAATCTTTATATACTTTTTATTCGAAAGTTCCGACGGAAACGGAAAATTCTAAGCATTTTCGAGTGACTGATGGGTGACTAATGATATATCGCAGAGCCACAAAGAAGCGTGGCCGGGTTCTGCTAATTAAAAATAAAAAAAATCGTATTTGTCTGTAAATGTGGATTCATTTTATTATATATTCATATATATTTTAATATATATACATACATACCTAATATCTTCACGCTACTATTATTCTTCACATACATATTTATCATCCCTTACGAGGTAGGCAGAGAGAACCGAGTGCCGTATATCACGATCCATGCAGAGTTGTCTCGCTTCCTACACATTCATTACTCTCTTCATACAAACACACCGGTTGTGAAGACTTTTACACGACTTCCAGTACCACCAGACAGTTTGATCAATATGATCATGGTATGTCAGCCTTGGTCTTCCTCGGTATCTAAATACTAAATTATATCTATATATTAATACGTAAAGGAAAAACTTTGGACCCCTTTTAAGACGAATTGCGTCTTTTAATAGCGCGAACGGTGAATTATGAAATTTGGCTCAGTTAAAGTTTACATTTCAGAGGACCGCTAATATTTTTTAATAAAAAGCATTAGAAATGCATTAATCTAATAAAAATAAGCATAACACATACTACAATCATGTGAGTTGTGACATACCTACATGATAATATACACAATAGTATACTATTTTCTTTACAGCTAAAATTCAAAGTAGTCAAACTTAAAAGAGACTTTGTTGTTTAGTCCAAGGTCGAAATTCGGCTACAGGCGATCGCTAATATATATTAATACGTGAAGCAAAAACGTTATACCCCATTTTACAAGAACTATGTGATTGGTACAAAGTTAAGTTAGCACAGTTAAAGTTTACATCGCGGAGGAATACACAAACGTAATCTATACATATAATAAAATCGTAGGAAAGTCAAAACTGTAGATTGAATATTTTTTTAAAAGAATACTTGGGCCGTGATCTACAATAGATATCGAAGCCAAAAATATAGTTTTTAGAATTTTTGTCTGTTTGTCTGTATGTATGTCCGGGGTAAACTCAAAAAGTACTGCATGGATTTACTTCAAATTGTGCATGAATATTACTTGTAGGTCGGGTCAACATACAGTCTACATATTATCACGCTATCACCTACGGGGGAGAAGCTGTGCCGAGTCAACAAAGTTCGCGCGGACGAAGTCGTGGGCAACAGCTAGTATGTATTAAAAATGCATTCAATTAATAAAAAAAAAACATTACACATACTAAACTTAAGCGATACACATGATAATATACACACATGTATAATTTTCTTTACGGCTAAAATTAATTGTCAAACTTAAAAGAGACTACTCTTTAGTCCATGGTCGAAATTCGGCTACAGGGGATCGCTAATATATTATATTAATACGTGAAGCAAAAACTTTGTACCCCATTTTACAAGAACTATGCGATTGGTGAAGTACGAAATTTCACAGTTCAAGTTTACATTGTGAAGGAAGACACAAAATTTATATGTTTAAATAATGTGTACTAAAATGCATTAAATTAATAAAAATAAACATTACACATACTACATTCAAGTAATATACATGATAATATACATACATGTATACTATGTTCTTTACGGCTAATGTCTGTAGTCAAACTTCGAGATTTTATTGCTTAGTCTATTTATTGTATAGAACACAAGGCGATCGCTATATGTAATATACATATAAATACATACGTACATATCTTCACGCCAGATCCCTTACGCGGTAGGCAGAGAGAGGCCATATATCACGATCCTTGCAGGTTTGTCTCGCTTCCTCCACATTCATCACTCTCTTCATACACACACGCTGGTTGTGAAGACTCTTGACACCATCTTCGGATAGTACTCGATCAATCTGATCATGGTATGTCAGTCTTGGCTTCCCCGGTTCCTACATCCTTCCACATTCGCATTGTATATCTGTTTTGTTAACCTTTCATCTACCATTCTTTCTCCATGTCCGAACCAACGGAGCATGCCCTTTCTCATCTTTACACAGACACTTTCTTTCAAACCGAACCTCTCTCTCACTTCCACATTACGAACACGGTCCGCGAGTGTTACACCACATATTTTTCTGAGTGATCTCATCTCGACCGCGTTGATTTTACTTTCAAGCCCTTTCTGACATACCCAACTCTCACTTCCATACAATAGCGTTGGGATAAGCACATAATTATGCAGGGCTAGACGGGCACCCTGACTTAAAAACTGTGCTATTAAGTAATCTGCCTAACGCTCCATTCACTCTGTTCCCTGCACACACTCTTCTTTCAACATCAGCGGTGTACCTTCTATCCCTGCTGAAAGCACATCCAAGATATACAAACTCATCCACCTGTTCATCATCGACCACAACTCTTACATCCGTTCTGGTTGCTTCTCTTTCAAATATTAAAAATTTAGTTCTCCGCATTCAATATAAATACATATAAATACCTAAATATATAATACATAAATACAAATACTGAAATATATTTAATAAACATCCAACCACAGAAATACAAATATTTAACAAGAAATATTAAGCAATTCCAAGTCTCATGAATATTTAATGTCATCAGTTTCTCAATTGAAGAAGTGTGAAAGCACTTCCACGCATTGAAATGCGGTTGCGAGTAATTACAAGTGTGGCATTTTATACTGCAGAGCTTTTAGAGGTTTTGCTTCATGAAGCACTAATGGTCTACTTTTTATCACATTTTAATTAATACTTAATTATTTCCGCTTAACTCGCCGTTTATGTGAGATTGTTAAGTTTGTCAATCTTTTTTGGTAATATTAGCTTTATTTTTAAATGTCTCTTACGATGTATTTTCTATAAATCTTCAGATAGCAAACAAGCAGATGGCTATTCTGATGGAAAAAGACAAAACCCAAGACAGAAATGGGGCGTTGTTATCCTTGTGACAGTTTCTTAACGTCACATATATTACTTTATTGGCTATTTTACCCTCCAAACCGGACCACGGTAGTGACAAGCACTGATTTGCTATTGTGACAGGAATAGGTAAGGTACCCGAGCGAGTTAATGCGGAACTGTACCACCTAGTAGTCACAATCATAGTGACTCGTTTAGTTTGCCTCTACGAAATGCCTGGCAGAACGGCAGATGTGTATTCTACAAAGGGACCCTGAACCAACAACTGGGAAAACGATTATTTTTAATTATAAATATCTAACCATTTCTGCGATTGTTTTTCTATTTTGGTTCATATTGCAGAACTATTAAGAATTAAAGCATTTCTTACATAATATTTAAGTTTGACTATTTAAGTTTTATTAACCAGGTTGTACCAGATGGTAGAGTTCTGTAATATTTCATTTGGGTTGCTGTCACCACCTAATTTATTCTTGCCGCAATAGCTTGGTACTTATCATTGTTTTGTTCCAATAAGAAAAGTAAGATTGCCGGTTTTATATATACTAGCGATTGCCCTGCGGCCGACATTCGACCATAGACTAAACATTGAAATTTTATTTAAGTTTGACAACCTACTTTAGACCTAAATAAAATAGTATACATGTGTGTATATTGCAGTAACCTTTATTGTTACCGTGAAGCTGTATTAAATCTGAAGGCAACACTACCTACTAGAAACAAATTTAAATACTGCTGTTCTTCTTCTGAGGGCTTATTCTCTCTTTCTAATACAGCTGTATAAAAAGAGATGGCGAAACATAGAATAGGTATTTTTTTTCAAGAGATTAATACGAGTGCTAGCTTCAACTTTACCTAATACTTCATGATTGTTAGTTACCACGTAATATTAGCGTAATGTTAGACATCAGTGGTATATTGTCATGTGTCTATCTATCAAAGCGGGCTATACCACACTTAGCCGCAGTAAGGGCCATTGTGCGTCTCAGTGTCTTTGTCATGAGTCACATATATGTAGTTGAACCCTCACAACTCCGGCACAGAATTCTGGAGACTAACAGTAATCTATCTACATACAAGTAATATTCGAGCAACGCACACATAGACACCTCTCACGAACCCGATATCTCGGAATGGGTCGGGACAGTTTGTTCCGCATCAGTCCGAGATATCGAGTCCGTGCGAGGTGTCTATGTGTGCTATGCTCTAAAATTACTTGTATGTAACATTGACTTCTGTTAGTCTCTAGTATTCTGTGACTCCGGTGTCTGGAAATTCACAACCGATCGTTTTTCTCGAAAGTGTTTGCCTCGCACTAGTGTTTTTGTAAACAGATACGACTTTTTTGAAATACCGGCAATGCAACCGCAAGACCTCTGGTATTACGGATGTCTATGGACGGTGATCACTTACCATCGGGCCCCTTGTTTACCATTACCATCGGCAGTTTGTTTGTCCCTCATCTATTAAAAAGTACACAGGCGTACCGAAAATTCATACTTCCATACTAATATTATAAATGCGAAAGTAACTCTGTCTGTCTGTCTGTTACGCTTTCACGGCTAAACCGCTGAACCAATTTGGAGAAAATTTGGTACAAATATAGTTTTGTAGTTCTTATCCCGGAAATCCCACGGGAACTGGAACTATGCGGGTTTTTATTTTAGAATTTTTTTCACGCGAACGAAGTCGCGGGCACAGCTAGTATAAAATAAAGCCGTCATAACTGACATTGAGATTGAGATATTTATTAAACTTAAAATCATTACCTGTACTTTTCTTTTATAGAAAAGGGAGCAAACGGGCAGGAGGCTCACCTGATGGTAAGTGATCACCGCCGCCCATGGACTACCACACTATCAGAAGATTTGCAGTTGCGTTGCCGGCCTTTTAAGAAAGAGTAGGCTCTTTTCTTGAAGGTCCCTAGTCGTATCCGCTTGGAAAAACCCTTGCCGGTAATTGGTTCCACAGAAGAATAGCGCGCGGAAAAAAGTGCCCCGAGAATCGCACAGTTGTGGATTTCCAGACATCGAGATGGTGAGGAGAAATTTTGAATATTGCCGTGATGTCCGATGATGAAATTCTGCGGCAGGAATTAATTCAAACAGTTCCTCGGAACACTCCCCATGATAGATCCGATAGAAGATGCAGAGCGAAGCTACATATCTACGCAATGCCAAAGAATTAAGCCGATCAGAAATAGTCCTGTTATTGACGATTCGAGTCGCTCTACATTGAATGCGGTCAAAAGGAAGGAGCTGGTACTGAGGAGCCTCCGCCCACAAGTGAGAGCAGTACTCCATATGAGGCCGGATTTGCGCCTTATAAAGTTGTAAGCAATGGGCCGGCGTGAAGTACTGCCTGGCCCTGCTGAGAACACCCAGCTTTTTTTTAGGCTATTTGGCCTTGCCTTCCAAGTGACCACGGAACTGAACGTTGCTCGATATGTCAACTCCAAGAATTTCAAGACTAGCTGTGGCTTATGTAAATATAAAGGAAAAAATGCACAAATCTAAAACTAAATAACTAAACTAAACTATAGCCAGTTGTTAAAGTTTCTAGACCAATGAGACGACGCGCTTAAACTATTTTTCCTAAAATTAAGATTTTTATCTAAATATAAAAGTTATATTATGTTAATTAGCTAACCGCCGCCGTGGCAAACGTCATTCTACAATATAAATTACTGAATGGGGTGGATCACCCTTATCACTTAAGGATATAAAAAATAGATAACAACCTATTTTCTATGTTGATCTTTCAATTTTAATATTCTTATATTAACATATAAAATTTCATCAAAATCTGTCAGGCCGTTTCGGCGGAGTAAGGTAACTAAAACTGTGACATGACAATTTAATATATCAGATATTTCAAGTACTTATAATCTTATAAGTAGTTGAAATATGAACTTACCAATGTCCATCAAAAAGTCATAGGAAAAATATACCTATAATAAGATGTCAAAGTTATGAAAACAATAAGAAGAAAATCATCAAAGCATGCTTTTATAGTATATCAAATAAATTACAAAAATTAAAATTCATTTCATCAAAAAATTTGCGGAGGAAACTTAAAAGGATTGAAATAAATTACTTTTTTTCATTTAATATTGGGGCTGTGAGGTGGAACCAAATTAATTTTAACGTATCGGCTCGTCAATTTGATCCCTCGAGAGGAAACCATAAATTCTAATGGACTTTCGCTGTCTAGTGGAAATTTTGTATGCTCTAGTCCCTGCAATCTTGCTGGAATTCACAAATATATATTCACTACGAATGCCTCATTGTCATATTATATAACTTCAGGTAAGGAAATGGTTAATTGCTATCTTATTAACAATTCCAATTATAATATCATTTTACAAACTAGAATATCGAAAGCCAAAGTATGATTTTGTCGTATATAATTTAAAAATATAATCGTAATCAAGAGGAAGAGAGTGATTTCCCAGTCGAAAAGCGTCAAACAGGGGCAGTTGTATAATAATTTTATTTTAACTTTATTCTTATTAATAAGGATCTGTGGATGTTTCGATGATTATGTAGACTAATAAAACATAGCAAGTTTATATGGGTTTTTAATTTATCTAAACTCAGTTACGGAAGACGGCTAGAACGAAGCATATTAGAAATATAGGAATCATAAAAATACGACACAAAAATATATAACACGAAGTGTGTCTAAATTTATAGATGCTCTGAATTTTTCCCATGCACTGAAATAGAAATGTAACGGACAGACAAGCTGTGATGGACCAAACAAGTGACATTATGGAAAAGCTCATGTTTCCACGTTACAGACTTTGTATTTACGAGTACCAGACGTTTTGCTTTTCTTTGGTGTTATAGAGAAAGAGCAAAACGGCAGGTACAGACTGGACGAAAGCAGCAAAAACTGGTTGTGACTTGTTAGTTTCTATCTGAAATAATCATAAGTAAATATTTTAAAACCAAAATTTTGATTACGCATCAGGCCGGGGGACGCGGCTTGTTATGGATGTATTATAAAATATCTACAAAAGTCTTGATATTTTGTCAAAGAAATCAGTTCAATATGTAACCCTTCGTTTCCTCCTCGTGATGACGCTCTTTGATGCTGCTGTTACTGATGTGGTGGATAGTATAGTGGACGTGGGTGAATAATCGTACCTCTGGAGTCTTCCTTACATTTAGGACCTTCGATGAGTTTATTCTATTTCTTGCATTGCTTTTTCCCTTTTCAATAGCCTCGCAGATGTCGCATGTGAGGTCGCAGTGGTTTGCAAATTGATTTGATTTCTTCTTTCTATGGATTTCCACAAGTAATGACTGAATCTATAAATTGATTATTTTGTCTATAAAACAATTAAAATCAAATAAACAAAAAACATATTGATAAATTTAACTTGTTAGGAAAATAAAAAATAAAATTAATACCTACTTAAATCAATTAGGGGCTGTAAGAAAGGGCATTGATTAACATCTATTCCGAGTAGATTTCATTACACTGCACATTGCCTCAATTTCGAACCCTTCCGCTCGTACTAGCTCATTTTGAAAACCGATCATAGGAAAACTGAGTCGAAGAAAATATCGTGATTCATCTACTACGAATGGTGTCAAAATCATCGATAATGAGGTCTTGTACCTTTCAAACAATATTCAACGCTACATTACATTAAATTTAAGAAGAAAACGTGCGCGGAATAACATTTTTTAATCTTTTAACACTAGAATATACTTGTATATTATACAAATTTCGACGCTTATCAGATGGACTTCGCTTCATAGGCTATATTTTGCCTGGCTGGTGGCTTCCTTTTCCATGTCTTTATGTGAAGTCATCAACCTTTATAGTAATGATGTCATCCTGATAGTAGTAGGCAGGCTGGTTCTACCGCTGAACTCTACAGTGGTACCGACTCGCGGCGCCACAGCTTCATATAATCGATTACAAAGAGCAACGCTTATAAATATTTAACGGTTTCATTGCGGGAACACTAATTTTGTTTTGATAGTGCATTAATTTGCACTATTCCATCGAGGAAAATGTTACTAAATATAAAATACGATAGAATAAAATACTTGTAAAAAAGCCAAGCTCGCTTCAAAAAGGTTTTAACGGGTAAGTTATAACATAACGAACTTGACTTCACAATGAAAGGATATACGCATATAGGGAGAGAGATAGAGTGAGAACGGGAGGGAGAAAGAGAGATAAATGATTTTATTAAATTTTTGCTGCCTCAGTGGTCAACGGGCTTTAGCACAAACACATGAATTCCTAGGCTCGTACAGAAAATATCTTGTAAAATGTGGTTCTGGTCCTACATCCTGTAAAAAATTTGGTCCTGGGTCAGAAAATTCGCTTCTACATAAGAATTTAATTTTTCCTAGTAAACATGACGGAGATCGAGAAATTGTTTATAACTCATAAATTTCCCCCGTATTGGTCCGAGCTCCATCGAAGAATAGACCAACTGCCGTTCTGCCAGGCAGATCGTAAAAGGCGACTGATTGGTTATACGTTTTATTACCATCACGACTACTAGGTGGTAGAGTCCTGCAACAGCTCGGCCCGCGTATAGGGTACCACCGCCTTACCTACTTCTAGCGCAATAGCGTCAATGCTTGTCATTATCGGGTTGCAATTTGGAGGGTAAGGTAACTTAAACTTATGCATGTGGCATTGTGGCATAGTCATCTCGCCACACAGATCACGGATAACATTTTTGGTGCCTATAGGCCATGATTTCTCTTTCCATCAGGAGAACCATTGTTTGCTATCTTAGAATATAAAAAAATCCTATAATCAGATGATTTTCCTAATATAGAAACAACCATCGCCTATAGAGTTATAGACACCAAAGATATTAACGGAGCGTTGAAATTTGTGCGGCGAGATGGTTATGCCTCATACATAAGTTTATCGACTGCCTTACCCTATGACAATAACAAGCATGGACGCTATTGCAATCGGAATATGTGTTCTTTTTAATTGATTCGCCACCTGACACATCGAAGTTTAATAATAATCGTAGGTGCACTTTGCGTCTTGGAGCATATGACCGTAACGATGTTTATTTTTTAGTAAACAAATAGAATTGGCATGATTGTTTAAGCTTTACAAAGAAGACTTATATCTTCTAATATAACACCGAAGATTCAGTAAAGGTGGAAAAGACACATTCACAACGGTTTATCTTAGTTACTATAGCCGGGTTCAACATTTTTACGTGCTTTTTTGTGAAACATCACAATAACCATTTGTGTTAACCAATTAAATTATACGTAATACGGCAATCGAATCTGAAATCTTATTACACATTTATTACGAATATTAGAATGCCGAATACTGGATATACGAGGCAGTCATTAACGTAATAGTGTTATTTATGAAGTTATTTTAAAAATGAACTTTTACCAAACACTATTTCAATACCAATACCAACGACAAATAGTTTAAATTGAAAATAAATTAAGATAAATTATACCTATAACCTTCGCGCAAAAACTATAGTTTTGTCCTGTTTGTCTGTTCATAGATCTGTTGCGCAGCGTTTTGATAATATTTTCAAGCAACTAAAATAAGAGGTTTTCGGTTTTGTATGTTCTTTTATATTTATTTTTAGTTTTCGTCAACTTCTGAATTTCGTCATTTACTTATAGATTTGAAAAAACATTTTTTGTTCGGTTCAGTAATATAAGTACCTTACATTTCTCATATTAATTTGGTGATGATTTAACTCAGACTTTAGCAGTTTTTTCTTTTAAAAAATGTATATTGCATAAACTGCAACATTTTCTTATTAATTACACTCATATTTTAAATGAAAACAAAATAAGTTATATTTTGTCCAAAAATAGTTGAAAAGATTTGACTATATGTAACATATAGGCTGCGACTTATCTCTGGAGGTGCATTTTTCCAGTGGAACTCAAAAAAAATTAAGTGGCGGATCGCTAGCTTTGTAATAACATAAGGATCTTTTGTTTTAATTAAAATATAGTTTAGGCACCATAACATATAGCGACAAATATACTTTCATGTAAATAAATTATATACCAGAGTGGGCAGTATTGTTTTAAAGCGATGTACTTTTAATATTCTATTTGATAATGGATTGTTGGCAAACGATAACATTCCTAGAATATTATTGTGTAAGATATACAAATTACATTTATTGAATAGATATATGTTTCAGTGGATATAGAACAGAATGTTTATGAATGTGCCGCACTTCCGTCACAGTAATAGATAATTTCATTTTCATATTGAATATATGAATACATACGTCATATACTATAAATTATTTATTCTGCGTCACTAATTCACTGGTGAGCTTGTTTGGCTCAGATCATGATGATTAGTTCGTGTAAATAAACAAATAAATAAATTGTGTAATGTGAGTGCAATTGGAACCTGACAATATACTGAGTTTCTCTACAGATACGTATAAGAGACAAAAAATACAATAGCTAATAAAATCATATAGGTAATAGGTACAGAAAAAAATATTAACGTTTTGATAACTTTATGGCGTCGTAGTCTAGATGTATTGAAATGTTAGACCTTAAAAACTGCGTGAACTATATCAATTGCCTAATTTTTATTCAAAGAAGATTTCTCTTCACATCGCCTCGGAAAAAATAGGTTAAACCTCTCAGCTAAATGCCAATATACTTAAAATGATATCCAAGGAAGTTACTGAAGATCAAATCGAGTTTAAAAGGCTGGGGGAAGCGTTTTTATTTGAATCCCTCTTTCAGTTTAACGTTTATATGAAGAGGCAGGTTTTGTAGTAGGCTGGGCGATGTTTTTTGGATAAACCACAAAGAATTGTAATAAGCCACCATTGTATGTATAATTGTATAATATATATATTATGTAAGTTATGTATATGTCAACGTAAAGTTGTAAAAACCGTTAAATTATAATCTACCTCGAGAATCTATACATATAATAAAATCGTAGGAAAGTGAAAACTGTACACTGAATATTTTTTAAAGAATACTTGGGGCGTGATCTACAATCGATATCGAAGCCAAAAATATAGTTTTTAGAATTTTTGTCTGTCTGTCTGTCCGTCCGTCCGTCCGTCCGTCCGTCCGTCCGTCCGTCCGTCCGTCCGTCCGTCCGTCCGTCCGTCCGTCCGTCCGTCCGTCCGTCCGTCCGTCCGTCCGTCCGTCCGTCCGTCCGTCCGTCCGTCCGTCCGTCCGTCCGTCCGTCCGTCAGTCCGTCCGTCCGTCCGTCCGTCCGTCCGTCCGTCCGTCCGTCCGTCCGTCCGTCCGTCCGTCCGTCCGTCCGTCCGTCCGTCCGTCCGTCCGTCCGTCCGTCCGTCCGTCCGTCCGTCCGTCCGTCCGTCCGTCCGTCCGTCCGTCCGCCCGTCTGTCTGTTTGTCTGTCTGTGTGTCTGTCTGTTTGTCTGTTTGCCTGTTTGCCTGTTTGCCTGTCTGTCTGTTTGTCTGTCTGTGTGTCTGTCTGTTTGTCTGTCTGTTTGTCTGTCTGTGTGTCTGTCTGTTTGCCTGTCTGTTTGCCTGTTTGTCTGTTTGTCTGTTTGTCTGTTTGTCTGTTTGTCTGTTTGTCTGTTTGTCTGTTTGTCTGTTTGTCTGTTTGTCTGTTTGTCTGTTTGTCTGTTTGTCTGTTTGTCTGTTTGTCTGTTTGTCTGTTTGTCTGTTTGTCTGTTTGTCTGTTTGTCTGTTTGTCTGTTTGTCTGTTTGTCTGTTTGTCTGTTTGTCTGTTTGTCTGTTTGTCTGTTTGTCTGTTTGTCTGTTTGTCTGTTTGTCTGTTTGTCTGTTTGTCTGTTTGTCTGTTTGTCTGTTTGTCTGTTTGTCTGTTTGTCTGTTTGTCTGTTTGTCTGTTTGTCTGTTTGTCTGTTTGTCTGTTTGTCTGTTTGTCTGTTTGTCTGTTTGTCTGTTTGTCTGTTTGTCTGTTTGTCTGTTTGTCTGTTTGTCTGTTTGTCTGTTTGTCTGTTTGTCTGTTTGTCTGTTTGTCTGTTTGTCTGTTTGTCTGTTTGTCTGTTTGTCTGTTTGTCTGTTTGTCTGTTTGTCTGTTTGTCTGTTTGTCTGTTTGTCTGTTTGTCTGTTTGTCTGTTTGTCTGTTTGTCTGTTTGTCTGTTTGTCTGTTTGTCTGTTTGTCTGTTTGTCTGTTTGTCTGTTTGTCTGTTTGTCTGTTAGTCTGTTTGTCTGTTAGTCTGTTTTCCTGTTAGTCTGTTTTCCTGTTTGCCTGTTTGTCTGTTTGTCTGTTTGTCTATTTGTCTGTTTGTCTGTTTGTCTGTTTGTCTGTTTGTCTGTTTGTCTGTTTGTCTGTTTGTCTGTTTGTCTGTTTGTCTGTTTGTCTGTTTGTCTGTTTGTCTGTTTGTCTGTTTGTCTGTTTGTCTGTTTGTCTGTTTGTCTGTCTGTCTGTCTGTCTGTCTGTCTGTCTGTCTGTCTGTCTGTCTGTTTGTCTGTTTGTCTGTTTGTCTGCTTGTCTACTTGTCTGTTTGTCTGTTTGTCTGTATATATGTCCGGGGTAAACTCAAAAAGTACTGCATGGATTTACTTCAAATTTTGCATGAATGCAATTACTAACAGGTCGGGTCAATATATAGGCTACATATTATCACGCTATCACCTACGGGGGAGAAGCTGTACGGAGTAAACGAAGTCCGCGCGGACGAAGTCGCTGGCAACAGCTAGTATATTATAATTTGGTTAGGTTAAGTTAGTAGTTTATGTATAATGTCACTTAGTTAGATTATAATCTAAAGGCAAGTATTTACAATTTTATGGTGACACTAGTTTTTGCCCGTGGCCACGTTCGCGTTAAATTTATTTTAGGGAAGTGGGGGGATAGAAAGAGACAAAAAGTAGCCAATGTCACACTCCATCCCTTCAACTATCTCCACTTAAAAAATCACGTCAATTCGTCGCTCCGTTTTGCCGTGAAAGACAGACAAACACACACATACACTTGTCCATTAATAATATTAGTATGAATAATATGGATATACATCTAAACGTTTACTTGTTTTCAAAAGAATCAGATATTATTTAAAAAATTCAACTCATAGAATAATCGAAACAATGAAGTAGACATGTAACTCTTTTATTGTGCAATGTATACGTTTTAACAACTAACTTCCCCATACTATCAGAGATCTATATCTATACTAATAATGAAATTTAAAAAATGTGTTCAATAAAACTGTGTCAAAAAGGTATTATATTAAGGTAGAATTAATTCCTTATCATACCAATCTTTTATATTTTTTTTTATAAAATGAAAAAAAAAATGTAATATTGTAACGCCTTTATTATATAAAAAATAGACAAAAAGAACAAGCTCGTTGAGTTTCTTTTGCCGAATCTGCTGTGTTTGGCTGCGTTCCGATCTGGTAGTCATTTTTAAAATGTTGACTTGTCAAAATGTTTTTTTCTTATATCATAAGATAGCAAATAAGCAGAAGGGTCTCCTGATGGATAGAGTCAACCATCGCCTATAGACACCAAAGGTTAATGGTGTGTTGCTATCTTGTGGCGAGGTCGAATGCCACATAAATAATTTTACCGGCTACCTTACCTTCCAAACGGGAACACGTCAGTGACTAGAACTGACGCTATTGCGGCAGGAATGGGTAAAGCGGTGGCACCAGATCCGGGCGAGCCAATGCAGAACTCTACCACCTAGTAGTCACGATGGTAGTGACTCTCATAGCCAATCGGTCGCCTTTTACAACCTACCTGGCAGAACGGTAGTTGGCCTTTTCTTCAAAGGAGCCGGAACCAACAGGGGGAAGCTGCTTTTCAAATTTTCTAGACGAAATAGAATTGTTCAACCTAGAAAACAACACGGGGAACAAGTGTCTGTAAAGGTTCAATTGCATAAAACATTTTTTATTTTGATCTTGATAATGTACATTATGCCGTTGGGATTTTATATTAACTTTTAAATCAATATTACAATAATATGAAGTTTTAGAGTCTGTCTCTACATTTAATTTTTTTTATCATATTTTCTGACAAATATTTGTTTTATGACTTTTTGTATCTAGGCCTGTCTATATGTTTGCATGTATCGATAAAACTCAAGAGCGGCTTGACCTAACTTAAAGGAAATTGGTACTTACTAAGAACACACGATTACGCAAATTCTTATAGACCACATTTTTTATTGTCAATAAATTTAAGCCTAACTTATTTAATGTAAGCCTAACCAAACTTGCTTTCTATGGGGCTAGACTAATTCGTGTTAATTATTCAGAGATACTTTTGAAAATTATAATCCTAATGCAAATCTGTAAAAACTAATAGTAAAGCCTTATATTTTAAATTCAATAAAGTCACTACCATCGCGGCTACTAGGTGGTAGAGTTCTACAATGTCTCGCCCGGGTCTGGTACCAGCGCCTTACCTATTCCTGCTACAATAGCGTCAGTGCTTGACACTATCGTGTTCCGGTTTGCAGAGTAAGGTAGCCGGTAAACGTACATATTCAAGTAGTTACCTCGCCACATGGGAAGCAACGCACTATTAACACCTTTGGTGTCTATAGGCGATGGTTGACTCTTTCCATCAGAAGACCCATCTAATTGTTCGCTATTTTATTATTTAAAAAAAAATGTTTTTTTCTTTTCTAGTAGAGAGGTTGCACCCCTTGAATCCTGATGCCGGTAGCTCTTTCCAATGGATTTAATAGCATGCCACATAATATATATTATAAGAATATATGTTCCAGAGTTGGCACCGGTTTCAACGTAGTGTCTGGCAGGATAACTTTACATTGTAATAATAATATTCGTATAGATATGTAGCTCTTTGGTATTAGTTATTTGTTATTGAATCTTAATTTTTAAAAGACGAATCTTCATTTTTAAGACTTGTAATTAGCTTTATGTTATATCGTGTATGAGGAATGCTATTAAACGGAAATAAGACTGTTTTTCATAATTAGGAAAGTTGTAGTATTTTCGGTTGTTCTCATAGTGAATGTAAGCAAGAAAAATATTTACCTTCTCATTTCATTTATTCCCTGAGATTAGTCTCTTTTTACGACTGTTGTAAATTAACTATTTGAGAATATACACGCTTGTAATGGATGTTAGCTTTCAGAGTGTCATAAGTGAGCCAGAGAGTAGATTAACATGTCATCAGCAGTGTGCTTTTTTCGACGCTTCACACATAACGCCAATACAAAGCCAAGTCATGGACTAAGCACAAATATCATATACGACCGCACGATTCCATGATTTAAAAACAAGTTTCTCAAAATCGCATTAAATAGTTTTTTAATATTGTTTGATAGCAAATAACCCCGAAAATCTTGAACGAAGTAAACTGTCCAAAATATTATATTATGTGCACTGTCACGGACTACCCGTGTGCGTGCGAAATATAAATTTCCATAGAGACCTAGTACTCTCTTCATTAGCCCAACAATTCAAAGAGATGTCCACACGTTACTTCGCCAAACTGGCCGACTACCTAGTCACGGCGGACTACGACATAAACACGGACCCTGTTATTAGATAGAGGAAACCCTGCTATGTAGTAACCAATTCCGACGATCCCATAACTGCGACAATTGTACCAAATTCAACTCTATAAAACACACACATCACAGTACATTGTCGCCGCCGGTCTCAGCGATAAAGTTTTCTTTTTCTCTACGACGAAGTGTAATGCCACTACTCCTCCTCCAAATTAGTCTAATAGCTGCACTAAACCAAGGTCCGGTCTCACAGGAGTTAGAACACAGCAATTAGTTGAATTATAGTATATTTTATTTAAATGCAACTTGATATTTGATATATAATAAAAACATATTTATACTAAGTTGAAAAAACTGTTTATTCTAAAAACATATTATACGTTTGCATAATAAACAGACAAAGCAAACAAACCATTAATAATATAAATGAGTTTGTAAACATACTCGTTTGTTTGTAATGGTGTGGCTACATATCGCACTATGTCTGTGATCAACCAATTTGCTGAATTGCGAATCTTCGTGCTTCCATCATAAGTAAGTTCATCTTGCTTTTACATTGGTGCACATTGCAAGTTGAAGCGAAATAGACTATTGTCGAGGAATATACGTAATCGTCTAGTTCGACTATTACGTTGAACTAATCAAATTATGACACACAATAGTAAAATTCACTTAATTATAATACATATTAAGTAGGTACTCGTATGTGTAATTAGACAGGCATAATTAAAAAAATATCACAAGTTGTTAAATTGTTGAATCAAATATGTTTACATCGTAAATTTCATACAATCGTAAAATACAAACATTGCGAGCTACTAGACAACATTACGATGGCTTACGCGTATTCGGTTTATTTATATTTCATGGCAATCATAAAACACGGTGCTGTGAATTAACGAAAAGATTATGATTAATAAATAAATCTTTTCTGTACAAGATGAAGTGGTACTTTATCTTAATTTCTTAATTTATAGTTACAAGCTTGTTATGTGAAGTACTCGCGCGCGAAGTGATAGACTTAGTAGCGTTTTATATATATATATATATATATATATATATATATATATATATATATATATATATATATATATATATATATATATATATATATATATATATATATATATTTTATATATATATAAAATAAAACATTAAATTAAACGGAAATAACAAATACACATTGAGTTATCGATAGATTTTGTTGGTTCAATGACGTCCCAAATGTAAGGCCATAAACAGGATTGATTGATTGAAACGTGTGGGCGACACGTGGTAGATACTATTAAAATGATAATATTTCCCACCATACTTACAGGCTTTTGACTATCAGAATTGATCAGTGGTGAAAATTTAGGAAATTCAAGTGAAGAATAATTAGGTAAATAAACAAAATTTTACTAACAAACTAATATGCCCACATAAACAATTATTTTATAGATTTTTGTGACAAAAACTATTAACTTTAAAAACTATTGCAATCGATTCTACTGCCGAATCCGAACAAACTAGTTTCGGCTTTTGTATCAAGTAAAAGACACCTTGTATATGACCCTGACAATGCAGTTGATGTGCTCAGTTTCGATTCCCGACACGAACTAATACAGGTATGTGTTATGAGTTTAAATCTTTGTATTTATAAATAACAATTATTTTAATCATAACTCTGCCCGTGTTGGTCGGGGTTTCAAGAATAGGCCAACTGCCGTTCTGCCAGGCAGGTAGAAAAAGGCGACTGATTGGGTATGTGCGTCACTACCATCGTGGCTACCAGATGGTAGAATTTTCGTTGGCTCGACCGGGTCTGGTACCACCGCCCTACCTATTCCTACCACAATAGGATCAATGCTACTCACTGTCGTGTTCCGATGTGGAGGGTAAGATAGCCGATATACTTATGCATGTGGCACTAGACCTCGCCACAAGATAGCAACCCATCATGTTAATGGTGGGTTGGTGTCTATAGGAGATGGTTGACTCTTTGTATGAGGAGACCCATCTGCTTGTTTGCTATCTAGTGATATAAAAATATATTGCCTTTTATGAAATTCTTGGCTTCTTATTCTAACGAGGCCCGGTCTAACAATTTGCAGGACTCCACTACGTATCAGGCACGATGTTAGTCAAGTGTTTGTTCAGTCAATCCCTTTTTACCATCTGACTGGGAGGAAAGAAGGTCTATGCTTCCCTAAAATGTGTATTAAATAAGTATTTCCTTTAAATAACGACTTGCTCTTTAAATTAGCAGAAATATTTGGTACGGCTATTTAATATCGTTTCGTGTTTTTGAATTGAATAGCTATAGTTCTGCACTTGATGCGTGACAAAAAAAGATAAAAATATCGTGCGGCGTTAACCTAGGCAACTTATCCTAGCAGCCAAAACATCGCGTGTCGAGCTTACTCACTTCCTTATAGTACTTCATGAGCCTGTGAATGGAGTAACACGAATTTGTTTAACAGGTTATAGGCTTGTTCACATTCACTTGATAAATTTTATTGTTTGCTATGAGCTAATTTAAAACATTGTTTTTTTTACTGTCGATTGGGAAGCACTTGACTACAATGTCGCCTGATGGTAAGCTAAGATGCGGCTAAAAATGGAAAGCGCTTCCCTAGAAGGTACCTGTTCACTCTTCTCTTGAAGATCCCCAGGTTGTACCCGTCGGGGAAAACAGACTCAGGTAGCATATTCCAGTCCCTTGCGGTTCGGATCAAGAATGACGAGTCGAACTGCTTTGTTCGGGTACGTGGAACGTCCACCATATGGCGATGGCTAGTATCTGTGCGCCTCGAAGATCGATAGAAAAACGGGGATGGTGGAATTAAGTCATGCAATTCCGCAGCGCACTCTCCAAAATGTATCCGATAAAAGACCGATAAACTAGCCACTCTGCGGCGATGAGCGAGGCTCTGGAGTTTTTTGCATACCAGATCATCGACGTTTATGAGCCTCTTGGTACGCGTCTCTATCGCCCCAAGTGTCTCCAGCTGTTATTTGGCGGATCTATTCCACAGGTGAGAGCAGTATTCCATGCACGAACTGACTTGTGCTTGATAAAGATTGAGCAACTGTCCCGGGCTGAACCTGAAACCTTGGCCAGAATACCAAGCTTTTTTGGGGCAACTTGGGCTTTCGATTCGATATACGAACCAAAGTTAAGAGTAGGCGTTAAGGTGATACCAAGCAGCTCGAGGTGGTCAGTTATCAGCACGGACACACCCTGAAAAGACGGAGATAGGTGGAATGGACTCCGTTTAGCGGAGAATAGACACGCCTGGGTCTTAGTCGCATTAAACTTGACCAGACTGGCATCGCCCCAATCGAAGACTGCCTGTAAGGACAGGTTCATACGATCGACCATCGCCTCTCTGAGAGACCGGATCTGTGCCGTACTGGCTCGCGCGCTGGATACGTAACACTCCACAACAGTGCTATCGTCTGCGTACCCATAGATACCGGGCTTTAGCATACCGTTGATATGTAGCAGGAACAGAGTTGCGAAGAGAATTTATCCCTGAGGGACTCCGGCATTTATATCCATTTGGTCGGACGAGCAGCCATCGACGGCTACCCTAATCGACCGGCCACTTAGAAAATCTGAGATCCAGGCGCAGAGACCAGTAGAGGTATACCGTACGAAGGAAGCTTGCTAATAAGTCTGTCATACTAGACCCTGTCAAAGGCCTTAGAGATCTCAAGGGAGACAGCTAACGTTTCACCATGATTCTCGATGGCTGCATTCAAGACGTAGGTGGCATACGCTAGAAGATCCCCAGTGGACCGATTTCGGCGAAACCCGTATTGGCGGTCACTGAGTAAATCGTTGGCTTCTAGGTGTGCCATTAGCCTCCTGTTCAGTACACGCTCCATAGTCTTGCAGAGCATGGACGTGACTGAAATTGGCCTATAGTTAGAGGGTTCGGCACGACTGCCCTTTTTAGGCACAGGCTGCACGTTAGCAAGCTTCCATGATTTAGGTACTTTTTCGGTCGTCATTGAAAGGCGAAAGAGACGTGTCAAGACAGGAGCGAGTTCAGGCGCACACGTTTTAAGTACTAATGCTGGAATCTCATCAGGGCCACTGGCTTTGTTCACATCCAGATTCCGCAGCGTTTTAAGTACCTCAGTCTGATGGATGCGAATTTCCGGCATTTTCACCTCGCATCCAGGTAGACTGGGAAGTTTCGCGTTGGCGGAATCAAGACGTGAGTTTTCTGCGAATAGAGTAGCGAATAGGTTCGCTTTCTTTACAGCGGTTAAAGCCGGAGTCCCATCCGGTTTCAGCAGTGGAGGAAGTGAGGGGCGACAGAAATTAGATTCAACCGTCTTTGCCAGGGACCAAAACCTTTTACTATCTGAGGGGTACGAAGCCAGTTTGTTTCCAATACGGCTGAAATGGTCGAATCGAGCTTTCAGTAAAGTCTTTTTGCAGGATTTGGCGGCCCGGTTAAAGGCTTTCTTCTTCACCGATACGTCCTTAGCCTTGCGGTGTCGAACATCAACCCAAGCCAGATATGCCTCATGCTTTAGCGCCTCTGCGCGTCTACAATCTGCTCTGAATCAGGGTTGAGGTTTGCTGGACATGGCTACGCCGGAGAAAGGTATAAAGTGTTTTAGTATAAAGTGTTCCATTCTTTGTCGCAGCACATCAGTCACAGCATCTGCACAGGTCGAGGAGTCTTCAGAAGAAAAGCAGAGAGGCCGCCAGGGATAAGGCGCAAAGAAGGAACACATCTCGTCCAAATCTGCTGACTTGTATCGCCACACGCGCCGAGAGCCCCTGGGACTGGGATCGGGCGGCGAGTAGACGGATACAGATTTCACCAAACAGTGATCGGAGCTACCAAGCGGCGAGAAAATCGCCATCGAGTAGTGGTCCAGATCCGTAGTCAGCAGAAGGTCCAAGCAATTGGCTGTGTGGCTCTCAACGTCAGGAACTAGCTGGGTGAGGTTTAACGCTATAGTGAGTTTAGGCATCTCTCTCCCAGTGAGGATAGTGCACTGGTATGGGTATAGCCACAACTGATGGTGGACATTGAAATCCCCCAATAGCACTAGCTGAACGGAAGGGTATTTGTATTGAGCAACATCCGCCGCCTCACTTAGTTACTCTGTGAGCCTGATCGTCTCCTGGTCTCCGCTATGCGCACGGTTGACACAGGCATAGAGAAGCTTCTCTAGACCTGTATCCACCAATGTCCACAGTACGGAGAAGCGGGGGTCTTCGAGATTACGAAGACGTCGACAGCAGATGTCGTCACGTACGTACGCGCACACACCTGACCGAGCTTTAAAGTTATGCTCTAGGGTGTAGCCGGGATAGCTTAAGTACGCCAAATCAGACGGACATCTTATTTGCGTCTCCGTGAGGAACAAAATACAAGGTTTATGAGTCTCCAGGTGGAAGTGGACTGCAGCGAGATAAGAGCGTAAACCTCTGATGTTAGTGAGGTCCACTTTCATTGAGAGGGAGTGCTGCCGCTGTATAACGTTTATCTTGTATCTTGTCTTTTTCATTTGAGAGAGTGAGTGAAGTAGGTATGAAGACGGAAGAGAATCGAGGCGCTATACTTCCAGACCCGAGACGCACACTTAGAAGTTACACTGTTTAATTTTTATTTTTTGTAAGTAAACTAAAGCAGATGTCAAAAAAATGAAGAGGAACTTTTTTGTGTAGAATTTTTTTCTCTACAACTTTTACTTGAAACTTTTTTTTCTATTTCCTACCGTTATTAAGTTATTTTTAAAAAAGGCATTTTTCAACACTTTTTTTATTTTTTTCATCCCTTTCCCCTAAATTTAAATCAAAATTTCTTTCATAATATCATTATTTAAGTATTAATGAACACATTTTTACTCATTGCGCCAAAACTGGTCAGATCATGGTTTCGTTAAACTTTTTACTGGACTATAAAGCTTGCACCATTCTCAACCATTCCGTGATATCGTGTTAGTGAGAGGTGCGTTGTATGCGTTGCTCGTACGCCTTTTGTATGTAGATTGATTTGTGTACCTATTTGTTTTGGGGTCTTACATTTCTCCCGAGACGTGTATTCAATTTTTAGTCAAACTTGGATCGAAAATTCACTTTTTTTTATTTTTATTTTAATATTCATATAAATTACGAAAGTTTCATTTCATATTTAAAGCAAAATACTTGATATTTATTGCCCAAAGAAACATGAGCTCAATTATTGTGAATTTCCTAATTAGTAGCTCCCGGACTAAATAGGCACTATAAACATTGCTAACTAAAATATGTTCTAGTGAACAAATTTTTTGGTTCATTTTAACGAGCTATGTCAAGTCAGTGATTTTAAAATTTAAAAAACAATGAAGTTGATAATGTGTAAAAAATTTAAAGCATGCGCTCAAACCTATTTACTTATTTAGAGGGAGGCAACAGGCCGATTTCATCCCCGAAAATGAGCCAAAATATGAACTTTCAACGAGGTACCTATTACAAAAAATCTTTAATTACAATTTATATTTGGTAAATAATATTATAAAGTGGTTCATATTGAATATCAGAAAATGCTAGTACACACACTGTAGACCTAAAAATAATGAAGACCCCAACAACACAGTTATCTATCCTCGTCCACCACCTTTCCACAAAGATGCTCGTGGTAGCAAGCATAAAAGTACACAGCATACTCATTCAACGCACGTTTCGCTTCGCAAACTACTACTGTGGTAATTGCCACCACCCCATATTTCAGCTAAAACTGCGATTGATTCTTATTTGACATAACTCGTACAATTCGATTGTTTCTTATTTTGTGAAAGTGAATTGTTATATACCACTATATGACTTTCTTGACAAAATATCCAAAAGACTTTACCTGACCCGATAATCGAATCAGGAATCTCATGATATAAGCCGAATATGCTCACCACTATACCAAGTATTGCATTAAACTATTAAAGTACGTTTACTCCTTGCAATAAAATGCGGCTTCCACGCCTTTTGCTCCAATTACCGTAATGTAATCAAGGCACATTGCAGTCGTGTAACTTATAGTGGCAGAAAGCTGACCTCGGCGTTTTAATGTACCATAAAATTTATTGTAATATATTGCATTACTTAATTACAATACCAAGGCTGAATATAATTAAGACTTCAATGCTCCTTCAAATTTACAGCGCTGCAAATTTATGTCCGTTCAGCGATTGCGCTTTATGAGGGACGTGTAGCAAAAGCGTTTAAGTGAAATAGGTTTTCAAGATAACGTGTTACTAGCGCTGTTATTTTTCGTGTAATTCTCGGAGCAAGGAAAAGCGATGAAAATTTAAAATTTATTGATGCATTTTTGCATTTTAAGAAGAAATATTTTAGACGTACATAAACAATGCTATTTTATCTTTTGTGATACCTACCAGAACGTAACTGTAACGCAATATTTACTAAATTGAATGCATAGTATTAACAATGATAAAACATGATTTTTAAATCTTATCTATATCCTAAACTAATATGTAAAAACACTGCATCTGTTCCAATAACATCCAGATGTATGTTTGGTACGGACTGGAATAATTAATTAGTTAGTTCAAAGGTTTAATTTTTGTTTTTATGACACCTACAACAAATATTTAACTCCAAAAATCTTGGAATGAAGATGCCGTTAATTAATGACCTATTTTGACGGTTGACTGGATGTTGCTTTTTCGCGATAAAATAGCTGAATTATTTTAGATTAAATTGTTATGCATTTTTTTGTTGTTATGCAAATTAGAGTTTTCTTCGGAATCACAAAAAATCCTCACGCAGGAGGGTTATTTGTCTTCAACCGATTTTCTACAAAAGAGAGGGTCTCAATGATTCAATGATTCGGAATATTTTTATATATGTTTGCCAATTACCCGAAGACACTTGAATCAATTTGAAAAAAATATATATATAATAAAGGGTATATATAATATAATAAAGGGTATAATTTCCCAGGTTCCCGAGGACATTAATTACCAGTCAACCTTTATGGGTACAGAATGCAGATGTCAAGGTGCCACTGAACAAATTATTTTAGATTAAAATTTATATATACCTAATACTATTTGCATACAATTTA
This sequence comes from Apodemia mormo, assembly GCA_036924255.1. Lineage (NCBI taxonomy): Eukaryota > Metazoa > Arthropoda > Insecta > Lepidoptera > Riodinidae > Apodemia > Apodemia mormo. Next base: position 15,770,158 of record JAUPFN010000003.1, on the reverse strand, counting down.
CAAACATACTTGAATAATTATATACATATATATATATATATATATATATATATATATATATATATATATATATATATATATATATATATATATATATATATATATATATATATATATATATATATATATATATACACATATATTGCAGACCCAGTCGTTTACAATTTTTTATATAATATCACAAGATAAAAAAGGAGCAGATGACTCCTTTGATGGAAACAGATAACTATCACCCACGTACATCAACGATAGTAGTAGTAAATTTACATCCATGTGACGAGGATGCAATGCCTTATGAACAAGTTTATCGTCTACCTTCAAACCAAACCGTGCTTAATTTTAACTATAATCGGCGAAAACGCGGTGGTGCTTAACCCAGGGAAGACGTTGCAGATGTCTACCACCTAGTAGTCATGATGGTAGTGATATGTCTTTTGTGATTTGCCTTACAAGAATTATTAAGCTGCAAGGCTTATTGACAACGCTTAAAAGAGGCTCAAGTCATGACGATTAGTATACTAATAATATGAATGCGAAAGACCCTTTGTCTGTTTTCACGGCAAAACCCGTGAACCGATTTTATGAAATTTAGGAAGGAGATAGTTGATGGTCAAACAAAGGCTACTGTTTTAAAAACATCAATCACAAGGGGATGAAATAAGGGATGGAGGATTGGATGTTATATTGTACCTCCACTTGCGAGCCAAGTTTCGCGGGTTAGCTAATTAGTTTATTAAAAAAAAAATGGCCGTAAGCTTTGCAACATATTTTTGTAGTTGGAAAGTTAAAGCAAAAGTTTATCAATACCTACCTGCAAATTAATTTCTTAGCAAAGGAAGAATAATTAAATTGTTCTTCAGTTTTGTATTTTTATTACAATATACATGAGAAAAGTTAAAAAAATATAGTTAATAAAAACTAATTGCTGTCGAAAGAAATCTATCCCCATATTGAGTGAGCGAAATAAACTTTCTTAGAAATACATCGCTAGCTTTATTTTTCCTTCCAGTTTTACTTTATCAATGTAATGAATTTAATGAATAAAAAGTATGTAAGTGATTAGAACTGATGTAAAACTAATCGCCCAGATAGAATATTGTTATCCTAAAAAACCCAAATTGGGAGGACATCGCTGGCAAGCTGCTATAATTGAAGTAAATTTTTATGAAAATAAAAACGGAATAAAATACGTATTATATGTATTTCGATAGAAGAAATACAAAACTAATTATTTAATGTATTCGTTAACTTACACGACATGGTCAATCGCCGAGTACAACGACACCAATAAATATATCTACATATGTATTTAATAAACTATTTTTTAATATATAAATGTTTGATGATCTTGATATTTTTTAAATTTTTAAACATACAAATGTTAACTATACTATTATCACCTCGACTATATTTAACCCTATTCCGCGAAGCCTTGATTAAAGTAAGTAGAACTTACGAAGAATAATTTACCCTAATTTGTTATTCAGTTTGTCTGGAGGTCAGTTAATCTACTTTTCCTGTATAACAGAAAATTTCTCTACAAATTTTTGAATTACTTTCTAAATTACAAAACGTGAAAATTTTTTAAAAATGCATTAAATTAAATTTGTAATTCTTGCTGAATTCATTAGTTTCAATTACTGTGAGGGAGAAATTACTGTGCTTATTCGGACCCGCTTACAAGAATAGATCATTTTCCGTTCTGTCAGGCAGTTCATAAAAGGCGTTCCTGTGTAAAAAATGTTATTATGGTTTTTGAGAAAGATTGTTTGTAGCAGCTCGGAGTCTGTTAATAGTGTATTGTATCTAATGAGCCTTGTATCCAAGTTGATCATATAAAATATCAATAACAGTTGGATTTGGTTGTCATAAAATATAAATTATATTTAATTCAGCGAGTGGATTCACCAACTATCTTACCATATATACTTTATATGGTAGCCAACCAAAGTGTCTATCTACGTTTAGTTCACTCTATTATCCTACCCTTACCAAAAAGAGAATTATATTTTACTTTTTCTTGCTTTAATGTGTCATTCTAACAGTGTTAAAATACTCAATAATACAACTATTACGGTCTAATTTCGACTATGGACAATCACTAGCCCTTTATCAAAATTTGACCGTAATTTGTTAATGCTTATTTGTAACAAATATTATTGAAAAATAATGTTAGCTTTCTGCACTTCTTCCGTTTATTAATAATATTATGTATACTATTCTCAGACTCCTCGCTCAATTTTCTTAAAACAGGATTTAAAAATTTCGCTCAGATTATGCTAAATCCAGAAGCTTATCTTTAGACAAAGAGACAAGCTTTAAGCAACGGTGATCAATAAATTTAAACTTGAATATGCTCAATCTAACAAAAAGCCGCTGCTAATGCTTGAAAACGGTGGCTCATTTAATTTTAATTCAACAAGTACATAGCCTATTAAAGTGTTAGAACAACTACAGCATTCTGTGGTTCATTCAATTTACATTTAAACACTAAAGTTCGTTCATTGCTAATCTAAACTGACATTTATACAGACAAAAGAATGTATTTTAACGATATTGCGTGCCTTGGTGAATAGGAACTCTTTGGAGGAACAATTGCAGATTGCATCTAAATAGCTTTACGAGTCGAGTTGAAAGACCAATATATACATGCTAATATCTGAAAACCGCTCGAGACAGATAATATCAATGTTTTAGTTTTAGAATTCACATGTTCGTTAGTTCAGTAACGAGTTGGTGACCCTGACAATGCTTTTGATGGGCTCACTTTCGATTCCCGACAAGGCAGCTCGTAAAAGGCGATAAGGCTATCGATTGGCTATAAGTGTCACTACCATTGTAACTACTAGATGGTAGAGTTCCACAACGTCTTGCCAGCGTCTGGTATCACTACCCTACCTATTACTGGCGCAATAGCAGCAGTTCTCGGCATTATCGTGTTCCAGTTTGGAGGGTAAGGTAGGCGGTAAACTTATGCAAGTGGCATTAACACCTTACCACATGGATAGCGACGAATCATTAATATATATATATATATATATATATATATATATATATATATATATATATATATATATATATATATATATATATATATAGTTTTTTTTATACAAATATATAATTTGTTTACCTTGGGGTTGGATATAGACACCAAAGATATTAATGGTGCGTTGCTATCTTGTGGCGAGATTTAATGGCCACATGTATAAGTTTACCGAAAACCTTACCCTCCAAACCTTAGCACAACAGTGATAACCACTGACGCTATTCCGGCAGGAATAGGTAAAGCGCTGGTACAAGATCCAGGTGAGACAATGCAGTCTATCACCTAGTAGCTTTCTTGTAATTCTTGTAATTTGTCCAGTGACATTTATTTATCCATTATTCGTGGTAATATTACTGCGCAAGTTTGTTTAAATATAATACTTAGATTTTACACTATAACTACAAACTAGGTGGTAGAATTCTGCAACATCTTGCCTGGGTTTTGATACCACAAGCTTGTTGTTTTCGTGTTCTATTTTGGAGGGTAAGGAAACCAGTATAATTATGCATTTGGCATTACATGTCTATCACACGGATAGCAATGTACCATTGAAATCTTTGATGTTTATAGATGATGGTGGTTTTTTTCATCTGGCGAGCCATCAGCTTGTTTGCTCTCTAATAAAATAAAAAAAATGCGTACTCATTCGAAATATATGTGTAATCGGACTAAACTAGTATATCGTGGTGAACCGGCGGGGTTATCACGTAACTCGCAAAGCGAAATTATCGTAATTGTTTAGTTAAGGCACATAACAGCCTTCTATATTAGTGACAGTCGCCGCTGCTTAGCTAGTTTTGGTGCTGTGATATTGCAAAAAGTTCATCCAGTAACCAGTAAGAAATTAACGACGTTTTAGATGGGTTTTTCACTACGTTTAAAAGTCATCGCTGATCGCTGGCGCATTGCAAACGTTAGGTAATACGCCTGCCGAAAGTCTTTAGACGTTCGGTTTACTATGGCAACCCATAAGGGAACCGTGTCTAATAATACTTATTTAAAGATATGCAAACAGCTAGTGAGTGAATAAAAATAAAACCGTGATAATTGATATATAACGACGTGATATATAACGAAGTATTCCATATTGGGCACCCGCTTAAATGGCATCTGAGACAATGGCACCTGAGGTATTCCACATACGGTACCTCTCGATATTTTTGGCAGGTGCCATTAGTGGAATATTTTATTATTTTAAGTTTTATTCCCCAAATGGCACCTACGGATCAGTAGGTACTAGTGTTGGGACATATTTAGAAAATAAAAATTTAACAAATCGATTAAAATCAATACAAACTATAACTACATGATAAAAATATAGCTTCTTTATGTTTTTAATCATTTTATTACCACTATCAGTTCCCTTTCCATCAGTTTCCTATTTCGTCTCCATTTAATAAACAAAGATTAAACGATGACGCTCACCGCAGGCGTGAGGTATTCCTGCGCTAAAAATGCATTCCAGTTGCGTTCCTACTTGCATACGAAGGATTACGAATTTGTTCGAAAAGTTCCGATGTAAATAAAAATTATACTAGACGACGCATAGCTAAGTAATATGGTAAAGTATTTTATATTTTTGAATTCTATTGTATCATAGGACTGATTTTGCATTGCATGTGATTAAGAAAACTGATTGTGATATTAAAATGGTTAAGAACAAAAGAAATTATTTTTTTATCATGTTATAAAAGTATGTATTGATTGTAATCGATTTGTTTAATTTTCATTTCCTAAGTATGTCCCAACACTAGTACCTACTGATCCATAGGTGCCATTTGGGGAATAAAACTTAAAATAATGAAATATTCCACTAATGGCACCTGCCAAAAATATCAAGAAATGCCGTATGTGGAATACCTCAGGTGCCATTCTCTCAGGTGCCATTTAAGTGGGTGCTCAATATGGCTATTTTAATAATAGACAGTTTGACGTACATAGATGTTTATTCTTTCACGACGCAGCAGAATGACCCGAGTAGGCTGGTACAAGGTATTTTATAGTAACACATAGTTTTACAATAATTAAAAGTAGGGTAGATTGAAAAATGTCAACTTCAAACAGATCAGTCCAGATGGCACCACTTCCAAGTTTATAATTTGTAATAATATAAACGATTCCACGATGTTGCGGAAGTGGCGCCACTCTAGTGCATCATTTTGATAACAAATTCAAATATCCATTATGCGAGATAAACGAATAATAATATTACATTCAAGCATTATTTACAATATTATTCATATTACAAATAAATATACTTAACACTATTTATAATGGACTTATATTAAACAGGATACCGAAAAGTATGAAAAAACCACGGATACGCCTTTGAAGAATAGCATGCCATCTGTGCCACACATATAGCAATGCACTATTGTTATCTTTGCTGTCTAGAAGCAATGGTTGTCTTTCTTCATCAGGAGAGCCATCTGCTTGTGATATTATGGTATAGAAAACTTTAATCATAGAGTTCGTTTTTTCCACAGACCACATGAATATTAATAGACACGCCATTGGTAAAGAAACGTGTCGCCGTGCATATGAGCAAATGCTTCCATCACTGTCAAAAATGTCATACATTTGTAGATATATTATATTGTAAAAAAATATAGAAATAAACCATGTTGTACTGTTTTATCGTACCGAATGAGATGACAATGTTTAATATAAGTGATTTTATTTCATCAGTAAGTAGCATAACTATGTATTTCTGTGTATAAATGCAAGCTAAACTGACAAACTAAGAAATTGTCTTTTTTATATTATAAGATAACAAACAAGTAGAATATGGTTCCCCTGATGGAAAGAGACAACATTCGCCAATATACCCCAAAGATATTAAAGGTGCGTTGCTATCTGAATCGTTTATTTGAGAAACCCCATAAGTCCAAAATACTAAATTTTTCAGGAGAAGCAAAAAACATTTTTCCAGGTTAAGTTAGCATTAACATCGTGAACCAATGATAAATAATAATAATGTTAGCATCTCTAAAAAAGATTCCAGCATAAAAAATTTTAATTGTTAATTACTACAATTAACCAATAATGATTTAAAGTAGGTGGACTTATGGGGTTTCTCAAACAAACGAAGAAAATAGTTAAAAAATCATTAATTTATCAATTTTTCTTCCTCAATAATTTATTAAATTTATAAAATAAACTACAAAATATGGAGTAGAACTACAATTAACGGAAATTATAACAAATAATCATTTATTTTTAAATTAAAGGCAGTGAAATCACAGTAAAGAATAAAACAATAATTTAATTAAATTTTATCAAACTAATAACAGCAAAAATTATTAAAATTTAATTTTACTTTTTTACTGACAGCCAGTGGTCACGGGTGATTTTTTTTTTTTCAAAAAGGCGTCAATTTTAATTTAAAAACATTTTTTTCACTCAGAAGAAGTTTTTTTTGTAAAAAAAAAAGAAACTTATTTTTTTAATTTTGGACTTATGGGATATTTGGACTTATTATATACACGTAAACGTGAGAGGATATTCAAAGAACCGAAAAATGCAATAAACCCAATTTCGAAAAAAATGTGACTTATGGGGTTTCTCAAATAAACGATTCATCTTTGGTGGGGTCTAAATTCCACACACATAAGTTTACCAGCTTACCTTATTCGCCAAACCAGGCCACGATGGTGACAGGCGCCGATGCTATTGCGGAATGAAAAGGTAAAGCGGTGGCACCGAACGCGGTCGAAACATTGCAGACCTCTACCATCTAGCAAGTACTAAATAGTCACGATATTACTGTCACATATTATTCATTTCCTTGCTTTTTACGCCTAGCGGTAAGGTAGTTTTTTTATTCTTCGAAATGGGGCTCGGATCAATACGAGGAAATAGACCTTAACTTATCCATACCATAAACTAATATTGTAAATGCAAAAGAGACTCTGTCTGTTTGTCTGTTTTTCTGTCTGTCTTTTTTCACGCCTAAGCTACTGAACCGATTTGAATGAAATTTGGTAGTAAGATAATTTGAAATCTGAGAAATAACATAGGACAGTTTTATCCAGAAATCTCACGGAAAAGGGGAACTATGCGGCTAAAACTCGGGACTGTCTATCTTTTAGACCACGGTAATAAGGAGTAACTTAGGCTACTTTTATTTTTTTTAAAAATCCACGTGGACGAAGTCACGGGCTCAGCTAGTTCATAAATATTCGCTATTTCTCTTAGTTCCCTATTGGGACATGCAGGTATATTTGAAAAATTCACCCGTGTAGCTGCAGCAGTCTGACAGAACGCAGAAAATTGAAATTTTATTATTGCCTCAGTCTGAGACGTTTTATAAAATCGAATTGTAAATAAGTGGTAGCTTGCACTGCATTTTAACTTTCTACGTTAAAAAGGAAAATATTCAATTTATCGCTTCATAAATATATTGAGTAAGGTGTTAAAAAATAATAATTTTCCCCGTGTTGGTTCCGGGCTCCTTTGAAGAATAGACCAACTGCCGTTCTGCCAGGCAGGTAGTAAAAGGCGACCGATTGGCTATGCGAGTCACTACCATCGTGGCTACTAGGTGGTAGAGTTCTGCAATGTCTCGTCCGGGTTAGGTACCACCGCCTTACCTATTCCTGCCGCAATAGCGTCAGTGCTTGTCGCTGTCATGTTCCGGTTTGGAGGGTAAGGTAGCCGGTAAACTTATGCATGTGACATTAGACCTCGCCACAAGATAGCAACGCCCCATCAACATTTTTGGTGTCTATAGGCGATGGTTGACTCTTTCCATCAGGAGACCCATCTGCTTGTTTTCTATCTTATGATATAAAAAAAAATAATAAGTATTTACTTAATCTTTAAGCATTTTAGTTAGTATTATTGTTTTTTTTTTTCGCAAAGACCATTTTACAATCAGCCCTACAGGCTGTAACAAAATACTAGATTTAAATTCAAGTTTAGGCTAGTAATGTTCGCGCTAAAGGTTTTCTCTTGTGATAACGGACCTCGGCTTAGTATAGCGAGCGTTCAGACTAATATTGGAGGGAGGAGTTGCATTGCGCTCCGCGTTACACGCATATTTTACTCGTGCAGGCTATTTGGTTGACAGTTTAAATTTATGCTCTAATTTATGGGATGATATTATGTACCAATATTTTTTAACAAATCTGAAAATAGACGTAGTTTCCAATTAGATTGTTCTTCCCGTCAGCACATTGATATAAAAAACCCAAGATACACAGTGTCTCAAAAATGTCCTCTAAAAATAAGCGTTCTCATTTCAAATAGAATCGCGTCGTTTGCGATCCTGTCAATTTTATGACTTTTTGTACATTGCTATCACATTGCTTTGTAAAAGCAATTATAAATTTTGCACATGCACAGACATATGTTTTTGCCACATCTATAACTACTTATGTAAAATTAGCGATAGTTTTGAGTGTCCGTTTTGTTCGGAACTGTGCATCTTGGAATTTTTATATCAATGCATCAGCATCATAATTTTATAAAATTTCTTAAAATACTTCTATTGGGGACCATAATAAAATAGCTACTCATTCTTATAATATAAACAATGAAACAGAAAGTTCTCTGCTTTAAAAAATGTGTATTGGTGATGGATCACTTACCATCAATTGAGCCTTCTGTTAGTTTACCCCGTATTTTTTAATCAAAAGTTTACATAAAGTAATAGTTAAAATCTTTCCTGACCTTAGTCCAAACATTTTCAGTAATAGCAATACCTTACAGTCTCTTAAAAATATACATAACCTTTAAATAACAATAAAGAACTTTATTTTGTTCAATATGCAAGCACAACACCATTATTTTGTAGAGGCGATGCGGTTTCCGAGTCTATAATAGATTGAATTACAAAGTTGAGCTCTCTAGACTGCTAAGTGCAGACTACATGACTAGACGTGCTAAGTAAAAATAATGACCTAATTACAACATTGAATTGCTCTTAGACGATACAGAAATTGCTATATTGTCTTTTGTTGTATATTGTTGAGGTTATACAAAATGCTTCTTACTTAATACAAGAGTTGAAACTATTTTGTTCAGTATTAGCAGTTATCGACTACAATCATTTTAAAGAAGGTTAATTTTTATCCCAAATCTATAAAATTTTGTTTAAGTATATAAACACGCTAATGGCGTGGCTACATATATCGGGCTACGGCGAAGATTCGCGCTAACACTACGTATTGGTCTATCACGTAACTGCGTTGCGAAGGCCTTTGACGCGTCACTGCAGTGGGCGTCAAACTGCAGTTCGCAGGTGATGTTTGTGCGACTCACGATAAAGAAACCATAATATAATTACGATAAGCAAGGGTGGATGCAGCCTTCGGTTCAGGGGGGTCACATATTTGAAGTTCAGGCATAATAGGCTCTAATCTTTATCTAATACTAATAAATCCATACCTAGACCCCTGCCCGGGGGGGGGGGGGGGGAATTTGTTTCGTGAATTATTCTGACACGACTGATAACTTATTTCACTCAAAAAAAGCATAAAGTTAGATCAATTATATTATTAAAAAAAAATGAAATTACTCTATATATTACTACTTGAAGGGAAAACTTTGTACCCCATTTTTAAGGCAATTGCACAAACGGTGGATTATGAAATTTGGCATAGTAAAGTTTGCGGAAAACTGTAGAAACCTAATATTTTTAAATAAAATGCACTGGAAATACATTAAATTTATATAAAAAAAAACATTCAACACACTAATTTCATGTGGCATACATGATAGTATACACACATGTAAAGGTATTGTTTTCTTTACGGTTAAATTCAGTTGTCAAATTTAAAAGAGATTTTATTGTTTGGCCTATGGTCGAATTTCGGCTACAGGCGATCGCCAGTATATATTAATACGTGAAGGAAAACCTTTGTGTCCCTTTACCCCCTGAAATGTGTATTAAGTACGTCTAACCAAAGATATCCAGCCTAAAAAGAATGTGATTCAAGGAACTAAAGCTTTTTGATTTTTACGAAAAAAATAAGTTTTTCTCATAACGATTTGCGCTTTTTTGTATAAAATAATCCACTTTAACGCAAGAGTGAGTAGTAAGAGATAAATAATCAAAAAGTGGTCTGTTTTATGCAAAAAGATCTTTTTTGGCTGAATATCTTTGGTTAGACGCAATGAACGGTGTTTTAAAATATGTTCACATATTTTGGAAGGATCTTATATAGTAAACACCCAAACCAAGAAACACAAATATCTCTTATATATTTTCCTCCGAATTGGTCCGAGCTCCTTTGAAGAATACACCAATGGCCGCTCTGTCAGACAGTTTGTAAGTAGACAGCGATTAACTAACTATACGAGTCACTACCATCGTGGCTACTAGGTGGTAGAGTTCTGCATTGTCTCGCCCAGGTCTGGTACCACCGTCTTACCTGTTCGTGCCACCATAGCATCAGTGTTTATCACTTTCATGTTCCGGTTTGGAGAATAAAGTAGCCAATAAACTTATACATGTGGCATTGCCATTCCGCCACACGGATAACAACGCACCATTAACATCTTTGGTGTCTATAGGCGATGACTTCTCTTTCCATCAGGAGAGCCATCTTACGTTATAAAAAAATATTTGTCACCAAACTTTTTTTTGTCACAATATTTCAAAAAAATTTATGCTCGTCACACAAATATTTGTCGGGATTTAGCCCCGAGCCATCCATTTATCAGCCATAGATCGTATATTAACGTTGTTTGACAAACTGGGTGGGTCTTAGTATTATAGGTATTACGTAGTCGTACATGGAGAAATGTGTGAGCAGTATACGTTTATATCAAGTAAAGTATTATTAAGTTAACAATTTAGACATGGGTCGGGCGATGTGCGACAAAGCCCCAACATTGGCGTGTTTTGTAACGTGCAAGCTCCAGATTACTGTTCAGGCTTACTAGGTTTATTTATGTGAGAACCTTGGGAAACACTCTAAAGTTTTGTATGTACTACAACAGTGTAATGGTGTTAGTTCATGTATGTTTTGTCTTAAATTAACTAAAAAACACCGCTGCTTTATATCTATTGTATTTTATCTAGTCACTTAAATGTATCCCCCTTTTGGTTTTAACTCTCGAGACGATTACAATGAGATATATTTATTACTAGCTGTTACCTGCGGCTTCGCTCGCGCATAGTGCCTTTAGGATTTATTTAACCTTTCTTTATATGCTACTTCCCTTATTTTACCTCCTCAGGAATCGAATTTTGAAAAACGCTTAAACACGTAATTCATTATTTTTTTGTACTCCATTTATACGAATTTCATGTAAATATGTCCAGGGAATAAGAAAAATCATACAAACTTTTATTCCCTGTTCCGCCCCTTTCGGGGTTGAATTTTGAAAAATTCTTCTTTAGTGGATGCCTACATCATAAGAGAAATACGTATGCGAAATTTCAAGTTTCTAGTCCTAAGGGTTTGGCCTGTTCGTTGATACTTCGGTCAGTCACTTTTGCCTTTTATATATTATTTGCTGACCCGGCAAACGCTGTTCTGCCTTTTTAACTACTTCTATTTTTTTCTATATTTTCTCACCTTTTAAATCTTCCCGGAACTTCAACAATTAAATTAAAACCAAAATTAGCCAAATTGGTTTAGCCGTTCTCAAGTTTTAGCGAGATTAACGAACAGCAATTGATTTTTATATATATAGATAATTAGGGCTCATCAGCAAATTACACAAAACGTTAAGGAGGGGACCAACGAAATGTGACATTGTGTAACAAGAGAAGGGGGGGGGGGTAGGGTCAAAAGCTTTGTGACGACATATTACAACGCAAAATTTATATGTAAACTAAAATATTTCTTGCAAATTCATTTACTAACTCAATCTATTTTTATAATGCTTATCTAAGTTTAAGCTGTTAGCGCGTGCAAAATTTGGAAAAACTGTTGTTTTAATTAATAATCAATTGAATTACTTGTAAATATAAAACTGAGACATATTTTCGTTGGTTCTAGACTCCTTGGATGATATAAAAAACAACAATATGTGATATTACACCAGGGGAAGATGTTTCACAATGTGACCATTTGTGACAAGGAGGGGGAGATGTCAAAAACAAAATTTGTTTAACATTATTTATGGATGGCCGCTTATTTAGAGTTCGTGTTGATCCGGGTCTCAGGTTGTGAAAAATATATTTTTATATGCATACTTCCATATTAACATAATAAATGCGAAAGTAACTCTGTCTGTCTTCACGCCTAAACCACTGAACCGATTTGGATGAAAGGTACAAAGATAGTTTGAGACCCGAGAAAGGACATAGAATAGTTTTTATCCCGGAAATACCACGTGCACGGGAATTACGCGGGTTTTTACTCCTGAGACTTTTTTATTTTAGATTTTTTTAACGCGAACTAAGTAGCGGGCACAGCTAGTATTATTTTAGGCTACCTATATACACTGTAAGCTTCTCGGTATTGATTCTTATACAAAGGTATAAAATATAAATAAGGAACGTGGAAAGTTTACGGTTTCTTCCCATCTGACAGAATAAATACTCGTAAATTCATTTTGAAATAGAAGCACGCTCTATGCTAACTCTAGTGTGACTGTCACTTAAAAATACTGATATACTGCCAACTGAAATTTAAAGTCGTGAAAAAACACCTTAACACTAAATAATTTAAGGTTATGTATGTTTAAGTAAAAAAATTAATTAAGACAGATGTTAGATTCTACTAAATAAGCATTAAACTTTTACATTTTGTTACTATTTTTGTTTAAAAGTAACAATAACAATTTTAGGACAACTCTAGACACTTGGTGGTAATAAATTCAAAAAATGCAAATAATATATGTACATATTACTATTTAGCGATCGCTTGTGGCGGGAATTCGACCATGGACTAAACTAAACAATAAAAGCTCTTTTAAGTAAGAGATTTTATAATTCTCTTAATGTTTTAATTTTTTCCCTTATCCCTTAATATTTTTTTTTTAATTTTTGGTTATTCTTGTTATAGCAGCAACGGAAATACATATTTGTGAAAATTACAGCTTTCTAGCTATCACAGTTTATGAGGTACAGCCTAGTTACAGACATACAGACAGTCAGACAGACAGCGGAGGCTCAGTAATAGAGTTCCGTTTTTATATTTTAAGTACGGAACCCTAAAAAATAAAAACAAATCTGTCACTGCCATCATACAACAGTCGTTGCAAAAGCATCAGTGTTTGTCATTATTGTGTTACGGTTTCTAGGTTATCTTTGCCTAATGAAATGTAATGCATCTTTGGTATCTATAGGGGCATAAGGCGATTGTTATTTCTTACTTTAGAGAGAACTATCTTTTTCATTCTTCTTGTTAAATTTAAAAAATCCAAGAGATTAAGAGATTCTTCGCGGACGATAAAGAGTATAAAAAAATTATATTGAATAATATTTTCTATGTGGTGTAATTTAACTCGGTTGTATTAACTAAACTCAAAACATTTAATGCTATCCCAACGTAAATTGTAATTAATGCCTACAGTTTCATAACACCCAAGTATATTGCATTCTATTTCACATATTCTGGTGGAAACATATCATAAATTCAAAATACGAAACCTAAATTTCTGGTAAAGTTCAGATTATTTAATGTATGTGCGATGGAAAATATGAAGGGAATGAATGGACTTTATATCCATATTTTCTAGTAAAATAGGAATAACAATGTGAAGGTGAGAGAGCTTTATGGTTTTTTTAATATTATTTTTATATCATAAAATAGCAATGTATCTCCTGATGTAAAGAGTCAACCATCGCCTATAGACACCGAAGGTGTTAATTGTGAGTTGCTATCTTGTGGCGAGGTCTAATGCCATATGCATAACTTTACTGGCTACCTTACCCTCCAAACTGGAACACGACAGTGACAAGTACTGACACTATTGTGGCAGGAATAGGTAAGGCGGTGGTACCAGACCCGGGCGAGACAATGTAGAACTCTACCACCTAGTAGCCACGATAGTAGTGTCTCATTAGGGCGAGCGCAGCGAGCCCTACACTAGGCGACTGTCTGTGCACTTTTGTGGTACATTTTACTGAAAAAATATCGCATTTTTTAGGTTTGAGCTTCGACGTGGTTGTTTATATTTATGTCTAGATTTGTTATCTACCATTAAAAATACCATTTTATAAAAATAAAAAAATAGTAGGTTAAATTTGTATTAGAATCTTATTACTACTAACGCCATCTCTTATTAAATTGACGAGTTAAAATTGATAGAAGATACATTTTGTATTAGAATTTTTGAACTTATTAAGAGACTACCATGTTGTATGAATTGTTTCTTCATATTTGATTGGCGGCGCGCGGTTATCGTGCCCTCGTATAAAGGCGAGGTTCAAGTATAAGTTGCAATAGCTATAGGGCCATCAGTTTGGCATCACAGTTTGATCAGTTTGGCATCGAAGGTGTATGATAAAATAATTGAAAGGAGAATGCAAGGGAAGTTCGAAGTAATGTGGGAGGTACAAGGGGAATTTAGGTCTAGAGCAGGAATGTTTGCTGGGAACAGAGTAAATAGAGCGTTAGAGAGTTTCACAATATGCTTATTGAGAAACAGTACAGATGTATTAATTGATTTATATTGTATTGAGATCAATTCCCAATCTTAGCCCGAGGGTAAAAAGCTAAAAAAAGGTATATTCACGCCCGTATCCCCGAAGAGGTAGGCAGAAGTACAACGTGTGCATCCACGGCTAGCCGAAGATACTTAAGTCTCACAATGTGGTAGGTGGCCAGCCTATCGTCAGTTGGGCACTTTTCCAATCCCGGGCAAAGTTGTTAATCAGAAAACTGAAAAAACACATTTTTTCATTTGCCTATCTCTGGAGTTGAACCCCGAGGGTTTCTCTGAGAGAAAAATTCGAAAAATGTATTCGCTGAGTGTCTACCGTCAATTCTTCGTGCCTGCGTAGTCCAAAAATTTTGAAGGTTTATTTAAATAAAACAATTTTTAATTTTGATTTCATAAATCGACGTAAAACCAGGAACTTCCTGATTTAAAAAAAAAAAATAATGATTTCAGCAAATTGTTAAAAATGTGTTTTTTTGTAAGATCAACCTTCATTTTTAATACATATTTTTCCTTGAAAATACCAACAAACAAAAACCAAATATTTCTAGTCCAAAGCCTGACGACGCGGGCCTTTGATGCGAATGTAATGTTTAGGTAAAAATACGCTGAGTTTTTTTAGGTTAGATAATTATAAATAAAGTCCATACATTTAAAGATGTAATTCTCAAAAAATACTTTTCTAACAATATTACTAGATAGTATAACTTTGCGAGCCCTTGCAAAGCTCCGCTTTTTGCTAGTATAGCCAATTGGTCGCCTTTTACGACCTGCCTGGCAGAACTGCAGTTGTCCTATTCTTCAAAGGAGCCCGGGATCAACACGGTGAAAATTTCATAGCTTTCTAATCTAACGTCTAAATCTGACGTAGAACGTCAGATTTGATGATACTTGACCCACCTCACGTCATTTAGGCTACGTACGCACTAGGAGCTAAGCAAGCTACCTGCTGTGCCGACATAGCCTTACAGACGCGCCCTAATCTCATTATGTCATTTCAATTGTCTAAATGTATCCAGACACTTAGTAAGACATTAGAGTAATAAACATTTAAATAAATCATCCATTGGCTAATGACTTACGATTAATTGAATCATTATTCGCATATCATTCATGTAATGAATCTTATGAGTCCATTACATAAAATATCAAATTTCGCGTTTACGTGTAGGTCGGTACAGTTTTGTATATTACATAACTTGATCTTAATGTGCTATATAACAGTTCCATAACATGTTATAGCCGACCTAATATGAAGTTAGGAATTTAGTGATAAAGTTGTTCCTTGCATCACCGCACATACATCGGAGTTAAGACTCGGTCGTAATATCAAGCAACTTTGATTATAATACGATACAAAGTTGATTATGCTAAACACATTGCTTGTTACGGTTATCTAAGGTTGTAAGAAAATTACCTAATCTGCTTAAGATGTGAGTCTCCTCAGATCCTGAACAGACCTTCATATTGTCCTTTATTTTAGAACATTTTATTAAGAAGACATTCACCCGATTGCCATACAACACTTTGGTAGGTTATATACAGCGTACGTAAGGGACGATGTACCAAATTATTAAAAAAAAACGTGTCATTATACCGTTCCAGCCATGATGCCAATTCCTTTTTTATAAGAATTGTTAAATTTGGATTTAATGATTTTACTTACTTCACACCAGGCAGACAAGCCCGCAGAGCTGCTCCCAATCCAGCTGTTTATTCTGTGCGGTAATTATTTTGTGTACTTACTTAAATTTTACTATTTTTTAAGAATAAGCAATGTAGAGTATTAAAATAAATCAAATGTTGCAAAGTTAAGGTAAAAATCGTCAAAAGAATCAAAAAATTTCTAACGGTTTTTATCTCAGAATCATGGTCCATGGTTTTGATTTTTGCTAGACCGTCCCTTACACCCTGTACAGGTATGGGTATTGCTATTGGTATTCAGTGGGAAAAAGTGTGTCAGCAGCCTCTTTCTGTAAAAACGGTATAATTGAACGTGACAGCGAGTTCTCACTAGCATATGTATGAATGTGTGTTTGATGACAACATTAGTATCGATAGGAATTTTTTAAATCGTAGTACTCGTACTTTAAAACTTAGCTATAAGCTCAGACTAGGAAATTTACCTATTTGCGCATTTAGTAGATAGTGTAGTATTTTTTTAGTACATCCTAATGTGTATGAAAATAGGTAATGTCATGGTTATAGTTAGGTTTAAACTTTGTACAAGCCTTACAAGAAAATTCAATTTACAAAACTCTAGGACAAAGTATTTGGGGAGGTCTAGGATTACTTTTATGTAGATCCATTTTACATTTTTTGAAGAACTCGCTGCTCTCCGGACAAATCGGATTCCCATTCAATATTCTAGACTTTTTGGAAGCTTCCGAACTTAGCTGAGCTAAAAATTTACTAAATTCAAAGCTGTGAGATTCCTAAATCGCCTGAGTCCATCAACTTAGAGTTTAAAAGATTTAAAATGTAATCTTGGCTTATGTTTTACGGAAAGGATCCTTTCAATTACCCGAGTAATTTGTGGCTTTTGTTAACTTTGCGAATTCAAAAAGTAGTGAAACTTCTTAAAGTTACTTAGTGTTATAATTCATTAATTAATCATTATTTTGTTAATATTCGCTTAGAAATGATGTTGTGTTTTGCCGCCCCAAAACTGTCATGTCTATGGGTTGTAGATAATAAAAATTTACAAAATCAACCCTGAGTGGTGAGTTTGCTCAGTAACAAATTTGGTAACGCTTTAACAGTCCGAAGTTACTTAGGAGGGTACTTGTTTCAATCATTCCTGAAAGCTGAATGATGTGTTTTTTGACGTTTCGAAAAAAAGTTATTTTGCAGTATTTTTTAAATTCCTGCTACGTATGTAGATAAGGAAATTACTGATTTTGCCCCGATTTTCAAAAAATCGAGTTTTCACCAGATCTCTACGTTTTGAGGTCCTAGGAACCTTTTCCGACTATTTTCACGGTGACGTCAGTATGTCTGTATATATGTACGTATGTGTGTGTGTATATGTAAACATCTCATAACTTTTGAATGGCTGGACCGATCAAAACGCAGTTAATGGCATTCGATTGGATTCCATTCAACTTAAGAATTCCTGAAAATTTGAACCAATTCGGCTTAATTTTGAAAAAATTCAAAAAATTTTTTGGCGAAACAGTATTCCAAAACAGCATGAATAATCAGAATTATTACTCGATCAGTCATCGCATTTAAATGCCGCTAACAGGGTCAATAACTTTTTTGTTAATGTTGGTAAATGTCTGGCAGAAAATAGTTTTCATTTGCAAGGAGTAAACACCGCTTATAACATGACATCAAGCAATACTTTAACATCTTTCGCTTTAGTAGATACTGACGAAATTGTGGTAGAACGGATTATTATCGGATTAAAAAATGACTGCGCCGTAGGATGGGATATAATATCCCAAATAATATTCTCAAGCAATTTAGACATATTTTAATTCCACTACTCACTTACAATATTTAAAAAAAATTATCATGTGGGTACTTTCTGAATTATCTTAAAAAAGCTGTAGTTATTTTATTTATTTAGCTGTAGTTATTTATTGTAGTTAGTTTAAATCAGGTAATAAGGGGAAATATTAAACTATAGGCCAATTTCACTCCTTCCTTCCATTTCTAATATATTAGAAAAAATAATAAACATTAGACGAGTCAAATATTTAGAGGATAAGTCAATTTTATCCAGAACACAATTTGTATTTCGACCTAAAATATTTACTGCATACGCAGTCCATATACAACAGACCATCTGCCAAGAACTTAATAATGGAAAGCATACAATTGGCATATTCCTGTCAATGCTTTACATTTGACACAGTGTCTATCCCCATACTTTTAAGAAATCTATCTTCTATTGGTATAAGACGTACTCAATACAACCTTTTCAAAAGCTACTTAAAAGATCGTACTCAATATTGACTACTGACACTGAGAACTTATTATTATTTTGTAAATAAACGAAACTTAGAGTTAGGTATTATAACTACGTTTAAATTTCTCTTCTTGTTGTTTGTTATTTGTTTTAAAAAAATACTCTGTTTTCCTGAGTTATATTATTCCTAAAGTTTTAAAGTGTTCAATTTAAAAACTTTGTAAACTATGCTCACTTAATTTTTTATCAGTGATTATTAAATGATTATATTCCTAGCCAGACACAGGTCAACCTTGTTCAGGCAGATACATGTTATGTTAAATCATAACATAGTCTTTAGGTATTTTATTAATTAGTGTAATTCATAATTTATTTATCTGAATAAATATATTTTGATTTGATTTGATTTTGATAGACACCAAATATGTTAATGGTGCGTTGCTGTCTTGAGGCGAGGTCTAATGCCACATGCATATTGCTCTCCAAACCGGAACACGACAGCGACAAGCAATGACGCTATTGCGGCAGGAATATATACAATATATTACGATACTATATATACCCAGGATAATATAGGATAATATTTTATTTCTTTAGTAGCACAGCTATCCAGCTGTTTATTTTGTGCGATACATGGTGTACAGTGCAAGTACTTTGCTTATTTTGGTATTTCCTTAGGTTTTAATGGTTTTTAAGAATAAGCACTAAAGTATTAAAATAAATCAAATTTTACAAAGGTAAGGTAAAAAAATCGTCAAAAAATCATAAATTTACCAAACAAATTTCCGACGGTTTTCATCTCAGAATCATGCTCCAATTTTTCACTGACTAATTACATATCTGACATATCTAATTTATTCTCACTTAAACTTTAGGTTTCAAACAAAGACGAAACGGGTAGCACAATTCATAGTTAAAGATTACTACTCTAGTAAATAGTTACATTCCTTTTAACAGCGGCAGCTAGGGCGTCGTTAAATTTAATGTTTCGTATAATCAGTTGTACATGGCAAGTAATTTCTCGTAATATTTCAGTGCTACAAAACAATGTTGTGTTGCTTTATATCTATGCCTATTTAAATAAGTTTTTTCATCAAATAGAATCTAAAAAAATAGGAAAAATCCTTTGGTATTTCTTTTATCGATTATCTAAAAAACGACTTTGCCTATTAATTTATCGAATGAATTTTACCTTTATATCTACGTACCGCTATAGAGCATGATAAGTAATATTGTATCGCTTAAGGTTTTATTAAAATTAAACAATTAGTACATCTGTTGAACTTGTAAGTCCTCTCTGAAACTTCCCGTTAAGTTGAAATATTTACGCTCAAAACAGTAAATAAACAACAACAGTATACACAGTTTGAGCTCAAAGAGTTCAAAAATCTAGAGTTTGTTGTAAATTACACTTTTTAATTTATGAAAAGTTATATATTTTTAACACAATGATCGATTTTGATTTTTCAAACGGCATTCAGCGTAGTTTTTTTAAACCCTAAAAAATTATCTTAGTTAATAGTTACAAAGTAGATTGATTGCGAAATACATTTTTATTTAAATTTTATCAATTATAACTCCCGCACGAATCAACCGATTTTGATCCGATTTAAGGCAGTTTTTCAAGAAGAGCTGATTATATCGTGGAATTAATAGTACATTAGTCTGAAAGTTGTTTTAAAATCTAAATTATGGAGAAAACAACATAATTTTAATATTTAAATAAGCTTTTACTTTTGAACTCATGATTTGATTTTCATTTTCTAAGCTTCAATTAATGTATTTTTTAATACTTAAACAGTGTAAAAGGTCCGATGTATCAAAAAAATATATCAAAAAAATTCCCTTTTCAACATTTCTCGTCAGCGATAGCTCCTGAACGGATAACTTTATTTTGATGCAATTTATGACATTGAGTGTAGTTTCTTAAGAAAAAGAGCTGATTAGATTTGTTATGCTAGTGGTGAAGTTATTTAAAAAAAAAAACATTGTTTTACCGACTTACTTTTGAGGTTTTTACAAAATTCCTTTAAATATTTTGCACTAAATGGGTAAGATTTTCGGAAAATCTAAATTTGGTAAAACCAAATCGAATGTCGCCAACCATGTTTCGATCGGTCGTTCAAAAATTATGAGAGGTTTAGATATACCCACACGCACACATACATACACATGCATTAATATAGACATATTGACGTCACGACGTAAAAATAATCAGAAAAAATTCCTAGGAGAAACCTACCTAGAACGGTAGAACCCAGTATCTTCATTTAACGGGAAGTTAAAAAAGTAGCACCTGTGCTCATAGCTTGTTTCATTTGTCAAACCTATGTGACAGAAAAATGTTATATATATATATATATATATATATATATATATATATATATATATATATATATATATATATATATATATATATATATATATAACATTTTTCTGTCACATAGGTTTGACAAATTAGATAATTACTATTTCCAACCAAGTTAAATTAGCATAAGTCATATTAAAAATAATGTTGAAAAAATTAGGCTAAAGCTGTAAGAACTTCTTTACTGCCAAATTCAAATAATTTGACTTTCATGCTTACTGCTATTGCGTATTATAAAGACTAAGGACTTACCAACACTTCACTAGTAGTATTGTGACTAGTTTGTTAAGATAGTACCTGGAAATGAAAAAATTATTAGTAAAATTCATTAGGGAGGTTGACTAATTTGCAGTGCTTGTTAAGCTTACATCACGTAGTGCTAATTTCGAGGGGTTGAGAAAAATACAAAATTATCGAAAAAAGCATGGAAATAACCAGGGCTGCTCAACCTGAAGCCTGATAGTGTTTTAACACCCCCATGCTTCGGTTGACTATGTAAGACTGGCAGCGTCAGTTAATCACCTAGTAAGTGATGATAGTATTTAATATGTATACAGCGATGTTAATTACGACCTATCTTAACCAAAACCAAATAAGTAAATTAAAAAAATTAAATAAAAAAAAACAATTAAATGTGGTGCGCCGAAGAAACTTCAGAAGATCGGTTCGCTCTTTCTACTGTACAAAGAGAGCGTCGCGATAATAATTTTCAGAAACTTGCAGCCTAAATAAATATATTATTCACTCTAAGATAATTATGTATTAAAAATTTTGCTAAAGTTCAAAAGAACATATTTTTGATTTTATCTAAATACATACTGTTAAGGCGTGAAGGAGTATCATATATTTACACAAAAACTTTTACATTTATAAATGTGACAATAAGCAATGAAATAGTTGTAGCACCTGTGTACATTTAGTTAGGAATAGAAAGAGCAGTATTGTTAACTTGCTTCATATTTTAAATCTATGTTACAGATTTTTGTTTATTTTTTTATTTATTTATTTAAACGCGATTAAAATCAAGTGTTTTAAATTAATAAATATAAATATAAAAATATATTCACGGGACAAATTACACTTACTGATCTAACCCCAAAGTAAGCAAATTATTCGCTTGTGTTATGGGTATTAGACGAAGAAAACTAGCTATTTTTTAATTTTCCGCGAACTTTCAAGTGTACCTTTGCGATGTTACTGAAAAGGAAAACATTTAAAAGCGGTATAAGGAATGGAACAAACTTACCGTAGGTCTGAAAATAATGAATAAGAGGACAAGGGTAGATAACTGTGCCGCTGGGGTCCAGCGGCACAGTTATTTACCCTCGTCCACTACACTTTACACCACACTTTATACCACGACAGCACCAAACACAAAAGCACACAATTTACGCACTCAACGCACGTTTCACTTCGCAACCGAAGCATCTTCAGGAGACACGAGCATTACTACACTCAACGAGAGCGCGTTGAATGTAGTGCTCGTGTCTCTTAATCGAAACACGACAGTGACACACACTGACGCTGTTGCGGAATAAAAGTAAGGCGATGGCACCGAACCCGGAGAAAACATTGCGAAACTCTACCACCTAGTAGTCACGATGGTAGCGACACGCATAGTCAATCGTTTGCCTTTTACGGGCCAAAAATTATGCTGTAATGTTGAATTTTGTAAATATATGTCAAGATCATCACGCCGATTGACTAGGGTATAGTTATAAACATGAAGTATTAGGTATAGATGGAGCTAGCACTCGTATTAATCACTTGAAACAAATACCTACGTCATATCTCATTCTATGAGGTCTCGCCATCTCTTATTATACAGCTGTGCTAGAAAGAGAGGGTGAGACCTCAGAAGATGACAGCAGTATTTGAAGTTGTGTTTCAAGTAGATATTAGAAGTGCTGCCTCCAGATATAACACAGCTTCATGGGTATAAAGTATCCAAAGTTCAAAAAACGGGTATCTTTTCTTATTTAATCTATATTTTGTTTTAATTTAAAAAATATGTAATACATGAATATGTAAAAATATTTACTAATATGATGTCTCTAGAGCTTATATAATAGAAAATGTAACACTTATATAATAGAAAATGTAATATCGAGTTCATTTAAACTAGCGATACTTTCGCAGTAATACATTTCGTTATAGTTTGCGCTGTTGATTGTGAATAACGAAATTGAGTGCAACTTTGGATTGTTCTCTAGATAGAAAGAAGAATTTACTAAATAAACTTTTATGTAAATACATTATTGAGATATCCTCCACTGAAGCAATAACACTGGTATCCAGTAAAAGTACTAACAAGTCAACGAACTTATGCTGCTAGCATTTTTGTAGCGTAATGTTATGTCAGATACGTACACAAAAGGGATCACGCTTAAATCTTTATTATGACAATGGATGCTAAATTAATTATTTTTAGAACTATAACTTTTATTTGTGTGTTTCCACGAATTTTATAAAAACTATTGTATTCTATATTAGTGGTTTCCTCAGATCATGTATATCTATCAATTAAACTTAAAAATCGATATTTTTCTCATACCTTGATAAAATTTCGAAGATATGACAACGCGCAATCCAAAAACAAGAAAGAAATTACCTATATACCTACCTTCTTTATCTATACAAATAAATAAAATTGGAATGTCTGTTGGTAATATTAAAATAACCGCTTTTTACTAAATGCATATGGATGTATACATGGTACATAATACCAAAATAAAATTTTGTACAATTTTTGTCTGTCTGTCTTTCTGCTTTGTTTAACGAGATTGCGCAATTTCACATTTAAACTGATTTCAACTATATAAATATTTTCTGTGAATAAAACCCATACCTATTACCATAAGCAAATATTTTGCTGCCTTTGGAGTAAGATCAATACGTGTAATAAGCTTATGATATTTATTAATTATTATTTATAGAATTAGGCGTTAATTTTTCAAATGAGATTGAAGAGGATCCGTTCAAAGTTCGCCTCAAACGTATGTTGACAGACGTATTGGAATACATAATTTTTTTCTGAAATGTAAATTGAGTCGCGGACACTGTTAGTAATGTTAAGTCACGAAAAATCTATACGGATTATGTTTACTAGAATTCATAATTATGACATACTATGTTAAGCCATTCACGCTTTAATATAATATCGTCGTCAACATAGATACACATTTTTGTATCTCTTAGTCCAGTAAAAATTAAATGAAACCATGATCTGACCAGTTTTGGCGCAATGAGTAAAAATGTGTTCATTAATACTTAAATAATGATATTATGCAAGAAATTTTGATTTAAATTTAGGGGAAAAGGATGAAAAAAAATAAAAAAAGGGTTGAAAAATGCCTTTTTTTTTTAAAATAATTTAGCTACAAAAAATAAAAATTAAATTTGCTTTGTAATTAATTATAAAAACTTACCAGAATTATTACGGGCCTGTACCATGCAGCGCGCGCATCACATAAATATGTGCTAACACTACTACATATGTTTTCCTCTCTGCAAATCATACGGCTGACTGTAATTTTTTATTTTTTGTAGCTAAACTAAAGCAGATAACAAAAAAATGAAAAGGAACTTTTTTATGTAGAATTTTTATCTCTACAACTTTTACTTGAAACTTTTTTTTTTCTATTTCCTACCGTTATTTATAAGTTAGTTATAAGTTATTTAAAAAAAGGCATTTTCAACCCTTTTTTTGTTTTTTTCATCCCTTTCCCCTAAATTTAAATCAAAATTTCTTTCATAATATCATTATTTAAGTATTAATGAACACATTTTTACTCATTGCGCCAAAATTGGTCAGATCATGGTTTCATCATGAAGATTATTTGATTTTAACCACTTAAAAAAGAATAATGTTTGTTTATAATATTAATAATCAAAATATTAATTATTGCCACGTGATCAAAGATTAAGAAGATAACATAGTGATTATATACTCTGAAGATAAACCTGTTTTTTTGTTTCTTTAGGATGATACTAAGATAGCTTGTTTATACAGCCTTCTGTGTTGTAAATTTCAACTATAGTAATAAATACTATCCTTTTTGATACATTTTATACTAGAACTTTTTTAATATCTGGTTCCCTTTAACCTATTTGACATTTTTCTAACTTGTTTGGACAGTTATACATAAAAAGAGTGTTAACTTTATGACAGAAAAGAAAAATTTTTGCTTGATTTAGACATAAGAAAAGCTTACAAGTTTAAATATGAGTAAGTTTCTTTTGTAAAACGTACTTGCTATTAAACGGTGTCTATTGAATTAGAATTCAGTCCATATTGGAATATGGACTTATAGTATTAAAAAAGTTCTAGTATAAAATGTATCAAAAAGGATAGTATTTATTACTATAGTTGAAATTTACAACACAGAAGGCTGTATAAACAAGCTATCTTAGTATCATCCTAAAGAAACAAAAAAACAGGTTTATCTTCAAAGAGTATATAATCACTATGTTATCTTCTTAATCTTTGATCACGTGGCAATAATTAATATTTTGATTATTAATATTATAAACAAACATTATTCTTTTTTAAGTGGTTAAAATCAAATAATCTTCATGATGAAACCATGATCTGACCAGTTTTGGCGCAATGAGTAAAAATGTGTTCATTAATACTTAAATAATGATATTATGAAAGAAATTTTGATTTAAATTTAGGGGAAAGGGACGAAAAAAACAAAAAAACGGTTGAAAATGCCTTTTTTTAAATAACTTATAACTAACTTATAAATAACGGTAGGAAATAGAAAA
Organism: Apodemia mormo; assembly: GCA_036924255.1. Taxonomy (NCBI): domain Eukaryota; kingdom Metazoa; phylum Arthropoda; class Insecta; order Lepidoptera; family Riodinidae; genus Apodemia; species Apodemia mormo. The sequence continues at coordinate 15,744,493 of JAUPFN010000003.1, read as the reverse complement.
AAAAAGTTTCAAGTAAAAGTTGTAGAGATAAAAATTCTACATAAAAAAGTTCCTTTTCATTTTTTTGTTATCTGCTTTAGTTTAGCTACAAAAAATAAAAATTTACAGTCAGCCGTATGATTTGCAGAGAGGAAAACATATGTAGTAGTGTTAGCACATATTTATGTGATGCGCGCGCTGCATGGTACAGGCCCGTAATAATTCTGGTAAGTTTTTATAATTAATTACAAAGCAAATTTAATTTTTATTTTTTGTAGCTAAATTATTTTTAAAAAAAAGGCATTTTTCAACCCTTTTTTTATTTTTTTTCATCCTTTTCCCCTAAATTTAAATTAAAATTTCTTGCATATAATCATTATTTAAGTATTAATGAACACATTAATAATTTTTGCCGACGCTATATAGTTGTAGCAGATTGAGACAGATCTCATCAGTCTCCTTTATAACACAAAGAAATGAGAAAATGAAGGTAAACTAAACAGCAATAATACACGGATTTCATACTGAAATGGGAAAACAAATGAAACTAACTGAAAGACCTGAAAATTAAAGACTACCTTCTAATCTAGACAAACTTATAATCAAAGATAGCAGTTACCTACTCTGCGGTGACGGTAATAAAACTAAAAGCGAATAAAGTAGCAGCTATGGCTAGTAATATAAGTATTTATCAATACTTCCATGTAATTTATCTAATAGATTACAAGTAAGAACTGGAACTCAGACAGGCCATAAATTAACCCGACGTCATCTGGCGATTACAGAAACCCCTGTCATTAATTTCCAATGCTTCAGTGCAGAGGCACAGGTGATCCTAGAATGATTAATTAATATTTAAATACGAGTATATTTTTGTTTATTGACTACTTCTTGCCTGCGGACTTACTTGCATTTTATTCATTCTTTTATTACTAATAACAATAGCTTAACACTACAATATACAGGTTATCTGGTAAATAGACTGTAATAGAAGGACATGATGGATAATACTACTATGTTCCAATACAAATATATTAATAGTAGTATTTTAAAAAATTAAATCGATTTCCAATATCAACTATATTCATATCTCAAAAAACTGAACATATTTTGACAAGACTTGGACTGTTCCCTGAGTTAGAATACACCTGATTTAAATCAAAAAGACTTTTCTCGATAGGGCTTTTAGTTCGAGACAAATTCGTAAACAAACATATAAACATAAATATACAAACATACATACACTTACGAAATTTAGTACACGTGCTTGGACGCCTAAAAGATTATCATACTCAAATATTGCGCAGCGGCAACTCCCTTTTTGTAAACAACTTCGATGTCTACACGTAGGTGTCGTCCCAACTAAACATTTGCATTGGAAAATGAGGTAAAAATTTAAGTGCTTATTTTTTTGCACATTTGGAATCAAAATCAAGCACTGCACACCCTCATTCAGTAATGTGCAATATTTTACTAGTCAACCTGTATATTATAATAAGGATTATTAAATATTAAGAATGGGTTCTCATCGCAATGACTTTTTTAATTCTTTTTTCACTTTGTTTTAATTTAATACTAGCAAAGTAGTATGTATAAAACAAACTTTTTTCTATTATTAAAAAGCAAATAGCTAGATAGTTATCCTGGTAGATGGAGATATCCATCTACTTTAGACACCAAGGAAGTTAATTTTGTATTGCCATCTGTGTATCAGGGACGTAAAGTCAAGCATAAGTTTATCGGCTATCTTAACCTCCAAACCATAATACTGAAGTGGCTTACATTGATAATATTGTAAAGCCAATGCAGAGCTCCCCACCTAGTGGGTACTTACGATGGAAATATAACGTTTAGCCCTCTCTCGCCGTTCACAAGATACCTGGCAGGTACTTGATCTATTCTTATTAATAAAAGAGGCCCAGATAGATAGAGGGATAAAAAACCGGGGTAAAATTCATGTACTTTTTTGTCATTGAGTAAATAACTAACAGATAATTTACATATTTTTTTCGGAATAACTGATAAACAGTCAGCAGATCGGTCTGGTACTGTGAAATTTACCAAAATTGGGCAAGCAAAGTGCTCAAGCAGAGTATAAATAATTAGTTTTAGAGGCCACCTTAATGTTGTTCAAATAAATAAAACTAAAAGAAAGTTAGTAGCCCTTGAACAGGATCTCGAAAATATCGAAAGTACATCATCGCCGGGGATGCGCTGATGTGTATGTGTGTGTAAAATATTACGGATTAATGTAGCGGAGTATGAAAATAGTATAAATAATTTTATTTTATTCATGACGTCATTAAAATCGCCTCTGTGGTCTAGTGGTCCAGCTTTGGAGTTGACCACATGAGGTCCCGGGTTCGATTCCCGGGTCGGGCACTTTAAAAAAAAGTGTTTTTTCAGTTTTCTGAGAAACTCAAAGTTGCCCGGGATTGGAAAGTGCCCGGTTGGCGATAAGCTTGCCACCCATCACATTTATGGGACCAAGTATCTTCGGCTAATCGTGGGTGCACTTGTTGTACCTCTGCCTACCCCTTCGGGGATATGGGCGTGAAGATACTTTTACGTCATTAAAATGTGAAATTCATTCTTTACTGCATGCATCTATAACAAGGTCACATTATATCCGGACCATTTTGAAATGAGATCCTACTCTAGCTTTTATTTTGATCTCCAAACGATTATTCGATCTTTAATAAATCTTCCTATATATACCAAAACACCGAAGCCCCGATATGACGTCATCCAAGTCATGTACAGTGATAGTATAACTGTGATGTACATTATATAATACACTCGTGTAGATGAGACTGCATGTTGGCACAGAAGGACAGTGTCAGCTGTTATGTTGACACTAGAGACATTCTTAGCCTTCTAATACATTCACTTTTGTCAGAACTGATATAACTGGACATAACATATCCTATTTATATATTAATACGAAGCGAATAGAAGAGTATGAAAGCTATAGTCAAAGTATTAACTTGTGTGTGGAAGAAATGCTTAGCTTATATTTTTATACAATATGCATTAAAATTACAAAAACCTTACGCACACTGCCATGCAATTGACACACGCATACGTATATGCTATTTTTTAACTTCCCACTACGTATGTAGATAAGGAAGTTACTGATTTTACCCCGATTTTCGAAAATCGAGTTTTCGCCAAATGTCCACGTTATGAGGTCATAGGCACCTTTTTACATTCGATATTGATTTTTAAAACGATATTCGATGTAGTTTTTTAGTACTAAAATATCGTAGAGCCCCAGAAAATGTTTGGTTGAAAAATTTCGAAAATATGTCGAAAAAACACATTTTTTAAAAATTTTTCGTCAACGATTACTCCCAAACGGATAAACCGATTTTGATGCAATTTATGTATTAGACGTAGTTTTTTTAAAGAATAGAGCTGATTAGTTTTTGTACTTAATCGGTACATAAATCTGAAAGTTATATTAAAAAAATACTGTTTCGCCAAACATTTTTTTGGTGTTTTTTCAGTTTCTCAAAATCTCCTGGACCGCATCAGTTCAAATTTTTAGGAAGTTGAGCGGAATCCAATCGATTGTTATCAACCGCGTTTCGATCGGTCCAGCCGTTTGTACACACACACACACACACACACACACACACACACACACACACATACATACATACAGACATACTCACATCAAAAATTGTTGATGGTTAAAATCTGTTGCCAAACATATAAGAGCAAACATATAATATAGTAATCAAACTGAGTCATTAGTAAGAAATAGACGACCACCATAAAAGTTATCTAAGACAAGTAAAAACAACAATTTTGTACAAATTTAATTGAACATTATTCATGTAATTATTGTTCGTTACACAACTATAATTACATTTAATTAAACTGTGGCAAGGAACTACGAAGTTACGCCTCACTTGACAAATACTTGGCTGATCAATTACTGATTTTATTCTACTACACACTTTGTGTATAAATATATCTATGACTACACACTTAGATATTATTTAAGTACATTGAAACTAGCGCTTGTTAAAACTACTCGTATTGTTAACCCTTTTTGTATCCTTTTTGTATGGTATCTTTGGATATTCATCATACTTGTACGAAACCACTTAAAAAACAGAGAGATGCTTCGAAACAAATAATAACATAACTGCGTGTTAAAAAGAAACAATTATCTTTTTTTTTAAATAGGTTGAAACTATATTAAAGTAAACAAACATAAAAGAAATCCGCAGTAAGGCTATTTAAACTATCAGTCAGTTTCAAGCATTAAGGGAAATTGTGATTTTGCGTGATACACTAAACTGCTAAGCTCTATCATTTCATACAATCCAACTAAATATATAGCAGTAACATTTGACATGAAATTGTTGAATGTAGACTAAGTGTTATTAAAACACTTTTACCAATTAGTTATTATGAAAGTGAATTAAAAATATATGTACCTGTTGTTTGTAAATATTTCTTTATATTTTTTTCGAGTAATTTTATACTTTTATGAAAGCATTACCTCACACGAAACATGCTTTAGCGCCTTGTAATTATTACTCCATTGAAATATTACAATTTTCTTGGGCTTGGTGTGCAAAAGTCAGAGCACGCATTTTTATTCTTTAATGTTAATGGAACAATTAAATCTATGTTTATGAGATTGCAACCCTTGTCTTAAGGCCGGCATCTTGTAAAAAGGTTTTTATGCTATATTGGGTAAACTATTCTTCATAGAGAAAATTTGTAAAAACATTTATTGTTGGTAGTTAAATATTATAAATCTATATGATATTATTTTTAGTCAAGCACCAAAAACATGTTGCTCTATTTTTGCAATCACAAATGTATTTTTTATATCATAAAATAGTAAACAAGCAGATTACTCTCGTGATTGAAAGAGAATCATCGCCAATAGACACTAAAGATGTTTATGGTGCATTGCCACCCGTATAGTTATGCCACACGCATAAATTTACTTTACCCTCTAAATGGGTTGCACAGTGACAAGCATTGACGGTAATGCGGCAGGAATAGGTAAGGCGATGGTACTTGACCCGGGTGAGATGTTGCGGAACTCTACCATCTAGTGCTTTTTTCAATGGAATTATTGTACCGCATGTTAACTATTTTTTATTTGGGCTCTCTTTTAAGATTAGACCATCTACCATACTGTCACGCAGTTCGCAAAATGCAAACAATTGACTATGAGTGTCACTACCACTACTAGTTGGTAGAGTTCTGCATCTTCTCACCCGGACCTAGTACTGCCACCTTACCTATTTCTTTCACAATAAATAGCGTCAGTTAGTGTCATTATTATGTAGCCGCCAAACTTATGCATGTGGCATTAATAACTCGCCACACGGATAGCAAGGCACCAGTGACAAGGTTAACTATTTTTTATTTGGGCTCTCTTTTAAGATTAGATCATCTATCATACTTTCACGCAGTTCGCAAAATGCAAACAATTGACTTTGAGAGCCACTACTAGTTGGTAGAGTTCTGCATCTTCTCACCCGGGCCTAGTACTGACACCTTACCTATTTCTTTCACAATAGCGTCAGTGAGTGTCACTATTATATAGCCGGCAAACTCATGCATGTGACATTAATAACTCGCCACACGGATAGCAAGACACCATTAACATATTTAATGTCTTTATGCGATGGTCATATTTTTCCATCCAGTCATCTACTTTTTAGCTATCTTATTGTAACAAACTCTCCCGAAGACCCTCTAAACTCACATTTAAAATATAACAAAATCGTCTGTTATATTTCGTTTATAAAGGAGTCAACAGAGTTATAATCATATTATCTGGCCAAATGATTCATCTAGTGTTAAATTGAGGACTCATTTTGTGTTATATAGTTTACCCATTCATTCTTTTCAAAGGTACACTTCATCTCTTATAAACAACCATACTTTATCAGGAAATGTATACTATAAATTGATTTAAGGACTAAAATTTAATATATTGAAGATATCTGTCTTAAGAAAGGAAGTAATATATTACATAAATACATAATAAAGATATTTGAGTTTAAGGAAGGGAATAATATATTAAATATATACATAAAATACATAATAAAATATATAGTTTAAGAGAGCGATATGATGATATTAATAATTACATTGACTTCATCCAAAGGAAAGAAGTACGGTAGTATGGAATATATGGACAAAATTATTGTAATATTTAGGTTGGGAGTTGTAAAGCACTTTAGTGCCGCAATTTTATTATTGTGGGATATGTAAGAGGCGCCGCCTCGCCTCACATGTGTGAATACCAAGCCGGCTGAAGGCCTTCCTAGCGTATTCCCCAGAAATATATTGAAACTAAAAGGAACTAAAGTCCTTAATCTCAAAGAGAAAATCAATATATTATGAAGAGCCAAGTTAATGGCAGATAGGCATTACTGTTGTGGGGTCACAAAGTGATAGCCATATAGTTTTAATGTCCAAATATGTGAATACATTGTTTGGAAGTTGATGAGTATAGGCATGACCAAGGTGTTTCGTTAACATTGAACACAGCCAAAAAGCCAAATAATAAATATATTTCTCAAGTATACAATTAAGCATTGACTTGAAGTAAGTAAATGTTGATAAAAATATATACTGTTGTTATTTTAGTAACAAACAGTAACAAAATAATAAATAAATATTGGCATGACCAAGGTGCATCATTAATATTGAGCACAGCCAAAAGGCCAAATAATAAATATATTTTTCAAGTATACAATTAAGCATTGACTTGAAATAAGTAAATGTTGATAAAAATATATACTGTTGCTATTTTGTAACAAACAGTTTAATAAAATAATAAATAAATATTGGCATGACAAAGGTGCATCATTTGTATTGAGCACAGTCAAAAGGCCAAATAATAAATATGTTTCTCAAGTATACAATTAAGCATTGACTTGAAGTAAGTAAATGTTGATAAAAATATATACTGTTGTTATTTTAGTAACAAACAGTAACAAAATAATAAATAAATATTGGCATGACAAAGGTGCATCATTTGTATTGAGCACAGTCAAAAGGCCAAATAATAAATATAATTCTCAAGTATACAATTAAAGTTTGTGCAAGTTTATTTTAACGATTACTTGACAAAACTAAGACAAGATAATATGTTGTCTTCAAGCACAATACCGAAACATTAATAGTCGGTACGCGATAAATAGACATATATAAAAGTAATCATTGCTCGCAATGAACTTCAAATAATCCAAATCATAAAAAGTTCATAAGTAAAATCAATTAAGATAATCCTTATGACGAAAGTCAAATGAACTCAGGTTAATGTATAAAAATACATTAGAACAAGCAATTTAATATATCCAGCTCTGTGATGTAGCTCATACCTGGTTGAAGATTTGATTAGTTATGTAAATAGATCAACTTTGCTAGGCGATAGATAGTTGGGTGTTTATCTGGGTTAACTCTCTGAATACTCTGTTTGCGGTAGGACTTATCCGAGTACCACGCACTGGTAACGAGAAGATAACCATAACGACAACATTATATGTGTCTTTATATAGATATACACAATGCAACCCTGATGCCTTCGCAAAGCCGACACTACCTTGTGACGAAGGTATGGTCCAATCAAAAAGCCAAATAATTAAAATAAATTATTACTGAACTAGAAATTAACCTTTGTTCTAAAGATATTATAGTTAAATTTCCTCCTATAACCCTAATAATTTATAGTCACCACAAGCAATGAAATATTACTTATTAATCGAATTTGAAGTTATAGTTGAAATTTAGTAAGATCTTTGAACTCTTTAATATTGTGATTGAATACTCAATACATCTTAGAATCCAAACAATTCGTCTTATACTCGTTTTCTAATGAAACTAAGTAATTTATGTCTTCTCCAGATTATTAGAGTTCTATTATTCTTATTTCAATTACTCTTTAATCAAATTTCAGAATTTAATAAGGTCTGAACTTTTAGAAATCAACGCTTATTAGATCTATTGTTGCTTTAAGTGAACAGTATTATGAAACATCTAGCCACCCGAATAATCATAAGTAAAGTTCATTTGTACAATCCTTATGATGTAGAGATTCAATCATGGAATCCAGGTTAATACATGAATATATACAGATAAACAATTTAGACAAATAACTCTAGTTCTGTAAAATAGTTCATGTCTGAGATGATTAGATATGAAAATGGATCAACTTTGCTTGGCGGTATAGTTGGGTGTATATCTGGGTTATCGCTCCGAATACCTTGCTCGCGACAGAGGGACATATTAACCGTGTGTCTGCACTGGTGAAGAGAAGATGACCATAATGACAACATTACATGTGTCTTTATATAGATATACACAGCACAACTTGTTGCCTTCGTAAAGTCGATACTCCCCAGAGATGAAGATGACATGATCTATTTACCAAGGTAAAAGGTAAAAATATCTAATCCAAAATTAGTAATTAACCTTAATTTCAGATTTATTTAGTAAACTTCCTATCTTACTAAAAGATCTGTTATGCACTGTCACTATAAACAATAATATTTCAATTATCCAAAAGAATTAATTTGATGAAGAAGTTTAATATTATAATTCCTATCCTCCTAAATCCCTATATAAATAATATAAAATAAGAATAAAATAAATAAATAAATAATTAAATTAAGTAAATAATTTATACAAAATATGGTTAAATAAACATAATACATTTGGACTAAAGTTCATTCATTCCTCTCTTGCACTCTAACTTCCTGAAGCTTTATTAAAGTCATTTAAGATTTTCGCTCCAAATTTAATTCAACAATTCAGTTTATATTAATTATTCCTTTGTTAGACACGAAGAGAGTAATTTGTATTAGTTTGTGAGTATCTCGTTTAATATTTGTACTCGGTTTTAAATTTGATTGTAAATAAAATAATGTTTTATGAAGATTTGATTTTAAGAGACTGGCCTATGCAATTAATTTACGAATTAGTTAATATTTAGTTTTATAATAGGATATAATAATTCGTATTAACATTTCAACATTTTTAACAATTCATATTAAGGTAGGTTTTAATTTGAATTTTATGTAGGTTTATGCCCCCACTTATTAGTTGTAATATATTATTCCTACAATGACAGACCTTCTGCTTTCAATTCCTAAAATATCCCATTTCCTCCTAACAATATTTCTAATTTGAAGCATTAATTCAAGTAAACATTTAAACTAGAGAAAGTTTCTATTATAAATATTTCCTAAGTTTGAACCACCTAGTTTTAAATTGAAAGTCAATAATAAACAAAATATCCCTTTAGTTCCTCAATATATTAAACCATCAGTTCTTCCACATAATATCAACACGTCCTATCCTATCACCTAATTGTTCCTTCATGAAGAAATTATAACTCCCCTAACTTATAACAATTTAGAACCTTAAAATTAAAATTGTATTTGACATACCTCCAACTCTGCGACAAACCTACAGCAACTCTGCATTCAGCTCCGACGACAGCTAAGGAGTCACCCACACGCGGCCTCGAAGACTGCAAAGGCGTCAGCTCTCGATCCCTAAAGTTTAAATAACAAGCAGGATCAACTGTACTATGGAAATTATCCTAAAAACTTCCTTAGACGGACTTCATCTATAAAGATATGTGGTAGCTATCACCAGTTAGTAGATTTTAAAAGATAAAACGCACGCAAAGCTTACGAAACGGATCTGAATGAGATTTTACACACAGATAGTTGATGACTTGGATTAGCACATAGGCTATTTATTATCCCGGGAAAATCTAGTGATCCAGCGGGATTCGCTTCTATAATGTTGCGGGTTGTACGTTGAAACTAGTTGATAATATTAATTCAGGTACAGTAGTATTAGTATCTAATAACAATGGAATTCCTTCAAAATGACAATGATGAAAAGTATAGTATAAAGTAGTTAAAGCACTTAAATCTATTCCTAATTAATAAGCTATTTAGCCAACATGCTTTTGAATTTGGTAATGCAAAGCCATTTCTCACTCCTATGAAAAATAAACAAACGTAGCAATATTAGCCACTTGTAAGGCAAAGATGTAATAATGATAGTTCAATTGCATATGATAAAAGTATAATATAAACAATTAAAGCACATAAATCTATTCCTTGTTAGTTAATAAGCTATTTAGCCAACATGCTCCTGTGAAAAATAAACAAACATAGCAATATTAGCCAATTGTAAGGTATAGATGCAATAATAAGTGTCTAGAGACAATGGGATTCCTCAAAATGCCGACGATAAAGATATAAATCAATTAAAGTACTTAATTCTATTTATTAGTTAAATAATAAACTGCCTTGCCAACATGTTCTGAAATTTGATAATGTAAAGCTTTTTCTTTACTTATATGAAAATAACAAACATAGGAATCTTAGTCATTTGCTAGGTATAGGTATAATAATAATAGTGTCTAAAGGCAATGGGTTTCCTTTAAATATCGATGATGAAAACTTATATACATATAATTAAGTCCATAAATCCATTTCCTAATTAATTAGTAAACTATTATCCGTCAAGCACTGAAATTTGATAAATTAAAGCCATTATTTATTCTTGTATAGTTATACAACATAATAATCTTAGTCACTTGTACGACTCTGCTAAAATAAAATCAACATGAGTTATTTATCACACACACTATCATCCGATCATTCACAATAATTTAATTTAGATTGGAAGAACTACATCACCTGTGTTGTTTAGAATTCCGATTTATCCTGCGTCTTGATTAGCAATCCTGCTGCAAAACTGTGAGACAGCAATCGCTCCACAACCATTGCTCACATTTTTATGGAAAGACAAGAACATTTAAATAACAACATAAATTATGGTTTTATTTTCCTAAAATCAAAATAGGCTTCCCTAATAATAGGATCACACAATTTCTATTAAGCAAACAAGTCCACGTTTCTTCCATGTTATTAATCATCTTTTCAATAAGCTATTCTTTGAAAATAAATAATTTCCTTTCTTCATACAACAAACATTCTTCACTCAGTCAAGGATCGATCCACTTTTACACAACAATTTGCACAATTTCATTCTTGTAAACCTAATCACATATTTATCGGTAATGTGTTTATTAAAATTGTATAGTCACATTCAAAGATTTACCTTTTAATAAAATCTACTTACTACCAATACTACTAGATTTAAATAAACTCAACGACTACCATATCAAATACGAAGTTGCATAAATACATACGTAATCCCTGAATAAATCTCTATTCTACATACTCACGGTTTTGATCAATAAATTTTTACAAATTATCTTTTCTCACATTAAGAGTATTTCTATTATTATTTACACTCCGGAATATCACTGATCTATTCTCAGCTTTTAGTTTTGATTTTCCTTTTAATAATTATTGTATAACGTCAAGAACTTTCCAACAAATCTCTAAAGTGAAAAATTCAACATTCCTTTTCTCACTCGCGAAACAAAATCCCTTTCCTCATCCGAGAAGCAAAATCCCTCATTTTTCTTCTCCAGTTCTATTTATAACCTCCGTTTTTCCTTCCATTGCTATCTTTAAATTTTTCAAATTTATTTTCCTTATTTTTCAAATCCTGTCATTCTTTTCTCATATTCGTTCCCCCTTTTTAAGGTTTTATATGTTTATATGTTAGGTCTTATATATTATTGAGAATTAGGTTTTTTTATTTATTTTCATCTTTAATTCCATTGATATTATTTATTAAACCTAATTCAGACATATTTTAGTTAAAAAAAAAATAGTATAGATTCTTATTATTTTCTTTTATTACAATAAACCTCTTAAGGGATAGATGAAGTCTGTTACATTATGATAAAACTTTTGTGTTTATAATATGAGATGTTTATAGGTACGTATTGCTCAACCTTTTTACGCCGATTAACATAATTAATTACACTGATTGGGAGTCCGCACAGTCAGAGTAATCCCATATTAATTTGGATACGGAGATACGAACGGATTGGAAGTCGTTTGCTGCAGTTACTGCGCTTAAATTACTGGAATCCGAGCTTTGTATTCTGTTTGTAGCCTCCATCAGAGGTACATCCGTCATGTGTCTGTCGTGCGCCATTGCCCGGCCACTGTTAATTAACTGCCAAGTTAACCGTAGCATTTACAAAGATGATTGGGTTGGCTTTGTCTATACTTTTGTTAATAATAATAATTTTATTTGCAAGAATAAGGTTATACATAGTTGTTTCTTAGATAATATATGATTCTGTTTATTCTAATCCTTTTATGGGCGTGCTAATTTTAGTTCCTTAACATCAAAATTTTTTTCTCAATTACATTCACGTTATAAATATCCAATTGATTAATTTACATTTAACTAATTATACATCATTCAATTATATCCTATTTAAATTTAATTTACAGTTAATTATTTATACATCATTCAATTAAATCATATATTTGTTAATTTATTACATATTACTTATTTAATAATTAATTTATTTGTCAATTTTATTATGTGTTTCATTCATTTATTTCAGTCTAATATATTTTATTCATGTCTATTATACAAACTCATTTTCTTCAGATATTTATTGTTATTTATAATATATTCATCAACGAAGTAAAAACATTTAATAATTAACCATTCATTAAGAGCTCATTTAAAGGCATTTCCTGATATCGATTTTATTTCCATATTATACATTCCATATTTTATTCCATTTACAAATTAACTACTAAAGAGAAAACAACACCATAGATAAAATAGAATTTGTTACTTACACTGCACGATGTCTTAAAAGAAAAAAGTTTTACCCCATTAAAAAATTGATGTTAAAGAAAAGTTGAATTCGAATTAAAAAAAATAGTTGCATCACCCGAAATCAATTCATTATAATATAAAATAACCTAAAAAACGAATAATTATCATCACAGTTTTCTTAGAGAGAGAGAGAGAGAGGGAGAGAGAGAGAGAGAGAGAGAGAGAGAGAGAGAGAGAGAGGTATTACTAGTTCAGTAGCTAACTGAATTTTTATTTATTTCATAAGATCGCAAATAAGCAAATTCTCCTGATGGAAAGAAACAACCATCGCTTATAGACTACAAAGATGTTAAAAGGTGCGCTTCTATCCATAAGGTGGGATGCTAATGCCACCTGCATGTGTTTACCAGCCATCTTACCCTCCTAGCCGGAATACAAAAGTGACAAGAGATGACGCTACTGCGACAAGAATAGGTAAGACGATAGTACCATATATTACTTGAACTAGGTCATGACTTATGTTGCACTTTTACTTTAATTTCACTATAAATATAGACAAATAATATTAAAATAATCGACCGGTTTCGCTTTTTAAAGCATCTTTAGGACGTAATATTCTTTGCTGCTATAGTTAAAGCATCTTCAGGACATAATATTTACTATAGCAGTAAAGAATATTACGTCCTGAAGATGCTTTAAAAAGCGAACACGGTCGATTATTATTATAAAATTATTTGACTATATAGTTTCAATGAAAAATAACGGAATTTCACCAAGTGCAACAATTCAAAGTGTAAAAGCTAGTATGATATACAGGGTGTCCCAGAATTGAACGTCAATCCGAAACGGGGTGACAGGATAGATCATAACCATCACGAGAAAAATCAGAAAAAAAATCTATCCCATGCAGTTTGAAAATTATGGGCATTTTAAGAAAAACCTAGAAATTTGGTCTAACTGTAGCATTTTTCGGTTATTGTGGTTAATTTTTATTATTTTTGTTCATTTAAACTTTGGAACCGTAACCCTAAATAACATCTCGAGAATCACAGTCTAAAATAATGACACAATTACCCCAAATTTCCTAGAATTTAGACTATTTGTTAAACTATGAATTTAAAATTTTCAAACTTTGTCGACTTTGAAACACCCTCCTTTAAAAAAAATGTACTAGAGTGCCTTGGCAAGTGCCATTAAGAATTGGCGCATTTAATCAGGATTGTAAAATGGTACAATACTTGTTAGTTTCATACTAAAAAAAACGAGTAAAAAATAAAAACCTCAAGTAACTCGATTTTTGCTAACCCATTTTACACAGTTAAAATGTTTTTTATTCGCACAAGCCCTTGGTAGGTTTTTATTTTACGGTAAAATGATGAGAGATATGGATAGTGGACATGTTTGCCATGAGCGAGCGAGACAGATAGTGACGCCACTTTTACCAAAGCAACAAAATACTAATAAAATAATAAAAAATGTTGACCTTGTTTTGTTTAGGTTTATTGGAATAAAAGTCAGATTTGAAAATAACATTTTTTATTATAACAAATGTTCAAATTGTTTACCATCAGCTTCAACACACGCCCTACATCTTCTTAAAAAAGATCTACTTATTAGCCGGGCATATCCTCGAGAGTTGATGTCCTCAGCAGCTTGAGAAATTCGTTCACGCAGCTCGGCTATGCTCTCAATGGGCTTAGAATAAACTTTTTCTTTGAGAACGCCCCAATAAAAAAAATCCAGGGGATTTTAATCTGGGAAACGGGCTGGCCACGAGATAGTGCCTGAACGTCCAATCCACCTTCCCGGATAAACTTGGTCAAGGAAATCTCTTACTTGCACTGCGTAATGCGCTGGGCAGCCATCTTGTTGATACCACATGTGGCGACGATCTGTTAGTGGTACGTCCTCTAACAAACTTGGTAAATTTTCTCGTAAAAAATTTAGATAATTCGTGCCATTCAAATTCTCAGGCAGCTCAAAAGGCCCAACAATTTTGCCGTTTAAAATTCCTGTCCACAGGTTAACTTTAAAGCGATATTGGGATCGGTCTTCTCGCATTAAATGTGGATTCTCCACATGCCACTCATGAAAATTGTGTAAGTTTATGTAGCCATCTTTTTTAAATGTAGATTCATCTGACCAGAGAATTTTTTGGATGAATTGGGGATTTTCATTATGCCTCTGTAGCATTGTTCTACAAAATGAAATCCTTTCAGGATAATCTCGAGGGAGAAGACTTTGAACTCGTTGTACGTGAAACGGATGCATTTCAGCTCTTTGTAAAATACGATGTGCTGTGCTTTTGGGTGTTCCCGTTCTTTCTTCAATTCCACGAACGGAAATACTTGGGTCATCTGCGACCTCTTCCAACACTTCTTCTTCGTAAGGAAAGCGAGGTCTACCTCCAGCCCGTATTTGATTCGGAAAATGGCCGCCCTCTGTGAGTGAACGGTGCACATTAACAAACACGCGGTGATCCGGATAGTGCTCTAAATTTGGATATCTTTCACGATAAAGTCTAGCGGCGGCACTTGCATTGCATCTGCATTCCCCATAAATGAGATGCATGTTCGCATATTCTTGTGAAGTGTAGCGCGTAGGCATAGTGATGACAAGGATGTCAACACAAAAGTCCAATTCCAAAAGAGAGAAGCCAAAGTTGCCGGTATGTAATCAACAAGTCCAATTCACAAAAATCCAAGTCCAAAAAGAAAAGCCAAAGTTGTCAGTACTAAATTAACACAAGCGAATACGGAAAGGTGCGCAGTAGACGAATGAGCGAAATGTACTAACTGGTGTCAGACTGGCAGCGTAGCTATTTGCTTGGTATGGCGTCTGTATCTGTTTCATTCGCACTCGTTTAAACGACGCATCTCCGTCTCACTGCGTGGCGTCACTATCTGTCTCGCTCGCTCATGGCAAACATGTCCACTATCCATCTCTCTCATCATTTTGCCGTAAAATAAAGAATCTACTAAAGGCTTGTGCGAATAAAAAACATTTTAACTGAGTAAAATGGGTTAGCAAAAATCGGGTTACTTGAGGTTTTTATTTTTTACTCGTTTTTTTTTTAGTATGAAACTAACAAGTATTGTACCATTTTACAATCCTGATTAAATGCGCCAACTCTTAATGGCACTTGCCAAGGCACTCTAGTACATTTTTTTTAAAGGAGGGTGTTTCAAAGTCGACAAAGTTTGAAAATTTTAAATTCATAGTTTAACAAATAGTCTAAATTCTAGGAAACTTGGGGTAATTGTGTCATTATTTTAGACTGTGATTCTCGAGATGTTATTTAGGGTTACGGTTCCAAAGTTTAAATGAACAAAAATAATAAAAATTAACCACAATAACCGAAAAATGGTACAGTTAGACCAAATTTCTAGGTTTTTCTTAAAATGCCCATAATTTTCAAACTGCATGGGATAGATTTTTTTTCTGATTTTTCTCGTGATGGTTATGATCTATCCTGTCACCCCGTTTCGGCTTGACGTTGAGTTCTGGGACACCCTGTATATACCCACGCAAGACGTTGCGGATCTCTAACACCTAGTAGTCACAATGGTGGTGACACGTATAACCAATAGTTCGCCTTTTACAAAGTGCCTGCACCAGATAGTCTTTTCTTCATATCGGCCCCGATCAACACGACGAAACATCAAATTCAAAATGTCTTTATTTCGTAGGTAAAATTTTTACACTTGAAATATGTCAGTAATTAATAGTTTATGCAAAATAAAAAAAAAAAACAATACAATAACATAATACAAATAACAAAATACAAAACAAATTAAAATATACTTAATTGGACACATCATCCCAAAAATACATTACTATGTACCCAATGCACAGATATCTTGTTTGTTTATAAATACAACTTATCAACAACCAATCTATAGTTATAAAGGTTTCCATTCTTTTGAAAAATATATCGTTATCGATGTCGCAGAATAAATAAATCGGAATAACACAAATGTTGCATCATCGTGAAACAGTTTCATAATCATGGAAAATAATTCAGGAAATAATACGGGTTCCTTACGAGACGAGTAGAGTGAAGTAATTGTCCAAGCCTTCTCCTAATTCACCGAGATTAACCATGATTCACCAATTTATTCACAATATAGGTGATGATTCTTATTGCCACATTTGCAAACTCTAACGATTACCGTTATTTGCAATGACCTGATTGTGTGAGATGTAAGCAGCTTTACGTGCTTACTAACGACACGAAAGTATTAAAATACCAGTACCTATCTTCAAGCTTATACTGAGATTTTTTAAATACGAAAAGGATAGTGCTTTGCCAAGCGGGTGAATTGAAATTGGAACCTCATAATTTGAGCCCTTTAAAAATAGAACATTCTGCTAGGCAGCTATTTTGCTGCTAGACAGTTCATAAAAGGCGAACAATTGGTTATTCGTATTACTATCATCGTGGCTACTAAGTGGTAAACTTATAGCTACAATGTCTCGCCTGGGTATTTGGTACAATCGCCTTACTTTTTCATTGTGAAGTTCTGTTTTAGAGGGTAAGTTAGCTGATAAACTTATGCAAGAGGCATTAACACCTAGCCACATGGATAGCAACGCAATATTTACATCTTTGGTGTCTTTTGGCGATGGTTGTCTCTTCTCTGTCCATCAGGAGAACCATCTGTTTGTTTGCTACATTACAATATTAAAAAACCTACGAGGCTAAGGCCCTATCTATATCTTCTATCTATACATATAATAAAATCGTAGGGAAGTCAATGTATGTCCGGGGTAAACTCAAAAAGTAATGCATGGATTTACTTCAAATTTTGCATGAATATTACTAACAGGTCGGGTCAACGTATAGGCTACATATTATTACGCTATCACCAACAGGGAAAGATCTGTGCGAAGTAAACGAAGTCCGCACGAACGAAGTCGCGGGAAACAGCTAGTTTTATATAAAACTAGTATCCTGCAGTCCGCTGCATTATACAGTATTTGGTAAGTCCCACAAAAACACCATATTTTTTCGGAATAAAAAGTATCCTATTTGCTATTCCAAATGATCATTTACATGTGTGCCAAATTTCATTCAAATCGGTGCAGCAATTTTTTGCATGATTGAGTAACAAATATTCCAAACATCTAAACATCCGAACCTACAGACTTTAGATGTATATGTAATACTAGCTGCACCGTGCAGCCCTCTGCATTATAATAGTTTTTGGTGAATCCCGCGGGAACAACTCATTTTTCCGGGGTAAAAACTAAAAAGCCTTTGTGCTTTATGAGGTCATCATCTACCTGTGTGCCCAATTTCATTCAAATCCGTTCGGTAGTTTAGAGTGCTTGAAACATAGTATAAATGTGAAAATTTGTTACTCAATCATTGAGTTTCAATGAGTTGAATGATTGAGTTTCAATCAATTTTCGCATTTATACTATTAATATAGGTATAGATGGGACTAATATGATCCCAGCTGAACTATCACAACGCCGCCAACTAGGGCTAATTTCCCAGTGTAGTGTGGGTTCCCAAACATACGAAGTCTCTCCATACATTTGATTAGTGTTTACCTTAAATATTGTGTGTTACCAATTACATAAAGCAACCATTTAACTTAACTTTTAACTTCTGTTATTGTATAAAATGCCAGTTTACACAAGTAGATCGTCCGAACTTCGGGCGGCATTCTCAATAAATCAACTAAAGTGACTCATTGACCCAAATCATCAAAGAAATCAAAGCCTATTGTTTAAATTCATTTGAACTGGTTGCATCAAGTGAAAAAGCTATCCCAATACGAGAATTTCCTCAACTATTATTCAAAACTTTTAATTGGATAAACGAGTCATTATTATTAGACTAGATATTTAGACGGATAATTATTGAATAAATAAATCTTGCAGTCTGTATGTCCTTCAGTTGTCTAATTTTTTTGACAGCATATGCGGCTAAACCAGTAAGTTTTTTTGACAAATTTGTTGTATTATAAGGACCTACCTTACCCTCTAAACGGGAAACTGACAGCGACAAGCACTGTCGCTATTGCGGCAGGAATAGGTAAGGCGGTGGTACCAGACCCGGGCGAGGCAATGCAGACAACGCATAGTTAATCGGTCGCCTTTTACACATGCCTGGCAGAACGACAGTTGGTCTATTCTTCAAAGGAGCCCGTGACCAACACGGGGAATGTAAAATAAATATAATAGGAATGTAAATTTTATACAACTTTCTATTATAGAAAAATGCTATATATTGAATCAATAAACGTTTTGAAACGACTATCGCTAGACGTAATTCACTTAAACTAATGGAGAGCTCTATAGAGCTATATCACAATAGATTACGGTGATCAATTTTAATCGGATAGCTTTAAGCTTTGCTTTACCTTGAACAAGTGTACTCGGTGTCGTGCAGGACAAATTAACCTTAATTACATTCTTAATTAAAATTTTCTGAGTTTTCTTCTAAAATAGTTTCAATGAAAAATAGTTATTGTAATATGCAATTTTTTAGTTTATATTATATTTGGGAAGAAGCTAAATTGATTAATAGGATCATGTTTAGTAGTTTATATTATTACTAGTGAAATATCCTGTGTGATTTTTTATCTAAATTAAAAGAAAGCTAGTCCGATTTTGCCGGTGAATACCTTGTCCTGGTTATTACAAAATTAACAAAATAAAACAGTCAAATAGGTAAAGCTGTTCGCAAGTGATGATCGCACACTATAACAGCACTACACAATTATACATTAGCATGGCATGGCATGGTTTATAAGGTACCATAATACGCGACCTCTGTGGAGAGCTAACTCGTAGTCAACCCGCTGGTCTAGTACTTCTACCTCTGGGTTGTAATGCAACGTGCGCCATCAGTGCGCATTAAGCATGTAGTCCACATTGAAAACACGTTAGCTTTGGCCATAGCGGTGTATGCAGAAAGTAGAAACACTGTACCGATAGGCTGTATTGGCTTTTTAACTTCCCGCTACGTATGTAGATAAGGAAGTTGCTGATTTTGTTCCGATTTTCGAAAATCGAGTTTTCACCAGATCTCCACGTTTTGAGGTTCTAGGAACCTTTCCCGACTATTATCACGAAGATGTCAGTAAGCCTGTATGTTTGTATGTATATGTGTGTGTGTGTGTGTGTGTGTGTGTATGTGTGTATGTGTGTGTATTGTGTGTGTGTGTGTGTGTGTGTGTGTGTGTATGTAAATGTCTCATAACTTTTGAATGGCTTGACTTGATGGAGTTAGATTTGATTCAGCTCAACTAAGACTTCCTGAAAGATAGAACTAATTTGGTTCAGAAGGTTTTGAGAAATTTTGAAAAAAAATTCAAAAAAAGGTTTTGGTGACACAGAATTTTTTATACGTAATTCTCAGATTAATGAACCGATTGAGTACAAAATCTATTAAGCTCTATTCCTTAATATATGGCGTCCAATGAATAAATTCGATCAAAATCGGTTTATCCGTTCGAGAGTGATCGTTGACGAAAAATGTTGAGCTTGAAAATATATTCTTAGGAAAAGGTTTTGCTTTGAGCTTAAAATACTTTAATTTAGCGGGGAATTTCAGGGGTGGCCTGCAAGGTCAACCGTCTTACATATTTTTTCTTCGTCCGCGTAGAAACATTTCTAAAATATAACCCGCACAGTTCCCGTTGCCGTTGTATTTCCACTATAAAAAATATCCTTTATCCTCGGGTTTCTCACTATATATCAAATTTCATCCAAATCAGTTCAGTGGTTTAGGCATAAAGAAGAGACAGACAGACAGCGTTACTTTCGGATGTATAACATCAGTATGGAAGTATGGAAGTTAAGTATTCACATGACGTAATGCTCCAGTTTAAATAATCTCATTCATCTTGCTAGGCGACAAATCAACAAATCTAGTTAAACTTTTTTTTTTTTTTTTTTTTCTTTTTGCTAGTTAAACTTGAATATCCATTTTATACTCCGACTAACCAGTACCTACACAACCTAACCTAACCTACAAAAACACATGGTGATATTTATAGTATCAGATTTAATTTAAACTACAAATAAAGTTTTTAACCTCTCTCATTGTAGAAGTCTAAATCTATCTACTACTATCATAACTACCGGATGCCGGAATACCGGATGTATAAAACAATGGTCATTAAGGACGCACAACCAACCAAAAGGGGTTGGTGTGATTGAAATAAAAACTATGCTATCTTTAAGTTGGACTTAACAGTATGAGTAGATATTTAATTTGAAGTCGGTAATATTAAAATCGGTTCAGTAGTTTCAGAATCCATCTCAGGCAAACAACATGACAAGTAAATTATATAAGTAAGATTAGGACAAAATCTATACGGTTAACACAAAATTCTAACTCATTCTGTATTACACACTTATTTATTAAATACGAATATGCTTTAGTTTTCAATTAAACTAGTGTGAAAACTCAACTAATAAAATACTCATAAAGTTGGCTATATAAAGGAAACTCGCTGTAATTTCACTAAAAGGTAAATTGAGATATCTGCAAAACGGAGTAGACGCCTTTTATTCTCAAATAAAAAGCTTCATTTTCCGTAGCAGTATGATTTTACTATTATTTAAACTTTCTATTTTAAAGTTTTAAATGCAGATAGTATATATTTAAAGGCAAACGAGATATTATTTCTTCGGATTTTAGGAAATACAGTAACTCATTATTCAAATATTTACATTTACATACTTTTATTACGCATTACTATTTTTGATTTTAGAATATCTTTATTTAATAAGTGAAGGAAAAAGTTTAGACCCCTATTTAAGACAATTGCGCGAACGGTGGAGTATGAAATTTGGCTGAGTTAAAGTTTACATTACGGAAGACTGCAAAAACATAATATTTTTAAATAAAATGCAATAGAAATACATAAAAATTAATTAAAATAAATATTACACACACTACATTCATATGTTATACAGGATAATATACACACATCTATACTCGTATTATTTTCTTTATTGCGAAAATCTGTTGTCAAAATCAAAAGAGATTTTATTGTTTAGTTTATGGTCGAATATCAGCCACAGGCAATCACTAGTAATATATTAATACGTGAAAAGAAAACTTTGTACCCCTTTTTAAGACAATTGCGCAGACGGTGGATTATGAAATTTGGCACATTTAAAGCTTACATTGCAAAGGGCCGGAGAAACCTAATATTTTTAAATACGATGCATCAGAAACATATTATTTGAATACACACACAACATTCACGTGAAACACATGATATATTACACACATGTATACTATTTTCTTTACAGCTAAAGTCAGTTGTCAAACATCAAAAAGATTTTATTGTTTAGTCTATGGTCGAATTTCGGCCACAGGCGATCGCTAATCAACATAAAGACGTTATTATTGCTACTGAAATCGACGAACTCATATATAGAGTTCGCTGACTGAAATCGATAAAGTGACGATTTCCTACACTTGTGTCAAGTGTCAAGGGAAATAATACTAGTCGCCGTAAATTAATGCACTATAACGTCTTTTAGTGTTTTTAACGGGACTCGGGTTTCGCATTTAAGAGCTAAGATAAATTATACTTTAAAACTCAAATGATGACGACCCGCATGTACTTTTGATTTGTCTGTCCAGTAAACATTTACTAATAGAGGAGATTACGATTCAATTATCCGACAACACTTGATATCCAAAAGAGCTCAAGCAACTAAAAGAATTAAAAGCGACCCAAAGAACTTAAAGTACTCAAAAACCTTAAAAGAATTTATAAGACTAGTAGTGATTAGTTGCAATAAAAATGCTCAAATGCTAAAAGCTCGAATTTTTTAATCTTGAAGAGATCTTTTACAATGAGCTAGACTTTTGACTTTTCGTCAAAAATTATGGCACCTAGGATATAATGTACTATACAGGAAATAAAAATATAATAATGAATACTACTTAAACCTGAAAGAATTCTACGCTGAATGGCCTCAACAACTTTTTTAAAATACAACGCTGAAAAAAATTAGTAAATGTATCAACTATATCTTCAGGATGTCCTATCTGATTCGATCAACCCAAGTACCCTCGTTTCAGTAGCTATAGGTATTCACATCCAAATTAAAATTATAAATATTGCTGGTACAGACCTGGGATGTAAGATTTTTTGTATAAAAATCTTCAGCTCTTTTTGTCTGTAGCAGCAAGATTCTTGTAGTGGTTGGTAATATCTCTGTGTCTCGGCAAGCACGTAGAGCTACTGGTCTCAGTTACCGCAAAACTTATGCGTAAGTTAAAAAAAATGTGGTAATGATTGCGACAAGTCGTCAACCAACAAATTGATATATCGTGGTAAGGTGTAACGTCAATCGACGCTTGATTCACTTTGCCTATCTAAGAGGGAACCGTCATGTTGATACTTTTACGTAAAGATATTAGAGAAATAGACATCTCATATAAAAACGTTAAAGTACTAGTTTATCTTTTGGAATAAAAAGATAGTCAGTGACAAATTCCGCTTGTTCATTTGATGGACACGTATTTCGATAAAATATCTACAATATCCGCATGTGGCCGACCACAAATTGTTGTCCTCGTGTCAGGCAACATTTGAAGCATATCCCAGCTCATAATATCGTGGTTGCTATTTGATGAAATTGCAATCTCTTAATAATATGAAACTGTCGAGAATTTTTGTGGTTTTTTTTTGTAAAAACACGTTCAGTTCTGTCAAATACATGCACATATTGACCCGTAAGGTTTATGATCTTAATTACACTTGAATTTTCGGCCGTAATGGTAAATTAACTAGTTAAAGTACATATATCTAAAATGTACCTACAATCATTGATAAAAATACTATTAATATATCAATGCCCATAATGATTTTTCATTCTTTTATGAATATTTATACTTTAATCGTTAGGTAGAGCATGGCTGACGATTAAAGTTTTGATTGGATTTTGGTTTTTCGTCCTTTTCTATTCCTCGAAGAACAAGAATTCACAACCACGATACTCTCACAATCAAAAATTTTTTTGAAGAAGAAGAAATTTTGATTTCTTAAATAAAACACTTCGCAATTTTCATATTTTTGCTTAAAAAACAACATTACTAGTACAAATTTAGATGATTATAAAAAAGTATCAACGCGCCTGTATCCCCGAAGAAGTAGGCAGAGGTACAACAAGCGCACCTACGATTAGCCAAAGATACTTGGTCCCACAATGTGATAGGTGGCAAACCTATCGCCGACCGGACACTTTCCAATCCCGGACACCGATGTTTAACCTAAAATCTACTTAATCGCGTTTTGGCACCAATGGGAAGCTATATTATTTTGAAGTGGCATAGGCTAGATTTACGCTACTACGACAAAGGAGGTTTTGTTTGTAGGTCATGTGAGTGATGTTGCCGGCAACAGCTAGTGCTGTATATATTCATGAATGTTACTAATATGATAATTTTTCATAACATGCTAACTAAAACTAAACCAGTTACCCGCCAAATAATCATAAAGTAATATAATTATGTCTTCAACGCACGTTTGACATTGTAACTGATAAGCGTCTTAAGGAGAGTCAAAATAGATTGGGATAGTAATATTTCGTTATCTGTACTTAGACATAGGTATAGACCGTGGTCAAAGGAACAAAATTTTTTTTGATTAATAATAAGCTGAATTTTTGTGAACAGCTTCGTTTTGACGAGAGAATCTTTTCTATCTTCGAAAAATCTCGAATCGGGTAACTAATAAAGTTTGGGGGCTACGGAAATTTTAATTAAGTGTAGGATATACATGGGGCACATTAAAAGTTTTGAACTTTTAACTAATCGGAACTATTTGAATTTTGAATGTTATATTTTTAAACACGTTGCAACCTTCTTAGTAATAAAAAAAAAAAAACAATTGGCGGGAAATGATCTGTCAATTGCTTTTTCTTTCGTCCGTGTGAGAACACCCGGAATTCTGTATCCCTACACGTGGCCCCTGGGTGGTGCTAAACAGGTGATATGGTGGGAGACATATGTCGCGGCTATAAGGACCACCCATCAGCTGGAGTCGTGGCGCCAAGCGTCCGTTTTCCGTCACGTTAACGCTGATGTAGCTTTAGTGAAGACGGGTCGAATCAGTTGCGCCTATACAATCTAGACGATCTGATACACACTGACGTTGATGCATCCGGAGACTAGTCATGGAGGGTAGCGGGATCCGAGGCACGGTGCACCGCTGGCCGACCGCTAGTCAGTAGGGGGCCCAAGTAACGTACTAGCCACATGTGAAAGGCTGCCCCGCCAACTAGCGAAAAATCCCAAAATGCGCCATAGTGCCGGTTGGCGACCGAATGAGAGGGCCCTATGGACATTCTTGGGGGGGCTCGGGCGTCCCCGCAGTCTTCAGACTAGTCCCCAATAGTATAACTTCGAGGTGTGTGTCTCAGGTCCGGAAGTATAGCGCCTCGATTCACTGCCGTCTTCACACCTACTTCACTCACTCTATTAAATGAAAAGGACAAGGTACAGGAATAACGTTGTACAGCGGCAGCACTCCCTCTCGATGAAAGTAGACCTCACCAATATCAGAGGTTTACATTCTAATCTCGCTGCAGTCCATTTCCACCTAGAGACTTATAAACCATGTATCTTGTTCCTCACGGAGACGCAGATAAGGTGCCCGTCTGATTTGGCGTACTTAACCTATCCCGGCTACACCCTGGAGCATAATTTTAAAGCTCGGTCAGGTGTATGCGCGTACGTCCGTGACGACATCTGCTTTCGGCGTCTCCGGTATCTAGAAGACCCCCGCTACTCCGTACTATGGACACTGGTGGACACAGGCCTAGAGAAGCTTCTCTATGCCTGTGTCTACCGAGCGCACAGCGGAGACCAGGAGACGATCGGTCTTACAGAGTACCTAAGTGAGGCGGCGGATGCTGCTCAACACAAATACCCTTCCGCTCAGCTAATGCTTCTGGGGGATTTCAATGCCCACCATCAGGAGTGGCTATACCCATACCAGAGCACTGACCTCGCTGGGAGAGAGATGCGAAAACTCGCTGTAGCATTAAATCTCACCCAGCTGGTTTAAGGAGCGATGCGGGTTCCTGACGTTGAGAGCCATACAGCCAATTGCTTGGATCTTCTGCTGACTACGGATCCAGACCGTTACTCGGTTGCGATTTCCTCGCCCCTTGGCAGCTCCGATCACTGTCTGGTGAAATCTGTATCCGTCTACTCGCTGGCCGATCGCAGTCCTAGGGGCTCTCGGCGCGTGTGGCGATACAAGTCAGCAGACTGGGACGAGATGCGTTCTTTCTTTGCGTCTTATCCCTGGCGGCCTGTCTGCTTTTCTTCTGAAGACTCCTCGGCCTGCGCGGATGCTGTGACAGATGTGCTGCGGCAAGGAATGGAGTATTTTATTCCTTTCTCCGACGTAGCCATGTCCAGTAAGGCTCATCCCTGGTTCAGAGCCAATTGTAGACGCGCTGAGGCGCTAAAGCAAGAGGCATATCTGGTGTGGGTAGATGCTCGACACCGCAAGGCCAAGGACGTGTCGGAGAAGAAGAAAGCCTTCAACCGGGCCGCCAAATCCTGCAAAAAGGCTATACTGAAAGCTCGATTTGACCACGTCAGCCGTATTGGGAACAAACTGGCTTCATACCCCTCAGGTATAAAGCCTTTTGGTCCCTGGCAAAGTCGGTTGAATCGAATTTCTGCCGCCCCTCACTCCCTCCACTGCTGAAACCGGATGGGACGCAGGCTCACACCGCCGTAGAGAAAGCGAACCTGTTCGCTACTCTATTCGCGGAAAACTCACGTCTGGATCCCGCCAACGCGAAACCACCCAGTCTACCTGGATGCAAGATGAACATGCCGGAAATTCGCATCCGTCAGACTGAGGTTCTTAAAACGCTGCGGAATCTGGACGTGAACAAAGCCAGTGGCCCTGATGGGATTCCAGCCATAGTACTGAAAACCTGTGCGCCTGAACTCGCTCCTGTTTTGACACGCCTCTTTCGCCTTTCGATACTTGGCTACTGGAAAAGTGCCTAAATCATGGAAGCTTGCCAACGTGCAGCCTGTGCCCAAAAAAGGCAGTCGTGCTGACCCCTCCAACTATAGGCCAATTTCAGTCACGTCCATACTCTGCAAGACTATGGAGCGTGTACTGAACAGCAGGCTAATGGCGCACCTAGAAGCGAACGAACTACTGAGTGACCGCCAATACGGGTTTCGCCGAAATCGGTCTACTGGTGATCTTCTAGCGTATGCCACTTACATTTTGAGCTCGGCCATAGAGAAGCATGGTGAGGCACTAGCTGTCTCCCTTGATATCTCGAAGGCCTTTGACAGGGTCTGGTATGATAGTCTTATTGGTAAGCTTCCATCGTATGGCCTGCCTACTGGTCTTTGCGCCTGGATCTCAGATTTTCTGAGTGGCCGGTCGATCAGAGTAGTCGTCGACGGCTGCTCATCCGACCAAATGGCTATAAATACCGGAGTCCCTCAGGGATCAGTTCTCTCCGCAACTTTATTCCTGCTACACATTAACAATCTGCTAAAGCCCGGTATCCATGGGTACGCAGATGATAGCACTGTTGTGGAGAGTTACGTATCCAATGCGCGGGCCAGTACGGCACAGATCCGGTCTCTCAGAGAGGCAATGGTCGATCGTATGATCACGTTAACGCCTACTCTCAACTTTTAACTCTCAACGTTAACTGGAGACACTTGAGGCCATCGAGAGGCGTGTCAAGAGGCTCATAAACGACGATGATCTGGTAGGCAAAAAACTCCAGAGCCTCGCTCATCGCCGCAGAGTGGCTAGTTTATCGGTTTTTTATCGAATACACTTTGGAGAGTGCGCTGCGGAATTGCACGATTTAATTCCGCCATCCCCGTTTTTCTATCGATCGTCGAGGTGCACAGAATCTAGGCATCGTTATATGGTGGACGTTCCACGTACCCGGACAAAGCGGTTCGACTCAAAATTCTTCATTCGAACCGCAAAGGACTGGAACATGCTTCCTGAGTCTGTGTTCCCGGACGAGTACAATCTGGAGATCTTCAAGAGAAGAGTGAACAGGTACCTTCTAGGGAAGCGCGTTCCATCTTAGGCCTCATCTTAGCTTACCATCAGGCGAAATCGAGGTCAAGCGCTTACCTATCGATAATAAAAAAAAAAAAAACATCAAAGTTCTACGTACGCAACAAAAATGGAATTAAGTCGAAAAGAATTTAAAGCGATGATTTTTTATGATTTTAAAAGTTCTCTTTCTCCGCAGGACTGTGCCGCTCGTCTTCAAAATGCTTTTGGGAGAGAAGCACCTTGTTTGAGCACCGTGGGGCGATGGTATGCTGAATTTGAGAGAGGTCGAGTTTCTTTACATGACGAATTTTGTGACGGACGGCCATTAACTGCCATCAACGAAAATAATGTGGCAACTGTTAAGCGATTAATTGAAGAAAACCCCCGATTTACCTATGAGACAATTTGAGAACTATTGGGGATTGGTATGAGCCAAATTCAGAAAATTTTACACGAAGAATTGAAAGTTCGGAAACTTTGATGTCGTTGGATCCCTCATGAACTGACAGCGGAGCAGAAGCGGGCTCGCGTGGAATAGTGCTCACAGATGCTACTGAAGTACGACCACGGACATTCTAACGCTGTTTATGACATTGTTACAAGAGACGACACGTGGATTTATTGTTGTGAACCCGAAAAAAACAGCAATCTTGTGAATGGGTGTTTGAAAATGAGAACAGGCCAACAAAAGTGAGACAGGCGAGAAACTTTGGTAAAAAAATGATCGCATTTTTTTCTCAGCTACAGGTCCCATCTGTACAATTCCACTTGAAGATCAAAAGAGTGTTAATGCCGAGTGGTATTCTACCATTTGTTTACCCCGGATGTCAGAAAAAGTTTGCGAAAGACGACCCAAAAGCCGCATTCTCCTACACCATGATAACGCTTCTTCACACACGGCCAACAAAATAAAGTCATTTTTAGCTTCCGATGTAGTACATCTCGTCACTCATCCTGCGCATAGCCTCGAATCTTTTACTTTCACCAACTCCGAAGAGGCAGTGATAGCGTTCAATCAGCACGTAGAAAACATGTCTTCAGATCTGTGGTCCTCCTGTTTTAAAAAATGGTTCGATCGCATAAAAAATGTTTAAAATGTAAAGATTAGTTTGAAAGCAATAAACATAATATTTTGTTATTACATGTTGTTTTTTTTAAGTTACGCAAAACTTATAGTGTGACCTACGTATTTAGTGTAAGAAATAATGAATAATAACAACAATTATTTTTTTTTACTTTAATCGCTTGCATATTTTACTAAAAACAAAAAATCTTTTTTTACATTCGATGGTTTTTCTGACTAGCCCTTTACTCTAAAGATTTGGAATTATGAGATTTTTAAATTGATATTAATCAATTAAAAAAAACAATTTTCTCACGATAGCTTGTTAATTATTATTATAATTCTTATTTTTAATTTTCCCTACACGTAAAGAGGAAAGTTTTCTTACCCAATTCGAGATTTTTCAAAAATAGAAAAGACGGACGTCTTGTCAAAACTAAGCTGTTTACAAAGAATCAGCTTGTTATTAATCAAAAAAAAGTTTGCTTCTGGGATCACGGTCTAATACATAAAAATTTTATTTCATCAAATCAATAAGAACTTTGAAGTTTGCATTGATTTAATTTTTGTATTCTGATAATTGACTAAATTTCCATACAGATTAGATATGTTCCATCTCTTTAAATTTTATACTGATGTGAGAAAGATAGCAATAACTTAATACAAATCTAGATGACGCGCTGCAAAATATTGAAGTTTTAAAGTAATTTTATTTGCTAAGCAAAATAACTAGTTAAAATAATAGGTTTTGTTTGACACAAATTTAGGTCAAGTGTATTCTAGTACTAGCCTAGAGCTGGACACGCCCGGGATGCCAAAAATATATGATACTGCGCTAACTATGTTTATACATAGCTATATTACCCATTTTGTTTCTGAAGTAACGCATATGAATACGCAATAGTGTTGTAGACCGGTTGCGTATAAAAGTACATAGACTCGAAAATTCACAACAAAACATGAAAAATGCAGCAACACTTTTACAGAGTCAGACATGTTCACTGTTCATGCAGCGATTTGAATTCAGTAGTTCTGGACTGAGAAAAGGATCAACCTCGAGGTTAGCATTCTACATTCGCCCGACAGCCAAGCTACACGATTTGAAACTCTGTCATGTTTCTTAATGTACTTTAAGGAGTTACCATGCTTCTAGTGTATATACTGAAATTGGGATTGAAATATTTAAAATTTTCCCCAAAATATAGTTGTATAGCGATCTTAAGAATTTGCAGTACTAAATGTATAGTAACGTTTTCAAACTCGAGGTATTAAGTCTAATTTCCAAGTTTAGGCCGACCCGATAAGAACACGCTGGCAAAAATTGACGAATAGTCAATATACATTTCAATAGTAAGTTGCCTCAAAGTTTTCCACTTTGCAATATATACCTATCATCTTTATAAAAATTACGTTCGTTCGTTACGTTAAATTAACGATAAAATAAGAAATGTAAATTTTTTATGTACATAACATAGTTAAACATCAAAATATAGTGAGATAGGTACATGTTGCAAGAAACAAAGTACATTGACAATGAGCTGGATCTAAGTGATCTAACAAACCAATCGCTACGAGGCGTAGCTCTAATATTTTGCTCCAAATATCTTTTAGTAATGAAAAGGTAATCTGTACATATAATAAAATCGTTTACATATACTAAAATCCTAGGAAAGTCAAAACTGTACATTGAATATTTTTTAAAAAGAATACTTGGGGCGAGATCTAGAACCGATACCGAAGCCAAAAATATAGTTTTTAGAATTTTTGTCTGTTAGTCTGTATATATGTCCGGGGTAAACTCAAAAAGTACTGCATGGATTTACTTCAAATTTTGCATGAATATTACTAATAGGTCGTCAACATATAGGCTACTATTACGCTATCATCCACGGGGGAGGAGCTGTACGGAATAAACGAAGTCCGCGTGGACGAAGTCGTTGGCAACAGCTAGTTTAAAATAAACTATAAAATTTTACAATTTGTAAATTTTATTTGAAAACAGTAAAATGAGCTAAATAATTACAAATCCATAATTATTTTATTAATGCGAAAGTCTAATTGTCTGACTGTCTCTCTGTATCGCTTCCAGGGCTAAACTGCTGATTGATTTTAATGAAATTTAGCATGGGATAGTTAAAATTTTGCGGTCAAACATAGGTTTTTATACAACTTTTCATCAAAAACCAACAGCTAAGAGACTGCAATTGGAGATGAAAGTTTGTACAAAAAACTGTAAGCGACTTGTTAATCTAACATGTCTTCCATGTAGCGGGCGCTCTTGCAAGCGAAGCTGCGTGATTGTAGCTAGTAAGAAATTATATTTAAATACTTTTTAGGACAGAATAATTGCGTTACTAGAAAGACGTTGCAACTTACGGTATCAATAAATTAAACTCCTTTAATCTGAAAACAAGTAATTAAGTACGATTGATGAATTTACAAGAAAAGTAAATATTGTAGTGCAAGACTTGATTATGTACGAACAGTTCAAACTGTTATAACTTAATCAAATTGCCTGTCGACACGAATTATTACAGAAAGCTGCGTATAAATGTAAAATATTGCATGGACATCGTCACTCAACATGAGAATTATTGAACTAACAGCCGGATAAAGCTGTGGACTTGTTTGACACCGCTTTTATGTGATATTGTAAACTATACTCGAGGTTATCAGCGATTACGATTCGTTTTTTCTAAAAATTATGTAAATTGAGACACGTGATAAGTATGTTATTTCTAACCAAGTTCGAAACAGGAGGTGGTTCTCAATTTAAACTAGGTTATATTACTAAGTAATTATTTGTTTTCCTACATTTATTATATTGATTACTCCACTGTTAGTGAACCGATTTGAATTATACTTTTTTGATCATTCCAAATCGCTTGAATTTGGTCCCACAAAATTAAAAACTAAGCAATTTACTGTAGTATTAAGAAAAAAATAATTTATGAATTGCAGTTTTACTGGTTTTATTAAAATTATACGGAACTTATTTTTATATTAATTTACTATACAAATAGAAATTTAAATGAAATAAAACGATATGTAAGTACTGCATAAATAAAAAAATATTAATGTAGTTTAAATTTCCATTTTAATATATTATTATTGGAGTTCGGCTATTTTAACATTTTACTTTTTTTAAATGTTTTTTTACATATTTTAATTCACCCCACTTTAAACTACTAATGGTGAGAAGAAAATAAAAATTTACGGTCTGGCTAAGAGGTACGTAAATTTATATCAAAGTTCGTTACGAAAATTGAAAGTCGAAAATCCCGTTACAGCTGTTAAACATGCAGTAAGCTGTTCTGCAGCAGGCAGGCACTCGCGACCACTGTTAATAGCGGTCCAGTTATCTATATATCAATACGTGAAATAAAAACTTTGGGCCCCTTTTCAGACAATTGAGCGAACGGTGGAATATGAAATTTAGCAGTTTACGTCGCAGAGGACTACAAAAACCTAATTCTTTTAAATAATATGCATTAGAAATATATTAAAGTAATAAAAATACACATTACACACACTACATTAATGTGATATACATGACATCATGGGCGTATTTATTTATATATGTATTTCTATGTAATATTATCGTTGACTAACACCCA
This sequence comes from Apodemia mormo, assembly GCA_036924255.1. Classification (NCBI taxonomy): domain Eukaryota; kingdom Metazoa; phylum Arthropoda; class Insecta; order Lepidoptera; family Riodinidae; genus Apodemia; species Apodemia mormo. The sequence goes on along the minus strand of JAUPFN010000003.1, from coordinate 15,712,046 downwards.
TAACACAAGCAAATAATTTGCTTACTTTGCGGTTAGATCAGTATGTGTAATTTGCCCCGTGAATATTTATTTATTTAATATTTATTACCATCACGCGAAACATACTGATTTAACTAAGATAACATATAGCACAAGGATGGAATAGGACATAAAATAATTTTCACGCCTTAAAAACTCATTGTTCCTGTGGTATTCCTGTGGTATTTATAGGTAATCGTACCACTGATTAGCAATTAAAAATGTCGATTCCAGTTTTCGTATGAAACAAGCAATATTTGTTCCCATCCCACCATCTCACTCGTCCATCTCACCAACCGATAAACCAATGAATGAACCAGTATATCTATTGACGTTAATTCACTCTGCCAATCCCACAAGGAAACCAGTGATAAACATTTTTTCTTAATGTTTTTTTATTTGTAACGTTTTGTAACTATTGTATTTATTTGTATATTATATGTATGTATTGTATGTGTATGTATATATTTATTTTTATAGACAAATATCCAAAAATGCAACAACACAAATGTTTTTACTTTATAACAGTATAGATATCTTTACAATAGATACTATTAAATGTATTTAAATCATTGAATTAATATAAATGAAATGTAATATTACTGTTCTTGTTTAAGAATTGCAATATTAAATCCATGTCATGTGAATGCTTCTTTAGTTTAACAATAAATGGCGTTGAAACCATAGCAATTTTCTAAAATTTTGCAATATGTCACCAGATATGCGATTTCAAATCTAAAGCTCGTTCAGTAAGCCCTGCAGCGCTAGTAATATGAGCTGTGTGAAATATGACATATTTCAAAGGAAACCAATTTCAGGAGCTATGCGATTTTGTAAGTCGGGGTGAGTCTGACGTTAGGAGTGACGTAACGACCGCACCCCCGCCCAACCGCACGTGCGTCACTGCTACCCCTCATTTAAACTGTTCGCCAAAAACAACATCGATTATAGACCAACCAATGAATTTAAGGTATCATGTTTATTTTTGGTCACCATGTTTTCTTATGACACGGATCAAAACTGTTTTATTAACGTTGGTTTTATTATGTTTGGCAACCTGAAGTTACTACCGTTCATTGTTTATTGTTCTTCTTAGATTGCAAATACAAGCAAGTGTAATGCTATTTTAAAGACAATTTTACATTTATATTGACATGAAAACAAAAATATTTACATTCGTGCCAACATTTTTCTTTGTTTCAACTAATTAAAATAGAGCAAAACTGGAACAATTGACATGCCATTTTTTGTATCTAGAATCCTCTAGAATCCTGTGTCACATTATCATGAAATTAAAATGACCACGTGTGAAAATTGATTTTGGTGGTCGACAAGTTCTTAAAATCGACAAATTTCAAGTTTACGTACATTTACTCACTTAACCTACAGCAAAGTATTTAATTGATAAATATTTTATGTCAATAGAAAAAAAATAATTGAGAAAACCATAAAAACCCATGTTGATCCGGGCTCCTTTGAAGAATAGACCAACTGCCATTCTGCCAACCAGCGGGGTGATCACGTAACTCGCAAAGCGAAATTATGGTGATTGTTTAGTTATTGCAAGACACATAACAGCCTTGTACATTAGTGGTAGTCGTTGCCGCTTGGTTAGTTTTGATGCTGTGACATTGCAAAAAGTGCATCTAGTGACCAGCAAGCAATTGGCGACGTTTTTGATGATTTTTTATTATGTTTAAAAGTCATCGCTGATCGCTGGCGAATTGCAAACGTTAGATGACACGTCTACAGGTCGTTAAAAGCGATCGATTGGCTATAAGTATCACTACCATCATGACTACTAGGTCGGCTCGCCCGGGTATTTAGTATCACCGCCTTCGGTCTTGCCGCAATAGCGTGAATGCTTGTCATTGTTGTGTTCTGGTTTGGAGGGTAAGGTAGCCGGCAGACTTATGCATGTGGCATTGTCATCCTGCCAAACAGATAGCAACGCAACATTAACAGTAATAGTATCAGAATCTTTATATAGGCTCTGTTTTGAGGTATGGACTTATTACTTGGGGTAACTGTACCAATATAAACCAGGTTTTTATTGCGCAAAAGAAATGTGTTCGAGCTGTGTGTAGTGCGGATCCAACTGAGTCATGTAAGCCATTGTTTAAGCAACTTAACTTGTTAACCTTAACTGGATTGTATATATTAGAGTCATGTTTATTTGTTAGAAAACACCAAGAACTATTCAATAAACTAAATGATAACAAAAGGGTATGGTCTAGGGATCCAACTAGGCTACAAGTCCCAACGAGTTTTTCTGCATTGTACTCAAAAAATTGCCATGCTATGATAATAAATATTTACAATAAATTACCTAAAACAATCCGCGAACTACCATTAAGACAATTTAAAAATGTATTATCTAAACTGTTAACGCAAAAAGCTTACTACAATATTGCCGAGTATCTAAATGATAAAATTGTTGTATAATAATAATTATTCCCTGTCTTATAACTAGCAAGTATAATCCACTGGATATGCGCTTAAGTTTGATAATTTGAAGTTATAATATTACAACGAGTTATCTGTTTCTTCTTTTTATTGTAAAAATGTTACTTAATAAAATATAATTCTATGTATATTATCAAATATTAACTAATAATAAAATAAAATGTGACATTCTCTTTTATCGTTATTATCTTAATAAAATATAATTAAATGTATATAATCAAATATTAACCAATAATAAAATAAAATGTGACATTCTTTTATATAATTACCTTAATAAAATATAATGAAATGTGAATTAGCAAATTTTAAATAACAATAATATATAATGTCTCATTTTATATAACATTTAATTAAATAAGTTATAAGTTTATAATAGTTTTGCACACCGGCACTACCGGTTGACTATGGCGGGCTAGAAATAATATTGTAACACCTATTGTATAACCCATTTTCATGCAAATAAAATATTCTATTCTATTCTTTGGTGTCTTTAGGCAATGCTTTTTCTTTCCATCAGGAGAACTTGTTTGCTATCTTATTCGTTCGTGTGGCCTGTGTCACGATGATTTCATTATAATTATTGTGCCTATCTCTTTTTTCATACTTAGGTTTATAAATTATACATTTTCTTTTTGTTGGTAATAGTAAGATACTATTTTTTTCCCTTTTTTTTCTAAATAAATTCATTGTGTCGACGACTCTGATGCCCGGTAAAACTCGCAAGAATTTGTGGTATCTTTTACATTAATATTTCTAATGTATTATATTGTATTCAAATAAATTAATTAATTAAAAAAATGAAATTAATCGAGCGTTATAAGGCGTACACTTTAGAATTTTTTAAAACTTTTTAATATCCAGTAGATTTGCAATTATTTTTTTCCCGTCATTTCGGGCCGCATAAAGGAGGAATAGATTTATTGCCTTTTACCTTGAAAACCTCGCTTCTTTTATAGTGGGAAATGTAAAAAAACTGCCAATACCTAAAGCCTAAAAGTATCAATACCACCATGCATATGTACCTATTTTACCATAAATCAATGCATGTTACTGTTGTATTCTGACAGGGAAGGTAGAATATTTACTTGTAATCAAGCCGATGGGTCTCCTGATGGAAAATAAAAACTATCGCCCATAATCACTAAAATTATTAATGAAGCGTTGTAATATATTGTGTAGTAAATAGCCGAACTTGTGTATTTTTATAATATATATTTTTTATATCATAAGATAGCAAACAAGCCGACGGGTTTCCCGATGGAAAATGAAGACTATCGCCTCTTTTGGCGCTATTTATGACACATATTACAACGCTTCATTAATAATTTTAGCGTCCATGGGCGATAGTTTTTATTTTCCACCAGCAGACCCATCGGCTTGTTTTCTAATCTATGCAAAGATTATATATTATAAAAAACTAAAGTTTCGCTATTTACCACACAAATTACAACGCTTCATTAATAATTGTATAACCCTACCTATGTAACGTTAATAGCTAAACGTGAGTTTTTTTATAATATTTTTTCTATATTATAGGTCTTCTAATGGTAAATGAAAACTATCGCTCATAAGCGCTAAAATTATTAATGAAGCGTTGTAATATGTGTGGTAGATAGCTGAACTTGTAGTTTTTTAAAATAAATATTTTTTATATTATAAGATAACAAACAAGCAGATGGCTCTCTTGTTGGAACGAGACAACCGTCGACTATTGAAACCTTGCAGGTTAAACCAAACGGTTCTCTCGATGTAAAGAGACAACTATCGCGTATAAATACCAAAAAAAGCATTTAGTCCCGTTTTAAGGTGTTAATGGTGCGTTGTTATTCTTGTGGTGAGGTGTTAATGCCACTTACATAAGTTTGCCAGCTACCGTATCCTCCAAACTGGAACACGATAATGACAAACATCGTTTTCTTGCGGCAAGATTAAGTAAAGCGATGATGATTGATTCAATCATCATCGCCTTACTTTTGAACGAATGATGATTGATTCAATTAACACCCGGGCGAGACATTGCCGAACTCTATTACTCAGTAGTCACGATGATAGTCACACGCATAGCTAGTTGTTCACCTTTTTTGAACTTTTAGTCTGGCAGAACGGCAGATAGATAGACCATTTTCAAAGAGTGTCCGGGCCAACATAAGAACATAATTCGTTTAGCAGATTTATAATGTCATTTTTGGTTTACCGGCCACATAACTCTCCAAACCGGAAAACTACAGCGCACAGGACGAAACAAAGTGAGGATAAATTATTTTATTTGTTTTACAGAAAAAAGAATGTTTTTTTAATTTTATAGGATATAAATCAAGATGGTTCTCTCGATGGAAAAACACATCTATCGCCTTTTAACACCAAAAAAGAATTTAGTACTGTTTCGTTCAAATTTGGCCGCAGCTGAAAGGTTCCTTGATATTTGCTCACGTTCGTATCCGACCCGTAAATGCATCGGATCCTGGCCAAGTCGATATTGCTTCTACTGGGCGTACAATGAATTCATTTCATTATTGATTCAAAGGCTTTTAGTATTAATGTGATTGTTATTGTAACCAACTTAACCAAAATACCTACTTTCTAATATTATTATTTCACTACTTTGAAAAATATGCGCGTTACTTTTACAACATGCGAAATAAAACACAGGCCACGGAGTGTATATTTATTTATTAACTAAGGCTTACTTAAAAAAGATCACCTTATGAGCGACACATTTTGATCAAACCTAGATTTAAACACCAATTGTGTACAGTACCCGGCGATAAATATTGCACATCGAACTTTGGAAAGAGACAATCGGATAATTTCGGCTTCGTAAAGCGTTATCTCTGTCCCACACTACCTATGTGACGTTTAGTCAGTCGTTGTTCAAGTACGATAGAGTGCAGTCGCGTCCCGAAAAAAAATATATATTTAGAGTTGATAACACCCACAAATTTAAATAATTTAAAGTTGTAATATGGCATCTTTCGGAAAAAGAGGGAAACCTTTACGAGGTCAGTCACGTGAAATTATCTACAATGTTTATAAATACTTTGTAAGCGAAGCTGATAGATTTAAAAAAAAAGTAGATGAAAATGTAAGTTGTTATTTTAAGAAGATTCAAGAGCGAGTTGCAAATGCCACTGGAATTTCAAGAAGAACTTTGAACAATATATTAAACGAAGTCAGTACTGAAACACATTCGACTGAAATTAAGTTCAGCACTCCAAAAAAAGGGAGATCAAAAAAGCAATTTCGTTTGGATATGGACGATTTTGATTACGATGTTGTTCGAAGAATGGTGTATGATTTTCACTTACGATTTAATGAACTGCCAACAATAAAATCATTAAAAGCTAAGTTATCTGAAGCTATTAATTACAATGGGTCTGAAAAAACGTTGAGAAAAATACTTCATGACATGGGATTTCAGTTCACTAAAATGGAAGATAATCGAAAAATTCTAATGGAAAAGCACGACGTTAGTCTCAAACGAATGGAATACCTTGATAAAATACGCAAATTTCGCGAAACAGGAAAAAATATCGTCTACATGGATGAGTCATATATACATGCATCCCACACTAAAGGGAAATCTTGGAGTGACGATAAGAAAAAAGGAGTAAAAAAGCCAATTTCAAAAGGTCAACGTTTGATAATAGTTCATGCGGGAAATGAAAAAGGCTTTGTACCCGGTGCTTTTTTAACGTATAAATCCACGGACACTACAGGTGACTATCACAATGAAATGAATAACGATAACTATGAGAAATGGCTGGTTAACCAATTAATCCCAAATATACCCAGTGATTCTGTTCTAGTTATCGACAACGCACCCTATCACAACAAGTATGTTGAGAGACCCCCCAACTCAAACACCATTAAACGGGAAATGATCAACTGGTTAAACAGACATGAAATTCCAGTTGATCCAAAATTAACAAAAACCCAGATTTACGCTATTATATGTCAGCACAAGGAGAGGTATACAGAGTTTTCTGTGGACAAAATACTTGCCGAACATGGGCACACTGTGTTGCGATTGCCACCATATCATCCGGATTTTAATCCAATTGAAAATATATGGTCTCAACTGAAAGGCTATGTAGCCTCTAGAAATGTGGGTATGAACTTAACTAAAGTAAAAACATTATTGACTGAAAAAGTAAACATGATCGGCGCTGAAGAGTGGAAAAAGGTTTGCGATCATGCAATCAAATGTGAGAATGAATATAGAAGCATTCAACACAGTTTAGACAATTACACTGATAGATTAGTAATAAATACGGCTGATAGTGACAGTGATATTGACCTCTTTGAGAGCACAGATAGTGAAATGGAAGTAATTGAGAATTAGAATTATTATTATTTTTATTGCAATGTCTCATTTTAGCAATAGGTATAATGGTGTTTATTATGTACACTAAAGCTGTAATGTTCCAAAATAATTAAATACGTAAACATAATGTAAAAATGTTTTTTTATTTTATTTTACCCCAACCTAAAGCCATCACTTATAGAAAAATTTGTGTATTTTATACAAAGAATAAAAATATCAAAAGAAGCAAATCATACTTGTTTTAACAGCTCCTAATAGGTACCGGACTGTTTGTATTTTGTGCGACAGAGATAACGCTCTACGAAGCCGAAATTAGCCGATTGTCTCTTTCCAAAGGTCGATGTGCAATATTTATCGCCGGGTACTGTATTAACTTTTGAATAGTTAAATAAATTTTTATACAAAAAATCTGAATTGATTTATTTGAAATTAACAAATAAGATGTTTTGTATTAACAAAAATACAAATGTGAGCTATTTTAAGAAAATATATATTTTTTTCATTTTTATTGTAGATTAAAAAAATACTCGTTGAATGTCCGGTAAAAATAAAGAAAATAAGTATTAATAATGTTAAATCGTTCACGCTTTATAGAGTGAAGTGCTATTCGACTCTCCTGAATATGCTTCGGTTACGAAATGAACGTGCGTTGAGTACATAATTTGTGTGTAAAAGCTTATAGTGTTAGCCTTTGCTGCTGATATGGCTAAAAATGTGGTGGACGTGGGAGGGCTATTGAACTGCTGGGGTATCCTTTAATTTTCAGATTTTAGGTAGGTTCGTCCCATTACTTATACTACCTTTTACATGTAACAACTAGCAGTTACATATAAGATTTCGCGGAAATTAGCAAATTAAATGCGTTTATTTCATTTTTGAATTAAAGATTTCTGTAAAGTGACGCCTGAATATATAAAATATTACGAAGTTTAAATCAAGTTCCAATGGAGGAGTTACGAACTAGTGACCACGACCATTTGTCCATGACCATCACGTTGTAATCCCAATTGTATTAGGGATTACAACGTAAATAAGCAATATTTTATTTAGAACATACTTGTATTGTTAACAAGAAGTTAAAAGAGTAATTATAATGTAATTAATTTCACTTACATAAGCATTATCAAATCATCAACGATTGTAACATATTTAACTGCAGAAAATCCATACATCCATACTCCATACTAATATTATAAATGCGAAAGTCTGTCTGTCTGTTACTCTTTCACGGCTAAATCGCTGGACCGATTTTCATGGAATTCGGCATAGATATAGTTGAAAATTCTGGGTCAAACATAGGCAAATTTTTTTTCAAAAATCAGTCCCTGGAGGGCTTAAATAGAGGATGAAATTTTTATTAAAAGCTATTTGGACGACTTATTAATATACTCGCGGGAGAAGCTGCGCGGGTCAGCTAGTAAATATATAAATTATAAAAAAAACATTTACTACTAAGTAGCCATTATATCTAAATTGTTATATTTAAAAAACAGATAATTGAAAGCGCAATAATCACATATCTAATCATTTGATCAGAAATGTTAATTTTTTATTTTAACATGTAACAAACTCTTCCGAAGACCCTCTAAACGCACATTTTAAATATAACAAAATTGTCTGTTATATTTCGTTTATAAAGGAGTCAACAGAGTTATAATCATATTATCTGGCCAAATGATTCATCTAGTGTTAAATTGAGGACTCATTTTGTGTTATATAGTTTACCCAATCATTCTTTTCAAAGGTACACTTCATCTCTTATAAACAACCATACTTTATCAGGAAATGTATACTATAGATTGATTTAAAGGACTAAAATTTAATAAATTGAATATATTTGGCTTAAGGGAGGGAGTAATTTATTACATAAATACATAAATACATAATAAAGATATTTGAATTAAGAAAAGGAGTAATACATTACATAGATACATAAGTACATAATAAAGATATTTGACTCTAAGGAAGGGAATAACATATTAAATATATACATAAAATACATAATAAAATATATAGCTTAAGAAAGCAATATGATGATATTAATAATTACATTGTCTTCATCTAAAGGAAAGAAGTACGGCAGTATGGAATATATGGATAAAATTATTGTAATATTTAGGTTGGGAGTTGTAAAGCACTTTAGTGCCGCAATTTTATTATTGTGGGATATGTAAGAGGCGCCGCCACGCCTCACATGTGTGGATACCAAGCCGGCTGAAGGCCTTCCTAGCGTATCCCCCAGAAGTATATTGAAACTAAAAGGAACTAAAGTCCTTAATCTCAAAGAGAAAATCAATATATTATGAAGAACCAAGTTATTGGCAGATAGGCTTTACTATTGTGGGGTCACAAAGTGATAGCCATATAGTTTAATGTCCAAACATGTGAATACATTGTTTGGAAGTTGATGAGTATAGGCATGACCAAGGTGCGTCATTAATATTGAGCACAGCCAAAAGGCCAAATAATAAATATGTTTCTCAAGTATACAGTTAAGCATGGACTCGAAGTAAGTAAATGTTGATAAAAATATATACTATTGTTATTTTAGTAACAAACAGTAACAAAATAATAAATAAATATTGGCATGACAAAGGTGCATCGTTTGTATTGAACACAGTCAAAAGGCCAAATAATAAATATGTTTCTCAAGTATACAGTTAAGCATGGACTTGAAGTAAGTAATGTTGATAAAAATATATACTGTTGCTATTTTAGTAACAAACAGTAACAAAATAATAAGTAATATTGGCATGACAAAGGTGCATCATTTGTATTGAGCACAGTCAAAAGGCCAAATAATAAATATGTTTCTCAAGTATACAATTAAGCATTGACTTGAAGTAAATAAATGTTGATAAAAATATATACTGTTGTTATTTTAGTAACAAACAATAACAAAATAATAAATAAATATTGGCATGACAAAGGTGCATCATTTGTATTGAGCACAGTCAAAAGGCCAAACAATAAATATAATTCTCAAGTATACGATTAAGCATTGACTTGATCAAAGTAAAATAATTAAAATAATATATAAAGTACTCAAGTTTGCGATAGCATTGACTTGGAGTACATAAATGTTGATAAAGTATATACTGTTGTTATTTTAGTAACAGCCAGTAATAATAAATATTGGCATGACCAAGGTGCATCATTTGTATTGAGCACAGTCAAAAGCCAAATAATAAATATAATTCTCAAGTTTACAATTAAAGTTTGTGCAAGTTTGTTTTAACAATTACTTGACAAAACTAAGACAGATAATATGTTGTCTTCAATCACAATACCGAAACATTAATAATCGGTACGCGATAAATAAACATATATAAAAGTAATCATTGCTCGCAATGAACTTCAAATAATCCAAATCATAAAAATTTCATAAGTAAAATCAATTAAGATAATCCTTATGACGAAAGTCAAATGAACTCAGGTTAATGTATAAAAATACATTAAAACAAGCAATTTAATATATCCAGCTCTGTGATGTAGCTCATACCTGGTTGACGATTTGATTAATTATGTAAATAGTTCAACTTTGCTAGGCGATAGATAGTTGGTGTTTATCTGGGTTAACCCTCTGAATACACAGTTTGCGGTGGGGCTTATCCGAGGACCACGCACTGGTAACGAGGAGATAACCATAACGACAACATTACATGTGTGCCTTTATATAGATATACACAATGCATGCGACATGCATACAACCCTGATGCCTTCGCAAAGCCGACACTATCTTGTGACGAAGGTATGGTCCAATCAAAAAGCCAAATAATTAAAATAAATTATTACTGAACTAGAAATTAACCTTTGTTCTAAAGTTATTATAGTCAAATTTCCTCCTATAACCCTAATAATTTATAGTCACCACAAGCAATGAAATATTACTTATTAATTGAATTTGAAATTATAGATGAAATTTAGTAAGATCTTTGAACTCTTTAATATTGTGATTGAATACTCAATACATCTTAGAATCCAAACAATTCGTCTTATACTCGTTTTCTAATGAAACTAAGTTATTTATGTCTTCTCCAGATTATTAGAGTTCTATTACTCTTATTTCAATTTCTCTTTAATCAAATTTCAGAATTTAATAAGGTCTGAACTTTTAGAAATCAACGCTTATTAGATCTATTGTTGCTTTAAGTGAACAGTATTATGAAACATCTATCCACCCGAATAATCATAAGTAAAGTTCATTTGTACAATCCTTATGATGTATAGATTCAATCATGGAATCCAGGTTAATATATGAATATATACAGATAAACAATTTAGACAAATAACTCTAGTTCTGTAAAATAGTTCATGTCTGAGATGATTAGATATGAAAATGGATCAACTTTGCTTGGCGGTATAGTTGGGTGTTTATCTGGGTTATCGCCCCAAATACCATGCTTGCGACAGAGGGGCATATGAACCGTGTGTCTGCACTGGTAAAGAGAAGATGACCATAATGACAACATTACATGTATGTCCTTATATAGATACACCCAGCACAACTTGTTGCCTTCGTAAAGTCGATATTCCCGTGAGATGAAGATGACATGATCTATTTACCAAGGTAAAAGGTAAAAATATCTAATCCAAAATTAGTAATTAACCTTAATTTCAGATTTATTTAGTAAACTTCCTATCTTACTAAAAGATCTGTTATGCACTGTCACTATAAACAATAATATTTCAATTATCCAAAAGAATTAATTTGATAAAGAAGTTTAATATTATAATTCCTATCCTCCTAAATCCCTATATAAATAATATAAAATAAGAATAAAATAAATAAATAATTAATTAAATTAAGTAAATAATTTATACAAAATATGGTTAAATAAACATAATACGTTTGGACTAAAGTTCATTCATTCCTCTTTTGTACTCTAACTCCCTGAAGCTTTATTAAAGTCATTTAAGATTTTCGCTCCAAATTTAATTCAACAATTCAGTTTATATTAATTATTCCTTTGTTAAATACGAAGAGAGTAATTTGTATTAGTTTGTGATTATCTCGTTTAATATTTGTACTCGGTTTTAAATTTGATTGTAAATAAAATAATGTTTTATGAAGATTTGATTTTAAGGGACTGGCCTATGTAATTAATTTACGTATTAGTTAATATTTAGTTTTATAATAGGATATAATAATTCGTATTAACATTTTATAATTTTAATAATTCATATTAAGGTAGGTTTTCGTGTGAATTTGTGTAGATTTATGCCCCCACTTATTGGTTGTAATATATTATTCCTACAGTAACAGACCGTCTGCCTTCAATTCCTAAAAGATCCTATTCCCTCCTAATCCAATTTGAAGCATTAATTCAAGTAATCATTTTAACTAGAGAAAGTTTCTATAATAAATATTTCCTAAGCTTGAATCACCTAGTTTTAATTGAAAGTCAATAATAAACAAAGTATTCCTTAATTCCTCAATATATTAAAGCATCAGTTCTTCCACCTAATATCTACACGCCCTATCCTATCACCTAATTGTTCCTTCATAAAAAATTATAACTGCCCAAAATTATAACAATGCAGAAATTAAAATCGTATTTGCCATACCTCCAACTCTGCAACAAACCTACAGTAACTCTGCATTCAGCTCCGACGACAGCTAAGAAGTCACCCCCATGCGGCCTCGAAGGCTCCAAAGGAATCAGCTCTCGATCCCTAGAGTTTAAATAACAAGCAGGATCAACTGTACTATGGAAATTATTCTAGGAACTTCCTAGCCGGTTCTCATCTATAAAGATATGTGGTAGTTATCACCAGTTAGTAGATTTTAAAAGATAAAACCGCACGCAAAACTTCGAAACGGATTTGAATGAAATTTTACGCACAGATAGTTGATGACTTGGATTAGCACATAGGCTATTTACTATCCCGGGAAAATCTAGTGATCCAGCGGGATTCGCTTCTATAATGTTGCGGGTTGTACGTTGAAACTAGTTGATAATATTAATTCAGGTGCAGTAGTATTAGTATCTAACAATGGAATCCCTTCAAAATGACGAAGATGAAAAGTATAATTTAAAGTAGTTAAAGCACTTAAATCTATTCCTAATTAATAAGCTATTTAGCCAACATGCTTTTGAATTTGGTAATGCAAAGCCATTTCTTACTCCTATGAAAAATAAACAAACATAGCAATATCGGCCATTTGTAAGGTAAAGATGCAATAATGATAGTTCAAATGCATATGGTAAAAGTATAGTATAAACAATTAAAGCACATAAATCTATTCCTTGTTAGTTAATAAGCTATTTAGCCAACATGCTTTTGGCATTGGATAAAGCAAAGCCATTACTTATTCCTGTGAAAAATAAACAAACATAGCAATATTAGCCAATTGTAAGGTATAGATGCAATAATAAATGTCTAGAGACAACGGGATTCCTCCAAATGCCGACGATAAAGGTATAATATAAAGTAATTAAGTCATTTATTTCTATTTCCTAGTTAAATAATAAACTGTCTTGCCAACATGTCCTGAAATTTGATAATATAAAGCCTTTTTCTTTATATTATATGAAACCTAACAAACATAGCAATCTTAGTCACCTGCAAGGTATAGGTATAATAATAATAGTGTCTAAAGGCAATGGGTTTCCTTTAAATACCGATGGTGAAAATCTATATACATATAATTAAGTCATAAATCCATTTCCTAATTAATTAATAAACTGTCATCCGTCAAGCACTGAAATTTGATAAAGTAAAGCCATTACTTAGTCTTGTATAGTTATACAAACTTAAATTGTAGTCTTGTATAGTTATACAAACTTAATTTAATTTAAATTGGAAAACTACATCACCTGTGTTGTTTAGAACTCCGATTTAACCTCGTCTTGATTAGCAGCCCTGCTGCAAAACTGTAAGACAGCAATTGCTCCACAACCATTGTTCACATTTTTATGGAAAGAAAAGAACAATTAGAACAGCAAAAATTATGGTTTTATTTTCCTAAAATCAAAATAGACTTCCCTAATAATAATATCACACAATTTCTATAAAGCAAACAAGTCCACGTTTCTCCTATGTTATTAAACTCCTTTTCAACAGCTATTCCTTAAAATAAATAATTTCCTTTCTTCATACAACAAACATTCTTCACTCAGTCTAGGATCGATCCACCTTTACACAACATTTTGCACAGTTTCATTCTTGTAAACCTAATCACATATTTATCGGTAATATGTTTATTAAAATTGTATAGTCAACATTCAAAAGATTTACCTTCTAGTAAAACTACATTCTACCAATACTGCTAGATTTAAATAAACCCAACGACTACCATATCAAATACGAAGTTGCATAAGTACATACGTAATCCCTGAATAAATCTCTATTTTACATACTCACGGTTTTTTGATCAATAAAATTTTTACCAATCCCTTTTTTCCTCCTCCCCTTCAAAATCCCGTCCTTCCCTTTTCATTTCAAAAATTTTTCCTTTTCATTTCCTGTCATTCTCTCTTTAAGGTTTTATATCTTTATCTGTTAGGTCTTATATATTAATGAGAATTAGTTTTTACTTTTTTTTTTATTTATTTTCATCTTTAATTCTATTGATATTATTTATTAAACATAATTCAGACATAATTTTAACAAAAAAAAGTATAGATTCTTATTATTTTCTTTTATTACACTAAACCTCTTAAGGGATAGATGAAGTCTGTTACAAACATTAATTTATTTACTTTGGTCTCCAAAAATCTACTCTAAAATTCCAATTATTTTGTAAAATTGTAAAAATCGAGACTAGACTGAAAGCCTAGATATCTATCTACAGGCATTAAAAAACCCTGACTGAAACAAAACATAATCCTGAAATTATTTAAAATAAATACAATGCATAGAACCTACTATAATTGCAATAAAATAAAATTAATATTTCAGAAAATAAATAAATTATATTTTCTCGCTTACTATATATTAACTTTGAAGTAATGTTTGCTCTTTAATTTCTAATGATACTACCACACACACACATATCTATGTCTTCTTTGCTTTTACCGTCAACAATCTAGCGTTAATAACAGCTAGTATATTGTTACGTACTCGGGTTCGCAATTGTAAGAAAACACCACTTATATTAAATCCGTGTATTTACACAACACAACATAACGTAATACTAAAATACACTTTACACCCTAGTCACTCGCTAAACTATCACTGAACTTAGAACACTACACAATAAAACACTTCTCGCTTCGCACTTGGTCACTTGATGTATCGCTCTCGATTGCTTGATGAAAACTGCCTTTTGTTTGTCAACACCGTTGTATTTATAGGCAGGGTAAAGTCCTAGCTGGATCTAGAAAAATCTAAATGTATGGGGAAACAATGAATCACTTCTTATCGTAAACATGTTAAGAGTCATAAATCCTAGTACACGCTAATTTCAACCTTATGCCATATCCCACAAAGTCCATTATGACATAGCCCAGGTCAACTATTTGTTTGTCAATAGGAGTAGCTATCTCTTTCTTTTATTTCTAGATAGTTACCGCGCGCGCGCTCCAACTCTACACGCTTCTAGACTATTCGTAATAATATTATAAATGTAAAAGTCTGTCTGTCTATCTACCTATTCACGGCTAAACCGCTAAAGTGATTTTGACAAAATTTGGCATGGAAGTTGTTGAAAATCAGGGTTTTTTTAATAAATCAACCCCTAAGGGTCTGAAATAGGGTATGATATTTTGTACAGAATAGTATGTCAATGTTTATCTACTCGCGGGCGAAGCTGTGCGGGTCAGCTTGTTTTAAAATAAAGATAAATCAATTTGAGTAAACTATATTTATATATTTACTAGCTGCAGCGTACAGCCCGCTGCAATATAAGTTTTTGGCGAATCCCGCGGGATTACCTATTTTTTTTGGGGATAAAAAGCATTTGTGCTATTTCAGGTCATTATCTATCTGTGTGTCACATTTCATTTAAATCCGTTCAGTAGTTTTTGCGTTATTAATAAACATCCATCCATCCAAATATCCATTCATCTAAACATCCAAACTTTTGCATTTACAATAATCATATAGATTAATTATTGTTAAATTTTCTTTATGGATTTTAAATTTATATAACTGTTTTCACCGCGGATAGCTAGTTCATACCTATTTTATTGGTATTTTGACGTTGTTGGTTACGAGAAAGCTCTAACTCAATTTATTTATTTATCTTATTTATTTACAAAAAATACGATGAAAATCATGCATATAAGGGCATAAACATAAATTCTTTCGAATATTACCGTACACCCTGCGTCGACTTCAGTTGAACCATATAAATAAAGGACTGATAATATCTTAAGTTATTAATAATTATAAATTAAAAATTGTTTCAGTCACTATAAGCTACAGAAAACACAATTTGTTATGTTACATGATGTAACTAACCGCCTAGCGGTCTAGGGGTTAGCCTATCTGGCTTAGATCATGAGGTCCCGGGTTTGATTCCCGGGTCGGGCAAAAGTGTTATTGAGGCTTTTTCTAGGTTTTTCTCGAAAACGCCAGGAGGTTTCCAAATGACGGGGTAGTGGGTCACCACTGCCGTGCCTCGGATGAGCACGTAAAATCGTCGGTCCCAATTATTGCTAGGAATAGTCGATAGTCGCTATCCGATCGGTACAATGCGGCAATTAGGATCACCACTTATCTCGCCAACCGACAAACCGGTGAATCGTGGTGAACCGGCAAGTAAATAACTAGATAAATAATAACCAAAGGCAATAAACTTTCGGCTGATTCTGCCTACCCCGCAAGGGAAATGGGCGTACTTTTTTTAAAATAAATTTTTAACAAAAAATTAAACCGACAAAAAGTTATGCATCATACATTCATTAAAATTAGGGAGATAATAATTAATTATCCTCTGTTTTCGTATTCTTTTGGGTGTTTTTTTTAAATTTAATGAAACAACCCTCAGGGTATACTCTAGCTAATAAAAGAAAAATTATCAAAATCGGATCAAAATCGGTAAAATTTATGCCTGGTCATACATTAATATCCACAGACTACTAATAGACACGGCATTGGGAAGGGAAAGTATTGCCGTGCATATGCGCAAACGCTCCTATCACTGTCAAAATTGTCATACATTTGTAGATATATTATATCGTGAAGAAATAGAAATAAGCTATGTTGTACTATTTTTTCGTACCGAATGAGATTACAATTTTTGTTTGGAGTGATTTTATTTCACCGATAAGTAGTACGAGTATAACTCCTTATTTCTATGTGTGAATTCAAGCTACACTGACAAACTAAGAAATTGCCCTGCAAGGCGTATCCATTTAATCCGTGTTAAAATCAGTGAGTGAACAATCATACCTTGTTTACATACACTTATAGTCGGATTTTTAAATAAAAATTAAATGAGACCACTCTCGGGGTGCACCGATTCCAATAAAAAAGAATGATCAAAATCAGACTACTTTGTAAAAAGTTATGCGTGGTCAACATAAAAAATATATACGCATTGAATTAAGAACCTCCTCCGTTTTTTCGTCGGTTTATAAAAGGTAGTATTAATTGACTACCTTGTTGGTCCAGTGGTTAGCGAACTTAACTAGGAATCGAGGGATCTCGGGTTCGATTCCTAACAGGGACAATCATTTGTGTAATGAGTACAGATGTTTGTATTTCTGGGTTTGGGTGTTTAATTATGTATGTAACAGTACTTACATATGTATTTCTAGTATCGTTGAGTGACACCCATAATACAAGCAAATAATTTGCTTACTTTGGGGTTAGATCAGTTCGTGTAATTTGTCCAGCGATATTTATTTATTACTAGCTGCAGAGTGCAGCCCGCTGCATTATAAGAGAGTTTGGCGAATCCCGCGGGATTACCTAATTTTTCCGGGATAAAAAGTAGCCTATATGCTATTCCAGGTCATTATCTACCTGTGTGCCAAATTTCATTCAAATCCGTCTAGTTGCTTTTGCGTGATTTAGTAACAAACATCCCTTTATATATCTACAATACGGCTTTAATTGTACAAACCTAACATCATAGTTCAACATATTTACAGCAAAAATTCCCGAGTTGCGGTCAGTATACTTTTCTTAAAAATCACACGAATGCAAAATAGCAGATTGTTTTCCTAATGGTAATGGTAATTTCTATAAGCGATGCTTGTCTATTGACAAGCATCGCTTATAGAAACCGAAGTTGTTAATGGTGCTTTAATAGTGTATAATCCGTGTAGCAAGTATATAAAACCATATATTGTAGTTTACCAGTTACCTTACCCTCTTACTGATGCTGTTGCGGTAGGAATAGATCAGACAAGGACGACACATTAGAACTCTTCCACCTAATTCACAATGGAAGTGATACTTTTGGCTAATTGTTTGCTTTTTATAAGCGTTCTAGTTGAAAAGAGGTTATCGGTTCTTCAAAAGTGGCTTGAACCTCCATTTAACTCACAAAAAAGCCTTTCCCACCAATTTTTTTAATTATAACATAATATTAAAATAATAATATTAAATTATCACGAAATTTATATAATAAAAATAAGTCATTAAGATGCTTTTCATGTTAATAACATCTTCAGAATTGAGCAATTTGCTCAATTCTGAAATCATTTTACTCACACGATAATATATTCATACTATGGTTTATTTATTCCATGCACGGAAATAGCACTAAAATATAATGTATTCAAAATATACTATAAAAATAATAATGGCACTAGATTCACAAATAGGACGAACGTTTTCAATCTCAAAGCTCCGTGCATATAATAGAGAATGGAAAACCGATGGGGATGGATGTGATTTCGTATGTGATACGTCTCAAAGAGATGAATCTGGGGAATTGCTTTTAAATCTAGCATCAAGTTCTTTGATTTTCAAACAATACGGAATCTCTTTTGACAAGCTTCTTTGTATCATTGTGCTTTTTAATCGTAACTTTATAAAAAAGTAAAGGACTTTACTGATCTGCATTTTAGCCTACCACTAGAGATAATATTAGTATATACAAATAGATCCATGTATATATGAAATCGCTAAACTTAACACCATTTGAGAAGATTTTTGTGCTATGATTCTTGTTGTCGCTCGCCACCAGATAACGCTGTAATAAAACATTTATCTGCCTTCCTTAAACAATTACCTGTTGCTACTACCGTAACTAAGCTACTACCGTAACTACTAAGTCGTGAAAGTTTAGGAAGTAATCTTCGAAATCATCTGTGCAATGAGCCGATTTTCTTGTACAAATATTTATAAAATACATTTATGAGTAGAACGAACATCAGCTTAGTACTTAGTTAAATAAAACCTTTTCATAGACACTAATTTTCCAAGATAAGTAAAATCGGGCAAACTATAGCATTTCTTCTGAAGAATGACAGTATTGCGTAGGAATAGGTAAAGCAGTAGCATTAAACCCGGTCGAGACGTTGCAGAACTTTACTACCTAGTTAGTAGTCGTGATGTTAATGAAAAATAAAAGCCTTATCACATATTTTACAAAATGCCTACGTACTTGAACCATTCACCAGTGATCTCGGATCAACAGAGGGCAAATAATCTTAGTTATATCTCAATAATATGTTAAAATCAACGATATATTTATGACATCTTCAAAATATGTTTTCTACGTAGGCGACATAATATTATGTTATGTTGTACATATATCTTAAGCAGGCTGATATTTCAAAATAAAATAATCATAATTGCATCTTCAGGAGACATTCACTACAAACTAGCAAACCAGTTGCATTATGCAAGTTTCCGTTTCATTTGTGTAAACCACGTAGTTTTCTGCGATGATATTTAAATTTTTGCTCTTTGAGTGCACTGTTATGATAACTCTATTGCAGATTATGCGGGCACACTCCCCGCAACTGTAGCAATATGATGCAGTGATTTGTTATATGTAATGTATGCATGTTCGTATTGATCTAGGTCTCATTTTGAAGAATACATGAATTGTCGTGCTAATAGGCATCTCGTAAAATGTGAAAAAAGGCTATATATAATTATGCTATGCTACGATGCATATTAGCACAGCTTCATTATGATCCGAAGTAGTCGGAGAACTATCTTTATGGAAGTCATTTGTATGGAAGGGCATGTACCAAATTGCAGCTACGTCATTCGATCACTTTGCGCCATGTGTGAATCACAATTCAAGTGCAATATATAGACGGAGCTAGGAGGGGGAGGAAATTTAGAATATGATGAAAATATACGAAAACAGTGCCAAAAGTTAATATAAATTAAATGATTATGTTTTTTTATATCATAAGATAGCAAACAAGCAGATGGGTTTCCTGATGAAAAGAGTCACCATCGCCTATAGACACCAAAGATGTTAATGGTGCGTTGCTATCTTGTGACGAGGTCTAATGCAACATGCATAAGTTTACCGGCTACCTTACCCTCCAAACCGGAATACGACAGTGACAAGCACTGACGCTATTGCGGCAAGAATAGGTAAGCCGGTGGTGCTAGACCCGGGCGAGACAATGCGGAACTCTACCACATAGTTGTCACGATGGTCGATTCGCATAGCCAATCGGTCGCCTTTTACGACCTGCCTGGCAGAACGGCGGTTGGTCTATTTTGCAAAGGAGCCCGGAACGAACATGGGGAGAAATGCTCTGCGTACTAATGAAATAGCTTTGATATGGGTTGCTCAATATACTAACTGGCGCTCGTCTTGATCCGAGGTTCATTTGAAGAATAGACCATCCATCTACCAGGCAATACGATGGTCTCTCTTTACATCAAGAGAGCCATCTGCTTATTTGCTATCTAAGGATATAAAGAAACAAATTAATATTTTCACGGATCCGAATCGGATGTAGTGTCTGTCCAATTGCTCTTAAGCTATTGTTTTAATTTAGTGATGGTAACATTTTAAAAGGTTAAGGGCGTCCCGGCCATAGGGAAGGTCGCAGATACAAATCCTGTCATGTCGACATTTTCTTTGTTGTTTTTGACGTTTATCACGTTTTTCCAAGCACAGGATAAGTGCTAAAATATATACCTTTTCTATACGGTACGGATATCGCTAGTATTAAAGCCCCAATCTTGTCCATGGAAAAACATTAAAATCTTATCAAAGAAAAATTTAAGGCGACAGTACTAGTCGACAGTAGCTCAGTTGTTGAGAACGGGAGCCAGTTCAAATCGTGTCATGTTGAAATTTTTCTTTGTTTCGGTTTTAAGTAAGTTTTCCAGTACTTATTTATGCACCACTTGTCCGATACTGCATATTATATGCCTGTCTATAGGCCACCACAGATCATGGGGCGTAATACTATTCACAAATTGTGGGTGCGTTGCACCTCTGCCTATCTATTCGGGGATATGGGCGTAGTAGTATTTACTTTAGATTTACTTTTTTTAATTAGAAATTCTTTGCCAGACTTCCATAGTTTTCCTTGTGCTGGTACTTTCATTACCAACCAATTATTTCTTATTCATTTAATAAAAGAAATATGTTTTATTCCTTAGAGATATTTTCTTATCTATATATTGAGGAAAATACAATGTTGACTGTACTTTGCGATAAAGTAATACAGTGATATTTTCCCTACGAATATAATAAAACGTTGGGGTTAAATGAATACTTAAAGCCGAAATGGGGTTCATTTCCTGTTTCTGATTGAAGTTCCTGGCCACGCCTATTCATAAAACTTATATTACGTGATTTTATGCTCATTAGATACTTTGACCTTATTTTTACTAAGAAATTCATTTGACTATATAACAGTCAACAATATTCAAATTGTTAAATTAAAACCTATTACTGAGTCTATGAGATAATACCACCTTGCTTGCTTCTACCATCATAATGTTAACACTTATTACTGTGCTACAACTCGAAGGGATAGCCACTGAACCTTTAACCCTTATAAGTAGTTACCTTTTAAACCCTGCCTTGCAAAAGGAAACTAGGCATTAACATCTTTGATCAGAATCCTTCGCGTATAGCGAAGGATTCTGATTTCCATCAGAAAAATCATTTGTGATTTTTCTGTTCCTGAAAATCACAAATGATTTTTCTGATGGAAATTAGAATCCTATCTAATATGTAAATTAAAAATAATAAGTAAATTAAAAATATTCTTTATCAACCGACAAAAAAGGAGGTTATCACTTTGGTTTTTTTTCCTAATGCTTTTAATAATAATCACTCATAATATGTTTTTTATACATTGTCCCAGAGATCTTCGGCATACTAAATTCCATGAAAATCGTTGGAGCCGTTTCCGAGATTCAGATTAGATATATACAAGAATCTCTCATTTAAAGGTATAAGATTGCGTGACTGAATAACACACATCCATGCATCCAAACATCTAATCTTTCGCACTTATAATATTAAGTACCTGTATGACGTAGGTTGAGCCTGTATCTTGGAACACCACATTGAATTAAAAACAAATAGTACCTATTGAAACAGTAAATCACAAGAATTATTAGCAAACGAAATAATTATAACGTTAAAGGTAAATTAGATTAATATATTTCTCTGAAGGTCATTTTTCTGTGCGTTTCTTTATATGTATATATGTATATATATATATATATATATATATATATATATATATATATATATATATATATATATATATATTTAAATTTTAATGTGTTTGTATTATGTTATTTGTTTTGTTTATGTGTGAGAGCAGAATTGTTATGTATAGATATAGCATATATATACAGTCTTAAGTTATTGTAAGTGTAATAGTACATATTTTACGGATATCCTACTCTACCTTAAAATGTTGTTCTTATTAACAAAGGTTGTCTGCTAGAGATCGCTCTTTGGCGATAAGATCGCCTTTGTGTACTTTCTTTAAATTGTCTTTAAATTATTTGTGCCAAGCATGTATTTTTACTGTAATTATGTGCACAATAAAGAGTTATCATTCATTCATTCATTCATAAATTAATAAAATTACAGATCGAATTAGTTACATTTCAAATTGCTTAAAAGAAATTATTCATCTGTGTTATTGCTGTGTGTTATAGAAAAAGAAGTATAAATATGTTTGTATTTTCTCAAATAAATGACAAGCCGTCTTTTCAATATAATTTAAATTAATTACCTACATCATTGATGTTCTCTCAACTATGAAAGTTCTACTTTATGATAGATTCAATCATTCATATATTCAAAACTTTGTAACTAACTAATGGTCTTATGTATACATTCTTTAGCGCTACAATTTGGTCCGTTCGCACTAAACAATTTTAAAAAAATTTGATTGTCTTTTTGTATAGTTTGTGTACAGTTTGGTACAAGTGGGCCTAAATGCCACAAAACTTGATAAACTTATTACAAAATTAATGAAATTATGTGCATAATATCACGCACTTCTCAGGGTTTGCCAAGGGTAGACTGGACATTTAGCAAGTTTAATCTCAATACCTTTTTTTCAGTATTTTTTATAAGATAGTAAACAAGCACATGGCTCTCCTAGTGGAAAGAGGCAACCACCGCGTATTGTGACCAAATATTTTAATTGTGCATTGCTATCCTTGCGGCGATACATAAATATACCAGCTACCTTACCCTCCAAACCGGAACACGGGAGTGACATTATTGCGACAGGAACAGGTAAGGCGGTGGTACCAAATACCCGGGCGAGACATTGCATAACTCTACCACTTAGTAGTACGATGGTAGTGACACGTATAGCCAATCGGTCGCCTTTTACGACCTGCCTGGCAGAACAGCAGTTGGCATAATCTTAAAAAGAGCCCGGACCAACACGGGAAAACATTATGTTTCTATTTATTAAAAAAATTAATAATATTTGATAAATAGTGCAAGATTATTACTAGTTCAATTAAGGCTCGATGTGAAAACTATTCACACTATATTTGCTTAACCAGACAGACACGAACTCATAAATTCACAGCTACGATTGATTTAGATTCAGTTAAGCCACCGTTTTTCAAAGCTGTCGACAATGTTCACATTGAAATATTGGCTTGAAATTTTAATTCCGGAGACTGTACGTATGTAGATTTCGATTCTCTCTCTCTATAAAAAGATGAATATTAACAAAATAAGGAAAAATTCATAGGGGATCCTTATTAAAAGCTCTGAATATGGGCCTTAGTAATAAACAGACCATCCTGATTACCTTTCTGGTAAGCAGAATGGTCAATATAAGAGATGATTAAAGGCTGAATTTGTTTCTAGCATATAAAATAAGAGGCTGTCTTAATTTAGGCAGATAAAGTTATAATTTTTTTTTCATTAAGTACCTAACAATCAGAATATTGTAGTTTTATCGCTCTCGCATCTCATATGTGCACGTAAAATTGTCGCTCTTATCCGATCCTGATGATCCAATCACAACCTTCACTTCACAATTTACACGCACACGCCAAAGACGCCGCCAGCAGTGCCTCGGTCCACTATGTCGGCCCACTAACACTCGAGACTCCGGTCAAGAACCATTAACGAATCGTAATCCTGATGCCACTTTCGGTCCCACTGATCGTCAAGATACTGCCCTAAGCCGAAGTTTGGTCTCACAGGAGACACCCTTAGGACAGGCTCTTAGCCCATTTAATTTAAACTCTGGCTGAACATTCTGCTCGCCCAAAACACCCAGTTAAGCAGTAACGGTCATTTGAACCAACTGCTTAAGTTCATTTCAAGAAAAACCAATTGTCGGTCTCAGTTTTCGCAAGAAACAAGCGATACATTTTATGACTATAACAGTCCTAATTTAGGGCAAGTTAGATGACTCGATACGAAGTAAACTTGTGACGTGGGTGTTAAATTATAACTTGTGACGTGGGTGGGTGGGTATTAAATAACAAATATTTTGTTATTTTTTTATAATAAAAGATAGCAAACAACTAGATGCCTCCCCTGATGAAAAGATAACCCATCGCCTATAGACACTAAAGAAGTTAGTGGTGTGTTGCTATCCATGCTGCAGGTTGGCAATGTCGCATGCCTAACTTTAGCGGCTGCCTTACCCTCCAAACTGAAACACGTCAATGACAAGCATTGACGCTATTGTGTCAGGAATAGGTAAACTAGGTGCCAACCAACAAACTATTGATTTGTATCGAATCAGAATTTCATTTGATGTTGGATTTCTTCTATTTATCTTACAAAAAAACCTCTGCAGGCTAAACATTTGGTTTTGGGGGTGGAAAAAAATCGTGGCAGTAGTAAATATAATAAAGTTAAAAGGAAAACTACTGATGGAAAAAGTCAACCATCGTTTATAGATCCCAAAGATGTTAATGGTGCGTTTCTATTTTGTGGCGAGGTCTAATGCCACCACATTGTGGTGGCACTTTTTCCATCAGAAGACTCATCTGCTTGTTTGCTATCTTATGATATAGAAAAAGAACTCAGCAATATTCAAGTTTGAATATTGGTCCACAAAAATCTAGGTCTAGCTTATCTATTTCTGTCTTCCTCACATTATCTATTTCTGACAGCATATTACATAATGACGTCATTATAAAAACAAAGAAACCAACTGCGCCTTAAACCGAAAAGACATAACCTATCTTTTAGCGCAGTCATGCAAAAATAATATGCCCTACGATACTCTCAAAAAGACAAATATATTGACAATTCTCAAGCTTAAATCCAGCAAGACGTTGAGGCTACAGAGTGTGCTAAAAAATATACATACACTGGTGCACTCAAATTTTCTATGTTCGTCCTAGCCTACTTTAAAGAATTTTCCATTCTGCCAGGCACTCCGTGAACGATTGGCTAAATGTGTAACTACTATTGTGATCACTAGATGGTAGAGTTCAACAACGTCTCGCCCGGGTATTTGGTAACAACGCCTTACCTTATTACCTGCCGCAATAGCGTCAGTGCTCGTAATTGTCGTGTTCCGGTTTGGAAGGTAAAATAGCTGGTAAAATTATGCAAGAACTTATAAAATAGTTGGTAAACATATTCCTGCTTCACGGATAGCCTGACACTTGAATAGCAATGCACCACTAACATTTTTGGTGTCAAAAGAAGATGGTTGTCTCTTTAGGAGAGCAATCTTGTTTTTTGCTTTCTTATAATATTAAATGAACATAAACCTCCTGATGCAGTTGAATCAAAATAATTTTTTACTTCATTTGTTATATAAGCAAAGCCATAGATGTTATCTAGTCCAAAATAAAACCGTACCATTTCACATTAGTTCCGTTACTCACAATGTCATAGTTGGTTTATACATAGTCATGATCTATTTTCAATTCCAGTCCAATATATTTACAATATTAATGAGTTGAGAGTGTCAACAGCTGTAATGAAACATATACTAGTTTGTACATGTATTATTGTTATTAAAATAATTAACCTCCGCGAAGGTCGCAGCAAGTCGCGACAGTTGGGTCTGCGCCAGCATATTAATAGAGATAACTATAGCACTTAATCTGATTCAAATGCTACACCAGGAAATATAGCTTCTTGACCTCTACATGTATTCGGGTTTCAGTCGTGTAATATTAAAAAAAAGTACGTTCTGTAAGATATAAGGTGCTTCTTGTAAACTAATATTATAAGGAGGAAAGATTAAATATTTGTTTGTTAAAATTTAACTCAAACGTTATTCAACCGATTTGGAAAATTCTTTCCCCTTTAGAAAGCTACATTTTAAGGAGTGATAAGCCACTTTTTAACCCGACTAAGCAAAGGATAGTAATCATTTTTGGTCACGCGAACGAAGTCGCAAGTTACTACTAGTACTTAATACAAAAGCCTAAGGTAGTTTGTTCAGAATCAGTAGTAGAATCGATTGCTATGGTTTTTAAAGTATTTTATACTAGCTCTGCCGCAAATTTGTCCGCGTGGATTTTTTTTAAATAAAAGTCCCGGGATATAAACTATCATATGTTCTTTCTTGAGTTTCAAACTATCTTCATACCAAATTTCATCTAAATCGGTTCAGTGGTTTAAGCGTAAAGAGACAGACGGGCAGACAGAGTTACTTTCGCATTAATAATATTAGTATGGATTTATCCCAAAAATCTATTTAGTTCTTGTAAATGTCTTGGCCAGATCATATTGATCATTTTATGATGTGGCCGAAGACTTCATGAAATGGTTGTATTTCATGAAATGGAAATACCCATTCACACGTTGTGAAATGGCCCAAAAATCTATAAAAAATTTGATTATGTAGTAAACACAACAATTGTTTTAATTTGCTTGGTCATTCTTCGCTAGAATCACCAAAATTCTTGCCACTTAACCATTCTGAGAGTCCAAAGCCTGTGTCATGGTGAATTTATCATCACATATTTATTGCTTGATGATACCTATCTCTTACTGACCAGAACGATCAGTTTTACCGACACGTATGGTGACATTAATTGAGCAACGTCGTTTATATATGACGTCGCTAAGATAACTCATGTTTCAGAAGTTAGATCTTTCTCTAACGTTCTACAGTTACAATTCACTTTTTCTTTGGGACGGTATACTTCTCGTGTGATTCTGTTTTAATTTAATGAAGATCTAATGCTGGATTCCGGAGATACAGGAACTGAGAAGTTGGTTACTGGAGTTTTATTGCGTTTGAAAATGATTATATAATTGAACTAACTCTTACCCACGGCTTCGCTCGCGCATAGTTAATTTAGAACTTATTTAACCTTCCTTTATTACTTCCCTTATTTTACCCCTTTTGGAGTCAAATTTTGAAAAACGCTTAAACACATAATTCATTATTTTTTTTGTACTCAATTCATAGGAAATTTCATGCGAATATGTCAAGGAAATAAAAAGTTTCAGACAAACTTTTCTCCCCTATTTTACCCCCCTTCGGAATTGAATTTTGAAAAATCCTCCCTTAGTGGATGCCTACATCATAAGATAAATAAATACGTGTGCGAAATTTAAGTTTCTAGCCCTAAAGGTTTTGCCCCTGCTTTGATACACCAGTCAGTCAATTTTGCCTTTTATATATATAGATTAAAACATGTAGATGTTTCTCTGATGGAAAGAGATGAACATCGCGTGCAGACAGAATTATTTAATTTAATTATTATTAATGGTACTTTACAATCCGTGGGATGAAGTTTTCAAGCCAAATTTAATTTCACCACCCTGTTGGTCGAGTGGTTAGCAAACCTGACTACGCATCAATGGGGCTCGGGTTTGATTCCCGACAGGGACAAAAATTTATTTGATGAGCATAAATATTTGTATTTCTGGGTTTTGGTGTTCATAAATTTCGAATATTTATATATGTATTGGTATCGTTGACTAAAACATACCACAAGGAAATAAATTGTTTACTTTGGGGTCAGATCAATTCGTGTAATTTATCCAGTGATAGTAATTTATTTATTTAGTTTATAGGCTAACTTCTAGCCTAAGCTAAGTTGCAGCACGATAATTGCAAGCATTAATACTTTTTCAGAGAGATAAGGTAAGGCGATGTTACCAAAAATTGGTCATGCATCAAAGAACTCTATCACCTAGCAGTCGCGATGGTAGTGACAAGTTTGGTCATACGATCGCCTTTACGATATAATGTATAGCAAAAAGGCTATTTTTTTCTTTTTTTTATATCATAAGATACCAAACAAACAGATCTCAAAGGCTTTCCGAATGGAAAGAGATTACCATGGTAAATAGACGCAAAAGTGTTTAATGGTGCGTCGCTACCCTTGTGGCGGTGTTTAAGTGCCACATGCATAAGTTTACCGACTACCTTACCCTCTAAACTGTAACATAATGTAACGTAAAATGAGTGATTTTGAAGAATCTAGTTAGGTAGCTGGTTGGACAATCTCTTTCACAGTTGAAATATTAGGTAGATCCCCAGGCAACCGTAGTTTTATATAAACAGATATTATTTCGTAAAAACGATCAATTTTAATATCTTTCTTTCATTAACACCTAATTCAGGGAAATAGAGATCGTAACTAACAGCTGGCGTTATTCATACTATCGGAATGAGACCGTAGGACATACGGAATAAGTATAATTCTGGCGCTAGCGCAATGATTTTTTTAAAATAATAGAATTCAAAACAACGTTACTATAGCATATTGCCTTTTTTATTTTAAAGAAAATCAAGCAAAGGAGGTATGTATGATCAGAGATAGCCATCGGATTTAATAATTTCATAGGGTAGCAAATAAGCGGATGGATTTCCTGATGTTACGACACTCCACCAACCCATGACCCTACCGATCTTTTGGTCATACTGAACGTGTAGCCGAATCATGGGAGACGCATTGGGAACGTTTCAACGTTCTCGTTTTCGTGCATGTTCTCCTAACTTCCTACAAATTCTTCCTACATGTCTCTAGAGTCACTCTACTCCTTCTAAAACTGACAACACAATAACAGATTCGCGTCAGTCGTCAGTCCCACTTTACTCTTTTGCGATACCATTAATTATAAAACTCTCACAACGTTGAAAAGTTCACCCTCGAGAACACAAGATCCTGGAAATGAATTGGTCCCTCTTAACGCCTAATAATACCCTAAAAATATCGGAACGCGATCATGATATGCACTGATGTCATTCTGACAGAACAGGAAAATTTCTGGTACCGAATCTGGGTCAGGAATTTCATGACTCTACTGTATTATATATTTAAGATCTTTTGGCCAGCCAGAATGAGGTAAAAATAGTAACAAAATGTCTGTGTATTTTTTTTTCTGAATGACAATGTATTTGCGCATCGTAAAAAAGCTCTGGCATTAGTTTACTTCAGAAAATAAAATAAAGACTAGAATGGAGTAAATACGGGGATATTTACACTATTCTAATCCAGGCCTCCTTTGAAGAATCGGCCATCTGTCATTCCGCGAAGCAGTTCTAAAAGGCGAACGATTGCCTAAACGTGTCACTACCATCGTGACTACTAGATTGTAGAGTTCTGCAACGTCTCGGCTGGATATGGTACCACCACCTTAACTAGTCCTGCTGCAAAAACGCCAGTGCTTGCCACTGTCATGTTTCAATACCTATTCTTTTTACATATTTGTTATTGGAATAGAGTACTGAACTTCCTTCAGTAAGTAGGTACATTTTTTTATCAGTCCACCTATATGGTACTGGAAAAATTTAAAGTGAAAGGTCAAATTACATTATATCTTTAAAGAAATCGGAGGAAGTCATGATTAAAGAAATCGGAGCAGTCAGCAGAAGTGGAAACTTGAAACTGTGTTTTCTATCTCGCTCCTATCTAACTCCCACCTTTTTCTTACCTTCCGTCTACATTGCCTTTACCTTCCCGTTACCTTGCCCATGCTTTTCCACCTACCTTCCGTTTACCGTTTCCCTAACTTCCCCTTACCTTCCGTTTACCTCCCTCCTAACTTCCCCTACCTCCCCCTACCTTTCACTTACCTAGCACCTACTTATCCTCACCTTTACGCTGCACTTTTCCCGATTTTCCCCTAATTTCCGCCTACCTTTCACTTTCTCCCCCTTATCTCGCCCCTCTAACCCCCATCTTCGGCTTAACTTGTCTCTAACTTCCACCCACCTTTGTTACATTTTTTTATAAATTTTAACAAAAGAAATAAATATTAAAAAAATAAAATGTCAATATGCATGTGTATCTATGAATGCACTTACACAATATATGTACAATGTACATTGTACATACTGGTACAGTGGTGACGTTTACATAAGTGTCGCGAATTCAATGGTTTTTTCCCATCTCAAAAATGCCCAACGCGCCTAATGAAGTTTTCTCTTCAAAAAGCTTTATATGCCGCCATCAAATTATATAAGATTGACAAAACAAGTAACTCTCAAACAATTCGAAAAATCTTGGCAAATATTCATAAACTACGAGTATCTAATAGTCATTTAAAAGATGTTACACGTGCAATAATCTAGTCATAAAATTATGACGTGATAGACTTTAAATATAGAATACGTACGACGTATTTGATGGTCGTTGCTTATTAAGATTTCAATTGTGTGATGATGTTTTTCCAGCAAACTCAATCATTTTTCCCCGTGTTGGTCCCGGGCTCCTTTGAAGAATAGACTAACTGCTGTTCTGCCAGGCAGATCGTAAAAGGCGACCGATTGGGTATACGACTCATTACCATCATGGCTACTAGGTAGTAGAGTCCTGCATTGTCTCGCCCGGGTTTGTTACCACCGCCTTACCTATTCCTGGCGCAATAGCGTCAGTGCTTGTCACTGTCATGTTCTAGTTTGGAGGGTATGGTAGCCGGTAAACTTATGCATGTAGCATTAGAACTCGCGACAAGATAGCAACGCACCATTAACACCTTTGGTGTCTGTAGGCGATGGTTGGCTGTTTCTATCAGGAGACCCATCTGCTTGTTTGCTATCTTATGATATAAAAAAAATGTCACCTGTTAATCTGGGTTTCTTTAAGAGGACTACGAACGTTTTAAAGCGAATCGATATTTTGGCTTTCTACAGGACGGGGGGGAAGCGTGATGATTATGACTAGGATGGTTGATACGAATACATTATAAAAATATAAAGCGTATAAGTTATAGAAAACATATTGTTTTGCTATTATTTAAAAATTGATGACCTTCCGTCAAGTATTTACGCCATACTAAGGGTTTTTCTTTTTTTTTATATAGAAGAAAGTACAAGTTATCATGTTTCCAAGTTGTATAATTTATGACATGTATGACATCCTTTAGTATCTTACTTATGAATTGCATAGATAAATCTTTAATAATAATGATATACCAAGGGATCTAATGGACGCGTTTATTTCAAAATTAGCTCGACGCAACCTAAAGAAAGACCATTGTTTTATTGTTTTTTTTTTTTTTTTATAGAAGAGGGGGTAAACGAGCAAAAGGTGCACTTGATGGTAAATGACCACTGGTATTGGATAACTCTTAAAAAGTCTCCGTGTTGGTCCAGGCCATGTATGAAGACCATCTTGCCATTCTGCCAGGCAGTTCTTAAAAGGCGAAAAAATCTTATTATATATATATATATATATATATATATATATATATATATATATATATATATATATATATATATATATATATATATATATATATATATATATATATAAGCAAGTTCTGCTACGGGTATGGTACCACCGCCTTAATTATTCCTGCCGAAATAGCGTCAGTACTTATCACTGTCGTGTTCCGATCTTGGAAGATAAGGCAGCTGGTAAACTTACGCATGTGGCATTAAGAACCCGCCACGCAGATAACAACGCACTATTAATTTTTTTAATTTTTAATTAGTGTACTGTAGTGTACTGTACACTAATTAAAAAATTATTAATTAGTGTACAGTGCGATGGTTGTCTTTTTCAATCAGGAGAGTTATCCACTTATTTGCTATCTTATGATAGAAAGAAGTAAGGCAAAATCTATTAAATAAATATGCATTTTAGAACTGATACGGTACTGGGGAAAACTTAAAAACTTTTTTATCGTCTCTATGGTCTAATGGTCTGGTATCGTATATATAAGTGTATTATATATACACTTGTACTTTTATTCCACTCTAAGTATCCACTAAATTATTCAGGATGTAAAATTTTGTACACAACATTACGTCCTGAAGCCGATGCTTTAAAAAGCGAAACCGGTCGATAAATTTTAATAATTTAGGGGATACTTATAGTGGAGTAAAAGTACAAGTGTATTGTAAAGTAGTTTCAACAAGTAATAATGGAATTTCACCAAGTGCCTACGATTAAAAGTGTAAAATATACAAATTATAATTGTACCATACGGGAATTACTATTCCCTCTTAAACAAAAAAAGAAGAATTTTCGAATGTTTGTTCATAAATGACTGAGTTCTAAGGCCACAAATATTTAAAAAAAACATTCAGCCCGTTGATAACCTCCTCCTTATGGGAAGTCGATAAATAAAGTCAATGCTTGTGGCAGTTTATGAATGTGGTATTAAATCTTTGACACATGACAGCAATGCGCCAATCTTTGGTGTATATCACAATGCAATTTCCTTATTTGTTATCTTATTCTATTAAAAGATAGTTATTTCATTAATTTCTTATTATGTAGTCAACTTGTCGCCAAATTCAAATGTTCCCACTTCTGAAGTACCCTTCGATTGAACTACGAGTGTTAAACGCTTGAATAACCTCATACATATCAGGAGTAGTCCCTCTAAATTTGCATATAAACGTTTGCTCTTTAAACATTTGGTAGAATAACTTTATTAGACGCTTTTGAAGTATCTATATGATGTGTTTATAAGTATAATACAGATACATATATGAATAAATTTGTAGATATTATGTATATCGAGTATAAAGTTGCCACTTACAAATGCACTTACCTCAACAACAATTGCATGAACATGTATTGTAATAAAATAAAAAGATAAGATATGTTTGTTTGTATGTTTATAATGGATAAACTCAAAATCCACATTACGGATTTAAGAAAATCTTTCACCTGTGGAAAGATACATTATTCCGGCGTAACACAGCCTACATTCTATGATTGTTCAGAAGGAAGTAAAGTTTTTGGGTCACGCGAACCAATTCGCGGGCAATAGCTAATAGATAATTTATAAATAATATTTATGGCACCCAAATCTATCCCAAATTATTTCTTTAATTTGATTGACGTAGACTGAAAAAGAATGCCATGTAAAGTAAACATTTCTTAGTACTATCCATACTTAATGTTATAAATGCGAAAGTAACTCTGTCTGTCTCTCTGTCTCTTCTTAACGCCTAAAATCGGTTCAATTTGGATGAAATTTGGTACAGAAATAGTTTAAAAAAAGTAGAAATAGTTTGAGACACGAAAATAGTTTTTTCCCGAAAATTCCACGGGAACAGGAACTATGCGGGTGACACCCGCATAGTTCCCATTCCCGTCTGGATTGTCTATCTTTTAAATCTTTTTTCCACGCGGATGATGTCGCGGGCACAGCTAGTTGAGCATATATCGAATTTTAATTCGAAGTTCGATCCTTACCACCTCGATGTCCTGAAATCCACAACCGTGCGATTCTCGAGGCATTTTTTGTCCCGCATCACTCCTTTGTGGAACCAGCTATCGGCAGAAATTTTTCCAATTGGATACGACTTAGGGACCTTCAAGAAAAGAGCTTACTCATTCTTAAAAGGCTGGCAACGCAACTACAAGACCTCTGGTAGTGTAGTTGTCTATGGGCGGCGGTAATCACCATCAGGTGAGCCTCCTGTCCTCTTCTATAAAAAAAATATCTTTAAAATTTTTAAACAATATTTTGTTGACTCTATCAATTTAAAGTATTGTTTATTTCAGGATCACATTCCATAAAATCAAATAATCTATATAGTAAATACTTAGTAGTGAAAGCACAAACAGTTCAATAAAAAATATCAAATTGCAACGATCACTGGGTGGTAGAATTCTGCAACATCTCTTACAGGTTTGGTGCCAAAGTCTTATCTATTCCTGTTACAATAGCATTGGCGTTTATGGCTACTGTGTTCCAATTTGGTAGGTAAAGTAGCCTGTTAACTAATGCTTGTGGCTTTTCAAACCCCTCATACGAATGGAACGCACCATTAACGTCTTTGGTGTCTGCAGACAATGGTTATTTCTTTTCATTAGGAGATGTGTACTTGCTATCCTGTGAAATGAAATAAATAAATAAGTTTTGTGTTTATATTTACGCATAATAATATGGTCATGTTATAGCTGAGTGTCGTAGATTATGTCGTAGATAAATATATTATGTTTTTGAAGATATGAGTTCTCAGAAGCTACATGAAATAGTTCTTGCAAATACCTATTCAAAAATTGAAAACATGTAAATATATATTTAGGCTTAAATAAAAATAAAACACCTACCTTTATATCATTCCAAAGCAATAATTTCGGCACTTTGTTATCAGCAAGCACTTTTAACATTAACTATTATTAAATCACCACAATGTCTACCACTACAAAATAAACAGGATATTTCTAAAACATCTATAAACGTTCTACCGTATAACTAAAACGTTAATTGAGAGGCACTTTGAATATTAATAACAAACTATAAAAGCACTTGTTGCATACTATTCAAATCGGTTAACGTTACAGGTGCAATGATAGTTCAGCTCGTCTGCACTTGACGCATCCGATATCTGAAACAAAATAAAGTTTGTTGAATTTAATATACACGATATGTAAGCAATTCTCATTCAAAAATTTATTTCGCTTAAATCGCTAACATTTTTAAAATTTGGATGAAATTTTGGACAAAGATAAGATTTTGATTCATTAATTAAATATAGAGACAGACGGACATCTAGGACAGTAAAACATACAAACATTCAATAACTATGGATATAATCTTACAATTGTGTCAATTGTCAGTTTAATTTTTTTCGTTATTTTTACATAATTTTCTTATACTTAAAATAAAATTCAAACGCGCCCGAGAATTTAAAAACAACTTTTTTGGCAACTATAAAATTCTCGCACCTCCCAAATCGTAAGATTTTCAAAATTAGATAACTAAGTTTTTAAATCGCAATTAACCCACCATATTTTAATCTGACCCGTTTCAATGTTTCTATGGCACAATTTTTTTAACTTTTCGGAAATCTGTAGATGCTTTCTCCACCATTGAAATGAACTACGAAGACGAAAACTCCTCCCACCGATTTTAGTCCAAACGCCACACTAAGCCGAGGTCCGGTTTCACAGGAGACAGCTCTTAGCGCGGGCGTTAGTAGCCCAAATTTTAACTGAAATTCTGACTGAGCA
Source organism: Apodemia mormo (assembly GCA_036924255.1). NCBI lineage: Eukaryota > Metazoa > Arthropoda > Insecta > Lepidoptera > Riodinidae > Apodemia > Apodemia mormo. The sequence goes on along the minus strand of JAUPFN010000003.1, from coordinate 15,676,549 downwards.
CTCTGTTTGCCCCATAAGCTCGATGACGCACTACCGACCAAAAGGTCAACTGGAGGTGTAAGATTGACTAAGGAACGTTATAACTGCCGGTAACAGGGGCCTGCTTACTTCCGCTGACATAAATGCTTAACTTTGCCGAATTTCGGCTTACTACGTATAGTAGCCAGTAAATTTACGAATGATTAATATGGTAGCAAGTAGATATAATGCCCTCAATTACAAAAACGGTTGACATTTTATCACGCACTTAAATATGCAGGTAATACGAAAGCTATTATACTAGGCTATTCATAATAATAATAAATCTGTTTTATACAAAACAATAACTCTTTCATGTGTAAAATATAACTTGTAAAACAAATCAACATACTCTTAATTACCACAGAAACTGTAATTTTAAGACACTAATAAATCTTACTGCGTTGTTTTCTTAAAAGCTCGCTCTGGAAGCATACAAATGCTTTTAATAATGAGGACACGATTTCAGTAGTGTTGTGTAATATCTATAATATTTTAAAAGCTATCTTCTCTATTTTGTCACAACTTGAGTTAACGTCTCCAACGTTACGACCCCATCGCTAATCGGTGAAAATAATTTTTATGACAAAAAAATAAATATTCCACCAGTGCAGACAGTCCACATAAAAAGTGGTAATGACATGCTGTATGCCCTTCGTCATACGATACTAATACATAGAAATACATATATAAATACTCGAATATATTTAATAAACACTCAAACCCGGAAATACAAATATTTATTTTCATCACAAAATTATTCAGTGGTTTAGGCGTAAAGAAGAGGCAGACAGACAGAGTTACTTTCGCATTTATAATATTAGTACGGATTTTCAATCGACTTCCCAAAAAGGAGGAAGTTTGGACGGTAAGATAGCCGGTAGATAAAAACAAAAACTACAGTCGTAATTACTGATGTAATCGCTGCAGGAAGCGTTTTACTTTTAAGAATATCCTAATAATATAAAGTACCTGGATGACCGAGCTTTACTTAGTTTTTTAAGCTATTGCATAGCTTCTATCGCGGGCCTTGAGCGTGGAGACCGAATCCAGAAATTCCGTAACGAAAAACCTAACACCCCCACTCCGACCGGCACAGCGGTGATACTTTTTAGTTTTTCCATCTATCGATAAATACCAGAACTTTTAATGACTTTTTGAAATATCACGCTTGTCTCTTTAGTTCAGCAATCCGAGTTTAGATGGCATTGGTTGTATTGGAAAACTACCGTAATCAGCTGTTTGTGAGAAAGTATATATGTGTATAGGTATTTATCATCTACGTACAACAGTGAATATCTGTACTCATATAATTTGTGTACAAAGTGTTTTAAATATGAATAAACAAAGAAAAAAAATACTGCATAAATAAAATAAATATATAATTGTAATTGCATAAGTTGATAAAAAATGCTATGCAATAGCTTTACCGCGGCAGTCTCCGAGTGCCACACGTCTTTTTTTTATAAACGACGTTCACTAAAAATAAAACCTAGCTAGATCGTTTTTTCGCCTCCAAAACATTCTGCATACTAAAATTCTCGAAAATCGTTGGAACCGCTTCCGACATTCAAATTATATCTTAATATATATAAATTACATGTCACGTTGTTTGTCCGCGGTGGACTCCGAATCTATTGAACCGATTTCAATGAAATTTTGTAGATACCTACTCTTAGGTCCAACTTAAAAGACAAAATTAGTTTTTATCTCATGTACCTCACCAAAATATTTAATACAAGTAATTTGTATTGCAAAACAACGTTTGTCTGGTCAACAAGTATATACAAGAATCGCTCGTTTAAAGTTATTAGATAATAATTAAAAATCGTAATTTCATGTACAATATCAGAGTATTTAATCCTGTGCCCTGTATATATGCTTGTATTTAGTTATGTTGAATGATGGGCTGTTTTAGTCGCCAAACACTAATGAACAGAGAAAGGCTTGTGAGCAATTAAGCGAAAGAGGAAATTGCAACCCTCGGGATCTCATAAAACGCCATGAAACTTCTACAACTGAAATGACAATTTAAAGCCCTTAGTTTTACCAGAAATCTAGTTTGAAGATACAGTTGCCTACGTAATACTTAGTATATCCTTATTTGAATAAGATGTATTGAATCTACATAAAAATATAACTGCTGTATGTAATACAGGTATCACTCACTAATAGTATTAATTGTTTTTATGAAAATTATATTAGATTTAAGAGTAGAACTGTTAATAGCAGCAAAGAGCTAGAGGGCAACTCAACGTATGTATTAAAATATTGTTATATTAATTTTTTGATTATTTTGACGTTGAAAGCCTTAACTATGGCTCTTTTTTCTATTGTTTTTAATCTTATAGTATTTTTTAAATTATATTTATGGTCTGCGATAAAATTACCAGCTATGGAAACTAAATGATTAAAATTTCTTCTAATATCGCTTAGGTACTAAGCGATTGTGCTAAGCCTTAAACCTAGGAAGCCTCAACATAATGAATATCCGCCAAAATTCTAAATCCATTCTTTGACCAACTCGACAAAAAAATCTCGATACATGTAAAAGGTCACTGTTAAAAAAATGCCAATATAGTGTAGTAAAGATAACAATACAGTATTAACGTAGGAATAAAGTAACAGTAAACGTCTTTGCTCAAATTATACGAATTAATCTAACTTCACAGTAAATACATTATTTGACCACTAATGCGCAGAAATTATATATTGAATTACGAAAATAAGAACATTTAGAAATAGATTTATGCTAAATCTGATTTATTAGCAAGGAAACCGGCGTGATGGTATTTATTTATTTAAAAAATATTAATTTTTTTTATAAAACATCGACCTACCACTACCATCATCTCGTTACTAAGCAAAAACGTGAAAAAATAGACGTTATAGTAGGAAAATCGTATTTGCATGGTACCAGGTTTTCCTTGACACAATTTCCACTTCGCACATTTTAAAAGTGATTTTAAAAGGTACGCACTAAAATTTTTACGATTTTTATGCACGGTACGACTGAAATTGAAGGATGACATTATTTATAGCTAAGTTAACCAATTAGTGATAAACAGGTTGTAAATTTATACACCATTAAGCGTTCAAATGAGGATCCGATACTTATGTAACTTCATCGTAATGGCTCCATTACTAAGCACGTATTTCAACTTAATATAAATTTTCATTACCATATCAAAACATGAAACTCTTATTGATATTACAATTTTATGCGAGATCCTCGGAGTTGGTCCGGGCTTTTTGAAGCATAGACCATCTGCCGTTCTGAGTGCTAAGTGTGAGTTTTTCTTTTCGCATTCGATCGTGAGCGCGTTTCGAGTTTACTAGGAATTTGTATGTGATTTGTACAGCGCCACCTAGTGGTAAACTGGTTTCTCACGTTTACTACTAGGTGGCGCTGTACAAATCACATACAAATTCCTAGTAAACTCGAAACGCGCTCACGATCGAATGCGAAAAGAAAAACTCACACTTAGCACTCTGCTAGTCAGTTCGTAAGTGGTAAACGATTGGCTATGCGAGTCACTGAAATCGTGACTTGGTGGCAGAGTTCTGCATTATTTAGCCCGGATCTGGTCCCTATTAGGTCTTACCTATTCCTGCCACAGCAGTGCTTGTCAGTTTCGTGTTCCGTTTAGAGGGTCTGATAGCCGGTAAACTTATGCATGTGGCATCAAAACCTCGCCAAACGGATAGCAACGCACTAATAACGTCTTTTGTGTCTATAGGCGATGGTTGTTTTTTCCATCAGGAGAGCCATCGGCTTGTTTGCTACCTAATGTTATAAAATAGTGTTACTTTGAATAGGCGTTCACCTTTCCTTTTTTGACCGCCCTGTTGGTCAACTGATTACCGACCCTAGCTAGGCAACCGAAGTGGCTCAGGTTAGATTCCCAACTGATTACGTTAATACGTTACGTTAACATTTGTATAATAAGCACAGGCAAGCATTTTCGGGTTTGGGTGTTTATTTTGAATTAACTGCAGCGTGCAGTCCGCTGCATTATAAAAATTTTTGGCAATTCCACAGGAACACCTAATTTTTTGGGTTAAAAAGTAGCGTATGTACTATTCCAGGTCATCATCTACCTGTATGCCAAATTTCAATCAAATCCGTTTAGAATTTTTTGGGTGTTTGAGTAACAAGCATCCATCCATCCATATATCCATCCAACTTTCGCATTTATGATATTAATCACGGATTAAATGGATACGCTTTTCAAGATTTGCTCATATTCGCGACGACACAATTTTTACATTAATTTTTTTTTTTCAAAAAATTTCATAATTTTGATCCAACTAACGGAATTTGACGTAGTTTTTTAAGGGAGAAAAGCTGATAAGGTTTTAAGTCAATCGGTAAATTAGCTTGAAAGTTATTTTAGAAATATTTAGTAAGTTTGCTAAAAAAACTACAATATTAATATTTAGAATAAGATTTTGAAAATCTTAATTTCGTGAATAAAATATAATACAAACTTGATATTTCTTTAATGTACTTCTTGCAGACTATTTTAACATTACAATTATAGACTTGGGTATTCACAAGTTGTCGAGCTCATGGCTCAGAACCGTCTCTCGCTGAAAAGAGGTCTCTCATATCGTAAGCCCCACTACGCGCCATCTTGCCACGTTCTGTCCCGCCGTTTAGCTTTTACAACTTTAACGAATAGGAAGATGACGCCTAGTGTTGCCATATTTTGTCACTTATTTTAATATAACACAATTGAAACATATTCTTTTGATGAATAAAAACCATTACAAACAAGTTAAATCATTATATTAATTTTTGCATTTATCGTAGTTTTTAAGTACTAAAATATTGTAGAAGGTAGAAATAATTAATTAAAAAACTCAAAGTTATTTCAAAAAAATATGTTTTTTTTTAAATTTTCGTCAACGATAACTCCTGAACGGATTGTTGGCAATATTTTACACAAATATACATAAAATGAGTATATGAGGCCATCAATTTCTAAATTGTTGTATCAATATAAAGCTGAAGTATTAATTCTTTACTAATTATTAAAATTTTATGGAATCCTTAGAGTTGTTGATTATTTAACATATAATTACGGTAGTCGAATAAAATAAAACACTATAAAAGGGTCTGTCAGATATGTTAACGAGGCATTCGTGTTTGTAAAAATGGGAAGTGAAGTTGCTTAATATACAATAATAAAGTGTTCTGTATTTTGTATTTAATTTTAATATAATTCAATATTCCGTTGTTTGATGTTTAAATTAATAAACCTTATACCTTTTACCAAGTGGAGCGAACAGGATAAACTGACGTTGATGCAATTTATGGACTAGACGCAGTTTTTCTAGGAAAAGAGCTAATACCTTATTAGCTCTGTATTCAATCCGTAAATTAATCAGGAAGTTATATAAAAAAATGTTTTGCCAAAATGGTTTTTATTAAAATTTCTCTAAATCTCCTGGACCGAATTGGTTTAAGTTTTCAGGAAATCTAAGTTGAATGGAATCCAATCGAATGCCATCAACCGTGTTTCGATCGGTCAAGCCGTTCAAAAGTTATGATATGTTCATACACACACACACACATACACACACACACACACACACACACACACACACACACACTTACAGACACACTGACGTCATTGTGGAAATAGTCGAAAAACGTTCCTAGGACCTCGAAACCTAGGGATCTAGTGAAAACTCGATTTTTAAAATCCAGACATAACCAGTAGCTTCCTTATCTACATGCGTAGCGTGAAATTAAAAAAAAAATTAGCAGAAGTAAGTTAACAAAAAACTGAAGCAATTCCAATAGCTTATTTATATGTAAAAAAAAACTTTAAACTATTCGTTATTCTTAACTTAATAAAAATACAATAATCTAATGAAAATCAAAAATCACCTACTTTACTCAATACTCAAAAATACAATCTATAGCCGAACTAAACAAATGACTTAAACTATACTCAATTTACTAAAAGTTACAAATACGACTGTAATTAAAATAAATACAATAAGAATGCCTACTGTAGTAATATATAATATCGGCTCCGTGGTCTAGTGGTCCAGTGTCGGCGCTGAACAAATGAGGTCCCGGGTTTCGATTCCCGGATCGGTTCACTTGTTGTATTTGTTGTACTTCTCTTTAGGGATACAGGCGTAAAATTCCTTTTTTGTACTAATAGGTACGAAGTAATAAATTGCTTCGAGAATCGAATTAGCTATAAGAAAGAAAAAGAAAATTAAAATGGAATTGAATAATATAATAAAAATACTTTTTGACTAATTAAATAGTTTTTGACGTCCTCCCTCATGCATCTACCGCATTCGGATTCACGGACACTATTGTTTCAATTTTAATGAGAATTTAATAAATACTCTAAAATGTGCATTGTAATAAAGTATTCAATTTAATTGTATTTATAGCTCACTATTTAGAATATACTTAATGGATTCAATATAAAAGATAGATATAATATGCTATCGCTGACTTTTATTTAGAACTATTTAAAACAAACTGCGTATAACTCCAACGGTTTAGTCAGCGCACGCCAAGATAACTCTCGGATAGGATTTTTTCCGACTTACTTGTTACTTATCGTTATATTACGGCCAAATTACTTTAAATCTTTATAAATTGTAGCCTATGTGTTATTTTGATGTGTAATCTATGTTATGGTAAAGTTAAAAACGTTCAGTCTTAATCCGTTCAGCGGTTTTTGCTTGATAGAGTAACAAACATCTATCCATCCATCCATCCATCCTAACATATATTTGCATTTATAATACTAGTAGGATAGGATAGGATATAGATTATTGTGTAGTATTGTTATTGTGACGGATTTGATAATGAACATTTCAGAACTTTCTTATAATGCAGTTCGTTCCCGTTTACAATAAAGCGATGTGTTCATTGTTTTACTTTAACACATTTCCGCATGAATGTGAATTAAGGCAATGACAATAGTAATAGTTATACTCCTATTTTCGCAGTAACGCATTATATCTAATAGAATGTTTGTATAATTATGTATAAATCATTAGGACAAGTTAAAAAAATGTATTCCCTACTAATAGCTATCTGTGTCTAATAAATAAAAAAATAGTAAGATTCCGTGGCAAAAAAAAGCTGTGGCTAAAAATTTCTCGATTTTAATTATATTGGTCTTTTGAAATAATATAAATATGCATATCTCAAGAGAAAAAAAACTTTTCCTTTTATTTATTTGATATTTTCAGTATGTGGTGTACTCTACAGGAAAATGATAAAAGTTTATCAATTATAAGTGGCCTGAACCAGCGGGGAAAAAATATAATTTACTTTTACATTCTTACTGTAATATAGTTTATTTGAAGTTAATTTACTAGACTAAAAGTAATTAAGCAAATGTTCTCGCAGCCATTCCCAAAATGCTAATAAAGACTTTCACTCGCATATAACTTACTAGACTTTCGAGCTGGCGTCAATTTATTTATTTATCCATGGTTGTTTGTTTACACCGAGTTTAAATTGACAAGTTTGGGCCATATAATGGCGCCCATCACAAAATGAATGAAAAGACTGATTTTTTTATTTATAGGTAACACAAATAAAAGTTTAGTATATTATGACAATCACTGCTTTAAGATTCGCATTTTGCTAATAGTAATAAATATAGTAGGGGGAAACCTAGATGCTAAATGTGGATATACTCAAGCGTCGTGGGGAACTATTGGGTTATGTATGTAGATTAGATGATAGGAAAAATTAAAAGGGTTATATACTTAATGTTTTTCATTTCAATGGTAGGAAAAAATTACAAATAAAAAAAACTGTGACATAAAAACACTGAAGAAGAGCGTCGGATTAAGGTATAGTGGTAAGGTATAGATTAATTGCGAGCTAAAATTTAGTGTAGCGTAAGGAAGTAGGAGGGTCACAAAATTGCAAAGAAAACGTTGTCTTTTCTCTCTCTCTCTCGCGTCTGAATTTTCTTTTATTAATTTTCCGCTACGTATGTAGATAAGGAACTTAGTGAATTTACCCCGATTTTCGAAAATTGAGTTTTCACCAAACCTCCACGTTGTGAAGTCCTAGGAACTTTTTCTAACTATTTTCACGATGACGTCTGTACGGACACATGTGAGTGTGTGTGTGTGTGTATGTAAACATCGTATAACTTTTGAACGGTTGACCGATCGAAACGTGATTAATAGCATTCGATTGAATTCCACTCAACTTAGATTTCCTAAAAGTTTAAACCAATTCGGTCCAGGAGATTTTAATAAATTTTAAAAAACCTTATATTTTTTTTGGCAAAACAGTATTTTTTAATATAACTTTCAGATGAATATACCGATTGAGTACAGAATCTAATCAGCTCTATTCCTCAAAAAATTACATCCAATGAATAAATTGCATTAAAATCGGTTTATCAGTTCGGGAGTTATCGTTGACGAAAAATGTTGAAAAATGTTTTTTCGTCATAACTTCGAGGTTTTTTGGCCAATCCTTTTTTGACCAATTATTTTACTACTTAAAAAACTACGTCAAAATCAGTTTCAAAAATCAAAATCTATCTTATCTGATATGAACATTTAACCTATTTAACGCCAATGATGGATATATCAGTACTTCAGGGTCAACGCCTGTAAAAACTTCTCCAGTACATCATATGATAAGTTATTCGACTATTACTCGTAAACTTGTGAAACCTACTTAGCCACGATAGCTTTCCTTTTAAATTCATTATCTTATTACATTACATATAATAAAATCGTAGGAAAGTTAAAACTGTATACTGCATATATTTTTAAAAGAATACTTGGAGCGTGATCTACAATCGATATCAAGGCTAAAAATATAGTTTTTAGAATTTTTGTCTATTTGTCTGTATGTATGTCCAGGGTAAACTCAAAAAGTACTGCATGGATTTACTTCAAATCTTACATGAATATTACTAACAGGTCGGGTCAACATATAGGCTACATATTTCATATAGGCATTCTATTATTGACATATTTAAGATTCTAGATGCTTCTTCATTTTGATAATGATGTAGGGTAGGTAAGTGAATGAACTCAATAAAATGGCGTCACGTCAAGCCGTCAAACAGTGTCCGCAACATCAATTTTTCAATTCTACCAACATAGACTTTAAGACTACAGTCTATTTCTTTTTACGTATCTAATTTAGTAAACAATAATGGCGGATCAGTGACTTAAATTAGTCATAGACAATTAATATGGTTGTGAAAAATCAAAAGATCTATTGAACAAGTATGACGAACTAAATTGAATGAATGATATTTATTGTAACAACTATCCATCCATTTTGTTATATTATTACAAAGTATTATAATTTTTATAATCTTTAATCTACCTATATTAATGTTATCCATATTCCATATTATAATTTATAATATTACACATGCGAAAGTTTGAATGGACGTTTGTTACTCAATCACGCAAAAACTACCGAACGGATTTGAATGAAATTTGGCACACATATAGATGATAACCTGAATTAGCACTTTTTAATCCGGAAAAATTAGTTACTCTGTGGGATTCACCAAAAACTATTATAATGCAGCAGCTGCACTTTGCAGCTAAATATAAATACGAAAATTTGGATGGATGTTTATTACTCAATCACAAAATAATTTCTGATCGGATTTAAATGAAATTCGGCACACAGGTAGATGATGATCTGGAATAGCATTAAGCTTTTTTTTATCCCGGTAAACCGAGTTCCTACGTGATTCATCAATTTTTTTTATAACGCAGAGAGCTGCAGGCTGCAGTTAGTATGTTATGCGAAAGTGTGTTTGTTTGTTTGTCTTTGTTTTAGTTAAGTTAAACTTGTTACCATGCTGTAAAAAAACTAAAATACTTCTGCTGGTAGATAACACAGAATTTTTCCTTGTCACTAAAGGCATCGAACTTTCTGCGATTTCAAATTTTTGTGCCGACGTCAGTATACTCAAGAAAAATCGAAATCCACTAAACTCAAGCCAAGTAAAACAGTTGAGAATGAGATCGAAATCCTAAAAACAGTCCAAAGTCACGAAAAAACCACGAAAAACAGCCGAAAACACAGAAACCACATTCTCGCAACAAAGAAGGAAACGGAATGAGTAAATTTTACTTTAACTTTTTAGACCTTAATTTAAAGTGTCATCAAAATTTTAAATTGTGCAAACTTTGTTAATGTTGCGTCATTTTTACTGTTATCGTAAGTGTCATTGTTACTGCTAGCAAAATGGTGGATTTGTATATAATTCTAAATAATTAAATTATTTATTTAATGTTATAAGACAGATGAATTTAAATAGAAGAACAATTTAATAAAACAATACTCACTTTTTTCTAGAAAATAAAGACACGTAATCAATAATCGGTTTTCATTTATTACTAAAATTGTTTAGAAAAATAAGTATAAAAACTAGGAATCTTCGCAGGATGGGAGGAGTATTATTAGATACATACATCCTAAATAATTTAATTAATTTTATAATATTATGGGACAAGTGAATTTAAATATATCTATTAACAAAAAACAATATTTACGTTTTTTTTGCGTTAAAAGTTCATCGAATTATTGTAGTATACAATGATTAAATAACCTGCCTTTAATAAAAATAAGATTTTATTTTATTAACAGCAGGTTACTATACTATTACAAAATTATTTAGATTTAAGAGCAAGGATTAAAACATTATCAGATAACAGAGCTTATTTAGCGATACTTAACGTTATTACTATAGCGATACCTCAGTTACAAAATTATTTTTAAACACTATAATATGTATCGCTAATCATATAATAGAACGAAATTGTTAACGCTAAATAATGTTATGATACCGATACTGTTTTGTGACTGGTTCACCGCGTTTCATGCTGTTTCGTGATTGGTGCGTCTAGCTCTAGAACTAGAAGGCAACTAACTAGCTCTAGAAGGCAACGTCATAATACCATATAACATAATGTTAATTCGTAGTGTATAAACAGAGTGTAATGAATAACGTTATTAAACAGTAACAAATTCTGTATCATTTTTGGTTAATTTTATACTTGAAAATAACGTTTTGTCATGCTACAAGCAATAACGTTACCACAAAATTACTATATTATTAATCTCTTAAACAAGGATTATATATTTAAATCCTTTTTTAAGAGATTGAAAAACTATATTATTTTAAAAGTGTTAATCTTTGAAAAATAATGATTATATAAAGGGGATATTTTAAATTCTACAAGTCAGTATTTAACATTTAGACAGTTTGTATATTTTTCTATATATTATTATAACCTATTTGTCGTAGTTTAGGAATATATTTATCTTTGATAAGAATCATTCAATTAGTCATTCAAATTCGTTCATTAATGCACGTGTCTATCAATTTCATAGACAATCGGATATTCGACATGTCAAGTTCACATGGTATTTTTCAACTGTGGAAATAAATTTTGTATTCTAATAAGTTTTCGTAAATTAAATATGATAAAATAATATATTAGAAACAGTTTTTAGTGCCAAACAAACCGTTTACAATGAATGAATACGATAATCTAATCATATTTAATTCAATGTATATGATTGATGTGAAACTTTGGTGTTTTTACAACAAGTGGAGTTTGTTTACCTAAAAAGACACGGAAAAAGATATACTGTAGTAATTTTTTGGTAGTATTCGAATATTCGAATATATATTTATTTAATATTCGAATATAAATTTGGCAAGAATATTCGACTAATTCGAATATTCGAATATTCGAATGCAACCTCTACTCACAACTCAGAATTAAGTTAGTAATTGCTAGCTGTGTTTCATTTTAACAAGGCTAACAATAAAACTTCGAAGCATTTTGGATGGGTCGCCTTTTCCCTAAAATCTTAAGTGACAAAGCTAAAAGTAACTTCGTTTCTTTCTCGAAACTTTTAAATCTTTAGCGTCACCTTATTAAATTCAGTATAAAAGCTATTCAGGGTCTATATAAAAGTAAAGAAATATTTTATTTATAATCTCTTTGAAAATGGTTCTACCATAACCACATTAGTTATTGCTACGCTAAAATACCGAAAAGTAAGTTAAAATGAATTATATTAATTAATAATCTACGGTAGCTTTTTTGAATTATTGATAGTGAATAACCCAGAAAGCTAAAAACCGCTTACATTGAGTACTTCTGAAATACTAGTCTGGTGTTATAGTACATAACGTAGTTAGTACCAGTGATAACTCGATCCTCGATGTTCCGCCATGCTTGTTAGGGTTCAGTTCAGCACTTGTAACTCAAACTTAATTTAACTGGAAGGTAAGTAAAGTTAACATACCACCGTTCACCAGTTTTACGATTGAATATATTTTACTAAATTTAGTTTAGAGAAGTCAGATTTTTTAAAATAAAATTTATTTGCAACCGAGTTCGTGGTATGTAAACACATCCATGCATCGGCAAGGCATGTAAAGTTATACGTCCCGGTTATACATACTAATATTATAATATTATAATTGCAAAAGTAACTCTGTCTGTCTGTCCGTCTGTCTCTTCTTTACAGCTAAACCACTGAAACGATTTGAATGAAATTTTGTACAAACATACTCGAAACTCGAGAAAGGGCATAAGATAGTTTTTATCCCGGAAATCTCACGGGAACGGGAACTATATGGGTAAAATCCTGGAACTTTTATTTAAGAAAGTTTTCCACGCGGACGAAGTCGCGGGCACAGCCAGTCACAAATAAACTGTAACATTTGTAAATATGTTGGTGCCAAACCTAGGCAAGATGTCACGGATATCTACCTTTATTAGAACTAGATGTTACGATAATAACGACACGTTTAACCAATCGTGCTTTTTTTACAAACTGCCTGGAAGGATGGTCTGTTTTCAAAAGGGTCTCGGACCAACACTAGGTATATCTAATATTAAACTAATCCTGTTAAAGTAATAGAGATGGGAGAAGTTATAAATCAAATAGAAAATTAAACCGATTTTAAATATCTGTCAACTATACGCATATCTCAAAACGATTAAATCAATTTCGAAGAAATTTGGACATTTTCCTGAGTTGGAATATACCTTACTTAAATGAAAAAGGATTATCTCGACCCGACTTTTAGTTTCCGAGAAATTCGTGACAAACATACAAATATACAAAGATACATACACTTACGAAATTTAGTACACGTGTTTATACGCCGAAATAGATAATAATTTCTGCCAGGCAATTTGTAAAAGGTCAGAGATTGGCTATACGTATCAATACTTTAGTAGTTAATAGATGGTAGAGCACTGCAACGTCTTGCTCAGGTAAATGGTACTACGGCCTTACCTATTCCTTCCGTAATAGTGTTAATGCTAGTCATTGTATATTCTATACTTTCCATCGTCGGCACTTGGTGAAATTCCATTATTATTAGTCACTTTTACTATTCCACTTGTACATAAATATCACTTTTACACAATTTATTATATTACTCGACCGGTTTCACTTTTTAAAGCATCTTCAGGATGTAATATACATAACTGATTAGTCATTGTTGTGTTCCGGTTTAAAGAGTAAGGTCGCCTGTGGACTTATGCATTTTGGCATTCCATCCTTGCCACAAGGATAGCAACATGCCATTAACATCTTTGGTGTCGATAGGGTAAAGGCGAATGTTTCTCTTTCCATCAGGAGAGCCATTTGCTTGTTCGTTATTTAATGATATAATAAATCCTATTCTTATTGATAGTTTCATTTTTTTAATTAATTTAAAAGTTTTAGGAAGAATCTATTTCAAACAAACAAATCTTTCATCTTTGTCATATTAGTAGATTAAAAAATATTTTAACTGATATAAAATATAGAGCACGTTTGAATAAGTACACTGCTATACCGCCCCGTTGGTCGAGTGGTTAGCGACCCTGATTACGCAATCGACGGGGCTCGGGTTCGATCCCCGACGGGGACAATTAATTAAATAGATAAAAAATTGTAAGGAGCATTAATGTTTGTATTTCCGGGTTTGGGTGTTCTTACTTTGGGGTTATATCAGTAAGTACTGTACAGTACAGTACTGCAATACAGCAAAATCCCTTCACATAAAAAATATTATTAAACAATTCACAAACAAAATAAAAGCTACTTGGAATATTATTATTCGTGAAACTAACAAAACCAAAAATTTTAATAATGGTTTCCAACTTAAGGCTGATGGAGTCAACATAGTAGGAGATTTAGAGACTGCAACAGAGTTTAAAAAAATTTTCTCCAATGCTGCAGCGTTAGCAACTCAAAACCTCAATGCATCAGTTAGTACTGCTGTATCATTACTGAAGCAATGTGTAACCAAGTGTGACAAAACCTTTGAATTTTCTTTCATTGATACCAAAGATATCTTGAACGCCTTTAAAACCTTGGAACCTAAGAAAACCTCAGATTTATGGGGACATTCCGTTAAAATCATTGCTTCAGTAATAAATGTTATTGCACCATATTTAGCTATAATATTTAATTGTTCTGTAATACATGGTGTATTTCCTGACTTGATGAAATTGAGCAAAGTTATTCCAATTTTCAAGTCTGGTTCTAAATGTGATCCCTCCAATTTTCGGCCTATCTCAGTTTTGCCAACCCTAAGTAAAATATTTGAAAAAATTATATTGAACCAAATGCTTAGACATTTTGATAAATTTAGATTATTTCACACTAAAAAAGAAACAAACACACAAAATAGGTGGTAGAGTTCTGCATTGTCTCGCCCGGGTCTGGTACCACCGCCTTACCTATTCCTGCCGCAATACCGTCAGTGCCTGTCACTGTCGTGTTCCGGTTTGGAGGGTAAGGTAGCCGGTAAACTTATGCGTGTGGCATTAGACCTCGCCACAAGATAGCAACGCACCATTTAACATCTTTGGTGTCTATAGGCGATGGTTGACTCATTCCATAAGGAAACCCATCTGCTTGTTTGCTATCTTATGATATAAAAAAAAGCTTATGCAGTTAAAAAAATGAGACAGTTAACTGATGTCGATACACCAACAATTGTATACTTTAGTTACTTTCACAGCATTATGTCGTATGGGATTCTTCTCTGGGGAAATTCTGCTGAAATAAATACTATATTTGTATTGCAGAAAAGAGCTATTAGGGCATTTTACAATCTTATCCCGAGGGTTTCCCTGAGCGAAAAATTTAAAGAAATTAATATCCTAACTGTTATATCCCAATATATGTTTGAGAACTTGATCGTAAAAATACTTGCTTGTTTAAAAAAAATTGTGACGTACGCTAACTAAACACAAGGAACAAAAACAATCTTGTTGTGCATGCATCTCGTCCCCACAGAACAAATAACTCTTTTATGGGGCAATGTATACGCTTTTACAATAAACTTCCCGAAACTAAGAGATCTACCAGTCAATAAATTTAAAAAATGTGTTAAAACAAAACTGTAAAAAAGGGTATTATAAAATCTCAGATTATTTGGAAGACAAACAAGCATGGGATTAATTGCTCCTCAAATCAATCTCATATATATATGTTTTTTAATTATGTAATATTGTGATATTGTGTATGTAAAAAAAATTATATGAAAAAAGACAAGCCCGCTGAGTTTCTTCCGCCGGATCTTCTCAGTGTGTGGCCGCATTCCGATCCGGTGGTAGTTTTAAAGAGTGTTGACGTGTCAAAATAACTTGTAAAAAGTTTTATTGAATAAAGTTCTTCTGATTTCTGATTTCTGATTTCTGATTTCTGAAGTGTAATTTGTCCCGTGAACATTTATTATTATTATATAACAGAAGCTTAAACGTACAAAAGTACAATAAACACTTCAAAAAGAAACTTGAATGGTTCCTTACATTGCTTAGCTGCAATAGAAAATACGAGTAAAATTACTAGAGCAGAGATAGCGCTTGTAAACTAAATATTTATATAAATTTTAATGCTAAGTCTCTTACGGAATAAACAGGCAGTCTTGTCTGACATCCTCTACATTCATTACTTGTTGCACAGTCAAAGGCGGATCCAGAGGGAAGTCATGGGGGTCATGAGCCCCCTAGGCAGGGGTCTAGGTATGGATTTATTAGAATTAGACAAGGATTAGAGCCTATCATGACTGAACCTCAAATATCTGACCCCCCTGAACTGGAGATTGGATCGGCCTTTGTATATGTGAGGGGGGGTTCCCTCCTTGAACCGAAGGCTAGATCCGCCCTTGTACTTGGAAAAACTTTGGACACCTTTTTAAAACAATTGAGCGAACGGTGGAATATGTAATTTGGCCCAGTTAAAGTAAACACTGCGTTGGACTGCAGCAACCTAATATTTTTAAATTACATGCATTAGAAATACATTAAATTAATAAAGATAGACATTAAACATAATTACTAAATCCAAATGACAAAGATGATGAATAACATATGTACATGTATACTAAAGAGGCAACTATGATATTTAATTTGAAAATTTTCCGCGAAATGTTATATGGGAACTGCTGTGATGCAGCAGAAATAAAAAGTAGTGTTAGGAATGGAGCAAACTTAATACTTATCCAAGGTTTGAAATTAGAGAAAACCAAAGCGGCACAGCAGTCCACCCACTTCCACCACACTTTCTTCCACGTCAAAATCAAAGGCAGTAACATACATTAGAATTAATGCTTCACCCTTCATAGAGTGAAATGCTATTCGACTCTCCTGAAGATGCTTCAGAAACGTGCGTTGAGTACATAATTTGTGTGTAGTAGTACTTATAGTTGCTTCTTTAAATTATGGATTTTCGTAAAGTAACGCCTGATTCTATTAAATATTTGTATGTAGTAGTATAGTTGCTTCTTTACATTATGGATTTCCGCAAAGTAACGCCTAATTCTATTAAATACATATAAACTATTTTCTTTATGGCTAAGTCACTTGTCAAAATGTAAAACAGATTTTATTGTTTTTAGTCTAGGGTCGAATTTGCCACAGGCGATTGTCATTTATTTTAATTAGCAAAATAAGACAGTTCGCATACAGTCTTATTTTCAACTGTCTTATTTTGCTAATTAAAATAAATGACAATCACCTGTGGCAAATTCGACCCTAGACTAAAAATATATAATTAATATCATGTATCAATATTATTTATCAATCTAATAGTGTACTAGTTAGCAAAAATCTATACATGTATGTTCTGAGTTGCTAAACAATAGCTTATATAAGTACTTAAAACCTACAAATAGCTACCAAACTTTACTATACTCTTTTCGAAATAACAAAATCGTGCTTAACAATAAGAATCTTAAGCCAGATAAAACGTTCAATCAGAGACAAAGAAACTTGACATATACACACTCCAATAACGTGAAAAGGCCGCCCTGTTGGTCGAGTGGTTAGCGATTCTGACCACGCAATCGACGGGGCTCGAGTTCGATCCCCGACGGGAAGAAGCATTTGTGTGATGAGCATAAATGTTTATATTTCCGGGTTTGGGTGTTTATTAATATATGTTGACCCGACCTATTAGTAATATTTATGCAAAATTTGAAGTAAATCCATGCAGTACTTTTTGAGTTTACCCCGGACATACATACAAACAGACAATATTTTTGGCCTCGATATCGATTATAGATCACGCCCCAAGTATTCTTTTAAAAAAATATTCAATGTACAGTTTTGACTTTCCTACGATTTTATTATATGTATAGATAATAATTAATGAACAATGTAGAAAATGTAGACGGCTACTAGACGGCTTCTTAAGCGGCTGTAAACACACACACACACACATATATATATATATATATATATATATATATATATATATATATATATATGTATATATATATGTATATGTATATATATACATATACATATATATATATATACATATATATATATATATATATATATATATATATATATATATATATATATATATATATATATATATATACACACACATATATATACTTCAGTCAGACACACTTTTAAGTGCAGATAGAAAAAAAACTGATAAAAACAATAGAGCAAAAAATAGGCTCTAATTAGACATGTGGTCTGTGAATGAGACTGACTAACTACGAAAAAAAAACATAGCAGGTAAATAACAATGCTTATAAACATGAATTTTTGGTAACTATTTTTCTGTTTCAAAATTGTTAGGGTAAAAACAAGGAAAGCTTAATTGAAATTAATGTACCAGAAAACACTGCAGAGACTGTCTGAACAAGAAAAACAACATAAATGTTATGTAGGTAAAACTTATTTTCAAAAGAACACATTACTTATTTTTGGAAAAATTGCTTGTGGGTTTCAAATTTGGTATTCAATTAAGAAGTCAATAAAGAAGAAACTAGGTGGTAGAGTTCTGCATTCTAGGTGGTAGAGTTCTGCATACTAGGTGGTAGAGTTCTGCATACTAGGTGGTAGAGTTCTGCATTGTCTCACCCGGGTCTGGTACCACCGCCATACCTATTCCTGCCGCAATAGCGTCAGTGCTTGTCACTGTCGTGTTCCGGTTTGGAGGGTAAGGTAGCCGGTAAACTCATGCATGTGGCATAAGACCTCGCCACAATTAAAGCATTTAACAAATATACGCTGTAGCATACATTGAAAATAAAGTCCGATATCACTCTATCACTTTAAATATATCCAGAAAATTTCATATTTCAATTAAAAAGATTCTGTCATTTAATAATCACGACATGCCGGTTTCTTTACGTGGTAAGCAGAGTGAATCGAACGTGGAATACACGGTTTTCCCGCAATTCATACGATGGGGATAACCAATTGGTTCACCATCCGCGAGAAGGATGGTTATCACGGCGTTTATCAACCTTTGCTACTATTAAATTGTCACATGTGATTCTGATTATGAATAAGCTTTAACCTTGTGCACGTTCTATGTAGCACAAGAGAATTGACAAACCAGTATTTCACCTACTGCAGACTACTATTGATATATTTCCTAAACCAGACCGCCCCATTGGTCGAATGGCTAGCAACCCTGATTAAGCAATCAATGGGGCACGGATTCGATTCCCGACAGAGACAGGCATTTGTGTGGCGAGAGATGTTTGTATTTCTGGATTTGAGCGTTTATTTTAGTGTATTTAGATTCAAACTGACTAACTACTAGGCGACACTAAAATATCGCTCTTATTAAGTAAATTTCTTTAACTTAATAGGAACTTTATTCTTATAGTGAAAATTTCACTCATATGTAGGTAGATGTTGTGTAACAAAATGTCGAACTTTAAGTCTTATACAAAAACTATTATGTTTGTCCGAAAAAATTTATAAATTTAACACTTTTTGCTCTTTGGAGTTGGTACCAACATAACATTTTTAATTAAATAAAGAATGATTTGATACGAAACTTACATAAAATTAGAAATTTTCGAAAACACATAACAAAGTATAAAGGAAAGGTTGTGTTTTAGATACGCCATTCGTTTTACAAATTACCTAAGAAAGATTGTTGGGTGTCTCCGTATATTCGCGTTGAACTATATATTTCCATATATCTCCCAACCATATTTTAATATATTATTTACAAGAGAAAAATATATGATTTTGTTGTGCCCATCCCATATTTATACTGCGTCGAACAATAATATATTTCCGATTTTCTTAAGTATTTTCTCAGAAAAGATGCGCGCGATCGGAATTTGGCATAACGCCAGTAGTACTATTGCTCTTTTCTATTTCATGACAATTTCGATAAAACAAAACACGTTCCTTACCTTAAAATACTCGTAAAATCATTAAATAACTGTCTTATTTCTTTTCGCCGAAAATGAACGAAGATGGCTTTATGTTCAGTCCATACAACTTTTTGACTTAAAATCTTTCAGTCTTTTTCGTATAACTAGTAGCTTAATTATTGATACGATTTAATAAAAAAAAAACATATTTTATTTAGAACAAAAATAATCTTACCAGTGTGCAAATCATTCATTCAGCAAGCACCTTTTGGTATAGAATCCTATTCACTATAACAGAATGGGAGACGTTCGAATGAATTAGATTTGGTTACCCGAGGTGAGATGAATGAAACAAGCATTCGAACTGGCCAATAGGTATGGAGCACAAGAGATGCAACGGCGCGATATACGCCTGTCAGAATTGCAATTCGCGGCGTTTACGGGTTAACAAGAGCGACTCGCGCCGGCCGCCTGCTGCGAGCGACTGCCGCCCGGGCCGCGTTTCGCTCACTTGCAGCACCGCAAGCCGGCCACACCGCTGCACAACGCTGCCACCACCTGCTACCCTTGCAGGCTCACGCACCGTACGAATATTGATGTTTTTTTGCCAGGAGTAACGCGAGGCAGTATGGCTACGGGGCACACGCACTGCGCGGGGCGGGGTGCCGATCCTGCGCGTTGCGTCACGCATCTATCTCATTTCTAAGTTTCCAACTTCTTGCGTGTTCCCGCATCCATCAGCAAACGTCCCGAGGAACAGCGCGCGCCGGTACCCGTGCCTCATTGCGGCGATGTTATTGCCCTCAATGTCACTCACTTTTGACATTACCCCTGAAAATCATATCGAAATTCCAATACTTATATATTTGAATAGCCTACTTTTGCATTTACGAGGACATTGATCGATCCAAGACGAAAAAACCTCCCAAATCCTTCATCTTCAAAGATGAGATGACATACATTTTGTAAACAGTTATATAATAATTAATTACATAAATTATGGATCGCCCTCTACATTTGACTGTAATAATAGTAAAAAATTGAAGCACGAATAGCTATTAGACAAATTATAGAATAAAAAACAAGACCATATTTAAATTTCTTCGAAGTTTGACAAAGACTTTATAACAGAAAAAAAATATATGTGCGTGTGTGTATTTGTGTTCAAATGTCTGTGTGCTTGTAATATTTTTTTAAAGTATTGTTTAAAAATGTCAGTATATTATAGACTTCTTATGTAAACATTCCCTGTATCTAAATTTCAAACTCCTCAGTCCGCGCAATTTTCGTAAAAAGGGAAATAAAGCTTACGATTCTCATATTAATAAAGCCATATGTGTATTTTTAATAAGAATAATAAAAATATATTTAAGAATATGTGGCACCGAAAGTTATTAGCTGGCGTTTATATTTGAGATACGAGGTGATTAATAAGCAAAACATGTTAAGGGTAAAAGTGCCGCTTGTGGCCTTGTACCACTTGTTGTTATTTAATGTCAATTTTTTTATGATAATATCTTTATACGTATGTAATGTCATTGATCATTATAAATTTGATTCATTTAAAATATTATTTGACATTAATAATTTTTTGTACGTCGATTCAAATTTCATATGGCCATAAACAGTAGTATTAAGATGGCCAAAACCGCTACTTTTACTTCGAAAATTGCTTAAAAGGTGTATAAAACCAGCCTAAGCTGTACATATACCGAATCTTGTGTTAGAAAAAATAAGTGTATGTTGTGTGCGATTTCATATTGGAGATATATCTAAAAACATAATAATCATGGCCTTTTTACTTCTTAAATACTTTGTATCGACATCAAGATACAAGCTAAAATGTATCTTCACATCCATATCCGCGAAGGGGTAGACAGAGGTACAAC
The DNA here is from genome assembly GCA_036924255.1 of Apodemia mormo. NCBI lineage: Eukaryota > Metazoa > Arthropoda > Insecta > Lepidoptera > Riodinidae > Apodemia > Apodemia mormo. The sequence goes on along the minus strand of JAUPFN010000003.1, from coordinate 15,654,984 downwards.
AAGTGCACCCACGATTATCGCCACCCAGCCTATCGCCAACCGGGCACTTTTGAATCCCGGGCAACTTTGTGCTTTTTCAGAAAACTGAAAAAAAAACACTTTTTTTTGTGTGTCCGTCCTGGGAATCGAACCCGGGACCTCATGTGGTCAACACCAACGCTGGACTACTAGACTACAGAGGCGACTGCAATATTATCGCCTATGTGATCTAGTGGTCCGGTGTCAGAGTTGACCACATAAGGTCCCGGGTTCGATCCTGGATCGGGAAATTCAAAAATGAGTTTTTTCAGTTTTCTGATAAAAGGGATAAATTATCTTCGGCTAATCGTGGTAAAAAGTGTAAAATCGCTGAAATTCGGTGAAGTACAACAAGTTTGCACTTGTTATACCTCTTCGGGGATACGAGCGTGAGGATACTTTTTACTAAAATTTCATTATTGTTGTAGCTTATTTAAGTACACTAACAATTAAAACAATTTTAATGTAATTCTGAATAAAATTTTAGAAAACCGCGACAAGCTGTAGGAATTTTTTAAATGTTATTGCTGGAAGGTGCAGGAAGGTTGTCATCAGGCCTCCTTACTGCTTCATATACATCATTCATTTCCAGAGCTAATGAACCTGTCAAATGAGCCCAAACACATTAGCGGTAGGTGAACGAAGAGGGCCCCACCAGCAGAGAAGCAGGTGGAGCATATTGCATCAGGATGTCAGATCCACCCTACAAACACCTCGGTCCATCCGATTGGGAGCAAACACACACATATCAAAACCGATACACATAATACACAAAGAGATCCCCGTGTTGGTCCTTGCCCCTTCTAAAGAATCGACTATCTGATTTTCTGCCAGGCATCTCGTAAAAGGGAATGATTGGCCTAATGTTTTACTAACATCGTGATTACTAGGCGGTAGAGTTCCACAACGTCTCGTCTGGGTATTGGGTGTCACCGCCTTACCTATTCCAGCTGCAATAGCGTCAATCCTTGTTATTGTCGTGTTTCGGTTTGGAGGGTATGGTAACCGGTAGACTTATGCATGTGGCATTGCTATCCCACTACATGGATAACAACGCACCATTAACATCTTTGGTATCTATAGACGATGGTTGTCTCTTTCCACCAGGAGAGCTATCTGCTTGTTTGATATATTGTGGCATAAAAAATTATAAGATGCTTGTTTTCGCATCGCGAGTTAAAATAGATTTATTTAAAAAAAGTTGTTTGTACGTGAGTTGTAGCCATACTTACTAAACCTTCAGGCGAGGTAGATTTTATCTTGATTAAAAATTCGTTAAACGCTTTGGTTACATTGTATATTAAAATATATTGCAAGCAAACATGCACGTTTGTTGTTGTGGAACTTACTGATTTCAGCCCGATTGTCGAAAATCGAGTTTTCATCAGATTCACATTTTAAGATTCTGGGAAGCTTTTCCAACTATTTTCGCGATGACGTCAGTAAGTCTGTATGTATGTATTGAACGACTTATCGAAACGCGATTGCTGGCATTCGATTAAGTTCTGTAAAACTTAGACTATTTGAAAATTTGAACGATTCTATTTGAAAATTTGAATCGCCTTGTTGGTCCCGGCCTCCTTTGAAGAATAGGTCAACTGCCGTTCTGCCAGGCAGGTCGTAAAAGGCGACCGATTGGCTATCGAGTCACTAACATCGTGGCTACTAGGTGGTAGAGTGCTGCATTGTCTCGCCCGGGTCTGGTACCACTGCCTTACCTATTCCTGCCGCAATAGCGCCAGTGCTTGTCGCTGTCGTGTTTGGTTTGGAGGATAAGGTAGCCGGTGAACTTACGCATGTGGCATTAGACCTCGCCACAAGATAGCAACGCACCATTAACATCTTTGATATCTATAGGCGATGGTTGACTCTTTCCATCAGGAGACCCATCTGCTTGTTTGCTATCTTATGATATAAAAAAAGAAAAAAATTCATGCCCAAAAAATATTGAGAAATTTGGAATAATCGTAAAAAAAATGGTAGAACTTTTTTAAAATAACTTTTAGAGTAATGTACGGATAGATTTCAAAATCATATCAACTCTTTTCCTTAAAAAATTGCGTCCAATGCCGCAAGAAGCAGCAAAATCAGATTATCCGTTTGGGAGTTAACATTGACGAAAATATTTGAGAAAAGTGTTATTTTGACGTATGTGTTATTTCGAGTACTTTCAAGTTTGTTAGTGCTGTACGTACTCACGTCACTTTTGAAAGGCTTTACCGATAGAAACGCGCTTGATGAAATTCAATTAAACTCTACAAAACACTTTTTAAAAATTTAAACCAATTCGGTACAGTATACTTTTAGAAAATTTAAAAATAAAAGCTACCAAATTTAAATTTAATGAAATTTAAAAAAAAAATGTCCCGATCGATTCCTAGATATATTTTAAAAAAAATGCTCCAAATAAAAAAAAATAAGCTTCAAACTACTATACTGATTGATCACAATATTTAATTTCACATTAAAAAACAGCGTCGCATGCAATAAATCAAAAATAAATAAAAAGGTAGTGATACCAGACCCGGGCGAGACAATGCAGAGCTCTAACTCCTAGTAGTCACGATAACATTGACCTCTTACGAGCTGCCTGGGGACAAAAGGTAGTCTATTTTTTAAAGGGGACCCGGATCAACACGGGAGTAAAAACTAAAAAAATTAGCAACGAAAAGCGAGTATTTTATAAAAACAATAAGTGGAGCTGATATTATAATAATCGGAAATGTAATTTGAGATCATTTTTTACCAGATTGAGATATTGATTTACCAGCGTCCTTAGCTTGGCTACGATTCGGTGACTGCTTTTGGGAGACTGAAAGATTTGCCTGTGCAGTCACTGGTGAGGTTGTCAAGGCGAATAATTACTGGAAACACGTTATGAAGGATGGCACGGTCGAAATATGAAGGGCGTGCTACCGTCCTGGTGAGTCGATAGGCATATTATTTCCGGTTTTTCTCATCTTGCAAATGGAAAGTATTTGCACAGACACAATCAAGTAGCCAGGATTACTCATCAACAGCTTGCTCTTTGATATGGTCTTGTAAGTTTTGAAGTGCCGTATTATAAATACGCACTGGAGTCAGATCTGTAAACAGTCTTGTAGCGTAGCAAGTCTCTACCAACATCTTAGGAGGCTCTCCCTACAATTCTGGATCAAAGACCAGACACAGAAGGCGGCAGTGTTAGGAAAAGAAAATATTATGAGGAAGTTTCTTTCTCTGTCGCACTGACTACCATCGGCTTAGCTGCAAAGTTCATGCCGGCGCAAAATATATTTTTGTATAGGTATTTACTTTTAAAATATTGTATTTTTTTGGAAATATTATAATAATTATAATATAATGTTAAAAAATAATAATTACAACATTACCAAAAAAAATGTGTAAAGGGTTGACCCTGTAGGTTATCCCTGAAACTTCCCGCTAAATTAAAGTAGTTTAAGCTCAACCAGTACTATAAGCTTAGATTTTTCAGTCCAAACATATATTTTGTTAAGAATGGCAGTATATTAATTTTTGAAAAGCTCTATATTTTGGAAGCGATCAACTCAATTTTGAGATCTAAAATATTGCTTTAGCTAAATAACTGATAGGTTGAAAAATATCGGAGCAATGTTAAAAAATATATATATTTTTTTAAATTTTCGTCATTGATAAATTACAAACAAATTGACCGTGTTTTGATCCTATTGACGGTATTTGACGCAGTTTTTGAAGGAAAAAAGCTAATAAGATTTTCAAGTTAATCGGTTAATTAGCCTGAAAGTTATTTCAAAATATTAAGTAAGTTTGCTAAAAACAACGTAATTTTAATATTCGAAAAGCTGTAACTTTTGAAAATTAGATTCGATTTTGATTTTAGAAACGGCATTCCACGTAATTTTTTTTGTACTAAGATATCGTAGAAGGGTCAAATCTTGATTTTCGAAAATCGGGGTAAATTCAGTAACTTCCTTATCTACATATGTAGCGGGAAGTTAAAAATACAATATTATAAAAATAAATTTATAAAAATAGATTTTTCGCCGACGTGAACCTTGCAGCTAAGCCGACAGTGGTTAGGGCAACAGAGAAAGAAACCAATTTCTTATGTATACTCTTTCACTACTTCAACAACCTCCTCCAAATTCATCACCAAATCCTAAGATGATTAGATGACTGCCATCTATCGGAAGCGACAGTCATATTGCTCTTTTCATAGCGACAGCAATGAACGATGAAAAACTTAGCGACTGTTACAAAAATATCTAGATAACGAATTTGCGCTTTAAATATTAAGCCAGTTTAGTAAAAACATGATAAAAATGTTAATTTAGCATCAGTTAAAACTAAACTTCATAAAGTTTGTAAAACATCATGATCCTCTTGACCTTTTCCCATTTACTCTTATCACCTTGGGGAGGTAAAGTTTGTCGTAGCTTACCGCATAAAATTAAAGTGGCTTCAGGTATTAATAAAAGTAAATATTTTTTCCCATTTTCTTAACAAAAACAGTAAGTTTACAGTGGGGATGAAAAATACTTAAATTTTATACCACCAATTCTGTTTTTAAAATCGATTTTTACAGAATTTTAAACAATAAAAAACAAAATTATAATATTTTTAATGGATTTCTATCATAAACCATCAGCTATTGATATGCACTTTTATTTTCATATATTTCGCCAACGAGCTGCACAACCTCACTACATTTTTTATACCATAAAATAGCAAACAAGCAAATGGGTCTTCTGATATAAAGAGACAACTATCGCATATAGACACCAAAAATGTTAATGGTTCGTTGCTATACCGTGTGCCAGGATGTTAATACCACATGCGGTAATTTACCGGCTACTTTACCCTCTAAACCGGAACACGATAGTCATATGCAGTGACACTATTGCGGCAAGAAATCGTTAGGCGTGGTACCAGATCCGGATGAGATATTGTAGAACTCTACCACCAAGTATATTCAAGTATCCTTACAATTTTTAAGCAAGGATTAAAAAACACGCCTTTTAAGAAATTTCTTAGGTTGTCAGTGATTAACATGGTTTTAGTAGGTACTAAATAATGAAATCAAATTACTCCAAGGGTATAGTTTTAAGCCTCGTTTCCTTATTAACGTTAGTTAGTGGCAATAACAAACATCATTAGGATAATTTATTGTGTAAAGTAATGAGTTCCTACAGGCTTGCTTGAATGAACTTCGTATTACACCCGCTCCAGTTGTTAATGGACCTTCAACTCACCAAGAAGTTGACAAATGTATTTACTTTGGAGAAAGCATTTAGTTTAAGCAGACTAACTGACCAAACTAAATAGTTCTTTGAGTAAGAGTAAATTGATGAATACAGCACGGCAAGATAAGATTAAAGCTCGAACACAACTGACTGGTCATTTGATTCCACAAAAACGTAAAACGTAGTAAAGGTATAAACAAGCCCAGTTCCCTTGGGAGGTAGGCAGAATAAACAGAACGTTTATAGACTTTCCAGTTCACTGCGATTCATCGATCGGTGAGATGAGTGGTGATCCCCATTGTCGCATTTTACCGACCTGATAACAATTATTGACTATTTCTAGCGATAACCGGGACCAGCAGCTTTACTTGCTTATCTGAAGCACGGGAGTGGTAATACACCAATCGCCAGACTCCGAGCAAAAACTGAAATTTTTGACTTTCGAGAAAAACCTTGAAAAAACCTCCATAACACTTTTACCTGACGCGGAGATCGAGTCCGAGATTTCATGATCTGAACCGAATAGTCTAACCCTAGACCACGACGCAGTAAACGTAAAAGTATCGTATTTCACTAATAATAGTTCTTATTGAATACTGCAATATTGCAGATTCACTCGTTGGTAAAAGACTATTACCACCTATAGACTTTAAAAATGTTAATGCTTATCCCCATGTGCAGGAACACCAGTTTTACTATGCTTACCTTGCCTTACTATGTATGCTCTGCAATAAATACACCTTTAGTACTATGCTCTGCAATCTATATTATAATATTATAAATGCGAAAGTTTGGATGTTTGGATAGATGTTTGGATGGATGTTTGGATTTGGACACAAGCTTAATGACACGTATCAGCCTTTTTTGCCTTCTACGAGATGCCTTTGGCATTTGATATATTCTTCGAAAAAGAGGCTTGGATTATTATTGATTTTATTATTTGAGAATAGCTTTTCTAGTACAGAACTAAAAAAATACCAATGCAATCAGTCTGCGGTACTGCATCACAGTGTTAGATACGGGCTTCGAGGTGAGTTTGCGTTATATTTTCACGATATCCCTTAAAAACTTTTCATCATATGGTGTGGCTAGTGGTGACTTGCAGATATAGAGCTTACGACTGCTTTCTTTCATGTTTTTGATGAAAAAAAAACTTTGAAGAAAAATTACTTATTTTATATAATATGTATCATAGGATTGCTAACAAGTAGTTACGTCTCCTGATGAAAAACAGATAACTATTACCTATAGACACTAGCGATATTTTTGATGGTATGTTGTCATCCTTGTGAATATGAAGCTACATGCATTAATTTATTGGCTACAATACTCTTTAAATCTGAACATAGCAGTGTTCACGAACCATTCACGAACGCTACTGAACCATGAAAAGGCAAGGCGATAGAATCAGATCTGAGCAAGACGTTTCAATTCTATCACCCATTAGTCTCGATGATAATAACATGCCAGGCTTTCAGCTTATACGGCTTCGAAAAATTTTTGAACCCTCCAAAATCCATTGTTACCACTGCAACTTTTGTAAACCAGAATCATCAGATTAAACAAACTTATGCGAACATACAGCAACTTATAAAAATTTTTTTTGTTATTATATCATAAGATAGCAAACAAGCAGATGGCTCTCCTGATGAAAGAAAACAACAATGTCGATAGACACCCAAGATCTTAATGGTGCGTTGCTATCCTTGTACCGGGGTCTAGTGACAAGCATGACGCTATTGAAGCGGGAATAGTTAAGGCGGTGGTACCAACAACCCGGACGAAACAATGCAGAACTCTACCATCATAAGTAATGATGGTAGTGACTCGTATAGCCAATCGTTCCGCTCTTACGAACTCGCAGAACGACAGATAATCTAATCTTCAAATATGGCCCGGACCATCACGAGGAACTGCCTTTATGTAGTAGGTATATTTAGTTAAGGAGAATGAATTGAACGTGAAGTAGCTAGCCAATTTATTTCTTAAAATCATAACCTTTCACGGGGGACTTATTGCCGCATACAATAGGTTATGAAACTAAAATATCTCAAGTCAGTAACGCAACTGGATCTCGAGTGTTGCAGATGTCCGTCTCAGATTATACTACCAAATGAGTTCTCTGCCACTTTAACCCCTTACTTATAAAAATACATATCATAGATACTCCTTTTATAAGAAAACTGAATAAAACTTTATTCTGAATAAACTGAATAAATCACTTTATTTCTTCAAAAAATAAACTTATATTTAAAATACCTAACGTAACGTAGCGGACATCCAACAAAAGAAAACAGTTGTACATTTTAAAATTATTTATTGAAAATAAACCTTTGTGACTTATTTTCATCAAATTATTTCAAAAATTTAAATATGTTTCCCTATGGTGGTCCGGGCTAAGTTTGAAGAATAGATGAGCTTCCATTCTATCGTAAAACACGAAAAATTATATACCTATGCTATACGTGTCCCTACTATCGTGATTATTAGGTGGTAGAGTTACTAACGTCACGCCCGGGTATATAGTAATTAATAACATCGTCTTACCACGTCTTACCTATTCCTGCCGCAATAGCGTCAATGGCTGTCATTGTCGTGTTCCGGTTGGTAGCCGGTGGACTTATGCATATGGCATTGCCATCACGCCACATGGATAGCAAGTAACTCACCTACCATCTTATAGTCTCTTTGTCATGATTTTCTCTTTCCGCCAGGAGAACACTGCTTGTTTGCTGTCTTATACATGGGCACACTAAAAGTTTTGCACTTCTAGCTAATCGGAACTATTTGAATTTCGAATGTTATACGTAGGTCACACTATAAGTTTTGCGTAACTTAAAAAAACAACATGTTATAACCATATTATTGTGTTTTTTGATTTTCAAAATAATCTCCTTTACATTTTAAACATTTTTTCATGCGATCGAACTATTTTTTAAAACAGGAGGACCACAGATCTGAAGGCATGTTTTCTACGTGCTGACTGAACGCTATCACTGTCTCTTCGGAATTGGTAAAAGTAAAACCTCTCATCAAATCTTTGATTTTGGGGAAAATACAGAAATCACAGGGTGCTAGGTCGGGGCTATGTGCAGGATGAGTGACGAGATGTACTTTTTCGGAAGCTAAAAATGACTTTGTTTTGTTGGCCGTGTGTAAAGAACCGTTATCATGGTGTAGGAGAATGCGGCTTTTGGGTCGTCTTTCGCGAACTTTTTCTAACACCCTGGGTAAACAAATGATAGAATACCACTCGGTATTAACATTCTTTTGATCTTCAAGCAGAATTGTACAGTTCTGACCTGTAGCTGAGAAAAAAAACGCGATCATTTTTTTACGAACGTTTCTCGCCTATCTCACTTTTGTTGCCTGTTCTTATTTTCAAACACCCATTCACAAGATTGCTGTTTTTTTTCGGGTTCAAAACAATAAATCCACGTTTCCTCTCCTGTGACAATGTCATAAACAGCATTAGAATTTCCGTGGTCGTACTTCAGTAGCTTCTGTGAGCACCATTCCACGCGAGCACGCTTCTGCTCCGCTGTCAGTTCATGAGGGTTCCAACGACAACAAAGTTTCCGAACTTTCAATTCGTCGTTGTAAAATTTTCTGAATTTAGCTCATACCAATTCCCAATAGTCCTCGAATTGTCTCATAGGTAATCCGGGGGTTTTTTGTCAATTAACCGCTTAACAGTAGCCACATTATTTTCGTTGACGGCAGTTGAAGGCCATCCTTCACAAAATTCGTCATGTAAAGAAACTCGACCTCTCTCAAATTCAGCAAACCATCGTCTCACGGTGCTCAAACAAGGTGCTTCTCTCCAAAAAGCATTTTGAAGACGAGCGGCACAGTCTTGCGGAGAAAGAGAACTTTTAAAATCATAAAAAATCATCCCTCTAAAATCTTTTCGACTTAATTCCATTTTCCTTGCGTACGTAGAACTTTGATGTGTGATAAAAAACAATTGACAAATCAATTCCCGCCAATTGTTTTTTTTATTACTAAGAAGGTTGCAACGTTTTAAAAATATAACATTCGAAATTCAAATAGTTCCGATTAGCTAGAAATGCAAAACTTTTAGTGTGGCCCATGTATTTTTAAAACGTTGTAACCTTCTAAGTAATAAAAAAAAAAAATTGGCGGGAAATGATTTGTGAAGTGTTTTTTTTAGTCACACATGAAAATTCTACGTACGCAACGAAAATGGAATTAAGTCGAAAAAATTTTAGAGCGATGATTTTTTATGATTTCAAAAGTTCTCTTTTTCCGCAAGACTACTGCTCGTCTTCAAAATGCCTTTGGGAGAGAAGCACCTTGTTTGAGCACCGTGAGGCGATAGTTTGCTGAATTTTAGAGTGGTCGAGTTTCTTTACATGACGAATTTCGTGAAGGGCGGTCTTCAACTGCCGTCAACGAAAATAATGTGGCTACTGTTAAGCGGTTAATTGACAAAAACCCCCGGATTACCCATGAGATAATTCGAGGACTATTGGGGATTGGTATGAGCCAAATTCAGAAAATTTTACACGAAGAATTGAAAGTTCGGAAACTTTGTTGTCGTTGGATCCCTCACGAACTGACAGCGGAGCAGAAGCGGGCTCGCGTGGAATGGTGCTCACAGATGCTACTGAAGTACGACCACGGACATTATAATACTGTTTATAACATTATCACAGGAGAGGAAACGTGGATTTATTGTTTTGAACCCGAAAAAAAACAGCAATCTTGTGAATGGGGGTTTGAAAACAAGAACAGGCCAACGAAAGGAGACAGGCGAGAAACGTTGGTAACAAAATGATCGCTGTTTTTTTTCTCAGCTACGGGCCCCATCTGTACAATTCTGCTTGAAGATCAAAAGAGTGTTAATGCCAAGTGGTATTCTACCATTTGTTTACCCAGGGTGTTAGAAAAAGTTCGCGAAAGACGACCCAAAATCCGCATTCTCCTACACCATGATAACGCTTCTTCACACAGTCATTTTTAGCTACGGAAAAAGTACATCTAGTCACTCATCCTGCGCATAGCCGCGACCTAACACCCTGTGATTTCTGCATTTTCCCCAAAATCAAAGATTTGATGAGAGGTTTTACTTTTACCAACTCCGAAGTGGCAGTGATAGCGTTCAATCAGCACGTAGAAAACATGCCTTCTGTGGTCCTCCTGTTTTAAAAAATTGTTCGATCGCATGAAAAAATGTTTAAAATGTAAAGGAGATTATTTTGAAAAGCAATAAACATAATATTTTGATTATAAAATGTTGTTTTTTTGAAGTTACGCAAAACTTAATGTGGCCTACGTAATACAAAAATATAATAAAAAAAGACGTGTGGCACTCGGAAACTGCCACGGTAAAGCTATTGCATAGCATTTTTATCAACTTATGCAATTACAATTATATATTTATTTTATTTATGCAGTATTTTCTTTCTTTGTTTATTCATATTTAAAACACTTTGTACACAAATTATACGAGTACAGATATTGACTGTTGTACGTAGATGATAAATACCTATACACCTATATACTTTCTCACAAACAGCTGATTACGGTAGTTTTCCAATACAACCAATGCCACCTAAAGGCGGGTTGCTGAACTAAAGAGACAAGCGTGATATTTCAAAAAGTCATTAAAATTTCTGGTATTTATCGATAGATGGAAAAACTAAAAAGTATCACCGCTGTGCCGGTCGGAGTGGGGGTGTTAGGTTTTTTTCGTTACGGAGTTTCTGGATTCGGTCTCCACGCTCAAGGCCCGCGATAGAAGCTATGCAATAGCTTAAAAACAGAATATTCGACAATAACTGAAGTTGATACATATTATAAAGCACTGACATTAAAATATATTTTGTTGATATCAAGTTGTTTATTTATGTGCTTTTGTAAAAGGATTAACGTATTAATCTAGTATTACTACCAAATTATTAATAGCGTAATTTATCATTAGCTAAAATGGTTGAAATGTAAATTCAACTTTGTGCCTAAATAAAGCTGATTCAGTTTCAAACAAATCACTCGTATTTAATAACATAATAAACTAATAAGAGATTTATTTTGTTTGTGTAAATACTATTAACTAGCTATTATATGCTACTTCATTCGCGTGATTCATAATTTTGCTTAGTCGGATAAAAACTGTAGTCAGACAAACTGACAAAGACAAACTTCACGATATAGTAGTTTTCTAATGGTATAATAATCTAATAGTATAAAAATTTTTAAGAGTCGTTTCTGAGTTTCTTCATTACAAACTAACAAACAATCAAATCTTTCCTGTTTATAATATTAGTGTAGATTACATCGACAAACCCTACACTTAAAACGAGCAAGTCTTGTATATTTATATGTGATTGGTTTCTCCAAAATCCTATACTATAAACGAGCAAGTCTTGTATATTTATATGTGATTGGTTTCTCCAAAATCCTATACTATAAACGAGTAAGTCTTGTATATTTATATGTGATTGGTTTCTCCAAAATCCTATACTATAAACGAGCAAGTCTTGTATATTTATATGTGATTGGTTTCTCAAAATCCTATACTATAAACGAGCAAGTATTTTATATTTATATGTGATTGGTTTCTCCAAAATCCTATACGATATATATAAACGAGCAATTCTTGTACCGTTTTTCCCCGTGGTGGTCCCGAGCTTCTTTGAAGAATAAGCCAACTGCCGTTATGTCAGGCAGGTCGTAAAAGGCGACCGATTGGATATACGAGTCACTACTGTTGTGGCTACTAGGTAGTAGAGTTCTGCATTGTCTCGCCCGGGTCTGGTACTAACGCCTTACCTATTCCTGCCGTAATAGCGTCAGTGCTTGTCGCTGTCATGTTCCGGTTTTAAGGGAAAGGTAGCCAGTAAACTTATGCATGTGGCAATAGACCTCGCTACAAGATAGCAACGCACTATTAACATCTTTGGTGTCTATAGGCGATGGTTGACTCTTTCCATCAGGAGACCCATCTGCTTGCTTGCTATCTTATGATATAAAAAAGCTCTCTAGTATTAAGAATCTCCGAGTTAAGACGGACTGCAACTTACTGGACTGGAAAGGCGGGCGGATGGACGGACATGGCCAAACTACCTATAAGGGTTTCTAGTTGACTTCGGAACCCTTAAAAAGGAACCCGGGTCAATGCTGGAACAATGCAGATATCTTAATATATAAATTACCTGACATGTTGTTTGTCCGCTAGGGATTCCTAAACAACTGAACCGATTACAATGAAATTTTGTAGATATCTACTGTTTGGTCCAACTTAAAATATAGAATAATTTTTATCTGAAATAACTCCTCTCCCCACCTCTCAAGTACCTCAACCGAATATTCAATACAAGTAATTTGTAAGGCAAAACAATTTTTGCCGGGTCAGCTAGTTTTAATATAAATACCAAGGTTTATTATTGACAGATGTACCAAACTAAATAATATCCACAAATATTAAGAATAAATTGAAACTAAGAGCTTCTCAAGGGTTCAAGAATCTAATCTTGTACGGCTTGTCACGAAAAATACACAGCTGGACTTTACTGCATCTATCGCTATTTCGTTATTTAAAGATAATCCACCTAAAACATATCCACCATATTGAATAGACAATAATACTGCATATTTATTATTATTATATATTATTTCCTTTGTTGGTCCGGGCCCCTTTTGAGGAACGACAGTGACTAGCACTGACGCTATTATATATATTATATAGATAAGGCGGTGATAACAGATCCGATCGAGCCAATGCAGAACTCTACCACCTATTAGTACCGATGGTAGTGACTCACATAGCCAATCGGTCGTCTTTCACAACCTGCCAGGATGGCAGTTGGCTTATTCTTCAAAGGAGCACGGGACCAACACGGGAAAAAAATTATAATTTGGCATGAATATACTTACATGTTAGTCACGTAGACAAAATGGAAAAATAAAATTTTGAAAAATATTTTTTAGGACTTACATAATAAACATCTGACAATCAATACACTTCACGTGTAAACAAGTTAAGTGGGGATGTTAATTTTTCTCGCATTCTCCCTATCCTGGGGTATCATTATTCCTTAGTCCTTATTTCCTTCGTAAAATAATTTATCGATTAAGATTTTTTAATCACATTATCAAAATCGTATCGTTATTTTTAAAATAATTTTGGCTATAATACTTAAAAAGCAAGTCAATAAAGTTCGCGCAAAATTAGTAGTAATCTTATTCAAAACAAAAGTACCCAGTTATTCTTATTCAAAACACGTGAATTATTAGATTCAAATAGAATACATTTTTCTATCATTCTAACATTTTATACTGTTTATTATTTAGTGGTGCAAGAGCGCCAAATCATGCGTCACTCGTTGGTTTCAGCTTCAGACATTTCGGCGCCATACTTTAGCGCCAGAATCGCTCATTGCCAGCAAACGTTCTTTTACTTGCTTTGTTTTAAATATTGTACTGCAATATATATGTAGACCAAATGTGGAAACACAAATATTTTGTAAACTCAATAATAGATATGAACTTTTCGTCTGTGTCTGCTCGTGACCACGGTCAATGCAACTTGGCCGAAACGTCGAGCTTTACAAGTAAGTTCTATATATGTACGCGTTTTTGACATGTTTATATATATATTTAAAATCAATAATAGATAATGCTTCAATAAGCAGATACTTCAAAAACTGCCAATTTTTCTAATGTGTTTACTACAGTAATAGGGATCTCATCAACTCATTGTCTGTTATGCCTGCCAGCTTGGATTCAGTAGTGTGATAAAGTTTCGTTGATTTGCTTTTTCGTCTTTGATGATATCTCTACTTACTACCGTCTTGGACACATCACTTGACACTACTTCAAAATAGAGATAATAATTACTTTTACTTGTTAGTCCTTACGTCCAAAGACTATAACATGTCGCTGTAATTATTTGTGGATTTGAGATACACTATAAAATTATCTTTACTAAGTAAGAATTGTTTTACTCATATTATTGATATTGCAATGAAATGTAAAGCAATAACAATTAAGCACAAATTAAATGTTGTACAAATATATAACAAATTAAAATATATGTTGAAGTGTCATTCTTCTAGGGGCAACAGTTGTTTTTCTACGTATGTAATTTATCTCTACGACGAGAAAACGGTAAGTTCTATACTATTAATCGTCGGCACTTGGTGAAACTGCATTTTGATTTTAATTATAAAACACTTGTACTGGTTTCATTACGTACTTATATATTCTTCCAAATTATTTAAAGTCTACCGGTTTCGCGTAATAACGCATCTTCAGGACTTATAGCTGAACAAGAATGACATGAGTCATTGTCAATGACCTGATAGAGCTCGCCTCAGAGCCTTACCGTTTCATATGCGATAGTGCGCAATATGATTGTACTCGTATTTCACTTATGCCTCAGCCGCACTTGCGTCTATCGTCACAAAGCTTCGTGCAATGACACGATAAATGCAGATGTGACCTCTACATTTATCGTGTCATTCCAAGAAGCTTTGTGACGATAGACGCAAGTACGGCCCCAGCATTATCATTTAACAGAATAGCAAACAAGTAAATAAAATAAAAATAAATTGAGTGTACATGACACTTTTGAAAAGATTATGTATTTGATTGACTGCGTGTAAGGATACTCGTATACATGGGTGCACCGAGGGGGAGAGGGGGCAGGGAGGGGCAGCTGCCCCCCCCCCCCCCCCTGGAATCTATTTACCTCTCTACTAGCTATCACTGTTGTCGATATTAAGATACAAATATATCTTAAAATATATAAGATATATCTTAAAATATTACGGTTGTACGGCCAGGGGGGGGCCCTGGCCCAGAACCTGGGTACGCCCATGCTCGTATACGTATACATAAATTTAAGGGTAAAATTAAAATTACAATCTACTTTTAAACATTGAAATTAATTATCACATGTCAATAATAATTATTACTTTGAAAAACAATGTCAAGAAAAAAATAGAAATCACGTTATCATTTAACAAGCAAAAATTTTTTTCCGTTATAAGCTTTTCTTAAGACTTTTCAGATTTTAACTTCTTCTTAGTTTTAGATTCATACTCAGATGTTATTGGGGGTAAGGGTGGGCCTTTAAACCTTACTGTTAATTGCACTATTCTTTCTGCTTCCCTTATGCCACTAATTCTCGCACCAGCAACGGTAGCGTAATGTACTGGTACGGTCCCTTCACCAGCAAATAGAAGAATGGGTGGGACTGATTCGCTTGGACCAGGAACTGGACAGGCTAACGCGTGTTGAACCTGACCGTTTGTGTCCGATAGTTCAAACGAATAAGCTCCGCAGAAATATGTATCTGTTGTCCAGTTTGATCTTAAAACAGATATTGGATAAGGAATATTTGAACTTCCCGTAGCCTTCCGCAAGACATCAGTTATTCCTTCTGCTATATCCTTATCACAAAGACTTTCCATAAGTAAAGCTTCATAGCCAACAACTAAAGCGTACATTACGTGTTTGCTGTTTCGAACCAATTTTAGTGATTTAATACCTTTAGTCCAATCATTGCGAAGACACGAATCATCTTTGAATTTAAAGTTTAGGTCTCCATCGTGCCAATACCAAAACGGGCGACCATACTCTACATATACTTTATTGCAATAACCAAAGCCTAAACATCTTAATGCATCAACTTTTGAAGCAGGTAATTCAGGACAGAACATTCTTCCAGCGTTTGCGCCGAGAACTCCAACAGAAACTGTTACAATTACATAGTCTGCTAGAAATTCTTCCCCATCTGTAGTTAAAACAACTGCACGACATCCTTTTTTCTGACTTGTACCCCAATAAATGCAATTTACAGGTTTGCAATATTTTATTGCTCCCTCTGGAATTTGACGCAGTAAAGGGGCAAGCACACCCACTAGACCAAGTGGAATTCTTACATCTCCTCCAGGCATATTCATAAAACAGCCCAAATGATCAGCACACAGCATTGCCGTATCTTTCGCACATCGAGCGCTTAACATGTGGGTTAAACCAAACATTATCCTTGCTGCGTCATGTTGTTGTTCTTCTGGATACTCATGAAGTTCTTGCTGAATTCTTATGCTCATAAAGTTAATAAGAGAGCCATGTTGTTTGCTTCCGCCAAGGCAATATATTTGCGCTGCTTCTTCTTCTATTTGGCGAAATTTGTAATAAGCTGTAACAGTAGGAGGAAATGCCATATTTCCTTGAACTACACGATTAAAAAGGCCTCGTGGATGCTCAGCACCTGGTACACCAGGGCGAGGTGGAGATTCCCTTGCTGACATTGCATAAACAGGGTGATTAGAAGCATCATCTATTTTCCAATTGGCACCTAATTCAGCTACAATATCACCCAACCAACAGGAGCAAATTCTACCACCAGGCCTAAAAGTATGTATTGTTAATTATAATCCAAAATTGAAAGGATATTACTATAACAGAATATCGTTATGATATTTCTAGGACCTATCTTCAATTGCTGACAAATTCACGACCAGATCCTGTCTAAAGCCATCATATTAGGTAGCAATCTAGCGTACGAATATTAGGTTCAGTTTTCATTTTTTTATATCATAGCAAAGCAAAGAAGCAGATCGTGATAATAGAGATATAACTATTGTCCATTGACACCAAATTGGTAAAGTTGTTTTGCCATCCGTGTGGCGAGTATGAAATGCCACATACAATTTCGACCGCCTCGTTGGTCGAATGGTTAGCACGGATTTCCACTTTGTTTTTAAGAGTTACACTAGCTAAATAATTTAAAAGCTGATATATATGAGTCGTCGTCGTCGGCGTAGCATGCCACGTCGTCCTTTTGTCAGTCGACTGTAAAATATCCAGGAGTACCTATGCACATTTCGCGGATTTACAAAAACAAACATAAAGACGTTTTTCAGTTAAAATGCGCATAAGGAAAAGATATTAAATTTTACGAAATAGCTGTTAACTTACGATAAAAAGCAATGAGTAGATATATTCTAAAATAATTTTAAAAAATGTTGCTCTTTTCGTTCCAAAAGCAAGCAGAGAGCAAAAAATCCTTGTCTTTGTTGATTAACATTTCTTGAGCCTACAATAAATATGTCGGTTTCTGCAGTTTAAACAATATTTACAACACAGAGTAGCAAACAAGCAGGATGATTCTCCTAATGGAACCGAAACTCAACAGTTTTGACAAGCACAAATGCTATTAAAGCAGGAATAGGTGAAGGGGTTGTACCAACCTGGGTGCGACATTGCAGAAATCTACCACCTACTAGTTACAATAGTAGTGACAAGTTGGACAAATCGTTCGCGTCTTATGAACTGCCCAGCAGAATGGCAATAAGTCTATTCTTTACAGGGAGTCTATTTCAACATGAGTCTTATGCTTCTAAAACGTATTATCCACAATACCTTTCATATGCTTCTAAAATAACGATATTGTTTATTCCGCGTTGTGAGAGTCTGGCCGCAGCAGAAAGTCCTGCCATTCCGGCACCTATTATCACTACACGTGGTTCCGGATAGCATTTTAAGGCGTCACATGGATCTACTGCGCATATACTACGATCCTCTAAATCTGGGCCACAATCAAATACATTTGAAGCCTTGCCTCTCTTCCTGTAAATTCACATCAATAATGTTTGATATTTTCAGTACCAAATTATATTTTACTTTTATTTAAAAAATAAAATTCTAACTCATACCATCCTTTTTGAATACTCATATATGATTTAATAAAGCTAGACATACATTTTTTACTAAAAATTTTCATTTTTAAGCTTATAAAATAAAATATTACTAAATGTTATAGGTCAAAAATATCAGTGATGTGACATTTTTATTGACAATGCCTTTTTTATAAAATTTACGTATAGACTAATAATATTCTTATAATCTTCTTGTAGAAGGTAATATAAAATTAAATGATGCCTCTGTGATTTCAATCAAAGAGTATACAATTACTACGTTTAACTTTCAATTAGCGTTAAAAATATTATACAAGGGTTTTTGTCCAAGATTGCTTTGAACTATAGATTATAGATAGAAGACGCATTTTTGCCCGGCAGTAGATTAAGATGTCGTCCATATAGTTTGTCATACAAACTTTCATACCCATTTTTTAGCCCTTTGGGGGATGATTTTTAAAAATATAGCCTATGTTTGACTCCCAATCTTTAACTATATCTATGTTAAAGTTAATCAAAATCGGTTCAGTTGTTTAGCAGTGAAGGAGAAGAATTCAAATACAATTAACTATTAATACTCCTTTGAAGATTTAATATATTTTTATATAAAAGTATGGCAAACAAATAGAAAGAAAGAAACAATCATTGCCTATAGACATCATAGATGTTAATAGTGCACTGCTATAGGTTCGTGTCGCAGGAATGGATTATCAAATGCAACATTTTACAGATATTTTAAGAATCAGATTGTCCCTATTAGTTAATACAAGGACAATCCCGTTCAAAGCGTGACATATGGTAAAGTAATTTTATGTACCCGTTCCTTTAGCTTCATATTATAACTAGTGACCTGTCTCGGCTTTGCTCACACAAAAATATATTTTTACGACATTTCTTGAAAGTCTCGGCTGCTTTATCGTTCCAAAGTAAACTAGGAACCCTTAAAGTTTCGCTGTGTCCATTCGTCCATCCGCACGATAGTTCAGAGATCCTTTTGTACACTGTTAGGAACATTAATGTCTTATTTCTTCCTTTTATTTCTATAGTCATTATAAAATAGTTTAAAATTTATTTATTTTCATAATTGTCATTCACAAAAATGTCTAGCAATAAGAAATCAATGTTCCTACTAGTGTTCAATAGTTCATGGTAAGGAAAAAATCATTCTAAAATAATATGAAATTCAAAATTTTTGCTTGTAAAGATAAACTACAATAAATAAGAAAAATCTTTAAATAATTTTGACGTTCTCTTGTCTCTCTTGCGTCCTTCAATATTGCCGCTATCTCTCTCTAAGAACTAACATATCATCGTACTCCACATTAAATCGATTAGGTTGTTGACTAAACCACCGAATAAATGTCTGGCAAATTAAATTTGTATTCATTTACTTCTTAAATAATATTAAAATTACAGCTATTCTAAAATGGTTTAAAATTTATTTATTTTTATTTATGTAAAATAGCATCTGGCCCATAATTATCAATCACATAAATTTCTCTTAATAAGACGGTACAGTTCCTAATAGTGTACAAAATTTAATGGTAAAGAAAATCGTCCTAAAATGATTTAAATTTCAAAATTTTTACCTATCAAGGCATCTGCGCAATAATGATGAATGAACGCAACGTTTACCGGCAGCCAGATAGCCCGCACTCTATTTGAGGGTGTATTTGCAAATGACATTATATTAAAGAATCAGCTTTTCTGAAATCCTTTTTATTTCGTTGTTAGCTCCCGTACTATAAACTTTACAAAGACATTATACTTATATTTTTTAATTGTCCTCGAAAATTGAATTTTCACTAGCAGTCCGGAGTTTAGTTGTACAACTTGTTTCACTACCTACGTTTACTCTGTAAGGGAATCAAAGATTTTTTTTGATCTTCCTTCGTCCTCATGTATTACAAATCATAACGTCTCGCAAACAAGCAGATGGAAGGATAGATGTGAAGAAACAATCGAAACGCAATGAGAATGCCACGTGCATTTTACCGGCTACCTCCTACTTCCAAACCAGATCCTGACAACAAGCATTGACGCTATTGCGATAGAAATAGGTGTAAGGCTATGCCGTGTGGTACCAAACCCGGGCAAGACATTGTGGAACTACCTAGTAGTAATGATGGGAGTTACTTATATAGCCAATCGTCCGCCGTTTTACGATATTCAAAACAGAATTATTTTTAACCAGATACAAAGGTGTTTTTGCACAATGACTTGTGCATTGAATGACCAACGTTTTTCTTTAGTGTATCGTTGTTTTACGACAAATTGTCTGTTTTAAGTGTTAGATTTTGTATTTATGTATAAGGATATTAAATACTTGTGTGAAAAAATACACAAACCAATTTAAATAATTTTATTATATTATGTTTCAGCACTATGACACCGGCCAGGAAAGTTTAGACATAGCTGAACTTGAACCAGTGACCGATCTCCCTTTCAGTCCATACAACGTTTTTGTCAAATTGAGCTCCGTGCCACTGGTTTAAATTCACCCACGCCGAATTTTTTGTGTTTAAAAAGTTTTTAATTTTTTTATATACATTATGCCGTATAAGTTTATATCATTATTTTCTGATCTATACTTATTCGTTAATATCACAAACACTGTACGAAGTATAAACGCTTGTTTTGATCATTAAAATGTACAATAGAAAATAATTTAATTATTTGATCCTAATTACACTTTACAATTGTTTTATGTAAGCAGTATGTTAAGTCTTAAATATAAAAAATCTGTTTAATTTAACAAAAGATAAACAATACTAGTGGAGATGTAGACTTGAGCACTAAAATCTAATCGTTTATTTTTAAGCTTTTTGTATATTTGTTACACGTTATTCTTTTTTAATATTTCTTTTTTAATAATAAATATTCAAGGGACAAATTACAGTTACTGATCTAACCCCGTAAGCAAAATTATTCGCTTGTGTTATGGGTGTTAGTCAACGATACTATACATAGAAATACATATATAAATACTAGAATATATTTAATAAACTCCCAAACCCGGAAATACAAACATAATATATGCTCATCACATAAATGCTTGTCCCCGTCGGGGTTCGAACCCGAGCCGCGTCGAGTGCGTAGTCAGGGTCGGTAACCACTCGCCCAACGGGGCGGTCAATCATCAATCTTTTATGGAACTTATATTTTCCATATTCGTCACCTTTATAAGAGATTCTTATGTGTCTTTAATGGCACTTGCAATTAATTAAAATGTGAAAAAAAAAACTGTGGGATAAGATGTAAGAAGATATCGGTAGTTGTTCATATACTGGGTGACTATAAAACGCGTTGTAAACAATAATTTAATCGCCGTAAAACCGGAATAACTTTCAATCTCGTGTATCTCTGAAACCCTAGGCCAGATCTACAAGAAATTTATATAGGACTAAATGACAAGTATATTTTCTCAAACATAAAAAGGGATTTTTTTCCAATCGGTTAATAAATAGTTGAGTTCTGAGGTTACCTCTAACTCTAGCTCTAGCTCTAACGATATCTAGATACCTACTTAATTGATACAGCGCCTTACGAAAGATTTTTGAGTAAATAATAAGAAATTCAATGGTTTCGGCACATGATATTTTTTAGATTTCTTTTTTCTCTACACAACCTACATTATACAGTTAATATTACTGTTATAAATAAATTATAAAAGCTACATTATACAGGTAGATACATGGCAACTTTCAGCAAACATAATGTTGTCCAGAAGTGGCCATTTTGGGGTAATTCTTTTAATTACAATTTAGTACGACGCCGATTTTTTAATGACAATTTGTTTACAATGCAGTACGATGCCGACCAAAACAATGTTACCATAAATATTAACGTGTCATCGTGGCGTAGTAATAATAATATTATAATAATATTGCTGGACAAATTATAAAAATTTATCTAACCCCAAAGTAAGCAAATTATTTGCTGTGTTATGGGTGTTAGTATACTGATATTTTCTATGAAAATACTTATATAAATACTGTTACATACATAATGCTCACCCAGACCCAGAAATACAAACATCAATGCTCATCATAGAAATTTTTGTCCCTGTTGGGAATCGAATCCAAGCTCCATCGATTCTTAGGTTCACTAACCACTCGACCAACGGTGCGATAGTAGCAATTAAGGTTGGTAAACAAGTATTACAGAATGTGTTTTTAGTTTATACGATATAACAATGAATTTGAAATTTTTCTTTTTTTTAAAAAAGTAAACAGTATTACGAAGTAGTGTTTATATGGACGAGTGAAAACCGTGTATAATTTAAATTCATAGTATCAACGACATTGTATAATACGGTAATAATTATTTTCCTAGCAGTTTGGCAGCTATGTACTTAAAAATAACATCCTGGCGCGTGAGAGTCAGGTGTAACATAAAAGTGTATTTTTTAATATTGCTGAAATATGTCTCACATGCGTTGATAAAAAAACTCACTTCATAAAATAAACTTGCACTTAAATATTTTTTTTATTATATCATAAACACAATAATAGACTCGTAAAGCCTAGAGATGTATAATAGGCGCCTGTATTTTACTTATAAGCAAATATACAATTAAAACATATAAAAGCATAATAATTGAACGTAGTTACACGAAAAGGATCCAATCCACACAAAATCACTTTAGAAATCTTTCACAGGTGTATCCAACTTCAAAGTTAGAAGTTGGATATTTTTTTATTTTTTAACGTGCCATACATACTAGCTCTGACGTTGAATAAAGAAATAGAGAGGTATTTTTGCTTAGATGTTTTTTAACTGGCCAATAGTATTGATGTTTAGCATCAGTTTGGTGCATTTAACTAATTTTTGACCATATTGTGGATTGGATCCTTTTCGTTTAACTACGTCCAATTGTCTTCAACAGTCGTTGTTGTCGAAAAGTGGCCATTTTGAAACGTGATAAACTATTTGTTCTTATTTATGTGAAGTCTCTCATTCATTCAGCGTTATCGGAAACATTGAGCCCAAAAGCGGTCTAGTGTGTGGTATAAGTGTCGGCTCACTGCTCCCAAAGAGTGATTCTCATCGGTGTAGCTCTGAAAATGAAACCGTTGTTAATAGGATGTATCTGTATAGTTAAAATAAAATATTTAATACCCCACACCTTATGTGATAAAACAGAGATCTGTAGTTAAAACAGAATGCAAATATTTTGCAGATATCTGACCTGGTTCTTAGGTGTTATCTATTGATCAGATTCAGTAAGTTATTCAGCGACAATGGCGGCATATAAAGACATCAATGGCGGATCCAGAGGGGGGGGGGAGCCATGACCCCCTGACCCCTAGGCAGGGGTCTATGTATGGATTATTATTGCAACAAATACGGATGAGAGCCTATCTTAATAGCACCCCTCCTTCCTTGACCTGAAGGCTGGGTCCGCCCTTGGAAGAAATTACTATATCTAGTGATAACCTAAACCGACAGCTTTATGCGTTCATTCGACGCACGAGTTGAAGTGAAATAGATTATCAAAACGGATATAAATGAAAGTACCTACATACAGGGAACAAATTGAAATGAGAGTTATGCTGGGGCCACATTGTTGTCCGGAGGTTCGTGGTACGTTGGCAGGATGAAATTTCGTGGTTGCGCTACTATAAACTAGGCGGTCACATATACACTGTTCATAGCAGTTTATCTCGCTTCATTTGCGATGCACATCGATATAAAAACGAGATGAACTCATTCCCGGTAGAAATCTAACAAAAACCCAAAGTTTCCCAAGCACGGGGTTAGTGCTATAACGCAAAAATAATAAGAAATACGAAAGTACTGATCTAAATTATAAATGTGAATTTTATCTGTAACGATGAACTCATTTAACTAGTTATACGTATATATACCTAGCGATCAGTACAATCGACGTAATCGATCATATAACAAAAAAGAATTTCGCCACGTCAAACCTGTCGACATTAGCTCAGTGAAAGAGCGTCCCGGCTTTAGGGAGACGGTCGCAGGTTCAATCCCTGCGTGTCGATATTTTTCTTTGTTGTTTTTTAAGTTTTTCCAAAAACCCGAAGATTTGTAACTCAGCGAAGTGGTTGGACCACATACATAGTAACAACGCAAATCTTTGCCATAGGGCAGGTCGTTATTTTAGGCACATTATTAGGGACTACTTAAACAGTATAAGCAAGCACTTTCAACACGATCCCTGTGCTTGGAGGATGCCTATCTTACAGCTTTTTACAGAATAAACAATTCAAAAGCTTGCTCGTTTGAACCACCATATTCAAAGGTCCGAATCACGTACACATTTTCTTACACAATATGCTGTGTCGTAGCAAGACGCAAAACTCTATCGTCTTTACGTGTGTAAGAAGCCTAAGCGCGTCGTTTCGATTAACATTTTGTTAACAGAATTGAGGGGCAGTTTATCACAGAAACTCATGGTTGCTAATTCTGACCCATCCAAAATTACTGGTAATCTGTAACACACGCCTCATAGTACAGACACTAGTCTCTCACGTAGAACTGCATAATGTTAACCCAGTGTAGATACAGCTTTAAGTTTTTCCGTCCGGGACACAACAGTGAAAAGCACTGATACTATTGCGGCAGGAATTATTAAAGTGGTGGTATCAGACCCGAGCAAGACAATGCAGAACTCTACTACCTAGTAGCCACACTGGTAGTGTCTCGCAAAAACCAATCGGTCGCCTTTTACGACCTGCCTGGCGAACGGCAGTTGTCCTATTCTTTAAAGAAGCCCCGGGATCAACACTGGGAGAAGCCTATAAAATATAACATAAAAATCATGTAAGTGTGGTCAGACACTACGGAAACTTGAGGCATTACCACTTGTTGGAAGTCGATGTCGCTATGCTGCAGCTGCTTGGCGAGCTGCAGCGTGTTCTGGTAGTGCACGTTGTCGTCGGCGGTGCCGTGCACCAGCAGGTAGCGCCGCCCGCGCAGCCGCTCCGCCTGCAGGAGGATGTCGGCGCGTTCGTAACCAACGGGATTTGCTTGGGGCGTGTCCATGTAGCGCTCCGTGTATATTGTGTCTGTAAACATAAAATAAATGGTTTTCAAATCTACACTAAGGTCCGCTTACACAACACTATTTAATTTTAAAAACAAATCAAACAATTAATTAGTCTTCCACGTGTTGGCCCCGGGCTTCTTTGAAGAAAAGACCAACTGCGATTCTGCCAAGCAGATCATGAAAGGCGACCGATTGGGTATATGAGTCACTACCATCGTGGCTTCTAAATGGTAGAGTTCTGTATTATCTCGCCCGGGTCTGGTACCACCGCCTTACCTATTCCTGTCGCAATAGCGTCAGTACTTATTTGTCACTGTTGTGTTCCGTTTTAGAGGGTAGTCGGTAAACTTATGCGTGTAACATCAGACCTCGCCACAAAATAGCAACGCACCATTAACACCTTTGGTGTCCACTCTTTGTATCAGGAAACCCATTTGCTTGTTTGCTATCGTATGATATAAAAAATACAAAGAATTTGGTTAAAAAGTATTTAAATAATTTGGTGCAAGCTGTAAGCGACGGACGGACGAAAGCTATGAGGTTTTACCCCGTGTTGGCCCAGACGCCTTTGGAGAATAGACCAACTGCCATTCTACCAAGCAGGTCGTAAAAGGAGACCGATTCGCTATACATGTCACTTCCTTCGTGTCTGCTAGGTAGTAGAGTTCTACTACGCTCTACCAGGTATTTAAAACCACCGGCTTACATATTCCTGCTGCAATGGCGTCAGTGCTTGTCATTGTTGTGTTCCGGTTTTGAGGGTAAGGTAGCCGGTAGACTTACGCATGAGGCATTGCCATCCCGCCATATGGATTAACATCTTTGGTGTCTATAGACGATAGTTTCTCTTTCCATGAAAAGAGCAATCTGCTTGTGTACTATTTTATAATATAAAAAGTTTCATCTTAATATATATAATTTTCATATTGTCTGTCACATTTCACATTGTAATTAATGTAATTAAAATTAAAATCGGTTCAATAGTTTATTTCAAAAAAATTAAATATATCTTAATTATTATAAAAATATTAAACGAATTAATGTAACCCTAAAAGACAAGTAAATTATTTACGTATGGTGTTGCTGCTAATCACGGATGAAATGGATACGCCTTTCGAGACAATTTCTTAGTTTGTCAGTGTAACTTAAATTTACACCCAGAAATACAGAGTTATATTTACTACTTACCGATGAAATAAAATCACTTCAAAGATAATTTTAAGCCATCTCATTCGGTACGATACAACAGTACATGGCTCATCTCTATTTTTTCACGATATAATATATCTATAAATGTACGACACATTTGACAGTGACAGGAGCGTTTGCTCATACGCGCGGCGACACGTTTCCTTCCCGATGGCGTGTCTATTAGTATTCATGTGGTCTGTGGTACTAGTCAACTACTACCCTTCTTTGACCGCCCCGTTGGTCGAGTGGTTAGAGACTCTGACTATGCAATTAACGGGGATCGGGTTCGATCCCCGACGAGGACAAGCATTTGTGTAATGAGCATAAATGTATTTCCGGGTTTGGATATTTATTAAATATATTCCAGTATTTATATATATCCATACATCATCTATAACACAAGCAAATAATTTGCTTACTTTGGTGTTAGATCAGTAAGTGTAATATGTCCCGTGAATATTCATTTATTTATTTACTACTAGCTGTTGCCAGCGACTTCGTCCGCGCGAACTTCGTTTACTCCGCACTGCTCCTCCCCCGTGGGTGATAGTGTGATAATATGTAGCCTATATGTATGTTGTTGTTAAATTTGAAGTAAATCCATCCAGTACTTTTTGGGTTTACCCCGGACATACATACAGACAAACAGACAAAAATTCTAAAAACTATATTTTTGGCTTCGATATTGATTATAGATCACGCCCCAAGTATTTAAAAAAAATAATTCAATGTACAGTTTTGACTTTCCTACGATTTTATTATATGTATAGATTTCATTACCATTCAACGTGTATAATATGTATGTGTTAATTACCGTAATAAAGCCAGGAGGTGACCGGCGCCACAGCCACGGCGCAGGCCAGAGTCTTGTCCTCGTCTTTGATCAGCATCATAGTGGACGCGAACCCGCCGTAACTCCAGCCAAACACGCCGACGCGGTGCGGGTCTATAAACTCGTATGTGGTCAACAGTTTTCTGAAAAAGAAAACGAATTTGATTTTAGACAGCCATTATATACCCTTTTAACTTCCCGCTATGTATGTAGATAAGGAAGGTATTGATATTGCCGCGATTTTCGAAAATCTAGTTTCACCCGATCTTCTCGTTCATCTTTCCCGATCACTTAAATTGGTTGAAAGGCATGGAAATGATTGCTACTTTTAATTTGTTTTCATTTGTTGAAATGAAACAAAAAAATTACAGTGATTACATTACAATATGACATATGAAATTTCACTCGTTACGATTTTCACTTCCAAAGTTATCTGAACGTAAAATGACCTTAAGGTATTAAAAAAAATTATGAATTATAACTACTTCCGCTCCTATATGAATTAGAATAAAGATTTTAATGAATGTTAAATTTCATAGACCAAATGAAGAAAAGTAGCAAATGTGATGTACGAAAATTCATTACATATGATATTTCACGTGTTATTTGCATTAATATAAAAAACCCTAGATGCACAGTCCTGAACAAAACTGACACTCAAAAGTGTCCCTAATTTCATTTAAATAGTTATAGATATGGCAAAAACATATTATGTCTTTGCATATCCAACCTTAAGCGCAAAATTTATAGTTGTTTTTACAAAGCAATGTACAAAAAGAAATAAAATTGACAGTGTCGCGGCCGACGCGATTCTATTTGAAATCAGCGCACAATTTAAAATTGTGCACTCATTTTTCGAGGACGTTTTTGAGACGCTGATTGTGTATCTTGGGTTTTTTATATCAATGGCTATTTGTGAAACATGGCATGCCTACACAATATCCACGTACCGAATGGCGGCGAGGGTGTCGGTGACTTCGACAGTCCCCAGCGCGTTGTTGACGGCGTGCAGCGCCTCCACCCCCATCGCGCCCGACCCCCGCACGTCGATTGCAGCGTTGATGTAACTTTTGTTACTACTGAGATACATGCTGTAATATTCTGAAAATATTTAAATGTCTTCATATAAATACGTGAAGCAAAAACTTTGCGAACCTTTATGAGAATAAGGTGAACGGAGGATTTTTTATATTATAAAATAGCAAATAAGCAGATGGGCCTTCTGATGGAAAGTGTCAACTATCGCTTATAGACACCAAAGATGTTAATGGTGCGTTGCTATATTAAGGCGAGGTCTAATGCGAGGTCTAATGCCACATGCATAAGTTTACCGGCTACTTTACCCTTCAAACCGGAACACGACAGTGACAAGCTCCGACGCTATTGCGGAAGGAATAGTTAAGGCGGTAGTATCAGACCCGGGCGAAATAATGCAGAACTCTACCACCTAGTAGCCACGATGGTTGTAATTCGCATAGCCAATCTGTCACCTTTTAGGACCTGCCTGGCAGCATAGCAATTGGCCTATTCTTCAAAGGAGCCCGGAACCAACACGGGAGAAGTTGTATGAAAGGCACAGTTGAAGTTTACATGGTGAAGGAGTAGAGAAAACTAAATATTTTTATAAAATATGCATTAGGAATATATAATATTAATAAAAATAAATAGCACATACACTACCATTAATATATTATGTGTATAATATGATGTGTGTCAAACACATACGTAATAACATATACCCACACATAATATATTTTACTAGCTGAGGCGGCAAACGTTGTTCTGCCATACAAATTACTTGTGTTGAATATTTCGATGAGGTACTTGAGTGGAGGCGGGGGGTTGATATAAAATAGCTTTTTTCCCAACTTAAAAAATCTTATCTTTTAAGTTGGACAAAAGAGTAGATATCCACAAAATTTCATTGAAATCGGTTCAGTAATTTAGGAATCCATAGCAGACAAACAACGTGACACGTAATTTATACATACATTATGAAGACTGCATAAGCTTGCTGGCTACTTTCCAAACTGGAACAAGATTCAGGCTATTGTGGGTGGAATAGTTAAAGCGGTGGTACCAAATACCCAGGCGAGAATGTTGCAGAACTCTACTACCTAGTAATCACGCTGGTAATAACACGCGTAACCAATCGTTCACAGATGACTGATGGTCTATTTTTTAAGGGAAACCGGACCAACACGGGAAAAATAATTATTTTTTGTTTTAAATATACATATAATACATTCAAATACATTATAACTCTATTCGAATTAAAATAAAGATGAATGAATGAATATTGAATTATATTAAAATTAGCTGTTGTCAGCGACTTCGTCCGCACGGAGTTCGTTTACTCCGCACAGCCCCTCCCCCGTAGTTGATAGCATGATAATATATAACCTATATGTTGACCCGACCTATTAGTAATATTCATACAAAATTTGAAGTAAATCTATGCAGTACTTTTTGAGTTTACCCCGGACACACATACAGACAAACAGACGAACAGACATACAGACAAACAGACAAAAATTCTAAAAACTATATTTTTGGCTTCGATATCGATTGTAGATCACGCCCCAAGTATTCTTTTAAAAAAATATTCAATGTACAGTTTTGACTTTCCTACGATTTTATTATATGTATAGATAAACTCTCTACCTATGTAGTAAGAATTCATGCATGAGCACATATACGTTTATACATACCGGATACATCGAAAGAATCTTTTACTCTCGTAGAGCCCGGGCCAGCGTAGACTCGAACTATCATAGGATACTTTTTTCCTGGTTCCATAACTGGCGGCAGGAGTAACTTTATGTGTGACGTCACACCATTATCTAATAAAATTTTGTTAAACAAAACCATGGGCAGCTTATATTGTGTCATTCTTTGAGCTAGCTTGGAATTAGTTACTATCGGAAGAAATTCGTTTCTCTAAAAAAATTAAAGTGGTTATGGAGTTTATAGGGTGCAAAATAGTCATTTAATATCTATCTCGATAACAAATAACAGCATGCGGTGTTCGGATTGTTTTGTACATATTATAAGGGTGAATTTAAACGACTTAGATGGAGAATTTTGAGTGAATGAATTATGAATATTCACATTGCTTAGACATCAATCAATAAAGTTAACAAAAAATAATAAATGCTACAAATGCTACTAAAGTATTTTCGAGTGATTAATTACAATACAAAAAAGTCGACTCACCTTTGTGTTATACACATAATAAATAAAGGGAACATTGATAGAATTACAATTTACTATAGCAAAATTCCCATCTTCCGAAAATTTACCATCTACATTACTACAACTTGGGATATGGCACGTAATACATGTATTATTTCCTTGTGATGATGCCCACAGTTGCCTTTGCCAAGGTTCTGTTTCGGGTGAAAAAATATAATAAACTGTATCAGTATTCTGGTTCCATCCAATTACGGAAAATACTGTTCCATTATTGGGACTTAAATCTTCAGTAGTTAGAGTGTCAAGGTCCAGCCGCGCAACGTGCATAAATCTCCGACCCTCAAATGTTAATGGTTCAATATCAATCATTTTAGTTCCCGATTTATCAAAAAATGCGTCTTTAATGTCAATCCATCCATTAGGTTCTGAGTATTCCTTCTGTATAAGACATTTATTTTCCCGTAGATTACAATTGATCAATATACCGATATTCTGACGCCTGTTCAGCCATAACACACTTAAGTTTTCGTCTGAAGCCCAATCTACTCTTCCTAATATAGGATCATCTCCGACACCTTCCGGCGCTGGTATATCGAATGCCTTTGTTGCTTCTAAATCATCTAATTTGAAGATTCGAAGCCCCACACTAGGATTAGTACGACCTGCCTGACAAAAAATGGGAGAAACTTTAAATATTTTCAATTATTTCATTAAAAAATATTATTTTACTTAAATAATACTTTAAGAGACAACCTCCGTTTATAGACACAAAAGATGTTAACGGTACGCTGCTATTTGTTTGGTAGGATGGTAATGCCACTTGCATAAGTTTACCGGCTACGTGAACCTCCAAACCGAAACAAGACAATGACAACTATTGACGTTATTACGGCAGGTATAGGTAAGGCCAACCCATGCGAGACGTTGCAGAACTCTACCACCTAGTAGTCACGGTGGTAGTAACACGTATTGCCAATCATTCGTCTTTTACGAAGCAAAATGACAGATGGTTTATTCTCCAAAGAGAACTTGGACCAATTACACGAGGTATACTAACTAATATTAACGTCTAGACTAATCTAGTCAGTGTATCAAAGCTCTTTCTTTATAAATTAACTTTACTACGTTATAATTGTGAATCTATATAAATAAAACTGAGTCTCTGAAATATTTGTATGTCCACTACTTTCGAATAAATGTACCAAATTGGATACTTAATCCTTTTTTTGTTATGTCCACTGTCGTTTGTGAAAAGAAAAAATGTTTAAAACCGTACGGTTTTTTAAATCTTATACTAGCTGCATCGTGCAGCCTACTGCATTATAAAAAAATTTTGGTGAATCCCGTGGAAAAAACTCATTTTTCGGAATAATAAGTAGCCAGTGTGCTATTCTAGGTCATCATCTACCTGTGTGCCGAATTTCATCCAAATCCGCTCTGTAGTTTTTGTGTGATTGAGTATTCGCATTTATAATATTAATATAGAACTAGCTGACCCGTGCGAAGATTTCGCACGGCGCCATCTAGCGCTTCCGAGTAATTTAATCATCTCACTATAAGATTTCGTCGCATTATTTTCCTATTATATATTATGTACACCACCTTTGCGAAGCCAGGGCGAGCAGCTAGTATATAATAATTTACACATTAATTTATTGATTAGTACAGATATTTGTATTTGCTTATACTTTTACTTGAAATAATTTTAAGTACCACTGCCATAAGGGGTTTGCTTATACTACTATACATACTACTGTACATATTACTATTGTACAACGACTGCTTTGTGGGTTTTACAACAGATTTTAGCCGTAAATAAAATAGTATAAATGATGTATATTATCGTGTATGTTACATGAATGTAGTGTATATAATATATTTAATTAATATTTAAAAATACTAACAATCGCATGTGGCCTAAATTCGACCATACACGCTTAGTTTAATAGAATCCAAAGAGTATACAATACTACGTAAGAATAGAATCTCTTTTAAGTTTGACAACTGACTTTAGTCGTAAAGAAAATGTTAGACATGTGCAAAGAGTATACAATACTTCTATATGCAAAGAGTATACAATACTACGTAAGAGACATGTGTGTATAATGTTATATATAAAGTTTAGTGTATGTAATGATTATTTTGATAAATATAATATATTTCTAGAGCATATTATTTAAAAATATTAGGTAAACAATGCCAAATTTTATACTCCACCGTTTATGCAATTGTCTTAAAAAGGGGTCCAAAATTTACGTATTAATATGTGAGGGCCTTCCAAAATAGGTGATATTCCTCGAATATGTAGAAGATAGTATACTTTTTATTTTGTACTGATTGTAAAACAGTGAATAGGCGCCTTCTAGCTTACTCCTACATTTGTCTTTGATTTCTCAAGTAACGTGCTTAAAATTTCATCTTCCATTAAAATAATCTTAAATTACTGCTAGCTACTAACTAATTAAATCGATTTTTACTACTTTAAATAAAAATAATAGAAGTAGTTAATATTTTGCTTACCTTTGGATATTTGAAGTGTACTATTTCTGGATATGAATGGTTGAAGTCTGAAGGCTCACCATAAATAGGATAGAAAATTGAATCTACTTTTGTGTCATTAAACGACGCAACAGCTAGATATGTACCTTTTTGTGAAAACCACATAGCTTTTGGATCATTAAGCACTTCCTCTGCAAAAGAAATTGTATTAATAATTATAATGAAAAAAATATATGTTTTTGCCTTTTTAGTTATAAAAATAACTAAAGATGTAAAAGATATATAAATTTAAAATAAAATTATCACAATGGTATGAAGTAGAAAAGTTGTTTTACTTCATTAAACTTGTTGCAAAATTAGCAAATTTTTATTAATACCATACATAACTACTTTCAAAAGTTAGAAACAAATATAATAATTACAATAATTATTAAAAAATTTCAAAATATAATGTTGTCTACGTGCCTTCGTAAATCCAGTCGGTGGTACCATAATACACTTCTCCCGGGACTCCTTCAGTCGTGAGGGTAACGATAACGTTAGGCTGTGCTACATTCGGAACGTAATACACATTATTATCTTGCACGTATGCGAGCCCGTTACCTTTACTCCATACGACTTCTTGTAGAGGTCCTTGGCCCAACTTCGATATAGACCTGATGTATCAACAAAAGAACAAAATTAGTTTACATGTTTATTATGTACCTCATAGTATACATGTTTATTATGAGGTAGATTTGACACTTAACTTTAAATAGTGACATTTGATTAAAATTACTTTCAAGCTTGTTTACTTCGTAGGATATTCAAACAAATGACTTGCCGATGGCAAGAAATGCCGTATATAGATACAGTCCTATTAGCGAGACAGATATGTAAAGACCTTTGACAAGAGAAACAGTTTCCTTTATCTAAGGTAAAGAACATTCATAAGACTGTCAAAACGATGCACGACCAGTGATAATTACTATAACTTTTGTGGCTGGATGAGGGCGAACTCTTGTTGCGCTGGGATCGTCTTTGATTTACAGAACTTCTATGAGTATTTAGGTTCTATTTATTGCACGGCTTTTTGTTTTAGTGACAAAACTATAAATAAATCAAACACGTGAAATTTGCCAATTTCAAAACCTTAATAATTTTGCGTTTCTGAATTTTCCAAGGGGCATATAGAGCAATGACATAAAATAGGTTTGATTTGTAGGCATGGGTTTATATTTTAGAAGAACGTCAGTTTGATTGTAAGATATCCTTGTTGACTTCTTTGGAGGAAAGAAAATCTGACATTCTGCTAGGAAGTGTGCAAAAGGAAAACATTTGACTAAACTAGTCACTATTATTCGTGAATCGTAACTATTAGGTGGTAGAGTTTTGTAACATCTCTCCCGTTTTTTCGGTACTACCGCTTTGCCTATTCCTGCCGCAACCATTGCAAATTGGATACTTTCCATCGTAAGCACTTGGTGAAACTGCATTTTAAATTATGTATTACAAATAAACTCACTTGTATTTCCAGTTCAGGTATATTTAATTTAATTTTTACTGTTCACATCCAACCGGTTTCGCCTGTTACAGCATCATCAGCAATGTTTTGTACATTTATGTATATTTTTTTTATTTCAAATTAATTATTGAAATGGGGAAGTAATAAAAATAAAAACTTAATGTCACCAGCTAGAATTGTCAATTAAATTTTACACTTTCAAATGTGGTAAAATGTTACGAGTAATTTTGTATTATTGCCGTCATAGAAATGTATGTCTTACATATCAGAATGCCAAGGTCTGTCTAGTACGGATATTATCATCAATTATAATAAACGTTAATAATAAACATAGAAGCAGAGTAGACAAAGTAGAGTATATTAAAAAAAACTTTAGTGAATATTTCACATAATTTGGTTTGTAAATGCTCACCAATACCAGTCAGGAAAGAAAATAATTACTTTGGCAAAAAAGTTATTTTCAATTAAGAAGATTGGTGAAGAAATGGTTGAAGATTCGTGGTAAACCAAAACATCCTTGATATATACAGTAATGTCTGAAACATTACTTTGAGGTAATCAATAGAGAAGTTTCTCTGAGAAGAAACCAAATTAACTTTGTTACTGTTCACGATGCTGTGTCGGTGTCAATGCTTGTCACTATCATGTTCCGATTTAGAGGGTAACATATGCACGTGCTATTATTATCATGCCCATGAATATCAACGCACCATTAACATCTTTAGTCTATAGTTGATGGTTGTCTCTTTTCATAACGAGAGCCTTTTGCTTGTTTTCTATCCTATAATATAAAAAAAACTGCAATACTAAAACGCAGCTAAACGAAAGTAGCCACACTTAAACATGGCAACTACGTTTTGTAGTATGATAAAAAAGACTTTAATTTTCACGGTAAATTTATAATAAACTCATAGTTGGTTCAATAACTGTTTATATAATTTTTACGGGTTGCGATATTGTAATAAAGTAGTAAGTATGTCAAATTGAGATTTGATTAAGATTTTGTTGAATTTTTGAAATAGTACGAGATAATAAATTTAAAGCTTATTTAATATGTCCACACAATCAAAAAGCATGTCAGTCATTTATTTTCTTCATGTAATTCAAATTTTAAAATTGTCTCTTCACCCCTCCACTTCTCTCCGACAAATTTCTTTACTATTAGACCATTTTACTCCCTCATGTGCATAATTTGCATGGCAAAAGAAAGACCTGATGATCTGCAAATAGGAGGCTTCAGGGTTACTCAAAAGTAGCAAGTCATTGCAATATCACTGAAGTAGCATTATACCGAATTTCGTAGCAATCAGGTCGGTATCAATTGCTCAATTCCTTTTATCAAGTAGAAAAGAACTAATGATCTAATAAACGTCTATACCTATTTTGATGAAACAAGTCCGAGACACATCCGAATCGCTTTACTCATTTAAGAGCTAGGCTGCCCCAGAGATACGTACACACACATAGTGGTCAAACTAATAACACAATTTTTACATCAGAAGTTAGCAAAGGCAGAGACAAACAAGCAGAGGGGTCTCCTGGTGGAAAGAGTCAACCATCGCCTATAGACATCAAAGATGTTAATGGTGCGTTGCTATCTTGTGGCGAGGTCTAATGCCACACGCATAAGTTTACCGGCTACCTTACCTTCCAAACCGGAACACGACAATGACAAACACTGAAGCTATTGCAGTAGGAATAGGTAAGATGGTGGTACCAAACCCGGGCGAGACAATGCAGAACTCTACCACGTAGTAATCACGATGGTAGTGACTCGCATAAACAATCGGTCGCCTTTTACGACCTGCTTGGCCGAACGGCAGTTGGTCTATTCTTTAAAGGAGCCCGGAACCAACACGGGGAGAAAAGTGCATTATCAAAAATATTTTTTTATATCTTATCCCCTTTTAAAAACAACATAGAAGGCGAAGTCATGATGTTTTGCGGGACGGCATACTGCATAATGGATTCAAATAGGTGGTTTACATACATTTTTTTAATCAGCAATTTTCTTCGCTGACTATAGCAACGGAGTCAAAACAGATCACTCCGAAATAAATCTAAGCGTATAGCACAAAGAATAACGAATTCCGGGCGGGAGCTCCCTATTACTAGTTAGTTTTTTCTTCTTCGATCGCTTTCAAATGTATCGTGGGAGTGATCCACAACCCTACGATTTTCAAGACATTTTTGTCTCTATTGTGAAATCAATAACAGACATGACTTAAGGGCCTTTAAATAAGAGCTGTCCGTCCTTTAAGGCCAGCAAAACAACTGAAAGATCTCATATATTGCCGCTGTTTATGGGTGGTGGTAATCACTTGCAACCATTTGAGCCTCCTTCTCATTTACCCCTTCTTCTATAAAAAAGGCTTTTGTCTAGCATCGTATCCATACTAATAACTGCGAAAGTATGTCGGTCTGTCTGTTATGCTTTCACGGCTAAACCGTTGGACCGATTTTCATGCAAATGGCATGAATGGCATGGAAATGGTTGAAGATTCGGGGTTATACATAGGCTAGTTTTTTTCAAAAATCAACCCCTAAAGGGCTGAAATAGGGGATGAAATTTGCTTGAAAAACTATATCGACGACATGTTAATCTACTTGCGGACAAAGGTGCGCGAGTCAGCTAGTTTTTGATATGGATACAACAACAATTTAACGAATCGCCTAATACTTTTATTCCAGATCAATCAGCTGTTCCTCATTGTTAATTAAAAATAACTTTTTTACCAAAATATTTTCTATCCTGACTGGTATTGACGAGTATATACAAACCAAATTAATGAGAAATTTTCGCATTTTTTTTTAATACACTCTAATTTGTCCACTCTGCTTCTATGTTTATTATTAAAGTTTATTATAATTGATGATAATATCCATATTAGACAGACCTTGACTCTTTAATATGAAAGACATAAATTTCTATGACGGCAATAATAAAAAATTACTCGTAACACTTTACCACCTTTAAAAGTGTAAAATTAAATTGAAAATCCTAGCTGGTGACATTAAGTTTTTATTTTTATTACTTCCCCATTTCGATAATTAATTTGAGATTAATATTTTTTTATATCATAAGTTAGCAATCAAGCACATGGGTCTCCCGATGGAAAGAGTCAACCATCGCCTATAGACATCAAAGGTGTTAATGGTGCGTTGCACACAGCTTGACTAAACACTGTACAAATTTCGTGTTAAAATTGTAAAGTCTCAACTACTCAGACAATGTGAACATCGTTCTTGTGGCAATCATTCTGATTATGTATTTATATAAACTCGGTTGAATCGCAATACTACCTAAAATTTGATCAATGTTGAAAATCTTATTTTTTGTCCCAAAAGTTACAGTGAAGGTTTCAGTCAGTTTTTACCTATTCTCGTGATTGAAGATGTGGTAATCCGCCAAATTAGAGTGTCGGAATAGCTGTAACAAAACAAAATATGAATAATAAATCAACACAAATATATAATAATACTAGCTGTCCAACGCAGCTTCGCCATACAAAATAATATCTCATACAAAACTTCATCCCCTATTTCAGCTCCTCGGTTTTTGCAAAAACAAGTAGCCTTTGTTTGATTCCAAGTCTGAAATTTTTTTTTGCCAAATATCATTAAAATCAGTTCAGTAGTTTAGACGTGAAAACGTATACTTCAAAATTTTCAAATTTCATACGTATTCAAGACTCTTTAAAATTTTAGTATGGATATCTCACGCAAAGTTAATGAGATGTGTTATCACATATCAAATAAATATGTTACAGTTATTACTATTATATTATAATCTATTTGTTGGCTAAAATACGTAGCTATAATTGTTACATACTTAAATAAAAATGACATATACTTCAGGTTTGCTCTTAGTTCGATTTAGATCATCTAACTAAAAGCAAGCTAAGAAGTAAATAATGACCAAGAATTTAGTGTGTCTATACCACATACAATGAATCGGACCGTAATTTCTAGTGTTCTTATAATGTAAATAACATTCTTAAACGCAAAGTAACAAGGTAAAATTATCAATAAACATTTCACATTGAAGAAAATTTAAAAGGGCCCCAGACCAACGTAGGAGAAGAATTAAGAGGGAACACTTATGGCGATACAAAAAAAAGGTACCTATTTGTAAAATCTAATACTCTCTCGCTGTGCCTAAATATTCCTGTAGAGTGCGATAGAGACAACTGCAGCCTGGACCGAAAATACCAATGAAAATTACACAAAACAACGTTTCGTTGTCCCCTGTTCCTTTTTCCAAAATTAAACCAATTTGATTACAACTTTTATTATAAATGAAAGAAAAGCTTTTGTTGTGTTCCTATTTTTTTTTAAATATAATTGTATAAAAAAATATATATAAAAATTCGATGAAATTTCATCGAATTAATTTGCTAAATGTTTGATCACAACGGAAAACTGGGCGATTTTATTGGTTTATATCATTTTTGATGGTTTATTAATAAAAAAAAGAAGAATTGGGAAATATTTTGAATATTGAAAAATATTTGTTTTACTGCTGACATATCACAAGTAAGTAATTTGCCTAATTTGCACTTTGGTTAATTCGTGAATATTATGTTCACTAATATTAAAAAATACCTACTAAAACAACGTGTTTTTTGGTTATAAGATATGGAAGAGTAGATATCTCAGCTAGAAGTTATCATATTTGTAAAGCACATTTTTTAGGTTTCGCCAATCTTTTGACCCGTCAAAACAAAACCGAAAATTACTTATGTATAAAATCAAAACAATACGGAGGGCTTATAGACAAAGT
Source organism: Apodemia mormo (assembly GCA_036924255.1). NCBI lineage: Eukaryota > Metazoa > Arthropoda > Insecta > Lepidoptera > Riodinidae > Apodemia > Apodemia mormo. The sequence goes on along the minus strand of JAUPFN010000003.1, from coordinate 15,616,051 downwards.
ACCATTGCTAGCGAAACGATATCTAAATATATTCGTTATCGTCACTAAAATAACCAAAACAATTTCCTAGCCAAAGTGATAACTGAATAGTCGTGATCGTTGTGACAAATTGTTTTTTCGTTATGAAAAAGAAATAAAGCCGATATGACTGCCAACTAAAATCTAGTCAGTGAAATTATGTGCTCAAACCTTTGAGTATATACCTCATATACTCAAAGGTTCAAACAATTGGTAGGTACTTTATGGTTACGTTACGAATAATTATAACATCGTCTACTTGCGATAGTGATAAAGAATGACCACGTGATTTGGCACGGCTTATACCAATCTTATACATATTTTTTTTTCGTTTTTACATTGTTACTCATCTAAGCTTTTGATACAATTTTAAATTTTTAAAATATCTATAATATTGTAGTTTTAATAATTCCTACGTAAATATATTTTGGTTATACTATCAACAGTACATAGGTACATAATCTGTGCTACAAATATTTTGTGCCATAAAAGCACAAATATATCGAGTTATCGGCATTTAATTGCAATACCTTGAATTAAATGTGAAGGTTTACCCTGTCCTACATAATTGGTAAATACCCGCGCTTCTAACAAGAATAAAATTATTATTTATTTAGTAAATCCTATTGTACTTTATATTGTGTGCATTGTTTACACGCATGATAAATAAGTGCGATGAATTGATCTTATCCCAATGTAAGCACATCATTAATTTCCAATATCACATATCTCATAGTCAACGATACTACAAAATAACAATTATTCTAGAAAAAACATGTTAAAGTCGATTACATCACTTTTATTACTTTTTACACAATCAATCATTATAATCATCATGTTTTTTTATTTTTTAGGTTTCGAAGTAAACTAGGAAATAGTAAACCTGTAATTCGGATGAATATACACATAAGTGACGGCAACAAAGTGATTACATAAAATATTGAAAAATATTATTTTAGGATAGCTCCTCTACATTAAAAGAGAGGATGTTAATTTTTTTTCGTGTATCCCATAGTGTAGGCTTTCTTTGAATAGGTTGTCAGAAATATTGTAGGTTCATAAAAATCATTTTTTTATTCAAGAATTCATTTGCGAAATATAAAGCTTAAAAGCGCTAATTGTTGTTAGAGTCAAGTGTTCCTCCCCCCCCCCCTTCTGCCAGCTAAACGGTTGGTTTTTGGGGGTGGGAAAAACATCACGCAGCAGTAATTATAATGAATTTAAAAGGAAAACTATTGTTACTTAGAATGCTTTCTAAGTTTTAGAGTAATAGTCGATCAACTTATAAAATGTACTTGGAGAAATTTGTATAGGCGGTGAACCTGTAGTGGGGATATGTTCATCAATGGCGTTAAATAGGTTAAATGTTCATTGTATGCAACAACAAAAGCCTTTTCCTTATTCTGCATTATTGTAATGGCCAACTTTGGAACCCAACATTGCGCGTGGCCCGACACGTACTTTACCAATTTTGTTGAGTAATTACTCTCATCGTACATCATATATCTTTTATATCAAAGGATAGTAAATAAGCGATGGTTGTTACAATGGAAAAAGATAACCATGGCCTTAAAGAACCTATCATGTTTATAATTATTTTTGTGTTATAGCACTCAACCCGTGCTTGGGAAACTGGAAAAACCTTAAAAACAACAACAAAAAAAAATAACGACACGCGGCGGCGGATATCGACGTAATCGATCATATAGCAAAGAAGAATTTCGCCGCCTCGAGCCTGTCGACACTAGCTCAGTGGAAGAGCGTCCCGGCTTTAGGGAGATTCAAATCCCACGTGTCGATATTTTTCTTTGTTGTTTTTAAAGTATTATGTTTATGTTGGCATAGGTAAATTTAGCGAGGATATAATGTTAATTATGTCAGTTTACCCTCCAAAACGGAACACGACAATTACAAAAACTGAAGCTGTGTTGCTGTGGGAAAACAAAGCGCTGGTGCCGAATCTGAGCAATATTATGCTGCACTCTACCACCTAACAGTCACGATGGCAATGACATACTTTGCCAATCGTTCGCTTTTAACGAATCACCTATGAGAAAATCAGATGGCCTATACATTAAAAAGGTGAATTTTTTTGTTCAGTGGAATTATAATAATTATTATTATTCACTAATGATCCTTTGTCTTACAATGTCGTGTAGAATACATCGTGTAACTACCGCACAATTAAAGAGAAACAATAGATGTTTCAATTACAAAAGTAGATTCAGTAGTTTTTAAACTATAACTGAACATACATTGACTATCAAAGTACCCTACCCTTGGTTTTTTAACTTCCCGCTACGTAAGGAATAAGGAAGTTACTGATTTTGCCCCGATTTTCGAAAATCGAGTTTTCACCAGATCTCCAGGTTTTGAGGTTCTAGGAATCTTTTCCGACTTTTTTCACGATGACGTCAGTATGTATGTGTGTGTGTGTGTGTGTGTGTGTGTGTGTGTGTGTGTGTGTGTGTGTGTGTTTGTGTATGAGTGTATGTAAACATCTCATAACTTTTGAACGGCTGGACCGATCGAAACGCGGTTGATGGCATTCGATTGGATGCCGCTCAACTTAGATTTCCTGAAAAATTGAACCGATTCGGTCCAGATTTAAAGAAATTTTGAAAAAACACATAAAAAAAATTTGACGAAACAGTTTTTTTTAATATTCAGCTCTATTCCTCAAAAAACTACGTCTAAAGCATAAATTGCATCAAAGTCGGTTTACCTGTTTGGGAGTAATCGTTGATGAAAAATTTTTAAAAAAGTGTTTTTTCGGCATAGCTTCGAAATTTTTCAACCAATAATTTTTTGGTGTTCTACGACATTTTAGTAGTAAAAAAACTACGTCAAATGCCGTTTCAAAAATCCAAATCGACTCTAATTCTCAAAACTTATAGCTTTTCAAATAATAAAATTACGTTGTTTTTAGCAAACTTATTTTTTTTAAATAACTTTCAAGTTAATTTACCGATTGATTTTAAAATATTATCATCTTTTTTTCTTTAAAAACTGCGTCAAATACGGTCGGTCAATTTGTTTGGGATTTATCAATGAAGAAAATTAAAAATAAGATGTTTTTTGACATAGCATCAAAATTTTTCAACCTATCGATTATTTAGCTAAAGCAATATTTTAGATATCAAAAATTGAGTTAAATGCCATCATCGTTTTCAAATATACTTTTAACAAAATAGATGTTGGAGCTGAAAAATCTATGCTTATATTTTTTGCTCTTTTGAATTTAAAATACCTTTATTTAGTGGAAGTGTCAGGGATGGCCCTACGGGCCATCCCTGTTTACAAATTAACTGTTTACAAATTTTGCCTTTAACAACAGCGTCAAATACCGTTAATTGGATCAAAATCGGTCGATTTATTTGAATTTTATCAATGACAAAAATTTAAAAAAAATGTTTTTTTTTGACATTGCTTCGAAATTTTTAAACCTATCGATTATTTAGACAAATAAAGCAATATTTTAGATCTCAAAAATTGAATTGAATGTCATCCTAAAAGTCAAATTCAACCAGCGTTTCGAAGATATACAGCTTTTCAAAAATCAATATACCATTTTAATAAAATAAATGTTTGAACTGAAAAAATCTATGCTTATAGTTTTTAATCTTTTGAGTTTAAAATAACTTAATTGGGATAAATAAACAGGGATGGCCGTTGTGTAGGGTCAACCGTCAGTAGCCACGATGGTAGTGACTCGCATAGTCAATCGGTTGGTCCGGATCAACTGCCTGGTATAACGGCAGTTGATCCGGACCAACACAGGAGAAAAATCTGGCTGTCCAAAATTGGGTACAAAACGTACAAAAAATGCTTCAAGAATACAATTTTAGTTAAGATTGTGTAAATAAGTACATCAGAACATGTCTCTCCTCTTTACGAGTGCTAATAAACTTACGTTACATGTAATTAAAAATTTTCAACTTGAAGAGAACATAAATTGCTCTCGCAAGTCATACAATTTAATTAAGAAAATGTTCAGCTCAGTTGGAAAATTCGCTCTGCAATGTCTGAGTTGTATATGTATGTCTAAGTAACAAAAATAAGTCCACAAAAACTTGATATTATGTTTGTCTAAATGTTACAATTGTGTATATTGATGCAGGGTACCTATATCGCCTTTAAAGTTTAAGGTAGTGTATAAACTTATATGAGGCATTATAACTTGCTACACACTTGGCAACATACCATTAATATCTTTGACGTTCATAGGCAATGGTTGTTTGTGAGTTTTACGTAGGTCACACTATAAGTTTTGCGTAACTTAAAAAAACAACATGTTATAACCAAAATATTATGTTTATTGCTTTTCAAAATAATCTCCTTTACATTTTAAACATTTTGTCATGCAATCGAACCATTTTTTAAAACAGGAGGACCACAGATCTGAAGACATATTTTCTACGTGCTGATTGAACGCTATCACTGCCTCTTCGGAGTTGGTAAAAGTAATCTCTCATCATAAAGCTCTCATCAAATCTTTGATTTTGGAGAAAATACAGAAATCACAGGGTGCTAGGTCAGGGCTATGTGCAGGATGAGTGACGAGATGCACTTTTTCGGAAGCTAAAAATGACCATGTTTTGTTGGCCGTGTATGAAGAAGCGTTATCATGGTGTAGGAGAATGCGGCTTTTGGGTCGTCTTTCGCGAACTTTTTCTAACACCCTGGGTAAACAAATGCTAGAATACCACTCGGCATTAACACTCTTTTTGATATTCAAGTGGAATTGTACAGATGAGACCCGTAGCTGAGAAAAAAAACGCGATCATTTTTTTACCAACGTTTCTCGCCTGTCTCACTTTTGTTGGCCTGTTCTCATATTAAAAAACCCATTCACAAGATTGATGTTTTTTTTCGAGTTCAAAACAATAAATCCACGTTTCGTCTCATGTGACAATGTTATAAATAGCATTAGAATGCCCGTGGTCGTACTTCAGTAGCATCTGTGAGCATCATTCTACGCGAGCCCGCTTCTGCTCCACTGTCAATTCATGAGAGATTCAACGACAACAAAGTTTTCGAACTTTCAATTCTTCGTGTAAAATTTCTGAATTTAGCTCATAGCAATCCCCAATAGTCCTCGAATTGTCTCATAGGTAATCCGGGGGTTTTCTTCAATTAACCGCTTAACAGTTGCCACATTATTTTCGTTGACGGCAGTTGAAGGCCGCCCTTCACGAAATTCGTCATGTAAAGAAATTCGACCTCTCTCAAATTCAGCGAACCATCGCCTCACGGTGCTCAAACAAGGTGCTTCTCTTCCAAAAGCATTTTGAAGACGAGCGATACAGTCTTGCGGAAAAAGAGAATTTTTAAAATCATAAAAAACATGGAACATAGAACAAGCGGAATTGGCAAGTACAAACATTTGTATCAGGACCGCGATCGCCATACTCACACACAAAATAAGCATTATTGCATATAAACTACTAATGCAAACATTGTTTCATTGGTAGTTTTCATTTTAAACAACAATAATCCGAAACATTTAATACACAAACAGAACATTTAAAAATATACCAAACGGCATTACAATAAATTTTATTTTGCTACAAAAAAAAAGAGTATTTACGTCCTTTTGTAGTCTATTCAAAATAGACTCATCTATTTGTACAATAGTGAAACTTAAGATCTTAATAGTTTCGCTATACTACAATAGATAGTATTGATTTTTCCGTAGTTTTCAGTTGATCATATTTGAGTAGAGAACTTTCTAGAACGATATACGTAATGACTGTCATTACGTATATCTTTCTAGAAAAATTAGGTCAACCTAAAATGAACTTTATATGTAAGGTGTACGGCTGATTTTAGCTTGACTTTCTATTATATCATTAGAGATTATATTAAATCAGGAATTTAGTTAAAATAAAATGAAAATTGTACTTTCGAATGATATGAAATATCTCCATTTTTAATCATCTGTATTCTACTATCATTTCTGCATTCAAAGATGGTACAATACGGCAAAATTCAGTATATAATAGATTTTCGCACGACGACTATCTCCTAATGATACGGTAAGTATCACTAAGGCAATTTAGAGTAAAAGCGCAAATAGTGACGCACGCAACACGCCCACTCTTCACTTCCCCTTGTTCTATGTTCCATGATAAAAAATCATCGCTCTAAAATCTTTTCGACTTAATTCCATTTTCGTTGCGTACGTAGAACTTTGATGCAAAGAGTATACAATACTACGTAAGACTTTGATGTGTGATAAAAAAACAATTGACAAATCATTTCCCGCCAATTGTTTTTTTATTACTAAGAAGGTTGCAACGTCTTAAAAATATAACATTGAAATAGTTCCGATTAGCTAGAAGTGCAAAACCTTAAGTGTGCCCCATGTATTAGCCATATATTTGTTTGCTATCTATAATAAATAAATTGATAAAGTGCGTATCGGGCCCCGCCATATGTAGGGTTCCGAAGTTGCCCATCACAATAATGTGGACTAAGTGGAGGGATTTTATAGTTTCATACTATGAACATTTAAGCTATTCAACTTCAATATATTTAAGCTATTCAAATTCAATATATCCGCAGGTTCACCGCCGACGCATAGCAACCGACCCAACCGATGTGGCTTGGTTAGATTCCCAACTGAGTCATTTGTATGATGAGCACAAGTGTTTGTATTTTCGGGTTTGGGTGTTTATTTTGCATTAGTGTTATTGACTAACACCCGCCATATAATTTGCTTCCTTGGTGTTGAATAAATACGTCGTTTAATTTGTGTAGCGACATTCATTATTAGTCATCTGTGGTCTAGTGGTCTGGTGTCAGTGTCGATCACATGAGACCCCGGGTTCGATCCCTGGGTCGAGCAATTCAACATGTGTTTTTTTTTCAGTTTTCTGAAGGAAACAAATTTGCCCGGGATTGAATTGATTAAATATGTCGCCCGGTTGGCGATAGGCTTGCCACCTATCATATTGTGGGACTAAGTATTTTCGGCTAATCGTAGGTGCACTGGGTGTACTTCTGCCTATATCTTCGGCGACACGGGCGTGAAGATACTTTTGCAAAGCCTTCTAAGCCGTGATAGTTTTCCTTTTAACTTCATTAACACGACTCTAACAAAAATTAGCATTTAAAAGCTTAATATTTTACAAACTAATCCGTTAATTAAAAACATGTTTCACAAACCTACAATATTTTAAAAAAACCTATTCAACGATACCCCACATAATGGGGTATGTGAGAAAAAATTAACATCCCCACTTTACGTGTAGGGGAGCTACCCTGAAAGCAAATATTTTTCAAGATTTTATGTTACCACTTTGTTGACGTGACTAATATGTATATTCGTGCCAAATTACAGCTTTCTAGTATTAGAATGAGCTATCGTGCGGACGGACGAACGGATGGATATAGTTTAAAGAGCCACCTAGAGCTTCTACCCAGACGAATCATCGCTACACTCTAAGTAGCCATGATAATAGTAACACTTTTAGCCTGTATTAGTCACGCCCCTCTTGAAGAATAGATCATTTGCTATACTACCAGGCAGTTCGTTAGCTTAACGTGTCACTGCCAGTGACACTACTAGGTGACAAAGTTCTACAGCATCTAGCCAGGGTTTTGATAACATCGCCTTACCTATTCCTGCTCTAATAGCGTCAATGCTTGTTACTGTCGTATTTCGATTTGAAGGGTGAGATAGCCGGTAAACTTATGCATGTAGTTTTACCATCCTTTGCTTTCTAAAAGCGATGATTGTCTCTTCCCACCAGGAGAAACATTTACTTGTTTGCTATTTTGTGATATAAAAATTTGTTCATATACCACTTTAAATGGTATGCTAGTAGCATTAGATTCCCACCACAAAGTTGGCAATACACTTTTAATATTTCTTTCCATTAGGAGAACCATCTGCTTGTTTGCTATCTTATGATACAAAAAAACTAGTAATAAGATGTGTTTTTTTCTAAACGGGCCCAGACCAACAAGGAGAAATAAAATTGCGGGTAAAGTTAAATCATGTCACATATTTAGAGTACCTACAAATACAACTGTAACAACTACTAATACTACCGCAACCAATACTAAAATTCTGTTACGATATCAACGCCTTCCTTGCTTTTCCTTGCTTTGTTAGGAGAGTAAATTTTTATAATTCTCACAATTCACCACGGTCTGCTTAGATACATTAACGTAACAGTTAATTTTAATAAATAAATGTAAATAAATAAACGTAAGCTCATAGATATGCAATGAAGAAAATGTACATAGTTGTTGTATGAAATAATTTTAGACTACACGCATATCAAATTTCACTGTAATCTAGAGTTTTTAATTTTATTGTGAAGTCGACTATTACGACGAATCTGGAGTACGAGGATTCTGGATTACGACAAATCTGGAGTAGGTACGTCAAATTCGGAACATGAAGTATACGGAAAATGAAGATTTTAAATATTTTAGTTGAGGCCCTAATTTATTTTTTCCCCAGGGCCTTTGGTTACCTAGATACGCCACTGACGCTGCTGGATGATTAATGATTTCGGAAATTTTTTGCTGGTTTATCAGCAGTTTTCCTACGTTAATTATCCTTGTTATGTGCGATAATCGAAACTAACAGCATTACGTGCTTTTCCGAGACATAAAATCCATCACCACCAAATACACCAGGTATTGCCAAGATTTTCCTATATAGAAAACAATACACTTTACACAACCAGTGAATCAAATCTCGCGATCAGACTCCAGCAGGCTAACCGCTAAACCAATTACACCTTTTATATATTTTTGTTCGATAAGTATTCAGACCATATTAGATTTTTTTTAAATATACTTACTTTTTTAGTAGCAGATTGCAAGAGGAAAAAGTTCTGGTCGTCTGAGTAAGACATGACATATAGATCATTAGCGATTGAAGGAACAAAATGGGCCTGTAACATAAAAATTATACCATCTTTAGTTCTTTACATGCATATACCAAAGAAAGATTACTTACTCATGGTTTTACGATATTAGCGCGGCACGAAAACAAACAACAACAAATAAATATGTACTAATGTGCTGATATTCCTGGGACTAAAACTTTCCATCGTTTAATACATTATTATAAATTGAAAGGCTGCTGTTTCTAGTTTCTAGTGAAAATAAAACAAATAATCGTGTTGCTAGTCGATAAGTACTAACTCAAGAACAATTTTTTTTAACTATGTGTACTAATTGGCTGGACCTCGCCTCATCACAACTTTTGCTTAAAAGGGCATTGGACCGAAAAATATTGGGTGGATTGGATTATAAATTTATTGACCATATGTTTTAACATAAATACTCGCTTTTGTATCCTTTTCGTATAGGCAATCTATGCACGCTCTTTCTAGCATTACCGTAAGGTAATGCTAGAATTAGAAGGTAATGCTAACAATGTCCATAGTTGAAGACATCAAACACACAAACTAATCTGCAATCATTAAATTAACCACTGTACTTAGAGTTCAGCCAGCTATAGTAATCACAAACAATGAAATATATCAAAATTATACAACTCGAGCATTGAGTATCTTAGGTGAAAGCGATATAAGCATATTTGGCTGTAATATACATTTTGAACTTTGAGTATCTGAGGTAAAAGCAATCAAAACATGGTGCTTGCAAGATTAAGGAGGAAAGTTGTAACAATAGTGAATAATGTACATACATACACATCTCTACTATAGTATCCTACCATGTAGTATTATATAAATGTGTATGACAGTGAAGTGTGTTTTTTATAGATGAGGATGTCAAAAGTGTTCCTACGTACTTACCAAACAATAAATACTTCACATCAAAACTAATATTAACTGATGCAAATTACATTTTTTAGTTTTTGGGTTTTATTATTTTTACGCTTAATACACTATTAGATTTTTTTATATTACTTACCAATTTTATATTACTTACCAATTCTGTGTAATTTAAAATGGCGACGTGGTCGCCGGTTCTTGCGTCATATTTTTTTAGACCCTCTGAATCCGTAACGACGTATTCGTTATCTAAAATAAAATTACCATCAATAATGTTTCTATTAAAACCAATTTGCACTAGACCTGTCTTACAGTTCTGTAATATCTCGCCTTAAATCGATACTATCATCACCGATTGAATTAATTTAATTGCTTTCATTGCAAATTATGCATAGTTCATTAAAGGTTTTTATCCGTCAGCAGCTAAGTTTTCCAAGGTTTATTTATATTTAGACTGTTTGGTGACTGATTACATTTTAAGATAACTAGGATCAAAACTTTATATACTCTTTTAAAACCACAGACCATATGAATACTAGTAGACATGCCATTGGGAAGGAAACGTGTCGCCGCGCATATGAGTAAACCAATGACGTGCACACGTCATTGGAGTACACGCTCCCATCACTGTCAAAAAGTCATACATTTGTAGATATATTATATCGTGAAAAAATAGAAATAAACCATGTTGTATGATGATAACTTCATTAACACCTGTTATGTTGCACATCAACTTAACTGTTAATGAAATAGTACATTAATGGCTATGTTATTTTGATAATAAATTAATTTTGAAAGATTAGCAGAGTTTAATTACAAATCTCTTCAATATTCGACTGGAAACTAATTAGAAATAATTAAATAGTAATTAATTTCGTTAAGTCATTATATAGGTATATAGTCATTGTGATATCAGTATCACCTTATCTATACTATCCATTTATACTAATATTATAAATATGAAAGTCTGTCTGTCGGTCTGTCTGTTACGCTTTCACGGCTAAACCGCTGGACCGATATTCATGAAATTTGTCATGGAAATATTTGAAAATCTGGGGTCAAACATAGGCTATATTTTTTTTTCAAAAATCAACCCCTAAAAGGCTGAAATAGGTGATAAAATATGTATGAAAAACGATTTAGATGACATGCTAATCTACTCGGGGGCGAAGCTGCGCGGATCACCTAGTATTATAATATAATCGTCGATCGCTTCAAAACGGCAATTTCCCCGTGTTGCCACTAGATGGTAGAATTCTGCATATCCCGCCCGCCCGGGTCTGGTACCACCGCCTCCACCGCCACCTATTTCTGCCGCAATAGCGTCGATGTTTGTCACTGTCGTGTTCCAGTTTGGAGGATAAGATAGCCGGAAAACGTATGCATGTGGCTTAAAGATCTTGCCACAAGGATATGAACGCACTATTAACATCTTTGGTGTCTATAGGCGATGGCGTTGTCTCTTTCCATCAGGAGAGCCATCTGCTTGTTTGCTATTCTATGATACAAAAACATAGAATACAAAATGCAGCCAACAAATAGCCGTAAACATGGCAACTACGTTAAGTAACATGATAAAAAAGATCTTAATCTTCACGGATATTTTATAAGAACTCTTAGTTGGTTCAATAACTGATTATATAATTTTTACGGATTATGATTCTGTGATAAAGTAGTATGACAAATTATGATTTGATTAATACTTTATCGAACTTATTAAAAGACTTCGATAGTATAAACTTAACGCTAATTTAGTATTTTCACACGACCTAAAAACGTGACCGTGTTCGCTTTTTTTTTCAATTTGGATGTATCTAACAATATCTAACAGTTGTTTTGGCGTTTATGGACAATGGTTGCCTCTTTCCATCAAGAGAGCTAATTACTTGTTTGATGTTTTACGATAAAAAAAGAAGCCCCAAAATTGATCCTTGTGAGACTTCAGAGGTAATTAACATTTAAATTTGTAAATAATACTGAAATAAACAAAATTTTCTGCGTAAAAAACTAAAATATGTATTTTATTGCTTATAATAAGAAGTTCCTACATCAATTTTGTGACTGCGGACATCAAAATTTGCGTAACAAAAAACGCAATGCATATGTTATACAAAAAAAATCATAACAGATATTTATTGTTTTTCGTATACCAGATCTACTCATTTCCTTCATTATTTTTCTCCTGTTATGAATTTGCTGGAAGGAATATCTTTAAGTAGAGATAAGCTCACCCGTTGCACTTATGTTACGTGTATAATCTCTTATTTGTGCAATTTTTTTTAACCTAAAGGGCATATTTTTAAAGATATAAGGGCTTTTCCAACCCATCAATTTGGAAATTAAGTGTAGTGGCGCCATCTGTTGTCGAGTATTTGAACTTCATTTAGAACAACGATTATTTGGGTTGCATTTCGAAAGGCGCTGCGAGCAATTATTGCAGCATATGTAGTAATGGCGCGAAATTTAAAATTCCAATTTCAATAAAGTCTTAAATTACATTTGTTATATTTCAACTACCAAGTAATCTCATATCAACTCTCGAGCGAAGCGGGGTATCATAGCTAGTAAAAATTAAATATCATTTTCCTATAAACCTTGCACTTCAATTATATTATGACCGCCCCGTTGGTTGAGTGGTTAGTGACCCTGACTACGCAATCGGTGGGGCTCGGGTTCGATCCCTGACAGCACAAGCATTTTGTGTGATGAGCATAAATGTTTGTATTTCCGTGTTTAGGTGTTTATTAAATATATTCCAGTATTTTGTATATGTATTTCTATGTTTTAGTATCTTTGACTAACACCTACAACACAAGCAAATAATTTGCTTACTTTGGGTTTAGATCAGTAAGTGTAATTTGTCCTGTGAATATTTATTTATTTATATTTATTAATGGGTTTTTTATAAGCATGAACAAATCAAAGCATAAACGCTGAATCAAAGTATAAACTGGAACGTGTGAAAACATTATTTGGCCATCACTGTCTTAGGTAAATGAATATCTAACCTTAATTATCCATATATTAATACATGAAGGAAAAATGTTGGATTCTTTTTTAAGACAATTGCGCGAACGGCGGAATATTTAATTTGGCACTGTTAAAGTTTACATTGCGGATGACCGCAGAAACCTAATATTTTTAAATAAAATGTGTAAGAAATAGATAAAATTAATAAAAGTAAACTTTTCACACTACATTAATGTGACATAATAGATTAATAACACGAAGTAAATGATGACCCAACTAAAATCTACCTCTGATTCAATCTTAACTAATCGTAAAGACATGTTACAAGTGGCCACGCAATTTTACGAACAGCTCTACCAAGCTACCAAAACTCTACATCCAGAATTTAATTTCAATTAAAAAAACAGTATTTCTATTGCCGCTATAATAAGGAATACTAAAAACAGAATAAAATAAATAGTTAAGGGCGGCTCCCATATAACGAACGTGATTTATTTTCAACTTTTTTTTCTTGATCTTAATAAGGATAACTGGTAGACAGACACTGGCTTGAAGTATTCACAGAATATCTTGTTAGATATTAACTTTAAAAATAAATAATTATATTAAAATAAAATAAATATTTTCGGGGCTTTCACACAACAAATTTGATTTTTGCCATTTTTTAATAGATAATGGTATGGAACCCTTCGTGCGCGAGTCCGACTCGCATTTGGCCGATTTTTATCAATTCCATATATCTCTTATGGTTTTTATGTAAAAATATTAAGTTTCTGCAGTCCTCCGAAATGTAACTGTTCTAAATTTCATACTCCACTGCGCAATCGCCTTAAATAGGGGTACAAAGTTTTTCCTTCACGTATTATTATATAGAGTTGATATAATCTTCGCTGTTTAAAAGCAGACGTGGCAATTGCAGCCTTGGGAACCACTATGAAGTTAAGAGGCACGTATTTTACATGACAATGGCTGTAAGATGTTATCCTTTCACTGCTTCAGGGTTATTGTTGAGCTATTGTTCGATAAGTGATCTTCATCGTAAGAAAAGTAAAAATATAACAGCTTTTATACATTCTCTTAAACGTAAGCCATACAAATACTATAAATGCGAAAGTAACTCTGTTTGTCTGTCTCTTCTCCGCACCTAAACTACTGAATCGATTTGGATGAAATTTGGTACACAGATATTAGAGACCACGGGAAGGACGCAAGATATAGGACATGGTAACCTTGAGGTGATACTTTGAGATCCTCATTTGAAGATCATCAGCATCTATTTAACTGGCAATTTTCCTATGTAAATAACAGATTTTCTAAATATTGCAAGCAACTTTTTAACGACTTTCTGATATCGTTTGTACAAAAACTTGACAGAATTGTAAAAGCTCAGTGAAAATGCAATACTATGGTACCATCCAACAAAGCTCATTATGTAGGGACTGGAACTCTTTGATCCAGAGTTTTAACAAGATAACCTTGTTTGGACTCATTGGTTTTGTTGCTAAAAGTACAAAGTTTGATGAGTGCTCATGTTGACGAGGATCTCAAGATATATAACGTCAAAGTATGAATGAAATTATTATCTTTCGAGCGAATTAGTGAATGACCTTAATCGTATTACGATAACGCTTAAGATTAAATCTTAAGCATGTACAATCCCGTGTTGGTTCCGGGCTCCTTTGAAGAATAGACCAACTGCCGTTCTACCAGACAGGTCGTAAAATGCGACCGATTGGCTATGCGAGTCACTACCATCGCGGCTACTAGGTGGTAGAGTTCTGCATTGTCTCGCCCGGGTCTGGTACCACCACCTTGCCTATTCCTGCCGCAATAGCGTTAGTGCTTGTCACTGTCGTGTTTCGGTTTGGAGGGTAAGGTAGCCGGTAAACTTATGCATGTGGCATTAGACCTCGCCACAAGATTGCAACGCACCATTAGCACCTTTGGTGTCTATAGGCGATGGTTGACTCTTTCCATCAGGAGACCCATCTGCTTGTTTGCTATCTTATGATATATATATATATATATATATATATATATATATATATATATATATATATATATATATATATATATATATATATATATATATATATATATATATATATATATATATAATAAATCTGGACAATGGACCAAATTTGTATGATTTTTTTTTGTTTCAATCAGAAAAAATTGCGTGATATATGCCGAGACCCCCCCACTCTCTCCAACGTAAGATTAGATGAGATTTGACTCGACCCCCCTCCCCCTTAAACATTTCACGTAATTTATGGACGCCCCCTAACCCGCGCAGCTTTGCTCGCGAGTAGATCAACGTGTTGATGATCTACAACATGTCAATATAATTTTTCATATTTTCATCCCCTAGGGGGGTTGTTTTTGAAAAAAAAAGATACCTAGCTTATGTTTTGTTCCGAATTATTAACTATCTCCGTGCCAAATTTCATCAAAATGGATTGGGCGGTTTAGCCGCTACCTATATATTGTATTATGCTAGTATTTGTAAATATATGATAAAAGCAAACATTGCCCGGAACGTGCCCGGTTGGAGACGGGCTTGCAACTTATCACATTGTGGGACTATATATTCAGCTAATCGTGAGTGCACTGGTTGTATTTTCTACCACTTCGGGGATACGGGCGTGAAGATATTTTTTTTACTTTTTTTTCTAGTATGACAAAGCTATCGGATGTTAAATAATATGGGAAGTATAAACATCTTTAGTTAGTAAAAAATACAGCATTTATTTATCTTATTTGTTAAAATGAAAACGTCAATTTGCAGGGATCATGATGTATGGCAATCGGCTCCCTCCGTAAGTAATCTGGCGTGATGATGTGTAAGTAAGGATAGATCCGCCTAGTGCTTTTAACTTTATTTAATATTATAAATAAAACTTAAATTAATAAGACCCAAGGCATATTTGGAGGAGGGAGGCCTTCACCCAACCTGGGGCCTTGCAGAAGAAAGAAATTAGTTAAAAAGAAATTAACACGTTATTCAACTTAAGAAAATAATCACGCTAGAACATACCTTACTAGAATTCCGTATCATTTAGTACGTGCGTATAAACTAATTATTATGTAAATTTGAATGCATGGAATAAATAAAGGCTATATTATTATTATTATTATTATTATTATTATTATTATAAGACCCTAGTAACTATGTATTTATTTTAGAAAACTAAATACATACCGGAAACCCACGTGAACCGCAGTCTTTCAGGATAAAAATTACTTTGTAGAGGTATAAGTTCTTCGAGCGTAAATGTCTTTAATTCATTATGCGTGATGGTTTCTATTAAGTTACACGTAGTGATGACTATTGTAAAGAAGATAAGGCGACGTATCTGTAAACAAAATAAAATTTACTTAATAAATAATAAGACACGTAATTAACGTCACTACCAACGTGACTATTAGGCGATGAAGTTATGCAATGTCTCGTCTGCATTTGGTACCACCACCTTTTTACTACCGCCACAGCGTCAGATTTGTCACTATCAGTGGCGTAGCATGCCATTGGCGGTGCCCCGTATAAAAATTTATTTGGGGACCCTTATGAAGGGTAGAGATTTCAAAATAAAAAAAATGTTTGCATGAAATTAAAAGAAATATTTATTCATCATAATCATCTCTCTGTCACTTTTTCCAAAATTTTAACATATAATTCAAATTAAATATACAATTTCCTTGCCTTTTTTTTGAAAAAAAAATTGCTTTTATTGATTTTTGCCATTTGGGAAGTTT